>CM060924.1:475137552-476494427 GCA_030737875.1 Allium sativum
AGGCGTAGAGGAGCCTCTGGGAGTCCTGAATCGGATCGGATCGGAGGGGCACGTGGCAGGCCCTGAGGTGATCTCAGAAGCAGTGGAGAAATGGTCTTCAGATCGAGCTAGGACAGGTGGAGCTCGATCCGGATTAATAGGAAGTAGTTACTCCTTGAGAACAGGTCAAAGTTGAGGTATAGCAGCAGGTCGAAGCGGTTCAGGTCCTCTTTCTTCCGAACCGATCCGGAGCATTCCAACCGAAGGCGAGACGTGTTGCTATACATCTGGTGCAAGGCGGGTCAGTTCGGACTTCCGATCCGAACCAAGTTGGTGTCTTCGATCCGAAGAGTGGAGGCACTTCAGTGCAGTGTGTAAGGCGGGTCGGGTTCGGATGATCCGATCCGAACTGAGGTGAGCTGGAATCCAAGTATGAGCATCTTCGAAGTGTGGAGTCAGAGCGGGTCCGATCCGATCCGGGAGGTCAAGCCAATTTCCAAATTCCAAGTTTCCGGTTCTGCATGCGTTCACGGAAACAGGCATAACTTTCAAACCGTAAGTCCGATTGAGTCAAACCAAAGCTCAAACTGAAGCTGATTCAGAGATCTACAAGAGTTACGGAGCTTGGCTCCGTAATCGCTGTTTTCGGGCCCAAAAAAGGTCATCTGGTAGGGAATCCGGACCTTTCTTTGTTTGCGATTTCGACCAAATCGATGCTTGTCTTCTGACGATGTTTTCAATACTCTAGTGTGTTGTTTATCAGAGATTCCATATGTGACTGCTTTGACTAAAAAGCGGGTCAACAATGTTACTAGTTGCTTACTATTTGATGCCCTATATCGTTTTCATTGACGATGATCCACCTGGGGTAGCGAGTTCTTAATTCACATTGTTTTTGGATGTTTTGTTATAATAGAGGATGCTTTCTACTCCTCTCCTGCTTTGTATTGTGTTTTGGGCTAGGCTTGTTGTTTCTATGCCTGTGCAGATCAACTTTTTCCCTTTTCCCTTTTAATAAACAGTGGAACAGGCCACCGTAAAAACCAGCTTACTTTGCCCAAAAAAAGTAAATTTTAAGTCCAAAATTAAACATTCAAAACAATAAAGATTAAAATAGTTATATAGATAACCCAAATAATATAAAGCGTACTAAATTAAAAATTTAAGGTATATATTATCAAAGATAAAAATATAATTTTGTGTGGGAGGCATCACTTTGCAGATCATTTATGATATCCTGTCTATGTAATCTACGGTTGTACTGGGATCGATGTGAATGGCGTTCTGGTTCAGATCTCAATTATTTCCTCTAAATCATGTCAATCTCTAGTTTTGGCCATAAAATAATGAAGCTCAAGTCGGTATCTGTGCATGGAAATTTGCTACGTACTTTTGGTGTGGAGCTCGAAACTTTCAGCAAGCAGCAGTATGGTCTCTTTGGCACTGTAGCTTGCACTAGCCAGGAGCCTTCTTTTGTCTTGTCATGCAACATGTTTTGAGTACCTAGTATAACTTGTTATAGTCTTGCAGTGTTTATATTTGTATTCGAATGTTATATCCACTATGTGAAGTGTGTAACGCCTCTCCCTACGTGGAGAGTTAGAAAAACTTGCAGTCTTGTAAATAAGCTAGCTCCAGATCTTTAAGCCTATTTAGGATATTTTTTATTTTAGGCTAGTTAAATTAGACTAGCTCTAGTACTATAAGCCTGTTCGGTAGAGTGGACGGAACACTATAAATTCCATAAGCGGTGGACGACCCACCTTAAAAACCGATGTAGCTGATTGTTAACTACAATCACCTCTACCATATTGTATTTTTTTATTAGTTATAATAAAAAGTTGTTTGCAGTCATCTTAAAAATCATGCAGAAATTTTCCAAAAAAATAAAATATAATATAAAATATCATAAATATCAATAAGTAAAATTTAAATAGTAAATAGATATATTTGAAATTTGAAACATAAAATATCAAAATTGATTTAAAACTTGAATCTTAAAAATAATCATAATACTGTCTTTAAAAAATACTTTGAAAAAACTATTTTGAAAATTATTGGAAAATCATTTAAAAAGAGATCAGATGAGTGCAATTGATTTTTAACACATATTACTAAGACTCTAATACATGTCTTCATTATTCTTGAACTCTTGATAACTCACGATTCTTGATTTGCTTTACCAGTCTTGATAAGCATCTCTATAGTATCACAGACAGTCTTGTTACTGTACAATCTTGATTATCAAAACTTCTATAAAGCCTGTACCATGCACTATATATAATCACTACTAATAACTATAAATAAATTTTATACTAAAACCAATTATACTTGTTATTGTTATCATCAAAACATCCTTCTACTGCATTAACAATCTTCCCCTTTTTGATGATGACAACGTCTTTATAAAATATATTTCTTAACTCGCCTTACTTCAATAACTCCCCCTTAATTAATATCTTTTTTCCCTTTCATTTGTCATCAATTAAAAACTATTACTCTCCAACTACTTTGATTACTTCTAATCAAAATTTGAACTCCCCTGACTCAAATACTAATTAATTGTCATAAATACTGACCTGACTCAATTATTGTCACAACTACAGACTCGATTTGGTTACTAACTCCCCTTAATAATATACTATAAACTCAAAAGTGAATTATGCAAAGAAGGAATTTGAAATATAATATGAAAATCATTATTTTTAAGCAATAATTCAAACGAATTTCAAATAAGCATTTCAAGCCAATTCAAATCAAAGCAAGCATACATATCCTAAAGTATTCAAAAAATAATCAATTCAACTAATTTTATTTATCCAAAAACTTCCGTGAATGCAATCAACTGTCAATCACACAAATCAATTCATATGAATCAATCCAAACCCATAAGTTTATTCGTACAAATCCATATTTCTAAACGAAGTTTTTTTAATATAAAATTTTATATTATTTCCTTTATATGTCATTGACTAACCAAATAAGATGTAGAACTATTTATTTAATCAATACTAAATATGAATTGGGAAACTATAAAAAAAATAACGAATAAGGAGAATAAACTCCTATATGACATACTACTATGCTAATGAATCATAAATTATACATTGAATTATATTGTAGATGATGTAATACGTGAACTATGACGTATATATCATGATCAATATATGCTATAAATGATGATTAATAATAGATATGAATAAACTCTTAAGTAATATGAAAAATCAATGCCTAATGTATTTAAATAATATAATATTAAATGATGCATCAGCAAAAAATAATTTATGTGAAAAAAATATTTTTATTGTATAACTTGGAAACTCTATTTGAACACAAAAGAATGACACAAAATTGGACACAACAAATCTCAACCATTAGATATCCTCATGAATTACACCTTCCACATAAAGACAAACAAATCTAACGGTTCACAATTTATGTGTCTTATTTTTTGTTTAATTTTGTATCCTAATTAGGGGTGAGAAAATGGTTTGTTCGATTTGAAACTGATCATAAATGTTGTATTAAAAATAACTATTCCAAAAACAATAACCAAACCAATATTTTTTGAAACCGAATCCAACCAAACCAATAATATTTGGTTTGGGTTGGTTGGTTATTTTGGTTAAACCAAAAATAAAATAAACCTTCTAGTTGTTGTAATGATATAAGATTTAAACATCTAACTGAGTGCATATTATGCAAATATAATGGAAAACAAACTTTCTTCAAAAAATATATTAATTGAATTGAAAGGAAAATGATAATATTATAAAAATATTGTGAATGATAGCATTGTTGGGCATAGTTCAACTTTAAAATAAATAATTTTTAATGTTGATTTAATTGGTTGGTTCAGTTTTCAAATACTGAAAACCAAACCCGCCTAATAAACCAAAGTAATATGGAAATGAATACCAAAACCAACTGATTAACAAATAAAATCAAAGCAGACCGGCAAACTTAATTGGTTTGGTTGGTTTATTCGATTTTAACCAATAAATGCTCACCCTAGTCCCAATAGCCATTTCCTTAACTCTGTCAAATTTTGGTAAAGACATTTATATATTAGATTTATTGTAAACTATAACATATTATATTAAGTATAATATTTGATAAGAGAAACATAATTTATTCAAACTTATATTACTTTATATAATTAAAATTTATATATATTACAATTAAATTATAAAATGATTATAGATATGTTAAAATAGTTTTAATCAGCATAAAAATATTATATATAAAAATAAAAATGATTGATACATTAAAATAAATAAGTTTTTAAAAGCTCTTTTTTAAGAAACACAATATTAAAAGAATGTGATAAGTTATATTTAATTCAAATAATAATCTTATTATATATGAAATAATATGTCTCTAACATACGAAATGTTGTATATAGTATTTATTATTTTTCATATGCATTATTTTAATGACATGTGTAAGGACACTTGGCATCATGTATGTGTTCTAAATGACAAGTGCAATACACATGTCATTTTGCACGTATGCACTACAAGAAAATGTCACATAGACATCGACTAAAAAACGATCTCTTCATTTTTCTGGTGTGATGTCTTTGTCGGTGATGTCTAAAGGACTCCTTTTTTATATTAGTTAAAAGACGATGTCAAAGCAACTTTAAGCCATCATAAATTAATTATTTAATTGTTGTATTAAGTGTTTTACCGTATCAGCTTTTTATTGATGTCTATAATGGCTTTATACTGATGCCTATGATGGCTTGTTTATGTTGTTTTCTTATCTCAATACAAGAATAAATATTTACTAAATGAAATACTATTGCATAGAATTTAATATTCAAACAGTATTTTTATTTAATTAAATATTTTATTTCAACATATGAAATAACACAAATTTATGACTCCAACTATTTTACATTCACATTTCTCATACACAATTCAATACATTACACAATCAGTTTTACATTGCCACCTCGCTACAACACTCACCACTCTAGCATAAGTCCCCCACCTTCACTATGTCATGATACTGCCTTGCAATAATATCAAAATGAGCATCTATACCTTGGTACTCGCATAGACATGTTACCTGAAAAATATAAATAGCATGATATCGATGTTAAATATACAATAGCTACCTCAGGCCTCTACCAAAGTGAACGGTACGGAGCGATGAAAAACCACAAAATGCTTAGAATGAAGTTTTCGCATTGTGTAAAGATGATAATAACATTGGAATTATGTGTTAACAAAGTCAAAACAGCCATATAAAATGGAGTGTTCCTCACAGTCAAATATACCGCTTTATTGTAAGCAATGGTTGCTTCTTCTGTTGCTTCTACAAGATATTCTATGCAAAGAGGAATTGTTCTGTGACCATAAAACTAATTAATTGTGCATTATATTAGCATCAGGGGCTGAGCAACTACCCAATACAATGCAAGGCTAGTACTGAGTCTTGGGTATAATTGTCGCATAAGAGAAATGTTCCAAACACCTACAGAAAGACGATGTAGTTGATGCTATCATAAAACTAAGGAATATATCTTATTTATCTTGAATAAAAAACTAATATGACTAGGTTTGAAGTCCTCATGCACCGACGCAATCTGTTAGTCATTAATGTGCTAAAACTTGCAGACTACTAAACAAACAAAATCTATCTCTTCCACTATGGAAAATGAAACAACGAAAGCATCCCACAATCAAAATTTATGCATATTGATCAAAGTTTAGTTTTGTGTTAGGTATCATAATTATCTTTGTAATAAATAGAAATGAATAGCATCGACAATATAAATGGTTAAAATAAACATCACTCACTAATGCTATGACTTGAGCAGCATCTTGTCTCTTCCAATACTCTTCAGTGCTACCTAAGAATGAAGTAGAAACCGAGAGAGTTCATATCTAAGATCTGATGACTTGTTTTATCTTAAGGACTGTAATCAGCTTTTTGATCAAGTACATCTTTAATGTGACCACTTATTGTGATTCAGAAATAAAATCGAAATTTGAAGAACATAAGCATGCATGTACTTGGGACTGGCCTTGGATACTTTTGAATCACAGAGAAAAGTTTAAATTGGACCCATCCCATAAATACATGATACACTAGTTATCATCACAGTTTATATGTGACACAAAAGCATTGTAGGAGTAAGCACCTTGTAAAACCAATATTGGACATAACTGTTAAATCCCAAATAAGTATATGTTGTTGCAGGAGTATATAAACTCGGCTCTAAACTGAGTTTAACTCAGTTGGAACTGAGTATACAATTCGAAACTGAATTTATAAACTCAGTTTCTAACTGAGTTAAACTCAGCAATGAACTGAGTTAAACTCAGTTTAACTGAGTCCAGAAACTCAGTTTCCTACTGAGTTTTGAAACTCAATTTTGACCACTCGTAGTCATGTAATTTATGCAAGGTAATGTGATGAACCCAAGCATTTAGAATTTAGTGCGAATAGATCATGGCTATAATAACTAAGCCAAGCTTGGCACTCATTAACATTTTATTAAAATATTATCAGTGCACAAAATCAAAAACAAAAAGGTTGCAATGACTGTGATTCTTGCAATGAGAAAATACAAACATATCTACGCCACTAACATATAGAAAATAAATAATATAAAACAAAGAAGAAGAAGAAGAAGAAGAGGCCTGCAAGTTTATTAGAATGGAAACCTCATGAATACCCTAACAAGTTCATTGAAGAAATCAGCCGAGGCCACCACAAACATTCAACACTTGCGGTGTTCCTCCACTAACCTAATTGTAACGAGCTTGCTAGCCAAGAGTAGGTTCATTTGGCCTAGTAGTTGCGTAAGAACACCACAAGATGATCCAAATATAAGACTATGTTTATTTATTATGAACACAACCTGTATGCGAAACATTATCAACCATAAGTATGAAAACGTGCTTCATTTCCTATTTCAAGGATAAGGGATCAATATGGAGGTTCACTGTGATGACCCCAAACTCCCGTAGTACGAAAGCAAGGATAATCATTGGAATATAACCCATATATCACAACCGCAGATTACAAATAACAACATAACACATTAAATCATAGGATGATATCATCATTGCAGCGGAACTTAGAAATGTCATCAACATCAGAGTTGCACAGACACAAGATACAACTTAGCACATAAAAAGTCTCAGCAAATAGAAATAGTTCTAAAACATCATCAAATACAACATAGATAAATGATGTCTAAATGTTCCAAAATAGAAGTAAAAGATAGATATAATCTTCATCTTCTGCCAGAGAGCATACTCCACTTCGGTACATATCCAAATTAAGCTTGTAACTTGTCACTTGGCTGCCCATGTAAAAATAAGGGCACCCGAGTTTGCAAGTGAAAACAAATTACGAGTCAGTCATGGGACTGGTATGAGAAATCTTTACTTAACTTATCTAATAATAAGGCAAATCACAGGACCACGCCACTAACGCAGAACTGGTTTACTCCATCGGATTGCCAATGCATAAAATAAGTAAATCTTTTAAAAACAACGCAATGCTTTTTATAAAAATGAAACCATTATAAGACTCAAGTCCCATCACATAATGCAACGCAAACCGGAGGATAGAGTTTTACCTTATAATGATCAAACATGATTTATACGTATAAAACAATAATTATTTTTATATTATTACTAGTGTCTAATCAGTTTAAAAACACTTTTCAAAGTAAATGTATCAATCCTAGACGACATAGTACCCCATCCTACTATGTCGCCATATATATGTTTACAATCAAATCCGTAATGTCGTATTAGAAATTGGGTTTCCATAATGAGTCGAGGCTAGAGATGGCTCCTCCCGATTCGAGACACTCTAGCAAATGTCTCAGGATCACACCTACGGGCAACCCTTGGATATTCAGGGTCGGTACACAAATACTTTAGTGGATTAGTTATGCCTGAACACACGTTTCTCGGTCCTATTGGGCCTATCACTTGGCCAATAGCGACCAATATGTCGAGGTACCTCGCAATCCATCATCCACATAAGTAAAAATGTATGAGCTCCATACCATGACACCACTTCTAGCTAGAAAGAAATGCATGCACTCCCTGCAGTCACGATCTCATTTTTTGACTCATACTGGGGTGTGAGGCTCACGAAGTTATGCTATACATAAAGCTATGCCTAAATAAGTTATGCTTTGATCATCAACCACAAGGCTTTGCTTTGCAACAAAAGCCTTGATCATTTGCATCTTAGCATGCCACATTGACAATCTATGCCATGTAACTCATGTCTATCAATACATAACCTCTGAGCTCGTACATCTCAGAGAAGGGTGTTAAGCAAGAGAATAAATTCTCCACCACCAAACAAATATATGTTAAATAGAAATCAATTAATAAAGAACGAAATCCAATGTCAGAAACACATCCATTTATAAGTCCGTTCTGGGTCTGAATGAAACCGGAGACACCTTATTCCTTGTCCCGCATGTCCAATACGGAAGAGAGGTTCTCGCATATTCGGACAATTAATAAGTACATTCGGACAACTACCACTTTTAACCCTTTACTGGGAGCGAGCCAATGCAGGGCATCAGTAGTCGTCCATTCGATCTGAAGATCGCTGGTCTTCAACCGTCGTCTTTAATGTCCTTGACTTTAAATCGTCATATAATTATTTGAAATGAGATTGAACTCGGTCTTTTCAAATAATTATCGAATATATATAATTTAAAACATTTCATATCATTAATATTATTTTATAACGATTTATCACTATTTTTATTTATATAAAAATAGCCCATTTAATTCGAACGACGTTTCAGGTCGTTATGCGAGCCTGGCACAGTTTTTATCCAAATTTAAATTACACATTTCACAAAATCTAACCGTTGGATCTTAACGAATTTAATATCATTGAAAAGATCTTTCCAAAGCGGACCTAACGGTTCCAGTTTTGGGAAAATCCGACGGTCGGATCTTTCGGTATAATCGTTTAAAGTTACGATTCCGAAACGCGAACTACCGCGTGCAATTCATTTAATTTTAATATATATATATAAATCGTTTGACGATTTCACTAACATGTTAAAATTGATGTTTTCAACAAACAAAGCATATATTAGCGTATAAACACTTTTCCTACTTTGTTATCATGTTAATGACAAGTTCCATTTTTGTATGTCATTCTTTTTAATCTAAATGAACATGTAAAATGTAACATTTTTTATTACAAATTATATTTTAACATATATTCCTTTTTATCTAAATAAACATGTACAATGTCATTTTTTAATGGAACTAAATAAACATTAAAAATGTCCTTTTTGATCTTTAAACAATTTCTAATGAACATGTCATTTTTAATAGTGAATCATTTTTAATGAAACTAAATATACCTTAAAAATGTCCCTTTTTAATGTTTCAACATTTTCCCCTAAAACGTGCCTCTTTTAATAATGAAGATAAATGTACATTAAAAATTATCATTTTTAATCTTTCAACATTTTTCCCTAAAACATGTCTCTTTCAATAATGAATATAAATGTACATTAAAAATTATCATTTTTAATGTTTCAACATTTTCCCCTAAAACAGGTCTCTTTCAATAATTTTGACAACTCCTATGTTCACATATACAATAAAAAGATAATTTTATTGTATAAATTATTTTGACAATTTCTATGACTTACATGTTACAAATAAAAGAGTATTTTTATTGTTTAACACATTCTAACAATTCTATTATTAACATGTACAATAAAAACATCATTTTTATTGTTTAACAAATTCTAACATTAACATGTTACAATAAAAAGAATATTTTTATCGTTTAACAAATTCTAACAATTCTATTATTAACATGTACAATAAAAACATCATTTTTATTGTTTAGCAAATTCTAACATTAACATGTTACAATAAAAAGAATAATTTTATCCTTTAACAAATTCTAACAATTCCTACATTTCATATGTGTAAATAAAAAGAAAATTTTATTATCTACATATTTCCTACATGTAACACCTCGTATTTTCTGTAAACATTAATGTAACGAATTAAAGAATAATTAATTACAAATGTGAGAATTAAGGGAAACAGGTTACGCCATTGTGTTCGTCTCGGAATTCTGCTTGAGATAGAGTCTGAGTTTGCGCAAATCGGACTCCGTATGAAGGAGTTATTACCTTCAGAAGATTCAAGAATTTAAATAATAAAACCAGCCCAAAAGTCAAATTCAAGTTTTGAAATTCAAAAACCCTGGAGCAGGCTAGGCACGAAATTTCCCGCCGAGAAATCAGGTCGACCAGGGGGTCGACCTGGGTCACATAGGTTGACCAGGGGGTCAACCTAGGGGTCGACCTCCCCCTCGGGCCAGATTTGAAACCCGACGTGTTTCTTTGTGTGATGATCCTCTAAGTCATAAGGGTTTGTGTGGCAAATTCTGGTTGGTTCTCTAAGGTTTGAATGGCTTTAATTGGCCTTAGGTTGATCTGACGGCTCCTATTAAATCAAACTTCTATATAAGCAACCTAAATCTAAACCCTTAGCCACACAAATATTCCTAAGACCGTCATGCTGTCAATACTCAACCTAGAGTAGCCGCCATTCTCCTTCAACTAGAAAACAAGTTAGGAATTACAAATTAAATCTAATTCAACTAAGAGAATTCAACGTATACAACAAAGGAGAGCTATTCAATTTCAAAATACAGATCCCAAAACACAAGACAAGTCTCCTTTTTGTAAGTCCAGTTATCATTTAGACTTAAATGATATTAGAATCATGACTAAAATAAATGGATGTAGAACAACGCGTAATGTAAATTTATGCCTATCCTTTTTGTTAAAACTGAATTGATTAAGACTATGACTCTTATCATGTTAAGTTTGTGATCATGTTGTTTGATAATAAATGTTAAATGCTTGGAAATGAACCTATATGTTGTATAATTTGGCGATATTATGTTGTATAATTTAGTGATGACATATCATGTTGTATAATTTGGCGATGACATATCATGTTGAATAAAATGGCGATGACATATTAGGTTGTATAACTTGGCGATGGCATATCATGTTGTATAATTGGGAGATGACACCTATATGTTGTATGTAAATTTGGGAATTTTGCTATGTTTATGCAAGTTCAACCATGTTCACATATATGAATAGAACTATATGCTAATTTGAAAGTTCACAACTACATGCCTAATTTTAAGTTTATGTAGTTCTATGTAAAACCCCTATTTTACAATTCATGTTGAGTAGATCTAAATTTGCAAGTTCATGTATATTGTTCTATGTCAAATTCATATGACACATGTGTAGTTAGATCCATATTTTAATGATGTTGGAATATTACATGTTCCTCTTTTTCCCCTTTTGTGTATGAGTTAGGCTATGTAGCGAGCCTAACATTTTATATCATTTATGCGAACGTTTAACGGGGGTAACGTTGGGGAAAAACATGAAATTACATATAATTGGCATATTTGGCTCATACACATGTAAATGTTTTATGGCATAAAGTGGTATAAATTTTTATACCTAAAATTATGAACTTGAAAATGGAGCTTGAATTGAATGACAATAATTTACATATAAATATAAAGAGGTAAATATGTAAATTTAGAAAAGACGAATATGCCTAACCCGAGGTTAGATTGAGTTACGGTGTAAGACTGCCGGGAACCGCCCGGCACATCCAGCAACCGTAACAATATATATCTAATGTGAGAGGTTAGTGCATTGAGCCCAAAAGAACCCGAGGTTAGACTGAGTTGCGGTGTAAAACTGTCCGGACCCGACTGGCACATCCAGTGACTGCAACAATACCTGTCTAATGTGAGTGGTTGGTGCTTTAACGAATGAATTAAAGCTAAGTCAGGAATGGTAGGGTTAAGTTAATTAAGGCAGCACTTAACCAATACAACATGTTAACTAAACTGATGGGTGGGGTTAGGTTAACTTGAACACTTAACCAATTTAACATGTTGATTAGGAAAACCCTAGTAACGGTGACCCATTTCAGTAGTAACCCATATAGATGTATCATGGTACCCTGAACTAGGCAGGGTGGGGCACGATTACTGGGCTGGTTATAAGCGGTCAAAACAATGGCGGTTGGTGCGTTAGTGTAGGTTCTGACGGAATACGGGCGTTCACGTACTCTGGAGTGGAAAAAGCAGGCACTGGGCATCAGTAGTTATACACTGTGCATCTTGAATCGTGTCGGGTTGGCACCATAGGATTTGATGCACCCCATGGTGGGACCAGCACAGGTATCTACAATATAACGGGGCCGTATGACACAAGTAGTAAATGCGTATGAGTAGGAGCCGATCGATAAAAAAGGATCACTGCGTTTGAACTCATGATGATGGTTGAAATATCTAGTAGGTGCAGAGAATATGGATATGAGTGCGATAGGTAAGATTAGTTTATCTTTATAACGTCTCGTATTTTTGGCAGTCAAATATTTAATTTAATTTATTTATTTTAATTATTATATTTGGATTATTAAGGATTTTAATATTGAATTCGTTAGTAAAACAAAGTTTTATCGTTAATTTTTATTTATAATATAAAACGAGCTCGAAATAGTGCGGCAGTTCGCAATATTTGGTTTTGACTTCAACTAAGAATACAGGATCCGGTATAAGTCGGATTTCGGTGAAACAGAAACGTTGGAACCGTATTGACGATAATTTTCATATGAAAGAGAAAAATTCAGAATTCGTATTATAAATAGTAAGTTATGGCAAAATCAAAATTTGAAATAATCGCTATGGAAATCGTTATTAAATTATAGGCCTTTAAAATAGCTGTTTTGCAAACGAACACACCGTTTTCAGACGAAATCAGTTTCATTGGAACCATAACGTCAAGACATGGCAGGTATGTCCTGTTTTCATTGTTTATTTTTTGGGAAGTTGTGTGTTGTGACGCATACATTTAACAGGCGACAATATACAACGGTTAAAATTTAAGAATATAAAACTTCTACTTTAAAACTAAATGAAAAATTCAAAAATCTAAAAGAATGATAACAATTGGACCAACGATGATCAATTATTGTCTGGCAGATATCTTTATAATTTGTTTAATTGTCTTACCCTTTCTATCTTTGTTAAAAAAATGTATAACACGGGTGTAACACCATGACCTTTAAGCTCTTACAAACAGTTCATCCATAATAATGTAATCAGCTAAAATGTGATATGTTGAAATCACTGTAGTCATAAAAAAAACATAGTCCAGAAGCATCAAAAGGTTGGCACAACCAAACTGACAAATCCCATTTCTAACTGCCGTTTCCAAAAGAAGTACAAGAGGGATAAAGTTTAAGACATGATCAATACAAGAAAACAACATATATATTCATATTTTTATTATACAAATACAAGTGCAAAGAAAAACATATACATTGATCGTACAAATGCAAAAACAAGAAGGTAAGATAATTCATTTTAAACATCAAGTTCTGCATGTCTTATTTCCTTCAAGCAACAGTAAATCGAATTTGTCACCATAAGATCTGAAACAGAAACAAAAGATCATGAGCAGTTAAAACTGAAACAAACAAATATATTGTATATATTCACACGTCAACCTATACAATGAACAGCTAAATATATTTATATATATACGGTCGAAATCTCATGAACAATATCCACACAAGGATTGTTCTGCCATTCATTAAATACAGGGTGAACATGTTATAGTGGAGATTTACAAAATAGAATTGACAATTCAATAGCTGTACCTAACCTATACAGCAACAGTTCGATCATATCTGAGCAGGTTGGTACATGAAAATCCCAACACAAAGATTCACACTTCACCGCTAAGTATTTCCATCCATCAAAACTTCTATCAAAGTACCACAGTTTGATAATACAACTGAAATGAAATGAAGCAGCACCTAAGAACTAAAGCAAACTAGAGCCTAAAGCTATGAAGTTATAGATCGAGTTTGACATTGAACCTATCTGGATCGTTTCCGAGTATAAATACATCCACGCACCATATTTTGTCCCAAAACACAAACAGTGAAGAAGCAACCCATTCGAACTACCAGAAAAAAGAAAGAAAATCAAAACAAAAAATAAAACAACAAATAAAAGATCAAACAAATTACTCATCTGCGGTGTGAATCTACGCATTCATTTCGGAACGCTTCTGACGAATTTCCTGCATAGTTTTTGTCGAAGCCGAGGTTGATTCATTCGAGTGGATAACCGAAGTAGATCTGGAAGGTGGGGGGTTGAACGCAAAATTATGGTGGCATTAAGAGTTGAAAGGGTTGGGGAAGTTTTGGCCAAATAATTGAGGAAGGGAGATCTGGGTGGACGATTTCTTTTGAGGCGGCGGATGTTTGTGAGAGGGAAGAGGAGATCCGATCTTTTATGTGATGCACGTGGGTTTTGGTGTGATGGGCTGAGCGAGAGAAAAAAGGGTAAAGGCCCACTTTAATTAGTAAAATGTAAATTTTTATAACTTAATTACTTTATTAAAATTGTTAGTTAAGTTCATATTAACTTTAAATAGGAATTTGTTGACTTAAAACCCTGTTTAGGAAGTAAATCACTTAGTTAAACTGGATAGAATAAGCAGTAATTTGAGGGTCAAGACCGCTTTAATTTATACCGTGATTGGTTTTGAAAATGTAATTTAATGTATTAAGTTTAAATTAAATTCAAATTAAGAAGTAGTTAGTAATTAAACGTGATTAGAAGTAATTAGTTAATCTTGATTAAGGAGTTAATTAAAATAATTTAAATGTGTGCTTATATCGTTTATATCTTTCGCATATATAATTAGAATTTGACCAAACCAATTGCGTTTGGACCATATGACCGAGCTCCAGTTTGGAATTATTCTGGACGAGACTAGAAGCTGCTGAAATTTATTGTTATATTAAACAGTGTTTAATTTAACTGGAACTGAACCGCTTAAGCGATAAAACTAAATCAGTGAGTTAAACTCACTCAGTTTTTTCCTATTTATATAAATTGGATTTTTATTTTGTGTGCTCTGATTGCTGATGTTGACTTTTTGCTAGTATATATTGACTATTGATTTAACTGATGAAATTAAACCATTGTTTGATTTCCATAAAATTTCAAATCGTTATTTTAACGATTGGATTCAACGGAGGTAACTCACCCCGTTGGTCACATTTATTTATAAACGTGCTTAATTGTTTGAATTGTTCTGTATTTGGTTGGTGTTAAATGGTCGTTATTTATTATCAGTTAAATGTGATTGATTTGATTGTTGACTATTGATTGAAAATTCAGCATCTGTTTAATTTGAACCAATGGATGATATCAGTGGGGTATTTGGCGGCAGTACATGGCCTATGAAATCAGTTGTTTATAAACGATGATTTACCATCAGGCAAATCGACAGAGAAGAAGTTATAAAATCTATTTTATAACCGGATATAGATTTTGAAATAGATAATTTTGCATAAAAAGGTTTGTTAAAAGAAACAAATATTTATCATTATGATTTAAATTTATAATTAATTGGTTTTATATGGAAATCTCTGACGTTAATCAGATTTATAATAGTGAATAGAAAATTAAAATTGGATAATTGTTCTGTTAGAACATTGAAAGGAAATTTATTTAAATTAATTACATTATTTATTAATTAAAGGGAAAACTAATTAGAGTCGGTAAATGGTATAACCATGTTTTAAATTGACCATTTTGAGTGGGATTGATTTTAAAATTAGTTTGTTTGGGAACAATTTAAAGAATATTTGTTAAATTTGTATAAGGTTTAAAAAGGGGAATTACTATTTATTTTAGATAGTAAAGGAATTAACTATTTATAGTGTTAATGAATAAAGAAGATTGTTGTCTCTGATTTATAGCAATTTGGGAAATTAGTTTTTAATTGAATTAAGGTAAAGAGTAATCGAGGTCGAAACGAAATTCAATTGAATGGTGGAAGAAATTTATAAAGGGGTTTATATTTAAACCCGAATTTGTATCACAAGTTATAAGTGGAATTCAAGCGAATATGATAGTTAAAATTATATTGGCCTAATATTTGAAGTAGATTAAAGGGAATTGAGATGAGCAGGATTTAGATTAAACCAGAATGTATTTGAAACAAAACTGTTAAAAAGGCGATAAGGGTTTACATCGTTAATTCCAAATTAACGTTATTTTGAAATGGAATTAAGAAAAGTGGAAATGGAATTGGTCGAAATAGATTTGAAAGGAGATTGGTAAAGTGAATTTGGGGTAAATGAAGTGGGTCGTAGGATTTTATAACCGAATCCAATTTATATGGAAATTGTTTTGAGACTGGAATAGAATATTGGTTTGATTACAACTTATATTTATCTGAGGATAAGAACGTTGTTGATCAAGATCTGAGAGGTAATTAAAAGTGAAAATTAGGCTCACACCCTTAGATCTAAACTTAATTAGGCTCACATCCTTCCCTTTTGAAACATATAAATTTCATCCTTGTTTTAAATTAGCCGAATATTTTTTCCAGAATTGCCCAAACTAATATTACGGCCTTAATTATCGCATCAGATCCGATATTTAGTTTTGCATCAGATCCGATATTTTGTATTATTCATTTATTTTATTCTTAAACTTAATTTTCTGTTTAAATGGCGGCAGCTTATTCTTTGTGAATTTCTGATCGACAATTTTCTCACTTTGTATAAATGGCGGCGGCAACTTCTATTTTCAGAGATTGAATTTGATCTAGTTTTTATTGATTAAATGTATGCATCTTCAATCAAGGGTAATTTTTACTTTTTTTAATCTGATCGAGCCTTCGTTCAAACAGAGGATGTTTCTTCTTCCAGTGACTTATACTTGTTAATAATTTTTTTACAGGTACGGATTTCATTTTAGATCGATTTATGTTGCTTGATTACTTTGAATTTCTTTACAGGTACGGATCTCTATATTTTGTTCGAATTAACATACATTTATCTAATTATTGTAATATCATGTGAGGCCAGATGTACTCAGAAAAGTTGTTCATATGTATGCATATATTCTAGATATATGCATACAAATATGCATACATTTTTCTTATCTTTTTTCAGCATTTCTATAAAAAAAAGTTGCCTACAACTATGCATCTATTCTTCATATGTTCATATCTGTATGCATCTTTTTATCATATCTACAGGAAAACAGATATTGGTGTATTGATGTTGTTGAAGCTTGGGAATGATAGTTGGGAATGATATTGGTGTATTGACGTTGTTGATTATTGAACATTCCATTACCTCAGTTGTCCAAAAAAATTCCTTTGTATTTTTTTGTTACATCTTAATATGCATCATTTATAACTCTGCAATTTAGGGTGTAAATATTTTGAACTTTTGCTCCTGTAGTTAGTATTAATAATAATATTGGCAGCAGTTTCTTCTTTACTACTTGTGCAAATTTATGTAGTAATGTATGCAATTACTCCACATAAATGCATAAATGTATGCAAGTATGGAAATTATGTGCACGCAATTAATATTTTTGTTGTTTCATACTCGTACGCAACTAATAATAATAATTTCTTAAAAGTAAGCTAGTATTATACTTCTGCAATTCAAATTTGCAAATTTTCAAAAAATTTGCATACAACGATGTTAATATTTTGAATATTTGCACACCAGTAAGCAAAGATTGCATTTTATCATATACAACTATGCTAATGTTTTCTTCTTTGTATAACAGTGTTTCTGCTGATAATGTTGATAATGGTCATCCTTCATCTTCTGAAAGGTTGAAATCTGTAGGAGAACTTACAAAGACTACTAGATGTAGTTTATCCAAGAAGTTGGGTCATCACAAAAGAATATGTTCTTCAAAAGAATTTTAAATGGGTTTATGTAGTTTTTTTTATCTTGCTCATTGTTTGTAAATGTTGTTAACATTTTTGCTATGCAATAAATTAAGTTCAGTATGTAAATGTCCATTTCTGTGTGGCTACAGTGATTTTTTCCATCTTATACGTTTGCAACTATTATTGTTAATTTCATATTTGTATACATGGCTGAAAATATCGTTGTAATTACACATGTACACAAGTTCGCTGGAAATCTGGAAATTAGCATGATGCTATTCTTAATTTTTGCACATATTTATGCAACTATTTATATTAGTATCATAAATATATGCAAATCTTCAACATATACAAATACTCTCTTTTAACTACGATTATTCGTTCATGTTTTAAATCTTGAATTATTTTAGTTAGTTTTCCTATTCTCCAATTTTATTTTTGTAATCTATTCGTAAAATATTACGCAGTTCTTTTCGTTCAGTCTACGTTTTAAATAACAAAAGGCGACATCGCTTTTTAGATTAATACTAAGAATATTAGCAGTTAAGTATGCATTTAACTGAAAAAATAGCATGATATTATGCAAGTTTTCAGATTGCAAACATTAGCAGTTAGGTAAGCATGTAATCATTAGCATTAGCAGTTAGGTAAACATTATGCAAGTTTTCAGTTTGTAAACATTAGCAGTTTTTGTATGAAATATTTGTATTAACTTCATATAAGCATGCAACATTTAAAATTAACTGCATACAGTAATGCAACAACAAGTTGATAATTGCAAACTTGAATGCAACATTTTTGTTTAAGTAAATACATTAATGGAACTTTCTGTTGAGAGTTGCACACTTTCATGCAACATTTTTACCTAATTTCATCTAATAATGCAACAATTTGTTAATTAGTAAATAAAATAATAAGATATTTCGTTTATTATTATTTCAGTAAACAAATTAATTCAGTACATAAAATTCCCCAGTAATTCTGTCTAGAAATTACATAAACACGTTTGCGTAGTTCGAAAACAGAATATCAGTCAACATTTTTACAAGATATCAAAACAGCTTTTTCCACAATTTTAATCACTTGGACGTTTGCATCTAATAGGAGGTACATCTGTGTGCGGTGATCATCTACAGACCAACTATAACGTTTTCAATTGAGAATCTTGTGAGCAAGCACAGGTCGTTGAGCATTAACAGCGTCACCACTGTGTATCTCATCATCTTTATTGATTTCTCTGTCCTCGCTTCTTTGTTTCATTATATAAATAATGAACCTTCCCCAATCGACGCTGTAGAATTGTAAAAAGTTATCAATTTGTTTGAATAATTGTTTTTGATATGTAAACATGCATACAAATATGCAAGCTTTCTCAATATCTGCATACAACATAACATATACAACTTTTCTGAATATCTGCTTAGAAGTATTCTAATATTTTGGAAATCTGCATACAAGTATTCTAATAAACATTCCTAATTTTCCTAATAAATGCATTCAAATGTTCAATTATTTTGAATTGATGCACACGAGTGTGAAGATATTCTGAATAGATGCATATTAATGTGAAAGTACTTCTGAATTAATGCACAGTAGTGAGCAAATATTCTTAATATATGCATACTAATGTGCAAGTATTCTTAATACATGAACACTAGTGTGAAAGTATTCTGAATAGCTGCATATGAATTATGTTCAATTTACATAACATATCATGCAATAGTACTTAATAACAGCAGCCAATAATGCAAGAATTCTTAATTAAAAGCATACAATCATGCAAAATTCCTTAATACTAGCATACAATCATGCTACAATTACTTATACAAGCATAATCGCAATCAGTAGTACTTAATAAGAGCATACAATCGTTCTACAATAAGAGGATACAATCACAATCTGTAATACAGGAAACAAGCACGCACATTATTTCGTTCAGTATTATTTCAGTATATATTATGCAGTGATTATCTATTGTCGGAGATGAAATAAAAAATTAAGAATTAATACCTTCTTTCTCGCCATTTCCTATAAATCGTTGCTGAATATGACAAATAATTTTCACATTTTTTTGAGATCTAGATTAAAACGATGAAGATCGGTTGGGGATTTTAATTTTTCTCTTTTATCGATTGAGGTAAAAAAACGATCGGCTGTGGAATTAGGTTTCTAAGCGAAATTAAAGGAGTGATATGACTGGTTAAACGATGACGCATCATTGTTGGAAGGTTTCTTAATTGCGAAAAGTGTTGAACTAGATTTTTATCAGTGGAATTTCAAAAATAGAGATGTATTTTATATTCTTTTTATCAGCAGTTTTTTTTTTTTATATTTTGAAACTTAATAGGGACCTGTAAAAAACGCACCCTAATTAAAATACCCCAACTTAAACAACATCAGGATTATCTGAATATGATATTAGTTGGTAATCGTAAAAGAGGTTAGTAATAAATTATTATTTCTATTAGAGAAATAATAATGCGATGTTTGGTGAAAATTTTGGAGAATATACGAAGTAAAGGAAATTAGTAAGAAAGAAATGTAAGGATGAGTTTTTATTTTATTTGTTCAAGAATAGAATAAAAGATATTACTTACCGTTGATTACGAATAATAAGTTAAGTGGATTGCCCAAATTTAAATAATAAAGAATGATGTAACAAATGTTTTGAAAGAAGAATTAAGTGAGAATTGAATATGGTTATAAGTTATGGTTTTTGAGAACGTTAGTATATTATGTAAGAATTCAATTATCCTATTTTTAAATATTAAAAGAGTTAGAAGTTTTAATTAAACAGAAGTGAATCAGTTTGTTTTAATTAAAAGGCCAAGTGATGTTGAATACTGAACCAGTGAACTCATTGGATTGTCATGATTGAATCACTGTATATTTTGATAGTTTAAATCACCGACTATCAAATCTGTCCAATATGATTGTTGGTACGGAAAGACCGGGATCGATTTATATTAGAAAACCATTCCGACCAACAAATACGTGAAGAGATCAGAAGATGATCGAGATGGCCGTGGATTTTCCTAAACGGAAGAACCACTAAAATTCTCTGCCTGGCAAGCAGAGATAAGCTGTGATTCTGTCATGGTTGGAATCGACGAGTTGCAAGGACTTCTCACTACTGATCCATGGGGTGATTCCTATATAGGATGCAGTAGGAGAGAGTACCTTCGGTTCATCCTGTTCCTGGATGACTCGTATGGACGGATGTCTGACAGAGTATTTCCAAAGGGTCACGTACGTTGATTTCTTCAAACGTGCTATAGTTGTTGGCGGAGAATAGCCGTTCTCTTAGCTTAACTGCTAGAGTATTTTTGTGGACATCAATTAGTGATATCTGGCAGATCTGACGATGTGGCATTCAAAGTGAATGATGACCAGATGTTCAAAAGTTAATCTAAACCTCAAGCCTCATCAACCGGGAAATGACAAAAATCAGGCAGGCAGCATGGCTATGTGGGTCGCTCCCATTAGGGTGTATAATCACCTATCTAGAGAAATTCCTATTTGTTTCTTTAATCTATTTCGATGCTGTCCCTTTTCGGGAAACGGTGGTTTGAGCCAACCGTTGGTGATATACATTCGATACACTCACGTGAAATGAGTGGTCGGTCATGTATGGGCCGGGTTGCAAGACGTTCTTGTTAAACCCAGTGTATTCGCCTCTAGAGATACACTATCGGCAGGTGGTCCCATACCTTGTCATAGCCGGAATCCAATCTCCAATAAGAGCCCGCGGTTTTATTTGTATACTATATATTTGGAGCGTGAGATGCAAGCGTTCTGCTAGATTGATAATTACTTGTATTTAGACATTATTATAATATCAGAAAAGATATTGGTTTCAAAAATGTTTTGGGTTATCGTAAGGTAAAAACCGTCCGTATTTATGTGTGAATTTGATCTTACGATTATCCTTTCCTTTCGAAAGGATTTTAACTTAAATCAAGTTGTGTGATACCCTTAATACTGTGCGAATTTTTTCACTCTGGTTCACCAGACTGACCCGGTGTTTTGTAAATGCTCGGGTTAGCTCAGGGTGTACAGGTTCAGGTTATCGAATGCTGTGAAGTCCAGAGACAAGCTGGAGATGTTCAGACGTATGATATTATATAACTACTATTCCGTTGTGTGTTGCATATGGGAACAAATTATTATAACTGTCCCATTGTGTGACGTACTCTGATATTGTAAGTATTTTTAAAGCTCTCTATAAAGATTTATTTTTGTATTATATTTTGTTCCGCTACGCTGTGAGACTCTGTATTGTGTTGTTTCTTCTTCTTCTTCTTCTTCTTCTATTCTAATATTTCTTTCTTTCTTATCTCATCCTCTAAATTCTTTCTAATAACTATCCAGTGTTTTCGGTGTTTGGAAGGTCGGCATGAGTTATGGTAAAGGTATTTATGTCGATTTTCGGGGCCGAAAATCCTTGGGTTGTTACAATCTTGCCTTGTTTATCTTGCCTTATCCTAGTTACCTTATTTCTTTGTTATTGTCCTGCGTCCAGTTTATTCATGTCATGGTTCTCTTACCAGTTTACATGCTGAATAATCACTGGACTTACCAAACTTATGTCTGACCCATTTTTCATTCGCTCTCTTTTCTTCCGCCCCCCCGGTCAGGTAGCCAGAGAGGGAATAGCTCAGCTTAATTTGGACCGTTCATCTTTCCAAGCTTAAAGACTCTATGATGTATAGCTCGGAACCTCTTATCTTTGGCTATGGCTTTGGACACAGTACTACTTGGGGATTTGTGCAGTTTTATTGTGTTTTATGCTTCTTTATGTTATAATCAAGACAGAGAATTTGATGTAAAGATTTGGAAGTTGTTTTGAGATAGTTTGCCGTAATGTTTTTGTTATGAACCACGTATGAAATAAATTTAGTTTTTTCGCTGCTTATATACGTCTGTCTTGTATATTATCTGTGTCTTTTACCTATAATACTCCACCAAAGTTAAGGCATTCCCTTTGTGAGTGACCTTAACGGAGGTGGGGTGTTTCACTACATTTCATATGTATAAATAAAAAGAATATTTTATTGTCTACATTTTTCATATTTATAAATAAAAAGAATATTTTATTGTCTACATATTTCATATGTATAAATAAAAAGAATATTTTATTATCTACATATTTCCTATATTTCATATGTATAAATAAAATAATATTTTGTTGTCTACATATTTCATACGTATAAATAAAAAGAATATTTTATTGTCTACATATTTCATATGTATAAATAAAATGAATATTTTATTGTCTGCATATTTCCTACATTTCATATGTATAAGTAAAAAGAATATTTTATTGTCTACATATTTCCTACATTTCATATGTATAAATAAAAAGAATATTTTATTGTCTACATATTTCCTACATTTCATATGTATAAATAAAAAGAATATTTTATTCATACAACAATTTCAATGTTTCATTGTACAAATAAAAAGAGAATTTCATTTGTACAACAATTTCAATGTTTCATTGTACAAATACAAAGAGAATTTTATTCATACACCAATTACTATCTTTCATATGTATAAATAAACAAAGAATTTTATTTATACAACAGTTTCAATGTTTCATATGAAAAAATAAAAAGAGAATTTTATTTATACATCAGTTTCAAATGTATAAATAAAAAGGAAAATTTTATTTATACAACAATTTCAATGTTTCATATGTATAAATAAAAAAGAGAATTTTATTTATACAACAGTTTCAATGTTTCATATGTATAAATAAAAAAGAGAATTTTATTTATACAACAGTTTCAATGTTTCATATGTATAAATAAAAAGGAAAATTTTATTTATACAACAATTTCTAACAAATTCTATTATTCATGTATATCCAATAAAAAAAAGTATTTTTATTGTATTTGCAATTTTGTCCAATTCATGTATATACAAATAAAAAGAGTATTTTTATTTTATAACCAATTTTTGTCCAATCCTATCATTCATTTATATACAATACAAACAAGTACTTTTATTGTATTTGAAATTTTGTCCAATTCTATCATTCATGTATATACAATAAAAAAGTATTTTTATTGTGTAAACAGTTTCTAACAAATTCTAGACTATATATATACAACAAAAAGAATATTTTTATTGTATAGACAAATTTAACAATTTCATGATTATATATATACAATAAAAAATATATTTTTATTGTATAGACAATTCTAACAATTTCATAATTATATATACAATAAAAAGAATATTTTTATTGTACAAACGATCACGACAATTTCTAATTCAATCCAATATATCGTCACAACCAAAATCAACCAATTCAAATATTGTACAACACCAATATGAATTTTTACAACGTATATAAATAAATTTCTCAATGCAATAACGATTAATTTTAATTTAACTAAGAAATCTCATAGTGCTTTGGGATTACTCAAAAATTTTAGATCGATCTAGATTCCCCTGGTCGCTTCTAAAATGAAGTAGATTCCGCCACGATCCAAACGATTCCTATTTCATGCGATTTCGATAATGACGAACGAGTTATGAATTTTATTGTGATAATAATGTTTTAAATTTAATTAATTAAATAATTTAATTAAAAATCACCTTTCTTCTTCAATCAGAAAAGAAGCCGCAACCTTTTCGTATTTGTTCCATCCTAAGGTTCCGGTTTTCATCACAACGGTGAATCTTGAAAGCGATAAGGTGGTGGCACGACGAAGGGAGAGGGACGGCGCGTGTTTCGGTGGTGGTCTGGTGGAGCTCGACGGCGGTTAGGGGGGAAGGCCGGCGACGAGAATGGAGGCGGTTTGAGGTAATGGTGCGGTCGAAATACAGGACTCCATGCACTTCCACCGTACAGATTTGTAGAATGGAGAGAGAGAGCTATAAAATTCTCAAAGGAGTGGAGGGATTTTATTGAGAGGATAAGGATTAATTAAAGGAAGAAGGAAGGAGCTTTCTGGCCATGGAAACAAGGAGATGGCGGCGGCTATACAATAGGAATTAGGGTTTTAAAAATCCTATATTTATAATATAATATTATTAAAGTGAAAATTAGGCTCACATCCTTAAAACTAAACTTAATTAGGCTCACATCCTCCCCTTTAGAAACATTTAAATTTCATCCCTACTTTCAACCAGCAGCTCTTTTTTTACAGAACTGCCCTTTTACACTTAATTAACGCCGTGATTTATGTGATACGAAACATGTATTAGGGTTTTATTTTTTTCCAGAATCATATAGTTTTGTGTCATGGCGGCACGGCATCGTTCTCAATTTTTTCATTTCGTCAATCTAAAATTTACGGCGCTCATAACTCTTTCAGTTGTTTATTTAGATCCATCCTTGATTTGTAAATCGAATGTTTATTCTTCGAGGTAATTTATACTTTTTTAATTTTTATTTTCTGGTATCATTTTTTGCTCGATCTTTGTTAATTGATTAATCTGATCTTCTTTAATTTTATAGACTTGTCGCTTAACAATATTGTATATAGTTTTAATGTTATTATAGATCGTACAGGTTTATTTGTTTAGTTTGGCAGTACATTTGTCCTTATATTCTGAATATGTGTATATAAATATGTATAATTTGGTAATATTTGTATAAAAATATGCAACTATTGTTATAACTGGTTTATAGGGCTTTGCATATATTCAGGAAATTTGCGTATGTTTATTCATATATTCTGTATAAATGCATTACAATATAAAACTATTTTGAATATCTGTTTGTGTATGTTTGTTAATTAATTGTATACAAATATGCTTATTTTCTTAATATATGCATATTAAAATGTTTAATATATGCATATATTGTTAATATTTTTAATTTTTGTAAATATTTGTCTAATGTTATTTGATTACTGGAGATTATGTTTATTAACGTTTATTCTTTGTTTCGTATAACAGTTTTCCTGCTGATAATGGTGTATTGGTGCTGTTGATGTTTGGTAATGATAGATGTGGATAAGGATGTTTAATAGCTGCTATCGGCAAAAATGGAATTGAAGGTTTGTTGCGTTATAGTTTATTTTTCACTTATAATATCAATTATTGTGTTTTTAATCATACATGTATGCTATTTTTCTGAGTATTTGCATGTGTTCATGAATTTAATCTGAATAGTATAATATTCTTTTGTATATACGCTTTTAATTATGCATATTTTGGTTTATATAGCATGCAATAATGTAGAAATTGAAAACAAATGCATACAATTGTTCGGAATTTTGAATTAAAATGGTATGCAATTAATCTGGATACATGCATACTTGAATGCAATTATTATATCTGTACAGATTGTTTTCAACTGTTATAGTTCTGTGCATACTATTATGCAAATATTTATTGAATCTGAATGCATGTGTGCAAATTTGATTAAATATTAAAAAATAAAACATAAATTTATGTACGAATATGATTTTACTGCAAATTTGCATTGTAGTATATTAATTATTTGTTCCAGTTTTACTTCTTTTTTGTACTATTTGTTTATGTACTTTATTTTATTCTTTTAATATATTTTTTCATAGGTTTTTTCCATGTAGCAATTGCTATTGTGTCTGGAGAAGATGAAGACAAGTGGATTTGGTATTGTCAGCAACTCAAAAACTTTCTGAAAGATGATCATAGAAGATGACGTGTTCTTCAAAAGACAATTACATGTTTTTTTTGTAATTTTTTTAACAAAGTAATACTGTATAGTGTTGTGAGCATTTGCATTCTGGTTTAAATTTAGTTCAGTATTTTAATGTTAAATTCTGTGATTTTTATAGTTACTTCTTTAGCCTTATATATATATATGCAATTATTCAACATAGTTGCATACATGTATGCAATTATGCTGAATATTTGTATCATTTTTTCCTGCTATTTTGCATTGTTGTGTAAATGTATGAAATAGTTCGTAGTAGTTACATACAAATACGAAAGTATCTTTATAACTGGCTAATGTATATGAGTATTCTCAAATGTTGCATACAAGTATGCAATTATTCTTATTAAGTGCATGCAAATATTCAATTGTTCAGCGTGTATGCATATTCTCTTTTATTGTTGAATATTTGGTCCCTTTGTTTATCATATTTTTTTTTACCTGCATGTTTTCCAGTTTAAATTTTCATATGAAAAAACAAAGGCAACATCGACCATTGGAATGATTCTGCAAATAATTGCACTTATGTAAGCAATTATATGGAAAAAATGCATAAATGTATGCAAGTATTAAAAATTTGCTTAGAATACAAAAAATTTAAAGCACTCCCATTTACTCTTGCAACTAATAACAATATTTTCATATAACTATGGCATTAACATGATTATTTAGACAATACAAATATGCATAACATTTAATAATACTTGCATTTAAGTATGTTAGTATTATGAAAATCTGTATGTAGGAAAATAAATAATTCATAATTTCATTTAAGATCAGAAGAATTTATTTAGGCACATAAATTTCATCCGTAATTCAGCAATGGAACTACATAATCATGTCATAGTAATTCAGTATTTTAAGCTATCAATTTCTCGACCATATGTATATATGATTTCAAGCTTTCTCCTGCTCAGTTTCAACTGCATCATTTTCTTTTACATTAGGTCTCTGCAAAACAAGGAACACATTTTTAAATAACCATGTTTAAATGCATATAAGTATGAAACAAATATTGGATATATGCACACTTGTATGCAACAGTTATTACTACATCAACAAAATCATGCAACAATCATTACATAAGTGCACACTTGCATTGTAAAATTTGGATTTACTGCAAAGAATTTATGAACATATTTTTGTTGAATTCAGAGATTTGCTGATAAATCAACCGATAATTTCACAACTATGTCCATCATTTGTTATTAGATGCATATAATTTTGTAACAACCATGAGCTAAATCTATATTTGCATGTTGTACATCTGAATAGCTGCATATAATCATGCAGATATCTGCCGATATTTGCACATTTACATGCAATATTTCCTATTTAAATAATATAATATTGTTCGAATCATGTAATAAATGCACACTTATACTCATTAATTTTAAAAAATTTCATTAAGGAATGCGATATTTTTGATTAAATTCATTAATTTATGCAAGTACTATGCCTAAATTTTTGAATATACGCGTTTGTGATGAACCCATGTAAGCAACTGTTTTTAATATGTGATTATATGTTTGCATACGTAACAAATATATGCATACATCTATGAAAATAATGTAAATTCATGCATATTTTTATTCAGAATTTCATTATATACTCATTTATGTAAATCAAATAATTTTGCAACATTCATGATAAAAATCACATCATTAATAAACATTTCTGGCTAAAAACATTCAACTATGTTACTATTTTGGCATATTTCATAATAAAGTGTTTCAACAACGTTTAAAATCTGAAAACAAACGATAGTACGAAATTTTTTTGCAACTTAAAACATTTTGTCAAACAAATTTGCATGAATAATTGTACGTAATCATATAATCATGCAACAATTCCAAGCTAATCCATATTTTAATATAAAATATGACAATATTAGCTGTTATTTGACAGATAAAATAAGAAAATCAAATTTTTACCTTCGTTCTTCCTATCTCGATGATATTTTCTGATCAAATCGGCAATTATTTTAGGCGCCTTCACTTGATCGAGATTAAAAAAATCAAAATCGGCTGAAAATTTCTAATTTTCCTCTTCCATCGGCTGACCTAATTTTGCGGCGAGATAAATGATGCGAAAACTTCTGGAACAAGGAATTTTAGGGTTTAAAAGGGTAAAATCGGGTTTTTTAAGCAAAATTTCAAAAATAGGGATGTTTTCAATATTCTTTTTATCAACAGGTTTTTTTTATTTTGAAACTTAATAGGGACCTGTAAAAAACGCACCCATTATTAAATTCTCTAATTTACAAAAAAAACCCGTTAATTCCTAATAACTCCAAATCCAGCCCAACGAATGTTGCCCCTAGCCAAATCTATTCCGGACACAATGGGCTAGGTCTCATCAGCACATTTGATCGTTTTAGCCCACTTTTTTTAAAATTAAAATATAAAACATTTAATTATATAATTTAATCATACATTCTAATTTACCGGAGCTACATACTGACTCCAAAAATTCCTTAAAAATAAATCTAGCTATGTATTTACGATACGGTCCTAACAAAATTAATTTCGTCGAATTTGGAGACTGTTTGGAAAATGGCCTTTTTAACGGTCAAACCAATTCAGTAGAAATTACCAAACAGATATATGTTTAGCAAAGATCAATGAATACAGTTCGAAATACAATGTTAGCCATGTAATCCTGTCTTTATCTGGGTTAAAGAACCAATGTAATTTAAAATTCAGTTCACAATAAACCCAAAATCACATTCCATTAAATATGGAATCTTCATAGAAAACAAATCAATATGTAATTGATATCAGTTTCTGTATCCGACTAATAATATAAATGGAATAACGGGAAAACCTTTTAAATTCCACATATAGTAACAGTCTTCTTCCACATAATCTCACTTCGATTATTACCAAATCGAAATCCATTCCATTCCAATTTATTTTATTAAATTGGAAAACTTTACTTTGGAAAATTTTCACTAAATCGTAATAAAAAGATTTGTAAATTCCAAATTACATTTCATGGTTAATCGGGTTAAAGAACAAATGTCGTTTAAAACATTATTCACTATAAACAAAAAAAATTCAATTCTTTTATTCAATTCCAATTAAATTTTAATTAATTGGAAGACTTCACTAAATCTTAAATTAAAGATTTATTCTTTTCTCAACTGGGTTTAAGAACAGTGCTAATAAAGACACCATTCACGACAAACCCAAAATCCCATTTGACATTAAATACAAGGCTCTGAATAGAAATTATATCGTCTTATATTCAATATCAAATTCTAAAACCAATGGATATCGTATTGGAGTAACGATATCAATATCTTCCAAGATCCCACAACAATATTCGTATAATCACGGAATCCAATATTAAAATATTCTGAAGATTATTTCTACTCAAATCCATTCCAATATATATGTTGGAAATTTCTAGTTATATTAAAACCCCTTTCTAAATCCAATTTATTTATTTAAAATTAATTTGTTGACATGTTTTTTAGTCAAAGCAGTCATACATGGAATTTTCGGTTAGCAATACACTCAAGCGTTGAGAACATCGTCAGAAGACATGAAGCGATTTGGTTGAAGTCACATCACATATAAAGAATGGCCCGAAACTCCTAGCAGATAACCTCTTTTGGGCCCGAAAACATCAATTACGGAGCTTTCCCTATAACTCTTGTAGCCCTCTAAATTAGCTTAAGGTAGAGCACCGGATCGGTTCGAGGGCACCGGTTCGGATCCGATCCGACCCGCCTGGGATATTTCTACACAGCTAATTTGACCGATTCGCGAGGAGCAACTTCCTCCTAGTAACCCGGGTCAAATGCCACATGGCAGAGCACGAACTGGAGAGGCCTTCTTCACCTTTTCCACTACTTTTCGAGATTTCCTCTGGGCATGCCACGTGGCACCCGAACCGAACCCAGAAATCAACTATAAACACACCACTCGAAGGCAAATGAAGGGATCTTTTTGGCTCTAATCCTTCATAGCTTCCACCATTGTTCTCCATAAGGCTATTGCGCAATATAAAAGCCAATTTCTACATCAATACATGAGGATTTCACGTATAATCTTCCCTTTTCTCACTTCTTATCATTGTAAACACGAGGATTTCATGTATAAACCGACAGAATTGTACTTGTAACTTCTTAGGATTTAAGAAACTATAAAGCGGATGTAGGCTTGGTTTGAGCCGAACCACTATAAAAACCTCGTGTGTCTCCTATTATTTACTGCTTATTATCTGTGATTTGTAAGCTATGAGGAATTCACACTGAATTTGGGTGTTAGTACCGGATTTCGGTCTAACATTTTGGCGTGCTAGGAAGGGGGCACACAACATAACTTCAATTTATAGCTAGAAGGAAGCAGATTATTTGGCTATTGGATCAATGGTCAAGTAAAAGATATCTCGTGTTGATGACAAAGGCATGAGAAACGAGGCTAGTCTGGAGGCTTCCTCTCATGGAGATCCATCAGCATACCTGACTAGAGACGAAATGGATGGCGTTCTCGTTGAATTAAGAACCTAGATGGCAAGGCAAGATGATCTCCTCCGGAAGCAGCAGGGGATGATGGGCGAATTATTTGCTCGGATGAATGGAAACCCGAGCAACAATACTCAATTCGATGGAAATAATGCACCGAATAGGATCAGATCGGACCCGACCCGAACCGCAGAAGTTGGGGGTAATCTGCCTCCCATTGGAAATGCGCAGCAAGCATCGCTCAATGTTCTGAATGAGAATGCTAAAATCGCAAGGGACTCAGGCAAGGTTCGGCCAAACTCTGCTCTGGTTCGGATAGACACCCAGCCGTCAACTTCAGCTCAATGGCAACAGGAAGCGGCTCAAAGCAGAGAGCCAGGACCGGTTCGGTTCGGAACCTCCAATTCGATGACCACCAATCCGAACCGGATCACACTCCAAGTGCCACATGCATTTCCAAACTCTTTTGCATTCAATGTTGGGGGCGCCAGCTCTGATGTCAGCAACTTGCAATAACTCTTTGAAGGCGATCGGCTTGTCAATCTCATTGAACGCCTCTCGAGACGTCGCACTTATCAGAGTGACATGGATGATGTCAATCACAATCCATTCACACAGGAAATCAGGAATCCTCGCAATCCCCCAGGTTTCAAACTTCCACAATTGGAGCCCTACAACGGCAGGACAGATCCTACCGTGCACTTAATGCGCTATAAACGACATATGGAAGTTCAATCGGCATCGGAAAATGTCATGGCAAAATGTATCCCCCTCTTTTTGACCGATATTGCTGCTATGTGGATTCAGCAGCTGGAAACTGAATCGATCAACAATTGGAGCATGTTGGTTGCCCGAATTATCGAGCAATTTCGGGTCCACATTGCATGACCCAAAAAACATCATGTCGCTCACTACAACCAAGCAGAGGCCCAGAGAAACTCTGCATTCATTTCTGGAAAGATTCAGCGTTGTAGCAGCATCGGCTGATAGACCAGAACCGTCCATGGTATTGTTGGCAGCAGTATCCAGTGTCTTGGATAACTCAGAATTCAAAAAATCTTTGTACCGAGACCCACCGCGAAATCTCAGTGAATTCTACCTTGAAGCGGATAGATTTCTATGGGAAGAAGACGCAACTTCCGAAAAGAAGATTCTTGACATCAACATGCTTAAGGGCAGAGCACCGTCTGATTCTGGAAAAGACAAAGGAAAAGCTGCTGTCAAGAATGACCGCACCACTCATCCCCGAAGAGGGCCCAGATATGAAAAATACACCGAACTTAATTCAACTCTTATTGACATCTACATGGACACCAACGTGTTGTCTCCTACCCAAAGCCTCTCAGGAGGGAGCCATCGCAAAGAGAACGTGTAATAATCCGCAAATTCTGGACTATTTTAAAATTTTTATTTTAGAAAATTTTAATGAATTTTGAGGTTATAATATAATTTATATAAATAATAATGGCTAGAATTCATTTTTAATTGAAGTTAAAACAAATAAATTTAATTTAAATGTAAATGGGATTAGAAATGGCGCGGTAGTTTTAAAATTTGATTTCAAACTTTAACTGAATGTACAGGATTCAAAATAAATCAGAATTGAGTGAAACCAGAAATATTTAAATCTGTTTAATCATATCTTTCTAACGAATCTGAAAAATTGAAATTTCATAGCGGGAATCGAAAGTTATAGCCAATTCAATTTTTAGAAAGGTCGCTGTAGAATTTATATATATATATATTATATGGCCCAAAAGGCTACTTTTCACATATGAAGGAATTTCGACTCGAAACTACTTCCATTGAGTCTGGAATGATGTTTCTGCATTTACAAAGTATAAAAACTTATATATTTTGAGTTTAGGAAATTATTTGTTTAAAAATGTATTTTTAATATTAAATATATTGGCCTTGAAAATAGTCATTTTTCAAACGACCTCCGTTTTCGACGAAACCACTTTTGTTGGAACCGAAATGTCAAATTATAGCTAAGTTTCAATTTTCATAATTTTTTGAATTAATATGTGAGCGTGGCAAAAGAAAATGTGTTTTGACTATTTCAGTTAAATTTAAACGACTTGAAAATAGCCATTTTTCAAACAGTCTCGGAATTCGACGAAAATAATTTTGTTGGATTCGTATCGTCATAAGAAAGCTAAAAATATTTTTTTTTTAGAATTTTCTGAGGTCATATGTGGGCCCGACATATTTAAATGAACGGTCAATATTTAATTAATTAATTTTTAATGGAATTTTAAATAAATTTTCTACAGATTTCAGAATTGGACCCCGAAACCTGTCCCATTGCGTTCAGAAGGCCTCAAAATGTTAAGATCGACAGTAACAAAGCCCAATTCTGAGACAGTCCAGAAATCCGCCTTTATAACACGGAAAACGAGAATTAATAATAAAAAATTAAAACCCTAACCCTAATTCTTTCAGCCGCCGCCTATTGAAACAATGGCCAGAAACATCCCTCATTCAAACACTAATTTCTCTCAATCCGCTCTATGAAAATCTACAAACTATATACCAAATCGAAGAGAATTCAGAGAGCTTCGAATATATACGGTTAAGATCGGGTTTTGGTGCACGGATTTCGCGAATTCTTGCGAGGAAGTGGCCGCGTTCGAGTTCGAATTTCGAGGCGAGGAGGGGGCCGAGCTTGGTGGGCTTCTGGGCGATGGTGGCTCGCGGGCGGAGCTTCAGAGTGGCGGTGTCCGATCGACAGAGGAGGGCCCGGATTGGCGCGCGCGCAGGGGGATGACGACGTGAATTGGGTGCGGCCATATACAGCGACGAGGAAGAAGAAGTATTAATTTAATATTATTTTATTTATTTAATATTTAATTTATGCAATCTTTAAAAATCAATATCTCTTTCAAACGAGGGTCGATTGACGAACCGTAAGTTGCGTTGGACTCGTCTTTCTGAGATATTCGCGATGGCGCAGACCAGAGCTGAATCCGAGACAGTAGAATATTCAGCAAAAATCAATGTGAGAATTCTGAATTTTATTATTTAATTAATTATAAATTATTTTTCTTGCGTTAAAAATAATTGTATAATGATGTAAATACAGATCTGAAATGTTCTGTGATTGATGAATAGTTGATGATTGCTTGTGGTATGTTTGTTGGTCGTGTTATGCTAGATCCGCATTGAAATCTCATAATGGTTGAATTTTATTTGCGATTAGAAAATTAAATCTAAATTTAGATTTAAATAATATTTTATTCAGATCTAGTTGCTCTAATTTATTTAAATTTATTAAAATATTATTCTTATTATTTTGATTAGTCTAAAACGAGCAATGGGATTTGATCGACAAATAAAAGCTTATGTTTATTTGCTTATATTACATTAGAAGTGGATAGACAAATAAAAACTTTATTTTGTTTATTTATTTACTTTGCAACAGAAAATGAACAACAAACAAAACCTTATTTTTATTTGTTTATTTTGCAATAAAATTTTAACGACAAATAAAATATTATTTTATTTGTTTATTTACAATAGAATATGAACAGCAAATATATAAATCCAAAAAAAAATTACATTTTTCAATGTAATTAGAAATAAATCAAAAGGTTTACATTTTTCAATGTAATTAGAAATAAATTAAAAAGATTACATTTTTCAATGTAATTAAAATTGAAATAAAATGATTACATTTTTCAATGTAATTAAAATTGAAGTAAAATGATTATATTTTCAATATAATTAAAATTGAAATATAAATAACATTTTGATTAAAACTTAAGTATTGAAATAAAAATAACAATTTGGTTGAGGCATAAGTATTGAAATAAGAGATCACATTTTTGGCCAAAGCTTTATTAGTGAACATTTTTGGTCAAAACTTGATTATTGAATTGAAAATATCATTTTTTGTCAAACTTGATTACTGAAATGAAAGTAACATTTTTGTTTACATTTTATATGTAAATAAGAAATTATTTTCAGAAGTTACATAGAAATTTGATAGATATTTTATTCATGTTTTTTCAACCCAAATAAACATAGAAATTAAAAGTTTGCTTTTCATCTGCACTTTTCAATGCAAATACAGCATGAAATAAAATTCATTTTTCTTATTTGCATCTCACAATGCAAACATAACATGAAAATAAAAAGTACATTTTTATTTGTGTTCGACAACACAAATAAAACTAGAAAATAAAACATATGTTGAAAATAAAGTTTTGTTCTTTATTTTGTGTTCAAAAATGTAAATATATTTTGAAAATAAAGTTTGTTCTTCTATTTACGTTCAGCAATGCAAATATATATAGTAAATAGAAATTGTTCTTTTATTTGCATTTACCAATGCAAACGTATATTGAAACAAATTATTCATTTGCACTCACCAATGCAAAAACATACATATATTGGAAATAAAGTTTATTTCTTTGTTTGCATTTATCAATAAATATATGCATTGAAATTAAGGTTTATTCTTTTATTTGCATTTATCAATGCAAATATTCAATGAAACTATAGTCTATTTTCTTTATCTACATTTACCAACACAAATGTGCACACTTTTATACATTTAATAGAATTTGTTTAAAATATACTTTGAAAATAAATTTTGTTCTTTTATTTACATTCACTAATGTAAATATAATTTATAAACAAAACTATTCTTTGTTTGCATTCATAAATGCAAATACTCTTTTAAATAAAATTTGTTTCTTTTATTTACATTCACTAATGTAAATACACATTGGGAATGAGTTCCTTTTTACATTCACTCAAATATACTTTTAAATAAAAAGTTACATTTGTTAATTGCTTTCCTTGTTGCAAATAAAACATTAAAATAAAAGTTTCATTTTTTTGTTTGCAATCCTACATGCAAACCAAACATCAAAAGATAAGTTACATTTGTGATTTGCATTTTTGATATGAATAAAACATCGGTTTAAAGTTGTATTTTTATTTGCATTCCTTAATGCAAACAAACCATGAATTGAAAGTTTAATTTTACTTTCAAAATAAAGAGTTACCCTTTTATTCACATTTTTAGATATAAATAAAGGATAGAATTTAAAAGTTACATTTTAATAACTAAACATTCACATTTTTATCATTAAAGTTAAATAGACAAAAATATTCATTTTGTCTAAATTAAAAGAATGAAACAAAATATAGCATTGGAATGTTTTATTAGAATTGAAACACAAATTAATCACTATTGTAAATTTATATTAGTTAAAACCAATTATTCATTTTTGTTAATTTACATTAGTTAAAAAAAACTAATCATTTTAGTCAATTTATACTAGTTAAACCAAAATAGACATTTGGTCAGAAATATTCAGTTTTGTCAAAATGAATTAGTTTAAAGCAATTTATATATAGATATATATATATTATGTGTAACACCCCGAAAATTCTATAACTGTGAAATTAGCAAATTAAAGTATAATTAATCTGAAATCAAAGAACTAAGGGAAACGGGATACGCCATTGCGTTCGTCTCGGAAAAATACGCAAAATAGAGTCCGAGTTTTCGAAAAACGGAGTCCGTATGAAGAAGATATGGCCTTCGGAAGTTTTGAATTAAATTTAAAATTCAAACAGAATAAAATAATTAAAAATCGGGCCCAATGGGCCAGGGCGGATAAACACCCGCCTAGGCCACCCAGGTCGACTGGGCTGTCGACCTGGGCTACCCATGTCGACAGGGCTGTCGACAGGGGTGTCGACCTGGTCGAGCCCAGTCAACCTGGCTGGCCAGGTCTGTGTTTGGCCGATTCTCTGTGGTCTGCTTTGTCATTAGGGCTAGGTGGCGGGTTCTAATTGGTCTCTCTATCTAATGAATGGCTACGATCTAACCTAGCAACATCAATGGTCCTAATCAATTCCTAACCTCTATATAAACAACCCTAGACTAAACCCTAATCTATTCATTCAAAATTAAGAACATAGCCGCCATGTTGCTGAGGAACGACTAAGGGTAGCCGCCAACTAGAGAGAGAATTAGGAAGAAAGTTCTAAAGCCTAAAGCAATTCAAGCAACCTAAAGCCAATCAATTCAACATAGGAATCATATCTCTTAATTAGAGAATTCGCCGCAACCATTGTAAGTAGAGTATTACTTTGGTATGAATAAACAACTGTATTGATTTGTATGCTTGAATTGGGATAATAAAGTAATTCATATTTGTGCAAAATTATGTTATTCATTATAAAGAACTACATGCGGTAGTTCTATGCAAGTATACGTTTGGAATATTGCGCAAATTATGTAATCTATGTTGAAGCTACATGTATGTAGTTGATTGAAATTCATGCAAGTTTGGGGCTTTGTTATTATGCCATCATGATGTATATTTTTGTGCATAAATCATTTTGCAAGTAATTGAAACAAGTTTGGTTGTTATAGTTCATATGAAACTATGTTGGAATTTTGACACCATAATCCGTGTATTAAGTCATGCTTTTGCAAACTTATGAATATGGCTAGGCTATGAATGATATTTGGCATAATTGAAATCCATGATTAAGTCTATCTTGTTTACAAGAATTATATGATGACATATGTGAGACATGGCTAGGTTAGAATCAAAAATCCCTTTTTGCAAGTTTAAAGCAAACACCATGATTAGGAATATTTATGCATAAGTATATTTATACTATCGTTATGTGATTAGACTTAAACCATAATTAAGTTGATCTATGCTTTTGTGTTAGTAACAAAGTATCCCCTTAGTAAACATGTAGAAACCTTATGAACATGACTTGTTTATGTTTATGCCTAATTGAGAACATAGGTCTATGTTGTAGTTAAGACTATGTGACACCTAATTTAGATTCTTATCTTAAGTTTACATGGTTTGGTTCATGTCACCTATGCTTTATGACCAAAGTATATATATGCAAGTACACCAGTTTCTATTATGTATTTCCAACATCATATGCAAGTTCATGCGCTCACCTTCCCCTCTTTGTGTATGTAATCACGCTTTAAGCCTCCCCTTTTCGCATGGCTAAATTGGGCTTTAAAAGGCTAAGCCCAATGTATATAAACGGACGTGTAAAACGGGGGAAAATAACGTTGGGTTAAAATTAATTAATGAATGAAAATATAAAATAGAAGGGCCCAAATTCAAGTATGGGTTGGGCCCATGATTGGTGTAACCTTTACACCATTAACTTAATAATGGGCCGCAAATATTTACATATAAGAAATAAAGAAGAAAGACAAAATATGTAAATGTAGAACATACGATGTGTTTAACCCGAGGTTGGATTGAGTTGTGATGTAAACCTGCCCGGAACCGCCCGGCTGTCCAGTAGTCACAACAATACCTATCCAATGTGAGAGGTTAAACATGGAGCCCAATAAGGACCCGAGGTTAGACTGAGTTGTGGCGTAAGACTGCCCGAAACCAACCGGCAACAGGCAGCCACAACAATACCTGTCTAATGTGAGAGGTCAGGGCCTTAATAAGACAATTAAGGCTGAGCCAGGATTGTTAGGATTAAGTGAACTAAAGACTTAATCAAAATGGAACATGCTAAACTAAACGGACTGGTGGGGTTAGGTTAGGAAACACTTAACCAACTTAGCATGTTGGCTAGAGATAGAAAACCTAGTAACGGGGGACCCTTTTCAGCAGTAACCCTAAAAGGTGTATCAGGATACCCTGAAACTAGGCAGGGTGGGGCACGATTACTGGGCTTATTGTAAGAGGTCAAATCGATGGCGGTGGTGTAGCAGTGTAGGTTCTAACGGGGTGCGGGCGTGCACACACTCCGGCGCAGAAAAATAAAGCACTGGGCACCAGTAGCATACCTGTGCACTCTAAGGTTGTGTCGGGCCGCCACCATGGGACTTGATACACCCCACGGTGGGACCAGCATAGGTAACTACAAACATCGGGGGCCGTAAGACACATGTAACTATGCGAGTAGGAGCCGATCATCATAGAATGGATCACATCACCCTGATTATGGGGTGCAAATTGGAAACTAGTTTATATGGGTTCAGAGATTAACATGGGGTACGATAGTATATTCGACCTTAGACAACTTAACCAAGTTTATAGTGCTTTCCCACTTCTTGTTTATACTTATCATACCCAGTTCTTTATTCATAGACAAAATAGTACTAGACTTACTCAGGCTTTATGTCTGACTCTACTTTTCTTTCGTCTTCTTTTCTTCCGTTTCCCCCCCAGGTCCACAGGGAGGGAACACAGCAGCTTGACCAGCATTCTCATCCAGCTTGAAGAAGAGAAATGTATTGCTTGGAACTTTCCGTTTTTGAACTATGGCTTGGGACAAACTCTATGGGGCTTTTGCAGTTTATCTATGTTTTATTTATGCTTCTTTAAATGATGTAATCAAGACAGATTATGAAAGTGTTATGTTATGTTTTGGGAAAAGATGTAAGACAATTATGATGATGTGGTTGTAACACGTATTGGCTTTATGAAATAAAAGTTTGTTGTTTTTCCGCTGTTTTCAAATATGTGTTCTTATATCTGTCTTGTATATCTGTGACTTATACTTATAAACCTCCACCAAAATTAGGGCATTCCCTTTGAGAGTGACCCTAACGGAGGTGGGGTGTTTCACTTGGTATCAGAGCATGGGTTTACCAGATAAGATAAAAAGTTTTGAAAAATTATTTTCAAAAAGGAAATTTAAAGAAGCATTTTTAAAAGAAAAATGTTATTTTATTTTTAAAAAGGCAAAGTCCACTCCCCAAAGCCATAGGTACTATCTCTTATCCTTCGTTTTGAATCTATCCTTTTTGTTTCAGCATGTCCCAAGAACTTAACTTGCCGGAAGGGGTACCAATACCTGGTTGGTTTAGACGATTCTTAGAAGCAAGGGCCACTCAGCCAGGTCCTACCATTCCTCCTCCCCCAGCTGAAGGAAATCATCCAGCCGCAGAGGCACCTTTTCCTCCACCTCCTCCTCGGGGAAACACGTTTGCTAAGATATGTAAAGATTTTAAAGCTATGGGAGGAAGGGATTTCCATGGAACTGAGTCCTTCGTAGCAGCTAGGAATTGGCTGAAAGAAACGGAGGACCTATTCATCATCTTTGAGGTAGAGGATAGACAAAAAGTACAACTGGCGGTGTGGCTATTGAAGGGCGAGGCTTCCTACTGGTGGGAAGTCACTAATGCTGAAAGACCAGTGGAGACATGGGAGGACTTTAGGGCAAGGTTTGAGACTAAGTTTCTCTCAGATGCGGAAAGAAGTTTGCAGTTGGAGAAATTCTTATTTCTTAAGCAAGGAGACAAGACTGTCAGAGAGTATGTGAATCAGTTCGATGAGCTGGCTAGGTTTGGGCTTGACCTAGTCAACACCCCGCACAAGAAGGCTCTCCGTTTCGTCAAAGGGTTAAATGAGCCATTACACAGTTTGGCCATGACCCATATACCCATGGGAGCCACGTATGAAAGATTGGTGCAAATGGCATTGCTGAATGAAGAGGATAAGGGCAAGAAGGAGGCAAAGGAAGAAAGCTCTCAAGGGAAGAAAGAGGGTTTGCAGCCTAAGAAGACAGACTTTAAGAAAGGCGGGAAAGGCAACAAAGAGAAGAGGAAGTGTAATTTCTGTGGCAAAGTGGGGCACTTAGTAAAGGACTGCCGGAAAAAGAAGGCCAAGGAGAATGGTGGGTGCTTTTCTTGTGGTGAGACGGGCCACAGGGCTAAGGACTGCCCAAAGAAACGAGGACAGGGGCAGAGGGCTGGATCCACCCCAGGGGCACAGGTTCATGTGCTGGAAGCGCCACCTTTGCAACAGAGAGGTACAAACACTTCTGTAGAAAGTGTAGTTTATCTTTATGATCACCCCGTTCGCACTTTATTTGATTCTGGCGCATCACACTCCTTTATCTCGTCTGCTTTAGTAGAATCTCTGCACCTAAAAACTAGTATGGTAGAGGACCCCTTAATTGTTTCAAACCCAATTGGGGGCCCAGCTCATTTGTCTATGATCTGTTTGGATTTGAAAATTTCTATCTTAAGTGTTGAATTTCAATGTAGTGCCTTTGTTTTGGGCTTTTTCGGGGTATGGTTTGATTTTGGGTATGGATTGGCTATCCAGTAATGGGGCCATCCTTGATTGTGAGAAAAGGGTTGTTAGGCTCCTAACCCAGCTCGGTAATACTTTGGAAATTTCTTGTAATCCCTCGTATGCGGTTATGCTTAGTTATCTTGAATCGCTAGATGCCTCTGTTGAAAATTTGCAATCAGTTAGAGTGGTCCGGGAATATCCGGATGTCTTCGAAGAGGTGAAGGGCTTGCCTCCGAAGCGGGAAATAGACTTCCGCATATATCTCGTAGATAATGCAAAGCCCGTTGCGTTGCCCGTTAGACATATGGCTCCACGAGAAAGGAAAGAGCTCAGTAAACAGATTAAAGAGCTTCTAGAAAAGGGGTTCATTAGGAGGAGCATCTCAGAATGGGGCGCTCCAGTGGTGTTCGCTACAAAGGCGGATGGTTCACTCCGTCTATGTGTTGACTATAGGGAGCTCAACAAGCTAACGAAAAAGAATAGGCATCCTCTCCCTAGAATTGACGATTTATTTGACCAGCTTGTAGGAGCGTCTGTTTTCTCCCAACTCGATTTAGCAACCGGTTTTCATCAGCTAAGGGTGGCTGAAGATAGCATCGATAAAACGGCGTTCAGAACCCCAGACGGCTTCTTTGAATGGCTTGTCATGCCTTTCGGTTTGACAAATGCACCTGCTTACTTCGTGGACCTAATGAGTAGGGTATTTAGAGATTTCCTCAACAAATTCGTAGTGGTCTTCGTAGACGATATCCTTATCTTCTCAAAGAGTGAAGAGGAACATGTTCAACACTTAAGGGCAATCATGGAAACTTTGCGAGTCCATCAACTAAAAGCCAAATTCTCCAAATGCCACTTTTGGAGAGAAGAGGTGAGGTTCCTTGGGCACATAGTATCCAAACAAGGGTTAGCAGTGGACCCTGCGAAGGTAGTGGCGGTACAGGATTGGAAGACACCAAGGAATGCGACTGAGGTCCGAAGCTTCCTAGGACTAGCAGGTTTCTATCGAAAGTTTATAAGGGATTTTGCGAAAATCTCAGCTCCGCTCACGAAATTGACCAAGAAGAATCTAGTGTTCAATTGGGACTTGGATTGCGAGTTTGCTTTCCAACGACTGAAAAGGGCTCTCACAACAGCCCCAGTTTTGACGCTGCCAGATGGGAGCAAGATGTTCACTGTTTATACGGATGCATGTGGGACAGGTCTAGGCGCCGTCTTAATGCAAGAAGGAAGGGTAGTAGCTTATGGCGGGAGGCAGTTGAAGGTGCATGAAAAGAACTACCCAACCCACGATCTTGAGTTAGCCGCCATCGTTTTTGCACTCAAGTCTTGGCGACACTATCTCCTAGGTGAGAAGTTCGAACTTTACACTGACCATAAATCGTTGAAATACCTTTTCTCGCAGAAGGATCTTAACTTGAGGCAACAAAGATGGATGGAGTTTCTTGCCTCGTACGATTTCGAAATCTCCTATACTCCGGGCAAAGGCAACGTAGTGGCAGACGCGTTGAGCCGAAAGAAATTGACCCTAAGCCCGTTGTTTGTTGAAAGACAAAGCCTAGAGTTTATAGCCAGCTTCGACTTTAGGCCTTCCTCCGATTTCGTACTGGGCTTGCTAGCATCTCTCGAAGTGCGCCCAACTTTATTGGATTCGGTAGGGACAGCACAACGCGAGGACCCTCAGCTTGTAGAAATAATTGATAGGCTAATTAGGGGCGAGACTTCAAGTCACCTCAACAGATACTCCATCGACGATAAGGGTTTTCTAAGGCGAGACGGAAGACTATGCGTCCCACAGATAAACGATTTAATAAAGAAGGTTCTCGAAGAAGCACATCACTCCAAGATGACGATACACCCCGGCGGGGATAAAATGTACAAAGACATAAAAAGGACTTTCTTTTGGAACGGCATGAAAAAGGACGTGGCAGAATTCGTTTCTAAGTGTATGGTGTGCCAACAGGTTAAGGCGGAACAGAAAAAGCCTGGCGGACTGCTACATCCTCTGGAGGTCCCGCAGTGGAAGTGGGATAGCATCTCAATGGACTTCATCGATGGGCTGCCTAGGTCTAGGAGAGGCAACACTAGCATTTGGGTAATAGTGGATAGGCTTACTAAAAGCGCCCACTTTTTACCTGTCAAAAGTAAAAGAACTGCCTCATCCCTAGCATCACTTTATCTCAAGGAAATCGTTCGACTCCATGGAATACCAACTAGCATTGTTAGTGACCGAGACCCCATCTTCACCAGCGAGTTTTGGCGGAGTCTGCAAGAAGCAGTAGGAACGCAGTTATGCTTGAGCACAGCCTATCATCCCCAAACCGACGGCCAAACAGAGAGAGTGAACAGAGTTTTGGAAGACCTTCTAAGACTATGCGTCCTTGACTTCGGAGGGACATGGGAAGACCACCTTCCTTTGGTGGAATTTGCCTACAACAACAGCTATCAAGCAACCATCGGAATGGCGCCCTTCGAAGCTTTATACGGAAGACCGTGCCGATCGCCCACTTGTTGGTGGGAGTCTACTGATAAGCTCATACTTGGACCAGACATGATCCGAGAGACTTCAGAGAAAGTAGACTTAATACGAAGAAGGATGAAGACGGCCCAAGACAGACAAAAGTCCTATGCCGACAAGAGGAGGACCGACCTTGAATTTGAGGTTGGAGACAGAGTTTTTCTCAAGATATCACCGCTAAGGAACGTTGTTCGTTTTGGAACCACCGGAAAGCTAGCGCCAAGATTCGTAGGGCCATTCCCTATCATCGAGAAGATTGGGAAAATGGCCTATAGATTAGAGCTACCCGAGAAGTTGGCTGGAGTCCACAACGTTTTTCACGTTTCACACCTCCGAAAATGTCTGCATGAGTCTGCTGAAGTGGTAGAGCCAAATATACTCGAAGAGGCCGAAGTGGAACGCGAAGCAACCATAAGAAAAGTTCCAACCCGCATCTTAGGAACGGAAGTGAAGAAGCTACGCAACCGTGAATCAAGCTCGTCAAAGTTCAGTGGAGCGACGCCAAGGGAGACGCGACTTGGGAAACTGAAGCTAGAATCCGTACTGCCTACCCTTTTCTGTTCGAGGGTACATCCTTGATCTTTCCTTTTCCTTAAGTTGCGCTTTTATCTATCTTTTTAGGTATATTTCCTCGACCGTATCTTTTAGGTAGAAACCCTTTGGATGGAAACATGTAGTTGAAAACATGTTATGGATGATGGTTGCAAGTGGTTGCAAGTGATTGCTAGTGGTTGCTCGTGGTTGCATATACACACACAATCTAGGTTTTAGATCGGCTCAGTCACTTCATATTGCATATGCATATATGTTTGCATTCGTATGTGGTTGAACTTTAATGTGTTGTCATGTGGATGCTGCATTTGTATTGAATGATTGTGCACTCATGTAGAATCAAGAATAGGAAAATTTGCATACATAATGGATTCATGGCACTTACATAATTCGCATTAAGGAGGTCAACTGAATCAGTAGACCGCCTGATTTTGCATTAGATAAGTTCATGTACACACACACTTCGAATATGATCATGAAGCATTAGAAGTCTTTTAAGGACAATGGATGCTCGTGTTTGATGGATGAGTAGATGGATGATTGGATGTTAGGATTTACATTCCTCCTAACTTGAAGATTTCGGGACGAAATCCTTTTAAGTGGGGGAGAATGTAACACCCCGAAAATTCTATAACTGTGAAATTAGCAAATTAAAGTATAATTAATCTGAAATCAAAGAACTAAGGGAAACGGGTTACGCCATTGCGTTCGTCTCGGAAAAATACGCAAAATAGAGTCCGAGTTTTCGAAAAACGGAGTCCGTATGAAGAAGATATGGCCTTCGGAAGTTTTGAATTAAATTTAAAATTCAAACAGAATAAAATAATTAAAAATCGGGCCCAATGGGCCAGGGCGGATAAACACCCGCCTAGGCCACCCAGGTCGACTGGGCTGTCGACCTGGGCTACCCATGTCGACAGGGCTGTCGACATCCCTGTCGACAGGGGTGTCGACCTGGTCGAGCCCATTCAACCTGGCTGGCCAGGTCTGTGTTTGGCCGATTCTCTGTGGTCTGCTTTGTCATTAGGGCTAGGTGGCGGGTTCTAATTGGTCTCTCTATCTAATGAATGGCTACGATCTAACCTAGCAACATCAATGGTCCTAATCAATTCCTAACCTCTATATAAACAACCCTAGACTAAACCCTAATCTATTCATTCAAAATTAAGAACATAGCCGCCATGTTGCTGAGGAACGACTAAGGGTAGCCGCCAACTAGAGAGAGAATTAGGAAGAAAGTTCTAAAGCCTAAAGCAATTCAAGCAACCTAAAGCCAATCAATTCAACATAGGAATCATATCTCTTAATTAGAGAATTCGCCGCAACCATTGTAAGTAGAGTATTACTTTGGTATGAATAAACAACTGTATTGATTTGTATGCTTGAATTGGGATAATAAAGTAATTCATATTTGTGCAAAATTATGTTATTCATTATAAAGAACTACATGCGGTAGTTCTATGCAAGTATACGTTTGGAATATTGCGCAAATTATGTAATCTATGTTGAAGCTACATGTATGTAGTTGATTGAAATTCATGCAAGTTTGGGGCTTTGTTATTATGCCATCATGATGTATATTTTTGTGCATAAATCATTTTGCAAGTAATTGAAACAAGTTAGGTTGTTATAGTTCATATGTGTAACAACCCGTATTTCGATAACATGATTAAGACGAGAATCAAGGCAGAATTTAATTTTAAATTCTGAATCAAGTGAAACGGGCTATGCCGTTGCGTTCGTTTCGGAAAAATACGCGAAATAGAGTCCGAGTTTTCGAAAATCGGAGTCCGTATGACCAAGATATGGCCTCGCGAAATTTCACGAAAAATTCCCAAATTAAAGTATACTTAATTAAGTGAAATGGGTTGCGCAGAGAAATATATATATATATATATATATAATTGAAAATTAAATAAATAAATATGCAAAAATGTTCAAAACAGCGAATTAGGAGAGGGGAATAACCGAACCGGCCGATTTTTGAGGTCGACCCCAGCCCGCTGGGTCGACTAGGGGTTAATCCAGGGTGTTTGGCTGTCAACCCGTGGGCCGATTCGCTCAAATGCAGATTTTGCATTTGGATGGTTCTCATGGTCCATCTTTAATCTTAAGGCCCTAGATGGTTCCTACACTTGACTTCTTCCCCAAGACATGCTTTGATGGCTTGGATTGAATCTAGGTTTAATCCTATGGCCTAAAACACTTGCCTAATCTATAAAAAGACCTTAAACCTACCCCTAAACCCTCATTATTCACTCATGTAACTAAACTATGGCCAAATTTCTACTCTCATGGCCTCCATCTCAAATCCCTAGAGCCTATGCATCCAAATCAAGTTCAAATCAAAAGATGCAAGCTTGCTACACCAAAGAGAGGCAAAATCAACGTTGCTATGCGAGTTCCATGACGATTCTTCAACAAAGGAGGCACCTTTCTTAGCCAAGATGATTCATGCTTCTTTCCCTAGGCCTAACTATGTAAGTTCTAGCTACTTTTAGATGGAAACGGTAGTTTTGATAATGACATGGGATAAAATGAGGCTAAACATGATTATGCGAACCTATATGAACCTTACCTTGCCTCTTGTGTTCATGTTTATGATTTTAGGCCATGTGAGTGACTTAATCATGCCTCTCATGCTATGCATAACCTAGTTTAACTTGCAAGTTTGGATCTTTATGCATGAAATGCTAGCATGAACCTTTAGGAACCACTTTACTTGTGAAACATTGGCTAAGACAAGATTTTGGGGCTTATGCATGTTTATGAACCCAAACCCCTTATGCTAACATGCAAGTTTGTGGCCAAACCCTTTTTGATAATATGCATGTTTGTGGCCAAATTACCTTATGACACTATGCATGTTTAGGGCCAATCTCTTTATGATGTTATGCATGTGGAAGCCAAGCCCTTTTGGCATCATGCATGTTTTGAGACCAATATGTGACATAGTATCCTTACTATGTTGACTCGCTTTGCTTGCGTTGGGAAAACACGATTTTGGGTAGCTAGATAAACATGAACATGTCGCAAAATCTTAACTTGAATATGACATGTGTTTATACTTGAAAATATGACTTGAAAGATAACATGGAAGATGACATGTAAGTATGCATAAAAGCATGAGCTTGGGAATTTACCTATTAAGTTAGGTCTACCCTTTGGGAATTTACCTATTAAGTTAGGTCTACCCAAATGCTTGAAAACTTGTAACATGTTTTGGAAACATGATGAACTTAGATAATATAAGTGTGGCCAACTCGAGGTTGGGTTGACTTTGCAACGTAAAGCTACCCGGAACCGACCGGCCTAACTAGTAGTTGCAAACAATAGGACCCAATGTGAGAAGTTGGTCATGTCGCGCTTAAGACCCGAGGTTAGACTAGGTTGTGGTGTAAATCTACCCGGACCCGCCCGGCTTAACTAGTAACCACAACAAGGTCTAATGTGAGAGGTTGAGGGTGCATTAATTAAATTAATGTCACATAATAGGGTTAAGTTAATTTGATTAATGAGGCTTAACCAAATATGATAGGGACAAATGGGTTAAGTAATTTGATTAGGCTAATGATACTTAACAAAACATGATAAGCTTGGGTAGGTTAAGTAACTTGGTTTGCCTAATGACACTTGACCATTTTTATACGACTAGTGGACGGGATTAAGTTAACCAACACTTAATCAACCCAACACGATAACGTGATAAGGTTAAGTAAATTTTCTTAACGATACTTAACCGTATAATACAGTTAATGGATGGGGTTAAGATTAGGCTTAACTAATCTAAACATGGTAATCGGATGGGGTTAAGTTAGCCTCGACTTAATTAATCCAACTTGGTAATTTAATGGGGTTAAGTTAAACACTTAACTAATTTAACACGATGTTTTGATGAGGTTAAGTGACCTATACTTAACCAATCTAACTCGTTAATTTGATGAGGTTAAGTTAACCTATACTTAACCAATCTAACGTGAAAACATGATAAGGCTAAGTCACGAATCACTTGAACATGCTTGACCGATTTGACTCGGTAATTTGACAAGGTCAAGTTAATTTATATAATTAACCAATCTAAAATGATAATTAGACGAGGTTAAGTTATGGATTGCTTAATATACTTAGCCAACTTGACACATGGTTTGTAGGGTTAAGTCTTGGACTTGGATACTTAGCCAATTTTGACATGGTTTGTAGACGGGCTAAGTTATGAACTTAAGTGACACTTAACCCATTAGATAAACCCTAATTCGGAGGATTAGGTAAATAACCATAGTTAACAAGGATTATGGAAATAAGGCTAAGTGGTAAACCTTATTTAAGGGAAACTAAGTAATAATCCTTAGTCAAGGAAATTTGGACCATTTCTTAGATAGATTAGTAACCCGATACGTTTAATTATGCGTGTAGGAGCAGGCTATCTGATTTAGATAAAGGCTCCAACGAACTGGGTAACGAAGCAGCGGCTTCGGGGAACGTGAGGATATTCTTGGGATCCCTCTGTGAGCTGCCAGGTCATTATACTAGGCTCACGAGAGGTTGAGGTCTGCGGTAGAAGAACCAAGAATATGCCTTGGTTGCTATGCGAGCGACCTAAAGACTGGGGTGGATAGCAGTGAGTCGGCGAATACATAAGGTGCCCGAGATAGCAAGTTCGTCGATCATCTACCATCTTGAGTCAAGCGTGTACGTACGGAAAGGCAGGGAACACCCAACAGACCATGATTTGCTATCTAATTATGGGTGAGGTAGGCCGTAGGATGTGGGCTGGCCGGAGTGTAGTTCTCATGCAAGATCTTCTCTTGTGTTGCCTTTCGCTAGTTGAGGGAGGGGTCTCGTGGGACCATAGCCACGTGTAGAAAAGCAGACCTTAGCATCTGCATCGGCAGATAAATCTAAAGCTCCCGACCGAGTCCTGTATGTCTTGTTTTGCCCTGTGACAGGACTCGGATGGCACGATGTGATACATGTGCATACAGTTATAGAAAAACGATTCACGATGAATGCGTGGGAAAAAGGGCGTGGTTGAGGGTTAGCGTAATCCCTAGTGGCCTAGGTGGTTTAACCCAAACCGAGATACGAAAGCGTGCAATAGGTAAGCGTAATCCCTAGTGGTGCTAGGTGGCGTAAGTCCTAGTAGTTCAAACGATGATTCATATGGAAGAGCCTAGCTAGAACAAGGGTGACAGTCCAAACGATTTCAAGGATAATACGACATGAGGAAGCCCGTACGAGGTACGGCAAAGGACTGAACTTATATACATGGAAAGAAACATATGATTTGAGTAACCTATATATGCGATATTAGGTTGACATGGAGCATTACACGACTTTGAGCACGGGACATTCATGGTTAACACATGACGCGGGTAGGGATACTAGTGCGAGAGGTGCAGAGCAAATATACATGTTAGAACTAGGAAGAATATACACAATAGATACCGTGGGATGTTAGACGGGGTAGATACCTTGGGATAATGCACTCGATAGAAATCTGACGATGTGATACCTTGACTTATCATAACATCGTAGTTTATCATGATACCTTAGTTTACCTTGCCGCAGTAGTTCAACCGGCTACCCTGGTTTATCTATCTTGTAGTTATCCTTATGTTTACTTTCAGTTTATGCATGTCATGTTACCTTTACCTGTTTTTATACTGGAAGTAGATAGGACTTACTCAGTCTTTTTGACTGACCCGTTTTGTTTCGCCTCTTTTCTTCCGTTCCCCCCCAGGTTTCAGGGAGGAAACAATGCTGGTTAGTTCGGACTTCTTCTGCTTGAAGGTCATCATGGATGGCTTGGACTTCTCTTGGCTATGGCTACTTTACTGTTTTACTTGGGGAATAATTTATTAAAAAGTCTTTATGCTTCTTTACTATTGCAAGACAGGTTTTGATGTACTCTGATGTAAAAGGCTTTAGACCTTATTTATTCATGTTATGAAAGTTTGATTGTACTTCCGCTATTTATATATGTTCTGTCTTGTGATGTTTCTGTGCATGTTTACCAATAATGCCCCTCTAAAGCTAGTGCATTCCTTTGCGAGTGACCCTAGCGGAGGCGGGGTGTTACAATATGAAACTATGTTGGAATTTTGACACCATAATCCGTGTATTAAGTCATGCTTTTGCAAACTTATGAATATGGCTAGGCTATGAATGATATTTGGCATAATTGAAATCCATGATTAAGTCTATCTTGTTTACAAGAATTATATGATGACATATGTGAGACATGGCTAGGTTAGACTCAAAAATCCCTTTTTGCAAGTTTAAAGCAAACACCATGATTAGGAATATTTATGCATAAGTATATTTATACTATCGTTATGTGATTAGACTTAAACCATAATTAAGTTGATCTATGCTTTTGTGTTAGTAACAAAGTATCCCCTTTGTAAACATGTAGAAACCTTATGAACATGACTTGTTTATGTTTATGCCTAATTGAGAACATAGGTCTATGTTGTAGTTAAGACTATGGGACACCTAATTTAGATTCTTATCTTAAGTTTACATGGTTTGGTTCATGTCACCTATGCTTTATGACCAAAGTATATATATGCAAGTACACCAGTTTCTATTATGTATTTCCAACGTCATATGCAAGTTCATGCGCTCACCTTCCCCTCTTTCTGTATGTAATCACGCTTTAAGCCTCCCCTTTTCGCATGGCTAAATTGGGCTTTAAAAGGCTAAGCCCAATGTATATAAACGGACGTGTAAAACGGGGGAAAATAACGTTGGGTTAAAATTAATTAATGAATGAAAATATAAAATAGAAGGGCCCAAATTCAAGTATGGGTTGGGCCCATGATTGGTGTAACCTTTACACCATTAACTTAATAATGGGCCGCAAATATTTACATATAAGAAATAAAGAAGAAAGACAAAATATGTAAATGTAGAACATACGATGTGTTCAACGATTTACAACAATACCTATCCAATGTGAGAGGTTAAACATGGAGCCCAATAAGGACCCGAGGTTAGACTGAGTTGTGGCGTAAGACTGCCCGGAACCAACCGGCAACAGGCAGCCACAACAATACCTGTCTAATGTGAGAGGTCAGGGCCTTAATAAGACAATTAAGGCTGAGCCAGGATTGTTAGGATTAAGTGAACTAAAGACTTAATCAAAATGGAACATGCTAAACTAAACGGACTGGTGGGGTTAGGTTAGGAAACACTTAACCAACTTAGCATGTTGGCTAGAGATAGAAAACCTAGTAACGGGGGACCCTTTTCAGCAGTAACCCTAAAAGGTGTATCAGGATACCCTGAAACTAGGCAGGGTGGGGCACGATTACTGGGCTGATTGTAAGAGGTCAAATCGACGGCGGTGGTGTAGCAGTGTAGGTTCTAACGGGGTGCGGGCGTGCACACACTCCGGCGCAGAAAAATAAAGCACTGGGCACCAGTAGCATACCTGTGCACTCTAAGGTTGTGTCGGGCCGCCACCATGGGACTTGATACACCCCACGGTGGGACCAGCATAGGTAACTACAAACATCGGGGGCCGTAAGACACATGTAACTATGCGAGTAGGAGCCGATCATCATAGAATGGATCACATCACCCTGATTATGGGGTGCAAATTGGAAACTAGTTTATATGGGTTCAGAGATTAACATGGGGTACGATAGTATATTCGACCTTAGACAACTTAACCAAGTTTATAGTGCTTTCCCACTTCTTGTTTATACTTATCATACCCAGTTCTTTATTCATAGACAAAATAGTACTAGACTTACTCAGGCTTTATGTCTGACTCTACTTTTCTTTCGTCTTCTTTTCTTCCGTTTCCCCCCCAGGTCCACAGGGAGGGAACACAGCAGCTTGACCAGCATTCTCATCCAGCTTGAAGAAGAGAAATGTATTGCTTGGAACTTTCCATTTTTGAACTATGGCTTGGGACGAACTCTATGGGGCTTTTGCAGTTTATCTATGTTTTATTTATGCTTCTTTAAATGATGTAATCAAGACAGATTATGAAAGTGTTATGTTATGTTTTGGGAAAAGATGTAAGACAATTATGATGATGTGGTTGTAACACGTATTGGCTTTATGAAATAAAAGTTTGTTGTTTTTCCGCTGTTTTCAAATATGTGTTCTTATATCTGTCTTGTATATCTGTGACTTATACTTATAAACCTCCACCAAAATTAGGGCATTCCCTTTGAGAGTGACCCTAACGGAGGTGGGGTGTTTCATTATGTTTGGCAAGATATATACTTGTCAAGATAGTTAAATCAAAATATTTATTTTTGTCGAAACAAAAATTATCATTTTTGTCGCATTAGAATTGTCAGAACAATATAACCATTTTTGCTTGGGTTTAAAACTAGCAAAATAGAAATTGTCAATAGAGACAAAGTTATTATTCTTATTCGTTCATTGCAATAGAATTACATATAATATAAAGGAGACATTTTCTTGTCATGGTTATATATATTGTGTATTACACTTCCATTCACAAGTTACCCGACTTGTGTATGTGATTGGGATGATAATTTTCACACGTCGCCCAAGTGCACAAATTAGTTTATTATTTGTTTGTTGGTTGAAACCCCACACAGGTGTTGGGATGAAAATTTACATACACTAATCCCAATATTCAGCTGTATGTTGATCGTTAGATCGACAGGCTGCGATGAGCGTTATTATTTAATTTTAACGCTTACACAGTGGAAATTACACTTTGGATGTAGATGGATGATTTGATGATTATACTGATGTGTGTGAAATCCACATAATCCAAATTATATGGTAAATGATTGAGTCACATTTTGATTCAGGTGTTCTTTTAAATAAGAATATTTTTACATTAGAAATCCTTTTTATATAAAGTAAATATATTTTCATAAAATATTGTTAATCAAGTATATGTTAAAACAAAGAATATTTGTAAAAGATAAAAATTCTGTAATATAAAGAATATTTCTCATTCATAATCTTTTATATAAAGAATATTTTTTTATGATTATTTTAAAATATGGTTTTTAAAAGACTATTAGGATTTGCAATTATATTTTGTGATACGAAATAAATTGAGATGTGAAGTGGATCTACCGTGGACGGTGTTTTAAATGACACTTGTCCTTTAATCCAATTTACATTGAGATTATTATTTGGAATTTATAAATCTATTTTATAGATTTGAAACAAGTGATCTTGTAATAATGATTTTTGATATCAAATCAAAACTGGAGTTTTTAATAAATCTTTTAAGAAAGATTTAAGATTTTATTTTCAGAGTTTATCTTTGATAAAATTAATGAGAATCTTTTAATATGAATATCTTGTTAAAAGAATACTATGAGTTGGAATGTGGCGTAATGTGTGATTTTCCAATATTTGCTTTTTAATCACAAATTACGCGAGTTATTCAGAAAGACCGGGTTTAACCCATTCTGAATAATCATCACGACGATCAAGAGTCGAAGATGAAGACGGTGATTGAAGACCAAAGGTTTTCACATCGTTGGGATGATGATGACTGAAATCTTGAATTGGGATTGGCCTTCCAAGGCAAGGTATTTAGTAATGATCGTCCAAACGCATTTGGAGATCGACGGACACGTTGTTTCGCTCAGACCCAGAGCGGACTTGTAAATGGATTGTGTGTCTGACATTGTATTCCCTCCTATTGTATTTGTTGAACGCCACTGATTATATATTTCTGTTTGGTGGTGAAGAATTTATTCTTTACTTATCACCCTTCTCTAAGACGTATGAGCTAAGAGGTTATATATATATTGGTAGATGATCAATAATATGGTAGGGTTTGACAATGTGACATGCTAAGATGCAAATGATCAAGGCTTTGTTGAAAAGCAGGCCTTGTGGTTGATGATAAAAGCACAGTCTATTTAGGCATAGCTTTGTGTATATCGTGACTTCGCGAGCCTCACACACCGGTTGAGTCTAAAACGGGAGAAGGGAACGCAGGGAGTGCACACGTTTCTTTCTAGCTAGAAGTGGTGTTGGGCTTTAACACGGCCCGACATTTGCTTATGTGGTTGATGGAATATTTTTGCGAGGCCTCGGTTCATTCTTATCGGTCGCCCTCGGCTGATTTGTAGGTCCAATAGGATCGGGGACCGTGTGTTCAGGCATAACTAATCCACTAAAGTATTTGTGGACCGTCCCTGCTGTATCCAAGGGTTCGCCAGCGTTTGAATCTTGAGGCATTGCTAGAGTGTCTCGAATCGGTCAGGAGCTCCTCCCTAGCCTTGACTCCTGATGGAAACCCAATTTCCAATACGCCCTTGCGGTTTTGATTGTATAACTAGTATGGCGACATAATAGATGGTATCTATGCCGTCTAGGATTGATATTATATTTGAAATGTTTACATATATATATACACAATAATAATATCGTATTTTGCGTATTTAGCATCTTATGACCATTATAAGGTAAAACCCTATCCTCTGGTGTGCGTTGCATTGTGTGATGGGACCTGGGTCTTATAATGGTTTCATTTTTCTAAAAAGCATTGCGTTATTTGACGATTTACTTTATTTATGCACTGGCAATCCAATGGAATAAACCCGTTCCGCGTTAGCGGCGTGGTCCTGTGATTAGCCTACTTATTAGATAGTTAAGGCAAGAATTCTCACACTAGTCCCACGACTGACCTGTCGTTTGTTTCACTTTGCAAACTCGGGTGCCCTCTTTCCACACGGGAAGTCGAGTGGCTTTTTGCAGATATAGTAAGCAGGATCCTGGATTGAAGCCTGAAGTTGGGTCCAGAATATTGATGGCCTTCCGCTGAGATTAGTTCCGCTGCAATGTATTTAATCTATTGTAAATGTATCTTCCGCTGTATTATTTATCGATGTACTCTGATATATTCTGTACTCTGATGTAACATTTATTATTGATGTTATAAAAGTCTGTGTTGTTATTCTGATGTTTTGTATGCCCAAAGTTAACGTACGCGGGTTTCGAACAGTCTTGATCGATCTTGCGATCGGTTGGAGTCGGGCGAAGTCCGGGTCGTTACAGCTGGTATCAGAGCCAGGTTAGCTCAAATCTCTAGGGTAAAACTCGTTAGAACTGAACAAAAGACTCATTAGAGGTTGGATTAGTAATATCCAATAAGAATACTCATTAGAGATAGGATCAGCAGTATCCTAGAATGAGAATACTCATTAGAGATGGGGTTAGCAATGCCCAAGAATGAGTCAGAGTGGAAAATTTATAATTAACGTACTTGTTATTATATATAATTCAATTTTAGAAAATATGATTTTGAATATATAAAAGTTATATATTTCTAAATTTAATCTACTAATTGATTGATGATTGTGTTGTGTGAATATGAGTTCAACTAATAAAATTATTAAACAATTAATGAATGAAAATTAAATTAGTTAAATAAACAACTTTAGCTTCATTTCCTTTTCGAGGACGAAAAGATTTTAAGTGGGGGAGATTGTAACAACCCGCAAATTCTGGACCAATTTAAAATTTTTATTTTAGAAAATTTTAATGAATTTTGAGGTTATAATATAATTTATATAAATAATAATGGCTAGAATTCATTTTTAATTGAAGTTAAAACGAATAAATTTAATTTAAATGTAAATGGGATTAGAAATGGCGCGGTAGTTTTAAAATTTGATTTCAAACTTTAACTGAATGTACAGGATTCAAAATAAATCAGAATTGAGTGAAACCAGAAATATTTAAATATGTTTAATCATATCTTTCTAACGAATCTGAAAAATTGAAATTTCATAGCGGGAATCGAAAGTTATAGCCAATTCAATTTTTAGAAAGGTCGCTGTAGAATATATATATATATATATATATATATATATATATATTATATGGCCCAAAAGGCTAATTTTCACATATGAAGGAATTTCGACTCGAAACCACTTCCATTGAGTCCGGAGTGATGTTTCTGCATTTAAAAAGTATAAACACTTATATATTTTGAGTTTCGGAAATTATTTGTTTAAAAATGTATTTTTAATATTAAATATATTGCCCTTGAAAATAGTCATTTTTCAAACGACCTCCGTTTTCGACGAAACCTCTCTTGTTGGAACCGTAATGTCAAATTATAGCTAATTTTCAATTTTCAGAATTTTTTGAATTAATATGTGAGCGTGGCAAAAGAAAATGTGTTTTGACTATTTTAGTTAAATTTAAACGACTTGAAAATAGTCATTTTTCAAATAGTCTCGGAATTCGACGAAAATAATTTTGTTGGATTCGTATCATCATAAGAAAGCTAAAAATATATTTTTTTTAGAATTTTCTGAGGTCATATGTGGCCCCGGCATATTTAAATGTATAGTCAATATTTAATTAATTATTTTTAATGGAATTTTAAATAAATTTTCTATAGATTTCGGAATTGGACCTCGAGACCCATCCCATTGCGTTCAAAAGGCCTCAAAACGTTAAGATCGACAGTAAGCAAGCCCAATTCTGAGACAGTCCAGAAATCCGCCTTTATAACACGGAAAACGAGAATTAATAATAAAAAAATAAAACCCTAACCCTAATTCTTTCAGCCGCCGCCTATTGAAACAATGGCCAGAAACATCCCTCATTCAAACACTAATTTCTCTCAATCCGCTCTATGAAAATCTACAAACTATATACCAAATCGAAGAGAATTCAGAGAGCTTCGAATCTATACGGTTAAGATCGGGTTTTGGTCCACGGATTTCGCAAATTCTGGCGAGGAAGTGGCCGCGTTCGGGTTCGGATTTCGAGGCGAGGAGGGGCCGATTGTAGTGGGCTTCTGGGCGGAGGTGGCTCGCGGGCGGAGCTTCGGAGTGGCGGTGTCCGATCGACAGCGGGGGGCTCGGATTGGCGCACGCGCAGGGGGTTGACGACGTGAATTGGGTGCGGCCGTATACAGCGACGAGGAAGAAGAAGTATTAATTTAATATTATTTTATTTATTTAATATTTAATTTATGCAATCTTTAAAAATCAATATCTATTTCATACGAGGGCCGATTGACGAACCGTAAGTTGCGTTGGACTCATCTTTCCGAGATCTTCGCGATGGCGCAGACCAGAGCTGAATCCAAGACAGTTGAATTTTCAGCAAAAATCAATGTGAGAATTCTGAATTTTATTATTTAATTAATTATAAATTATTTTTCTTGCGTTAAAAATAATTGTATAATGATGTAAATTCAGATCTGAAATATTCCGTGATTGATGAATTGTTAATGATTGCTTGTGGTATGTTTGTTGGTCATGTTATGCTAGATCCGCATTGAAATCTCATATATGGTTGAATTTTATTTGCGATTAGAAAATTAAATCTAAATTTATATTTAAATAATATTTTATTCAGATCTAGTTGCTCTAATTTATTTAAATTTATTAAAATATTATTCTTATTATTTTGATTAGTCTAAAATGAGCAATGGGATCTGATCGACAAATAAATGCTTATGTTTATTTGCTTATATTACATTAGAAGTGGATAGACAAATAAAAACTTTATTTTTGTATATTTATTTACTTTGCAACAGAAAATGAACAACAAACAAAACCTTATTTTTATTTGTTTATTTTGCAATAAAATTTGAACGACAAATAAAATATTATTTTATTTGTTTATTTACAATAGAATATGAACAACAAATATATAAATAAAAAAAATACATTTTTCAATGTAATTAGAAATAAATCAAAAGGTTTACATTTTTCAATATAATTAGAAATAAATTAAAAAGATTACATTTTTCAATGTAATTAAAATTGAAATAAAATGATTACATTTTTCAATGTAAATAAAATTGAAGTAAAATGATTATATTTTCAATATAATTAAAATTGAAATAAAAATAGCATTTTGATTAAAACTTAAGTATTGAAATAAAAATAACAATTTGGTTGAAGAATAAATATTGAAATAAGAGATCACATTTTTGGCCAAAACTTTATTAGTGAACATTTTTGGTCAAAACTTGATTATTGAATTGAAAATATCATTTTTTGTCAAACTTGATTACTGAAATGAAAGTAACATTTTTGTTTACATTTTATATGTAAATAAGAAATTATTTTCAGAAGTTACATAGAAATTGGATAGATATTTTGTTCATGTTTTTTCAATGCAAATAAACATAGAAATTAAAAGTTTGCTTTTCATCTGCACTTTTCAATGCAAATATAGCATGAAATAAAATTCATTTTTCTTATTTGCATCTCACAATGCAAACGTAACTTGAAAATAAAAAGTACATTTTTATTTGTGTTCGACAACACAAATAAAACTAGAAAATAAAACATATATTGAAAATAAAGTTTTGTTCTTTATTTTGTGCTCAAAAATGTAAATTGTGACGGCAAGGAATTTCGCTCGGTCCGAATCAGTCGCTAAACCGATCCAGGCCGTTCGAAACGCCCTATCGTTTTGAGAACACGACAAAACAGAACGCATACAGAAGAACATTTCATTGTATATTACAACAATGCATCAGAGTACAAGAATATACAGAGTATAAATGAATGAATATTACACAGAAATATCAGAGATTTAAATTACATTTAAATACATCGCAGCGGAAAATAATACAATACACAACTAGAAGGAGATATACGGATACAAAGCTTTCCGGATATCGTTCCAGCTGTAAACCAGGATCCTGTGAATATAAATCTGCAAAACCGAAACTACTAGCTGCCCGTGTCGAAAATAGGGGCACCCAGAGTTTAGGTTAAAACAATAAACTCCAGGTCAGTCATGGGACTGGTGTGAGAACTAAAACAGTTAATCTTTATTTTCAAAGTAAGGTAAATCAAGGGACCACGCCGTATAACACGGAACGAGTTTCCTCCCAAGAACACCAGTGCATAAAACAAACAGCGCGATGCTAAATAAAGAAAAATGAAGCTGTTATAAGACCCAGGTCCTATCACACAATGCAACGCAAGCCGGGGAATAGGGTTTTTACCTTATAACAGCCAAAGAATGCTTGATACGTTTAAAACAAATCATTTGATACTATTATAAGTGCATAGTGTATAAAACAACTTCAAATCATAAGTATCAATCATAGGCGGCATAAGCGCCCCATCCCACTATGTCGCCATATATAGGATTACAATTAAAACCGCAAATGTCACGTATTTGGAAATTGGATTTCCATCTATGAACCGAGGCAAAAGATAGTCCTCAACCGATTCGAGACTGCCTAGCCCGAGTCTCAGGATCAGAACGCATCGACCCTTGGATCGTCAGGGCCGGTCCACACGGAGTGGATTAAAAATGCCTGAGCACTACGTTTCGCCGCCCTTTGGGGCGTAAGCGAGCCAACGAATGACTCCATCGGACCCGGATCGTCCGATCTAACCGAGGCGCCTCGCAACAGCAACAACCACATAAGTCAAACTCGTCAGGGCGTGTAAAACCACTGACGCCACTTCTAGCTAGGAGGAAACGCAGGCCCTCCCTGAGGTCCGTCTCCCGTTTTTGGTTCATACCTGGTGTGAAACACGCGAGGTAAACGTTACACAAAGCTACGCCACAAAGGCCGTGCTTTGATCATCACCACAAGACTTTGCTTTTCAACAGAAGCCTTGATCATTTGCATCTTAGCATGCCATACAGGCAAACCATCCTATGCAACCGATATCAGTCACACAGAATGAAATCCGATGTCAGACACACAGTCCATTTACAAGTCCGTTCTGGGTCTGAACGAAACCGGAGGCACCTAGTACCCCGCATATCCATCGATCTCCAAGTACGTCTGGACGATCACTAACTGTTTCCATCTTCTTGGGTGTACAGCCCAATCAAGATCATCAGTAATTACCCAAACGACGTGAAGACCTCCGGTCTTCGACCATCGTCTTCATCTTCGACTTATCGTCGTATCAGTTACTCAGAATGGGATAAACCCGGTCTTTCCGAATAACTCGCGTATATTTTAAATAAGTGTTACACAAACACAACATACGCCTCATTCCAATTCATTAGTCACTAACCGTAAATTAATCAAGAGAATAATTCCCTAAATATTAACCCCGAAGGCCGAAACCAACATCAGATCAATATCCAGAAAACCATTCTGCTTGGCTAACCGCCAGTTAGTTTCTAAATTTCACATTCAAATCTAATTAAAGATTTAACTATCGCCTGGAGCAAAACTGGTGATACTCCATTCTCGATCTTTTCAATCTAATTAAAGATTCATTAAAACTCCACTTAGTTTTAATCTGTGACTGGGTTAAAGAATCAGTGTCATTTAAAACACGGTTCACGATAAACCCAAAGTCACATCCCATTAATTATCGGGTTAAAGAACAAGTGTTATTTAAAACACTGTTCACGATAAACCCAAAAATCAATATCCATTCAATTCCAATTAAATATTATTTAATTGGTACACTTCATTAAATCTAAATCAAAAGATTTAATCTTTTCTCAGCTGGGTTCAAGAACAGTGTTAGTGAAGACACCATTCACGACAAACCCAAATCACATTCATTAATTATCGGGTTAAAGAACAAGTGTTATTTAAAACACTGTTCACGATAAACCCAAAAATCAATATCAATTCAATTCCAATTAAATATTATTTAATTGGTACACTTCATTAAATCTAAATAAAAAGATTTAATCTTTTCTCAGCTGGGTTCAAGAACAGTGTTAGTGAAGACACCATTCACGACAAACCCAAATCACATTCATTAATTATCGGGTTAAAGAACAAGTGTTATTTAAAACACTGTTCACGATAAACCCAAAAATCAATATCAATTCAATTCCAATTAAATATTATTTAATTGGTACACTTCATTAAATCTAAATAAAAAGATTTAATCATTTCTCAACTGGGTTCAAGAACAGTGTTAGTAAAGACACCATTCACGACAAACCCAAATCACATTCGATATTCAATACAAGGCTCTGAATAGAAAATATATCGGCTTATATTCAATATCAAATTCTACGACTAACAAATGTCGTATTGGAAATAACGATATAAATATATATATCTTTCAAATTTCCATAACAACACCTGTATAATCACGAATTCCAACATCGAAATATTCCGAAGACAATTTCGATTCAAATCCACTCCAATGCAATCATTGGAAATTTTGGTTATTTTCAAAACCCTTTTCAAATTCAATTTATTTATTTAAAAATAAATAGAATTATAATTCTAGTTCAAAACTAGTTCATTTCGATAAAAATTTATTTTTATCTTTTCAAATAGGGAGTTTTTCATCCCAAATCTTCACAAATCATTTCTTATGATTTTACACAAATTATTGCTATTTTTAATAATTTTATCAAGGCCCGTACAGTCGATTTCCATCAACGGCCATCGAACTGCACTTACAGCGACCTTTTTCGAATTTGATTTGGACATAATTCCAAATCCAACCGTTAGATTTCAAATTTCTAATATTCGTTAGAAAGCTCTTTTCGATACGAACCCAACGGTTCCGGTTTTAGGAGAATCCGACGGTCGGATCTCCCGTAATGTCCGTTTGAAATAAATGGTCGAAATTCGCGAACTGCCGCGGCGCGGCGCGTTCTATTCAGGCCATTATATTATATATATAATATATATAATATATACTTCGTCGATTTCTATTTAAACGAATTATATAAATAGTTTTAAAATTCGTTTCAAAATCTATTTCAACTTCCATCTCAATTCAAAGCAAAATTGAATTCTTCTTTATAAATTCGTTTTAAAATTCATTTCTATTCAATTCAAATTTCAATTCAATTTGAATTCGTTTTCAATTCAATTCATTTCGAAATCGTTTTCAATTCAATTCATTTCGAAATCACTTTCAATTCAATTCACTTTGAATTCGTTTTCAATTCAATTCATTTCGAAATCGTTTTCAATTCAATTCATTTCGAAATCGTTTTCAATTCAATTCATTTCGAAATCGTTTTCAATTCAATTCATTTCGAAATCGTTTTCAATTCAATTCATTTCGAAATCGTTTTCAATTCAATTCGAGATTACTTTTCAATATTCATTTTAAAATGAATAAAATCGATATAAATATCGTTTACGTCAAAATGGCGTCAATCTAATTAACACGGCTTCATAAATTTCTATTTTCAAATATTCTATTTCAAATATTTCCTATTATCAAAATATTCTTTATTATCAAAATATTCTTTATTTTCACGATTGGAATGAGGCCCAATCAATTACCATATAAAATTAATTATATGGATTTTCATACAACACATGTATATAATAACATTGAAAATAATCAACCATCAACCAAAGTGCACTACACTGTATAAGCATCAAATATAGATATTCAACGCTCATAACAGCCTGTCAATCAATCGATCGACATATTTAATCAATCAGGATGAGTGAAATTCATATTTCATCCCAACACCCGTGTGGGGTTTCAAACAATCAAACACAGATTTTAGTTGTGCAGTTGGGCGATGTGTAAAATTTATCGTCCCAATCAATGTCATTCAAATAAGTGTACATAAACAAACCATCTGGTTTGTAAATGAATATTTATTTATTCACTTCACTATTTTCATATTCACGTTAAAAATTATATTTTTAACGATAAAACATTTTATTTCAACCTATGAATTTCTATTCAATTCATTTATTCAATAAAATGATATTTTTATTTTTCTAACATATTTTAGAAAATTTCGGCGGCATAACGGCACGATACTAGAAACGGGACAAGGCCTAGCCTTATCCCCGGTCTAGTGAAGGCCCACGCCATTCACACATCAATCAAATCAATTTCATCTCACCAAACAATTCAATTCAAACAAATAATTCAACTAGTCTATGCAACCAAACAAACAAGTCCATGGTCTGTGGACAATTGTGTCGGGTGCTACTAAGCACCGTCTGCATCCTAGTGTATATATATAACTAGAAAAATAAATTGAAAGGTGAGAAATTCTCACATATAGCTATCCTAGCTCCACGGCTCTTCATTTGCAGAAGTCTTCGTCGTTTCGCCTTTTTGTCACCTTCGTTGCTGCTTTCACTACATACGTAAAAATCACACTTTTACTTCGCTATTCAATATATAAAAATCGAATTTTTATTTCAAAGTTCAATATATAAAAATCGAATTTTTCCTATGAAGTTCAATATATAAAAATCATATTTTTCCTATGAAGTTCAATATATAAAAATCATATTTTTCCTATGAAGTTCAATATATAAAAATCATATTTTTCCTATGAAGTTCAATATATAAAAATCATATTTTTCCTATGAAGTTCAATATATAAAAATCATATTTTTCCTATGAAGTTCAATATATAAAAATCATATTTTTCCTATGAAGTTCAATATATAAAAATCATATTTTTCCTATGAAGTTCAATATATAAAAATCATATTTTTCCTATGAAGTTCAATATATAAAAATCATATTTTTCCTATGAAGTTCAATATATAAAAATCATATTTTTATTTAGACTTTCTACATATAAAAATATGATTTTTACTTTTGCTAGTTCAAATCTTTTTCCATTCTAAAGCTCAAACCTTTTCCTTTTTAAAGTTTAAACCTTTTCTTTTTAAAATAAAATCAGAATTCTCCTTTAAAAAATCAGATTTATAATCTTTTAAAAAAAAAACAGTTTTTAAAATTCTTTTAAAAATTCAGTTTTAAAGTTCTAACAAATCAGTTTTTTTTCCTTTTATAAAATCTGTTTTTACATTATTTAAAAATCCAGTTTTCAGTTTCTTTTTTTTTTTTTTAAAAAAAAACAGTTTTTAAAATCTTTAAAAACTCATAAAAAATCAGTTTTTTTTTCTTTTGAAGAAAATCAGGTTTTAAATCATTAAAAATCCAGGTTTACAGATTAATAATAATGAAAAAAAAAAAAACCAAATACGACTTACCTTGATCGGCGAGGGGGGGCGTCGTCTTCGTCGGCGGCAGGTGGTTGCGGTGGTGGTGGGCGTCGCGCCGATCGGGGTGTGGAACTGGGGCGGCGCGTCTGTGGAGTTCGAAGGGGGGGGCTTGCGGAAATCGAAGGAGAGAGAGGCGGAGGGGCGAGGGTAGGGGTGCGGTGGCCCACCTGGGCGGCGGCGGGGTGAGCGTGGGGCCAGGCGGGGCGACGGGGCGTGGGGTCTCGATCTGGAACGCCATGGTTTTTTTTTTTTTAATTTCTGTCGATTTAAAAATGGAAGGGGGGGGGCCAAAGGAGATAAGGGGAAGAAAGTTTTTTTTTTTATTTATTTATTTTATTATTTTATTTTCAATTTATGTTGACTTTTACATACGAACTCGAAATCGAACCCACCGCCTGTCGTCCATAGCGTTTAACCCCCATTCTGAACACAATGGGATATGTATCTCCAGCTGATTCGATCATTACAATCAATTTCCTTTTGAATTTTCATTTAAATCACTATATTGAATTTTAAACGTACATTTCAAATTACCGGGGTCACATACTAACTAGAAAAATTCCCGAAAAATATTTTCTAGCTTCGTATTGACGATACGGTCCTAACAAAACTAGTTTCGTCGAATTCTGAGACCGTTAGAAAAATGGCCATTTTCCAGTCGATTAAAATCAACTGAAATGGTCAAAACACGTTTTCCTTTGCCACGCTCACATATTGATTCGAAAAATTATGAAATTTGAAATCTAGTAATAATTCAACATCACGGACCCAACAAAACTGGTTTCGTCGAAATCCGAGGTCATTTGCAAAATGTCCATTTTTAAGGGCCTGAATTCCATAGCGACTATTCAGAATTTTCAACTGGACATATCTTTTGATCCCCGCTATGAAATTTCGATTATTCGGATTCGTTGGAAAGATATTATCAATTAGATCCTATCATTTTTGGTTTCACTAAAATCCGGATTGTTTTGCACCCGGTACATTCAATTGAAGTTTGAAATCGAATTATCGAACTACCGCGCCATTTTCAATTCTATTTATAATTATATATAAACATTTATATTCTAACGACGACGCGTATAATATATACGTTCGAATTCTATTCAAAATAAATTTCTCGTCGATATTATTTAAAATAATTCATTTTAAATAATCAAAATTCGCTAAAATTGCAAAAATAAAAATTTTAAACTGGCCCAGGTTTTCCGGGTTGTTACATAAATATATTTTGAAAATAAAGTGTGTTCTTCTATTTACATTCAGCAATGCAAATATATATAGTAAATAGAAATTGTTCTTTTATTTGCATTTACCAATGCAAATGTATATTGAAACAAATTATTCATTTGCACTCACCAATGCAAATACATACATATATTGAAAATAAAGTTTATTTCTTTGTTTGCATTTATCAATACATATATGCATTGAAATTAAGGTTTATTCTTTTATTTGCATTTATTAATGCAAATATTCAATGAAACTATAGTCTATTTTCTTTATCTACATTTACCAACACAAATGTGCACACTTTTATACTTAATAGAATTTGTTTAAAATATACTTTGAAAATAAATTTTGTTCTTTTATTTACATTCACTAATGTAAATATAATTTGTAAACAAAACTATTCTTTGTTTGCTTTCATAAATGCAAATACTCTTTTAAATAAAATTTGTTTCTTTTATTTACATTCACTAATGTAAATACACATTGGGCATGAGTTCCTTTTTACATTCACTCAAATATACTTTTAAATAAAAAGTTACATTTGTTAATTGCTTTCCTTGTTGCAAATAAAACATTAAAATAAAAGTTTCATTTTTTTGTTTGCAATCCTACATGCAAACCAAACATCAAAAGATAAGTTACATTTGTGATTTGCATTTTTGATATGAATAAAACATCGGTTTAAAGTTGTATTTTTATTTGCATTCCTTAATGCAAACAAACCATGAATTGAAAGTTTCATTTTACTTTCAAAATAAAGAGTTACCCTTTTATTCACTGTAGTAACCCGGATTTTTGGCGACTTTGGTTATCGACGTAAGCACGACGTCGATAACCAAAACATCGAAAAATCCCGGTAATTAATGAAAGAAATTAGAAGGTGAGAATAGATAAGATAGAACTTATAGAATAGAAGAAGAAGAAGAACATCATCATCAGAGTAAACACGAATCTCACAGCGGAACGAATAAAATATAACATAACATATCTTTGAAATAACATCAGTATATGTATACAATAACACTTATCAGAGTACAACACTTACAACATCAGCGGAAATAATAATAGCTATAGAATCCTGAAGCCTCCTGCTCCAAGCTCTCCCAGTGTATCTGTAAAATCCCGACTACTTGACTGCCCGTACAAATTTAGGCACCCAAGAGTTTAGGGAAAACAACAAAATAAACTCCGGGTCAGTCATGGGACTGGTGTGAATAAACTCAAATCATTTAAACAGGTATATGATATCTCATAAGACCACGCCGTAAATACGGAACGGGTTTTTCCCTTATGAGAATCCAAATAACTTTTCAAAGCAATATCCTTCTAATATTATAATAATGTCTAAGTACAAATAAATATCAATCTAGCAGAAACGCTTGCATCTCACGTTACTACATATATAGTATACAATCAAAATCGCAAGCACGTATTGGATTTTTGGATTTCCAACTATGACAAGGTATGGAACCACCTTCCGATCAGTGTACTCTAGGAACGATACACTGGAGTTCAACAAGAACATCTTGCAACTCAGCCACACATGACCGACCACTCATTTCGCTTGAGTGTATCGAATGTACATCACCAACGGTTGGGATCAGCAACCGTTCCCGTATATATATATGGGACAGCATTGATAGATTTAAGAAAAACAAATGAATATTCACTAGATAGGTGATTATACACCCTACTTCGGTGCGACCGACTTAGCCATGCTGCCTGCCCGATTTCTGTCATTTACCGGTTGATGAGGCTAGAAGCTACGCTTTATCATTACATCAGATTCACTTCGAATGCTACATTGTCAGATCCATCGAAAATCACTAATTGACGTCTACAACCATACATTACGTGTCAGCTAAAAGAAGTTTCCTTCTTCGCTTCCACTCTTGGTACGGTTGAAGAAATCAATGTACGTGACCTTTCTGGAAATACTCTGTCAGACATCCATCTTCATTCACTTAGAAATGTCACATCGTCATACCCGCCAAATCACAAATTGACTTATCCAAAAATAACACGGGTATACAGCTAAGAGAAACGAATTCCTCCGCCACCAAACGTGAATACGTTTGAACAGATCAACTTACGCAATCTACTGGATATACTCTGTCAGACCTTCGTCCATACAAGTTGTCCTGGGACTGGACAAACCGAAGGCACTATTCTATAAACAGGATAGCCCTTGCATTTTACTCCGTCTTCCATTATCTTTGGCATATATGATTCGCAACGTTTATGCCAATACAGAGTGGTTCTATGGATAATAATCCAACCGGTCTCTCCATATTAACAACGTTAAAATGGTCAAAACTTCGATAGTCGGTGAGTTAACTATCAAAGAAAAACAAGTGTGCAAACAACGATATTATTTCCAAATGGAAATTATATCGAACAAACATCATTTAACATAAATCTCTTTAGTTCATTTATTTACTTATCTCCTGTTTCCCTATATTCTAAATTCTTATTTTTCTTTTATCAGAAAACATTTCTGATTCTCGTTTGGAAAACATTTCCAAAACTCCTTTACGATCAAACCTTACCATTTCTTAGTCAAGAAGGAAGTCACTCAAGTTGGGGTATAATTACCTCTCAGACCTTAACTGAACAACGTTATAACTTCGAAATGGTCAAAGTTTATCTTTTTAATATTTAACAACTTCTTTACGCCTTTCTCGGATTCAATTTTACTAGTCCACTTCTATATTTAAAACATTGGTTATAACGATAACGTTATAATCCCTACTTTCGCATTGTCTAACTTTAATTATAACTTCTATTCTTATTAGTGAATAATTAACCTAACACTTATTTATTTATAAATAAATAAATCTCTATTTAAACACTGGAAAATATAAGTACTTTCCCGAATTCGATATAATCGAATTTGCCGATTAACTCTCTTCGAGAAATCTCTATTTGATTAACTCTTCTTCGAATAACCTATATTCGATTAACTCCTTCTCGAATAAATGATATTCGATAATCTCTCCTTGAATAACTAATATTCGATGGCTCTTCCTTTTCAAATATCTCATATTTGAAAATCTCACTTCGATTAAACTATAATCGATAACTCCCTTCGATGAAACTAACATCGATAACTCCTTTCGATGAAACTAACATCGATAACTCCTTTCGATGAAACTAACATCGATTTATTTAACTCGACGAACTTAACTCGACTCGACTAACTCGACTTACTTGGTTCGACCAATTCGATTCGATTAACTAGGCTCGACTAACTTGACTAACTTAACTCGACTTACTTGGTTCGACCGACCAGGTTTGACTATCCTGACCCATTTGGTTTGACTGACCAGGTTTGGCTAACCTGACCCATTTGGTTTGACTGACCAGGTTTGGCTAACCTGACCCATTTGGTTTGACCACTGGGCTTGACTACTTGGTTCGACCACTTGGTTCGAATACCATATTCGACTAACTCCTCTCGATTCATTAAAACCGATTAACTCATCTCGATTGACTAAATCAATTAACTCCTATCGATTTACTAAATCGATAAACTCCTTTCGATTAACTAAGTTTGAATTACTCGACTCGACTGACCAGGTTTGGCTAACTTGACCAGCTTGACTCGATTGGTTCGACTCGCCCAGCTCGACTCGATTGTTTTGACTCGACCATCTTGACTCGATTGGTTCGACTACTTGGTTTGACCACTTAACTAACTTGATTCGAATATTTATATCCGACTAACTAACTTTCCTTTTATTCCTATTTATTTTAACTTCTATTTATTTCCTAAATAGATTTCCTTTTGTATAATCTATTTATTTTCCTAAATAGATTTTCCTTTATAACTCTAATTATTTAATCCCTAATTAAATATCCTTTATTCTATTTATTTAATCTAAATAAACATTCCTTTATTTTATTTATTTATTTCTAAATAAATACCCCCTTTTTTTTTCTAAATAAATATCCTTTTATAAAATCCTTCGATTTTATAAATAGATTCATTTTCAATATAAATATTGAAAATCCCCTTTTCTACATTTTCAGTGTTTTCTAAACAACCAACTGTCAATGATCAATATCATCCAAACATATAAAATCAACAGATTATATATCACAGTATATATCACAATATACAAATAACAGTAAAATAAATGTTGAGGAATCCAGTCGGATTCCTCTAACCTGTTTCCCTGCATCCACCGATGTTAAACAACGTATATAACATCACTTGCATTTCTAATGAAATACACTGATAACAAAATCACCGTTTAATAACGATATATATATATATATATGTAGATATATATATATCCATACTGTTTTCAATCAATTATTTAACAGTCCAATCTACAGTCCAATTTAACAATACAACTTAACAGTCCAAATTAACAGTACATAACTAGCAGTCAAATACAGAAAAAAAATACAATTTATATTAAAATATAAATTGAGGAGAGTTAGTGAGTTTTTACTCACATTGTCGCGTTAACCGTAAATAACGGTTTGCGTCAGTTGATGATTCGGATCAGGAAATTTATTTCGACATAAATTTAGATAAGCTCCAGATCATTCCAATCGGTTCTAGGTCGTTGCCCTCGTCCCTTCGATCGTAACGGACTCCCTTCTATGACTCGGCCCATCCAAAAATTAAAGGCCCAAACCCATTTTCTTTACTTCATTTCCATGCTGGCCCAACCCCGTATGGCCTTCCTTCCTCCACGACACAAGAAAACATCCCGAACCACTAACCCAACTCACGTCCGCCTTCTCCTTCCATGCTCCTATGTACCGCCGTTAACTACTCACGCCCTTTCTTTTTCTTCTGTTTGAAACTAAACCCGTTTTCATGCACAGAGCCTCCAACGTTGCATGTACCCTCTCCAACTTCTTGCCCCAATCCTCCTCACACCATCAGCTACTCCACGTCCCCACCTTTGCACCTTTCTATTTCCCTTCAAAACCACAACACAGCACAATACCTCCTTCGCCAATCATACCCCAACGTCCACTACTGATACAAACACCGGTCCTCTCAAAACCACCGTGAAAACCTCCTCATTTCTGCCAACAGCTCATCAGACCCTCATCGTCCCATAAAACCACCACCGCACTCAATACCATCAACATCCGAACCCTAGGTTGCGCCTCACCACTTTCAGCAAATCGAGAAAGACGTTGAACACTGTAATACGTATGTGGGATTGAAGCTGAACTCTCCATAGATCCTAAAAATCTTGTTTCACAATAATTGGATTTTTATTTGATTTGTTTTTGGTTTTTAAAGCTTTGATTCTCTCGTGTTTAACAAGAGAGGGTGGCGGCGCAATTTCTACGACTGGAAATGAATATTAGGTCTTAAGGGGGTTGTTGGACTATTTATAGAGGATGGGGAAAGGATTTAATAATATTATATTGTCCATACCCTTGCAATGAGAAATGGCTCAAACTCACTACAATTTTAACTTCTGTTTTTGACAAACTAAGCTATTCCTAGCATAGAAAAATATTCCGGACCCAATGAGACAGGTTTCGTCGAATTCCGACACCGTTTGCGAAAATCCCTTAGAAAATATCGATGAAAAACACCGAGCATTAATTCCTTAAAATTACATAAAAAATCCTAAAAATATGAGGCATTGACGTTTCACTAGACCTCTTCCTAAGGTTTCGTATGAAACTTGTTTCGTTGAATTCCGAGTTCGTTTGACCAGTTAACCATTCAGTTTAGTTTGTTTCAATTTAAAAACATAGTGTACCGTACTATGAAATATCTTGTTCCCGTAGGGACTGTTATGGACAGAAACAAAAATACCATTGAAATGAGTGATGTGCTCTGGTCCCAAAAATGTAATAATACCGGTAGATGGACTCATATTGTGAAACCCCGAAATGTCGATACATGGTGCCATATACTCCAAACAAAAAGTTGCTTATTAAATTAATTAAAAATTACCATAAAATTCTAAAAATTAAATTATCACTACTTCCCCAAAGAACCCTGTCTAAATTCAACTCTGATCTCTAGTTATATCGAATAAACCGATACGGTCGATAAACGATCTTATAGCGACTATTTTGAAAAAAAAATTTTGGACATAAATCAAAATCTACACGACGAAATTCCCATTTTTCTCTTCCACTAGAAAGATATACTCCACTAGCTCCACACGTTTCTTGTTTCACAGAAATCTGATTTAAAACGAATCCTGTATACTCAGTTGAAGTTCAAATCGCCAAATAGCGAACTGCCGCGTCGTTACGCACTCTATTTTAATTATATTATAATTATACGTTCAAACTTTCGTCGATTGAATATAATCGTTATTATATTTCGAATTGAAACTCCACCAAATCTCGTATGCTATTCAATTCACATGATATTGTGAATTTCACTATTTCCGACTATTTCGACATTATAGTATATTATTATATTATAATTATTAATTAAATATTCAATATTATTTAATTCACGTTCTCGATATCGATAAATCGATATTTAATAATTAAATAAATAAATTGTTCAACAGCTAAAAATGCGGGTTACTACAATCTTCCCCCCTTAATAAAATTTCGTCCTCGAAATTGCTAAGTTAGGGGACGACCCTATCTTCTGGGTAAAAATTTATCTGTTTACCTCTTGTCTCCGGTTTCAACTGGACCAATTAATATCGACTAAAATATTAATTTACTCCGACTAACTAAATTTTCAAAAATTCTGAAAATTTTCTAACACCTTAACTTTTCGAAAATTTTTGCCAGCACCTCCTTTGTACTGGTCAATATCTCAAACTCCAACTCGCCTCTCTGTGCCTTCTTTAACCCAAAAGAAAATCAAATAGCCAAGCAGCTTGCCAATTCGGCTCATAAATCTCATATCCATATATAATATAAACTGGTACCTTTTTGTCGGGAATATCGACTCTATCACTTCCATATGCTATCAACTCGGCATATACCAGTGTTATTTCCATCAAATTCCAATCAGTTCATATCCTCAAAACCAAATCGAATTTCATTCGAACCCGAATATCAAATTTCAAATTTCTTAACTCATCAACCCAATTCCATTAACAGATTATTCTCTAATCCAATTCAGTTCTATTTATCTCAGTTCAAGTTAATATTTCAATTTATTTCTACTATCATATTCTATTTAACTTCATAAGTTAAAATTAAATTCCGAAACTTAATTTCCTAGGTCTATTTCAAATCAATTTGAAATCATAACACCAATTCAAAACATTTGAATTTCTAAACCACTTGTTTTCTCAAAACAATTCAAAAACGAACCCTTTGCTAGTAATCCGTCACTTACAAACTCGAAAATGAACAACGATGATGCACCATCGGAGTTTATTTTCCAGCGAACAAGTGAGTTCAATACTATATCATTTTCAGATTTGAAAAACATTTTCAAAATCTCCCAGGAACTTAAAATTTCCTTATTTTAATTCCAATTCTGATTTAAATTTCAGATTCATTTCATCTTATTTCATATATTTCCTTATATGAATTCTGATTAGTTATTTATAATCATTTCACCTTTTTATAATCTTACTCGATTATAATAACAACCAACACAACCAATATACTATATCAAATATTCGGGTGAAATTATTCCATTTACCCTCTTTCAAAACATACCATGACGGTTCATCGTATTCGAGTGTTTAGTAACCCCTATCGATACAGTGGATCAAACCGATCGAACAGAATTCACAAACAACTCAACCAATAAAACTCCACAATATAAAATCATTTTATATTAACTAACAAATACGTTCACTCGTATATATACACTCAAACTCAGTCTAGGATATTACTAATCCTATCTCTACCGAGTCACGCCACAGAGCCAAGGTAATACTTAACTTAAGCTCTGATACCAACTGTAGTAACCCGGATTTTTGGCGACTTTGGTTATCGACGTAAGCACGACGTCGATAACCAAAACATCGAAAAATCCCGGTAATTAATGAAAGAAATTAGAAGGTGAGAATAGATAAGATAGAACTTATAGAATAGAAGAAGAAGAAGAACATCATCATCAGAGTAAACACGAATCTCACAGCGGAACGAACAAAATATAACATAACATATCTTTGAAATAACATCAGTATATGTATACAATAACACTTATCAGAGTACAACACTTACAACATTAGCGGAAATAATAATAGCTATAGAATCCTGAAGCCTCCTGCTCCAAGCTCTCCCAGTGTATCTGTAAAATCCTGACTACTTGACTGCCCGTACAAATTTAGGCACCCAAGAGTTTAGGGAAAACAACAAAATAAACTCCGGGTCAGTCATGGGACTGGTGTGAATAAACTCAAATCATTTAAACAGGTATATGATATCTCATAAGACCACGCCGTAAATACGGAACGGGTTTTTCCCTTATGAGAATCCAAATAACTTTTCAAAGCAATATCCTTCTGATATTATAATAATGTCTAAGTACAAATAAATATCAATCTAGCAGAAACGCTTGCATCTCACGTTACTACATATATAGTATACAATCAAAATCGCAAGCACGTATTGGATTTTTGGATTTCCAACTATGACAAGGTATGGAACCACCTTCCGATCAGTGTACTCTAGGAACGATACACTGGAGTTCAACAAGAACATCTTGCAACTCAGCCACACATGACCGACCACTCATTTCGCTTGAGTGTATCGAATGTACATCACCAACGGTTGGGATCAGCAACCGTTCCCGTATATATATATGGGACAGCATTGATAGATTTAAGAAAAACAAATGAATATTCACTAGATAGGTGATTATACACCCTACTTCGGTGCGACCGACTTAGCCATGCTGCCTGCCCGATTTCTGTCATTTACCGGTTGATGAGGCTAGAAGCTACGCTTTATCATTACATCAGATTCACTTCGAATGCTACATTGTCAGATCCATCGAAAATCACTAATTGACGTCTACAACCATACATTACGTGTCAGCTAAAAGAAGTTTCCTTCTTCGCTTCCACTCTTGGTACGGTTGAAGAAATCAATGTACGTGACCTTTCTGGAAATACTCTGTCAGACATCCATCTTCATTCACTTAGAAATGTCACATCGTCATACCCGCCAAATCACAAATTGACTTATCCAAAAATAACACGGGTATACAGCTAAGAGAAACGAATTCCTCCGCCACCAAACGTGAATACGTTTGAACAGATCAACTTACGCGATCTACTGGATATACTCTGTCAGACCTTCGTCCATACAAGTTGTCCTGGGACTGGACAAACCGAAGGCACTATTCTGTAAACAGGATAGCCCTTGCATTTTACTCCGTCTTCCATTATCTTTGGCATATATGATTCGCAACGTTTATGCCAATACAGAGTGGTTCTATGGATAATAATCCAACCGGTCTGAGACGACCCGAACTTCCCCGTGAAGGAAAGCACGGATAGAATTGAGGACAAGACAAAATAGAGCGCAGACGGAAGGACATTTCATTGTTATTACAACAATTCCATCAGATACAAGAATATACAGAGTATAAATGAATAAATTACATTCAACAAATATCAGAGATTTAAATTACATTTAAATACATCGCAGCGGAAAATAATACAAAAGCACAACTAGAAGTGATACACGGATACAGAGCTTTCCGAGCATCGTTCCAGCTGTATATCAGGAACCTGTGAATATAAATCTGCAAAACCAAAACTACTAGCTGCCCGTGCGAAAAATAGGGGCACCCAGAGTTTAGGTTAAAACAATAAACTCCAGGTCAGTCATGTGACTGGTGTGAGAACTAAAACAGTTATAATTCTTTATTTTTAAAGTAAGGTAAATCAAGGGACCACGCCGTATAACACGGAACGGGTTTCCTCCCAAGAATACCAGTGCATAAAACCAACAGCGCAATGCTAAATAAAGAAAAATGAAGCTGTTATAAGACCCAGGTCCCATCACACAATGCAACGCAAGCCGGAGGATAGGGTTTTCCCTTATAACAGCCAAAGCATGCTTGATACGTTTAAAAACACATTATTTGATACTATTATAAGTGTATAGTGTCAAAACAATTTCAATCATAAATATCAATCATAGGCGGCATAGCTACCATCTACTATGTCGCCATACTAGGCTCTACAAATAAAACCGAAACACACGTATTGGAAATTGGATTCCATCATGAGTCGAGGCAAGGGGCAAGCTCCTCTCCGATTCGAGACACTCTAGCAATGCCTCAGGACCCCACTCTGATCCTTTGGAACCTCCAAGGCCGGTCCTCTCTTACTTTTGAGGATTAGTTATTCCTGAATACACGTTTCCCGGTCCTTACAGACCTATATCCGAGGCGCCTCGTATCCAACAACCACACAGGTGAAAAGTATATAAATGTCAGGGCTGGTAGGTCACTGACACCACCCTAGCTAGAAAGAAACGTCGTGCACTCCTTGGGTCCGTATCCCGTTTTTGACTCATACCGAGGTGTGAGGCTCGCGAATTCACGTTATACACAAAGCTACGCCACACAGGCCGTGCTTTGATCATCAACCACAAGACTTTGCTTTTCAACAGAAGCCTTGATCATTTGCCACTTACGCATGCCACACCGGCAATTCACTCCATGCGACTGATGTCCATCGATATACAACCTCTGAGCTCGTACGTCTCAGAGAAGGGCGTTAAGCAAGAGAATAAATTCTCCGCCGCCAAATAGATGTATATTTAATAGAGATCAATCAACACAGAATAAAATCCAATGTCAGACACACAATCCATTTACAAGTTCGTTCTGGGTCTGAACGAAACCGGAGGCACTTTCCTCGCGTATCCATCCATCTCCAAGTACGTCTGGACGATCACCAACTGATTCCCTCATCCTGGGTGTACAGCCCAATCAAGATCATCAGTAATCACCCAAATGATGTGAAGACTTCCGGTCTTCAACCACCGTCTTCATCTTCGACATCTCGTCGAATCGGTTATTCAGAATGGGTATGAACCCGGCCTTTCTGAATAACCCACGTATATAATAAACGAATGTTACACAAACACAACAAACGCCTCATTCTAATTCAGAATATTCTTTTATTCACAAAATCACATTCTTAGGGAAATGTTCCCATAAATTTTATCCAAGATAAATTCTTCTAAATTTATACTTTAATCCTCCTTGGGATATCATTTCAAACTAGTCGGGAATAACGAACCACACCGAAGTAATTATTTATTTTATTTCCCAATCCCAACCTATATATCCCATGGAGCAAAACTGGTGATACTCCATATCTAACACCACAGTGTTATCAGTAAAATTAATTACCATTTCACGTTCAAATCTAATTAAAGATTTAACTATCGCTTTGGAGCAAAACTGGTGGTACTCCATTCTCGATCACCTTTCAGATTTGATAATTTAAATTATCAATTCACATTTTAATCTAATTAAAGATTCATTAAAACTCCACTTAGCTTTAATCTTTTCAAAAATCAATATCCTGTCTTTAACTGGGTTAAAGAACCAATGTCATCTAAAACACGATTCACGATAAACCCCAAATCACATTTGATATTAAATACAAGGCTCTGAATAGAAAATATATCGACTTATATTCAATACCAAATTCTGAAACCAACAAATATCGTATTGGAAATAACGATATAAAATATCTTTCAAATTCCCATAACAATATCTGTATAGTCACGAAATCCAACATCGAAATATCCCGAAGATAATTTCGATTCAGCTCCAGTCCAATCCACGTATTGGAAATTATCGATTATTTTCAAAATCACTTTCAAATTCAATTTATTTATTTCAAAAATAAATTGATTTTAATTCTAGTTCAAAACTAGTCCATTTCGATAAAAATCTATTTTTACCTATTCAAATGTGGAATTTTCCAGCCCAATTCTTTCCAATTCACATATTATAATTTTACACAAATTATAGATATTTTTAATAATTTTATCAAGGCCCGTACAGTCGATTTCCATCAACGGCCATCGAACTGCACTTACAGCGACCTTTTCTGAAATTGTTTTGGACATAATTCCAAATCCAAACGTTAGATTTCAAATTTCTAATATTCAATGGAAAGCTCTTTTCGATACGAACCCAACGGTTCCGGTTTTAGGAGAATCCGACGGTCGGATCTCCCGCAATGTCCGTTTGAAATAAATGGTCGAAATTCACGAACTGCCACGGCGCGGCGCGTTCTATTCAAGCCATTATATATATAATATATATATATTATATATATTTCGTCGATTTCCTTTTTAAAATGTATTTTATAAATCGTTTTAAATTTGTTTTCAAAACCATTTCAACACTATATTCAATTTCAAATCGAGTTCATTTCAATTCAATTCAAATTCAAATTCGTTTCAATTCAATTCAAATTCAAATTCGTTTCAATTCAATTCAAATTCAAATTCGTTTCAATTCAATTTAAATTCAAATTCGTTTCAATTCAATTCAATTCGAATTTACCTTCTATTTGATCTAATTCGAATTCGTTTCAAATTGATTTCAATTTCAATTTCAGTTTGTTTTAAATTTCAATTTCAATCTAATTCAATTTGAATTCATTTCTATTTTACTCGAATTCAAATTCACTTTCTATTCAATTCGAATCGAATTCATTTTCTATTCGATTCGAATTCATTTCAAATTGATTCAATAAAATTTCAATTTCAACTTTTAATCTAATTCAATTTGAATTCATTTCTATTTTACTCGAATTCAAATTCACTTTCTGTTCAATTCGAATCGAATTCATTTTCTATTCGATTCGAATTCATTTCAAATTGATTCAATAAAATTTCAATTTCAATTTTTAATCTAATTCAATTTGAATTCATTTCTATTTTACTCGAATTCAAATTCACTTTCTATTCAATTCGAATCGAATTCATTTTCTATTCGATTCGAATTCATTTCAAATTGATTCAATAAAATTTCAATTTCAATTTTTAATCTAATTCAATTTGAATTTCCTTTCAAAATATTAAATTTTGAAATCACTTTTCAACATTCATTCTACAACGAATAAAATCGATATAAATATCGTTCGCGTCAAAATAACGCATCTCTAATCAACACGGCTTTATATTTTTCAATAAATTCGTTATTCTATTCAACAAATGAATATTTATTTCATTCAACACATGAATCTATATTTCTTTCAACCCACGACTAATCTCAACACATGAGTACTGTCAACACATCACTATTTTTGTTATGTAAAATATTTTATAAAACTATGGTATCTATCGTTTGATTTTCAATTAGACTTCTACTGGGAAGTAGTTCTAATTTTAAATATGATAAAGATGTAATTTTTATTATTTAAAATGTTTCACTCAACACATGAATAGTTTCAACCCATAATCATCGTCAACACATGCCTATTTTTATATTTAACACATGAATTTTCTTTTATAATATTCATTATTTTCCCGATTGGAATGAGGCCCAATCAATCACCATATAATGTCAATTATATGGATTTCCATACAACACATGTATATAATAGCATTGAAAAATAATCAACCATCAACCAAAGTGCACTACACTGTATAAGCATCAAATATAGATATCTAACGCTTATAACAGCCTGTCAATCAATCGATCGACATATCTAATCAATCAGGATGAGTGAACTTCAAATTTCATCCCAACACCCGTGTGGGGTTTCAAACAATCAAACACAGATTTTAGTTGTGCAGTTGGGCGACGTGTAAAATTTATCGACCCAATCGATATCAGTCAAATCAGTGTATATAAACAAATCGGCCGATTTGTTTATAAATATTCATTTATCCACTTTCACGTTAAAAATTATATTTTTAACGATAATATATTTTATTTTAACACTTGAATTCCTATTCAGTTCATTTACACAATAAAATGATATTTTTATTTTTCTAACATATTTTAGAAAATTTCGGCGGCATAACGGCACGATACTAGAAACGGGACGAGGCCTAGCCTTATCCCCGGTCTAGTGAAGGCCCACGCCATTCACACATCAATCAAATCCATTTCATTTCACCAAACAATTCAATTCAAACCAAATAATCTAACCCACTACTCAACCAAACAATTTAACAAGCAAGCCATCCATGGTCTGTGGATGACGGGTGTCGGGTGCTACTAAGCACCGTCTGCATCCTAGTATATATATATAACTAGAAAAAGAAAATTTAGAGTGAGAAGTTCTCACCGATAGCTATCCAACTCCACGACACTTCTTTTATAGAAATCTTCATCGTTATCCCATCTTCGCCATCTTCGTTGCCCGTAGTCACTACATATATAAAAATCACACATTTTTATATTTTGATGTCTTTAAAATAAAAGCCACATTTTTATTTCGCTATTCAATATATAAAAATCATATTTTTATAATCACTTCATATATTTAGAAATCGAATTTTTACTATGCTATTCAATATATAAAAATCGAATTTTTACTTTGGTGTCATATAGATAAAAATTCCATTTCAAAAATATTGATTTCGCCTTTTCTACTATAAAGACTTCACCCTTACAAAAATATAGATTTCATCGTTATGAAAATCACCACTTTATTTCAACGTATATAAAATAAAAATCAGATTTTTATTTCGCTACATATACAAAGATGATATTTTTATATTCTCTATCCTATAAAGATTATATTTTTAAATCAAAGTATTTTATTTTTTCAAATCAAAGTATTTTATTTTTTTAAAACTTCGCTAATTTTATTTTGAAAAACCATATGCTAATTTATATTTTAGAAAGCAATGGTGTATATTTAAATTTAAAAACATATTTAAACTTAAAAACAATGCTTATCATAATCGTTAAAAACAATTCAATTTTATAATTTTAAAACGATGCATTTATATTCTTTAATGTTCTAAAAAAACTGATTTTAAAGTAATGTAAAATTAAATTTAAACTGTTTTAAACAATGGTAAATTTACATAAAACAATCACCTTTCTCTTCTCTATATAATCGTTCCAGGCCACAAAGAAAACCTGCACCCATCGATTCGAGAATGTCATCCTTGCCGCTTGCCCGGGTGATCGGAGGACAATCGGAGTCTTCCACGACATGCGCCTACCCGAGGCGCACCTCCAGCCATCATCGCGAGCAACTCGGCCTCTCCATTCTTCGTGAGATCATTTCAAACGCCGGACCTTTCTGCTTCATATTCTTGCCCCACAACACACCAACTTCGATCAAACTGCTATGGATCGATAGAGCTTAGAGAGAGCTTTGATTTTTGCTTTAGGTTGATTATCAAATTCGAAAAGGGATGAGTGCGATTTGGCGATCTATTTTGGAGCAATTCTGATCGTTATTTCGAACTGGTGGCGGCTCAGAAGAATGGACGGCTAGGGTTTAGAAAATAGGCATTAAATAATATATTTTAAATAATATTTTAATTCTCCAATAGGTCCTTTTGCATACGAACTTCAAATCAAACTCAATGACTGTCGCCCCTAGCTAAATACCCCCATTCCGGACACAATGGGATATGCCAAGTAAGCCAGTTTGGCTGTTTCGATCAGTTTTCGTCAAAATCAAAATATAACTCTATATATTGAATTTGAACGCACATTTCAATTTACCGGGACCACATATTAATTCTAAAAATTCCAAAAAAATATTTTCTAGCTTCGTATTGACGATACGGTCCTAACAAAACTAGTTTCGTCGAATTCTGAGACCGTTGGAGAAATGGCCAATTTCCCGTCGATTAAATTCAAGTGAAATGGTCAAACACGTTTTCCTTCGCCACGCTCACATATTGATTCGAAAAATTATGAAATTTGAAACCTAGCAATAATTCGACATCACGGACCCAACAAAAGTGGTTTCGTCGAAATCCGAGGTTATTTGCAAAATGTCCATTTTTAAGGGCCTGAATTCCATAGCGACTATTCAGAATTTTCAACTGGACATATCTTTTGATTCCCGCTATGAAATTTTGATCTTTCGGATTCGTTGGAAAGTATTATCAATTAGATTCCATTATTTTTGGTTTCACTAAAATCCGGATTGTTTTGCACCCGGTACATTCAATTGAAGTTTGAAATCGAATTATCGAACTACCGCGCCAATTTCAATTCTATTTATAATTATATATAAATATTTATATTCCAACGACGACGCGTAAAATATATACGTTCGAATTATATTCAAAATAAATTTCTCGTCGATATTATTTAAAATAATCTATTTTAAATATTCAAAATTCGTTAAAATTGCCAAAATAAAAATTTCAAACTGGCTCGCATTTTACGGGTTGTTACAATCTCCCCCACTTAAAACTTTTCGTCCCCGAAAAGGAACAAAGTCGAAAGTGGTTTGATTATTCAACACTATGTTCGATCTGGCTTCCATTCTCCAACTTTTCAATTTCTGAAAATTTTCAAAATTTCAAAAATTTGGCTAACACCCTAAATTTTCGAAAAATTTCGCCATAACCTCCCCTGCACCGGGAGCATCGGGGAATTTCAAATAGCTTCCCCGGTCCTTCAGGTCTCAAAAAGAAAAAGAAAAAGCCAAGCGGCTAGCCAATAGGCTCATAAAATCATCATCACCCAAACAAAACAGTAAATTATAGTAAACATGTACCTATTTGTCGGGCAAACAAATTTTATTCTTCGGCTCTAGCCTCCTTGCTATGACCTGTTCAATGTAAGTATATGTATATGCAAGCAAATGCGACCAATTTTCAATACAGTTCAATATTTGATTCAATTAGGCATAATGGTTCAAAATTAGCAAACAATTAAACAAACAACACAAACATCAATCAATTAGTGAATTAGAGTTTCAAATTCATAAATTTGATATATATACAGAAATCATGTTTTTGATGCCAATTCACAACAATGTATTCTAGCTATATTAGTTTGGTTCTCACACCAGTCTAATGGAAATATATAGAAGTCACACCTTCGAAACACGAATATAAATACTGATGATGTGGCCACATCACCAGAATTATCCCCGGATATCTAGAATGTGATTCTATATCTATCCAGTATATTAAAACTTCGAATATACGTTCATGACGCGTATACGCGAAATCTATATATACTCGATTGTCCATATTCAAAATAAATAAATAATCAAATATGTTTTAAAATGGTTTAAATTTCAAAACAAAATGATTTTCATTTGAAAAATATACTCTTCACACTCGTTCTAGGATACTACTGATCCTATCTCTAACGAGTCATTCTAATTGGATATTATTAATCCAATATCTGATGAATTCTTTCGTATGGTTCTAACGTGTCTTGTTCTCGAGCTCTGTAAACCAAAGCTCTGATACCAAACTGAGACGACCCGAACTTCCCCGTGAAGGAAAGCACGGATAGAATTGAGGACAAGACAAAATAGAGCGCAGACGGAAGGACATTTCATTGTTATTACAACAATTCCATCAGATACAAGAATATACAGAGTATAAATGAATAAATTACATTCAACAAATATCAGAGATTTAAATTACATTTAAATACATCGCAGCGGAAAATAATACAAAAGCACAACTAGAAGTGATACACGGATACAGAGCTTTCCGAGCATCGTTCCAGCTGTATATCAGGAACCTGTGAATATAAATCTGCAAAACCAAAACTACTAGCTGCCCGTGCGGAAAATAGGGGCACCCAGAGTTTAGGTTAAAACAATAAACTCCAGGTCAGTCATGTGACTGGTGTGAGAACTAAAACAGTTATAATTCTTTATTTTTAAAGTAAGGTAAATCAAGGGACCACGCCGTATAACACGGAACGGGTTTCCTCCCAAGAATACCAGTGCATAAAACCAACAGCGCAATGCTAAATAAAGAAAAATGAAGCTGTTATAAGACCCAGGTCCCATCACACAATGCAACGCAAGCCGGAGGATAGGGTTTTCCCTTATAACAGCCAAAGCATGCTTGATACGTTTAAAAACACATTATTTGATACTATTATAAGTGTATAGTGTCAAAACAATTTCAATCATAAATATCAATCATAGGCGGCATAGCTACCATCTACTATGTCGCCATACTAGGCTCTACAAATAAAACCGAAACACACGTATTGGAAATTGGATTCCATCATGAGTCGAGGCAAGGGGCAAGCTCCTCTCCGATTCGAGACACTCTAGCAATGCCTCAGGACCCCACTCTGATCCTTTGGAACCTCCAAGGCCGGTCCTCTCTTACTTTTGAGGATTAGTTATTCCTGAACACACGTTTCCCGGTCCTTACAGACCTATATCCGAGGCGCCTCGTATCCAACAACCACACAGGTGAAAAGTATATAAATGTCAGGGCTGGTAGGTCACTGACACCACCCTAGCTAGAAAGAAACGTCGTGCACTCCTTGGGTCCGTATCCCGTTTTTGACTCATACCGAGGTGTGAGGCTCGCGAATTCACGTTATACACAAAGCTACGCCACACAGGCCGTGCTTTGATCATTAACCACAAGACTTTGCTTTTCAAAAGAAGCCTTGATCATTTGCCACTTACGCATGCCACACCGGCAATTCACTCCATGCGACTGATGTCCATCGATATACAACCTCTGAGCTCGTACGTCTCAGAGAAGGGCGTTAAGCAAGAGAATAAATTCTCCGCCGCCAAACAGATGTATATTTAATAGAGATCAATCAACACAGAATAAAATCCAATGTCAGACACACAATCCATTTACAAGTTTGTTCTGGGTCTGAACGAAACCGGAGGCACTTTCCTCGCATATCCATCCATCTCCAAGTACGTCTGGACGATCACCAACTGATTCCCTCATCCTGGGTGTACAGCCCAATCAAGATCATCAGTAATCACCCAAATGATGTGAAGACTTCCGGTCTTCAACCACCGTCTTCATCTTCGACATCTCGTCGAATCGGTTATTCAGAATGGGTATGAACCCGGCCTTTCTGAATAACCCACGTATATAATAAACGAATGTTACACAAACACAACAAACGCCTCATTCCAATTCAGAATATTCTTTTATTCACAAAATCACATTCTTAGGGAAATGTTCCCATAAATTTTATCCAAGATAAATTCTTCTAAATTTATACTTTAATCCTCCTTGGGATATCATTTCAAACTAGTCGGGAATAACGAACCACACCGAAGTAATTATTTATTTTATTTCCCAATCCCAACCTATATATCCCATGGAGCAAAACTGGTGATACTCCATATCTAACACCACGGTGTTATCGGTAAAATTAATTACCATTTCACGTTCAAATCTAATTAAAGATTTAACTATCGCTTTGGAGCAAAACTGGTGGTACTCCATTCTCGATCACCTTTCAGATTTGATAATTTAAATTATCAATTCACATTTTAATCTAATTAAAGATTCATTAAAACTCCACTTAGCTTTAATCTTTTCAAAAATCAATATCCTGTCTTTAACTGGGTTAAAGAACCAATGTCATCTAAAACACGATTCACGATAAACCCCAAATCACATTTGATATTAAATACAAGGCTCTGAATAGAAAATATATCGACTTATATTCAATACCAAATTCTGAAACTGAGACGACCCGAATTCCCGTTCTCACGGAAACAAGGTTATCTTTGGAATATAACACAGAAACATATAATAGCAGAACAGAATTAAATAAATACACCAGAATGAACAACAAAATATACTGGATAAAAGTAATCATCAGAGTTACACAGTATACAGGATCTTACTTAGTACAAATACAGTTCAGCTATACATAAATGTCTACAGCGGAAATAAACAAAATATGTACAATAGGAGCTGAACAGCATAAAAAGAATAAATGATAGAATCCATCTTCAGCTCCAGCTATCCAGAAAAAGAACCAGCTAAACCTGAATACAAGGCTGCCCGTGTAGAAAAAGGGGCACCCGAGTTTGAAAGTGAAACAAACTACGAGTCAGTCATGGGACTGGTATGAGAAATCCACTCAACACATATATAATTGGCTAATCACAGGACCACGCCACTTTCGTGGAACGGGTTTACTCCATTGGATTGCCAGTGCTTTAAAACAAATCTTTCTTTTAAACATCGCTATGCTTTTTATAAAAATGAAGCCGTTATAAGACTCAGTTCCCATCACACAATGCAACGCAAACCGGAGGATAGAGTTTTTACCTTATAACGGCCAAGATATGCTTGATACGAATAAAACAAAGGCATTTAATATTATTGCTAGTGTTTATATGTTTTGAAATCAATTTCAAATCATAACTATCAATCATAGACGGCATTAATGCCCCATACCACTATGTCGCCATATATAGGTATACAATCAAAACCGCACGATGTCGTATTTGGAAATTGGTTTTCCGTCATGAACCAAGGCAAAAGATAGTCCTTACCGAATTCGAGACTGCCTAGCCCGAGCCTCAGGGTCAGAGCGCATCGACCCTTGGATCGTCAGGGCCGGTCCACACGGAGTGGATTAAAAATGCCTGAGCACTACGTTTCGCCGCCCTTTAGGGCGTAAGCGAGCCAACAAGTGACTCCATCGGACCCGGATCGTCCGATCTAACCGAGGCGCCTCGCAACTGCAACAACCACATAAGTCAAACTCGTCAGGGCGTGTAAAACCACTGACGCCACTTTTAGCTAGGAGGAAACGTAGGCCCTCCCTGAGGTCCGTTCTCCCGTTTTAGGTTCATACCGGGGTGTGAGGCTCGCGAATTCACGTTATACACAAAGCTACGCCACACAGGCTGTGCTTTGATCATCACCACAAGACTTTGCTTTTCAACAGAAGCCCTGATCACTGCATCTTAGCATGCCACACAGAATAAATCCTATGTCAGACACACAGTCCATTTACAAGTCCGTTCTGGGTCTGAACGAAACCGGAGGCACTAAATACCTCGCAAACCCTTCGATCAACACGTACGTCTGAACGATCACCACTCATTATCCATATTTCGGGATGCCTCCCAATCAGGACCTCGGTTACCATCCAAACGAGGTGAATATCTCCGGTCTTCGACCATCGTCTTCATCTTCGAATTTCAATCGTCGGTCGATTATTCGAAATGAGAATTAACTCGGCCTTTTCAAATAATTCACGTATATTTAGAATTTCAAATCGATTTATTTCAATGGTTAAATTATTCGACAACACCAATTGTGTTCTTTAATGTAATTTTCACACCAAACACATTCAACCATCAAAAGCCACATAAATCAAGCAAATTCAGTTTATTTCCATTCCATATCGCTTACGATATTTTATAACTATTTATCGCTATTTTTATTTATTTTAAAATAGCTATTATATTCAAAACGACGTTTCGGGCCATAACGTGGCCGTGGCGCTGTTTTTCTTCAGATTTGATTTACACATATCTGAAAATCTAACCGTTGGATCTTCACAAAATTTACATCATTAGAAAGGTCTTTTCAAAACGAATCCAACGGTTCCAGTTTCGGGAAAATCCGACGGTCGGATCTCCCGGTACAATCGTTTGAAGTTTCGATTTCAAAATACGAACTGCAGCGTCGTTATTCGTTTAAATATAATTATATTTATATATATAAATAAATATAATCGTTTCTGGCGCTGTTTTTCTTCAGATTTGAATTAAACATTCCAGACAATCCAACCGTTGGATTTCTACAAAGTTGGTGCCGTTGGGAAGATATTCCCAAGGCGAACCCGACGGTTGAGGTTTCGGGAGAATCCAATGGTCGGATTTCCCGTACTAGTTGTTTGAAAACACGGTTTAAAAACACGAACTGCACGGCTTCGTTTCGTTTTAATTTTATTTATATTTATATATTTATATAAATATAGTTCATTCAATGATTTCCATATCGTTTTCACTTCAAATATTTTTCTAACTCCTTAAATTTTGGAAAAATTTCGCCATAACCTCCCCTGCACCGGGAGCATCGGGAAATCGCAAATAGCGTTCCCGGTCCTTCTAATCTCAAAAAGAAAAAGAAGAAGCCAAGCGGCTAGCCAACAGGCTCAAAATCATCACCCAAACAAATCAGTAAATGTGTACCTATTTGTCGGGCACAAAATTTTATTCCTCTTCTCTAGCCCCTTTGCTATAACCTGTTCAATGAATATGCATGTACATATATATACAGTTCTTATCATTTATCAATTTCTATTCGACTTCATATTTGATTTCTATTTGGTTTAAAAACTCCATTCATTCTAATGTTACATAAATAGGTGCAAATCATTTCATTAGCTAATTAATGAATATTTCATCTCATATATGTTTATTTTGAACAAGTGGCTATTTTTAACACTTCACATTTCAACGATTTATGCATACAATAAAAATGTGATTTTTATTGTAAGACGATTCATTTCAAAACACTATTTTTCTATATAGTTCATATAGTCGATAAAAGGTGATTTTTATTATCAAACAATTTATTTCAAAATATGAATACCATTCAACACATGAATTTCTAAACAACGAATGAATATCAATTCAACACATGAATGTTTTCAATAGTTTTTATATATAGATAAAATTGTGATTTTTATTATCGAACAATTTATTTCAAAATATGAATACCATTCAACACATGAATTTCTAAACAACGAATGAATATCAATTCAACACATGAATGTTCTCAATAGTTTTTGTATATAGATAAAAATGTGATTTTTATTATCGAACAATTTATTTCAAAATATGAATACCATTCAACACATGAATTTCTAAACAACGAATGAATATCAATTCAACACATGAATTTTTCTATACAATGAATAAATATAGTTTAAGCATATGAAAATAATTCAAACACACAAATATTATTCAAAATTTCGGCAGCATAACGGCAGGGTAGTTACACCGGCACCGTCCCTAGTACGGCTCCTCGCTCTACCTTAAAACCTCGCGGTTTTTGACAATGGGAATCATGCATCTAGTTCGCACGCAGGCGGCATGTATATATTTATTTCATTTCCACAAACTAATCCTAAGTGGTTTCAACCAAATATTTCACAACCACCAATGGGTATTTTTCAACCTCAATCAACCAATATCAATCACAAACAATCCCAAACAACCATTCAATTTTCACGACAATTTTAACCAATAAATATCGTCCATGGTTTGTGGACGAGGGGCGTATATATATATATATATATATATATATAGATATAGATATTTATATATAGCTATACACTTTTACATCAACACATATATAATATTTTAAAATCAGAAATCTCACCAATAGCTATCCAGTACCACGACTCTTCCTTAGAGAAATCTTCGCCTTTCTGTCGCTTTCGCCCGTATTCTCTACATATGTAAAAATCGAATTTTTTCGATGTTATTCAATATATAAAAATCTGATTTTTACTTCGACTATCAATATATAAAAATCTGATTTTTCTTTCGCCTTTCCATATATAAAGATATGATTTTTCTTTTTAAAGAAATCAGTTTTCAATACCTTTTAAAAAATCAGTTTTTACTCTTTTTACAAAATCAGTTTTTAATATTAAAACAAAATCAGTTTTTAATATTCAACAAAATCAGTTTTTAACTTTTAAAAACCAAATCAGTTTTTACTTATCTAAAATAAAATCAGTTTAAATTTCTTTTTATAAAATCAGTTTTTAATTTTTAAAAACCAAATCAGTTTTTTTACTTTCTTTACAAAAAAATCCAGTTTTAAAAATTCTTTTATAAAAATCTGTTTTATACTTTCTTTTTAAAAAAAAACCAGTTTTAAAAATTCTTTTATAAAAATCTGTTTTATGCTTTCTAAAAATTTCAGTTTTAATCTTTTAAAAATTTCAGTTTTAAACTTTTAAAAATTCCAGTTTTAAATTCTTTTATAAAATCAGTATTTCAATTCTTTTATAAAATCAGTTTTCAATTCTTTTTAAACAAATCGGTTTTTAATATTTTATATAATCAGTTTTTATTTCTTTAAAAACAAATCAGTTTTTAAAGAATAAAATAAAAAAAGAAAATAAATAATAAAAAAAAATAGAAAATGTTTACCGATGTAGCTGCGAAAGGGGGGGAGCGATGCTCGTCTTCGTCGGCGGCAGGAGGAGCAGGCGGCGGCTGGGGGTTTGGTGGCGTCGCGATCGGATTCGAAGGGGGGGGGGCGTCGCGAGGGGTTCGAACGGGATGGCGGCTTCTGCTTCGAGGCGGCGATGGATCGGCGGCGTTCGTTCGAGATGGCTTTTAGGGTTTTTTTTTTCTTTCTGTATGAAATCGAAAAGAAACGGGGGGGGGGGGGGGGGGGGGCAGAACGAAGAAAAAAGGGGGGGAGGGAAATTAAAATAATATATATATATATATATTTTTTTTAAATTATTTAATTTGTAAAAAGGTTGACTTTTACATACGACCTCGAAACGAGGTCCACCGCCTGTCGTCCATAGCGTTTTACCCCCATTCCGAACACAATGGGATATGTATCGTAAGCTGATTTGATCGTTACAATCAGTTTCCTTTTGAATTTTCATTTAAATCACTATATTGAATTTTAAACGCACATTTCAAATTACCGGGGTCACATACTAACTAGAAAAATTCTAGAAAAATATTTTCTAGCTTCGTATTGACGATACGGTCCTAACAAAACTAGTTTCGTCGAATTCTGAGACCGTTTGAAAAATGGCCAATTTCCAGTCGATTAAAATCAACGAAAACTGGTCAAACGCGTTTTCTTTTGCCACGCTCACATATTGATTCAAAAAATTATGAAATTTGAAATCTAGCAATAACTTGACACTGCGGACCCAACAAAAGTGGTTTCGTCGAAATCCGAGGTCATCTGCAAAATGTCCATTTTTAAGGGCCTGAATTCCATAGCGACTATTCAGAATTTTCAACTGGACATATCTTTTGATTCCCGCTATCAAATTTCGATTGATCGGATTCGTTAGAAAGATATTCACTAACATATTTAAATATTTTTGGTTTCACTAAAATCCGGATTGTTTTGCACCCGGTATATTCAATTGAAGTTTGAAATCGAATTATCGAACTACCACGCCATTTTCAATTCTATATATAATTATAATTAATTATATTCGTTTTCAATTGTCGATTTCAACTCAGTTTTCATTGCCATTGTTTAAAATATTTATTTTAAATATTTAAAATCCATTATTTTAGCCAATTTAAAAATTTTAAATTGGTTCAGATTTTCTGGGTCGTTACAATCTCCCCCACTTAAAACTTTTCGTCCCCGAAAAGGAATAAAGTCGAAAGTAGTTTGATAAATCTACAATCACACAACACAACAACCAATTTGTTTTTAATATTCAGAGTATAGAATAAATAGTGCACATCCATGGGAAGAAAATTGCAATAGAATAGAGAATTAAATGGTAATGCAAAGTAGGGTAAATGTACCTTGCACCAGAGTCAATCAGAGATATCTACTCGGCATCTAGGATAAGCTTTCTGAATGCTCTCCTCAGTTTCCCAAGTACAATCTCGCGGATCTCCACTCCATTGCACTTTGACTAAGTGAACCTTCTTGTTTCTCAGCTCTTTGGTTTCTTTGCCCATAATCTTTAGCGGCTCTCGCCTCACAGCTAATTCTGGAGTAATTTCAATATCCTGCTGAGCTGCTTCTTCCACGATCAAGTCTGGATCATGAACGTGCTTTCGAAGTTGAGATATGTGAAATACATCATGAACTCCAAGCAACCAGTCAGGCAGTTTGACCCTGTAAGCGAGAGTTCCAATCCGTTCCAGAATAGGAAACGGACCAATGAATTTGGGTGCCAACTTTCCAGTTTTACCGAACCTGATAACTCCTCTCATCGGCGATACTTTCAAATATACATAGTCGCCAACTTCAAAGGATATATCTCTTCTTCTTCTATCGGCATAGCTCTTTTGTCGGCTTTGAGCGGCGAGTAATCGCTTCTTAATAAAATCAACTTTGTCGGCTGCTTCTCGAATCATATCAGGACCCAACACAAGTCTATTTCCTGGCTCGACCCAACAAGCAGGAGATCGGCACGGTCTACCATACAATGCTTCGAATGGCGACATTGTCAGACTCGCCTGGTAGCTGTTGTTATAAGAGAATTCGGCCAAATGCAGATGGTCTTCCCATGATCCACCGAAATCTAGAATACAAGCCCGCAATAGATCTTCTAAAATGCGATTCACCCTCTCAGTCTGACCGTCTGTCTGAGGATGATAAGCGGTGCTCATGTTTAACTTCGTTCCCAGCTCGACTTGAAATGCTTCCCAGAATTTGCTAGTGAATATTGTATCTCTATCACTGACTATACTGAGCGGCACTCCATGTAGTCTAACTATTTCCCTGAAGTATATCTGCGCCAGACTCTGAGCGGTTCTATTTGATCTGACAGGTATGAAATGGGCGGTCTTCGTGAAACGATCTACGATCACCCAAATACTGTCATTTCCTTTTCTGGTTCTGGGCAAACCATCAATGAAATCCATAGAAATATGCTCCCACTTCCAGCCAGGAACTTCTAGTGGTTGCAATAGTCCAGCCAATTTCTGTTGGTCGCTTTTAACTAGCTGGCAAGTAGGGCATCGACTAACATATATCGAAACGTCTCTTTTCATAGCCTTCCACCAGAAAGTTCTTTTGAGATCGTTATACATTTTGGCCACACCAGGATGGATACTCAGCTTGGACTTGTGACACTCGTCTAACACTTCCCTTTTTAGCTCAGGAACGTCAGGAACACAAATCCTTCCTTTTAACCTCAAGGTCTCGTCGTTATCTATTTGAAAACACGAGGGTTCGCCTTTCTGAATCCTTTTGATCATATCTTTAATAAAGTTATCCTCCTTCTGAAGAATAGATATTTTGTCAATCAAGGAAGTTGTGATAATAAAGCTGGCGATCATTACGTTCTTTCTGCTTAATGCATCAGCCACGACATTGGCTTTTCCTGGAGTGTATATAATTTCAAAGTCATATGCTGCAAGAAACTCCAGCCAACGTTGCTGCCTCAAGTTCAGGTCTTTCTGAGTGAACAGATACTTTAATGACTGATGATCGGTAAACAGTTCGAATCTCTCACCGAGAAGATAGTGTCTCCAGATTTTCAAAGAGAATATGATAGCCAATAACTCAAGATCATGAGTTACATAGTTCTTCTCGTGTGGCTTAAGTTGACGGCTAGCATAAGCAATTACTTGACCTCTTTGCATTAACACTGCGCCAAGGCCTTCTCTAGAAGCATCAGTCCAGACTTTTAAATCTTGGTTGCCATCGATGATGGTTAACACTGGAGCTGTCGTTAATCTTAACTTTAGCTCTTCGAAAGCCTCCTCACTCTCTTGAGTCCATTTGAATTTAGAATGCTTCTTTGTAAGCTTCGTTAAGTGACCAGATATCTTCGAAAAGTCTTTAACGAACTTTCGGTAATAGCTAGCCAATCCGAGAAAACTGCGAACTTCAGTGGGAGTACTGGGCTGTTTCCAATTTTGAATAGCCGTGATTTTACTTGGATCCACAGCGATTCCATCTTTCGATACGACATGGCCCAGAAATTTCACTTCATCTTGCCAGAATATACATTTGGAAAATTTGGCTTTTAATACATTCCGTCTCAGAATCTCTAGAACCTGTTCCAAATGTTTTTCATGTTCGGCCTTTGATTTAGAGAAGATTAGAATATCGTCAATAAAAACCAGAACAAATTTATTCAAAACCCCTCTGAATACTCTGTTCATCAGATCGACGAAGTAAGCTGGAGCGTTACATAAGCCGAACGGCATTACTAACCACTCGTAGAATAGGTCGGGACCTCTGAACGCTGTCATTGGAACACACTCTTCGGCAATTCGAAGTTGATGGAAACCTGTAGCTAGGTCCATTCGTGAAAATACTTGTGCTCCATTTAATCGATCCAACAAATCATCAATCCGCGGCAATGGATATTTGTTCTTTATAGTCTGCTTGTTTAAATCACGATAATCCACACATAGCCGTAGAGTACCGTCAGATTTTGGGACAAATACCACTGCTGGACCCCAATCAGAGAAACTAGGCCTGATCAGACCTTTCCATACGAGCTGTCGTGTTTGATTGTCTAATTCCTCCTTCTCTTTCAAGGACATTCTTCGAATAGCATGAACTACCGGCCTTGCATTGGGAACTAAAGCAATCTTGAAATCTATTTCTCTCTGCGGAGGTAAGCGAACGACTTCCTCAAACACATCCGCATAATCCTTGACGACAGGAATATCTTTAATGAGGTCAGGAATATTCTCAGTGATTTCAGGGATATTTTCTATTTGGGCTGGAGAAACATTCAAAGCTGCCCAGAAGTCTTTTCTATTAGCATTCTGACCTTCACAGGGAATGGTTATATAATCACCTGATTTAATCTTCGCCTTTACGACTCTGTCGGCGCATTTAACTTCAGCTTCGTATTTGGTCAACCAGTCTAACCCCAAGATAAGATCAAACTCTTTAAAATTCATGACGACTGCGATGGTAGGAAACCGATAACGAGAGAAAGAAACCGGCACTCCACAAACCCAACTGAGATCAATGGAACCCCCAACCGGATTCTGGACAGTCATTGGTTCCTTGAGCTTTTTCAAATTCAAATCCAGTTTCTTAGCTGCATCTTTGGCAATGAAGCTTCTTGACGCGCCTGTGTCAAAATGTACTTTAACTGGGATGTCTTTGATAGTTAGCGTGCCTTCTAAAACATCTGGTCTTTCTTGGCCAGCTGAGGGCTCAGAAGTTTCTGCCAATTCATTTACATGTACTGCTTCGACCTTGTTTAAGAGCGGGCAATCCTTTGCAAGATGACCGGCCTCGCGGCACTGTTTACAATGCCTATTCTCTTGAAACTCCCCATCTTTTCCCAACCTTTTCTTCTTTTGCTTTCGATTGGCTCTATATCCATCCTTTATTGGTTTCTTTAAAGATTTACATTTCCTGGACAAATGCCCCTTCTGATTGCAATTCTTGCATATGGCAGTCGTGCCAGGTTCTTTTTCAGATCTAGCCCTTTTTCGATTAACTTCGGGCTCCTTACCGACTTCAGACATCATACTGGCTTCAGGAATATCAGTTTCTGAATCTTCTTTGTCACTAGAACAGACTTCTTCTTCGTCGCATAACATTCCTTTCTTATGGAGATCTTCATATTGATAAGCCATATAAATCATTTCTGAGAAAGGAAGCTTCACATGCCCCAATACTTTATTCTGGTATTTCCTTTGAAGGCCATGAATAAATCTCATATTTTTCCTCTTTGGGTCTTGAATTAGATGAGGAGCAAAGTGAGCAAGTTCATTGAATTTCTTGTGATATTCGGGAATTGTCATGTCTCCTTGTATCAGATAAGAAAATTCATCGCATAGTCGTTCGGTCGCTTCGGGAGGAGTAAATCTTTCTAAGAAAATCACTTTGAATCTATCCCAGGTGATATCACCTTCTGGATTATCTTTAATAACTGAATCCCACCAAAACAAAGCTTCGTCTTCGAGTGCCCAGGAGGCCTGTAATCTTTTCTGGTCATCCCTAAGCTTTAATGCTTCAAATATTTTCTCAGCCGAACGAATCCAAGCTTGTGTTCTCATAATAGATTCTTCGCCCGAGAACGGCTTTCCACCCAGATTTCTATATTTCATGAATAGAGCTTCTATATCCGGGTCAGTATTACTTCTTCTATTTCTGGCACTCATTTTCTAGTTCTTCTGCAAATAGCAGATCAAGTGTCAGGTCACAGAAAAGGTATTTTAAAATATAGAGACAAATACTTGAAGTGTATTCATTCTGCTTTACTCATACTAGGATATTGCTGATCCTATCTGTATAGAGTCACCCGTCCTAGAACACTACTGGTTCTATTTCTGACGAGTTCGTTCAAATGTTATATTCCAGAACTAAGCTTAACCAAAGCTCTGATACCACGTTGAGACGACCCGAATTCCCGTTCTCACGGAAACAAGGTTATCTTTGGAATATAACACAGAAACATATAATAGCAGAACAGAATTAAATAAATACACCAGAATGAACAACAAAATATACTGGATAAAAGTAATCATCAGAGTTACACAGTATACAGGATCTTACTTAGTACAAATACAGTTCAGCTATACATAAATGTCTACAGCGGAAATAAACAAAATATGTACAATAGGAGCTGAACAGCATAAAAAGAATAAATGATAGAATCCATCTTCAGCTCCAGCTATCCAGAAAAAGAACCAGCTAAACCTGAATACAAGGCTGCCCGTGTAGAAAAAGGGGCACCCGAGTTTGAAAGTGAAACAAACTACGAGTCAGTCATGGGACTGGTATGAGAAATCCACTCAACACATATATAATTGGCTAATCACAGGACCACGCCACTTTCGTGGAACGGGTTTACTCCATTGGATTGCCAGTGCTTTAAAACAAATCTTTCTTTTAAACATCGCTATGCTTTTTATAAAAATGAAGCCGTTATAAGACTCAGTTCCCATCACACAATGCAACGCAAACCGGAGGATAGAGTTTTAACCTTATAACGGCCAAGATATGCTTGATACGAATAAAACAAAGGCATTTAATATTATTGCTAGTGTTTATATGTTTTGAAATCAATTTCAAATCATAACTATCAATCATAGACGGCATTAATGCCCCATACCACTATGTCGCCATATATAGGTATACAATCAAAACCGCACGATGTCGTATTTTGAAATTGGTTTTCCGTCATGAACCAAGGCAAAAGATAGTCCTTACCGAATTCGAGACTGCCTAGCCCGAGCCTCAGGGTCAGAGCGCATCGACCCTTGGATCGTCAGGGCCGGTCCACACGGAGTGGATTAAAAATGCCTGAGCACTACGTTTCGCCGCCCTTTGGGGCGTAAGCGAGCCAACAAGTGACTCCATCGGACCCGGATCGTCCGATCTAACCGAGGCGCCTCGCAACTGCAACAACCACATAAGTCAAACTCGTCAGGGCGTGTAAAACCACTGACGCCACTTTTAGCTAGGAGGAAACGTAGGCCCTCCCTGAGGTCCGTTCTCCCGTTTTAGGTTCATACCGGGGTGTGAGGCTCGCGAATTCACGTTATACACAAAGCTACGCCACACAGGCTGTGCTTTGATCATCACCACAAGACTTTGCTTTTCAACAGAAGCCCTGATCACTGCATCTTAGCATGCCACACAGAATAAATCCTATGTCAGACACACAGTCCATTTACAAGTCCGTTCTGGGTCTGAACGAAACCGGAGGCACTAAATACCTCGCAAACCCTTCGATCAACACGTACGTCTGAACGATCACCACTCATTATCCATATTTCGGGATGCCTCCCAATCAGGACCTCGGTTACCATCCAAACGAGGTGAAGATCTCCGGTCTTCGACCATCGTCTTCATCTTCGAATTTCAATCGTCGGTCGATTATTCGAAATGAGAATTAACTCGGCCTTTTCAAATAATTCACGTATATTTAGAATTTCAAATCGATTTATTTCAATGGTTAAATTATTCGACAACACCAATTGTGTTCTTTAATGTAATTTTCACACCAAACACATTCAACCATCAAAAGCCACATAAATCAAGCAAATTCAGTTTATTTCCATTCCATATCGCTTACGATATTTTATAACTATTTATCGCTATTTTTATTTATTTTAAAATAGCTATTATATTCAAAACGACGTTTCGGGCCATAACGTGGCCGTGGCGCTGTTTTTCTTCAGATTTGATTTACACATATCTGAAAATCTAACCGTTGGATCTTCACAAAATTTACATCATTAGAAAGGTCTTTTCAAAACGAATCCAACGGTTCCAGTTTCGGGAAAATCCGACGGTCGGATCTCCCGGTACAATCGTTTGAAGTTTCGATTTCAAAATACGAACTGCAGCGTCGTTATTCGTTTAAATATAATTATATTTATATATATAAATAAATATAATCGTTTCTGGCGCTGTTTTTCTTCAGATTTGAATTAAACATTCCAGACAATCCAACCGTTGGATTTCTACAAAGTTGGTGCCGTTGGGAAGATATTCCCAAGGCGAACCCGACGGTTGAGGTTTCGGGAGAATCCAATGGTCGGATTTCCCGTACTAGTTGTTTGAAAACACGGTTTCAAAACACGAACTGCACGGCTTCGTTTCGTTTTAATTTTATTTATATTTATATATTTATATAAATATAGTTCATTCAATGATTTCCATATCGTTTTCACTTCAAATATTTTTCTAACTCCTTAAATTTTGGAAAAATTTCGCCATAACCTCCCCTGCACCGGGAGCATCGGGAAATCGCAAATAGCGTTCCCGGTCCTTCTAATCTCAAAAAGAAAAAGAAGAAGCCAAGCGGCTAGCCAACAGGCTCAAAATCATCACCCAAACAAATCAGTAAATGTGTACCTATTTGTCGGGCACAAAATTTTATTCCTCTTCTCTAGCCCCTTTGCTATAACCTGTTCAATGAATATGCATGTACATATATATACAGTTCTTATCATTTATCAATTTCTATTCGACTTCATATTTGATTTCTATTTGGTTTAAAAACTCCATTCATTCTAATGTTACATAAATAGGTGCAAATCATTTCATTAGCTAATTAATGAATATTTCATCTCATATATGTTTATTTTGAACAAGTGGCTATTTTTAACACTTCACATTTCAACGATTTATGCATACAATAAAAATGTGATTTTTATTGTAAGACGATTCATTTCAAAACACTATTTTTCTATATAGTTCATATAGTCGATAAAAGGTGATTTTTATTATCAAACAATTTATTTCAAAATATGAATACCATTCAACACATGAATTTCTAAACAACGAATGAATATCAATTCAACACATGAATGTTTTCAATAGTTTTTATATATAGATAAAAATGTGATTTTTATTATCGAACAATTTATTTCAAAATATGAATACCATTCAACACATGAATTTCTAAACAACGAATGAATATCAATTCAACACATGAATGTTCTCAATAGTTTTTGTATATAGATAAAAATGTGATTTTTATTATCGAACAATTTATTTCAAAATATGAATACCATTCAACACATGAATTTCTAAACAACGAATGAATATCAATTCAACACATGAATTTTTCTATACAATGAATAAATATAGTTTAAGCATATGAAAATAATTCAAACACACAAATATTATTCAAAATTTCGGCAGCATAACGGCAGGGTAGTTACACCGGCACCGTCCCTAGTACGGCTCCTCGCTCTACCTTAAAACCTCGCGGTTTTTGACAATGGGAATCATGCATCTAGTTCGCACGCAGGCGGCATGTATATATTTATTTCATTTCCACAAACTAATCCTAAGTGGTTTCAACCAAATATTTCACAACCACCAATGGGTATTTTTCAACCTCAATCAACCAATATCAATCACAAACAATCCCAAACAACCATTCAATTTTCACAACAATTTTAACCAATAAATATCGTCCATGGTTTGTGGACGAGGGGCGTATATATATATATATATAGATATAGATATTTATATATAGCTATACACTTTTACTTCAACACATATATAATATTTTAAAATCAGAAATCTCACCAATAGCTATCCAGTACCACGACTCTTCCTTAGAGAAATCTTCGCCTTTCTGTCGCTTTCGCCCGTATTCTCTACATATGTAAAAATCGAATTTTTTCGATGTTATTCAATATATAAAAATCTGATTTTTACTTCGACTATCAATATATAAAAATCTGATTTTTCTTTCGCCTTTCCATATATAAAGATATGATTTTTCTTTTTAAAGAAATCAGTTTTCAATACCTTTTAAAAAATCAGTTTTTACTCTTTTTACAAAATCAGTTTTTAATATTAAAACAAAATCAGTTTTTAATATTCAACAAAATCAGTTTTTAACTTTTAAAAACCAAATCAGTTTTTACTTATCTAAAATAAAATCAGTTTAAATTTCTTTTTATAAAATCAGTTTTTAATTTTTAAAAACCAAATCAGTTTTTTTACTTTCTTTACAAAAAAATCCAGTTTTAAAAATTCTTTTATAAAAATCTGTTTTATACTTTCTTTTTTTAAAAAAAACAGTTTTAAAAATTCTTTTATAAAAATCTGTTTTATGCTTTCTAAAAATTTCAGTTTTAATCTTTTAAAAATTTCAGTTTTAAACTTTTAAAAATTCCAGTTTTAAATTCTTTTATAAAATCAGTATTTCAATTCTTTTATAAAATCAGTTTTCAATTCTTTTTAAACAAATCGGTTTTTAATATTTTATATAATCAGTTTTTATTTCTTTAAAAACAAATCAGTTTTTAAAGAATAAAATAAAAAAAGAAAATAAATAATAAAAAAAAATAGAAAATGTTTACCGATGTAGCTGCGAAAGGGGGGGGGGAGCGATGCTCGTCTTCGTCGGCGGCAGGAGGAGCAGGCGGCGGCTGGGGGTTTGGTGGCGTCGCGATGGGATTCGACGGGGGGGGGGGGGTCGCGAGGGGTTCGAACGGGATGGCGGCTTCTGCTTCGAGGCGGCGATGGATCGGCGGCGTTCGTTCGAGATGGCTTTTAGGGTTTTTTTTTTTCTTTCTGTATGAAATCGAAAAGAAACGGGGGGGGGGGCCAGAACGAAGAAAAAAGGGGGGGAGGGAAATTAAAATAATATATATATTTTTTTTATTTTTTTAATTATTTAATTTGTAAAAAGGTTGACTTTTACATACGACCTCGAAACGAGGTCCACCGCCTGTCGTCCATAGCGTTTTACCCCCATTCCGAACACAATGGGATATGTATCGTAAGCTGATTTGATCGTTACAATCAGTTTCCTTTTGAATTTTCATTTAAATCACTATATTGAATTTTAAACGCACATTTCAAATTACCGGGGTCACATACTAACTAGAAAAATTCTAGAAAAATATTTTCTAGCTTCGTATTGACGATACGGTCCTAACAAAACTAGTTTCGTCGAATTCTGAGACCGTTTGAAAAATGGCCAATTTCCAGTCGATTAAAATCAACGAAAACTGGTCAAACGCGTTTTCTTTTGCCACGCTCACATATTGATTCGAAAAATTATGAAATTTGAAATCTAGCAATAACTTGACACTGCGGACCCAACAAAAGTGGTTTCGTCGAAATCCGAGTTCATCTGCAAAATGTCCATTTTTAAGGGCCTGAATTCCATAGCGACTATTCAGAATTTTCAACTGGACATATCTTTTGATTCCCGCTATCAAATTTCGATTGATCGGATTCGTTAGAAAGATATTCACTAACATATTTAAATATTTTTGGTTTCACTAAAATCCGGATTGTTTTGCACCCGGTATATTCAATTGAAGTTTGAAATCGAATTATCGAACTACCGCGCCATTTTCAATTCTATATATAATTATAATTAATTATATTCGTTTTCAATTGTCGATTTCAACTCATTTTTCATTGCCATTGTTTAAAATATTTATTTTAAATATTTAAAATCCATTATTTTAGCCAATTTAAAAATTTTAAATTGGTTCAGATTTTCTGGGTCGTTACAGAAACCAACAAATATCGTATTGGAAATAACGATATAAAATATCTTTCAAATTCCCATAACAATATCTGTATAGTCACGAAATCCAACATCGAAATATCCCGAAGATAATTTCGATTCAGCTCCAGTCCAATCCACGTATTGGAAATTATCGATTATTTTCAAAATCACTTTCAAATTCAATTTATTTATTTCAAAAATAAATTGATTTTAATTCTAGTTCAAAACTAGTTCATTTCGATAAAAATCTATTTTTACCTATTCAAATGTGGAATTTTCCAGCCCAATTCTTTCCAATTCACGTATTATAATTTTACACAAATTATAGATATTTTTAATAATTTTATCAAGGCCCGTACAGTCGATTTCCATCAACGGCCATCGAACTGCACTTACAGCGACCTTTTCTGAAATTGATTTGGACATAATTCCAAATCCAACCGTTAGATTTCAAATTTCTAATATTCAATGGAAAGCTCTTTTCGATACGAACCCAACGGTTCCGGTTTTAGGAGAATCCGACGGTCGGATCTCCCGCAATGTCCGTTTGAAATAAATGGTCGAAATTCACGAACTGCCGCGGCGCGGCGCGTTCTATTCAAGCCATTATATATATAATATATATATATTATATATATTTCGTCGATTTCCTTTATAAAACGTATTTTATAAATCGTTTTAAATTTGTTTTCAAAACCATTTCAACACTATATTCAATTTCAAATCGAGTTCATTTCAATTCAATTCAAATTCAAATTCGTTTCAATTCAATTCAAATTCGTTTCAATTCAATTCAAATTCAAATTCGTTTCAATTCAATTTAAATTCAAATTCGTTTCAATTCAATACAATTCGAATTTACCTTCTATTTGATCTAATTCGAATTCGTTTCAAATTGATTTCAATTTCAATTTCAGTTTGTTTTAAATTTCAATTTCAATCTAATTCAATTTGAATTCATTTCTATTTTACTCGAATTCAAATTCACTTTCTATTCAATTCGAATCGAATTCATTTTCTATTCGATTCGAATTCATTTCAAATTGATTCAATAAAATTTCTATTTCAATTTTTAATCTAATTCAATTTGAATTCATTTCTATTTTACTCGAATTCAAATTCACTTTCTATTCAATTCGAATCGAATTCATTTTCTATTCGATTCGAATTCATTTCAAATTGATTCAATAAAATTTCAATTTCAATTTTTAATCTAATTCAATTTGAATTCATTTCTATTTTACTCGAATTCAAATTCACTTTCTATTCAATTCGAATCGAATTCATTTTCTATTCGATTCGAATTCATTTCAAATTGATTCAATAAAGTTTCAATTTCAATTTTTAATCTAATTCAATTTGAATTTCCTTTCAAAATATTAAATTTTGAAATCACTTTTCAACATTCATTCTACAACGAATAAAATCGATATAAATATCGTTCGCGTCAAAATAACGCATCTCTAATCAACACGGCTTTATATTTTTCAATAAATTCGTTATTCTATTCAACAAATGAATATTTATTTCATTCAACACATGAATCTATATTTCTTTCAACCCACGACTAATCTCAACACATGAGTACTGTCAACACATCACTATTTTTGTTATGTAAAATATTTTATAAAACTATGGTATCTATCGTTTGATTTTCAATTAGACTTCTACTGGGAAGTAGTTCTAATTTTAAATATGATAAAGATGTAATTTTTATTATTTAAAATGTTTCACTCAACACATGAATAGTTTCAACCCATAATCATCGTCAACACATGCCTATTTTTATATTTAACACATGAATTTTCTTTTATAATATTCATTATTTTCCCGATTGGAATGAGGCCCAATCAATCACCATATAATGTCAATTATATGGATTTCCATACAACACATGTATATAATAGCATTGAAAAATAATCAACCATCAACCAAAGTGCACTACACTGTATAAGCATCAAATATAGATATCTAACGCTTATAACAGCCTGTCAATCAATCGATCGACATATCTAATCAATCAGGATGAGTGAACTTCAAATTTCATCCCAACACCCGTGTGGGGTTTCAAACAATCAAACACAGATTTTAGTTGTGCAGTTGGGCGACGTGTAAAATTTATCGACCCAATCGATATCAGTCAAATCAGTGTATATAAACAAATCGGCCGATTTGTTTATAAATATTCATTTATCCACTTTCACGTTAAAAATTATATTTTTAACGATAATATATTTTATTTTAACACTTGAATTCCTATTCAGTTCATTTACACAATAAAATGATATTTTTATTTTTCTAACATATTTTAGAAAATTTCGGCGGCATAACGGCACGATACTAGAAACGGGACGAGGCCTAGCCTTATCCCCGGTCTAGTGAAGGCCCACGCCATTCACACATCAATCAAATCCATTTCATTTCACCAAACAATTCAATTCAAACCAAATAATCTAACCCACTACTCAACCAAACAATTTAACAAGCAAGCCATCCATGGTCTGTGGATGACGGGTGTCGGGTGCTACTAAGCACCGTCTGCATCCTAGTATATATATATAACTAGAAAAAGAAAATTTAGAGTGAGAAGTTCTCACCGATAGCTATCCAACTCCACGACACTTCTTTTATAGAAATCTTCATCGTTATCCCATCTTCGCCATCTTCGTTGCCCGTAGTCACTACATATATAAAAATCACACATTTTTATATTTTGATGTCTTTAAAATAAAAGCCACATTTTTATTTCGCTATTCAATATATAAAAATCATATTTTTATAATCACTTCATATATTTAGAAATCGAATTTTTACTATGCTATTCAATATATAAAAATCGAATTTTTACTTTGGTGTCATATAGATAAAAATTCCATTTCAAAAATATTGATTTCGCCTTTTCTACTATAAAGACTTCACCCTTACAAAAATATAGATTTCATCGTTATGAAAATCACCACTTTATTTCAACGTATATAAAATAAAAATCAGATTTTTATTTCGCTACATATACAAAGATGATATTTTTATATTCTCTATCCTATAAAGATTATATTTTTAAATCAAAGTATTTTATTTTTTCAAATCAAAGTATTTTATTTTTTTAAAACTTCGCTAATTTTATTTTGAAAAACCATATGCTAATTTATATTTTAGAAAGCAATGGTGTATATTTAAATTTAAAAACATATTTAAACTTAAAAACAATGCTTATCATAATCGTTAAAAACAATTCAATTTTATAATTTTAAAACGATGCATTTATATTCTTTAATGTTCTAAAAAAACTGATTTTAAAGTAATGTAAAATTAAATTTAAACTGTTTTAAACAATGGTAAATTTACATAAAACAATCACCTTTCTCTTCTCTATATAATCGTTCCAGGCCACAAAGAAAACCTGCACCCATCGATTCGAGAATGTCATCCTTGCCGCTTGCCCGGGTGATCGGAGGACAATCGGAGTCTTCCACGACATGCGCCTACCCGAGGCGCACCTCCAGCCATCATCGCAAGCAACTCGACCTCTCCATTCTTCGTGAGATCATTTCAAACGCCGGACCTTTCTGCTTCATATTCTTGCCCCACAACACACCAACTTCGATCAAACTGCTATGGATCGATAGAGCTTAGAGAGAGCTTTGATTTTTGCTTTAGGTTGATTATCAAATTCGAAAAGGGATGAGTGCGATTTGGCGATCTATTTTGGAGCAATTCTGATCGTTATTTCGAACTGGTGGCGGCTCAGAAGAATGGACGGCTAGGGTTTAGAAAATAGGCATTAAATAATATATTTTAAATAATATTTTAATTCTCCAATAGGTCCTTTTGCATACGAACTTCAAATCAAACTCAACGACTGTCGCCCCTAGCTAAATACCCCCATTCCGGACACAATGGGATATGCCAAGTAAGCCAGTTTGGCCGTTTCGATCAGTTTTCGTCAAAATCAAAATATAACTCTATATATTGAATTTGAACGCACATTTCAATTTACCGGGACCACATATTAATTCTAAAAATTCCAAAAAAATATTTTCTAGCTTCGTATTGACGATACGGTCCTAACAAAACTAGTTTCGTCGAATTCTGAGACCGTTGGAGAAATGGCCAATTTCCCGTCGATTAAATTCAAGTGAAATGGTCAAACACGTTTTCCTTCGCCACGCTCACATATTGATTCGAAAAATTATGAAATTTGAAACCTAGCAATAATTCGACATCACGGACCCAACAAAAGTGGTTTCGTCGAAATCCGAGGTCATTTGCAAAATGTCCATTTTTAAGGGCCTGAATTCCATAGCGACTATTCAGAATTTTCAACTGGACATATCTTTTGATTCCCGCTATGAAATTTTGATCTTTCGAATTCGTTGGAAAGATATTATCAATTAGATTCCATTATTTTTGGTTTCACTAAAATCCGGATTGTTTTGCACCCGGTACATTCAATTGAAGTTTGAAATCGAATTATCGAACTACCGCGCCAATTTCAATTCTATTTATAATTATATATAAATATTTATATTCCAACGACGACGCGTATAATATATACGTTCGAATTATATTCAAAATAAATTTCTCGTCGATATTATTTAAAATAATCTATTTTAAATATTCAAAATTCGTTAAAATTGCCAAAATAAAAATTTCAAACTGGCTCGCATTTTGCGGGTTGTTACACGGTCTCTCCATATTAACAACGTTAAAATGGTCAAAACTTCGATAGTCGGTGAGTTAACTATCAAAGAAAAACAAGTGTGCAAACAACGATATTATTTCCAAATGGAAATTATATCGAACAAACATCATTTAACATAAATCTCTTTAGTTCATTTATTTACTTATCTCCTGTTTCCCTATATTCTAAATTCTTATTTTTCTTTTATCAGAAAACATTTCTGATTCTCGTTTGGAAAACATTTCCAAAACTCCTTTACGATCAAACCTTACCATTTCTTAGTCAAGAAGGAAGTCACTGAAGTTGGGGTATAATTACCTCTCAGACCTTAACTGAACAACGTTATAACTTCGAAATGGTCAAAGTTTATCTTTTTAATATTTAACAACTTCTTTACGCCTTTCTCGGATTCAATTTTACTAGTCCACTTCTATATTTAAAACATTGGTTATAACGATAACGTTATAATCCCTACTTTCGCATTGTCTAACTTTAATTATAACTTCTATTCTTATTAGTGAATAATTAACCTAACACTTATTTATTTATAAATAAATAAATCTCTATTTAAACACTGGAAAATATAAGTACTTTCCCGAATTCGATATAATCGAATTTGCCGATTAACTCTCTTCGAGAAATCTCTATTTGATTAACTCTTCTTCGAATAACCTATATTCGATTAACTCCTTCTCGAATAAACGATATTCGATAATCTCTCCTCGAATAACTAATATTCGATGGCTCTTCCTTTTCAAATATCTCATATTTGAAAATCTCACTTCGATTAAACTATAATCGATAACTCCCTTCGATGAAACTAACATCGATAACTCCTTTCGATGAAACTAACATCGATAACTCCTTTCGATGAAACTAACATCGATTTATTTAACTCGACGAACTTAACTCGACTCGACTAACTCGACTTTCTTGGTTCGACCAATTCGATTCGATTAACTAGGCTCGACTAACTTGACTAACTTAACTCGACTTACTTGGTTCGACCGACCAGGTTTGACTATCCTGACCCATTTGGTTTGACTGACCAGGTTTGGCTAACCTGACCCATTTGGTTTGACTGACCAGGTTTGGCTAACCTGACCCATTTGGTTTGACCACTGGGCTTGACTACTTGGTTCGACCACTTGGTTCGAATACCATATTCGACTAACTCCTCTCGATTCATTAAAACCGATTAACTCATCTCGATTGACTAAATCAATTAACTCCTATCGATTTACTAAATCGATAAACTCCTTTCGATTAACTAAGTTTGAATTACTCGACTCGACTGACCAGGTTTGGCTAACTTGACCAGCTTGACTCGATTGGTTCGACTCGCCCAGCTCGACTCGATTGTTTTGACTCGACCATCTTGACTCGATTGGTTCGACTACTTGGTTTGACCACTTAACTAACTTGATTCGAATATTTATATCCGACTAACTAACTTTCCTTTTATTCCTATTTATTTTAACTTCTATTTATTTCCTAAATAGATTTCCTTTTGTATAATCTATTTATTTTCCTAAATAGATTTTCCTTTATAACTCTAATTATTTAATCCCTAATTAAATATCCTTTATTCTATTTATTTAATCTAAATAAACATTCCTTTATTTTATTTATTTATTTCTAAATAAATACCCCCTTTTTTTTATTATTATTTCTAAATAAATATCCTTTTATAAAATCCTTCGATTTTATAAATAGATTCATTTTCAATATAAATATTGAAAATCCCCTTTTCTACATTTTCAGTGTTTTCTAAACAACCAACTGTCAATGATCAATATCATCCAAACATATAAAATCAACAGATTATATATCACAGTATATATCACAATATACAAATAACAGTAAAATAAATGTTGAGGAATCCAGTCGGATTCCTCCAACCTGTTTCCCTGCATCCACCGATGTTAAACAACGTATATAACATCACTTGCATTTCTAATGAAATACACTGATAACAAAATCACCGTTTAATAACGATATATATATATGTAGATATATATATATATATATAAATATATCCATACTGTTTTCAATCAATTATTTAACAGTCCAATCTACAGTCCAATTTAACAATACAACTTAACAGTCCAAATTAACAGTACATAACTAGCAGTCAAATACAGAAAAAAAATACAATTTATATTAAAATATAAATTGAGGAGAGTTAGTGAGTTTTTACTCACATTGTCGCGTTAACCGTAAATAACGGTTTGCGTCAGTTGATGATTCGGATCAGGAAATTTATTTCGACATAAATTTAGATAAGCTCCAGATCATTCCAATCGGTTCTAGGTCGTTGCCCTCGTCCCTTCGATCGTAACGGACTCCCTTCTATGACTCGGCCCATCCAAAAATTAAAGGCCCAAACCCATTTTCTTTACTTCATTTCCATGCTGGCCCAACCCCGTATGGCCTTCCTTCCTCCACGACACCAGAAAACATCCCGAACCACTAACCCAACTCACGTCCGCCTTCTCCTTCCATGCTCCTATGTACCGCCGTTAACTACTCACGCCCCTTTCTTTTTCTTCTGTTTGAAACTAAACCCGTTTTCATGCACAGAGCCTCCAACGTTGCATGTACCCTCTCCAACTTCTTGCCCCAATCCTCCTCACACCATCAGCTACTCCACGTCCCCACCTTTGCACCTTTCTATTTCCCTTCAAAACCACAACACAGCACAATACCTCCTTCGCCAATCATACCCCAACGTCCACTACTGATACAAACACCGGTCCTCTCAAAACCCCCGTGAAAACCTCCTCATTTCTGCCAACAGCTCATCAGACCCTCATCGTCCCATAAAACCACCACCGCACTCAATACCATCAACATCCGAACCCTAGGTTGCGCCTCACCACTTTCAGCAAATCGAGAAAGACGTTGAACACTGTAATACGTATGTGGGATTGAAGCTGAACTCTCCATAGATCCTAAAAATCTTGTTTCACAATAATTGGATTTTTATTTGATTTGTTTTTGGTTTTTAAAGCTTTGATTCTCTCGTGTTTAACAAGAGAGGGTGGCGGCGCAATTTCTACGACTGGAAATGAATATTAGGTCTTAAGGGGGTTGTTGGACTATTTATAGAGGATGGGGAAAGGATTTAATAATATTATATTGTCCATACCCTTGCAATGAGAAATGGCTCAAACTCACTACAAATTTTAACTTCTGTTTTTGACAAACTAAGTTATTCCTAGCATAGAAAAATATTCCGGACCCAATGAGACAGGTTTCGTCGAATTCCGACACCGTTTGCGAAAATCCCTTAGAAAATATCGATGAAAAACACCGAGCATTAATTCCTTAAAATTACAGAAAAAATCCTAAAAATATGAGGCATTGACGTTTCACTAGACCTCTTCCTAAGGTTTCGTATGAAACTTGTTTCGTTGAATTCCGAGTTCGTTTGACCAGTTAACCATTCAGTTTAGTTTGTTTCAATTTAAAAACATAGTGTACCGTACTATGAAATATCCTGTTCCCGTAGGGACTGTTATGGACAGAAACAAAAATACCATTGAAATGAGTGATGTGCTCTGGTCCCAAAAATGTAATAATACCGGTAGATGGACTCATATTGTGAAACCCCGAAATGTCGATACATGGTGCCATATACTCAAAACAAAAAGTTGCTTATTAAATTAATTAAAAATTACCATAAAATTCTAAAAATTAAATTATCACTACTTCCCAAAAGAACCCTGTCTAAATTCAACTCTGATCTCTAGTTATATCGAATAAACCGATACGGTCGATAAACGATCTTATAGCGACTATTTTGAAAAAAAAAAATTGGACATAAATCAAAATCTACACGACGAAATTCCCATTTTTCTCTTCCACTAGAAAGATATACTCCACTAGCTCCACACGTTTCTTGTTTCACAGAAATCCGATTTAAAACGAATCCTGTATACTCAGTTGAAGTTCAAATCGCCAAATAGCGAACTGCCGCGTCGTTACGCACTCTATTTTAATTATATTATAATTATACGTTCAAACTTTCGTCGATTGAATATAATCGTTATTATATTTCGAATTGAAACTCCACCAAATCTCGTATGCTATTCAATTCACATGATATTGTGAATTTCACTATTTCCGACTATTTCGACATTATAGTATATTATTATATTATAATTATTAATTAAATATTCAATATTATTTAATTCACGTTCTCGATATCGATAAATCGATATTTAATAATTAAATAAATAAATTGTTCAACAGCTAAAAATGCGGGTTACTACATTCACATTTTTAGATATAAATAAAGGATAGAATTTAAAAGTTACATTTTAATAACTAAACATTCACATTTTTATCATTAAAGTAAAATAGACAAAAACACTCATTTTGTCTAAATTAAAAGAATGAAACAAAATATAGCATTGGAATGTTTTATTAGAATTGAAACACAAATTAATCACTATTGTAAATTTATATTAGTTAAAACCAATTATTCATTTTTGTTAATTTACATTAGTTAAAAACAGCTATTCATTTTAGTCAATTTAAACTAGTTAAACCAAAATAGACATTTGGTCAGAAATATTCAGTTTTGTCAAAATGAATTAGTTTAAAGCAATTTATATATATATATATATATATATCTTATGTTTGGCAAGATATATACTTGTCAAGATAGTTAGTTAAATCAAAATATTTATTTTTGTCGGAACAAAAATTATCATTTTTGTCGCATTAGAATTGTCAGAACAATATAACCATTTTTGCTTGGGTTTAAAACTAGCAAAATAGAAATTATCAATAGTGACAAAGTTATTATTCTTATTCGTTCATTGCAATAGAATTACATATAATATAAAGGAGACATTTTCTTGTCATGGTTATATATATTGTGTATTACACTTCCATTCACAAGTTACCCGACTTGTGTATGTGATTGGGATGATAATTTTCACACATCGCCCAAGTGCACAAATTAGTTTATTATTTGTTTGTTGGTTGAAACCCCACGCGGGTGTTGGGATGAAAATTTACATACACTAATCCCAATACTCAGTTGTATGTTGATCGTTAGATCGACAGGCTGCGATGAGCGTTATTATTTAATTTTAACGCTTACATAGTGGAAATTACACTTTGGATGTAGATGGATGATTTGATGATTAAACTGATGTGTGTGAAATCCATATAATCCAAATTATATGGTAAATGATTGAGTCGCATTTCGATTCAGGTGTTCTTTTAAATAAGAATATTTTTACATTAGAAATCCTTTTTATATGAAGTAAATATATTTTCATAAAATATTGTTAATCAAGTATATGTTAAAACAAAGAATATTTGTAAAAGATAAAAATTCTGTAATATAAAGAATATTTCTCATTTAGAATCTTTTATATAAAGAATATATTTTTTATGATTATTTTAAAATATGGTTTTTAAAAGACTATTAGGATTTGCAATTATATTTTGTGATACGAAATAAATTGAGATGTGAAGTGGATCTATCGTGGACGGTGTTTTAAATGACATTTGTCCTTTAATCCGATTTACATTGAGATTATTATTTGGAATTTATAAATCTATTTCATAGATTTGAAATAAGTGATCTTGTAATAATGATTTTTGATATCAAATCAAAACTGGAGTTTTTAATAAATCTTTTAAGAAAGATTTAAGATTTTATTTTCAGAGTTTATCTTTGATAAAATTAATGAGAATCTTTTAATATGAATATCTTGTTAATAGAATACTCTGAGTTGGAATGTGGCGTAATGTGTGATTTTCCAATATTTGCTTTTTAATCACAAATTACGCGAGTTATTCAGAAAGACCGGGTTTAACCCATTCTGAATAATCATCGCGAAGATCAAGAGTCGAAGATGAAGACGGTGATTGAAGACCAAAGGTTTTCACATCGTTGGGATGATGATGACTGGTATCTTGAATTGGGATTGGCCTTCCAAGGCAAGGTATTTAGTAATGATCGTCCAAACGCATTTGGAGATCGACGGACACGTTGTTTCGCTCAGACCCACAGCGGACTTGTAAATGGATTGTGTGTCTGGCATTGTATTCCCTCCTACTATATTTGTTGAACGCTACTGATTATATATTTCTGTTTGGTGGTGAAGAATTTATTCTTTACTTATCACCCTTCTCTAAGACGTATGAGCTTAGAGGTTATATATATTGGTAGATGATCAATAATATGGTAGGGTTTGACAATGTGACATGCTAAGATGCAAATGATCAAGGCTTTGTTGAAAAGCAGGCCTTGTGGTTGATGATCAAAGCACAGTCTATTTAGGCATAGCTTTGTGTATATCGTGACTTCGCGACCCTCACACGCCGGTTGAATCTAAAACGGGAGAAGGGAATGCAGGGAGTGCACACGTTTCTTTCTAGCTAGAAGTGGTGTTGGGCTTTAACACGGCCCGACATTTTCTTATGTGGTTGATGGAATATTTTTGCGAGGCCTCGGTTCATTCTTATCGGTCGCCCTCGGCTGATTTGTAGGTCCAATAGGATCGGGAAGCGTGTGTTCAGGCATAACTAATCCACTAAAGTATTTGTGGACTGGCCCTGCTGTATCCAAGGGTTCACCAGCGTCCGAATCCTGAGGCATTGCTAGAGTGTCTCCAATCGGTCAGGAGTTCCTCCCTAGCCTTGACTCCTGATGGAAACCCAATTTCCAATACGCCCTTGCGGTTTTGATTGTATAACTAGTATGGCGACATAGTAGATGGTATCTATGCCGTCTAGGATTGATATTATATTTGAAATGTTTACACATATATATATACACACACAATAATAATATCGTATTTTGCGTATTTAGCATCTTTTGACCATTATAAGGTAAAACCCTATCCTCTGGTATGCGTTGCATTGTGTGATGGGACCTGGGTCTTATAATGGTTTCATTTTTCTAAAAAGCATTGCGTTATTTGACAATTTACTTTATTTATGCACTGGCAATCCAATGGAGTAAACCCGTTCCGCGTTAGCGGCGTGGTCCTGTGATTAGCCTACTTATTAGATAGTTAAGTTAAGAATTCTCACACCAGTCCCACGACTGACCTATAGTTTGTTTCAGTTTGCAAACTCGGGTGCCCTCTTTCCACACGAGCAGTCGAGTGGCTTTTTGCAGATATAGTAAGCAGGATCCTGGATTGAAGCCTGAAGCTGGGTCCAGAATATTGATGGCCTTCCGCTGAGATTAGTTCCGCTGCAATGTATTTAATCTATTGTAAATGTATCTTCCGCTGTATTATTTATCGATGTACTCTGATATATTCTGTACTCTGATGTAACATTTATTATTGATGTTATAAAAGTTTGTGTTGTTGTTCTGATGTTTTGTATGCCCAAAGTTAACGTACGCGGGTTTCGAGCGGTCTTGATCGATCTTGCGATCGGTTGGGGTCGGGCGAAGTCCGGGTCGTTACAGAACATGATTCTGGAAAACATTGCACATATGGACGGTCATGACACAAATGACAGCAGGCATCTGCGTGATTTGATTGTGGAACAGGTTAGATGTGGAGAACTACCTGAGTATATGAAACAACCAATAGCACCTGCATCCGCGCTGCCACCACCTGCTCCTCGAAGAGGGAATGAACCTAGATCGAGCTTTCGTGGGCTCATCATCAACTGATCTGGATGAGATTAGCCTGTATTTCCTAGGATTTAAGATATGTGCTTTTGCTTTCTTTAGGTTTCCCGATTGGCTAAATCGGAGTACACACGTACAGGGCTAGGATTTACCCCCAAAGCGTGCTCTGGACTCGATGACAAACCAATCAGGATTTGCTTTGGTTTTGTACTTTGAATTGAAAAAGGAAGGACTTTCCGAGCATGGATTATGTTTGGCAAATTTAAGTATATTGTCAGGTTGTGGCAGGATTCTCAATCTCAATTAAAGTATGGTTATACTTATCTTGAAACTCTAGGTACAGATTGTGCCTAGGGACAGTCTGTTTGTCAGATTTTGCCAAGTATAGCTCTATCTCGGTATGAGTATGGATTGTACTCCACAGAATTTCTAAGTTTGGATTATACTCAAGATCGACTTATCGTATTGTCAAGATTTGGCAAAGGAACCCAATAAAACTTGAGTATGGCTTATGCTCTGTTTGAACTTCCTGGTATGGCTTAAGCCTGGAAGATTTGGTCCCTCGCCAGATTTTGGCAGGATGTTTCGAAGGTCCCTCGAGTATGGTTTATGCTCAATCGGACACCCAAGCATGGTTTATGCTCGGAAATTTTAAGCAAAGCTGTCAGGATTTGGCAGGTCTGTTAGCTTGTTTTTCTTTGCAAATATGGATTATACTTGCAGCTAGCAGGCCTGGCATGGCCCTGGATTTATTGCATTATCCAGAACACATCTTCCTTCAATCAGCAAGATATGTTCTGGGGGGATGTTGACATGCTTTTTAGTCAAAGCAGTCACACATGGAATTTCCGGTTAGCAATACACTCAAGCGTTGAGAACATCGTCAAAGGACATGAAGCAATTTGGTTGAACTCGCATCACAAACAAAAAATGGCCCGAAACTCCTAGCAGATGACCTCTTTTGGGCTCGAAAACATCAATTACGGAGCTTTCTCTATAACATTTGTAGCCATCTTAATTAGCTTCAGGTAAAGCTTTCGTTTGGTCAAAACGGACTTACGGTTTGGAAGTTATCACCATTTCCGTGAACGCGCGCAGAACCGAAAACTTAGAATTTGGGAATTGACTCGACTCCTCGGATCGGATCGGAGGTCTCGGTTCGGATCGGACCTTATCTTCCTAATGAATAGCTTGGCATTTGCGTTGGCACGCTGGCACCTTTGGTTCGTTTGGGCCTGCACCCGAACCACTTTCTCCACATGCTTAGAAGAGCAAGCTGTCTCTGGCTTGAAGGCTTTGGATCGGTTCGAGGGCACCGGTTCGGTTCGGATCCGATCCGACCCACCTGGAAATATTTTTACACAGCTAATTTGACTAATTCTGGAGGAGCAACTTCCTCCTATTAACCCGGGTCAAATGCCACATGGCAGAGCACGAACTGGAGAGGCCTTCTCCACGTTTTCCACTACTTTTCGAGATTTCCTCTGAGCGTGCCATGTGGCACCCAAACCGAACCCATAAATCAGCTATAAACACACCACTTGAAGGCAAATGAAGGGATCTTTTTGGCTCTAATCCTTCACGGCTTCCACCATTGTTCTCTACAAGGATAATGCGCAACATAGAAGCCAATTTCAACATCAAAACACGAGGATTTCGTGTATAATCTTCACTTTTTTCACTTCTTATCATTGTAAACACGAGGATTTCGTGTATAAACCGATAGAATTGTACTAGTAACTTCTTAGGATTTAAGAAACTATAAAGTGGACGTAGGCTTGGTTTGAGCCGAACCACTATAAAAATCTCATGTGTATCCTGTTATTTACTACTTATTATCTGTGATCTATGACCTGTGAGGACTTCACACTGAATTTGGGTGTTAGTACCGGATTTCGGTCTAACATTATTGGAATTCGTTTCTAGTCAATAACTAGTTCATTTCGATAAAAATATTTTTTTTCTTTCCAAATATGGAACTTTTCATCCTAATTCTTTCCAAATCACTTATTATGATTTTACACAAATTATTAATATTTTTAATAATATGGAAATTTGATTTGGACATAATTCCAAATCCAATCGTTAGATTTCATATCTCTTATATTCGTTGGAAAGCTCTTTTCGATACGAACCCAATGGTTTTGGATTTAGGAGAATCCGATGGTCGGATCTCCCGTAACATCAATTCGAAGTCAATGGTCGAAATTCGCGAACGGCTGTGGCACGCGCGTTCTATTCAGGCCATTATATTACATATATAATATATATTTCGTCGATTTCCATTTAAAACGTATTTTATAAATTGTTTGTAAATTCGTTTTAAAACAATTCTGACTTCATTTTCAATTTTAAATCAAAATTGAATATTATATATCATTATAATATATATAAATGATAATATATTCAAAATATCAGGTTTTGAAATCATTTCCTTTTCGATATTCATTTTAAATGAATAAAATCGATATAAATATCGTTTGCGTTAAAATGGCGCAAATCTAATCAACACGACTTATATATTTCAATATTTTCGTGTCCATCCCAAATCGGACATCAAATCAGATTTTAATCCTTTACTGAATATTATTTTAAAATATTCGTTATTTTAAAATATTCGTTCTTTCAGAATTGGAATCAGACACAGTCAATTACCATATAATGTTATTTATATGGATTTCATACACACGTGTACAAAACAATAATTATACACAGTCAATCATCATTAAGAGTGCGTCACACAACTGCATAAGCATTAGATATAAATAATTAACGCTTAAAATAGTCTGTCATCCAATCGATTGACAAACAACTAAATATTGGGATTAGTGTATGTCCAATATCATCCCAATACCCGTGTGGGGTTTTCAAACAACAAATACTGATTATTATTTACGCAGTGGGGAGTTGTGTAAAATTTATCATCCCAGTCAATATCAGTTAAATGGGTGTACATAAACAAATCGTCCGATTTGTAAATGAATATTTATTTTCAACACATGACCATTTTATATGGTTCATATATTCAATAATAAGTTATATTTTTATTGTTCAAATATTTTATTCCATACATGAATATTTTATATATTTTATTCATTCAATAAAAATTATATTTTTATTGTTCAAATATTTTATTCCATACATGAATATTTTATATATTTTATTCATTCAATAAAAACGATATTTTTATTGTTTAAATATTTTATTCCATACACGAATATTTTATATATTTTATTCATTCAATAAAAATGATATTTTTATTGTTCAAATATTTTATTCCATACATGAATATTTTATATATTTTATTCATTCAATCAAAATGATATTTTTATTGTTAAAATATTTTAATCCATACATGAATATTTTATATATTTATATGTTAGTTTATTCTTTTAATTTGGAAATGACTTGTTTATCATTACGAATTCCAAATTCAACCCAACGACGGTCGCCTCTAGCCAAATACCCCATTCCGGACACAATGGGATATGACCCGTAAGCCAATTCGACTGTTTCGATTAGTTTTCTTCAAAATTAAAATATAAATCAGTATATATTTAATTTAAACATACATTTTAATTTACTGGGGACACATACTGACTTCAAAAATTCCAGAAAAATAAATCTAGCTATGTCTTGACGATGCGGTCCTAACAAAACTAGTTTCATCGAATTTGGAGACAGTTTGAAAAACTGTCATTTTCCAGTCAATTAAATTCAAACTGAATTGACCAAACACGTTTAAATCCGCCACGCTCACATCTTGATTCCAAAAATTATGAAAATTGGAATCTAGCACTAATTTGACATTCCGGATCCAACCAAAGTGGTCTCACTGAAAACGGAGGTCATTTGCGAAATGGTTATTTTTAAGGGCTTTATATATATATTAAAATATATATAAATTCCATAGCGACTATTTAAAATTTTAAATTGGACATAACTTTTTATTCCCGTTATGAAATCTGGATTTTTCACATTCGTTAGAAAGATATAATTAAATAGATTCAAATATTTCTGGTTTTACTGAAATCCGATTTATTTTGAGTCATGTACATTCATTTGAAATTTGAAATCAGATTTTCAAACTACCGCGCCATTTAAGGCTCGTTATATAATTAAAATAAATTTATTCATTCTAACTTCGATTAAAATAAATTTTAGTTGTTATTATTTAAAATAAATCATTTTAAATTATCAAAATCCACTAAAATAGCCAAAATTAAAATTTTAAATTGGTTCTGCTTTTCCGGGTTGTTACAATCTCCCCCACTTAAAATCTTTTCGTCCTCGAAAAGGAACGGAGCTGAAAGTTGTTTAACTAACCAACTCAACTTTCATTCTGGCTTTCATTTTTCAACTTTTTAGTTTCTAAGAATTTTCTAATTTTTCAAAAATTTGGCTAACACCCTAAATTTTCGAAAAATTTCGCCATAACCTCCTTTGTACGGGGAGACATTTAAATCTACAACTAGCCACGCAGGGCCCTCATCAATCCAAAAGAAAAAGCCAAGGGGCTAGCCAATCGGCTCATAAAATCATCCAAACCCAATAAATTAGTAAACATGTACCTATTTGTCGGGCATAAATTTTATTCCTCTGCTTAGCTTCCCTGCTATGACCTGTTCAATGTATATACATGTATATGCATTCAATTTCAATCAATTTTCAATTCAGTTCAATAATTTGATTCAATTTGGCTAAATATACCATACGTTCTTATGTTGGTTTTAATTAATTACCATTCCAATATTTTTATTAGTTAAACTAATAATCAAACAACACAACCAACAATCAATTGGTTAATCAAATTTTCAAATTCATAACTATGATATATATACACAAAATCATGTTTTTGATGCCAATTCACAACAATAACCCTATCTAGTTTTGGTTCTCACACCAGTCAATTGGAAATATATAGACATCCCACTTTCGAAACTCGGAAATAAGCTACTGATGTTGTACAGTCATCAGTAAAATTATCTTCGGGCGACTAGAGTGTGATTCTATATCTATCCAGTATATTTGAGGCTTCGAATACACGCTAGCTAGGCGTATATTCAAAATCTTTATATACTCGATTGTCCAAATCAATTTAAAATAATATATTCAAATACCTATAATAAGGTTTAAATTTTCAAAACAAAATTTGTTTTCATTTTTATTTTAAACTAACACTCGTAGAACTCATTCTAGGATACTACTGATCCCATCTCTAAAGAGTCATTCTTATTGGATATTACTAATCCATTCTATGATGAATTCTTTTGTATGGTTCAAATGTGTCTTGTTCTCGAGCTCTGTAAACCAAAACTCTGATACGAACTCAGATGACCCAAACTCGCCCTTACGGGAAAGCCCAGATTGAGTTGAGAACATGACAAATCAGAACACAAACGACACAATATTTCATTGCTTATTACAACAATTTACATCAGAGTATAAGAGTATAATAGAGTATGAATAAATATTACACATTGGAAAATATCAGAGATTAAAATCCATTACTAGCAGTGGAATAATAATACATAACACAACTGTAAGAAATACACGGATATAGAGCGTTCCGAATATAGCTCCAGCTGTAAACCAGGAGCCTGTAAACTAGAAATCTGCAAAACCAAAACTACTAGCTGCCCTTGTGGAAAATAGGGGCACCCAAAGTTTAGGTTAAAACAATAAACTCCAGGTCAGTCATGTGACTGGTATGAGAACTAAAATACTTATTAGCTTGATTTTAAAGTCAGGTAAATCATGGGATCACGCCGTATAACACGGAACGGGTTTAACCCCCATGAATACCAGTGCATAAAAATAACAATGCAATGCTTAAGAGAAAAATGTAGCTATTATAAGACTCAGGTCCCATTACACAATGAAGACTCAGGTCCCATCACACAATGAACGCAGTCGAGCATAGAGTTTTCCCTTATAATAGCCAAATATGCTTGATACGCGAAATTTCATCTTTTATTATTACTACAAGTGAAGAATTCAACTTCAAATATAAATGCATCAATCATAGGCAGCGTACGTACCATTATATTACGCCACCATATATATATATATATATATATATTTATATTTATATATTTATTTAAAACTAAAACCGAATATCACGTATTGGAAATTGGGTTTCCATTTATGAACCGAGGCAAGGGATTATCCTCACCGATTTCGAGACACACTAGCAAGTGCCTCAGGATCCCGCGCTGTGAACCCCTTGGATCTTCATGGTCGGTCATCCGTTGATGATTAGTTATACCATAAAGTATATGTTAGCCAGTTCTATCGAACCTCTAAAATGGTCAATATGTCGACCATATCCATCAGCCCTGTAGTGACTGATATAATATCCTTCAGCCCCGCACTGACCGATATATCCGAGGTACCTCATCTCCAATCAATTAATAATAGTATGCAACATCCACATGAATAAATAGTCCGGGCTCCATACCATGACGTTACTCATAGCCAGAACTAACATATGTCCATTTCCATGCAGTCACTATCCCGGTTTTGGTTCACACCTGGGTGCGAGGCTCGCGAATTAACGCTGCACAAAGCTATGCTATTTAAAGCCGTGCTTTGATCATCAACCACAAGGCTCTGCTTTTCAACAAAAGCCTTGATCCTTTGCATCTCAGCATTCCACACTGACAATTCACGCCATGCGACTGATATCTATCGATATATAACCTCTAAGCTTGTACGTCTTAGAGAAGGGTGTTAAGCAAGAGAATAAATTCTCCGCCACCAAACAAATATATATTTATTAGAAATCAATCAACACAGAATAAAATCCAATGTCATACACACATCCATTTACAAGTCCGTTCTGGGTCTGAACGAAACTGGAGGCACCTTATTCCTCATCCTGTGTCCAATACAGGAGAGAGGTCCTCGCATATCCGGTCGATCTCCAAGTACGTCTGGACGATCACCACTTATTACATTGTCTTAGGTGTACAACCCAATTAAGACATCAGTAATCATCCAAACGATGTGAAGAACTCCGGTCTTCAACCATCGTCTTCATCGTCGACTTATCCTCGAATCAATTATTCAGAACAGGTATAAACCCGGCCTTTCCGAATAATTCACATATATTATAGTCAAGTGCTATAAAACACAACATATGCAACTAATTTTATCAAATATAAATTCTTTTAAATTTATACTTTAATCTTCCTTTGGATATCAATTCAAACCAAATTAAGGTTTATCCAAACTAGTCGGGATTAGCGCACCTTACCGAAGTAATCATTTGTTTAATTTCTCAATCCCAACCTATTCATCCCATGGAGCAAAACTGGTAATACTCCATATCTAACACCACGGCGTTATCAGTAAATTTAGATACCATTTCACGTTCAAATCTAATTAAAGATTTAACTTTCGCTTGGAGCAAAACTGGTGATACTCCATTCTCAATCATTACCCAAATTTAATAATTTAAATTATCAATTCATGTTTCAATCTAATTCGAGATTCATTAAAACTCAACTTAGTTTTAAGCTTCCCAAAAATCAATATTAATGATTATTTAACTTTGGGAAATCAAACATGCCACATTGACAATCTACACCGTACCACTGATTTCTGCCGATATATAACCTCTAAGCTCGTACGTCTTAGAGAAGAGTGTTAAGCAAGAGAATAAATTCTCGGCCACCAAACAGTTATATATTTAGCAGAGATCAACGAAATACAGTTCAAAATACAATGTTAGCCATGTAATCCTATCTTTACCTGGGTTAAAGAACCAATGTCATTTAAAACACAGTTCACGATAAACCCAAAATCACATTCCATTAAATATAGAATATTCATGGAAAACAAATCAATATATAATCGATATCATTTTCCATATCCGACTAATAATATAAATGGAATAACGGCAAAGCCTTTTAAATTCCATATATAGTAACAGTCTTCTTCCAAAGAAGCTCACTTCGATTATTACCAAATCGAATTCCATTCCATTCCAATTTATTTTATTAAATTGGAAAACTTTACTTTGGAAAATTTCCATTAAATCTTAATAAAAAGATTTGTAAATTCCAAATTACATTTCACGGTTAATCGGGTTAAAGAACAAATGTCGTTTAAAACATCGATCACTATAAACCCAAAAATACAATTCTTTTATTCAATTCCAATTAAATATTAATTAATTGGAAGACTTCACTAAATCTTAAATTAAATATTTATTCTTTTCTCAGCTGGGTTTAAGAATAGTGTTAATAAAGACACAATTCATGACAAACCCAGAATCTCATTTAATATTGAATACAATGTTCTGAATAGAAATTATATCGGCTTATATTCAATATCAAATTCTGAAAACAATGGATATCATATTGGAATAAGGATATCAGTATCTTCCAAATTCCCACAACAATATCTGTATAATCACGGAATCCAATATCGAAATATTCCGAAGATTATTTCTACTCAAATCCGTTCCAATTTATATGTTGGAAATCTCTGGTTATATTAAAACCTCTTTCCAAATCCAATTTATTTATTTAAAAATTATTGGAATTCATTTCTAGTCAATAACTAGTTCGTTTCAATAAAAATTTATTTTTATCTTTTCTAATATGGAATTTTTCATCCCAATTCTTTCCAAATCATATATTATGATTTTACAAAAATTATTAATATTTTTAATAATTTATTAAGGCCCATTCAGTCGATTTCCATAAACGGTCATCGAACTGCACTTATAGTGACCTTTTCCAAATTTGATTAGGGAATAATTCCAAATCCAACCGTTAGAATTCAAATCTCTTATATTCGTGGAAAGCTAATTTCGATATGAACTCAAAAATTCTGGTTTTAGGAGAATCCGACGGTCGGATCCTCCGTATATCAATTCGAAGTCAATGGTCGAAATTGGTGAACGGCCGCGGCGCGGCGCGTTCTATTCAGGCCTTTATATTATATATATAATATATATTTCATCGATTTCCATTTAAAACGTATTTTATAAATCGTTTATAAATTCGTTTTAAAACGATTCTAACTTTATTTTCAATTTTAAATCAAACTTGAATATTCTATATCAATATAATATATATAAATGATAATATTTTCAAAATATCAGATTTTGAAATCATTTCCTTTTCGATGTTAATTATAAAAATGAACAAAATCGATATAAATATCGTTTACATTAAAATGGCGCAAATCAATTCAACATGGCTTATATATTTTAATAATTTCGTGTCCATCCCAAATCGGACATCAAATCAGATTTTAATCCTTTACTGAATATTATTTTAAAATATTCGTTATTTTAAAATATTTGTTCTTTCTGAATTGGAATAAGACACAGTCATCTAACATATAATGTTATTTATACAGATTTCATTCACATGTGCACACAACAATAATTATACACAGTCAACCATCATCCAGAGTGCATCACGTAACTACATAAACATTAAATATAAATAATTAACGTTTACAACAGTCTGTCAACCAATTGTTGACATACAACTAAATATTTGGATTAGTGTATGTCCAGTATCATCCCAATACTTGTGTGGGGTTTTCAAACAACAAATACTGATTATTATTTGTGCAGTGGGGAGATGTGTAAAATTTATCGTCCCAATCAATATCAGTTAAATGGGTGTACATAAACAAATCGTCCGATTTGTAAATGAATATTTATTTTCAACACATGACCATATTATATGGTTCATATATTCAATAAAAAGTTACATTTTTATTATTCAAATATTTTATTCCATACATGAATATTTTATATATTTTATTCATTCAATAAAAATGATATTTGTTTTGTTCAACTATTTGATACATGAATATTTTATGTATTTTATTCATTCAGTAAAAATGATATTTTTATTGTTTAAATATTCTATTCGATACATGAATATTTTATATATTTTATTCATTCAATAAAAATGATATTTTTATTGTTCAAATATTTTATTCCATACATGAATATTTTATATATTTTATTCATTCAATAAAAATGATATTTTTATTATTCAAATATTTAATTCCATACATGAATATTTAATATATTTTATTCATTCAATAAAAATGATAATTTTATTGTTCAAATATTTTATTCCATACATGAATATTTTATATATTTTATTCATTCAATAAAAACAACACAATCAATTCAATCAAAACAAACAATCATGGTTTATGCAATCAATAGTGTCGGGTGTTGCTAAGCACCGTCTGCATCCTAGTTTATCTTTAACTGTAAAGAAATCTGAGTGATAAGGAGTTCTCACCTTTGGTTTCCACTCCGTTATTCTTTACTGGACGGTTTGGATTCTGTTTTCTTCTAGTCGGTCCCATCGCAATCTGTTTCACGCGGTTCAAATTAAAAATCGGATTTATAAATAACGCCATCATATATATAAAAATCATATTTTTATTCTGCTATTATATATATATATAAATCATATTTTTATTCCGCTATTATATATATATAAATCATATTTTTATTTCAATTTTTATTTCTAAAACTAATGCTATTTTTATTTCTAAAAATCAAAGCTATTTTTATTTTTAGCGCTCTTTATTTTTTTTAAAACCATGTTTTCATTTAAACTATTTCATAATAAAAATTTCATTTTTAAAACAATGTTCGCTATACGAAAATCACTTTTTATTTTATTATTACAATGGTATATATATAATAAAAAAATAGATTTTTATACAATGGTATTTTATATTAAAAACTGATTTTTAAAACAATATTATTATTATAAAAATCTGAAATTTAAAACAATATAATTTGCTTAAGTAAAATTAAGAAAAAACAATACCTTTCTTCCAGGAACCCACGGTTCCTTCGAACCTATACTGCTCGAATTATTCATGCACATCGCGTCGCCTCCATAGGGTTCGGAACCCCCATCAACCCCACCACGCGACACGCCGACCTTCACTCCTCCGCCTCCAGTGGCGGCGCAACACTTGATGGCCCCTAGCTCCACTAAAACCTTTCCAAAGTCGCGGCCTTCAAACCAGAAATTCCCGTGATCCCTAGCACTAACTCTGATCACGTTGGTATCAAATGGAAGATTGAAGAAGGCGCTTTCATTTTGTTTGATTTCAACGAATCAATTCAATTTAGATTAGGGAATTTTGAGGATTCAATTTCTGAAGCTTCCGTCCGTTCTTTTGGGGTAGGCCGCGCTCTGAAAAGAGATTAGGGTTTTGAGAAAATTTTGAATTTATATATATATATATTATTTTATTCTTTTAATTTGTTAATGACTTGTTTATCATTACGAATTCCAAATCCAACCCAACGACTGTCGCCCTTAGCCAAATACCCCCATTCTGGACATAAAGGGATATGTCTTGTAAGCCAAATTCAACTTTTTCGATTAGTTTTCTTCAAAATTAAAATATAAATCAATATATATTTAATTTGAACATACATTTTAATTTACTAGGGACACAAACTGACTCCAAAAATTCCATAAAAATAAATATAGCTATGTTTTGATGATACAGTCCTAACAAAACTAATTTCGTCGAATTTGGAGACCATTTGAAAAACGATCATTTTCCAGTAGATTAAATTCAAATTGAATTGATCAAACACGTTTAAATCCGCCACGCTCACATATTGATTCCAAAAATTATGAAAATTGGAATCTAGCAATAATTTGACATTCCGGATCCAACAAAAGTGGTCTCGTCGAAAACGGAGGTCATTTGCAAAATGGATATTTTTAAGGGCTTTATATATATTAATATATATATATATGTAAATATTCCATAGCGCCTATTTCAAATTTTAAACTGGACATAACTTTTTATTCCCGCTAAGAAATCTGGATTTTTCACATTTGTTAGAAAGAAATAATTAAACAGATTCAAATATTTCTGGTTTTACAGAAATACGATTTATTTTGAATCATGCACATTGATTTGAAATTTGAAATCGAATTTTCAAACTACCGAGCCTGATCGCCATTCCAGGCTCGTTATATAATTATAATAAATTTATTCGTTCTAACTTCAATCAAATAAATTTTTAGTCGTTATTATTTAAAATAAATCATTTTAAATTATCAAAATCCATTAAAATAGCCAAAATAAAATTTTTAAATTGGTTCTGCTTTTCCGGGTTGTTACACTTCCATTATATTCCAACAGCATATAACCATTATAATCAAATTCTAGATTAAGACGATATTCAATTCATTAAAAATCTATTATTTTATTAAATAAAACGTTATAATTTATTAACGATTCCAGCGACTATTTGAAAATTTGATTTGGACATAACAAAAAATCTACAATATGAAATCTTGAATTTTCTTTTCATTGGAAAATTATAATCGAATGGATTCTAACGATTCTTATTTCAAAGAATTACGACTTAAAATTATATATATTCAATTAAAGTTCAAAACTAAATATTACGAACTACCGCGATGTTACGAGCTCGTTTTAAATATATATATGTGTGTGTGTATATATAAATTATACGTTTAAACTTCGTTAAATAAATAAATATATATCCATTTATATTTCCAAATCATTTAAAACCAATTTAAATTTTCAAACAAAACGGTTAAAAATCTGGGTCGTTACACTATAAATAGTGGGTTACATTCCAAATTCATTTAGCAAATTATAAGAAATTACGTAGTTAAGATCTTATCTAAAGTTAGTGAGAAATAAGAAGGAAGTAAAATCGATATTTGAAGAGTTGGAACTATGGAAAAAGGTATGATTTTCTATTGGTATAGTTGCGATAATTGATTGTTGGGTTTTTTTATAAATAATACACTTCCTAAACTTTTACGAAAGAATTATGATTAATTATAAAGAGATAATATCATCAAAATAAAATTTAATTTTAAAAATATTGGTTGGTAGTGGAAGTGTCAGTTCATATTAATCAAAATGAATGAAAATGTTTTACTAATCTAGAGTCTTCAAAAAAAATTAATATAGTTATGTATACTAATTATATTCTAGAAAATAAATTTTATTTGTTAATTTTTTGTATAAATGGACATAAAAATTCAATATTATAATCGTCCGCCCTAGAAAAATGACTATTATAACCATTAAGTGATGCATTATATGAAAATAACAAATTATCAAAACTTCAAATTTTGACCTGAATTTTTTAATGAATATACAAATGTGTTTAGTTTCATGGGAAGAATTTTCATGAAATATTATTCAATTTAAAATTTTCAACAAAATTACAATGTTTAACATGTTTGTTCGCATTAGAAAAGAGTAATTAGTCTTAAACAAAAATATTAAATTACTTAAATGCTTTCATAATTTATATGTAGTTTTACATATCGATTGTAATCTATATAAAAAATTATTATTGGAAAACTACTTAATTTAAGACCATTAAAATTCAAATATTGGCTCTAAAATTAAAAAATATAACTATTGTAACTAACCAAGTGTATATTCATTCAAAAATAATAAAACATCCAGATTTCGAATTTTTGTTCCAAATATTTTACACAATAATTTATATGTCTCTATTATACACAGAAGATTTTTTGATAATAAGTTATTAATTTATAATTTTTTGGATTTAGAACATGCTACTTCATATTATATTTTCTATCTTGTTTTCATTGTGAATAGTCGATCTTGTAAAACTTCTATAAAACTAAAATTTTATTGTTATTATATTAAATATATTCCAAATTTTCAATACTTAATATTAATTATATCTCATTAAAATTTAAAGAATTTAGACTATTTTTTAGATAAAATTATAAGATATTTCAAAAATTAAAGTGCCTTTTCAATTTAAAAACTATACGTTATTTTTGGAGCAAAATATTTCCACTTGTTTATATCATTTTTGATTATTTTAAAGATATAAAATTACTCTCTATTTAGGGTATTCTTTAAATAAAATAAAAAATAAAGTTTTAGTATTACCGATTTTGCTAATGTCCTATAGTCCAATGTTATCGTCTCTTCATAAGCATCTTTATCTCCATTGTTTCTCTTGACCTTCTATCATTTCTTTTGAATATCCTTAAAATCTATTCACTCTGCTTATTTTTATGATTAACTGAAATGCATCTACTCACTAAAACCACAAAACATACATGTTCTGTAAATCATCAGTTTTCAAAGAATTAAGTATCTTTTCAAACTACATGGATAAAATTTATAAAATGATGTGCCTTGCATTCTTTTTAAAAAATGATGTCATGCAAAAAAAATTCTATATAAGCATTTAGAAACTTTTCAAACTACTGATTTTTTTTTTGAATTTGTTCAGGAGGGAAACTGACCGGAGTCGTAAAACCCTCCCTAGTATTGTTTAGCCATCAAAACTTTTCACAAATCAGATTATAAATACTTTGAAAATTAATGCTCTGATACCAAATGTGTGTGAAATGAAAGTAGATCGCAAAACAAGCCTAACATTAGAGGAGGGTGAATAATGTTTGTGAAACTTGTTCGAATCTTTTTTAAATTAATTTGATTTACTTGTATGTATGTAAATTATCATAGATTCATCACAGAAATCACGATAGAATCAAAAACAGTAAAGTTAATGAAAGAATACGGTGATTTTATACTAATTCAGATTTACACTACATCCAGTCCTGCATCGAAACCTGTATGGATTTTAATATCGTCAAAATCTTATACACAATTTGATTTCAAGGATACAAGGAGACATTTTCTATGATTTCGGCCTCTAGGCTCAGTAGAACTATATTTTTGGACCAACAAGTCACATCCAATTTCTTTATGGGTACAACTAAGCCCAACTTGATTTACGGGCCAACAAGTCATATCTTTTTACAGTATATTTGAGTAGATTTTACAAAGGAATGCGGAACTTAACTTGCAATCATGATATATAACATTGATTTGCACTGATCTTGATAGACTGTGGAGAGGATTATGAGGAATCAAAACCTAAGTAAATATCGACTGATTCACTTGAAATTTGGCAAAATATAATTAAGATTTTGGTTAGAAATGTTGGAGAAGAAAAAAAGTGAAGAAGATGATGAAATTAGTTGAAAATATCGCTTGGAACTTTCGGTATTGATAGACAATTAATCTGCATGTCCATTCTTGAAAGGATATGATGAAAAGGCACCTTCTTTGAAAATTTAAGTTTTAAATAAAACATCCACTGCGCAGACATATTATAAATGACCATGTCGACATAGTCATGGTATAAATTTTGGAAAACTTATCTTGAAAATTGTTTTAAAATTTAAAATTATATAATTTAACATGAAACGTTGGAAACCTATTATTCATAACAAAAGAGAGTTTTAGATATAAAAATTCTGAAGGAAAATTATCAAAATATTTTTTAACAATTTAAACATGAATACATTTATATAACCAAAATAAATATGTAATGTAAATTTAAAATACAAAACTAAATACTCAAAATAATAAAGATTAAAATTTACATATAGCTTAAATAATACAAAATGTATCAAAATAAAAATATAAAGTACATGTTAGCACGATGACTGGAATGAGCTTCCTTTGTTTCTCCTATGGTGTCTTGGTTTTCTGCTTCCCTTTTCCCTCTTAAATCTAACCTTCATCTCTGCGGTTCTCCTATCCGCTTCCTTCGATTTTATCTCTTGGTTCTTCCCTTAATCCCAATAAACTCTAGCTTTCATCATATTGGCTTAGGAGCTCTACCGCCTATCTAGAACTCAGTCCTTCTCTTTAGCTTCCACTTTCGCTGAATCGGTTTTCATCCTTGTTTCCCCTACACTCCACTTCTTCGCTCACTTCTTTCGCCTTACCCCTATTTTGATTTTCCCTGGATTTGTGTCCCCTATCATCCTTCCATTTTTTCTCCTAGCCACCTCCCTTTCTCTAACTGTTTCCTTCATTTCCTCCTTAAGGTAGTTCCCTTTGCTTTCTAGCTCATCGCTAGTGACTTGCTAAAGGTTGTTGATCTCCTAACATCGTCCCTTTAAGGTTGCTTCTCTGTGGATTGGTTATTACTCGCTCGTATTTTTCTTATTGGATCCTGTCCTCTATATGGCAAGAATTGGGTTTGATAGTTCCACTTGGATTTTTTTGTGGTGTTTGGGTTGATGCTTATTCTGGTCTTAGATCCATTGTGGGTGTTAGTTTGGTGAGGTATTTTTCTGTCCTCGTGTGAGTGTATTTGCGTGGAGGTGAGGTTGTATTTCTGGGGGTTTTCCATACTTAGTTGTGTAACTTGGAGTTGTTTGGCAAGTGTTCCTTTTTTTGCACGTCCGAGCCTGCTTGTTTATGCCGTTTGCTTGAGTTCTCTAGTCTTGTTTCTCAGTGCTTTGTGGTGAGTAGTGTACCGGTAGCGCCAATTATCTGAGCACTGTGTAGTACTGACGTTAGCAGAAACGCTTGGTATTCAATCCTTTGCATTTTCCATCGTTTCAATCCTCTTTACCTTGGTTTCATTGTTGTTGTCCTATGTTTTTTGGTCATTGCCGTTGAGAAGTGAAGTGCATTAGACTGTGATTGTTTATATTGGATTGCTTGGAGCCAGAACATAGTTGTATTGCATGGTTTATATATCAAATCTGTTTCTGCTTACTTGCTTATTACTGTAACAATTCTCACCCTGAGTGGTGATAGATGAATGGTTAGGTAGTAGTTAGAGAAAAACATGTCTGTAAAAGATAGACAATCAACATGTCTCATGTTTTATTATGTACTCATTACTTGTTATAATGAAAATGTTGTACGGTCCTGTAAAGACCCGTAACTTCCCCGGTAAGGAAAGAGCGAATACTATGAGAACAACACACAAAGGAACGCAGACGGAAGAACATTTCATTGTATATTACAACAATTCCATCAGAATACAAGAATATACAGAGTATAAATGAATATTACACAGAAATATCAGAGATTACAATACATTACATAGCAGCGGAAAATAATACAATACACAACTAGAAGAGATATACAGATACAAAGCTTTTCGGATATCGTTCCAGCTGTAAACCAGGATCCTGTGAATATAAATCTGCAATGTTCTTCCGTCTGCGTTCCTTTGTGTGTTGTTCTCATAGTATCCGCTCTTTCCTTACCGGGGAAGTTACGGGTCTTTACAATTGGTATCAGAGCGGCGTCCAGGTGCCGAGGAGGTGGCGGGAGTCGGTGGCCTTCATGAATGGGGGCGCAGCGAATTGGAGAAGGGGGAGCTGAGGAGGAAGTGGCGAAAATGGCAGGGCGGTGGCGCGTTAATCGATGAAGCTGGGGGGGGTTTCAGTTTCGCAGAAGGGAGGAGGGGGGTCACGGTAGAAGGAGGAAGTCGGGGAAGAAGTAGGAGGTCGGGGAAGAAGTGCGGCGCCCCGCCCTGAGCGGCGGCGGCGATGGGGCGGCGGATCCCCCCCTTTCTTCTTTTTTTTATTTTAACTTTTAAAATGAACGGGGACCTGAAGGGAGAGATAAAGGGGGAAAGGAGATTTTTAATTTTTTATTTATTTAATTATTTAAATTTCAAAAAGTTGACTTTTTATTTCGACCTTGAAACGAGGCCCACCGCCTGTCGTCCATAGCATATTACCCCCATTCCGAACACAATGGATATGTATCGTAGGCTGATTCGATCGTTTCGAGCAGTTTTCGTCGAAATCAAAATATAACTCTATATATGGAATTTGAACGCGCATTTCAATTTACTGGGGCCACATACTAACTCGAAAAATTCCAAAAAAATATTTTCTAGCTTCATATTGACGATACGGTCCTAACAAAACTAATTTCATCGAATTCTGAGACCGTTAGAAAAATGGCCATTTTCCAGTCGATTAAAATCAACTAAAACTGGTCAAATGCGTTTTCCTTTACCACGCTCACATATTGATTCGAAAAATTACGAATTTTGGAATCTAGCAATAACCTGAGATCACGGATCCAACAAAAGTGGTTTCGTCGAAAACCGAGGTCGTTTGCAAAATTTCCATTTTTAAGGGCCAGAATTCCACAGCGACTATTCTGGATTTTCAACTGGACATATCTTTTGATTTCCGCTATGAAATTTTGATTTCTCTGATTCGTTGGAAAGATATTCTCAAATAGATTCTAATATTTTTGGTTTCGCTAAAATCCGGTTTATTTTGCGTCCTGCACATTCATTTGAAATTTGAAATCGAATTATCGAACTACCGCGCCATTTTCAATTCCTTTTATAATTTAAAATAATTATTTATATTCTAACGGCGATCTATATAATATATACGTTCGAATTCTATTTAAAATAAATTTCTCGTCGTTATTATTTAAAATAATTCATTTTAAATATTCAAAATTCGCTAAAATTGCCAAAATAAAATTTTTAAACTGGCCCAGATTTTCGGGTTGTTACAGGTCCAATATGAAAACCAGCTGATTTTTCCAAAAGAATATGAAGTATATATTATCAAAGATTAATATATAATATCAATTATTATAAATATCAAATGTGATTAAAATTGAAATAGTAAATAGATTTGAAACTTGAAACATAAAATATGAAAATTAATTTAAAACTTAAATATTAAAAACAATTATAATATATACTTTAAAAAATAACTTGAAAAATCTATTTTGAAAATCATTTGAAAAGAGATCAGATGAGTGCAATCGAGTTTTAACATATATTACTAAGAGTCTAATATATGTCTTCATTATTCTTTAATTTTTGAACTCTTGATAGCTCATGAGTCTTGATTTGCATCACCAGTCTTGATCAGCATCTCTACAGTATCACAGACAGTCTTGTTATTGTGCAGTCTCGGTTATCAACACCTGGTATAAAGCTTATTTTATACACTATACATATATAATCATTAGTAACAACTATAACCATATTTTATACCAATTCTTGTTATACCTGTTATTATTATCATCAGAACATTCTTCTACCACACTAACAGTACCTACACGTCGTGAATCAAATAAAAGTCTGATCCTTCTACCAATTTACTGATCAACAATTCTGCTACATAGTCCCTGGTGGAGCATATATAGCTTTAAGTAAATCTAAGGAAAGTTTTACTCAGGGTTGACTTAAACTTCAAACCATCATAACCTTCGAATGATCACTAGTAGCATCCTACACTGGAGGCAATGTGACTCAAGCATCTCACTTCCCACATCCCATGTGGCACTTCAAAAATCAAACCATTAATTGGTATTTTCTTAACATATACAAAACAAACATCAATCATACCTTATGCTTTCTTTTCTTCCATGAGAAAATAAAAATATAATCAAATAGCATAAGAACAAACCATATAAGTGATATTTTAGAACACAGTCCAAGAAATCCACAAAATATATTGACTTGTCTGTTAGCCCTAATGGCATAACCAACTAATCAAAGTCAAAGCAATATAAAACGATGTAATATGCATACATCATCTAGCTACTCTCAGTTGGCGAAATCTCATCGGAAACCCCCACCCAAGAGAACATTCTTGCATCATTAAGCTTGTTATACAAGCCATCCAATAATAGGAATGGGAAATTACTCGTTTCCTGTTCTTTACATACCATATACCTTAAAGGCATAGCTACCGGTCCAACATCTGTAATAAGACGATATGGAACTCAACTTAAATATGGTGGTAAATGGTCACCTCGTGGAATGTATTAAAACACTCTTAAGCTATAGGCTTAGATGAAAATTCACTAGTAGAGAACTCAATGTCTCAATTCATTATCATCCAATCATAAGTAACTTGCCACTGAAGAGAAAAATATCTCGTCTTACTATTGCTAAATCAAGACAACTCACTATTGAAGAGCAAAATGTCCTAGCTGAATATTGCCACCAACAGCCTCTAATAATTCACAAGCATGTTGCCCACCAGCTAGTTAGTTATTAGACTAAAACATTGAATCTAATTAAGCTTAAACAATCAATAATAGAAAACCATACAAGCAATCATAACTCAACGAGATTAAGTTTTGACGAACTATGCATAATGCCAAGTATAGACAAGTCATGTTGTAACACTCCCCTACCTCCAGGCCTGAAACTAAATGTTATGGATGCTGCAATCATCAATAGTATTATTTTATGGTGACCAAACATGAAATGTTATGCATATATAGTCTAAGTGAGCCTTCAACGTGTTAGGAAAGAAATAAGAAAGGCAAGTAATTACCCCGAGTCCCAATCCTCATTCCATCCATCAAGCCATAAGATCAGATGAAACCATGAAACATCAATCCCAACATAAAATACGTATAGAAATGCCATTTGCGGAAACCATACCTTAAGTGGTAGTGTTATTTCCCTCCTCTTTCATCGAGAGAGTACTCAAAAAAATAAGGGTGATAATAATTGCATATGCCTCAATGGTTTGTCCTTACACAGGAGGGTAACCTTCTTCCTAGGGTATGATCTCAAACATCTTGAGCTCTCTCGATCAGCTCCTTAAATCCATTATCCCCTCATTGGATGAAACCAATCACCATCTAAGTTTATTACCCAAACCAGTTATAAACTTTTTATGTGAAGCATCTATGGGAGAATAAACCATTATTTGATAACACATCAAATTTGGTTACATGCATCAATACAAGTATGTCGTCATACTTAAATAGGCAAACTCCTCACTCAACTTTGACTTCCAAGAAACCAAGACAAAATTCTTCAAAGTGAACAATGAAGTGATCTCGAGCGAATCAACCTTTAAGGAATTAAAGATATAAGGACTCTCAATCAATTCAGGTTCACTCCTAGGGTTTTCTATAGGTAAACATCTACACACTGCACCAGTTAACCCCAAGTCATCTAAAAGTTTTCTACAAGAACCAAACACCGCTTCCACTACGATAGTCGGCTTTGCTCCAAGGAATGGTTTACCCATAGACACTAGGGTATACAAATTTTCATAGTAGATTTTTCACACTTGAGCAACACAATCATTTGGAGAGATTATGGCATCCTAAATAGTGATTCATACCACCAATATTGAGAATATATTGTGTGAATTGAGGCTAGTGGTCTTTAATCCTTCCTAATCTCAACTATGAAGATGGAGTAATAGTAGTATATCTCGTTTGCTAATTCGTCCTAAATGAGTGGTAAGGACGATCAGTCGCTTACTAGATATACGATACTTGATTTCCTAAATCAATCGACCTTTAAGGGTATGGAAAATCAATGCAACATTTCATTTCTACCCATAATTGACCATTAGTTCGAGTATACGCACGAGTCCAAGTACCCACAATTCTTTTCGTGTATATTCTGAAATGGAGTTCATCAATAAGTAGTTGATATAATTTGCATCAAAGATAGTCTAACAAGAGCATTATCCCCGTTGGGTCATTATTGGTCATGGGATCTCATAATTTTCCCTTTAAATTAAAGCAATTTAAGACTACTCCCGATGTCCTTAATCATGAGATCTCATCATTTGCCCTCGTAGTACCCCTCATGTAATTATGCTGACCCTTTGTAACTAGCCACGTCTCTCAAAATTAGTCAACCTATCACTAAATCCATCGCCCGATCATGGAATCATTATCATCGAAGCACCATATTCCCTCAATTCTAAAACCATCGGTCGAAGTGTCACCATATTCCCTCAATTCTAAAACCATCGGTCGAAGTGTCATCATGTCTCAAAATTAGCTTGGATTTCGCTTGCTTTCTATTCAGCTCATGTACGGTTTGATCTTGAGCTATGCTATGGCTGCATTTCTGCTAACTTTGGGGAATTAAGCTACTTTTGATGTTTTAAGTCTATGCTTCTTTATTTATGCAAGACAGAATTTATTGTAATGGAAAATAATGACCTTGGCTATTTGGTACTTTGAATGAAAAAGGCTTTGAGTATTTTGAAAGTAATGAAATTTATCTTTTGATTCTTCCGTTGTTTTATTTATGTTATGTCTTGTAATAATTCTGTGATTGTTTACCTCGATAATGCTCCTCCAAAACTAGTGCATTCCCTTTGTGAGTGACCCTAGCGGAGGTGGGGTGTTACATTTGGTATCAGAGCAGAAGGTTACCAGACTGGGCAAAAGTTTTTAGAAAACCTTCTGAAATTATTTTCGAAAACCATTTACAAAGAAGCATTTTTTCAAGAAAAGTCTTGCTTTATTTAAAGGCTATTCCCCAAAATCCATTAGCACTATCCTTTGTTTCCTTGTTTGAATCTCTTTTCCTTTCTTTTCTCTATCTGTAGTCGCAGTAGTTTTTACCTGCAGCTAATCTTCTTTCTAGCTTCGTAGAGGGTTTTCCGTACGATGGAGATAGTTTCCGTGAGGCTTGTTAACATGTTACATAGGGAAGGTATGAGTGATAATTTAAGGCGGATGAGTCGCAGAACGAGAAGAAAGACTTCCAGAAGGGAGGTGAGAACAACGATAACAATAATAACAAGTCACGTGATAAGAGGAAGTGCAACTTCTGTGGTATAGTTGGGCATGTTATCAAGGATTGTAAAAGAAGGAAGAAGAAGATAGGTGCGTGCTTTCAATGTGGTAAGCTTGGACACATCAGCAAGAACTGCCCTAAGAAGCAAGGGCAAGCCCCACAAGCAGGACCTTCTGGGGGTACATCTTTTTCTCCTAGATGCTTTGTTTTATCTTGCTTATCTTCTCAATCTTATCTTGAAAACCCTAGGTAGAACCCTTTTGGATGTAAACATGTGATTGAAACATGTTATGGTTGATGTTTGCAAATGGTTGCAAGTGGTCGCAAGTGGTTGTTCGTGGTTGCATAGCACACATTAGTGAAACGCCCCGAATTTCCCCGGTCTCCGAAGAGAAGAGAAAGAACGAATTGTTTTGAGAACAGGACAAAATAGAACGCAGACGGAAGAACATTTCATTGTATATTACAACAATGCATCAGATTAAAAGAATATAAAGAGTATAAATCAATATTACACAGAAATATCAGAGATTTAAATTACATTTAAATACATAGCAGCGGAAATAATACAATACACAACTAGAAGAGATATACGGATACAAAGCTTTCCGGATATCGTTCCAGCTGTAAACCAGGATCCTGTGAATATAAATCTGCAAAACCAAAACTACTAGCTGCCCGTGTCAAAATAGGGGCACCCAGAGTTTAGGTTAAAACAATAAACTCCAGGTCAGTCATGTGACTGGTGTGAGAACTAAAACATAATAATTCTTTATTTTAAAGTTAGGTAAATCAAGGGACCACGCCGTATAACACGGAACGGGTTTCCTCCCAAGAATACCAGTGCATAAAACAACAGCGCAATGCTAAATAAAGAAAAATGAAGCTATTAAAAGACCCAGTTCCCATCACACAATGCAACGCAAGCCGGAGGATAGGGTTTTTACCTTATAATAGCCAAGAATGCTTGATACGTTTAAAACAAATCATTTGATACTATTATAAGTGTATAGTGTATAAAACAACTTCAAATCATAAGTATCAATCATAGGCGGCATGAATGCCCCATACCACTATGTCGCCATATATAGGTTATACAATCAAAATCGCAAAGTCACGTATTTGGAAATTGGGTTTCCATCTATGAACCGAGGCAAAAGATAGTCCTCAACCGATTCGAGACGCTCTAGCCCGCCCCTCAGGACCCAGACTCAGGTGGGCCCTTGGATCGTCAGGGCCGGTCCACCGATGTGGATTAAAATGCCTGAACATGCGTTTCCCCGCCCTTTGGGGCGTAAATGAGCCAACGAATGGCTCCATCGGACCCGGATCGTCCGATCTAACCGAGGCGCCTCGCAATAGCAACAACCACACAGGTGAAAAGTATATAAATGTCAGGGCTGGAAGGTCACTGACACCACCCTAGCTAGAAAGAAACGCATGCCCTCCCTGAGGTCCTCTCCCGTTTTTGGTTCACAACCGGGGTGCGAAACTCGCGAAGTAAACGTTACACAAAGCTACGCCACAAAGGCCGTGCTTTGATCATCACCACAAGACTTTGCTTTTCAACAGAAGCCTCGATCAATTGCCACTTAGGCATGCCACACAGGCAATTCACTCCATGCGTTTGATATCCATCAATATATAACCCCTGAGCTCGTACGTCTCAGAGAAGGGCGTTAAGCAAGAGAATAAATTCTCCGCCGCCAAACAGATATATATTTAATAGAGATCAATCACACGGACTAAAAATCCAATGTCAGACACACAGTCCATTTACAAGTTCGTTCTGGGTCTGAACGAAACCGGAGGCACCTAGTACCCCGCATATCCATCGATCTCCAAATACGTCTGGACGATCACCAACTGTTTCCTTCTTCTTGGGTGTACAGCCCAATCAAGATCATCAGTAATCACCCAAACGACGTGAAGACCTCCGGTCTTCGACCACCGTCTTCATCTTCGACTTATCGTCGTATCAGTTATTCAGAATGGGATAAACCCGGTTTTTCCGAATAACTCGCGTATATATATTATAAAAGTGTTACACAAACACAACATACGCCTCATTCCAATTCATCAGTCACTAACTGTAAATTAATCAAGAGAGTAATTCCCCAAATATTAACCCCGAAGGCCGAAACCAATATCAGATCAATATCCAGAAAACCGTTCTGCTAGGCTAACCGACAGTTAGTTTCTAAATTTTATATTCATAGGGAAAGGTTCCCATTAATTTTATCCAAGATAAATTCCTTGAATTTATTCTTTAATCATCTTTTGAATTTCGATTCAACTAGTCGGGATTAACGAACCTTACCGAAGTAATCATTTGTTTTAATTTCCCAATCCCAACCTATTCATCCCATGAAGTAAAACTGGTGATACTTCATATCTAACACCACAGTGTTATCGGTAAATTCAATTACCATTTCACGTTCAAATCTAATTAAAGATTCAACTATCGCCTGGAGTAAAACTGGTGATACTCCATTCTCGATGATTTCAATCTAATTAAAGATTCATTAAAACTCCACTTAGTTTTAATCTGTGACTGGGTTAAAGAATCAGTGTCATTTTAAACACGGTTCACAATAAACCGAAAACCACATTCCATTAATTATCGGATTAAAGAACGAGTGTTATTTAAGAACACTGTCCACGATAAACCCAAAAATCAATATCAATTTAATTCCAATTAAATATTATTTAATTGGTACACTTCATTAAATCTAAATAAAAAGATTTAATCTTTTCTCAGCTGGGTTCAAGAACAGTGTTAGTGAAGACACCATTCACGACAAACCCAAATCACATTTGATATTCAATACAAGGCTCTGAATAGAAAATATATCGGCTTATATTCAATATCAAATTCTATGATTAACAAATGTCGTATTGGAAATAACGATATAAATATATATATATCTTTCAAATTTCCATAACAACATCTGTATAATCCCGAATTCCAACATCGAAATATTCCGAAGACAATTTCGATTCAAATCCACTCCAATGCAATCATTGGAAATTTTGGTTATTTTTAAAACCCTTTTCAAATTCAATTTATTTATTTAAAAATAAATAGAATTATAATCCTAGTTCAAAACTAGTTCATTTCGGTAAAAATCTATTTTTATCTTTTCAAATATGGGATTTTTCATCCCTGTTCTTTCTAAATCATTTCTTATGATTTTACACAAATTATTACTATTTTTAATAATTTTATCAAGGCCCGTACAGTTGATTTCCATCAATGGCCATCGAACTGCACTTACATCGACCTTTTTCAAATTTGATTTGGACATAATTCCAAATCCAACCGTTAGATTTCAAATTTCTAATATTCATTAGAAAGCTCTTTTCGATACGAACCCAACGGTTCTGGTTTTAGGAGAATCCGACGGTCGGATCTCCCGTAATGTCCGTTTGAAATAAATGGTCGAAATTCGCGAACTGCCGCGGCGCGGCGCGTTCTATTCAGGCCATTATATTATATATATAATATATATAATATATATTTTGTCGATTTCTATTTAAAACGAATTATATAAATAGTTTTAAATTCGTTTCAAAAGCGATTTCAACTTCCATTTCAATTCAAATCAAAATTGAATTCTTCCTTATAAATTCGTTTTAAAATTCATTTCTATTCATTTCAAAATTCAATTCAATTTGAATTCATTTCAATTCACTTTCAATTCAATTTGAATTCGTTTTCAATTCAATTCAATTCCAAAGTTGTTTTCTATTCGATTCAATTCAAATCGGTTTTCTATTCGAATCAAATTCGTTATATATTCAATTGAAATCAAATTCGTTATATATTCAATTCGAATCAAATTCGTTTTCTTTTCAATTCGATTCAAATTTCATTTCAAAATATTCGATTTCGAAATCATTTTTTTTCAATATTCATTTTAAAATGAATAAAATCGATATAAATATCGTTCACGTCAAAATGGCGTCAATCTAATCAACACGGCTTCATATATTTCTATTTTCAAACATTCTATTTCAAATATTTCTTTTTCAAATATTTCCTTTTCAAATATTTCCTTTTCAAATATTTCCTTTTCAAATATTTTTATTATTAAAATATTTCGTTCAACACATGACTAATCTCAACGGATGAGTACTGTCAACACATGAACCTTTATTTTATAATATTCTTTATTTTCTAAATTGGAATGAGGCCCAATCAATTACCATATAAAGTTAATTATATGGATTCCATACAACACATGTATATAATAGCATTGAAAAATAATCAACCATCAACCAAGGTGCACTACACTGTATAAGCATCAAATATAGATATCTAACGCTTATAACAGCATGTCAATCAATCGATCGACATATTTAATCAATCAGGATGAGTGAACTTCAAATTTCATCCCAACACCCGTGTGGGGTTTCAAACAATCAAACACATATTTTATTTGTGCAGTTGGGCGATGTGTAAAATTTATCGTTCCAATCAATGTCCTTCAAATAGGTGTACATAAACAAACCGTCCGGTTTGTAAATGAATATTTATTTATTTTATTCACATCTACGTTAAAAATTATATTTTTAACGATAAAACATTTTATTTTAACATCTGAATTTCTATTCAGTTCATTCTTTAAATAAAATGATATTTTTATATTTTTCTAACTTATTTTAGAAAATTTCGGCGGCATAACGGCACGATACTAGAAACGGGACAAGGCCTAGCCTTATCCCCGGTCTAGTGAAGGCCCACGCCATTTACACATCAATCAAACCATTCAATTTCACCAAACAATTCAATTCAATCAAATAATCTAACTAATTTATGCAATCAAACAAACAAGTCCATGGTCTGTGGACGATTGTGTCGGGTGCTACTAAGCACCGTCTGCATCCTAGTATATATATATGACTAGAAAATGAAATTGAAAGGTGAGGAATTCTCACCGATAGCTCTTCCAACTCCACGACACTTCATTTGCAGAAAATCTTGTCGTTCTCGCCTTTTGTCTTCTTCGTTGCCCGTAGCCACTACATATATAAAAATCGAATTTTTACTTTGCTATTCAATATATAAAAATCGAATTTTTACTTCGCTATTCAATATATAAAAATCACATTTTTACTTCGCTATTCAATATATAAAAATCACATTTTTACTTCGCTATTCAATATATAAAAATCACATTTTTACTTCGCTATTCAATATATAAAAATCACATTTTTACTGCCATTTCACAAATCTCAACTTTTCTATGCTAGAAATCATGCCTTAACATTGTTCAAAATCCTTTCTTTTCATTGGTTAAAAATGTTATCTTTTCTATGACAAAAACATTATCTTTCTACTAATAAAAACCAAATCTTTACACGTAGAAAAATCGTATGTTTTCATATAGAAGAATCAAGTCTTTTCTAATTAAAATCAATGCTTTTAAATTAATAAAAATCAGTTTTTATTAACTATAAAAATCAGTTTTCACTTAGTATATAAAAATCAGTTCAGAAACCAAGTAAAAATCAGTTTTAAACTAAAGAAATAAAGACTCACGGTTTTGCTCGAGAGGGGGTGCGGTTTCGCGGGTTGCAGGTAGCGCCGGCGTCAGTGGTGGCGGGCCCAGAGCAACGGCGGCGGCTGAGGCCAAGGTCAGGTGGTTGTCACGATTCCAGGGGGGTCTCGCGCTCGTAGGGGGGGTCTCGACTTCGTCGCGCGGTCTTCGATGGACGGGGGAGCGAGAGCAGAGGGAGGAGAAGGTCGGAGGGTGGTTGCGGTGGGTTGGACGAGGTCGGTGGATGGAGGGGGTTCGGCGGCTGCCGCGCTGCGTCTTCTTCTTCATTTTTTTTTCCTTCCGATCGAAATAATGATTTTGGGGGGGGGGGCAACGTATAAGGGAAGGGGAGAGAGAAGAATTTTATTTTATAATTATTTAATTATTTTATTTTCCATCAAAAAGCAACTTTTATTTTTGACCTCAAAACGAGGCCCACCGCCTGTCGTCTATAGCGTTTTACCCCTATTCCGAACACAATGGGATATGTATCGTAGGCTGATTCGGCTGTTACAATCAGTTTCCGTTAAATTTACATTTAAATTACTATATTCAATTTTAAACGTACATTTCAAATAACCGGGGGCACATACTAACTCTAAAAATTCCATAAAAATATTTTCCAGCTTCGTATTGACGATACGGTCCTAACAAAACTAATTTCGTCGAATTCTGAGATCGTTAGAAAAATGGCCATTTTCCAGTCGATTAAAATCAACTGAAACTGGTCAAACGCGTTTTCCTTTGCCACGCTCACATATTGATTCGAAAAATTATGAAATTTGAAACCTAGCAATAATTTGACATCATGGACCCAACAAAAGTGGTTTCGTTGAAATCCGAGGTCGTTTGCAAAATGTCCATTTTTAAGGGCCTGAATTCCATAGCGACTATTCAGAATTTTCAACTGGACGTATCCTTTGATCCCCGCTATGAAATCTTGATTTTTCGGATTCGTTGGAAAGATATTATCAATTAGATTCCATTATTTTTGGTTTCACTAAAATCCGGATTGTTTTGCACCCGATATATTCAATTGAAGTTTGAAATCGAATTATCGAACTACAGCGCCATTTTCAATTCTATTTATAATTATATATAATTATTTATATTCTAACGACGACGTATATAATATATACGTAGAATTTCAATTCAAAATAAATTTATCGTCATTATTATTTAAAATAATTCATTTTAAATAATCAAAATTCGCTAAAATTGCCAAAATAAAAATTTTAAACTGGCCCAGAATTTCGGGTTGTCACAATCTCCCCCACTTAAAACTTTTCGTCCCCGAAAAGGAACAAAGTCGAAAGTGGTTTGATTAATCAACTCTATGTTCGATCTGGCTTCCATTCTCCAACTTTTCAGTTTCTGAGAATTTTCTAAAATTTCAAAAATTTGGCTAACACCCTAAATTTTCGAAAAATTTCGCCATAACCTCCCCTGCACCGGGAGCATCGGGGAATTTCAAATAGCTTCCCCGGTCCTTCTAATCTCAAAAAGAAAAAGAAAAAGCCAAGCGGCTAGCCAATAGGCTCATAAAATCATCATCACCCAAACAAAACAGTAAATTATGTAGTAAACATGTACCTATTTGTCGGGCAAACAAATTTTATTCTCTGCTCTAGCCTCGTTGCTATGACCTGTTCAAGGTAAGTACAAGTATATGCAAGCAAACGCAACCAATTTTCAATATAATTCAATATTTGGTTCAATTAGGCTAAATGGTTCAAAATTATCAACCAAATAAACAAACAACACAATCAATCAATCAATTAGTGGATTAGAGTTTTCAAATTGATAACTTTGATACATAGTCAAAAATCAGATTTTTGATGCCAAATCACAACAATAGGCCCTATCTAATTTTGGTTCTCACACCAGTCAATAGGAAATATATAGATATCACACCTTCGAAACACGAATACCAGTTCTGATGATGTTCGAACTATCATCAGAATCATCTCCGGGCGACTAGAGTGTGATTCTATATCTATCCAGTATATTAAAACTTCAAATACACGTTTGCAAGGCGTATATGCAAAATCTTTATATACTGGACTGTCCTAATCAATATGAAATAAATAATCAAATACGAATAGTTGATTTAGATTTTCAAAACAAAAATTCTTTTCATTTTAAAAATATACTCTTCATACTCGTCCTAGGATACTACTGATCCCATCTCTAACGAGTCATTCTCATTGGATATTACAAATCCAATATCTGATGAATTCTTTCGTATGGTTCTAATGTGCCTTGTTCTCTGAGCTTTGTAAACCAAAGCTCTGATACCACGACGAAACGACCCGAATTTCCCCGGTCTCCGAAGAGAAGAGAAAGAACGAATTGTTTTGAGAACAGGACAAAATAGAACGCAGACGGAAGAACATTTCATTGTATATTACAACAATGCATCAGATTACAAGAATATACAGAGTATAAATCAATATTACACAGAAATATCAGAGATTTAAATTACATTTAAATACATAGCAGCGGAAATAATACAATACACAACTAGAAGAGATATACGGATACAAAGCTTTCCGGATATCGTTCCAGCTGTAAACCAGGATCCTGTGAATATAAATCTGCAAAACCAAAACTACTAGCTGCCCGTGTCAAAATAGGGGCACCCAGAGTTTAGGTTAAAACAATAAACTCCAGGTCAGTCATGTGACTGGTGTGAGAACTAAAACATAATAATTCTTTATTTTAAAGTTAGGTAAATCAAGGGACCACGCCGTATAACACGGAACGGGTTTCCTCCCAAGAATACCAGTGCATAAAACAACAGCGCAATGCTAAATAAAGAAAAATGAAGCTATTATAAGACCCAGTTCCCATCACACAATGCAACGCAAGCCGGAGGATAGGGTTTTTACCTTATAATAGCCAAGAATGCTTGATACGTTTAAAACAAATCATTTGATACTATTATAAGTGTATAGTGTATAAAACAACTTCAAATCATAAGTATCAATCATAGGCGGCATGAATGTCCCATACCACTATGTCGCCATATATAGGTTATACAATCAAAATCGCAAAGTCACGTATTTGGAAATTGGGTTTCCATCTATGAACCGAGGCAAAAGATAGTCCTCAACCGATTCGAGACGCTCTAGCCCGCCCCTCAGGACCCAGACTCAGGTGGGCCCTTGGATCGTCAGGGCCGGTCCACCGATGTGGATTAAAATGCCTGAACATGCGTTTCCCCGCCCTTTGGGGCGTAAATGATCCAACGAATGGCTCCATCGGACCCGGATCGTCCGATCTAACCGAGGTGCCTCGCAACAGCAACAACCACACAGGTGAAAAGTATATAAATGTCAGGGCTGGAAGGTCACTGACACCACCCTAGCTAGAAAGAAACGCATGCCCTCCCTGAGGTCCTCTCCCATTTTTGGTTCACAACCGGGGTGCGAAACTCGCGAAGTAAACGTTACACAAAGCTACGCCACAAAGGTCGTGCTTTGATCATCACCACAAGACTTTGCTTTTCAACAGAAGCCTCGATCAATTGCCACTTAGGCATGCCACACAGGCAATTCACTCCATGCGTTTGATATCCATCAATATATAACCCTTGAGCTCGTACGTCTCAGAGAAGGGCGTTAAGCAAGAGAATAAATTCTCCGCCGCCAAACAGATATATATTTAATAGAGATCAATCACACGGACTAAAAATCCAATGTCAGACACACAGTCCATTTACAAGTTCGTTCTGGGTCTGAACGAAACCGGAGGCACCTAGTACCCCGCATATCCATCGATCTCCAAATACGTCTGGACGATCACCAACTATTTCCATCTTCTTGGGTGTACAGCCCAATCAAGATCATCAGTAATCACCCAAACGACGTGAAGACCTCCGGTCTTCGACCACCGTCTTCATCTTCGACTTATCGTCGTATCAGTTATTCAGAATGGGATAAACCCGGTCTTTCCGAATAACTCGCGTATATATATTATAAAAGTGTTACACAAACACAACATATGCCTCATTCCAATTCATCAGTCACTAACTGTAAATTAATCAAGAGAGTAATTCCCCAAATATTAACCCCGAAGGCCGAAACCAATATCAGATCAATATCCAGAAAACCGTTCTGCTAGGCTAACCGACAGTTAGTTTCTAAATTTTATATTCATAGGGAAAGGTTCCCATTAATTTTATCCAAGATAAATTCCTTGAATTTATTCTTTAATCATCTTTTGAATTTCGATTCAACTAGTCGGGATTAACGAACCTTACCGAAGTAATCATTTGTTTTAATTTCCCAATCCCAACCTATTCATCCCATGAAGTAAAACTGGTGATACTTCATATCTAACACCACAGTGTTATCGGTAAATTCAATTACCATTTCACGTTCAAATCTAATTAAAGATTCAACTATCGCCTGGAGTAAAACTGGTGATACTCCATTCTCGATGATTTCAATCTAATTAAAGATTCATTAAAACTCCACTTAGTTTTAATCTGTGACTGGGTTAAAGAATCAGTGTCATTTTAAACACGGTTCACAATAAACCCAAAACCACATTCCATTAATTATCGGATTAAAGAACGAGTGTTATTTAAGAACACTATCCACGATAAACCCAAAAATCAATATCAATTTAATTCCAATTAAATATTATTTAATTGGTACACTTCATTAAATCTAAATAAAAAGATTTAATCTTTCCTCAGCTGGGTTCAAGAACAGTGTTAGTGAAGACACCATTCACGACAAACCCAAATCACATTTGATATTCAATACAAGGCTCTGAATAGAAAATATATCGGCTTATATTCAATATCAAATTCTACGATTAACAAATGTCGTATTGGAAATAACGATATAAATATATATATCTTTCAAATTTCCATAACAACATCTGTATAATCCCGAATTCCAACATCGAAATATTCCGAAGACAATTTTGATTCAAATCCACTCCAATGCAATCATTGGAAATTTTGGTTATTTTTAAAACCCTTTTCAAATTCAATTTATTTATTTAAAAATAAATAGAATTATAATCCTTGTTCAAAACTAGTTCATTTCGGTAAAAATCTATTTTTATCTTTTCAAATATGGGATTTTTCATCCCAGTTCTTTCTATATCATTTCTTATGATTTTACACAAATTATTACTATTTTTAATAATTTTATCAAGGCCCGTACAGTCGATTTCCATCAATGGCCATCGAACTGCACTTACAGCGACCTTTTTCAAATTTGATTTGGACATAATTCCAAATCCAACCGTTAGATTTCAAATTTCTAATATTCATTAGAAAGCTCTTTTCGATACGAACCCAATGGTTCCGGTTTTAGGAGAATCCAACGGTCGGATATCCCGTAATGTCCGTTTGAAATAAATGGTCGAAATTCGCGAACTGCCGCGGCGCGGCGCGTTCTATTCAGGCCATTATATTATATATATAATATATATTTCGTCGATTTCTATTTAAAACGAATTATATAAATAGTTTTAAATTCGTTTCAAAAGCAATTTCAACTTCCATTTCAATTCAAATCAAAATTGAATTCTTCCTTATAAATTCGTTTTAAAATTCATTTCTATTCATTTCAAATTTCAATTCAATTTGAATTCATTTCAATTCGCTTTCAATTCAATTTGAATTCGTTTTCAATTCAATTCAATTCCAAAGTTGTTTTCTATTCGATTCAATTCAAATCGGTTTTCTATTCGAATCAAATTCGTTATATATTCAATTGAAATCAAATTCGTTATATATTCAATTCGAATCAAATTCGTTTTCTTTTCAATTCGATTCAAATTTCATTTCAAAATATTCGATTTCGAAATCATTTTTTTTCAATATTCATTTTAAAATGAATAAAATCGATATAAATATCGTTCACGTCAAAATGGCGCCAATCTAATCAACACGGCTTCATATATTTCTATTTTCAAACATTCTATTTCAAATATTTCTTTTTCAAATATTTCCTTTTCAAATATTTCCTTTTCAAATATTTCCTTTTCAAATATTTTTATTATTAAAATATTTCGTTCAACACATGACTAATCTCAACGGATGAGTACTGTCAACACATGAACCTTTATTTTATAATATTCTTTATTTTCTAAATTGGAATGAGGCCCAATCAATTAACATATAAAGTTAATTATATGGATTCCATACAACACATGTATATAATAGCATTGAAAAATAATCAACCATCAACCAAGGTGCACTACACTGTATAAGCATCAAATATAGATATCTAACGCTTATAACAGCATGTCAATCAATCGATCGACATATTTAATCAATCAGGATGAGTGAACTTCAAATTTCATCCCAACACCCGTGTGGGGTTTCAAACAATCAAACACATATTTTATTTGTGCAGTTGGGCGATGTGTAAAATTTATCGTTCCAATCAATGTCCTTCAAATAGGTGTACATAAACAAACCGTCCGGTTTGTAAATGAATATTTATTTATTTTATTCACATCTACGTTAAAAATTATATTTTTAACGATAAAACATTTTATTTTAACATCTGAATTTCTATTCAGTTCATTCTTTAAATAAAATGATATTTTTATATTTTTCTAACTTATTTTAGAAAATTTCGGCGGCATAACGGCACGATACTAGAAACGGGACAAGGCCTAGCCTTATCCCCGGTCTAGTGAAGGCCCACGCCATTTACACATCAATCAAACCATTCAATTTCACCAAACAATTCAATTCAATCAAATAATCTAACTAATTTATGCAATCAAACAAACAAGTCCATGGTCTGTGGACGATTGTGTCGGGTGCTACTAAGCACCGTCTGCATCCTAGTATATATATATGACTAGAAAATGAAATTGAAAGGTGAGGAATTCTCACCGATAGCTATTCCAACTCCACGACACTTCATTTGCAGAAAATCTTGTCGTTCTCGCCTTTTGTCTTCTTCGTTGCCCGTAGCCACTACATATATAAAAATCGAATTTTTACTTTGCTATTCAATATATAAAAATCGAATTTTTACTTCGCTATTCAATATATAAAAATCACATTTTTACTTCGCTATTCAATATATAAAAATCACATTTTTACTTCGCTATTCAATATATAAAAATCACATTTTTACTTCGCTATTCAATATATAAAAATCACATTTTTACTGCCATTTCACAAATCTCAACTTTTCTATGCTAGAAATCATGCCTTAACATTGTTCAAAATCCTTTCTTTTCATTGGTTAAAAATGTTATCTTTTCTATGACAAAAACATTATCTTTCTACTAATAAAAATCAAATCTTTACACGTAGAAAAATCGTATGTTTTCATATAGAAGAATCAAGTCTTTTCTAATTAAAATCAATGCTTTTAAATTAATAAAAATCAGTTTTTATTAACTATAAAAATCAGTTTTCACTTAGTATATAAAAATCAGTTCAGAAACCAAGTAAAAATCAGTTTTAAACTAAAGAAATAAAGACTCACGGTTTTGCTCGAGAGGGGGTGCGGTTTCGCGGGTTGCAGGTGGCGCCGGCGTCAGTGGTGGCGGGCCCAGAGCAACGGCGGCGGCTGAGGCCAAGGTCAGGTGGTTGTCACGATTCCAGGGGGGTCTCGCGCTCGTAGGGGGGTCTCGACTTCGTCGTGCGGTCTTCGATGGATGGGGGAGCGAGAGCAGAGGGAGGAGAAGGTCGGAGGGTGGTTGCGGTGGGTTGGACGAGGTCGGTGGATGGAGGGGGTTCGGCGGCTGCCGCGCTGCGTCTTCTTCTTCATTTTTTTCTTTTTTTTTCCTTCCGATCGAAATAATGATTTGGGGGGGCAACGTATAAGGGAAGGGGAGAGAGAAGAATTTTAATTTATAATTATTTAATTATTTTATTTTCCATCAAAAAGCAACTTTTATTTTTGACCTCAAAACGAGGCCCACCGCCTGTCGTCTATAGCGTTTTACCCCTATTCCGAACACAATGGGATATGAATCGTAGGCTGATTCGGCTGTTACAATCAGTTTCCGTTAAATTTACATTTAAATTACTATATTCAATTTTAAACGTACATTTCAAATTACCAGGGGCACATACTAACTCTAAAAATTCCATAAAAATATTTTCCAGCTTCGTATTAACGATACGGTCCTAACAAAACTAATTTCGTCGAATTCTGAGACCGTTAGAAAAATGGCCATTTTCCAGTCGATTAAAATCAACTGAAACTGGTCAAACGCGTTTTCCTTTGCCACGCTCACATATTGATTCGAAAAATTATGAAATTTGAAACCTAGCAATAATTTGACATCACGGACCCAACAAAAGTGGTTTCGTTGAAATCCGAGGTCGTTTGCAAAATGTCCATTTTTAAGGGCTTGAATTCCATAGCGACTATTCAGAATTTTCAACTGGACATATCCTTTGATCCCCGCTATGAAATCTTGATTTTTCGGATTCGTTGGAAAGATATTATCAATTAGATTCCATTATTTTTGGTTTCACTAAAATCCGGATTGTTTTGCACCCGATATATTCAATTGAAGTTTGAAATCGAATTATCGAACTACAGCGCCATTTTCAATTCTATTTATAATTATATATAATTATTTATATTCTAACGACGACGTATATAATATATACGTCGAATTTCAATTCAAAATAAATTTATCGTCATTATTATTTAAAATAATTCATTTTAAATAATCAAAATTCGCTAAAATTGCCAAAATAAAAATTTTAAACTGGCCCAGAATTTCGGGTTGTTACAATTAGGCACTACATCGGCTCAGACACATTTTCATATTGCATATGCATGAGTGTTTATGCTTATTTATGGATGAAATTGAATGTGTTATCATGTGGATGTTGCATATGGATGGATGTTTGTGCACACATATAGTGTTAATATGACTAGGACTATTTGCATACATGTTGGACTCATGGCACTAAACATATTTTGCATTAAGAAGATCAATCAGGCCTGATCATTTGCATTAGATAAGGAACATATACACACACTTTCTGCATATGTTCATATAGCATTAGAAATCTTTTAAGGACAATGGTTGCTTGTGGATGATGGTTGAGTAGATGGTTGATTGGATGATAGGATGCACTCTTCTTAACTTGAAGATCTCGGGGACGAAATCCATTAAGGAGCGGAGAATGTAACAACCCGTATTTTTATAACATGTTAAAACCATAAATCAAGGCAGAATTAAATTTTAAAATAAGAATCAATGGAAACGGGTTACGCCACTGCGTTCGTCTCGGAATTCTGCATGAAATAGAGTCCGAGTTTTCAAAAATCAGAGTCTGGATGAAGAAGTTATGGCCTGTAGAAGATTCAGCAAATTTCAGACCAGGCAGGTCGACCTGGGGGTCAGGTCGACCATGTGGTCGACCTTAGGGTCGACCTACCCCCCAGGTCGACCATATAGTCGACCTCCCTCCTTACAAGTCGACCTGGTCGGCCTATTTTGACCCAGAACCCATTTTTGAAGCCTGAGACGTGTTTTGATGGTCCGGATTGATTCTAGGGTTAATCTAAGGGCCTAAACTAGTTGCTACCCCTATAAATACATCCTAAGACCAAGCCGAATTCATACAAATCATTCTTACACTGCTATGCTGCTAATTTACCCCTTGAACCATGGTCGCCGCCTCCAAATTAAAGCTTAAGCATTCAAACTCGATTCAAATCAAAGATCAATGCTTCTACAACAATTCAAGAGAATAGATCAGTGACACCGCAACGTTCTACGACAAATTTCTAGACTTGACTTCTGTATCTAAATTTCTTAGACCATGATCTGTAAGTTACAGGTACTTTTAGATAAAAACTATAAATCTAGTATGGGCATGTTATAAATTGGAATTGATTTATGTATGATTCAATATCTATTCTTGTTTTCTTCTTGGATCTTGACTATTGAGAATATTGCCTATGACGTTGAAACTATTGTTAATGGCCTAAGATTATGATGGTGAACATAAGAATATACCTATGCCTATGACTACGACGGTGAACATAAGACTATGCCTATGACTATGACGGAGAACATAAGATTATACCTATGCCTATGCCTATGACCATGACGGTGAACATAAGACTATGCCTATGACTATGACGATGAACATAAGACTATGCCTATGACTGCGAACATAAGACTATGCCTATGCCTATGACTGTGAACATAAGACTATTGCCTATGACTATGACAAGGACAATTATGAGTAATCACCTATGATTCATGACCATGAGGTTATTGCCTATAATTATGACTATGAAAATTGGATCTAAGCTTGATTTTCTATTCAGACCTATTTTCTTTATTTGTCCTTGGATCTTGATTTTGGGGATTTTTCTATTTAAGTTAGATCTATCCATGTTCTTGAATCTAGATTATTATTCAAACCTTTTCATGTTCATAATGTTATGCCTGCGATGTTTTAATCAATTTATTCAGTTAGGTCATGCCTTGGAAATAAATTGATAATAGAGCAATGTTTATTATGTTGATCTATGCATGTGGTTCTATTCTATCATCATGTTGAATTGGGAATTAACGAATAAGTCTATTCATATGTATATGAACTTGAAGTATAACCTGTTATGATAAGTTGTGTAGTTTATCATGTTATGCAAGTTTTAGGTTGTAAAATCATATCACATATGTGACTAAATGTTAGATCTACATGTTTATGTGTATATGTTAAAACCTATGTCATATTTCAAGTTCACACTTGTTCATATGCTCGTGATTGATTTGCAAGTTCACATATATGTAAGTTGATTTAGTCTATGTTGCAAATTCACATATATGTATGTTGATTTAGTCTACATTGCAAGACCACACCTATGATATTCATGTTGATTATTTTGCAAGTACACACCTATGGTGTTCATATTGACTATACCGAGAATGCCAAGTTTACACCTATGTCATGTTTATGATAATGAATTTCTTTATGCAAATTTTGTGTACGTTAAATTAGGCTAGTTTTTAGCCTAATATTATGCCAAAAATCATGCGGATGGAAAATTAGGCTAAGATTGTTAGCCTAATATTTAGACGGGTAACGTTGGGAAAAATTGGTAATTATAGGAAACTTGGTATGAAACTCGCCATGAAACTTGACATGAATCTTGAAACATGAACATTGTTATAACTTGAATCTGGATGTGGGCATGAAACTTGCCTTGAAAACTTGACACGAACTTGACATGAAAATTTGAACATGGACATGACACTAGAATGAACTTGAAAATGGCCAACTCGAGGTTGGGTTGAGTTTGCAGTGTAATTCTGCCCGGAACCGCCCGGCAAATCCAGTTACTGCAAACAATTGGATCCAATGTGGGTAGTTGGTCATATCGCACTTGAAAACCCGAGGTCAGACTGAGTTGTGGTGTAATTCTGCCCGGAACCGCCCGGTATATCCAGTGACCACAACAATAGGTCTGATGCGAGAGGTTGGGGTGCATTAATGAATTAATGCCACACGATAGGGTTAAGTCATGAACATGAAAGACAACACTTAACCAACTTGAAACATGATTCGTAGGGCTAAGTCATGAACTTGAACGACAACACTTAGCCAATTTGACATGACACGTAGGCGGGTTAGTCACGAACTTGAATGACAACACTTAACCAACTTGACATGCTAGACTGATAAGGGTTAAGCCACGAATTTAAATGACAACACTTAACCTATTGGACGAAAACCCTAGTTACGCGGTCCATTTCAGTAGTAACCCACTAGATGTATCATGGTACCCTTGAACTAGGCAGGGTGGGGCACGATTACTGGGCTGATTGTAAGCGACCAGAACGACGGCTGTGTTGGTGCGCCAGTGTAGGTTCAGGCGGGCTATGGTCGTGCACGTGGTCCGAAGTTGAAAAAGCAGGCATTGGGCATCAGTAGGTTTATCTGTGCATGCTTGATTCGTGTCGATGGTTGGCACCCTAGGGATTGATACACCCTATGGTGGACCAAGCACAGGTGATTACATTCGTGATAGGGCCATATGACATACAGACACATGACGAGCTAGAACTTGTAGGGAGCCGATCGACTAGTGGATCGTTTCGTTGGACCTAGTAATGGGTCATTTCATGATTTTGGGCCAAGGGATTATTTCATGATTTATATAAGACGTGGGTTTGGGATTCTAGTACAGTTGATGTAGAGAACCTTGAATATGTGATGCTATACTTGATTTATCTTAGTCTATCTTGCCCAATCTTGTCATCATCCTTACGTTTACTTTCAGTTTGTACATGTCATGTTACCTTTGCCTGTTTTTATGATGAAAGTCACTAGGACTTACCAGTCTTTATGGCTGACCCATTTTCTTTCGCCTCTTTTCCTTGCGTCCCCCCCCCAAGGTTCTCAGGGAGGAAACTCTAGAACTTAGCTTGGATTTCGCTTTCTTTCGGTTCAGCTCATGTACGTTTTGATCTTGAGCTATGCTATGGCTGCATTTCTGCTACCTTTGGGGAATTAAGCTACTTCTGATGTTTTAAGTCTATACTTCTTTATTTATGCAAGACAGAATTTATTGTAATGGAAAATAATAACCTTGGCTATTTGGTACTTTGAATGAAAAAGGCTTTGACTATTTTGAAAGTAATGAAATTTATCTTTTGATTCTTCCGCTTTTTTATTTATATTATGTCTTGTAATAATTCTGTGATTGTTTACCTCGATAACGCTCCTCCAAAACTAGTGCATTCCCTTTGTGAGTGACCCTAGCGGAGGTGGGGTGTTACATAAGAACACCATCATCCATGCCAAAATGGACTAATAGGAGATCATAAATAGTACCAGCTATCCATCATTGTACAGTTGCCAATAACGACTAATTTGATCATGTACATAACCTAAAGTGGCTAAATATGCATCATTAAATAAAAGCACATAGCATTCGTCCTGAAGTTCAAGCTCATCACCAAGTCCATCCTCTATGTTCAGACTGGGCGGTATTCTCTAATGTTGCTCCATCTCAAGATCAATCGGTATGTTATCATGCTTCTTCATGAACTAATCCTATACATTATGCATTTTATAGACATGCACTATACTTCCCACATCATCAGAGCCCTCATAATGTGTGCATTTGACTTATATGTCCCAAATTTATAAAATGGAACATTCCTAATTTTATGTCGCCTATGAATGGTGTTTTAACTAAAATAAGCAAACAATCAACCATGCGACCAGCATTCATACAAGTATGTAAACTAGCATACAAGCATCCATAATATCATCCATAAAATACTTAGTACATATTTAATGAACTCAAAGAGGTGTAAGTGTCAAATGATCTAAATCTAGCAATATCATTAAATAATGTATGAATAGGTAAAATCTGATATATAATTTAAAACTATTTAAAACAATATCATAATCTTTTTATAATGTTTATATTTAACTCTTCTAGGATTCCCATTTTAAGATCAGAAAATGTTCAAAAACATCAATTTTATAGTATATTAACAACCATAGCAAGTGAGAGACAAAATCTTTCACTTTTTCCAAACTATTCTAAACTAGCACCAAATTGTAGAGCTCTCCATTACGAGTTTAAAGTAAGAAACCGCATCCACAAAAGACCTCATATGCAAAAGTTACGCTTGTTAGGATTTAAAAGTTTGAATTGAAATTAAAATAAACGACATAACTCACCAACTAATCAGCGATTTGTCTTCTCTCTCGTGTGACTCTGGAATTGGCAAAACACATCAGGCTGAATCCTTCCGCTCGGCATGCCTCCTCTCAATTTACCTTCGCTCATATCCGACCACACCATGCAAACTGGAAGGACCTCATTCACCAGAGCCATGAACGCCGCCAACTTCGACTCCTCCAATTGCATTTCCTCTTCATAAACCACAGACCTTATAAGTTAATTTCAAGCAAACTCTTACAGTTTTGATGTGATCCAACCACATGTTTCAAAGGGCCTGTCGAGCTCTACATCTTTCCTTTCGTTATAGAGACACTTTGATGAATGAATCGCGAGATATCAAGAGAAAAGGTTGGTGATTTCTGACAATTGTATTGTAAGTGGCCATGAATATTGAACTAGGGTTTGTAAAAAAAATACTCTGTCTCGTTTTGCAAGCCAGTTTTTATAACCAATGGTCCAAAATGGACCATAATCGAAATGAGACATGCCGATAGGTAATCCTGATATAAAAAGACATCCGAACATAATAGGATATGCCAATTCTACCATCTATAGCACCTAATCTTTTCCACAAGTTCAATTTTTCTATTGAAATCAATGCACATTTTGAGCTCTTATGATCAAACGGTGCGTCTGGTCACCATGGGACTTGAAGGCGTACATCATCTCACCATTAGGTTTAACTGTATAAGTTTTTCCATAATCAAGGAGTGCGACCTTGAATAAAAGTTTTCATGCATATCTAGATCATTTTGACTATCAAGTCATTCAATCTCAAAACATAATGATCCTTATACTTTTTCTTTGAGTAACAAATCTTCCGGACTCAATTAAAGTGATCTTAAGTCCGAATTTAACCACATGACTGGTAATTTAAGATCATGTGTCGGGTACTTCTTTTTATGAGTCTTTAATTGTCTGCTAGCATAGCGCACCTCTCTACCTTCTTCCCTAATTATGTACTACATCCATTGTAGAAGGCTTTGTACCATATAGTAAAACTAATACAAATGCATTGGTTAAAGCTTCTTTCAACCTCTTAAAAGCATCTTTGCACTTGGTATCCCAACTAAAAACTAAATTCTTCTTGGTAATGCAGGAGAAGGGAACAGATATATTAGCACAACCCTTGATGAATTCTCTATAGTAACCCGTAAGACCAAGGAAACTCCTCACCTTTGTGGCTTTCTTAGGGACATGCCAATCCTGGACCGCTGCCATCTTTCTCGAATCTACTATCATTTCCTCCTCTAAAACGATATTCCCTAAAAAGGGGATTTCATCCCTCTAAAATGGCACTTTGAAAGTTTAGCTTTGAGCTTATGTGCTTGGAGAGTCTTAAGAACCTCTCTAAGATGTAAAGCGTAGTCTCTTCACTCTTTCATTAATAAAAACTATGATAAACTTGTTTAGCAAACAACGAAATACTCTACTCATCAAATCAATAAGAATACTAGGGCATTGGTTAGTCCAAATGGCATGACTAATCATTCATAAAATATATCGAGAGTCCTAGATACAATCTTTTCTATACTGCCCTTAGCCATTCTCAATTGATGGAAACCCGTGACAACATCATACTACGAGAATTCTTAAACTACAACTAATCGATCAAAGTAATCATTTATATATGAAAAGGATATTTATTCACATCAGTTCTAAGAAATGCCAACTCTACTAATGTAAAGGCCCGCAAATCTATACCCTTTGAGTCGACTAAATACAACACATGTTCAACCCAAATTACACGAAAATTCGAATCTTTATGGGCAAATAAGAAAAGAGATAGAAGAAAACAAGAATAATACACAGAATCTCAAAATTGCAGTGGAAAAATATATATTATATAACATCATTATATATAGAATAGTAACTGCATATGCATACCATTCATCAAAGTACAACATACATTTGACTCAGTGGAAACAAACTTTAAATAACTAACGGTGAAGCCTCCTTCTCCAATCTCTTCCAAGAGCATCCGTAAGAACATGATACTTGACATCCGGTACAAATTTGGATACCCAAGAATTTTAGGGAAAAATAAAACAAAATAAACCTTAGGAAGTCATAGGACTGGTGTGAGTAAACTCCAAACAACTTGCTTAACTTTAGAAAATACTTTTTTTTAAAGAATGGAACTCTCATAAGACACGACCACACATAAACATGGCACGTGTTTTTACCTTACGATAACCAAATCACTTTTATTATAAATCTAGTGATAATCTAATAATGTCTATCACTCTAAAAATAAAATAGGAATATAGCTGAAATACTTGCATCTCACATTTCAACATAATTGATTTACATTTAAAACTGTAAAACTTATATTGGAGTTTTGATTACCAACATGACTTGGTATGGAACCACCTTCTGATCAATGTCCTTTAGAGATAAAATAATAAGGTTCAACAAGAACATTTTGCAACCCGGCCACATAGAATGACCACTCATTCAACTTGAGCGTACCGAATATATCATCACAACGGTTGTTGGCCTTCCAACTGTTCTCATTCCAAAGCATACCAAAAGGGGCAATTAATTTCTCTAAATTAGGTAATGATATATCCTAATGGGTATGACCCACATAGCCCGGTTGCTTGCCTGATTTTAGTCATTTCCCAGCTGATGAGGCTTGATGTCACGATTAACTTTTAGTGACATCACATTCAACTTTGAATGCTACATTGTCAGATTCACAAATCATTGATTTATTCGCATAAATATACTCTAGGTGTTAAGCTAAAGAAGTTTCCCATTTTGCCACCATACTCGGTATATTTGTAAAAAAACAATTTACATGATTATTGGAAATGCACTGTCAAACATTTGTCCATACAAGTTCGTTTTGGATCTGAACGAAACTGAAGGCACCATTTCCTATTAATTCATCTTAGGAAATTTCTACCTAGAATTAACATAAATATCCCTTGCACTTTACTCCGTCTTCGATTATCTTCAACATAATCTAATTCACAACGCTTATGCCTATACAAAGTGGTTTTCATATAATAAATCTGATCCCAGTCTCTCCGTATTGGCAACGATAATATTAAATAGGCTAATATATCGATGGTCGATTATTTAACTATCAAAGTAACAAACATTCAACCAAATTTTTATTTCCAGAAGGAAATACTATTGGTTAAGCACCAAACAATCACTGAGCCCTTTTTAAATTAATCTCTTATTAATTTAATTACTTTTCAACATTCATTTCAAATATCTTACTAAGATATTTTCAAACCCTCTTTGGCCTCTAACGCTACTTGGGAAACATTTCCATAATTCACAAATCCTTTATTTTCTATACTTAGAAATATCTCTTATTACAGTTGGAAAACATTTTCATTTACTTATCTCTTTCATGAACCATTCATTTTCTATATTTAGAAACTATTCGTTATTATCTCCCCAAATGGCACTTTCTTAGGTTAAACAAATGTTGCGTAAAATATCGTACAACAACCCACAGTACTGCATATATATATTCAAATCTTCTTTTCGACTTAAACAACTTTCTTTCGGAAATCATTATGTTTATACTTCAAATATTTCCAAAATTCCTTTTCTAACACTTAGGAAAATAATTACAAATATTATTTTGATTTTCCTTTTTGATTTCACTTAGGAAATCTTTTATAACCTAACCCATAAATCTTCATAATTCATATTAATTTCTTTTATGCTTTCCAAAATCGATTATACTTATTTATAATCTCAATTATCCCTTCACAACTTCTTCTGCAAATTTATATTCATTTCTGAAGTTCCTTTTATTTAACAAGTTCGATTCATAAAATTTCTCTTATAAAATCTCTTTCGTTAAATAAAACATGTTTAATAAATCTCACGAGAGTTTATAACTAACGTCCCAACTTCAAACTCTTTGTATATATAATAAGTATTTCAAAACACTTGAATAATTGATTTTAATACCAAAACTTTTTTAAATAAATGATAATAACTAGTTACAAGGTTACTTCAAAATAATGATAACTACTTACAAATCTTACTTATGGGACTTTGATTTTTATTTCTATAGTTAAACATTTGGACACTAGTTTTTCTGAAATATTCATTCCAAATATATGGTTTAAAACCAAGTAATTTAATTGAATACCTTCTTTATGAAAAATAACCGTTTTTCCAAGACTCGACATAGTCGATTCTAATTTATAAATCTCTCTCGACCAAGCCCAATTAAATTTACATTTATAGATTTCGGAATGTAATCCATTATTCTTTCAAAATCAATGTCCATGTCTCCTTTTTAATTCATACTTGAATTTATAATTTTCAACTCATCCTTGTTTTATCTGCTGATAACAGATCATATTTTCAAAGCCCATTAAATTAAATTTCTAAATTTTATTTTGAAATATCATTACCAAAAATATCAATTAGCCAATACTCCACTTTAAAACATGTATACGTTCAATTTTCTAACATCCAAGATTAAATTATCAAAATAAATTGATTTCACATTTGTAAACCTTTGTTCATAATCCACTTTGTATTTTATTATAAAGTTCCATAATAATCAAAATTCCCTTTTTGACTCGATTACCCAAATTTATAAGTTTATTGCTTATAAATTCTTTTTGCTTATAAAGTTCATACTTCGCTACAACGCAAATTACTTTAACACTTCTAAAAATGTTACCTATTTCTATTTTTATTTTATAAACTTTATTTATAAAATTTCCAAATTTCATTATAAGTATACCTTTTGTCAAGTTCCATTTAAGGCCCAAAATCACATATAAATTGGTTTATAACTTCATATTGAATTCAAATCCATTTATGAAATATTTGTAACATCCCATATTTTCTGTATATTTAATTTCAATTTAAATAAATAAAATAGAATAATATTGGATAAAAATCAAAATTTTTGATTATAATAAAGATGATTATTTGAATGGAGTATATATAGATTTTAAATTTAGTTATTTAGAAAGGTTGAAATTTGAAATTTTATATTTAAAGAATTAAATAAATTTGAAGGTTTAATGTAGAAGTGGAAATTCTAATCTAATTGGAAATGGTGAAATATTAAGTTGTTTAAGTTAAAAATTTAAAATTCAAATAACCAAATTTGGGAATTTAAATACTTGAAATACATTTTCAAAGTTGTTAAAAGTTAATTTTAATGATAATAATAATGAGGTAAATTACCTTGAGTATAAATGAAATTATAATTTAGTTATACCGATAATGCATTGAAATTTCGAATTTAATATTTATGAAATTGAACAGAATTTAGTTATTTAAATTATAATTGGAATCCAGATTTTAAAAATTTATAAAGAATTGAATTCGAGAACTTAATATTTGTGAAATCGATTTATAAAATTTGTTTAAGTAATTATTGGATTAAGTGGAATTTATAAATATTTAAAATTGAATTTAAACAGTTAATCGAATAATTGAATAGTTTATTTATTTAATTAACTATGAAATTTAACTGTTTTGACGACGGTCTCGAAATTCGACGAAACTAGCGCCACCGGAACTGGAGCGGTGAATTATGATAGGATTTCAATTTGTGTTACAATCCGACTTACCGTTTGATCGTACGAGAGAAAATGTGATCGAGATCAATGTAAATGGATAATTTGGTGTTTTCAACATTTGGGCCTTCTATAATTATATAAATAAAACCTACTTAACACCCCATTAGCCCATTTGCAATATACGTGTAACTTTCTCCTTCAAAACTTGTTTTAATGGTTGGAGGAAATTTTCAAAACCCTAGAAATAAAAATACCAGCTTCAAAAATCAAATCTCTTTAAACCATAGCTTATTACATACCAAATCAAAGCTCTCGATGATACGAAGCTTATGGTACATTTGTTTTGACATGCAGGGATTGGATTCGCCGGAAATGGGCGGTCAAAATTGATGTTCTCGGAACCCATAACCAGAAATTGGGGGTTTTCTATTCTGGACTTATTCGGAGATTTGGAGATATGGGTATTGAAGAGATTGACGACGTGAGTTGAACCATGGTGTTCGGGATGTCTGCAAGTTGTTGTAGTGATCGGATTTGCTGTTTAGGGTTACAAAACGGTTCGTTCAGGCTAATGGCGGACAGGGCTCGGGCCATCGGAGGTGATGGCTTCGGTCTCGGGAGGTGCGGCTTTCAAGGAGCTACACATTGGTGATGGTCTCGTGTTCTCAAATGTTCGGAGTTGGGTGGAGGGGACAGTCAAAGTTGCGGCTTATGTTGGGTTCTCACGTCGTTCCTATAGCGAAGGTTTGAGGAGCGGGAAGATCAAATAAGGAGCTGACGTGTCAGGAGCTGATTGGTGAGGAAAATATTTAATTTATTTTATAAATTCAAAATTCGAATAGAGAAAAACATGCATAAATTTTACGTATGACCTCGGATTGACGCGCGGTTTATTGCATTAGGATAGTGGTGAAATTGCGGATGTTTTGGCACTAACCTAGCTGTGCTTGGAGACTGTCAAATTTTGGGCTTAGTTTGGATGTCCGATCCAATAAAGACCCAAAGGTGAGTGATTTTATCGCTCACGAATAACTAAATTATTCCCATATTTATTGAATTAAATTATGAAATAAGTTTGGTTGCATGGTTGTGATTTGATTGTTGTTGAGTACTTAAAACTGACATGACTTGTGTTAATGTGTACATTTAATTGGTGACTAGTCATTTTAATTCAAATGAAATGTCTAGTTAGAAAATCCCGACACTGGTTAACCGGTGAAAAGATTTAAATATTTACTATTAGAATAATTGATGTGATGGATGCCTTGGTTGGTTGGTTACTGTATGTTCCATTACTCAGTATATGGATGTTGTATTTATTTGTGATGATTAATCCCATTTCACCCTTGATGTTACGGCCATCGAATAAACCCCAGGATTAATCGGTTTGAAATGAATTAAGAACACGGATTGAAATGATAGATATCCGTGACCCTGATTTGGATTGAAATGATATATATCCATTCCTGATATATCGAGAAACTAAATTAAGATCACTTGGCCATAGGATAGAAAATTATATACTGACATCGGTTGGTTAAATGTTTTAAAATCGATGGGAAATTTATTTAAAGAAATATGTTGATACCGATAAATATATTTACTTAAAACAAAATTGAACCTAGGAAGTGTATTGAAATGATTAAGGAAATTTTACCAAAACAAATGAGGGATATTTAAACTGGGATTGTATATGATTTGGAATTATTTCATTTAATATGATTTGGAAGTATTCAAATAAATAAGGTAGATTTGAATGAATTAAATTCGCATTGAATTTGATTTTTGGAAATAAAGGTAACTGATGATACTCGGGGTTGTTTAACTCTAAATGAATATATGGATTTGGATCTTCTTAATCGAAGGGTTGGTCTGAATGGTGTGAAACAAGATATGAAATGAAATGAACTCCACAGAGATGTGAATATATATTTCAAGGTTTGAAATTTGGAAGGAAGAAACAATTATGGTTTAAAATTTTATTTTTAATTTATAAAACTATATATATATATAAGACTATGTTCTATTACTTAAAAATTTATTTTATTAGCTTTTGCAATTTATATACTATTTGTTATAAATGAATTTTCCTATATTTTATTACTTAAACTATTTAATAAATTTTTATTTTATGTATTTACATAGTAGTTTAAATTAGCTTATTATACTTTAACTATTTTACTATATATAAATTTCATATAAAGGTTTTCGTTTATAAGTATTTTCATAATTATATTATATAATTGTAAATTCCTTCCTAAATGGAGTTTGATTTTTGATTTGAATTATTATTCAAATGGAGTTTCGATATGAAGATAGGTTCTAACTGAATGCGAATCGACTGTAAACGATTATAACATTTCAATGAAAATATATATTCTATTTGAATATGAATGGATTTCGAACATGAATCGATTTGGAATAATTTGAAATCCTTGGGATGAAATATGTTCTAATTGAATATAAGTCGATTTTAAAATATTATGGGATTATAATGTAAAGATATTAAAATATAATCTAGTTTGGAATATAATCGGTCTGGCATGATTATGATAATTTGATAGGGAATTATATTCTATATGAATATAAATTTGGTTCGAAACAAAATATGATATTTTGACATGAAAGCAAACCTTTGTGAAAAGTAAAAAAGACCCGACCGATGTGGAAATTGTAAACGTTGGTTGTTAAAGAGACCGGAGTCGACATAAGGCATACTCTCTGTCAGTGACGATACCACTTTGACAACTGCGAACGTTATGACATATCTAGAATAAGTATGATGACTTGGAGGCGATTATTGAATCGAAGAAGATGAACGATGACGAAATAGCCCTGACCTTCGGGTCAGAATTGAAATGACTAAAACAGGAGCTATACCGTGACTAATTGAGGTAGCATCTTTGATCGGACACACTTCTTCGATACTATTTCTATGACTATGATGATGATGATGATTTGGGCCCATTTGAATTTGAGAGTGTGATCCGAGGTGGGCGGTAGTGGCTGCTATGCGTTACCACCGGTCCGGGAGTGCAATTGGCAGAATCCTACCTTGGGCATTGCCTCGAGTGCCTTGTCATATTTATCCATATCGAGCCCCGTACGATTTGATTTAGTATTGCGTTCTATGGAGTGCCCTCTGATAACACCAGTACGGTGAATTTACGGTACTATATCGACTATTGATGCCTGTAAACGGCGTATGGGTAATATGGTTATCCCGCTTACGCTATTTTTATGATATTTACTTTACTGGATAGACTCTATCATAATAGCGTACTATACTATGTATGTACTAGTTTAACGGATCCTCGAGAGACGGAAAATCCCGTAACATCTCTTGAGTTACTGTACCCATGAAACTCAAGTTATTGCATGTTTTAATTTGACTAATATGAGGATGATTTAGTGCTGATCCGAGTGTTTGTTGTGTTTCCTTTTTCTACAATACGCTTGGGTCAGCAGATGTTGCAGTTAACGAAGATTACTTTGTATTGGACATCGAATACGAAGATTTGGTATATATCTACTATATATATATTTCCGCTGCATTTTTATTTCCGCTGCCTTGTTATGTATAACTGCTTATGTGTAACTCTGATTTATCATTTGTACGTTATAGTCAAATGTATATATTCCAACTGTTTTTTCAGCTATTTGTTTATTATATATTGTCCTTCCGTTGTGAGTACTATGGTATTGTTTTTTTCTTCTTCTTCGTTTCTTCTTTTCCCAATAACTACCTGTATTTGTGATTTGTTTGGGTCGACATGTGTGGATTATTGTCGATTTGAACAGTCAAAAAATATGGGTCGTTACAGTTGGTATCAGAGCGATGGTTAGTGATAACCTTGGCTTTGTTGGGAATTAACTCATTACAGATGGGGTTGGAAACGCCCTAGAATGGGTTAGAGTGATATAAGAGAGCGTACTTGTATTTTTGATAAATTGGTTTTTCATTGTGTTGATTTTTTCTGTTGAAATTTGTGGATTCTAGTCGATATATGGGACGCCATAGAATCGATAGGAATTCCTAAATAATCGAACAGAATGATCGACATAATATGGTTTTCGATTATATTTTACATATATTATATATACTGTTAGTGGTTTAAAGTGTATAAGCATTGGTCGTTGGTAGGTAATAATAATAAGTTATTACCTATTACGGTTAATTCAATAATAATTTTGATAAGGAAAATTTAATGGTTTTAGAAAATATTTGAAATGAAATACCTATAGGTATAACTGGGGGTAAAAGGTTGTGTTTAAAATAGAAATGAACTTGAAACTTGATCCTGGGTATTTTTGAAATAGTTTTGCCAAAGTTTTAAATAATATCATATTATAGGTAAGATCGAAAGGAATGGTTTAAAGGATTTTTAAAAGAAATAAGTGTGTAATCCCTTCTTGGGCATCAGAAATGACTTCGGTAAGGAGTGCATGCATTATCGATGTTTATTATGAAGTGTCTAAGTGGGGGAGACCACTCCGTACTTTCATAACTTGTTTGAAAAGAATTTTTGGATCTAATTTCCATGGGTATGTAAAGTGGAGTTTAAGATTAAACCAGGAGTGAAATTTCTTTGTTTGTTAATTAAAGTTGGATTTCAATTTATGGTATGTTTTTTTTTGGATTTTATAAATACATATACATTTCAAGCTTGGTTTATAAAACCCGGAATCAAGCAATTTAAGTTCATCCTAGTTAACGACATCGATTCAAGATTAATTTTCTCAATTCATTGGAGTTTTAGACTTTGAAATTATGGAATGGACTTAAGAATTAAGAGGGGTTGTCACCTAAACTCTTAAATATGGTGATGATAAGGGTCAAACTAATCACAACTTTGATTGGTAAGGGTGTTAGAAGAAATTGAAATTTACCGCGAAATAAAATTCAATTTAGCCAACTAAATCAATTGAAAATTTGGTTGTTGTAACGATCCGGATTTTCGGCGACTTTGGTTATCGACATAAGCACGATGTCGATAACCAAAACGTCGAAAAATCCTGGTAATTAGTGAAAGAAATTAGAGGGTGAGGAAAGATAAGATAGAAAATTAGAATAGAAGAAGAAGAAGAAGAACACAACATCAGAGTAACACGAATCTCACAGCGGAACGAATAAATATATTTCATAACATAACTTTGAAATACAAATCAGTACTTGAATATACATATCATTATCAAAGTACAGCACTTACAACACAGCGGAAATAACTATAGCTATAACATCCTGAAGCCTCCTGCTCCAGCTCTTCAAGTGTATCTGTAAAATCCCGACTACTTGACTGCCCATACAAATTTAGGCACCCAAGAGTTTAGGGAAAACAACAAAGTAAACTCCGGGTCAGTCATGGGACTGGTATGAGTAAAACATTTTAAACCAGTTCAAACAGGTAATCGATATCTCATAAGACCACGCCGCATAACGGAACGGGTTTTTCCCTTATGAGAATCCAAGATAACTTTATATCAAAAACCTTTTGATATTATAATAATGTCTATTAACCACAGTATATATATAATCATCTAGCAGAAACGCTTTCATCTCACGTTCTACATATATAGTATACAATCAAAACCGCAAGCACGTATTGGGTAATGGATTTCCAACTATGACAAGGTATGGAATCACCTTCCGCTTGTGTACCTCTAGAGAGGAATACACTGGGTTCAACAAGAACATCTTGCAACCCGGCCACACATGACCGACCACTCATTTCGCTTGAGTGTATCGAATGTATATCACCAACAGCTGGGATCAGCAACCGTTTCCCGAATGGGACAGCATCAACAATAGATTTTTAGAAGTAAATGAAACTCTAGATCAGGTGATTATACACCCTACTTCGGTGCGACCGACTTAGCCATGCTGCCTGCCCGATTTCTGTCATTTACCGGATGATGAGGCTAGAAGCTACGCTTTATCATCACACCAGATTCACTTTGAATGCCACATCGTCAAATCCATCAAATCACCGATTGACGTCTACAACAATACATTATGTGTTAGCTAAAAGAAGTTTCCTCCTCCGCTTCCACTCTTGGTACGGTTGGAGAAATCAATATACGTGATCGTCTGGAATTACTCTGTCAAACATCCGTCCATACAAGTCATCCAGGAAAAGGATGAACCGAAGGCACTGTTCTGTAAACATGATAGCCCTTGCATAACTCCGTCTTCAATTTCCTTTGGCATATATGATTCGCAACGCTTATGCCAATACAGAGTGGTTCTTTGGATAATAATCCAACCGGTCTCTCCATATTAACAACGTTAAAATGGTCAAAACTTCGATAGTCTGTGATTTAACTATCGAATAAAAATAGGTGTGCAAACAATGATATTATTTCCAAATGGAAATTATATCGATCAAACATCATTCAACATTCATCTCTTTAGTTCATTAATTTACTTATCTCATGTTTCCCTACGTTCAATATTCCTTATTTCTAAATTTGGAAAATATACGTTATTAACAATGGAAAACATTTCCATTTCTTTGTTTCTTTATTAGAAAACAATATTGGTTTCTTATTTGGAAAACATTTCCAAAGCTTCTTCATTGGACTTAGACAGATGTTTAAACAAACATTGCTATGCCAACTCAAACCATTTCCTTTACTGCCTAACCTTAACTATTCCTTAGTTAAAAACGAAGCCAATCAAGTTGGGGTAGAATTACCTCTCAGACCTTAACTGAACAACATTTCTAACTTTGAAATAGGCAAAGTTCACTTTATATTCCATTTACTAACTTCCTTACTTAACCCTCCTTCGAATAGCTATATTCGATTGACTCTTTTTACTTAACTCCTATTCGATTAACCTTTATCAATTAACTCTATTGGACTAACACTATTGATTTACTCATTTCACTTAATTCCTTTCGAATAAACTATATTCGATAACTCCTTTTACTTTCTTCGAATAAACTATATTCGATTAACTCATTCTACTTTCTATTCGAATAACCATATTCGATTTAATCATTTGCTTCTATTCTAATCGATTAAACTAACATCGATTATCTCCTTTCAACTTTATTCTCTAATCGATTAACTAACATCGATTAACTTCTTTTTAACTTTATTCTCTAATCGATTAACTAACATCGATTAACTTCTTTTTAACTTTATTCTCTAATCGATTAACTAACATCGATTAACTTCTTTTACTTTAACACTAATCGATTAACTAACATCGATTAACTTCTTTTTAACTTTATTCTCTAATCGATTAACTAACATCGATTAACTTCTTTTACTTTAACACTAATCGATTAACTAACATCGATTAACTTCTTTTACTTTAACACTAATCGATTAACTAACATCGATTAACTTCTTTTTATAAACTACGTTTTCCGTTACAACTATTTCCTTTTTATAACGTTTACTTACCGTTACAAATATTTCCTATTTATAACTTCTATTTACCGTTACAAATATTTCCTATTTATAACTTCTATTTACCGTTACAAATATTTCCTATTTATAACTTCTATTTACCGTTACAAATATTTCCTATTTATAACTTCTATTTACCGTTACAAATATTTCCTATTTATAACTTCTATTTATTTTCTAAATAAATATCCCTTTTATAAAACCGTGTTCGTTTTATAAATATTTCCTTTTATAAAATCATGTGATTTTATAAAATTCCTTTATTTCAATACACATTGAAATAAATTCTTTTTACTTCCCAGGGTCTTTTATGATATTTAAAATATCGAATAAAAATGATCAACATCATTCTAACACCCATAATCCATAACAGATTATATAACACATCATATATCACAACATATGAAAACAGTAAAATAAATGTTGAGGAATCCAGTCGGATTCCTCCAACCTGTTTCCCTGCATCACAGATGTTAAACAATATAGATAACATCACTTTCAGTTCTATATGATATATTCTGTTAAACAGAATCAATATAGAAAATTTAACTAACTGACTAGCAGTTCAATCAAACCGTCAACATACAGTAAATCAGCCAATATCTAACAGTTCTAAAAATACAACATGAAATTATAAACTGTTCAGAGTTAGTGAGATTTACTCACATTGGACGATCATCGTTAATAACGATAACCATCGCTTGATTCTGTTGGACAATTTATTTTGCTATAAATTGTAACGAGCACCAATCCACTCCCAGTCAATTCCATAGCGGAGTGTTTGTTCATGCGATTCTATAGGATCTGATTTTTTTGACTAATTCGGACAATGTACGAGAAGGTTATTTATTTTCAAAGACTACACCCAATTGCTAAATACAATAACTTAAATAAATTTATAGAATTTGGGTCTTCACCTTTTATATTTTGGGCCCATCTAAACTTGAACCACCCAGGCCCATATTGGACCCTTCTTCCAGATCCAAGGAGTACGAACCCGCAACTCGCCCATTTACAGACATCACCGAATACTCCCAGCTCCATTTCCTTCCTGACGCATTAATCCAATACAGACATCAACGTTCCCCTCCTCAACTCGTTCTCCATCCTCCGCTTAGTATTTAACACAACCCGAGTCTTTCCCCGGCAATCCCAACTCAATTTCTTCCAACCATAAGTCTCCAGCTTCATTCAAACACCACTGCCAACATTTCCATTCTGTTCATTTCATTTTGCTTCATTGAATACATCACATCCTATAATTCCACAAACCATGCAGTTCACGCAACTCCACACCAAACTCACAAAACATACACCGTGTTCTCTCAATACCCATATTTTCAACCCCACAGTCGCACTCTCCCTACTAACGTAGTCTTCCTCGAGCCCGCCACCACACCAACATGTCTCTCCTCTCATCCCATCAGTCCACGCTCGCAGCTTAGGAAGCACATTGTCAACCCTTACACCGCCATCTTCTGGGGAGTGACGAAAATAGTTTTGAGCCGAAAATGATGGCGGCTCAAATGACTGATCGGAGAAATGAAAACCTAGCATTAGGAAATGAATGTAAGGGTTATTTATAGGATTTTTCTTGTTATGTAGGATATGCGGATGGGATCACTTTGGTAGGTAGGGTATTCGGATGAGATTTAACCATTATTTAAATGTCCAAGCTACCTCCAGTAAAAAGAAATATCACCAATCCCACACCATACTTCTGTGCATCCGTCCTATACTTAACGTCAAGACCCCTCTCACTCAAACCCTTTTGTGGCCACGATTTCTTCTTTTATCTGTTTTTGAGAAAATGGCGGCTACTGTTAGTTTACAGGGAATAAGAATACCTTTCGGTCTTGAGGAAGGTAGTAAACCCTTATCTGTTGTTACGTGGATGCTTTAATACCGTACAACGTGCATGTATTTATCACCACAAATCCATTAAATGACGCCACCGTGCATGCTTGTATTGTTTATCACCACAAATCCATTAATGAATATACGCGTTGCCACCGTTCATGCTTGTATTGTTTATTAAGGTTACCCGTTGCGTAACAGTTCGTTCGTTTATGGACTGCTAACGACAAAAACTAAAATACCATTTAGATCAACAAGGTGCCACAACCCCAAAAATATAATAATACCGGTAGGTGGACTTATATTTTGAAACTTCAAAAACGTTGGTTTCAGGGTGCGAAATACTTCAAATAAAAATCGCTTATTAAATTAATTAAAAATCACCATAAAATTCTAAAAACTAAATTATCACTACGCCTCTAAAGAATCTTGTCTAAATTCAAAACTGATCTCTAGTTATATCGAATAAATCGTTACGGTCGATAAACGATTCTATAGCGACTATTTTAAAATTCGATTTGGACATACATCAAAATCTACATGACGAAATCCTGATTTTTCTCTTCCACTAGAAAGATATACTCCACCAGCTCCACACGTTTCTTGTTTCACAGAAATCCGATTTAAAACGAACCCTGTACATTCAGTTGAAGTTCGAATCGCCAAATAGCGAACTGCCGCGCCATTACGGGCTCGATTATAATTATACTATAACTATACGTTCAATTGTCGACGATTGAATATATTCGTTATTCAAATTCAAATTCCAAGCTGAATTACATATCACAGATGATCCGGTTCACACCATATCGTCATTTCAGCTAACTCTGATTATTTCAGAATTAAATATATTATTTAATTTATTATTTTAAATTAAATATTCACCATTTATTAATTCAACGATCTTTAAATTCACTAATCACCATTAATATAATTAAATAAACTAATCATAATACCCCTGCCAATGTGGGTCATTACAATCTTCCCCACTTAAAATAATTTCGTCCTCGAAATTGCTAAAAGGTAGAGGACGACCCTATCGACTGGTTAGAACATATTTGTTCACTTCTTAACTTCAGTTTCAACTGAACCAATTTAATTTCAATTAAATTATTAATTAATTCTTATCAACAAAAATTTTCAAAAATCCTGAAAATTTTCTAACTCCTCAACTTTTCGAAAAATTTCGCCAGCACCTCCTTCGTACTGGTCACTACAGTCAAACCACCACTCGCCTCTCTGGGCCATTTCCAACTCAAAAGAAAATCAAACAGCCAAGCGGCTTGCCAATTCAGCTCATAAATCTTATATCCAATAGAAATATAAACTTGTACCTTTTTGTCGGCATATCATTATATCCTTTCCACCTGTTATTAAATTCAGCGGATACAAGGGTTATCCCAATCAAATCCCCATCTGCTTTTATTCACAACACACCCATTCGCTTATATCCAAGCCAAATCCCATTTCAACTCAAGTTCAATTCTTGATTTTCAATTTCCTTAACTCCTCAATCCAATACCATTTCGGATTTTAATTTCACACATCCAATCTTATTTGATTTCAATTCAACTTCAGTTACCACTTAACTGACTTTGCTTTAATTTAAATCTGCTTTCACAAATTTCTGTTAAATTTGTTTTTTAATTTAAACAGTCTTTCCCTGGGAGTTTTTAAACAGTTTACTCTTTTCAAAAATCAAATTTTCCTTTTTGAACATGTCACTGAGCCTTTAATTAATATTCTATTAATTAAATCGCTTCTCTATTTCTTTATCAATATTTGTTAACCAAATATTTTCAATAACCATATTGGCCTTTTATGTTATTTGGAAAACATTTCCGAATATCGCCTTCCTTTATTTTCTAAACTTTAGAAAATATATGCTATTTATAATTGGAAAATATTCCAATTACTTATCTCTCTTCCCGATCTCGTTTATTTTTATACTTAGGAAATATTCTTCATTATATTTCCAGGCTTACACTTATTTGGGTTAACACGGATGTTGGGTAAAACATCGCTACGACAACCCAAATACTATATTCAACTAACTCTTATTCAACATTGATCTTCGAGCCTGAAACCTTACTATTTATTTGTTAATAATGAAATCAATCAAGTTGGGGTATAACTACCTCTCAGACCTTGACTGAATAACATTTATAACGTCAAAACAGATATGACTACTTACTCGAACAATCAATAACATACAACTACTCCTTCACTTTTAAACACATATAAACTTTCTCTTTCTATTCTTACTAGATTTTATTCTTATACTTCCTTTTTGATTATACTATTCTATTTCTAAGTTCGTTTTCTTATCGACTTCTATATATTTTGATATGTTGATTTCTAACTATCAAATTATCTTAAAAATATTCTAACTCCTTAAATTCCCGGAAAAATTCGCCATAACCTCCTTTGTACCAGGAGCATCGGGAAAATCCCCAAACTGCCACACATGCCTTCTCCAATCAAAAAGAAAAAGAAAAGCCAAGCGGCTAGCCGATACGGCGCATAAAATCTCATATATGAATTAAATACATACCTTTTTGTCGAGCATTCTATTTATATACCTTCATACCTTATCCATACCTATCTCATGTATATCCATACATTTCTAATTCATTCCAACTTAATCCAATCGTTTTAACTTATTTCGTTAAGTGATTTTCAAATTACTGGTTTTCCCATTTCACCTTCATATTTGAGTATAACATGTTCAAATATATTTTAACTTGTTTATCCACTAATTGAATTCCATTTCAAATTTTATGTTCTATATTCGATTTCGAATATCCATTTACAGATCCAATCCACCTTTCAAAGTTCAACTTCAACTTCAAAACTCGATTAACTAATTCCTCTCGACTTAGTTAATTCTATTCAATTTCTATATTTGAATTTCGTTTCAATTTCCTTATTCAAATTCTATATTTGAATTTCATTTCAATTCTATTTTTCAAATTTTATATTTGAAATCTCTTATATTTTCTATATCCAAACGCCATTTGAATTTCTATATTCAAATTCAATATCACTTCCATTGAATTTCATATATTCAAACTCCTTTTGAATTTCTATATTCAATTTCTATTTGGATCCTCTTTATTCAAATCCCCTTTGAATTTTCTATATTCAAATCCTATATTTGAACTTCATTTATTCAAATTCCTTTTCAAACTTTCTTTATTCATTTTCTAAGTTTGAACTTCCTTTATTCAATTTCCTTTAAATAAGTCTCGGTTTCAATTCCTTTTGAAATCGATATTTCTACCTTTGGAAAATAGATTTCCCTTTCAATTTCATACTTGTATTTTTATTTCTGAATTATCCAATGATAATTCTTTTCACTTCATTTATAAACTTTGTTTATAAAAGAACTATTTATAAACTTCGTTTATAAAGGAACTTCTCGTTTTATTTCTTTTAAAACAAGTTAATATTTCAAATCTATTTCAAAGTTCAAATTCTATATTTTAAATCCCATTTCGAAATTCAACACAACTTGTCTTTCTCAAAACAAATTCAAAACAGTATTTCTGGTAGTAATTCGTCACTTACAACTCGAAAATGAATACTGATGATGCAGCTGTCATCATCAGAATCTATTTTCCAGCGATCGAAGTGAGTTCAATACTATAAAACCATTTCTAAACATTTCCACTTTGAAATTCATTTCAACATATAATTCACACTGCTTGTAAAACAATTTAAAATCTCCCAGGATCTTAAATTTTCCTCATTTTTAATCCAAATACATTTACAAACACTTATCCAATTCTCCAGAATTTTAACTCGATTTCTGGCTTAAATTTCAGATTTAACTCATCTGATTTCACGTATTTCACTTATATGAATTCTGATTGGTTATTTACATAACCATTTAATTTATAATCTTACTCGATTATAATAACAACCAATATATCCAATACATATCAAAATATACGTTGGGTAAACTATTTCGTTTACCCTCTTTCAAAACATACCATGACGGTTCATCATATTCAAGTGTTTACAAAATCCCTACCGATACAGTGGATCAAACTGATCGACCAGAATTCACAAACAACCCAACCAATGGATCTCCACAATATAAAACCATTTTTTTATATCAATAACAAATACGTTCACTCGTATATATACACTCAATCTCAGTCTAGGGTATTACTAACCCTATCTCTACCGAGTCACGCCACAGAGCCAAGTAATTCTTAACTTAAGCTCTAATACCAACTGTAACGATCCGGATTTTCGGCGACTTTGGTTATCGACATAAGCACGATGTCGATAACCAAAACGTCGAAAAATCCTGGTAATTAGTGAAAGAAATTAGAGGGTGAGGAAAGATAAGATAGAAAATTAGAATAGAAGAAGAAGAAGAAGAAGAACACAACATCAGAGTAACACGAATCTCACAGCGGAACGAATAAATATATTTCATAACATAACTTTGAAATACAAATCAGTACTTGAATATACATATCATTATCAAAGTACAGCACTTACAACACAGCGGAAATAACTATAGCTACAACATCCTGAAGCCTCCTGCTCCAGCTCTTCAAGTGTATCTGTAAAATCCCGACTACTTGACTGCCCATACAAATTTAGGCACCCAAGAGTTTAGGGAAAACAACAAAGTAAACTCCGGGTCAGTCATGGGACTGGTATGAGTAAAACATTTTAAACCAGTTCAAACAGGTAATCGATATCTCATAAGACCACGCCGCATAACGGAACGGGTTTTTCCCTTATGAGAATCCAAGATAACTTTATATCAAAAACCTTTTGATATTATAATAATGTCTATTAACCACAGTATATATATAATCATCTAGCAGAAACGCTTTCATCTCACGTTCTACATATATAGTAAACAATCAAAACCGCAAGCACGTATTGGGTAATGGATTTCCAACTATGACAAGGTATGGAATCACCTTCCGCTTGTGTACCTCTAGAGAGGAATACACTGGGTTCAACAAGAACATCTTGCAACCCGGCCACACATGACCGACCACTCATTTCGCTTGAGTGTATCGAATGTATATCACCAACAGTTGGGATCAGCAACCGTTTCCCGAATGGGACAACATCAACAATAGATTTTTAGAAGTAAATGAAACTCTAGATCAGGTGATTATACACCCTACTTCGGTGCGACCGACTTAGCCATGCTGCCTGCCCGATTTCTGTCATTTACCGGATGATGAGGCTAGAAGCTACGCTTTATCATCACACCAGATTCACTTTGAATGCCACATCGTCAAATCCATCAAATCACCGATTGACGTCTACAACAATACATTATGTGTTAGCTAAAAGAAGTTTCCTCCTCCGCTTCCACTCTTGGTACGGTTGGAGAAATCAATATACGTGATCGTCTGGAATTACTCTGTCAAACATCCGTCCATACAAGTCATCCAGGAAAAGGATGAACCGAAGGCACTGTTCTGTAAACATGATAGCCCTTGCATAACTCCGTCTTCAATTTCCTTTGGCATATATGATTCGCAACGCTTATGCCAATACAGAGTGGTTCTTTGGATAATAATCCAACCGGTCTCTCCATATTAACAATGTTAAAATGGTCAAAACTTCGATAGTCTGTGATTTAACTATCGAATAAAAATAGGTGTGCAAACAATGATATTATTTCCAAATGGAAATTATATCGATCAAACATCATTCAACATTCATCTCTTTAGTTCATTAATTTACTTATCTCATGTTTCCCTACGTTCAATATTCCTTATTTCTAAATTTGGAAAATATACGTTATTAACAATGGAAAACATTTCCATTTCTTTGTTTCTTTATTAGAAAACAATATTGGTTTCTTATTTGGAAAACATTTCCAAAGCTTCTTCATTGGACTTAGACAGATGTTTAAACAAACATTGCTATGCCAACTCAAACCATTTCCTTTACTGCCTAACCTTAACTATTCCTTAGTTAAAAACGAAGCCAATCAAGTTGGGGTAGAATTACCTCTCAGACCTTAACTGAACAACATTTCTAACTTTGAAATAGGCAAAGTTCACTTTATATTCCATTTACTAACTTCCTTACTTAACCCTCCTTCGAATAGCTATATTCGATTGACTCTTTTTACTTAACTCCTATTCGATTAACCTTTATCAATTAACTCTATTGGACTAACACTATTGATTTACTCATTTCACTTAATTCCTTTCGAATAAACTATATTCGATAACTCCTTTTACTTTCTTCGAATAAACTATATTCGATTAACTCATTCTACTTTCTATTCGAATAACCATATTCGATTTACTCATTTGCTTCTATTCTAATCGATTAAACTAACATCGATTATCTCCTTTCAACTTTATTCTCTAATCGATTAACTAACATCGATTAACTTCTTTTTAACTTTATTCTCTAATCGATTAACTAACATCGATTAACTTCTTTTTAACTTTATTCTCTAATCGATTAACTAACATCGATTAACTTCTTTTACTTTAACACTAATCGATTAACTAACATCGATTAACTTCTTTTTAACTTTATTCTCTAATCGATTAACTAACATCGATTAACTTCTTTTACTTTAACACTAATCGATTAACTAACATCGATTAACTTCTTTTACTTTAACACTAATCGATTAACTAACATCGATTAACTTCTTTTTATAAACTACGTTTTCCGTTACAACTATTTCCTTTTTATAACGTTTACTTACCGTTACAAATATTTCCTATTTATAACTTCTATTTACCGTTACAAATATTTCCTATTTATAACTTCTATTTACCGTTACAAATATTTCCTATTTATAACTTCTATTTACCGTTACAAATATTTCCTATTTATAACTTCTATTTACCGTTACAAATATTTCGTATTTATAACTTCTATTTATTTTCTAAATAAATATCCCTTTTATAAAACCGTGTTCGTTTTATAAATATTTCCTTTTATAAAATCCTGTGATTTTATAAAATTCCTTTATTTCAATACACATTGAAATAAATTCTTTTTACTTCCCAGGGTCTTTTATGATATTTAAAATATCGAATAAAAATGATCAACATCATTCTAACACCCATAATCCATAACAGATTATATAACACATCATATATCACAACATATGAAAACAGTAAAATAAATGTTGAGGAATCCAGTCGGATTCCTCCAACCTGTTTCCCTGCATCACAGATGTTAAACAATATAGATAACATCACTTTCAGTTCTATATGATATATTCTGTTAAACAGAATCAATATAGAAAATTTAACTAACTGACTAGCAGTTCAATCAAACCGTCAACATACAGTAAATCAGCCAATATCTAACAGTTCTAAAAATACAACATGAAATTATAAACTGTTCAGAGTTAGTGAGATTTACTCACATTGGACGATCATCGTTAATAACGATAACCATCGCTTGATTCTGTTGGACAATTTATTTTGCTATAAATTGTAACGAGCACCAATCCACTCCCAGTCAATTCCATAGCGGAGTGTTTGTTCATGCGATTCTATAGGATCTGATTTTTTTGACTAATTCGGACAATGTACGAGAAGGTTATTTATTTTCAAAGACTACACCCAATTGCTAAATACAATAACTTAAATAAATTTATAGAATTTGGGTCTTCACCTTTTATATTTTGGGCCCATCTAAACTTGAACCACCCAGGCCCATATTGGACCCTTCTTCCAGATCCAAGGAGTACGAACCCGCAACTTGCCCATTTACAGACATCACCGAATACTCCCAGCTCCATTTCCTTCCTGACGCACTAATCCAATACAGACATCAACGTTCCCCTCCTCAACTCGTTCTCCATCCTCCGCTTAGTATTTAACACAACCCGAGTCTTTCCCCGGCAATCCCAACTCAATTTCTTCCAACCATAAGTCTCCAGCTTCATTCAAACACCACTGCCAACATTTCCATTCTGTTCATTTCATTTTGCTTCATTGAATACATCACATCCTATAATTCCACAAACCATGCAGTTCACGCAACTCCACACCAAACTCACAAAACATACACCGTGTTCTCTCAATACCCATATTTTCAACCCCACAGTCGCACTCTCCCTACTAACGTAGTCTTCCTCGAGCCCGCCACCACACCAACATGTCTCTCCTCTCATCCCATCAGTCCACGCTCGCAGCTTAGGAAGCACATTGTCAACCCTTACACCGCCATCTTCTGGGGAGTGACGAAAATAGTTTTGAGCCGAAAATGATGGCGGCTCAAATGACTGATCGGAGAAATGAAAACCTAGCATTAGGAAATGAATGTAAGGGTTATTTATAGGATTTTTCTTGTTAGGTAGGATATGCGGATGGGATCACTTTGGTAGGTAGGGTATTCGGATGAGATTTAACCATTATTTAAATGTCCAAGCTACCTCCAGTAAAAAGAAATATCACCAATCCCACACCATACTTCTGTGCATCCGTCCTATACTTAACGTCAAGACCCCTCTCACTCAAACCCTTTTGTGGCCACGATTTCTTCTTTTATCTGTTTTTGAGAAAATGGCGGCTACTGTTGGTTTACAGGGAATAAGAATACCTTTCGGTCTTGAGGAAGGTAGTAAACCCTTATCTGTTGTTACGTGGATGCTTTAATACCGTACAACGTGCATGTATTTATCACCACAAATCCATTAAATGACGCCACCGTGCATGCTTGTATTGTTTATCACCACAAATCCATTAATGAATATACGCGTTGCCACCGTTCATGCTTGTATTGTTTATTAAGGTTACCCGTTGCGTAACAGTTCGTTCGTTTATGGACTGCTAACGACAAAAACTAAAATACCATTTAGATCAACAAGGTGCCACAACCCCAAAAATATAATAATACCGGTAGGTGGACTTATATTTTGAAACTTCAAAAACGTTGGTTTCAGGGTGCGAAATACTTCAAATAAAAATCGCTTATTAAATTAATTAAAAATCACCATAAAATTCTAAAAACTAAATTATCACTACGCCTCTAAAGAATCTTGTCTAAATTCAAAACTGATCTCTAGTTATATCGAATAAACCGTTACGGTCGATAAACGATTCTATAGCGACTATTTTAAAATTCGATTTGGACATACATCAAAATCTACACGACGAAATCCTGATTTTTCTCTTCCACTAGAAAGATATACTCCACCAGCTCCACACGTTTCTTGTTTCACAGAAATCCGATTTAAAACGAACCCTGTACATTCAGTTGAAGTTCGAATCGCCAAATAGCGAACTGCCACGCCATTACGGGCTCGATTATAATTATACTATAACTATACGTTCAATTGTCGACGATTGAATATATTCGTTATTCAAATTCAAATTCCAAGCTGAATTACATATCACAGATGATCCGGTTCACACCATATCGTCATTTCAGCTAACTCTGATTATTTCAGAATTAAATATATTATTTAATTTATTATTTTAAATTAAATATTCACCATTTATTAATTCAACGATCTTTAAATTCACTAATCACCATTAATATAATTAAATAAACTAATCATAATACCCCTGCCAATGTGGGTCATTACAGTTGTGTAATAAGAACGATAACACATGACTTGGCTAACTCATAAGTTAATAAGTTAGTCGAGAAGGTGTTGGAAGAAACTTATGTTTGTCGATAATATGATTGCTGATAAATAGAATTGAAAGGAATGAAGAGGTTAATAGAATTTGAATGGTCGTTGAATTTGAAATGAAAGGAATCTGAATGGTGAACCTCATTTGGAAAATATATCAAATATAAATCTAAGTACGAACAACGTATGAGAAGGATATAAACATTTTGTTGAAGGGATATAACTTTATTTGAGAAGAGGAATCAAGCTGAATAAAGTTTAACTCAGGAAATCGAATAATAATGATTTGAGAACTAAGTATGAAAAAATTCGAAAGTGAACAGTCGTTAATTCAAACATGATTTGAGAGTCGAATAAATAAGTTGAGTAAATGAAATAATATTTAATTTGAAATGCGAGAATGAATTCAGTAAAGGAATAAAATAGAAGTCAAAAAAAGGAATAAACCATTTGAAAGTTTGATAAGGTTTGAAAGCGACATGGAAATTTAGTGAACGTGGTAAAATAGAATGGTTTATATAAAAGACCATAACTTATCTAACCTATGGTTATGGATTTAAAGTTAACTAAATAGAACGAGGAGAAGAGACAAAATGGAATTAAGCTCGAGAAATATAATTTGGTCGAATTAAAAACCATATATAAATGAATGAAATGAAATGTGGATGAACTTGAATAATTAAAATCAATAGATTGGAATTAATCCAAGGGAATGGCTAATCGAATATGGATAAATAAGGTGACATTCATTGAAATAAGGGTGAATTAATTAAGAAAAATGGAGTTTGGCAACTTGATTCATGTTTATGAATTTATTATTTAATATGAGTAAGTTAGTTGGAAATGTTAGAATGAACTCAAGTCTTAACATGAATTAATGCTTGGAATGAAATGGGAAATGAATAGGAAGTATATCGGAATAGAGTGAGCAATTGAATATGAATCCATTTCTCGAATAATGCCGTAATATCCAAATCTAAGTGTTAAAGATCTACTAAAATCTTGGAATTCAAAGGTTGAAACTTCTAATAAAATAAACCGTTGTTTATGCGAAACCTGAAATATTAGATAAGCTGAAGTAAAATGACTATAACTTTTGACGGGATGATCGGAATCTGACGATTTCGGGATTTTTCGGAAACCTTAGAAACTGAAATAAAACTTCCGTTAATAGAGCCACGTTGAAATTATCATGTTTACTAGGTCGAAATTCACTTATTAGTCGTATTACTATGTGTAGAAAATAAAATCTGAAGCGCATACCTATAGTGTTTTGACCATAACTTCCTAATGGAGCGTCGGATTTCGATGGGCGAGTACAATTCGGAAAGTCCAGGATCTGAACTAAAACTTTCCTTTAATAAGCTTTGTAAAATTTTGAGATTTAAAGGGGTAAAAACTGGGTTGAACAACTCAGACCTGCATTTCTTAGTGTACGGGCTGAGGTATTCGCCTTCACTAATATAGTCATAACTTTTGAACGAATTATCCGAATTCGACGAATCTAGACAATTCAAAAAGCTTGAAAGAAATGCAACAACTTTTACCTAGTGGGTTTTAGTCCAATTCCATCTTTTATAGGGTGATAATCGATGATTGTTTGCTGGCCTATCATGAATATTATAGTTTTGTAGTTGAAATGTCGATGATATGTTGTGTAAGTTATATGCATTTGCTATTTCGTGTATATATGTTTGATTCTCATGTATATGTGAGTATGTAGCAGGTGTAGGGAATTCACGCTATGCTTCGGAGCTCGCTTGCGCAAAATGCTATATTGCTAAGTAAATAAAATTTGCAAACAACGCTAAAAGTTACATCTTTATGTTATATGGTCTTGGGGTTATATATATATATATATATGTGTGTGTGTGTGTGTGTGTGTGTGTGTGTTTTTCCCCATTTTTTTGGGATGCCTCGTCGAATGATGAGATGTATATTTGAGTTTTATATATGTTGTGATTTTCCCGGACCTCTCCGTACAAGGGAGATGCTACCGAAATTTTCCGTGATTTCGAGAGATAGAAAATTTTATGATATTTTACAATTATAAAACTTATTTTATAAATGCTATTTTATAAGTATGGTTTTGAAATATATAAGTGTTCGATATCGGATTTCGTTCTCTTTTCGAGGACGAAAAGATTTTAAATGGGGGAGAATGTAACATCCCATATTTTCTGTATATTTAATTTAAATTTAAATAAATAAAATAGAATAATATTGGATAAAAATCAAATTTTGTTGATTATAATAAAGATGATTATTTGAATGGAGTATATATAGATTTTAAATTTAGTTATTTAGAAAGATTGAAATTTGAAATTTTATATTTAAAGAATTAAATAAATTAGAGGGTTTAATGTAGAAGTGGAAATTCAAATCTAATTGGAAATGGTGAAATATTAAGTTATTTAAGTTAAAAATTTAAAATTCAAATAACCAAATTTGGGAATTTAAATACTTGAAATATATATACAAAGTTGTTAAAAGTTAATTTTAATGATAATAATAACGAGGTAAATTACCTTGAGTATAAATGAAATTTTAATTTAGTTATACCGATAATGCATTGAAATTTCGAATTTAATATTTATGAAATTGAATAGAATTGAGTTATTTAAATTTAAATGGAATTCAGATTTTAAAAATTTATAAAGAATTGAATTCGGGAACTTAATATTCGTGAAATCAATTTATAAAATTTGTTTAAATCATTATTGGATTAAGTGGAATTTATAAATATTTAAAATTGAATTTAAACAGTTAATCGAATAATTGAATATTTTATTTATTTAATTAATTGTGAAATTTAACTGTTTTGGCGACGGTCTCGGAATTCGATGAAACTGGCGCCATCGGAACCAGAGCGGTGAATTATGATAGGATTTCAATTTGCGTTACAATCCGACTTAACGTTTGATCGTACGAGAGAAAATGTAATCGAGATCAATGTAAATGGATATTTGGTGTTTTCAACATTTGGGCCTTCTATAATTATATAAATAAAACCCACTTAACACCCCATCAGCCCATTTACAATATGCATATAACTTTCTCCTTCAAAACTTGTTTTTATGGCTGGAGGAAAATTTCAAAACCCTAGAAATAAAAAAAACCAGCTTCAAAAATCAAATCTCTTCAAACCATAGCTTATTATATACCAAATCGAAGCTCTTGACGATACGAAGTTTCTAGTACCATTTCTTTCAACATGCAGGGCTTGGATTCATCGGAAATGGGCGGTCAAAGTTGCTGTTTTCGGAACCTATAACCAAAAATTGGGGGTTTTCGATTCTGGACTTAATCGGAGATTTGGAGATATGGGTATTGAAGAGATTGTCGACGTGAGTTGAACCATGGTGTTCGGGATGTCTGGAAGTTGTTGTGGTGATTCGGATTTGGTGTTTTAGGGTTTTAAAACCGGTTCGTTCAGGCTAACGACGGACGGGGCTCCAACCATCGGAAGTGATGGCGTCGGTCTCGGGAGGTGCGGCTTTCAAGGAGCTACACATTTGCGATGGTCTCGGGTTTTCAAACATTCGGAGTTGGGTGGAGGGGATAGTCAAAGTTGTGGCTTATGTTGGGTTCTCACGTCGTTCGTGTAGCGAAGGTTTGAGGAGCGGGAAGATCAAATAGGGAGCTGACGTTTCAGGAGCTGATTGGTGAGGAAAATATTTAATTTATTTTATAAACTCAAAATTCGAATAGAGAAAAACATGCATAACTGTTACGTATGACCTGAGATTGACGCGTGGTTTGTTGCGTTAGGATCGTGGTGAAATTGTGGACGTTTTGGCACTAACCTCGTTGCGCTTGGAGACTGTCAAATTTTGGGCTTTGTTTGGATGTCCGATCCAATAAAGACCCAAAGGTGAGTGATTTTATCGCTCACGAATAACTAAATTATTCCCATATTTATTGAATTAAATTATGAAATAAGTTTGGTTGCATGGTTGTGATTTGGTTGTTGTTGAGTGCTTAAAACTGACATGACGTGTGTTAATGTGTAAATTTAATTGATGACTAGTCATTTTAATTCAAATGAAATGTCTAGTTAGAAAATCCCGACACTGGTTAACCGGTGAAAAGATTTAAATTTACTGTTAGAATAATTGGTGTGATGGATGCCTTGGTTGGTTACTACATGTTCCACTACTCAGTATATGGATGTTGTATTTATTTGTGACGATTAATCCCATTTCTCCCTTGATGTTATGAGCATCGAATAAACCCCGGGATTAATCGATTTGAAATGAATTAAGAACACAAATTGAAATGATAGATATCTGTGACCCTGATTTGGATTGAAATGATATATATCCATCCCTGAAATATCGAGAAACTAAATTAAGATCACTTGGCTATAGGATAAAAAAATTTATACTGACATCGGTTGGTTAAATGTTTTAAAATCCATGGGAAATTTATTTAAAGAAATATGTTGATACCCAATAAATACATTTACTTAAAAAATTAAAAAAATCTGAACCTTGGAAGTGTATTGAAATGATTAAGGAAATTTTCCCAAAACAAATGAGGGATATTTAAACTGGGATTGTATAAGATTTGGAATTATTTCATTTAATACGATTTGGAAGTATTCAAATAAATAAGGTAGATTTGAATGAATTAAATTTGCATTGAATTTGATTTTTGGAAATAAAGGTAATTGATGTTAGTCGGGGTTGTTTAACTCTAAATTAATATATGGATTTGGATCTTCTTAATCAAAGGGTTGGTTTGAATGGTGTGAAAAAAGATATGAAATGAACTCCATTGAGATGTGAATATAGATTTCAAGGTTTGAAATTTGGAAGGAAGAAACAATTATGGTTTAAAATTTTATTTTTAATTTATAAAACTATATATATATATGTCTACACCGTTTGTTTACAAATAAGACTATATTCTATTACTTAAAAATTTATTTTATTAGCTTTTGCAATTTATATACTATTTGTCATAAATGAATTTTCCTATATTTTATTATTTAAACTATTTAATAAACTTTTATTTTATGTATCTACATAGTAGTTTAAATTAGCTTATTATACTTTAACTATTTTACTATATATAAATTTCATATAAAGGTTTTCGTTTATAAGTATTTTCATAATTATATTATATAATTGTAAATTCCTTCCTAAACGGAGTTTGATTTTTGATTTGAATTATTATTCAAATGGAGTTTTGATATGAAGATAGATTCTAACTGAATACGAATCGATCGTAAACGATTATAACATTTCAATGAAAATACATATTCTATTTGAATATGAATGGATTTCGAACATAAATCGATTTGGAATAATTTGAAATCCTTGGGATGAAATATGTTCTAATTGAATATAAGTCGATTTTTAAATATTATGGGATTATAATGTAAAGATATTGAAATATATTTTAGTTTGGAATATAATCGGTCTAGCATGATTATGATAATTTGATAGGGAATTATAGTCTATGTGAATATAAATTTGGTTCGAAACAAAATATGATATGTTGACATGTAAGCGAACCTTTGTGAAGAGTAAAAAGACCCGACCGATGTGGAAATTGTAAACGTTGGTTGTTAAAGAGACCGGAGTCGACATAAGGCATACTCTCTGTCAGTGTCGATACCACTTTGACAACTGCGAGCGTTATGACGTATCTAGAATAAGTATGATGTCTTGGAGGCGATTATTGAATCGAAGAAGATGAACGATGACGAAAATAGCCCTGACCTTCGGGTCAGAATTGAAATGACTAAAACAGGAGCTATACCGTGACTAATTGAGGTAGCACCTTTGATCGGACACACTTCTTCGATACTATTTCTATGACTATGATGATGATGAGGATTTGGGCCCATTTGAATTTGGGAGTGTGATCCGAGGTGGGCGGTAGTGTCTGCTATGCGTTACCACCGGTCCGGGAGTGCAATTGGTAGAATCCTACCCTGGGCATTGCCTCGAGTGCCTTGTCATATTTATCCATATTGAGTCCCATACGATTTGATTTAGCATTGCCTTCTATGGAGTGCCCTTTGATAACACCAGTATGGTGGATTTACGGTACTGTATAGACGTTGATGCCTGTAAACGGCGTAAGGGTAATATGGTAATCTCGCTTATGCTATTTTTATGATATTTACTTTACTGGATAGACACTATCATAATAGCGTACTATACTATGTATGTATTAGTTTAACGGATCCTCGAGAGATGGAAAATCCCATAACATCTCTTGAGTTACTGTACCCATGACACTCAAGTTATTGCATGTTTTAATTTGACTAATATGAGGATGATTTAGTGCTGATCCGAGTGTTTGTTGTGTTTTCTTTTTTTTTACAATACGCTCGGGACAGCAGATATTGCAGTTAACAAAGATTACTTTGCCTTGGAGATCGAAGACGAAGATTTGGTATATATCTACTATATATGTATTTCCGCTGCATTTTTATTTCCGCTACCTTATTATGTATAACTGCCTATGTGTAACTCTGATTTATCATTTGTACGTTATAGTCAAATGTATATATTCCAACTGTTTTTTTCTGCTATTTGTTTATTATATATTGTCCTTTCGCTTGAGAACTCTGGTATTGTTTTTTTTTCTTCTTCTTTTCTTCTTTTCCCAATAACTACTTGTATTTGTGATTTGTTTGGGTCGACATGTGTGGATTATTGTCGATTTGAACGGTCAAAAAATATGGGTCATTACAATATTGATTTAAAAACCAATATAAATTCACTTGTCAAATTTCCAACTGTAAGTTTATATATAACTATAAACTCCACTACTTGTTTTATCACACTTTTCGTTTAATTGAAATATTCAACATTTCTCTTTAAAAATATTCCAAAGCCATAAATTTTATAAACCTAAAAATACCTTTTTTATTTTTACAAAATCATACACATTTATTACTTCTACTTTTAGTATAACATTATAATATATTATATTACTACAAAAACTAATACATACATATATATATATATATAAAAACATAGGATTTATTTTTATACTATAAATATTCAAATATTAGTTTCTTAAAATATCTGATTTTAAATTATAGTTTCTACTAAAATAAAATATCCATTTTGAAAATAAATCATTTTGTAAAATTCGACATAGTCGACTTCCATTGATAAACCCTTCCGAATTTGTCTTTACTACATTTACATTCCGAACATCGGAATAAAATTCATCGTTTCCTTTCGAATCGATATCAAGTTCCTTTTTAAATTCACATTGGAATTTATATGCCCAAATTATCCAATGATAATTATTCACCTCATTTATAAACATTGTTTATAAATTTAACCCCTTGTTTTATCTATTAAAAACAAGGTTATATTTTTAGATCCATTTGAGATTCAACTTCTATTTGGAAAATAAATTTCCTTTTTAAATTCTTTTATGTATATCAAATTCATTTTTGTATTCAAATATTATATACTGGTATTTATATATTAATATAGGGCCAATGTTATTCAAATATCCAAAATACAAATAATCTATCACAGATTATTTATCACATCATATATCACTATATATGAAAATAAACAATATAATTGTTGAGGAATACAGTTGGATCCTTCCAACCTATTTCCCTGCATCCACAGATGCTAGTCAACACAAATAGTACCATTCCCGCTTCAAGGTGGGATATTGCGGTATAAAGGGTCGTCCGCTATTATATGGGGAGCACATGGTCTCATCCACTAAAATGTGCAGGAATATCTAACTACCAAGCCTTTATCTACTATATATAATAGCTCACAACTGATAATAATTATCAATCCATCCTATCAATCAATCATCAATTATTTTTAACTACAAAAATAATTTTAAGTATTTAAATTCTGAATGAAATTTACTCACCTTGATTTTTAATTATCACCAAAGAAATTTTAATTCAAACGGAAATCAAATGAACGTGTGATTTTAGCATAAATTCCAATATTCCTAGAATTTTGCCAGTACAAATCATGAATGTAGATAACGTCACTATGTATCCAATGTGACGAGCAATGCTTGATTCTGACCTCGTTTGGGTGAGAATTTGTATTTATAAGATAACGATTCAAATTAAAACACTTAAATACTAATTACTGTTGTAACGTCCCGCCATTTTGACTGCTTCAAATTGGTGATTAAACTAACTTAAAACATTCAAATCGACGGATCATTATTTAGCTTACAGAGTTTAAAAACAGAATCAACATAGAAATACAGAATAAATAACACAGTTTTGAATAGTGAAATAAACTTTTATATATAATCAGAATTTGATACAAGATTTACTATACAGCGGAATTTAAAACTGTTTGAATACAGAAAAAAATATTACTATACAAAATCTTCTGAGTGCGCCATCTTTGGAATCCCCAGCTTCGCCGATTCTCGAATCCTAAGCCGTAATCTTTAAATTTGTACTGCTCGGGTCTGACCTGAGCATTCCATGCAAAAACATAAAACACCCGAGTCAGGATTAATCATAGCTCAAGTAAATTAACTTCAATAGAAACTGAAATATAATAGCTAATCCTAACTTTCAACCCAGATGTTGTATATAAAATAAACTATTGCGGTATCTGTTCATATCAGATCTAACTATTCCCAAGGACGAACGATATCGGGCGTTTGCGAGTGTACACGTGTATATAATATGCACATGTACACCGCCTTAACGTCCCTAACCAAATATAATTAATGACATAGGTGATTCCAGGAGCCTGCGTATACACACATGTACAGATACATGTGTGTACCGCCTCAGCATCCCAAAATCAGAAATAGTAAGTGTGAGGAAAATCACAAAGTGTGCAAAACAGGACAGCATAGAAAAACAATATATCAACTGGTACAGGAAATTTGTATACCAAAATCAAATACATATTCAAGTTCACAATGGTCTTAAATAAATGTGACGAGAGGACGAATATGTACAAGTAAGCCCAACCATGAGGCAGCGCATAACAACTCACGGTGCATGTCTTTTCTCGGTATAAATAACCTCATATTTAGTCACATTTTTAAGGCATCCTATTCTTGTTATAGGTTGATAAAGAATGGGCACTAAATGCACCATTAATTACATAGTCAAAGTAAGCCATGTAGCATTCATTTTGAATTTATAGGGAGTAGACGCCAACATCATGCATCCAAAATACATAAAGCAGTTAAGCCATTTCAAGTGTATATACATGTCAGGTGCTATAATAATTTATTCAAGTCTAGGATCAAGATGGCTCATACAACTATTCCAGTACTTAAGGTTCAGGGTATCAATAGTGAGATGCCAACATGACATGGCACAGTCAAGATAAAATTCAGCAGGGGTTTCCAAATACACACATAGCAAATAAACGCAGTGCAGTGTACATTGGTGAAGCGGGGTTCAATACAACTGAACTCACATAGTAGGTGGTGGAGTTATGTAACCCCTCAATGGTGCATGCAATCCATAATATGTAAATTAGTTGAACACCAAAATGGCAGGCATCAAAAATCCCACATGTATAATAAATAATTTTTCTTTTTACAGTAAGTAACAAAGAATCTCAATGCATATATATGAAAAAATTGAATTCATGTGGCATGTTTAACCTTTAAAAACGTACAAGTACTTCAGGGTGTACCAAAAATGAAGGATGCAAAGGTCTAATCAGTAGTTAAGCAAACTCAAAGCATTCAGCATGCACCGGCAACCACTTATTGTACAACATCCAACTGAGATGAAACAACATGAATATGCATGCAAATATATATACATATATATATGTTTTAGCATGTATAATGCATAACACAAGTTCAAGTATGAAGGGTTTCACACGACATAGTTAATGGAGCTCTGAACAGCAACAAAATCTCATGAAGAGGGCAACACGCAGGAAACAAGGGTAATGAACAAGATTCATGTGTAAGATACATATGCTCACAGTATACCGACCCCTGCAAACGAGTTCCCAAGTTCCAACAACTGATGTAAAATTTCTTTAAACCTACGTTCCCAAGTTAAAGGTTAACAATGCAGACCAATATCCTACGTATAGAAATATAACTGCTTTATAAGTCCAGTTATTATCAGTTTGCAGACACACGCGGACTTCAAAGGATTTGCCAAATTATTATCAACAATCACAAGCTGCTAAAGAAACCAGGATATTATATGTAGAGTAGGGCGGGTATAACCCAAATATAGTAAGCAACATTAGCTACAAAGACAAATGCATGCCCAGTTACAAGGTGTATAAGGATGGATGTCATTATCACAGATCAAGGCAAAGGTACAAATCCTACCCCAATACGGTTTCAGAATCACACATATGCATGTTAGATTTTAACACGGTATGGTTTTTCATTTACTGTCCCTTTTTCAGGTAGTTAAATTGCAAAGCTAAAAATTCATGCATGGAAACGTATGTGTGCTCAGTGTATATTCCAACAGCATGAACTTTCTTTTTATCCACCGATAACCTACAATGAAGTGCTCAGATTTATATTAATTACCTCCGTCATTAGTGGTGGTTTAAAATCAGGAAACCAAGTGATACAATCATATGTGTATCCATAGATTTGTATATAATTTGGATAATAGTTAGAAACTATATGTGGCTAAGCATTAGGCAAGACAGTGGGTAGCATAGACACAACAGTGTATGACCCTGGTTAATTGACATATCATGGATATGTGTACGTGGTGGATGTTAAAACTATAACATTGTCACAGTTTTTAATGATTGTAAATTATCCTAAGATAAAATTATAGGATTCTATGAAAACCTGCACTTTGAATGGAACAAAGATAATTTATGTCAAACTGTTTGTTAGTAAAGAGACACTTATTCAAAATAAACTCCCCAGACCATCATATATCAAACTGTGTACACGGTTTATAGAATGGAGCGAGCAATGGCATACACAGTAACTCAAAGATACCTTTTTCCCTAAAATAGTGTACTATAAGAAAATTCAGGCAATCTGTGCATTCAGGGGTGTAGGCGCAACTGAAACCGGCAACAAATGCAATTCAACCAGCGCAATGTAAGAAGTAACAGGGAATGTAGAAATTCAACCCCAAGCAACAACTCCAATACGAACGACACTCGATTAACTATTATATCCAAGTTAAAAATCGAATTTAAAAATCGAATTTAAATCTACTTAAACTTATGATTAATCGTGAGTGAGATGCTCACCTTGAATGCCACAGCGGAGAATAAAAGGGCAGGAAGCGACTGACTTTTCTGTTGGCTTAGCGCGTGGACTATCGGAGCTGGAGTCGAGCTTCTGGCCATGATATCGATGCTGCAATGAGGGCTTGGCCTCGATCTAATCCCAAGCGGGGGCTACAAATCCCAACTTAGCCGAGGAAAAATTGTGATAAGGGAAAATGATTTTCAGCAGATAGAGGCCATTATTGTTTTCAATAGGAAAGGGAAAACTGGAGGAGGCGCAATTTGGAAAAGAGGCGGAGCGATTTTACTTCATCGAGGAGGAAGTGATTTCATACTTTGATTAAGGCTAAAAGGATTTAGGCCATTACGGAGAAATGAAAAGGGCTTCGATCTTTTGGTTGGAGAACTTTGGGAAAGAAATGATTGTTGCTGGAAAAATTGGAAAGAGGTGCGTGATTTTTATAGAGGAAAAGTTGTGAAGATAAGAACGATGTCAATCTTAGGGCTTAGGGTAGCGGTGTACATCAGAGATAGGTTGGCACAATAAAAACTGAGGGAGGTAATACTTAAGGTAGGTAGGTAATAACGTGGCTAACTTTTATTTACGTTAAATTCAATACTTAATCTACCGTGAATCACCATAAAATGCTTAAAACATGCCCCCCAACACAATCTCCAAACAAGACAAAAAATTATACATACATTTTCATATTTTCGTTATGAATTTAGTAAAAATTTGTTCGGCTGCAATCCGACTCCGCTAGTATACGACGATAACTTAAATTTAAATGATTCAACGGTTTGCTGATTTTATTTCATTTGTTCAACAACAATCGCGTTCGATTTCAAACTTGAAACGTTAGTTCAAATACACACGTATCTAAGCAAAAATTTGATATATTTTAAAATTTCCAGTTAATGTAACGTTAATAACGTTTATTTCCAATCCAATCATTTGTATTTTCCAGTCGAAATTCCAAATTCAATTCAAATATCCAACCAAATTCAATCCAAATATTCAACAGTAATATTTGATTTTCAACAGTCCATTCTGAATTAAATATAAAATTCAAACAATACATTTGATTTTAAATTTCGAACCCAAGAATCAATATAGAATTACTTTTCATTAGCTAAACTCCAATTAATTCCATATTCTTTGTTGACGAAATTTCTGGGACGTTACAATCTTCCCCCCTTTAAAACTTTTCGTCCTCGAAAAGGAGAAATCGTTAAAGTTATGACAATATATATTTCAAATTCTCATATTCATGTGAAAATTTCAATAACTAATTTAAATATCGATATTTAAGTCATCGATCTTCTTTGTTTATCCCTCATATTAAATTTACTCGGAAGATCGAATTCCTTTTCAAACCAATCTCTTCGTGAAGTTCAAATTCTGTATAAGTTTGATTTATGTATCTCAAATTATTCCAAATTCTTTATAAACCTCATCTGTCACTATTTATCCGTCGTTCCACATATTCAATACAATCAAAATTCAACAACATCTCCTTATATTTAATTCATTTAATCCTTCCAAACACTCATATAAGAGCATAAATACATTTTTTTTCAAGTCATAAATTGTCGACTTGAAAATTTCCAAAATCTAGATTTTATTATTATTATTATTATAACTTTTACACAAAAATATTTGTATTATTACTTTAAAGCTATGGAATTGAAAATACTATGAAATCTTCTTATTTTAATTTCAAATTATTGGTTTGAACATATTTGATAACTCGAAGTTTGACAAGTCTATGGTTGTCCTCACAGATGTTAGGCATACGCTGGCCAGGCGCATGACTAAAATCTTCAAGCATCAAATATCCTTGCATCAACTCCCAGTGAAAATATATCAAAAATACCTTTAAAAACAAATACGGAAAGAATCAATGTGATACTGATATGTTGATTGTTCATGAATCGCACATACACAGTGGTTTCGTCTGGATCCCCCAGAAAACATCTGTATCCGTAGGAAATCACTTCCCTGCGTGTGACGGCCGGGAATTTCGCTCGATCTGAATCAGTCGTTAAACCGATCTATACCGTTCGAAACCCCTGATCGTTTGAGAACACGACAAAATAGAACGCAGACGGAAGAACATTTCATTGCAATTACAACAATTCCATCAGATACAAGAATATACAGAGTATAATGAATAAATTACATTCGATAAATATCAGAGATTACATTAAATTACATAGCAGCGGAAAAATAATACAAAGCACAACTGAAGGTGATATACGGATACAGAGCTTTCCGGATATCATTCCAGCTGTAAACCAGGATCCTGTGAATATAAATCTGCAAAACCAAAACTACTAGCTGCCCGTGTCGAAAATAGGGGCACCCAGAGTTTAGGTTAAAACAATAAACTCCAGGTCAGTCATGTGACTGGTGTGAGAACTAAAACAGTTATTAAAACTTTATTTTAAAGGAGAGTAATTCAAGGGACCACGCTGTATGACACGGAACGGGTTTCCTCCCAAGAATACCAGTGCATATCAATAAACAACGCAATGCTTTTTCGAAAAAAGAAGCTATTATAAGACCCAGGTCCCATCACACAATGCAACGCAAGCCGGAGGATAGGGTTTTCCCTTATAACAGCCAAACATGCTTGGTACGTTTAAAACAAATCATTTGATACTATAATAAGTGTATAGTGTCAAAACAATTTCAATCATAAATATAAATCATAGGCGGCATAGCTACCATCTACTATGTCGCCATACTAGTTCTACAATTAAAACCGCAATACACGTATTGGAAATTGGATTTCCGTCATGAGTCGAGGCAAGGGGAAAGCTCCTCTCCGCTTCGAGACACTCTAGCAAATGCCTCAGGACTACACACTCTGGGTAACCCTGGGATCCTCCAAGGTCGGTCCTCTCTTACGTTTGAGGATTAGTTATTCCTGAACACACGTTTCCCGGCCCTATAGGACCTATAATCGAGGCGCCTCGCATCCAAACCACAATGGTGAAAAGTATATAAATGTCAGGGCTGGTAGGTCACTGACACCACCCATAGCTAGAAAGAAACGTCGTGCACTCCTTGGGTCCTCATCCCGTTTTTGACTCATACCGAGGTGTGAGGCTCGCGAATCCACGCTATACACAAAGCTGCCACGTAGGTTGTGCTTTGATCATCAACCACAAGACTTTGCTTTTCAACATAAGCCTTGATCCATGCAACTCAGCATGCCACACAGGCAATTCATGCCATGCGATTGATATCTATCGATATATAACCTCTAAGCTCGTACGTCTCAGAGAAGGTCGTTAAGCAAGAGAATAAATTCTCCGCCGCCAAACAGATATATATTTAACAGAAATCAATCAACACAGAATAAAATCCAATGTCAGACACACAATCCATTTACAAGTTCGTTCTGGGTCTGAACGAAACCGGAGGCACTTTCCTCGCATATCCATCGATCTCCAAGTACGTCTGGACGATCACCAACTGATTCCCTCATCTTGGGTGTACAGCCCAATCAAGATCATCAGTAATCACCCAAATGATGTGAAGACTTCCGGTCTTCAACCACCGTCTTCATCTTCGACTTATCGTCGAATCGGTTATTCAGAATGGGTATAAACCCGGACTTTCCGAACAACCCACGTATATTAAAAACAAATGTTACATAAACACAACATACGCCTCATTCCAATTCAGCAACCACTAACCGCAAATTAGAAAGAGAACAATTTCCCAAATATTAACCTCGAAGGTTGAAACCAACATCAGATCAATATCCAGGAAACCATTCTTCTTAACTAACCAACAGCTAGTTTCTAAATTCCACATTCTTAGGGAAAGGTTCCCATTAATTTTATCCAAGATAAATTCTTTAAAATTTATCCTTTAATCTTCCTTTGGATGTCGTTTCAAACCAAATTATGGTTTTCTAAACTAGTCGAGATTAGCAACTACTCCGAAGTAATTATTTATTTTATTTCCCAATCCCAACCTATTCATCCCATGAAGCAAAACTGGTAATACTCCATACCAAACACCGTGGTGTTATCGGTAAAATTAATTACCATTTCATGTTCAAATCCAATTTAAGATTTAACTATCGCTTTGGAGCAAAATTGGTAATACTCCATCCTCGCTCACTTTCTAAATTTGATAATTTAAATTATCAATTCACATTTCAATTTAATTGCAGATTCATTAAAACTCCTTTTACTGGGTTAAAGAACTAGTGTCATTTAAAACATAGTTCACGATAAACCCAAATCACATTCTATTTATTATCGGGTTAAAGAACTAGTGTTATTTAAAACACAGTTCACGATAAACCCATGAATCAATTCTATTTAAACCCATTGCAAATCCAAATTATTTATTTAAAAATAAATGGGTTTTAAATTTCAGTTCAAAACTAGTTCATTTCGATAAAAATCTATTTTTATCTTTTCAAATATGGAGTTTTTCATCCCAATTTTTCCCAAATCATTTCTTTTGATTTTACACAAATTACTACTATTTTTAATAATTTTATCAAGGCCCGTACAGTCGATTTCCAACAACGGCCATCGAACTGCACTTACAGCGACCTTTTCCAAATTTGATTTGGACGTATCTCCAAATCCAACCGTTAGATTTCAAATTTATAATATTCGTTAGAAAGCTCTTTTCGATATGAACCCAACGGTTCCGGTTTTAGGAGAATCCGACGGTCGGATCTCCCGTAATGTCCGTTTGAAATAAATGGCCGAAATTCACGAACTGCCGCGGCGCGGCGCGTTCTATTCAGGCCATTATATTATATATATATATATATATAATATATATAATATATATTTCGTCGATTTCTATTTAAAACGAACTTTATAAATAGTTTTAAATTCGTTTCAAAAACAATTTCAACCTTTATTTCAAATTCAAATCAAAATTGAATTTTCTATTATTAATTCGTTTTACAATTCATTTCTATTCAATTCAAATTTCAATTCAATTTGAATTCATTTCAATTCGTTTTCCATTCAAGTCGAATTCGTTTTCAATTCAATTCAAATTGGTTTTCTATTCGATTCAATTCAAATTGGTTTTCTATTCGATTCAATTCAAATTCGTTTTCTATTCGATTCAATTCAAATTGGTTTTCTATTCAGTTCAATTCAAATTCGTTTTCTATTCGATTCAATTCAAATTGGTTTTCTATTCAGTTCAATTCAAATTCGTTTTCTATTCGATTCAATTCAAATTGGTTTTCTATTCAGTTCAATTCAAATTCGTTTTCTATTCGATTCAATTCAAATTCGTTTTCTATTCGATTCAATTTATAAAAACGAATATAATCGATATAAATATTGTTCGCGTCAAAATAGCGCATCTCTAATCAACACGGCTTTATATATTTCAATAAATTCGTTATTCTATTCAACAAATGAATATTTATTCTATTCAATATGTGAATCTATATTTTTGTCAACACACGACTAATCTCAACGAATGAGTACTGTCCACGTGTGACTATTTTTGTTATTTAATATATTTTATGAAAATTAAGGTATCTATCGTTTGATATTAAATCAGACTCCATCCGTAAATTAGTAAGAGAACGATTCCCTGAATATTAACCCCGAAGGCCGAAACCAACATCAGATTAATATCCAGGAGACCACTCATCTTATCTATTTTCCAGTTAGTTTCTAATTTTATATATGATAAAGATGTAAATTTTATTGTTAAAATATTTCGTTCAACACATGACTAATCTCAACTGATGAGTACAGTCAACACATGAACCTTTATTTTATAATATTCTTTATTTTTCCAATTGGAATGAGGCCCAATCAATTACCATATAAAGTTAATTATATGGATTCCATACAACACATGTATATAATAACAACGATAAATAATCAACCATCATCCAAAGTGCACTACACTGTATAAGCATCAAATATAGATATCTAACGCTTATAACAGCCTGTCAATCAATCGATCGACATACAACTAATTATTGGGATTAGTGTATGCCGTATTTTATCCCAATACCCGTGTGGGGTTTCAAACAATCAAACACAGATTTTATTTGTGCAGTTGGGCGATGTGTAAAATTTATCGACCCAATCAATATCAGTCAAATCAGTGTATATAAACAAATCGGCCGATTTGTTTATAACTATTTATTTACTCACATTCACGTTAAAAATTATATTTTTAACGACCAAATTATTTTATTCAACCTATGAATATTCTATTCGGTTCATTTATTAAATAAAATGATATCTTTATTTTTCTAACTTATTTTAGAAAATTTCGGCGGCATAACGGCACGATACTAGAAACGGGACAAGGCCTAGCCTTATCCCCGGTCTAGTGAAGGCCCACGCCATTCACACATCAATCAAATCCATTCCATTTCACCAAACAATTCAATTCAGACCAAATAATCTAACCAACTACACAACCAAACAATTAAACAAACAAGCCATCCATGGTCTGTGGATGACGGGTGTCGGGTGCTACTAAACACCGTCTGCATCCTAGTATATATATATATAACTAGAAAAGAAATTGAAGAGTGAGAAATTCTCACTGATAGCTATCCAAACTTCACGACACTTCATTTAGAAATCTTCGTCGTTCTCGCCTTTTTGTCACCTTCGTTGCCCGTATTCTCTACATATGTAAAAATTGAATTTTTACTTCGCTATTCAATATATAAAAATCGAATTTTTACTTCGTTATTCAATATATAAAAATCGAATTTTTACTTCGTTATTCAATATATAAAAATCGAATTTTTACTTCGCTATTCAATATATAAAAATCGAATTTTTACTTCGTTATTCAATATATAAAAATCGAATTTTTATACCTTCTATAAACCCAAAATCAAATTTTTATCCTTTCTAAACTGTAAAAATTATAGTTTTAACCTTTGTATAATATAAAAATTATATTTTTACACAATTAAAAATCATATCTTTAGCTAATTAAAAATCTCATCTTTTTTATTTTCAAAGTTATCGCCCCTTTCACTTTAAAGATTATATTTAAAAATCTCGTATTTCTCATATAAAAATATCGCTTTTCATATATTAAAAATCAAATCTTTTCCTTTCCTACATATACAAGATCAGGTTTTTAATCCTCTACACATATCAAAATCATGTTTTTAATCCTCTTCACATACCAAAATCATGTTTTTAATCCTCTGCATATGTAAAAATCAGATTTTTACAATGCTAATTATATATATAAACTAAAAACTGAAATTAAATGAATAAAAATAAAGAAGCTTACTTTGGAATCGGAATAGGAGGGGGGGCAGCAGGGTGGAGCTGAAGAAGGGGAGGCGGAAGGAGATGGGGGTCGGCGTCAGCAAGCAGGGGGGGCGACTGGCGGTCAACTCGATCGAGGGGGGGTTTGTGGGTTGCGTCGGGTTCGATCAGGAGAGGGGGGGTCTGGACGGAAAGGGGGGCGCCTGGCAGCGCGGTGGCGCGCTGCTCAGAGGAGCGGCGGCGCTCCTCCCTGCTTCTTCTCTTTTTTTCTTCTTTGAATTCGATTCTGAAAATCGAAGAAGGGGGCCCAGAAGAGTTAAAGGGGGAGAGAGAGAAAGGAAGCTTATTATGTTTTTTTTATTAATTTTAAATTCAAAAAGTTGACTTTTACATACGACCTCGAAACGAGGCCCACCGACTGTCGTCCATAGCGTTTTACCCCCATTCTGAACACAATGGGATATGTATCGCAAGCTGATTCGGCTGTTACAATCAGTTTTCATGAAAATCAACATATATCTCTATATATTGATTTTGAACGCGCATTTCAATTTACTGGGGTCACATACTAACTCTAAAAATCCCCGAAAAATATTTTCTAGCTTCATATTGACGATACGGTCCTAACAAAACTAGTTTCGTCGAATTCTGAGACCGTTGGAAAAATGGTCATTTTCCAGTCGATTAAAATCAACTAAAACTGGTCAAACACGTTTTCCTTTGCCACGCTCACATATTGATTCAAAAAAATATGAAATTTGGAATCTAGCAATAATTTGACATCACGGATCCAACAAAAGTGGTTTCGTCGAAATACGAGGTCGTTTGCAAAATTCCCATTTTTTTAAGGGCCTGAATTCCATAGCGACTATTCAGAATTTTCAACTGGACATATCTTTTGATTCCCGCTATGAAATTTTTATTTTTCGGATTCGTTGGAAAGACATTCCCAATTAGATCCTATTATTTTTGGTTTCACTAAAATCCGGTTTGTTTTGCACCCAGTACATTCAATTGAAGTTTGAAATCGAATTATCGAACTACCGCGCCATTTTCAATTCCTTTTATAATTAAATATAATTATTTATATTCTAACGGCGGCGTATATAATATATACATTCGCATTATATTCAAAATAAATTTTCGTCGATTTTATTTAAAATAATTCATTTTAAATATTCAAAATTCATTAAAATTGCCAAAATAAAAAATTTAAACTGGTCCAGATTTTCGGGTTGTTACAATCTCCCCCCCCCCCCCTTAAAACTTTTCGTCCCCGAAAAGGAATAAAGTCGAAAGTGGTTTGATTAATCAACTCCACGTTCGATCTGGCTTCCATTCTCCAACTTTTCAGTTTCTGAGAATTTTCAAATTTTCAAAAATTTGGCTAACACCCTAAATTTTCGAAAAAATTCGCCATAACCTCCCCTGCACCGGGAGCCACGGGAAAATCCCGAAATTGCCATAAAGGCCTTCTGATCTCAAAAAGAAAAAGAAAAAGCCAAGCGGCTAGCCGATAGGCTCATAAAATCATCATCACCCAAACAAAACAGTAAATTATATAGTAAACATGTACCTATTTGTCGGGCAAACAAATTTTATTCTCTGCTCTAGCCACCTTGCTATGACCTGTTCAATGTAAGTACATGTATATGCAAGCAAATGCGACCAATTATCAATACAATTCAATATTTGGTACAATTAGGCTAAATGGTTCAAAAATTATCAAACAACTAAACAAGCAACACAAACATCAATCAATTAGTGGATTAACGTGTCAAATTCATAAATTTTTGATATATACACAAAAATCATGTTTTGGTGCCAAATCACAACAAATGAATCTATCTATATAAGTTTTGGTTCTCACACCAGTCTAATGGAAATATATAGATATCACACCTTCGAAACACGAAAATAAACCACTGATGCCGTACGTCATCAGTGGAATCATCCCCGGGCTACTAGAGTGCGATTCTATATCTATCCAATATATTAAAACTTCGAATATACGTTCATGACGCGTATATGCAAAACCTTTATATACTAGATTGTCCATATTCAAAATAAATAAATAATCAAATACGTTTAAAACGATTTAAATTTCAAAACAAAATTTGTTTTCATTTCAAAAATATACTCTTCACACCCGTTCTAGGATACTACTGATCCTATCTCTAACGAGTCATTCTAATTGGATATTACTAATCCAATATCTGATGAATCCTTTCGTATGTTTCTAATGTGTCTTGTTCTCGAGCTCTGTAAACCAAAGCTCTGATACCAAATGTGATGGCCGGGAATTTCGCTCGATCCGAATCAGTCGTTAAACCGATCTAGACCGTTCGAAACCCCTGATCGTTTGAGAACACGAAAAAATAGAACGCAGACGGAAGAACATTTCATTGCTATTACAACAATTCCATCAGATACAAGAATATACAGAGTATAATGAATAAATTACATTCGATAAATATTAGAGATTACATTAAATTACATAGCCGCGGAAAAATAATACAAAGCACAACTGAAGGTGATATATGGATACATAGCTTTCCGGATATCATTCCAGCTGTAAACCAGGATCCGGTGAATATAAATCTGCAAAACCAAAACTACTAGCTGCCCGTGTCGAAAATAGGGGCACCCAGAGTTTAGGTTAAAACAATAAACTCCAGGTCAGTCATGTGACTGGTGTGAGAACTAAAACAGTTATTAAAACTTTATTTTAAAGGAGAGTAATTCAAGGGACCACGCCGTACGACACGGAACAGGTTTCCTCCCAAGAATACCAGTGCATATCAATAAACAACGCAATGCTTTTTCGAAAAATGAAGCTATTATAAGACCCAGGTCCCATCACACAATGCAACGCAAGCCGGAGGATAGGGTTTTCCCTTATAACAGCCAAACATGCTTGGTACGTTTAAAACAAATCATTTGATACTATAATAAGTGTATAGTGTCAAAACAATTTCAATCATAAATATAAATCATAGGCGGCATAGCTACCATCTACTATGTCGCCATACTAGTTCTACAATTAAAACCGCAATACACGTATTGGAAATTGGATTTCCGTCATGAGTCGAGTCAAGGGGCAAGCTCCTCTCCGCTTCGAGACACTCTAGCAAATGCCTCAGGACTACACACTCTGGGTAACCCTGGGATCCTCCAAGGTCGGTCCTCTCTTACGTTTGAGGATTAGTTATTCCTGAACACACGTTTCCCGGCCCTATAGGACCTATAATCGAGGCGCCTCGCATCCAAACCACAAAGGTGAAAAGTATATAAATGTCAGGGCTGGTAGGTCACTGACACCACCCATAGCTAGAAAGAAACGTCGTGCACTCCTTGGGTCCTCATCCTGTTTTTGACTCATACCGAGGTGTGAGGCTCGCGAATCCACGCTATACACAAAGCTGCCACGTAGGTTGTGCTTTGATCATCAACCACAAGACTTTGCTTTTCAACATAAGCCTTGATCCATGCAACTCAGCATGCCACACAGGCAATTCATGCCATGCGATTGATATCTATCGATATATAACCTCTAAGCTCGTACGTCTCAGAGAAGGGCGTTAAGCAAGAGAATAAATTCTCCCCCGCCAAACAGATATATATTTAACAGAAATCAATCAACACAGAATAAAATCCAATGTCAGACACACAATCCATTTACAAGTTCGTTCTGGGTCTGAACGAAACCGGAGGCACTTTCCTCGCATATCCATCGATCTCCAAGTACGTCTAGACGATCACCAACTGATTCCCTCATCTTGGGTGTATAGCCCAATCAAGATCATCAGTAATCACCCAAACGATGTGAAGACTTCCGGTCTTCAACCACCGTCAGTAATCACCCAAACGATGTGAAGACTTCCGGTCTTCAACCACCGTCTTCATCTTCGACTTATCGTCGAATCGGTTATTCAGAATGGGTATAAACCCGGACTTTCCGAACAACCCGCGTATATTAAAAACAAATGTTACACAAACACAACATACACCTCATTCCAATTCAGCAGCCACTAACCGCAAATTAGCAAGAGAACAAATTCCCAAATATTAACCTCGAAGGTCGAAACCAACATCAGATCAATATCCAGGAAACCATTCTTCTTAACTAACCTACAGCTAGTTTCTAAATTCCACATTCTTATGGAAAGGTTCCCATTAATTTTATCCAAGATAAATTCTTTAAAATTTATCCTTTTATCATCCTTTGGATGTCGTTTCAAACCAAATTATGGTTTTCTAAACTAGTCGAGATTAGCAACTACTCCGAAGTAATTATTTATTTTATTTCCCAATCCCAACCTATTCATCCCATGAAGCAAAACTGGTAATACTCCATATCTAACACCGTGGTGTTATCGGTAAAATTAATTACCGTTTCACGTTCAAATCTAATTAAAGATTTAACTATCGCTTTGGAGAAAAACTGGTAATACTCCATCCTCGCTCACTTTCTAAATTTGATAATTTAAATTATCAATTCACATTTCAATTTAATTGCAGATTCATTAAAACTCCTTTTACTGGGTTAAAGAACTAGTGTCATTTAAAACACAGTTCACGATAAACCCAAATCACATTCTATTTATTATCGGGTTAAAGAACTAGTGTTATTTAAAACACAGTTCACGATAAACCCATGAATCAATTCTATTTAAACCCATTGCAAATCCAATTTATTTATTTAAAAATAAATGGGTTTTTAATTTCAGTTCAAAACCAGTTCATTTCGATAAAAATCTATTTTTATCTTTTCAAATATGGAGTTTTTCATCCCAATTTTTCCCAAATCATTTCTTTTGATTTTACACAAATTACTACTATTTTTAATAATTTTATCAAGGCCCGTACAGTCGATTTCCAACAACGGCCATCGAACTGCACTTACAGCTACCTTTTCCAAATTTGATTTGGACGTATCTCCAAATCCAACAGTTAGATTTCAAATTTCTAATATTCTTTAGAAAGTTCTTTTCGATACGAACCCAACGGTTCCGGTTTCAGGAGAATCCGGCGGTCGGATCTCCCGTAATGTCCGTTTGAAATAAATGGTCGAAATTCACGAACTGCCGCGGCGCGGCGCGTTCTATTCAGGCCATTATATTATATATATAATATATATAATATATATTTCGTCGATTTCTATTTAAAATGAATTTTATAAATAGTTTTAAATTCGTTTCAAAAACAATTTCAACCTTTATTTCAAATTCAAATCAAAATTGAATTTTCTATTATTAATTTGTTTTACAATTCATTTCTATTCAATTCAATTTGAATTCATTTCAATTCGTTTTCCATTCAATTCGAATTCGTTTTCAATTCAATTCAAATTGGTTTTCTATTCGATTCAATTCAAATTGGTTTTCTATTCGATTCAATTCAAATTTGTTTTCTATACGATTCAACTCAAATTGGTTTTCTATTCAGTTCAATTCAAATTCGTTTTCTATTCGATTCAATTCAAATTGGTTTTCTATTCAGTTCAATTCAAATTTGTTTTTTATTCAATTCAATTCAAATTGGTTTTCTATTCAGTTCAATTCAAATTCGTTTTCTATTCGATTCAATTCAAATTCGTTTTCTATTCGATTCAATTTATAAAAACGAATATAATCGATATAAATATCGTTCGCGTCAAAATAGCGCATCTGTAATCAACACGGCTTTATATATTTCAATAAATTCGTTATTCTATTCAACAAATGAATATTTATTCTATTCAATATGTGAATCTATATTTTTGTCAACACACGACTAATCTCAACGAATGAGTACTGTCCACGTGTGACTATTTTTGTTATTTAATATATTTTATGAAAATTAAGGTATCTATCGTTTGATATTAAATCAGACTCCATCCGTAAATTAGTAAGAGAACGATTTCCTGAATATTAACCCCGAAGGCCGAAACCAACATCAGATTAATATCCAGGAGACCACTCATCTTATCTATTTTCCAGTTAGTTTCTAATTTTATATATGATAAAGATGTAAATTTTATTGTTAAAATATTTCGTTCAACACATGACTAATCTCAACGGATGAGTACAGTCAACACATGAACCTTTATTTTATAATATTCTTTATTTTTTCAATTGGAATGAGGTCCAATCAATTACCATATAAAGTTAATTATATGGATTCCATACAACACATGTATATAATAACAACGATAAATAATCAACCATCATCCAAAGTGCACTACACTGTATAAGCATCAAATATAGATATCTAACGCTTATAACAGCCTATCAATCAATCGATCGACATACAACTAATTATTGGGATTAGTGTATGCCGTATTTTATCCCAATACCCGTGTGGGGTTTCAAACAATCAAACACAGATTTTATTTGTGCAGTTGGGCGATGTGTAAAATTTATCGACCCAATCAATATCAGTCAAATCAGTGTATATAAACAAATCGGCCGATTTGTTTATAACTATTTATTTACTCACATTCACGTTAAAAATTATATTTTTAACGACCAAATTATTTTATTCAACCTATGAATATTCTATTCGGTTCATTTATTAAATAAAATGATATCTTTATTTTTCTAACTTATTTTAGAAAATTTCGGCGGAATAACGGCACGATACTAGAAACGGGACAAGGCCTAGCCTTATCCCCGGTCTAGTGAAGGCCCACGCCATTCACACATCAATCAAATCCATTCCATTTCACCAAACAATTCAATTCAGACCAAATAATCTAACCAACTACACAACCAAACAATTAAACAAACAAGCCATCCATGGTCTGTGGATGACGGGTGTCGGGTGCTACTAAACACCGTCTGCATCCTAGTATATATATATATAACTAGAAAAGAAATTGAAGAGTGAGAAATTCTCACTGATAGCTATCCCAACTTCACGACACTTCATTTAGAAATCTTCGTCGTTCTCGCCTTTTTGTCACCTTCGTTGCCCGTATTCTCTACATATGTAAAAATTGAATTTTTACTTCGCTATTCAATATATAAAAATCGAATTTTTACTTCGTTATTCAATATATAAAAATCGAATTTTTACTTCGTTAATCAATATATAAAAATCAAATTTTTACTTCGTTATTCAATGTATAAAAATCGAATTTTTACTTCGCTATTCAATATATAAAAATCGAATTTTTACTTCGTTATTCAATTTATAAAAATCGAATTTTTTATACCTTCTATAAACCAAAAATCAAATTTTTATCCTTTCTAAACTGTAAAAATTATAGTTTTAACCTTTGTATAATATAAAAATTATATTTTTACACAATTAAAAATCGTATCTTTAGCTAATTAAAAATCTCATCTTTTTTATTTTCAAAGTTATCGCCCCTTTCACTTTAAAGATTATATTTAAAAATCTCGTATTTCTCATATAAAAATATCGCTTTTCATATATTAAAAATCAAATCTTTTCCTTTCCTACATATACAAGATCAGGTTTTTAATCCTCTACACATATCAAAATCATGTTTTTAATCCTCTGCACATACCAAAATCATGTTTTTAATCCTCTGCATATGAAAAAACAGATTTTTACAATGCTAATTATATATATAAACTAAAAACTGAAATTAAAAGAATAAAAATAAAGAAGCTTACTTTGGAATCGGACTAGGAGGGGGGGCGCAGCAGGGTGGAGCTGAAGAAGGGGAGGCGGAAGGAGATCGGGGTCGACGTCAGCAAGCAGGGGGGCGACTGGCGGTCAACTAGATCGAGGGGGGGTTTGTGGGTTGCGTCGGGTTCGATCAGGAGAGGGGGTGTCTGGACGGAAAGGGGGGGCGCCTGGCAGCGCGGTGGCGCGCTGCTCGGAGGAGCGGCGGCACTCCTCCCCGCTTCTTCTCTTTTTTTTTCTTTTTTTTTTCTTTGAATTCGATTCTGAAAATCGAAGAAGGGGGGCCAGAAGAGTTAAAGGGGGAGAGAGAGAAAGGAAGCTTATTATGTTTTTTTTTATTAATTTTAAATTCAAAAAGTTGACTTTTACATACGACCTCGAAACGAGGCCCACCGACTGTCGTCCATAGCGCTTTACCCCCATTCTGAACACAATGGGATATGTATCGCAAGCTGATTCGGCTGTTACAATCAGTTTTCGTCAAAATCAACATATATCTCTATATATTGATTTTGAACGCGCATTTCAATTTACTGGGGTCACATACTAACTCTAAAAATCCCCGAAAAATATTTTCTAGCTTCGTATTGACGATACGGTCCTAACAAAACTAGTTTCGTCGAATTCTGAGACCGTTGGAAAAATGGCCATTTTCCAGTCGATTAAAATCAACTGAAACTGGTCAAATGCGTTTTCCTTTGCCACGCTCACATATTGATTCGAAAAATTATGAAATTTGGAATCTAGCAATACTTTGACATCACGGATCCAACAAAAGTGGTTTCGTCGAAATCCTAGGTCGTTTGCAAAATTCCCATTTTTTTAAATGCCTGAATTCCATAGCGACTATTCAGAATTTTCAACTGGACATATCTTTTGATTCCCGCTAAGAAATTTTGATTTTTCGGATTCGTTGGAAAGACATTCCCAATTAGATCCTATTATTTTTGGTTTCACTAAAATCCGGTTTGTTTTGCACCCGATACATTCAATTGAAGTTTGAAATCGAATTATCGAACTACCGCGCCATTTTCAATTCCTTTTATAATTAAATATAATTATTTATATTCTAACGACGGCGTATATAATATATACGTTCGCATTATATTCAAAATAAATTTTCGTCGATTTTATTTAAAATAATTCATTTTAAATATTCAAAATTCATTAAAATTGCCAAAATAAAAATTTTAAACTGGTCCAGATTTTCGGGTTGTTACACTGCGAATTTCGTCATGGACTGATCAATGAAAGATCCTTTAGAATCAAAAGAAAATCTGAGGTCATTGAGCGTTGTCTGCTCTATCTCAGGATCACAAAACATATCAAGTAATTATGAAGATACTTCAAGTCATCAGGACAAATCAAGCCATGAAGACAAATCAGGTCACGAAGACCGATCAAGTCACGAAGATACAGTGCTGCATCAAACAGATGGCTCACTATTACTAAGATATTCCACACATTACATGGCTCCATTCTACCTTTAGTAACTCTAGTGGTTACATCTCTTTCACTTGTAGATATGCCATGAGGACTGCAGGTACACAATGGTTACGCCTGATTCCCTCAGGAAACATCCATACCCATAAGCTTTCACAGCTCTACGGATTACGCCCTTATCACGACTGTAGATCGCAGCAGACACAATGGTTACGCTTGGTTTCCCCAAGAAACATCCGTCCGCCGTAGGCCGTAGGCCGTCTACAGCCCTGCGAATTACGCTACACGGTCTTGTTCTTTCAGACAACTCGAGTTTTATGTTCGGACAACCTACTACCACTAGCAGCACATCTCATTAAGCTCGAAATTCAGAGGAGTAAGGTACTTTCCTTATTTTTCTTTAAAAACATATAATATTATGTACGTATAGTACTTCTGTTACCTTCCGCATATCTCGTTCTTATAAAAATTTCTCAATGCATTTTCCAGATCATATTTTCAGTCCTTTGTTCTTATATAAATTATGTTACATAAGATCTCATTTCAAATGGATTGTCTTCCCATCTAGTAGTTCTCGACTTCGCTGTATTCTTATACATTTCTCATATAAGTTCCAAAATCTTCTGTATCTATTATTTAAAATCGAATATCCTCAAATTCCTTTCAGTTTCAAATTTTATCTCTGAGTCAATTCAGCTATCTTTCCAAACTCAAATTTATGAACTTAATTGTTACAATACAAATTCTCTTCCAAATTCCAATCATCAAGTTCATTACTTAATTCCAACGTTTCCGATTTTCTTTTTCATTTCAAATCTATTAACTGTCAAATTTCATACCTCCTTGTATTAATAAACTCGAATTCAAATTCAATTACTATTTAAATCTTCCTCTTATTTTATTTTATTTTTCAATCTTTTAATCTTTTAAAATAGTCTACCAATTCATTTTAATTTAAAATTTAAATCTTTATTGACAAAGATTTAATTATTCAATAATCGGCAATTTATTTTCCAATTCATAATTGGAAACCACGAAATCAATTATTCCCGCCAAACATCTCTTAAGATGTACAAATTCATTATTTTGACATATTGGATCACCATTCAACCCAGCTCGATAATCAATTCCGAATTTTGTTTCAAATATTTAAAAACTATATATCAAATCGTGCTTCAAGAATCAAGCTGCTTTGTCCAAAATAAATAAACAGCAAAGCTACCAAAATGGTCTTTCTCCAAAATTTCTATTTGAAAATATTTGTATATACTACTAATATCGATTTTCAAAACAATCAACTTCAAAATATTCCGGAGTCGAATTCTCTACTCAAATCGAATGATCTCCTTAATTTTAATCCAGATTGAAATGCAATTTAATTCACACTCTGGTTTCATTCCGAATACGCCTTTTCATCTCCTCCACCTATCATTTAATTGGCTGAATAAAATACGTTTCCTTTCATCTCCTTTAGCGGCTTAATTCTCTCAAATTCATTATTTCTTATTCCATTTCGGTGGAACTAGCAAGGAAGATGAGAATAAGCCTATAGAGTTTCAAACCATCGTTTCTTTACTAATTAATAAGCTGATAACATCAATGCGATTTTCATTATATTATCGCTTTAAATTCCAACAACCCTTCCATAAAATCATTTGCACTTCTACAAATAGAGATTCCAATTTTTTTTATTAATTGGCGTCGACAACCATAGATGATTGTCTTCTAGCATAACTGTCTCTGTGGTATTCATTATCCTTATTTAACGTAATTTTCAAAATTTAACGAGCTTCAACAAATCTTCTCACATCATCATCTTTTCCTCGATTCTCTTTATATTTTTCATTTTTTCCTTTTTTTTCAAATCATTTCTCAAACAATTCTCGAATTTAACTTACGAATCCACTTCTTTTACGTTCTGCAGTCCTTCGGTTTCGACGTGCGACTTTTTATTCTTTTGTTCTCGCCACTTTGGTTTATCAAAACGAGTTAGCCTACCATGATCCTTTGAAAACTTCCCTAATTATTGTATTTATCTCCTATAATTCTACTTGAAAAACATTCCCATATATTCGCAAATCTTTATTTTCAATATTCGTTATTTGACTTAAAACATATATTAAATAAACATTGGTATTTTCACTTAACTGCTAACATTCATTTACTTCATTTAACCACTCATGCTATCGAACCTTAACCATTTCTTAGTCAACAATGAAGTCAATCAAGTTGAGGTATATTTACCACTCAGATCTTAACTGAACAACATTATTAACTTCGAAACAGATAAAATTCACCACTTCAAACACTAACAAAATGTTTATTCTTGAAATTTCTGATTTTAAGTTAAGAATTCTTTTCATTTACAAAATTGCTGATTATAATAATTCACGTCTTCAACATTTTTAACTTTAAAATATACTTTATTCTTTAATCTGAATAAATAACAATTAATTTAATTTGATTAAAAATGGAAAACAAATAATATTTTCCTGCATAACCTCCTTTCAAATAATCACTTGTTTGATAATATGTTCCGAACTTCGGACAAGTCGCATTTGATTTATATTCTGAACTTTAGAATAATCTCACAATATTGGCCAACTCCTCTCCTTTATCCCCAATTCCATTTTCAACATTTTCGCTTCCAAACGTTATTTACTTCTAAGAGTAAATATTATTCCATTTATCAAAATCTGAACTCGTCAGGCAAAATTACTTTTGATTTCACTTGAACATCTGTTCGAGTCTCTTTAAAATCTTTATTCACATTCCTCTCCATTTACAACTCTCGCGTTCACAATTTAGTTCTTGTTAATTAATTAACAAGTTTATACCTCACTACCGAATTCTTGTATTCGATTATATATTATTAATTTGAACCCAATTATAAATCATCTTTACCACGTTCTGGATAATTCAAATAAACTAGTAATACAATCCGACACAATCGAATTCCAATTATAGCCTTTTTGTTTTATTTCCATTAACTAAAATTCTGAATATCGAGATAAAATCCATCGTTTCATCCTTTAAATGATTTCAAATTTCTCTCTTTCTTCAATTCTTATTTGAATTCTTATTTCCAATACATTTCAAATTTCTCTTTTTCTTCAATTCTTATTTGAATTCTTATTTCCAATACATTTCAGTTATCTTTGGATTCATTAATTCTAAAATACACGATTAGATAAATTGATTCATTAATTCTCTTATACTTATATTCCTTAGATATCATTCGATGATGGATTTTTAGATTCAAACCTAAGGGATCCTTATCGAAGAACAACTCTCTAGATTCGAAGACCAGGGATTCCGAGCAAATTTTAAATCTCAAAATTCTTTTTCCGCTGTATTAGTTCGAAAATAATAGTTTTAAAATACAAAATATTTTAAAATACTTTACCTTTCAAAAGTTATAGACTTTCAAAATTTATATTTTGAAACCTTTTATTTTAGAGATTCAATTTAAACCCAATAAGCTAAGCTTTGAATAAACCAAAGCCCTGATACCACTGTAATGGCCCGGGAATTTGGTAGGCTTTTCAACCATCCCTCAACCCCCAAGGCAGAGGGCTAACCTCCCCCCATGGCTTACACTGGTACCTCAGAACTGCTTTTACGGCCAGCCTCGTGACTCGACCAACCCACATTGTCGGGAGATGTAGGGGTAAGAGTCTCCCGTTCGCCACCTAACGCAAAGTGAGTACCCCCCATCATCTGTACCAATTAAGCAACCAGCTCTGATACCACTGTAACGTCCCGCCATTTTGACTGCTTCAAATTGGTAATTAAACCAACTTAAAACATTCAAATCAATGGATCATTATTTAGCTTACAGAGTTTAAAAACAGAATCAATACAGAAATACAGAATAAATAACACAGTTTTGAATAGTGAAATAAACTTTTATATATAATCAGAATTTGATACAAGGTTTACTATACAGCGGAATTTAAAACCGTTTGAATACAGAAAAAAATATTACTGTACAAAATCTTCAGAGTGCGCCATCTTTGGAATCCCCAGCTTCGCCGATTCTCGAATCCTAAGCCGTAATCTTTAAATTTGTACTGCTCGGGTCAGACCCGAGCATTCCATGCAAAAACATAAAACGCCGAGTCAGGATTAATCATAGCTCAAGTAAATTAACTTCAATAGAAACTGAAATATAATAGCTAATCCTAACTTTCGACCTAGATGTTGTATATAAAATAAATGATTGTTGTATCTGTTCATATCAGATCTAACAATTCCCAAGGACGAACGGTATCGGGCGTTTGTAAGTGTACATGTGTATATAATATGCACATGTACACCGCCTCAACGTAACTAACCAAATATAATTAATGACATAGGTGATTCCAAGAGCTTGCGTATACACACATGTACAGATACATGTGTGTACCGCCTCAGCATCCCAAAATCAGAAATAGCAAGTGTGAGGAAAATCACAAAGTGTGCAAAACGGGACAGCATAGAAAAACAATATATCAACTGGTACAGGAAATTTGTATACCAAAATCAAATACATATTCAAGTTCACAATGGTCTTAAATAAATGTGACGAGAGCACGAATATGTACAAGTAAGCCCAACCATGAGGCAGCGCATAACAACTCGCGGTGCATATCTTTCTCTTGGTATAAATAACCTCATATTTAGTCACATTTTTAAGGCATCCTATTCTTGTTATAGGTTGATAAAGAATGGGCACTAAATGCACCATTAACTACATAGTCAAAGTAAGCCATGTAGCATTCATTTTGAATTTATAGGGAGTAGATGCCAACATCATGCATCCAAAATACATAAAGCAATTAAGCCATTTCAAGTGTATATACATGTCAGGTGCTATGATAATTTATTCTAGTCTAGGATCAAGATGGCTGATACAACTATTCCAGTACTTAAGGTTCAGGGTATCAATAGTGAGATGCCAACATGACATGGCATAGTCAAGATAAAATTCAGCAGGGGTTTCCAAATACAAACATAGCAAACAAACGCAGTGCAGTGTACATTGGTGAAGTGGGGTTCAATACAACTGAACTCACATAGTAGGTGGTCGAGCTATGTAACCTCTCAGTGGTGCATGCAATCCATAATATGTAAATTAGTTGAACACCAGAATGGCAGGCATCAAAAATCCCACATGTATAGTAAATAATTTTTCTTTTTACAGTAAGGTAACAAAGAATCTCAATGCATATATATGAAAAAATTGAATTCATGTGGCATGTTTAACTGGTAAAAACGCACAAGTACTTCAGGGTGTATCAAAAATGAAGGATGCAAAGGTCTAATCAGTAGTTAAGCAAACAAAAAGCGTTCAGCATGCACCGGCAACCACTTATCGTACAACATCCAACTAAGATGAAATAGCATGAATATGCATGCAAATATATATGTTTTAGCATGTATAATGCATAACACAAGTTCAAGTATGAAGGGTTTCACATGACATAGTTAATGGAGCTCTGAACAGCAACAAAATCTCATGAAGAGGGCAACACGCATGCAACAAGGGTAATGAACAAGATTCATGTGTAATATACATATGCTCACAGTATACCGACCCCTGCAAACGAGTTCCCAAGTTCCAATAACTGATGTAAAAATTCTTTAAACCTACATTCCAAGTTAAAGGTTAACAATGCAGACCAATATCCTACTGTATAGAAATATAACTGCTCTATAAGTCCAATTATTATCAGTTTGCAGACACATGCAGACTTGAAAGGATTAACCAAATTATTATCAACACTCACAAGCTGCTAAAGAAACCAGGATATTATATGTAGAGTAGGGAGGGTATAGCCCAAATACAGTAAGCAACATTAGCTACAAAGACAAATGCATGCCCAGTTACAAGGTATATAAGGATGGATGTCATTAGCACAGATCAAGGCAAAGTTACAAATCCTACCCCAATACGGTTTCAGAATCGCACATATGCATGTTAGATTTTAACACAGTATGGTTTTTCATTTACTGTCCCTTTTTCAGGTAGTTAAATTGCAGAGCTAAAAATTCATGCATGGAAACGTATGTGTGCTCAGTGCATATTCCAACAACATGAACTTTCTTTTTATCCACCGATAACCTACAATGAAGTGCTCAGATTTATATTAATTACCTCCATCATTAGTGGTGATTTAAAATTAGGAAACCAAGTGACACAATCATATGTGTATCCATAGATTTGTATATAATGCGGATAATAGTTAGGAACTATATGTGGCTAAGCATTAGGCAAGACAGTGGGTAGCATAGACACAACAGTGTATGACCCTGGTTAATTGACATATCGTGGATATGTGTACGTGGGGGATGTTAAAACTATGACATTGTCATAGTTTTTAATGATTGTAAATTATCCTAAGTTAAAATTATAGGATTCTATGAAAACCTGCACTTAGAATGGAACAAAGATAATTTATGTCAAACTGTTTGTTAGTAAAGAGACACGTATTCAATATAAACTCTCCAGACCATCATATATCAAACTGTGTACACGGTTTATAGAATGGAGCGAGCAATGGCATACATAGTAACTCAAAGATACTTTTTTTACTTAAATAGCGTACTACAAGAAAATTCAGGCAATCTGTGCATTTAGGGGTATAGGCGCAACTGAAACCGGCAACAAATGCAATTCAACCAGCGCAATGTAAGAAGTAACCGGGAATGTAGAAATTCAACCCCAAGCAACAACTCCAATACGAATGACACTCGATTAACTATTATATCCATGTTAAAAATCGAATTTAATCTACTTAAACTTATGATTAATCGTGAGTGAGATGCTCACCTTGAATGCCACAGCGGAGAATAAAAGGGCAGGAAGCGACTGACTTTTCTGTTGGCTTAGCGCGTGGACTATCGGAGCTGGAGCGAGCTTCTGGCCATGATATGGACACTGCAATGAGGGCTTGGCCTCGATCTAATCCCAAGCGGGGGCTACAAATCCCAACTTAGCCGATGAAAAATTGTGATAAGGGAAAATGATTTTCTGCAGATAGAGCCCATTATTGTTTTCAATAGGAAAGGGAAAACTGGAGGAGGCGCAATTTGGAAAAGAGGCGGAGCGATTTTACTTCATGAGGAGGAAGTGATTTTATACTTTGATTAAGGCGAAAAGGATTTAGGCCACTAAGGAGAACTGAAGAGGGCTTCGATCTTTTGGTTGGAGAACTTTGGGAAATAAATGATTGTTGCTGGAAAAATTGGAAAGAGGTGCGTGATTTTTATAGAGGAAAAGTTGTGAAGATAAGAACGATGTCAATCTTAGGGCTTAGGGTAGCGGTGTACATCAGAGATAGGTTGGCACAATAAAAACTGAGGGATGTAATACTTAAGGTAGGTAGGTAATAATGTGGTTAACTTTTATTTACGTTAAATTCAATACATAATCTACCGTGAATCACCATAAAATGCTTAAAACACGCACCCCAACACAATCTCCAAACAAGACAAAAAATTATACAAACATTTTCATCTTTTCATTATGAATTTAGTAAAAATTTGTTCGGCTGCAATCCGACTCCGCTAGTATACGATGTTAACTTAAATTTAAATGATTCAATGGTTCGCTGATTTTATTTCATTTGTTCAACAACAATCGCGTTCGATTTCAAACTTGAAACGTTAGTTCAAATACACACGTATCTAAGAAAAAAATTGATATATTATAAAATTTCCAATTAATGTAACATTAATAACGTTTATTTCCAATCCAATCATTTGTATTTTCCAGTCGAATTTCCAAATTCAATTCAAATATCCAACCAAATTCAATCCAGATATTCAACAGTAATATTTGATTTTCAACAGTCCATTCTGAATTAAATATAAAATTCAAACAATACATTTAATTTTAAATTTCGAACCTAAGAATCAATATAGAATTGATTATCATTAGCTAAACTCCAATTAATTCCATATTCTTTGTTGACGAAATTTCTAGGACGTTACAACTGCAACACCCCATGTCCATTAATGTCACTCACAAAGGGAATACATTAACTTATATGGAGCGTTTTAAGTGTGTATAGAACAGAAACTTAACAAAAAGACAGATATAAACAGTACTTAAAAATTTAAAATTTTATTCATTGCAGCGGTAAACACATAGGTTCGATTACATCATCAAAAACCAGAGTCAAAGTACATAATATCCATCTTGACTAAATCGGAGTACATAAATTGAAAGACATAACCCCAACACAAAATAGCTATAAATAAGATAGGCTGAACTTTTACTTTAGCGATCCAAGCAACTTCTAAAAGCAAGAGATACAGCTGTCCAAAATCTTGCTCCACTGGTGCTAGTTCCACCCTGATCACCTGGGGGGAAGGAAGAAAAGAGGTGGAAACAAAGGGGGTCGGACATAAAGTCTGGCGAGTGTGATAACTTTAACAATATAATTATTAAAAATAACTAGGATAAGGCATAAGTTGGAAAATAAGGAAATGACTGTGAACAATTGTGTATGACAGAGTAAACCAGGAAATAAGATGAACAAAGATAACGTTAAAGGCGCACCTAAACCACTATAAGATAATTACTATACTGCACCACCACTAGTCACCCTAAGGTTGATCCCGCCTACAGAACTTAATAATGATAATGGTAGTTTCGTGCACCCCTAGTTGCCTTCATAGGTGCCGCCTACCCCTATCTCCACTAGGTGTACCCACTATCCCCCAAGCAATTGACTCCCTAACTCGTAGATACCCGTGCTGGCCCCACAGTGGGGTGTATCACTCCCCAAAGTGGCATCCCGATACCATCAACAATGCACGGCTTATACCTACACGATGCAACAACGTCTTACCTACCAGGCCGGGCCCACACACGCTCATGAACCCGTTGGACTTGCATTGTCACCGCTAACCCGTTTTGGCCTCTTACAGTCAAGCCCAGTATGCGTGTCCCGTCCTCGACTTGGGTCGAGCCCACAATGATACGTATGGGTTACTGGTTGAAACGGGCCCCCATTACTTGACACAAGCTATCCACCTAAGCTTGGCCCCCTCTAGTACATCCCACTTAACCCTCTTCTTATTCGTGTTCACTTACATGTTTCAATTTTCGTTAAGTGTTTCTAATCGTATTTCAATTGCCACCCAAGGCACCCTCTAAATTCAACATGCCACCCAAGGCACCCACTTAACCCCCTCATGTCCCACTACATGTTTATCTGATTAAGTGTTTCTTAATTCATTAACACCGTAACCTTGTAAAGACCTCCCACATTAGACTGGCATTTGTGGCTGCTGGATTTGCCGGGCGGGTCCGGGCAGTCTTACACCACAAACGCGCCTAACCTCGTGTCTTTACAACTGTTACGCATTTAATTTATGCCTAAGACCTCCCACATTTGACTGGCATTTGTGGCAGCTGGATTTGCCGGGCGGGTCCGAGCAGTCTTACACCACAAAAGAGCCTAACCTCGTGTCTTAGGCGATTAATTACACAAAATTAATTATTCTCCAATTTGAATTAATTTCCCTATTCAAATTATCAATCAATTCCAAATTTAACTATGGCCATAATTGACTCAATTATGTCCATCTATTTATGGTATGTAAAATCATACCAAATTTCTTCACAAATTTATTTATGCTATTTAAGGCATTTCTGTCAATTCTCAATATTAAATCTTTTAATATTATCCCATTGCCACACGTTGTACGTTCGTTCGTTTATCGTAAAATATACGTTAGACTCGAATAGTCTAACTTATGGAATAAAGAGAAATCATCACTGTAACACCCCGCCTCCGCTAGGGTCACTCGCAAAGGAATGCACTAGCTTTAGAGGGGCATTATTGGTAAACATGCACAGAAATATCACAAGACAGAACATATAAAATAGCGGAAGTAAAATCAAACTTTCATAACATGAATAAATAAGGTCTAAAGCCTTTTACATCAGAGTACATCAAAACCTGTCTTGCAATAGTAAAGAAGCATAAAGACATTTTCATAAATTATTCCCCAAGTAAAAACAGTAAAGTAGCCATTAGCCAAGAAAAGTCCAAGCCATCCATGATGACCTTCAAGCAGAAGAAGTCCGAACTAAACAACAGTATTTCCTCCCTGTAACCTGGGGGGAAACGGAAGAAAAGAGGCGAAACAAAACGGGTCAGTCAAAAAGACTGAGTAAGCCCTATCTACTATTAGCATAAAAACTAGTAAAGTTAACTGACATGAGAAACTGAGATGAACATAAGCATGATAACAAGATAGATAAGCTAAATCAAAATAACAGGATGAACTACTGAACTCAAATAAACTAAGGTGTCATGATAAATTACGGTGTCAAGATAAAACAAGGTATTCCATCGTCAAGTTCCTGTCAAGTATAATATCCCCAAGATATCTATCACGTATAACATCCCATGGTATCTATCCTGTCTTTTAGCTCTGCACCTACCGTACTAGTATCCCCACCGTATCATGTGTTAACCATGAATGACCCTTACTCAAAAGTCGTGTAATGGTCTATGTCAACCTAATATATCGCATATATAGGTTACTCAACTCGTGTGTTTTATTCCATGTAAATGTTCAGTCCCTTGCCGTAGACCATACGGGCTTTCCCATGAGATTCTATACTACTTTAACATAGTTTCATGATCCTTGAGATCGTTTTGGATTGTCACCCTACATCTAACTAGGGTCTTTCAACATGAATCATCGTTTGTACAACTAGGACTTATGCTACCTAGGGCTACTAGGGATTATGCTTACCTATTGCACGTTTCGTATCTCGGTTTTGGTTCAACCACCCAGGGCCACTAGGATTTACGCTAACCGTCAACCGCGCCCTTTTTCCCACGCATTCATCGTGAATCGTTTTTCCATGACTGTATGCACATGTATCACATCGTGCCATCCGAGTCCTGTCACAGGGCAGACCAGGAAATACAGGACTCGGTCGGGAGCTTTCGATTTATCTGCCGATGCAGATGCTAAGGTCTGTTTTTTTTCTATACGTGGCTATGGTCCCACGAGACCACTCCCTCAACTAGTGAAAGACAAGACAGGATAAATCCTGTATGAGAACACAACACTGGCCAACCCACATCCAAGCCTTACCGCAACCATAATTAGATAGCAATTATGGTCTTTTGGGTGTTCTCTGCCTTTCCGTACGTACACGCTTGACCAAAGATGGTAGGTAGCCTGACGAAATGCTATCTAGGGTACGACCGTGTATCGTCGACTATCCCCTATCCATCCCCGTCTTTAGGTCGCTCGTATAGCAACCAAGGCATACTCTTGGTTCTTCTAACGCAGACCTTAACCTCTCATGAGCCTAGTATAATCACCTGGCAGCTCATAGAGGGATACCAATAATATCCTCACGTTCCCCGAAGCCGCTGCTTCGTTACCCAGTTCGCTGGAGCCTTTATCTAAATCAGATACTTGCTCCTACTCGTATACTTAAACGATGACCTACCGTATCAGGTTACTCATCTATCTATGAACTGGTCTAAATTTCCTTGACTAAGAATCATTACTTAGTTATTCTTCAACTAAGGTTTACCACTTAGCATTGTTCCCGTTATCCTTGTTAACAACGGTTATCCACCTAATCCTCAGAACTAGGGTTTACATAATGGATTAAGTGTCACTTAAGTTCATGACTTAACCCGTCTACAAATCCTGTCAAAATTGGCTAAGTATCCAAGTTCAAGGCTTAACCCTACAAACCATGCTCAAGTTGGTTAAGTATATTAAGCAATTCACGACTTAACCTCGTCCAATTATCATTCTAGATTGGTTAAGTATATATTAACTTGACCCTATCAATTTACTTAGTCAAATCGGTCAAGTGTATTCAAGCGATTCGTGACTTAGCCTTATCATGTTTTCACGTTATATTGGTTAAGTATTGGTTAACTTAACCACAATAAATTAACGAGTTAGATTGGATAAGTATAGGTCACTTAACCACATCAATTCATCATGTTTAGATTAGTTAAGTGTTTAACTTAATCCCATTAAACTACCAAGTGGGATTAATTAAGTCTAGGCTAACTTAACCCCATCCGATTTCCATGTTTAGACTAGTTGAGTCTAATCTTAACCCCATTCGTTAACCGCATTTTTCGGTTAAGCGTCATTAAGAAAACATACTTAACCTTACCAAGTTATCGCGTTGGATTGATTAAGTGTTGGTTAACTTAACCCCATCCACTAGTCATATAAAAATGGTTAAGTGTCATTAGGCAAATCAAGTTACTTAACCTACCCAACCTTGTCATGTTTTGTTAAGTATCATTAGCCTAATCAAATTACTTAACCCATTTGTCCATGTCATATTTGGTTAAGAGTCATTAATCAAATTAACTTAACCCTATCATGTGGCATTAATTACTTAATGCACCTTCACCTCTCACATTAGACTTTGTTGTGGTTACTAGTTAAGGCGGTCGGTTCCGGGTAGCTTTACACCACAACTTGGTCTAACCTCGGGTTCAAGCACAACATGACCAACTTCTCACATTGGGTCCTATTGTTTGCAACTACTAGTTAGGTCGGTCGGTTCCGGGTAGTTTTACGTTGCAAACTCAACCCAACCTCGAGTTGGCCACACTTATATTATCTAAGTGTCATGTCCATCATGTTTCCCAAAACATGTTACAAGTTTTCAAGCATTTGGGTAGACCTAACTTAATAGGTAAATTCCCAAAGGGTAGACCTAACTTAATAGGTAAATTCCCAAGCTTATGTTTTTATGCATACTTACATGTCAACTTCCATGTTATATTTCAAGTCATGTTTTCAAGTTGTATTTTCATGTCATTAGAAATTACCCATAACATAACCCAATGCTTTTAAACTCGCATATACGTTCGCGACAACGTAATGGATTAAAAGAAGAGACTTGGCAAAGGCATGACAAAAATGGATATTAAGCCACAAGTTAATCATGGTGGCAAATGAGGCACAAATGTGTTCATTAACTTGCATGTTACATTCTTAAGCCTCAAAACATGCATAAACCCAAACTTGGCACATAAGCGAATCATGGTGACAAAAGATATGGAATGATGACTAGTAACTCGCATATATCATCATATAAGGGTTATGACTTCATATGCAAGTTGACATAAAGGTTATGAGGGTTCTCATGTTGCCTAATGCAACATTTCAACATAAAGGTTGTAGCTTTTAGCTCACAAGATCAAGATAATGACTTCATAAACTTGCATGACATGATAGCATGTATCATACTCAATGATCAAACCCAAACTTGCAACATGAACATTTAACTTCATAGTTAATATCTAAGAGTAGGGAAAGGGCTTACATTGCTATGAAGGCACAAAAGATATGACAAAGCCCTTATGCAATCAAATAGACCCAAAATGCAAGCTCTAACATAAAAACCCTTGAGCCAAAATGATCAAAACCCTTGCTTTATGATGCAAAGATAGAAACTTGACTTGAATGCAAGCTAATGACACTCATACAAGCTTGAAAACACTTGTATGCATGGAAAATCTCTCATAGAAACCATTTAGAAATTTTATGAAGAGAGTGGAGGCCATGAGAGGTAAAATTTTGCCATAGTTTAGTTGCATGAATGAATAATGAGGATTTAGGATAGGTTAGGGTCTTATTTATAGATTAGGCAAGTGTTTTAGGCCATAGGATTAAACCTAGATTCAATCCAAGCCATCAAAGCATGTCTTGGGGAAGAAGTCAAGTGTAGGAACCATCTAGGGCCTTTAGATTAAAGATGAACCATGAGAACCATCCAAATGTAAAATCTGCATTTGAGTGAATCGGCCCACGGGTTGACAGCCAAACACCCTGGATTAACCACTAGTCGACCCAGCGGGCTCGGGTCGACCTCAAAAATCGGCCGGTTCGGTTATTCCCCTCTCCCAATTCGCTGTTTTGAACATTTTTGCATATTTATTTATTTAATTTTCAATTATATATATATATCAATATATATATATATTTCTCTGCGCAACCCATTTCACTTAATTAAGTATACTTTAATTTGGGAATTTTTCGTGAAACTTCGCGAGGCCATATCTTGGTCATACGGACTCCGATTTTCGAAAACTCGGACTCTATTTCGCGTATTTTTCCGAGACGAACGCAATGGCATAGCCCGTTTCCCTTGATTTAGATTTTACAGTTTAATTCTGCCTCCATTTATGTTATAACAGGTTATTGAAAATACGGGTTGTTACATTCTCCCCGCCTTTTAGGATTTCGTCCCCGAAATCTCCAAGTTAGGAAGAACATATCCTACCATCCATCATCCATCTACTCAAAACATCATCCACAAGCAACCATTGTCCTTAGATGATTTCTAATGCTGTATGAATATATGCAAAACGTGTGTGTACATGTTCCTTAGCTAATGCTAATGATCAGGCCTGAATAATCTTTCTAATGCAAAATATGTATAGTGCCATGAATCCAACATGTATGCAAATAGTCCTAGTCATATAGATACTATATGCGTGCACAATCATTCATTCATATGCAACAACCGCATGAAAATACATTCGATTTCATCCATAAACAAGTATAAATACTTGTGCATATGCAATATGAAATGTGACCGAGTCGAGCTAGTATCTAATGTGTATTCGTGCATCCACGAGCAACCACTTGCAACCATATCAATCATAACATGTTTCAAATACATGTTTACATCCATAGGGTTCTACCTAGAATTCCCTGAAACAGGGTCGAGAAGATAAACAGGACAAACTCCTTACAGGGTTTGTAACGGAGAATAGGACCGAGAGGATGTCCACAAAAGATAGCCTACAAGTAAGCTCTACAGAAAACAGGGATCAAGGATATACTCCCAAAAAGAGATATCATGCGCGTATCTAGTCTTTGACCATCAAAGTCGTCTTTTAACTTCGCGATTTTGTAGCTTCTTATTCCTGTTTCCATAACATGAGTTGGAACTCATTTCTTCGTCGCCTCTCGTTCCACTTGCACTTATCCTTTTCCTAGAATACTTGACGCAAACATGACTGCGTACTCATGATCTCATGCAAGCTTTCCAAAATTCACTAGTGAATCTTGGATCTCGTTTATATACTATAAGGCATTCCATGTAGAAGAACTTTCTCTTGAAAGTAAACAGATGTCAATCAGGTTATCATGCGCACTTACTAGGGTGATCTCTATAACCCATGCATAAATGAAGTAAACCATCCGTATTATTGGCGAACACCACTCGATCGGGCTTCAAATTTCCAATAAAGGCATCAAGGGATTCTAAGTAACTAGTCATGACAGAACCTCAAAAAGGTTACCCGATACTTCGAGGGCATTACCAAGATGAGTCGAGAGTCTAACTACCCTCTTTCCAAAACCGAGAATGGCACCCCTTATTGGGTGACCACTTTATCCCTAGAATCCATCCGTAGCTGAGACATGTCATTCTCAAATCAAGTCATGAAGGAATGGACCAATTCTCCAACCAGATTTTTGGGACAAAACTGGGATCCTCTACCATGCTAGTACTAAGGTGCAGAGACTCAACTATCCAAGCAGACTTAAATGATACGATGATCAAGACAAAGTTTGGACGGGATGATAGAAAAGAACGACTAAACCTTAACCAGAAACGGTACCATTTCTTTTAGGTACCCTAGAAATGGGAGCGTACGATTGCTCTCTCCGATGATCTTGTCCTTGTCCTCCTTGATGGACTAAGCCATAGCAACAGTTGCTTATCCTTAAGCTCGTATCCTTTATCCTCTTTCTCACTATCCTTTCTTATAACGCGGCCACTGGTCTCTCGAGAACCACCTCCATCGTATGGAAAACACTTTCGTAGATAGAAAAGACTAGTCGCAGTTAAAACCACTGTGACTACAGATGGAGGAAAGAAAGGAAAAGAGATTCAATTAAGGAAACAAGGATAGTGCTAATGGCCTTTGGGGAATAGCCTTTTTCTTTTAAAAGAAAATTTTCTTGAAGAATGCTTCTTTGTAAACGATTTTCAAATAGTTTTCAGAAGGTCTTTAAAAACTTTTGCCCAGTCTGGTAACCTTCTGCTCTGATACCACGTGTAACACCCCGCCTCCGCTAGGGTCACTCGCAAAGGAATGCACTAGCTTTAGAGGGGCATTATTGGTAAACATGCACAGAAATATCACAAGACAGAACATATAAAATAGCGGAAGTAAAATCAAACTTTCATAACATGAATAAATAAGGTCTAAAGCCTTTTACATCAGAGTACATCAAAACCTGTCTTGCAATAGTAAAGAAGCATAAAGACATTTTCATAAATTATTCCCCAAGTAAAAACAGTAAAGTAGCCATTAGCCAAGAAAAGTCCAAGCCATCCATGATGACCTTCAAGCAGAAGAAGTCCGAACTAAACAATAGTATTTCCTCCCTGTAACCTGGGGGGGAAACGGAAGAAAAGAGGCGAAACAAAACGGGTCAGTCAAAAAGACTGAGTAAGCCCTATCTACTATTAGCATAAAAACTAGTAAAGTTAACTGACATGAGAAACTGAGATGAACATAAGCATGATAACAAGATAGATAAGCTAAATCAAAATAACAGGATGAACTACTGAACTCAAATAAACTAAGGTGTCATGATAAATTACGGTGTCAAGATAAAACAAGGTATTCCATCGTCAAGTTCCTGTCAAGTATAATATCCCCAAGATATCTATCACGTATAACATCCCATGGTATCTATCCTGTCTTTTAGCTCTGCACCTACCGTACTAGTATCCCCACCGTATCATGTGTTAACCATGAATGACCCTTACTCAAAAGTCGTGTAATGGTCTATGTCAACCTAATATATCGCATATATAGGTTACTCAACTCGTGTGTTTTATTCCATGTAAATGTTCAGTCCCTTGCCGTAGACCATACGGGCTTTCCCATGAGATTCTATACTACTTTAACATAGTTTCATGATCCTTGAGATCGTTTTGGATTGTCACCCTACATCTAACTAGGGTCTTTCAACATGAATCATCGTTTGTACAACTAGGACTTATGCTACCTAGGGCTACTAGGGATTATGCTTACCTATTGCACGTTTCGTATCTCGGTTTTGGTTCAACCACCCAGGGCCACTAGGATTTACGCTAACCGTCAACCGCGCCCTTTTTCCCACGCATTCATCGTGAATCGTTTTTCCATGACTGTATGCACATGTATCACATCGTGCCATCCGAGTCCTGTCACGGGGCAGACCAGGAAATACAGGACTCGGTCGGGAGCTTTCGATTTATCTGCCGATGCAGATGCTAAGGTCTGTTTTTTTTCTATACGTGGCTATGGTCCCACGAGACCACTCCCTCAACTAGTGAAAGACAAGACAGGATAAATCCTGTATGAGAACACAACACTGGCCAACCCACATCCAAGCCTTACCGCAACCATAATTAGATAGCAATTATGGTCTTTTGGGTGTTCTCTGCCTTTCCGTACGTACACGCTTGACCAAAGATGGTAGGTAGCCTGACGAAATGCTATCTAGGGTACGACCGTGTATCGTCGACTATCCCCTATCCACCCCGTCTTTAGGTCGCTCGTATAGCAACCAAGGCATACTCTTGGTTCTTCTAACGCAGACCTTAACCTCTCATGAGCCTAGTATAATCACCTGGCAGCTCATAGAGGGATACCAAGAATATCCTCACGTTCCCCGAAGCCGCTGCTTCGTTACCCAGTTCGCTGGAGCCTTTATCTAAATCAGATACTTGCTCCTACTCGTATACTTAAACGATGGCCTACCGTATCAGGTTACTCATCTATCTATGAACTGGTCTAAATTTCCTTGACTAAGAATCATTACTTAGTTATTCTTCAACTAAGGTTTACCACTTAGCATTGTTCCCGTTATCCTTGTTAACAACGGTTATCCACCTAATCCTCAGAACTAGGGTTTACATAATGGATTAAGTGTCACTTAAGTTCATGACTTAACCCGTCTACAAATCCTGTCAAAATTGGCTAAGTATCCAAGTTCAAGGCTTAACCCTACAAACCATGCTCAAGTTGGTTAAGTATATTAAGCAATTCACGACTTAACCTCGTCCAATTATCATTCTAGATTGGTTAAGTATATATTAACTTGACCCTATCAATTTACTTAGTCAAATCGGTCAAGTGTATTCAAGCGATTCGTGACTTAGCCTTATCATGTTTTCACGTTATATTGGTTAAGTATTGGTTAACTTAACCACAATAAATTAACGAGTTAGATTGGATAAGTATAGGTCACTTAACCACATCAATTCATCATGTTTAGATTAGTTAAGTGTTTAACTTAACCCCATTAAACTACCAAGTGGGATTAATTTAGTCTAGGCTAACTTAACCCCATCTGATTTCCATGTTTAGACTAGTTGAGTCTAATCTTAACCCCATTCGTTAACCGTATTTTTCGGTTAAGCGTCATTAAGAAAACTTACTTAACCTTACCAAGTTATCGCGTTGGATTGATTAAGTGTTGGTTAACTTAACCCCATCCACTAGTCATATAAAAATGGTTAAGTGTCATTAGGCAAATCAAGTTACTTAACCTACCCAACCTTGTCATGTTTTGTTAAGTATCATTAGCCTAATCAAATTACTTAACCCATTTGTCCATGTCATATTTGGTTAAGAGTCATTAATCAAATTAACTTAACCCTATCATGTGGCATTAATTACTTAATGCACCTTCACCTCTCACATTAGACTTTGTTGTGGTTACTAGTTAAGCCGGTCGGTTCCGGGTAGCTTTACACCACAACTTGGTCTAACCTCGGGTTCAAGCACAACATGACCAACTTCTCACATTGGGTCCTATTGTTTGCAACTACTAGTTAGGCCGGTCGGTTCCGGGTAGTTTTACGTTGCAAACTCAACCCAACCTCGAGTTGGCCACACTTATATTATCTAAGTGTCATGTCCATCATGTTTCCCAAAACATGTTACAAGTTTTCAAGCATTTGGGTAGACCTAACTTAATAGGTAAATTCCCAAAGGGTAGACCTAACTTAATAGGTAAATTCCCAAGCTTATGTTTTTATGCATACTTACATGTCAACTTCCATGTTATATTTCAAGTCATGTTTTCAAGTTGTATTTTCATGTCATTAGAAATTACCCATAACATAATCCAACGCTTTTAAACTCGCATATACGTTCGCGACAACGTAATGGATTAAAAGAAGAGACTTGGCAAAGGCATGACAAAAATGGATATTAAGCCACAAGTTAATCATGGTGGCAAATGAGGCACAAATGTGTTCATTAACTTGCATGTTACATTCTTAAGCCTCAAAACATGCATAAACCCAAACTTGGCACATAAGCGAATCATGGTGACAAAAGATATGGAATGATGACTAGTAACTCGCATATATCATCATATAAGGGTTATGACTTCATATGCAAGTTGACATAAAGGTTATGAGGGTTCTCATGTTGCCTAATGCAACATTTCAACATAAAGGTTGTAGCTTTTAGCTCACAAGATCAAGATAATGACTTCATAAACTTGCATGACATGATAGCATGTATCATACTCAATGATCAAACCCAAACTTGCAACATGAACATTTAACTTCATAGTTAATATCTAAGAGTAGGGAAAGGGCTTACATTGCTATGAAGGCACAAAAGATATGACAAAGCCCTTATGCAATCAAATAGACCCAAAATGCAAGCTCTAACATAAAAACCCTTGAGCCAAAATGATCAAAACCCTTGCTTTATGATGCAAAGATAGAAACTTGACTTGAATGCAAGCTAATGACACTCATACAAGCTTGAAAACACTTGTATGCATGGAAAATCTCTCATAGAAACCATTTAGAAATTTTATGAAGAGAGTGGAGGCCATGAGAGGTAAAATTTTGCCGTAGTTTAGTTGCATGAATGAATAATGAGGATTTAGGATAGGTTAGGGTCTTATTTATAGATTAGGCAAGTGTTTTAGGCCATAGGATTAAACCTAGATTCAATCCAAGCCATCAAAGCATGTCTTGGGGAAGAAGTCAAGTGTAGGAACCATCTAGGGCCTTTAGATTAAAGATGAACCATGAGAACCATCCAAATGCAAAATCTGCATTTGAGCGAATCGGCCCACGGGTTGACAGCCAAACACCCTGGATTAACCCCTAGTCGACCCAGCGGGCTCGGGTCGACCTCAAAAGTCGGCCGGTTCGGTTATTCCCCTCTCCCAATTCGCTGTTTTGAACATTTTTGCATATTTATTTATTTAATTTTCAATTATATATATATATATATATCAATATATATATATATTTCTCTGCGCAACCCATTTCACTTAATTAAGTATACTTTAATTTGGGAATTTTTCGTGAAACTTCGCGAGGCCATATCTTGGTCATACGGACTCCGATTTTCGAAAACTCGGACTCTATTTCGCGTATTTTTCCGAGACGAACGCAATGGCATAGCCCGTTTCCCTTGATTCAGATTTTACAGTTTAATTCTGCCTCCATTTATGTTATAACAGGTTATTGAAAATACGGGTTGTTACAATCACAACATACATAGAAATAAAACTAGATCTAAACATAAGGGGTTGAACTTGCATGTGTGAATGAGGTTCTTCATCTAAAACTTGCATAGGCCAAAGTCACAAACTTGCATAAAACTACATATGTCATAGATCTAAATCTAAAGGTGTGAACTTGTTTAGGTAATAGTGACAAACTTGCATAAACCATGTATGTCATAGATCTGATCATAAGGTGTAAACTTGCATAGGCAATAACCACAAACTTACATTACATGATTCATACTCCAAACATATATATATATATATATATATATACATATACATATACTTGCATATGTGATTTATGCAACATAACGATGGTGTAAACTTACATCTAAACATGTAAACTAGCATATAGAATTTTGTGTACTAGCATATAACTCACACATGTCATAACCTAACTTTAGATCCAATTTTACATAAAATAGATGTCATGAAACATGTAAGGTTATACATAATTTTCACTAACTTGCTATGATCCATGCCTCAATTAACATCCTATCTCGCATACATACATATGATTTATCATATGAATTAGTTCCAACAACACAACCAAACTAACATATGAAACATTACTATAAATTGATTATACATAAGCCAATCATAGAATTACAACATAGATGATAACATCACAACGTTACAACATAGATGATAACATCATAGAATTTACAACACAGATAATAACATGCGGTCAATAATTCACAACATAACCATATAATCCACATCGTAGCTTAATCCAATTAAATTGTTAATTATTTTATTAAAGAAATCGAACTCACAACTCAAAGAAGGTCTTAAGTTCTAAAATCTGAGTTCTGAAGTTGAATTAGCTTTCCTTTGAAGAAGACAATTTGTTGCGGTTTAGATTAGAATTGAATTTAATTAGCTTTTCTTCCTCTCAAATTGGTGGCGGCTATTCTAGGTTGCAAGGTGATGGCATGGAGGCCATGATTCTAATTTTATTTTTATTTTAAGGGTTGAGTCTACATGTGTTTTTATAGAGTTTAGGATTAGTTTAGGCCGTCCGATCAACCCAGAATTAATCCCAGCCAACCAGAGCAGATAAGAAACCTTAATGACTCAGCATACAGTCATAAACAGGTCATCATTCAAATCTGCCTGGGGGGGGCAGGTTGACCCCCAGGTCGACCCTATGGTCGACCTGGTGAGGGTAGGTCGACCCCCAGGTAGACCTGGCCCTAGCGGGAAATTTCCCGCCTAACCCAATCTGACTCTGAAATTCGAATTTTTGAAATCTGTTTTGAATTTTCTGAAACTTATGATGGCCATAACTTCTTCATACGAAGTCCAATTCACGCAAACTCGGACTCTATCTCAACCAGAATTCCGAGATGAACACAATGGCGCAACCTGTTTCCCTTAATTCTCACATCTAAGATTAATTATTATTTAATTTGTGAACATCAATATTGAAAATTACAGGGTGTTACATTCTCCCCTCCTTAAAGGATTTCGCCGCCGAAATCTCCAAGTTAAGGAGAATGCATATCCTAACATCCAAACAACCATCTACTCAACCATCAAACACAAGCATTCATTGTCCTTATAAAATTCCTAATGTTGTATGAACATATGCAAGAAGTGTGTGTATATGTTCTTTATCTAATGCAAAATCAGGCGGTCTACTGATTCAATTGACCTCCTTAATGCAAACCATGATAGTGCCATGCGTCCATTATGTATACGAAAGAATCCTATCGATACATATTATTTCTACATTGTGCACAACCATTCACCAAAATGCACCATCCATATGATAGCACAACCATTATACATCCATTAACTTAAATATGCACACACATTTATATGCAATATGCAATATGAAGTGACTGAGCCGATTTAGTGCCTAAAGTGTGTGTATATGCATCCACGAGCAACCACTAGCAAACACTTGCATCCACATGCATCCATCATACATAACATGCCTCAAACACATGTTTCAACCATAGAATTACCCTATCTAAAGGTCAAAGATACTAGCGAGAGGACATACTAAAGATAAAGCGAGTACAAGCTAAGCGATAAAGGAGAAATTAAAAGACATACCCTCGAAAAGAAAAGGGTACAATGAACGCATCTTCTCTTCCGTTTCCCAAGTAGCGTTGCTCTCATCATCTCCACATTGCACTTTAACTAGCCTGACCTCTCGATTCCTCAACTTCTTAATCTCCGACCCAAGAATGCACGTAGGAGCTCGTCAAATCGTCGCACCATGCTCTATCTCCATCTCTCTAAGCAAGCTGGGCTCTACCACTTCCCCGGTCTCATGCAAGCACTTCCACAAATGTGATACATGGAATACATCGTGTACCCCACTAAGTCTCTCGGGCAACTCCACTCTATACGCCATCTGCCAATCTTCTCCATAATAGGAAACGGCCCTACGAACCTTGGTGCTAACTTCCCAACGGACCCAAAGAGAACAACATTCCGTAATGGAGACACCTTGACAAAGACCATGTCCCCAATATCAAACTCAAGATCTGTCCTCCTCTTGTCCGCATAAGAACTCTTCCTATCTTGCGCCGTCTTCATCCTCTTTCGAATCAAATCGATCTTTTTTGAAGTCTCTCTAATCATATCGGGCCCAAGCAAGATCTTATCTATAGATTCCCACCAACATGTAGGCGAACGACACGGCCGTCCATAAAGAGCCTCGAATGGTGCCATGCCAATGCTAGACTGGAAGCTGTTATTATATGCGAACTCCACCAAAGGAATATGTTCCTCCCATGTACCTCTGAAGTCTAAGACACACAACCTCAATATGTCCTCTAGAATAAGACTCACACTCTCGGTCTGGCCGTTCGTCTGAGGAAGATATGCGGTGCTCAAACATAACTGAGTCCCTACCGCCTCTTGCAAGCTCTTCCAAAACTCGCTAGTAAAGATAGGATCGCGGTCGCTCACTATGCTAGAAGGAACACCGTGAAAACGAACTATCTCTCGAATGTATACGGAGGCTAACCATGGAGCAATCCTCTTACTCTTCACGGGAATGAAATGGGCGCTCTTAGTAAGTCTGTCTACCACGACCCAAATTCCCGTATTACCCTTCCTCGATCTCGGTAACCCATCAATAAAGTCCATTGAGACACTTTCCCACTTCCATTGTGGGACCTCCAATGGGTGAAGCAATCCACCGGGCTTCTTTTGCTCTGCTTTTACTTGTTGGCACACCAAGCATCTAGCGACAAACTCAGCCACATCCCTCTTCATACCGGCCCAAAAGTATACTCGTCTCATGTCCATGTACATCTTGTCCCCGCCGGGATGGATGGTCATCTTCGAACGATGTGCATCATCAAGAATGGTCTTCCTCAAATTCTTATCCCGTGGTACACAAAGTCTACCATCCCTATGTAACCAACCCTTATCATCTAGGGTATACCTAATGAGATGGCTCGATGACTCCCCCCTTTTGAGCTTCTCTACTAACTTAACCAACTGTGGGTCATCTCGTTGTGCCTCACCAATCCGTCCCAAAAGCATAGATCTGACCTCTAAGGATGCTAGCAAACCGGGTACAAAGTCAATGGAAGGTCTAAAATCAAACGTAGAGATGAACTCTAAGCTTCATCGTTCAACAAACAACGGACTCAAGGACAACCTTTTCCTACTTAAGGAGTCTTCCACCACGTTACCCTTGCCAGGGGTATATGCTATCTCGAAATCGTAGGACGCTAAGAATTCCATCTACCTTTGCTGCCTTAAGTTCAAGTCCTTCTGAGAGAACAAGTATTTTAGCGATTTGTGGTCAGTGAACAATTCGAATTTCTCGCCAAGAATATAATCGCGCCAAGACTTAAGCGCGAAAACAATAGCGGCCAAATCTAGGTCATGTGTAGGGTAATTTCTCTCATGGACTCTCAGCTGCCTTCCTCCATAGGCTATTACCCTTCCCTTTTGCATTAAGATTGCGCCTAGTCTTGTCCCACAAGCATCGGTATAAACGGTAAATGGCTTACTCCCATCTGGCAACACTAAGACTGGGGCTGTGGTCAAAGCCCTCTTTAAACGTTGGAACGCATCATCACAATCTACGTCCCATGTGAAAATTAGGTTCTTCTTCATCAAGCGTGTTAATGGGGCTGATATTTTTGCGAATTCTTTGATAAACTTCCTATAGTAGCCATCCAACCCTAAGAAACTCCTTACCTCGGTAGCATTTTTAGGGACCTTCCAATCTTGGATGGCCACTAACTTCGCGGGATCCACAGCTATCCCTTCTTTGGAAACCACGTGCCCTAAGAATCGCACTTCCTTCCTTCGAAAGTGACATTTAGAAAATTTAGCTTTAAGGCTATGCGCTCGAAGGGTCTCCAACACTCCCTAAGATGTAGGGCATGCTCTTCCTCGCTTTTAGAAAAGATCAAGATGTCATCCACAAAGACTACCACGAATTTATTTAGGTACTCCCTAAACACCCTACTCATCAAGTCAACAAAGTATGCGGGGGCGTTTGTCAAACCTAAGGGCATCACAAGCCACTCGAAGAAGCCGTCCGGAGTCCTAAAGGCAGTCTTGTCTATGTTATCCTCAGCCACTCTCAACTGATGGAAACCCGTGGCTAAGTCCAACTGCGAAAACACTGAGGCGCCAACTAACTGATCGAAGAGATCGTCAATCCTCGGCAGTGGGTGCCTATTCTTCTTAGTAAGCTTATTAAGTTCTCTATTGTCCACACAAAGTCTAAGGGACCCATCTGCCTTAGTGGCAAATACTACTGGAGCACCCCACTCCGATATACTACGTCTGATGAACCCCTTCTCAAGCAACTCTTTCACTTGCTTACTGAGTTCTCTTCTCTCTCTCGGAGCCATGTGGCGCACTGGCAATGCAACTGGCTTTGCATAATCTACTAGATATATTCGAAAGTTTATCTCACGTTTTGGGGGTAGACTCCTCATGTAACACCCTGTATTTTCTGTGAACGTATAAGTAACAAATCAGAGAATAATTAAATTAATCTGGATAGTTTAGATGAACCTTTTTCTGAACAGGAGATTTGGAAGGCGATCAGTGATATGCCTAGTGACAAAGCTCCTAGACCTGATGGTTTTTCAGTTAATTTTTATAAACAATTTTGGGAAGTCTTAAAGTCTGATATTATTGGCTTATTTAATTAATTTTATAGTGGGGAATTGCATCTAGGTAGTTTTAACTTTGCAAACGTCATTCTTATTCACAAGAGAGAGAGAGCCAATTCTCTAAAGGATTTTAGGCCAATCTCACTTATAAATGTTTCTGTTAAGATTATCTCTAAAGTCCTAGCGAATAGGCTTAGTAGCAAGATGAACGACCTTATTGATTGCTCCCAAACTGCTTTTATTAAAGGTAGAAATATAGTAGATGGTGTGGCAGCGGTGCAGGAATACATTAATGTCTGCTGTAAGAATAATATATCTTGTGCCATTTTGAAGCTAGACTTTGAGAAAGCTTTTGACTCTATTGATTGGGATTTTATCTGTGAATTATGTCTTGCTAGGGGTTTTAGTGTTAGATGGACAAACTGGATCTTTTTATTGCTTAGGACTGGTTGTTCAAACATTATAGTGAATGGGGTAGTGGGTAAGAAGATTCAATCCAAAAGGGGTCTTAGACAAGGAGACCCTTTATCGCCTTTTCTGTTTAATTTAGCGGTTGATGTCTTCTCTAGAATTATTAAGAGAGCTGGGAGTTTAGGTGTCCTTGGTAGGGTTGGTAATGAGGAATTTAATAATGAATTATCGATCCTTCAATTTGCAGATGATACATTATTATTTTCTTCCCACTTGCCTGAGCATATTATAGCTTTAAAGTTTATTCTTTACTGTTTTGAGATGTTATCTGGTCTTAGAATTAATTTTGATAAAAGTGCTGTAATGGTTCTTAATGATTTTAACAATGTTGAGTCTATGGTAGCTAGCACTTTGAACTGTTCGACTATGAAATTTCCTTTTGATTATTTAGGTTTTAAGATTAGACCTTCGAAGCTTAAGAAGGAAGATTGGATAGTCATCATTGATAAGATTAGTAATAGATTATTAAGCTGGAACAACAGATTCCTATCTAGAGCAGGTAGATTAGTTCTAGTCAATTCGGTTTTATCGGTTATCCCCTCATACTGGATGGCTGTTCATCAATTTCCTAAATGGGTCATTGAGAAGATTGATAGGGTTAGGCGGAATTTTCTTTGGAATGGTGACTCTAGTTGTGGGGGATATAAATGTTTAGTTAATTGGGACATGTGTTGTAAACCTAAGAAAGAGGGGGGACTGGGGATCATTAATCTTCATAATTTTAATTCCGCTTTACTTGCTAAATGGTTATGGAAATATAGATGTCCAGAAGTGATCGCTTCTTGGAAGTCTATTGTTTTCAAATCTTATTATTCAAGAGGTGAGTTTTTTATTGAAAATAGTGATGGTTGGGATAATAGATTATCTCACTTTTGGAAGTCTGTTTTGAATTGTTTTGATTATTTTAACTTAGGATGTAAAGTGTTAGTTCATTCAGGAAACCTTTCTTATTTTTGGCACGATGCTTGGATTTCTATAAGGCCGCTTAAAGTTGAATTTAGTGAGCTTTACAATATTAGTAGATTTAAGAATGCTCTTATTAAGGATGTATACAAAGCTGATTTAGATCCTCCGTGGGAGTTTTCCTTTGATAATATTTTAGAGGTAGATTTATTAAGACAATTGGCCTTACTGAAAGCTAAGTTAGCATTGTACCACTTGGATGAAAGTGATGATTCTATTAGCTGGGGTATAAATAAAAGTTTAGTTTACACTGTTAATTCAATGTATAGTTTTATTAACTTTTCTGGTATTTCATTCTATCCTTTTAAATTTCTTTGGAAGGCTAATGCTACACCTAAAGCAAAGTTCCTAATGTGGTTGATCATGCATTAGAAGCTTAATACGGTTAAGATGTTAAAAAGAAAGAATGTTATTTTCGATGTCAAATGTTGTTTTTGTAATTCTGGAGAGGAGGATGTAGATCATTTATTTTACTCTTGTTATTTTACCCTTTCTATTTTCAATATGATTATCAGGATTTTCTCCTTTGATTGTTTTAATTCCTTTAGTAGTTGTAGCGAGTATTGGTATTGTCATAGATTTCGCTACAATTCTAGACAGCAATACATATTGGATTCTTTAGTAATTTTCATAAGTTGGTTTATTTGGGTTGAGAGGAACCAGAGAATTTTTCATTCAGTTTCGGTTCCTAAGGATTATTTAATTATCAACATAGTTAATTTCTGTCTGTTCTGGATGTCAAATTCGCACTATAATTTTTTTGGTGATTTGCTATTTGGTCGCTTTCTGTTTAAGGTCAGATTAAATCTGAGTTTATTCATTCGTATTAATAGCTTTTTTAGTAATAATAGACTTCGTCTTGGTTGTTGATTTCTTTTTATTTGGGTTGTTTCTACCCTCTTACTTGTTTATTTTTTATGCCCTTCTCCTTATACATGTATATATGGATATATGACTATATTTATATATAGGCATATACTCATATATATGTATAAGATACTGATATTTTTGTTTCAGTTTTTCAGATTACAGGTTGTAGATATTATCGTGGAGCTTTTGTGGCGGCTGGTTGGATTGATCATTTTTTATTTGACTTGGTTTATTGGTGTATGACGAGTAGAGGTGTTTGTATTTTCTTGGTGTTTTACTTCATCACTTTTGCTCATGGTTGTTATGTGTAGGGGAATAGATATACTTCTTATTGGGTGGTGGCCTTGCCGGAATTCGATAAGTAGTATGATGGGTGGTGGCCTTGCCGGAACTCATCTATCTATTATCCCTTACTTTTTCTTTGTGAGTTTCTCGTCTTGTGGTTGTATTTGGATATTTGTATCTTTGTATTATTATTATATATATGTGTGCTCTCTTCCTTCTGGAAGATCACATATCTTTTTCTCAAAAAAAGAATCAAGGTAAATGGGTTGCGCCATTGCGTTCGTATCAAAATTCTGCTTGGAAACGAGTCTGAGTTTTCGAGAAACGGAGTCCGTATGAGGGAGATATGGCCCTCCGAAGTTTCAGAGAATTTCAGAATCGAAAACAGCTCGAAAATTCGAATTCAAATTCGAATTCAAAATCACAGAACAGGCTGGGCGGAAAAATTCCCGCCCATGGACCAGGTCAACCTGGGGGTCGTCCATAGTGTCGACCTCCCAGGGGCCAGGTTGACCATAGTGTCGACCTGGGGGGACCAGGTCGACCATAGTGTCGACCTGGGGGTCGACTTGCAACCGAAACCCAGTTTTTTTTAACCTGGTTCATTCTGATGTATCCGGTCTCGTTTCTGTCTAGATTCGTCCGCCTAATCCTATATAAACTCACCCCTAGCCTCATTCTCTCCACACCATTTCATTCTGTCTATATACTGCCTCTGTTCTAATTAAAATAAAAATGGCATCGCTACCCTGTTGGAATCAAAACTTGGACTGATGCATCTTCTTCCAACCTGATTAGGATTAAAAGCTAAACCAAATCTCAAATCAAAGTTTAGAGCTACAGCAACAGTTTATTTTCCTCTCTTAAAACCACGAAAGGCAAGTACAGTTATTTTCCGCTATAAACTATAATTATAATTGTGACATGATTATAAATCTGAATCTGAGGTTATGTATATTCTTATCTATCAGATCTGTTTTTGTGACTATTATGTACCTCTTTCTTCTTTCTGTACTATAGCCAGGCTACTACGAGCCTGCACCGAATCTCATAAGAGATTAACGCAAGAACGATAAATTTTGGGACAAATAATAATGCATAATTGGACATGAAACTGTTACCTATGAGACTATTGCTTATGACTATGATTCATTGACTATGAGACTATTGCCTATGACTATGATTCATGACTATGAGACTATTGCCTATGACATTGAATAAGAAACTATTGTGATTAGTCACCCATGACTATTGTGGTTAGTTGCCTATAACTATGGTAGTTAGTTTCTTATGCCTATTCCCTTAATAATGTTAGATCTCATATTTAGTATGTAACTTTGTTAGTTTATTCCCATTCACTGTTATGTACATCGAGCCTATAGGGCCATTTCATGAGTATTTAGATAACTTGTGGAAACATGTTATATGGGGGTTGGGCGTAGCTTAATTAAGTAAACCTGGCATAGCAAATATGTTGGCATAATCTGGATTAGCTATAATAGTGAATGATTTACATGTGTACTAGTCTTGGACATAAATGGTGGACTAGAAAATTAAATCTAGTTTTGACATGAACTGTAAAAGGGAATATTAAGGCTAAGATTTGGTTCACATATTGTATTATGAATTATGACCTTGATTTAGGCATGTAAGTTTAGGCTAAATTTATGATTAGGCAAGATATGATATATAAAATCTGCTAAATCGATTATCTGCTAAATCGGTTATCTGCTAAATCTGTTATATTGCCTAATCTGCTAGTTCTGTTATATTGCCTAAACTGCTAATTAGATTTGATGGCCTAATCTGCTAATTATGTTAAATTGTCTTATTTGCTAAATCTGCTAAATAGCCTAATCTGCAAGATCAGTTATCTGTTTAATCTGTTGATTGACGTAATATGTTGGAACTGAAATGCTGAAATTTGAAGTATGTAAATCTGTAGGCTCGACTTAAAATTGAGCAAAACTTGTTAATAGAACATCGAATAATCTGCTGTAACTTATACAGAAGTTTAATCTGTTAAATAAACTTAGTATGATATCTGAAAAATCCGTATTGAAATGAATTGGCTATGACACGAGGTTAGACTATGTTTGCGGTAGAAGCCTGCCCGGAACCAACCGGCTTAACCAACGACCGCAAACTATCAGTCTAATGTGAGAGGTCGTAGGCATAACTAAAATATGCTTAGACACGAGGTTAGGTCTGGCTTGTGGCAGAAGTCTGCCCGGAACCGCCCGACATATCCAGCGGCCATAAGCTACCGACCTAATGTGAGAGGTCTGTGCATTAATATTTAATTAATGCAAAATCTGGGATAAATATGATGTCTAAAACTTGTTGGGTGGATAGGGTTAAACCAATTGGACTAATGAATTTAACAAACCCGTTACGTGAATCTGTAGCCCAATTACAAAGTTAGACAAATCTGTAAATCTGTTAAATCCGTATATCTGATCCGTTAGTCTGAAAACTTGTCTGATCTGTGAACTAGTTGATCTGAACTCTGTATGTCTGAACTTGTAAACAAGTTAACCTGAAATCTGTTAGTATGGGGACACAAGGTTAGGAGGGAAATTACTTGTGTCATCTGTTGTTTGGGACCCATATTTGTCAGTAACCCTTTCTGGTATCAAAACTTTGACCCAACAGTAGGTAGGGTCCGGGCACGCTTACTGAACTAATTATAAGTGGTTCATTCTGATAACGGCGAGGGGTGTTGATGGTGCGTTCCAACCGGGGTCCTGTGCGTGCATGGATCCCGGACTACCTCTGAGGATGTAAGACGCCGTGACATCTGTAAATAGGCCTTTGCTAATTGGTTGTCACTTTAGGGAGTGATACACCCTATTGTGGAGCCGACACAGGGTATTTATGTATTAGGGAGCCGATCGCTTGGGGTAGGGTTTTAGGGTACACTTAGTTCTGTCTGTTTCTGTTGGTACCGTCTGTTTCTGTTGGGTGGCAACACCATTCTGTTTCTGCGTGGTACCGTCTGTTCGGGTGGTAAAGGCCCATTTACTAGTGTACACCTAATTTTACATTCTGTTTCCATAGGGATTAATCTGTTTCTGTTTCTGTTCGGGTGGTAAAGGCCCATTATCAGCATTCTGTTTCTGTCTATTTCTGTTCGGGTGGTAAAGGCCCACTATCAGCATTTTGTTTCTGTCTGTTTCTGTTCGGGTGGTAAAGGCCCATTATTAGCATTCTGTTTCTGTCTGTTTCTATTCGGGTGATAAAAGCCCATTATTAGCGTTTTGTTTCTGTGGAAATTATTCTGTTCCCGTTTCTGCTTCAGTTTAGATATTAGGGTGACACCTAATCCTGTTATACTAGTATTAGTGCAGAGAATTGGAAAGTACTATTATTCTGTTACTTCTGTTTAACCTAAGTACATCTGCTGCTCCTATTACTGTTATCTCTCATCCAGTTTTATTTGCATGCCATGATTATTATTATCTGTTCATATGCTGAAAGTCACTGGACTTGCCAGACTTTATGTCTAACCTTGCTTGTTTTCACCCCTTTCTTCCGTTCCCCCCCTCCCCCAAGGTTTTCCAAGGAGAGAACACTTTAGCTTGATCCGGATTTCTTCTGCTTGAAGTACTTAGAGTGCTTAAAGTATGGCTTGACTCCTTATGGCAGCTTCTGTGGGGATTATGATTTTAAAGTTTTGTACTCTAATGATTTTCTGAACAAGACTGATATTTATGTACTTGAGGTTTTGGGAAAGATGTAACCAAACTGGTTTCTGTTTCCGCTGTAATAAAGTTATAATTTCTCAAGTATTGTTTATCTGTCTTGTAAATTTCTGTTCTATCTACTAAAACGCTCCACCAAAGTTAAGGCATTCCCTTTGTGAGTGTCCTTAACAGAGGTGGGGTGTTACACTTGGTATCAGAGCTGAAGGTTACCAGATTAGATAAAAGTTTTTGAAAACTATTTTCAAAAAAGTTTTAAAAGGAAGTATTTTCAAAGTTTATTTTGAAAAACATAATCCCCAGAAAAGCCATGTATCTATCTTTTCCGTTCTCCGTTTTAAATCTTTTTCTTTCATTCCAGCATGTCTGGGAATCTTAACTTTCCAGAGGGCATGCCAATACCTGGCTGGTTCAGGAGGTACTTAGAGGCTAGGGCCAACGATGCAGACCCAGCAGATATTCCTCCTCCAGCTGCAACGATTCCTCCTCCTCCGCCCCCTCCTCGTGCAATTGCTTTTTCAAAGATCTGTAAAGATTTTAGGGCCATGGGTGGAAAGGATTTCAAGGGAACTGAATCATTCGTAGAAGCAAGGAACTGGCTCAAAGAAACTGAGGATCTGTTCGCTATCTTCGAGGTGGACGATAGGCAGAAGGTACAATTGGCGGTGTGGTTGCTCAAGGACGAAGCTTCCTATTGGTGGGAAGTCACTAACACCGAAAGACCAGTTGAAACATGAATGGATTTCAGAACAAGGTTTGAGATGAAATTCCTCTCGCAAGCTGAACGAAGTCTACAACTGGAAAGGTTCTTATCTCTTAAGCAAGGAAGTATGACGGTCAAGGAATACGTCAACCAGTTCAACCAACTGGCTAGGTTCGGACTAGATTTAGTCAACACCCAGCATAAAAAGGCTCTCCGCTTTGTTAAAGGATTGAACGAGCCACTGCACAGCCTAGCCATGACCCATGTACCCATAGGAGCGACTTACGAGAGATTGGTGGATATGGCACTACTGCACGAGGAAGACAACGACAAGAAAGAGGCAAAGAAGGAAGAATGTAACACCCCGAAAATTCTATAACTGTGAAATTCATAAATTAAAGTATAATTAATTTGAAATCAAAGAACTAAGGGAAACGGGATACGCCATTGCGTTCGTCTCGGAAAAATACGCGAAATAGAGTCCGAGTTTTCGAAAAACGGAGTCCGTATGAAGAAGATATGGCCTTCGGAAGTTTGAGAATCAAGTTTAAATTCAAACAGAATAAATCAGGTTTAAATTCGAAAATGCGGCCCAATGGGCCAGGGCGGAAAAACACCCGCCTGACCCACCAAGTCGACTGGGCTGTCGACCTGGTCTAACCAGGTCGACAGGCCTGTCGACAGGGCTGTCGACAGGGGTATCGACCTGGTCCAGACCCAGGTCGAGCCCAGTCTAACCCGGCTGGCCTATTCTCTATGTGGTCGATTTTCTGTGGTCTGCTTTGTCACTAGGGCTAGGTGGCAAGTTTTTATTGGTCTCTCCTTAGAATGAATGGCTACGATCAATCCAAGCAACATCAAGGGTCCTAATCAGTTCCTAACCTCTATATAAACAACCCTAGACTAAACCCTAATCTATTCATTCAAAAATAAGATCATAGCCGCCATGTTGCTAAGGAACGACTAGGAGTAGCCACCAAATTGGAGAGAGGATTAGGAGGAAGATTCTAAAGCTTAAAGCAACCTAAAACAAATCAATTCAACAAAGGAATTTGCGTCTTCAATCCCTAAACTAGAGAATTCATCACACCATTGTAAGTAGAGTATTACTTTGGTATGAATAAACAATTGTGTTGGTTTGTATGCTTGAATTGTGGCAATATAGTTGTTCATATTTGTGCGTTCTTATCAATTTGAAATATTATATACGTTTGGATTATGTTATTCAATTATAAAGAACTACATGCGGTAGTTCTATGCAAGTATACGTTTGGAATATTTCGCAAATTATGTAATCCATGTTGAAGCTACATGTATGTAGTTGATTTAAATTTATGCAAGTTTGGGGTTTTGCTACTATGCCATCATGATGTATATTTTTGTGCATAAATCAATTTGTAAGTAATTAAAACAAGTTTGGTTATTATAATCCATATGAAATTATGTTGAGAATTTGGCATTATGTTTTAAGCCATGCTTTTGTACTAGAAAACCTATTTGCAAACTTATGAATATGGCTAGGCTATGAATGATATTTGGCATAATTGAAATCCATGATTAAGTCTATCTTGTTTACAAGAATTATATGATGACATATGTGGTACATGGCTAGGTTAGGTTCAAAAAGTCCCTTTTGTAAGTTTACATGACTAAAGTAAGAATCATGATTTCATGTTAGAAATACTTATGCCATGTTTATGCTAGAAGTATTTATGCCATGCTTATGTTTGACATTATGCTATGCTTATGCTAGAAGTATTTATGCCATGCTTATGTTTGACATTTTGCCTAAATAAAAATATAGGTTCATGTGTCAATAATGATATCTCAATTACAAGTTCACATGCTTTGATTCATGTCACCTATATTTTATGACCAAAGTATATGTCACTACTATGCAAGTACACCAGTTTCTATTTTGTATTCCCAACGTCATATTGCAAGTTCATACGCTCACCTTCCCCTTTTTGTGTATGTAATCACGCCATAAGCCTCCCCTTTTCGCATGGCTAAATTGGGCTTTAAGAGGCTAAGCCCAATATATATAAACGGACGTGTAAAACGGGGGAAAATAACGTTGGGTTAAAATTAATTAATGAATGAAAATATAAAATAGAAGGGCCCAAATTTAGGTATGGGTTGGGCCCATGATTGGTGTAACCTTTACACCATTAACTTAATAATGGGCCGCAAATATTTACATATAAATAAAGAAGAAAGACAAAATATGTAAATGTAGAACATACGATGTGTTTAACCCGAGGTTGGATTGAGTTGTGATGTAAACCTGCCCGGAACCGCCCGGCTGTCCAGTAGTCACAACAATACCTATCCAATGTGGGAGGTTAAACATGGAGCCCAGCAAGGACCCGAGGTTAGACTGAGTTGTGGCGTAAGACTGCCCGGAACCAACCGGCAACAGGCAGCCACAACAATACCTGTCTAATGTGAGAGGTCAGGGCCTTAATAAGACAATTAAGGCTGAGTCAGGATTGTTAGGATTAAGTAAACTAAAGACTTAATCAAAATGGAACATGCTAAACTAAACGGACTGGTGGGGGTTAGGTTAGAAAACACTTAACCAACTTAGCATGTTGGCTAGAGATAGAAAACCTAGTAACGGGGGACCCTTTTCAGCAGTAACCCTAGAAGGTGTATCAGGATACCCTGAAACTAGGCAGGGTGGGGCACGATTACTGGGCTGATTGTAAGAGGTCAAATCGACGGCGGTGGTGTAGCAGTGTAGGTTCTAACGGGGTGCGGGCGTGCACACACTCCGGCGCAGAAAAATAAAGCACTGGGCACCAGTAGCATACCTGTGCATTCTAAGGTTGTGTCGGGCCGCTGCCATGGGACTTGATACACCCCATGGTGGGACCAGCATGGGTAACTACAACATCGGGGGCCGTAAGACACATGTAACTATGCGAGTAGGAGCCGATCATCATAGAATGGATCACATCACCCTTATTATGGGGTGCCAGTTGGAAAACTAGTTTATATGGGTTCAGAGATTAACATGGGGTACGATGGTCTATTCGACCCTAGACAACTTAACCAAGTTTATAGTGCTTGCCCACTTCTTGTTTATACTTATCACACCCAGTTCTTTATTCATAGACAAAATAGTACTAGACTTACTCAGGCTTTATGTCTGACTCTACTTTTCTTTCGTCTTCTTTTCTTCCGTTTCCCCCCCCCCCCAGGTCCACAGGGAGGGAACACTGCAGCTTGACCAGCATTAACATCCAGCTTGAAGAAGAGAGATGTACTGCTTGGACCTTTTTCATTTTGAACTATGGCTTTGGACAATCCACTATGGGGCTTTTGCAGTTTATCTATGTTTTATTTATGCTTCTTTAAATAATGTACTCAAGACAGATTATGAAGGAGTTATGTTATGTTTTTGGAAAAAGATGTAAGACAATCGTGGTGATGTTTTGTGACACGTATTTGACTTTATGAAATAAAAGTTTGTTGATTTTCCGCTGTTTACAAATATGTGTTCTTATATCTGTCTTGTATATCTGTGACTTGTACTTATAAACCTCCACCAAAATTAGGGCATTCCCTTTGAGAGTGACCCTAACGGAGGTGGGGTGTTTCACTTGGTATCAGAGCATAGGTTTACCAGATAAGATAAAAAGTTTTGAAAAAAATTATTTTCAAAAAGGAAATTTAAAGAAGCATTTTTAGAAGAAAAATATTATTTTATTTTAAAAAAAAGGCAAAGTCCACTCCCCAAAGCCATAGGTACTATCTCTTATCCTTCGTTTTGAATCTATCCTTTTTGTTTCAGCATGTCCCAAGAAGTTTGCAGTTGGAGAAATTCTTATTTCTTAAGCAAGGAGACAAGACTGTCAGAGAGTATGTGAATCAGTTCGATGAGCTGGCTAGGTTTGGGCTTGACCTAGTCAACACCCCGCACAAGAAGGCTCTTCGTTTCGTCAAAGGGTTAAATGAGCCATTACACAGTTTGGCCATGACCCATATACCCATGGGGGCCACGTATGAAAGATTGGTGCAAATGGCATTGCTGAATGAAGAGGATAAGGGCAAGAAGGAGGCAAAGGCAGAAAGCTCTCAAGGGAAGAAAGAAGGTTTGCAGCCTAAGAAGACAGACTTTAAGAAAGGCGGGAAAGGCAACAAAGAGAAGAGGAAGTGTAATTTCTATGGCAAAGTGGGGCACTTAGTAAAGGACTGCCGGAAAAAGAAGGCCAAGGAGAATGGTGGGTGCTTTTCTTGCGGTGAGACGGGCCACAGGGCTAAGGACTGCCCAAAGAAACGAGGACAGGGGCAGAGGGCTGGAACCACCCCAGGGGCACAGGTTCATGTGCTAGAAGCGCCACCATTGCAACAGCGAGGTATAAATACTTCTGTAGAAAGTGTAGTTTATCTTTATGATCACCCCGTTCGCACTTTATTTGATTCTGGCGCATCACACTCCTTTATCTCGTCTGCTTTAGTAGAATCTCTGCACCTAAAAACTAGTATGGTAGAGGACCCCTTAATTGTTTCAAACCCAATTGGGGGCCCAGCTCATTTGTCTATGATCTGTTTGGGATTGAAAATTTCCATTCTAAGTGTAGAATTTCAATGTAGTGCCTTTGTTTTGGGCTTTTCGGGGTATGGTTTGATTTTGGGTATGGATTGGCTATCCAGTAATGGGGCCATCCTTGATTGTGAGAAAAGGGTTGTTAGGCTCCTAACCCAGCTCGGTAATACTTTGGAAATTTCTTGTAATCCCTCGTATGCGGTTATGCTTAGTTATCTTGAATCGCTAGATGCCTCTGTAGACAATTTGCAATCAGTTAGAGTGGTCCGGGAATATCCGGATGTCTTCGAAGAAGTGAAGGGCTTGCCTCCGAAGCGGGAAATAGACTTCCGCATATATCTTGTAGATAATGCAAAGCCCGTTGCGTTGCCCGTTAGACACATGGCTCCACGAGAAAGAAAAGAGCTCAGTAAACAGATTAAAGAGCTTCTAGAGAAGGGGTTCATTAGGAGGAGCATTTCAGAATGGGGCGCTCTGGTGGTGTTCGCTACAAAGGCGGATGGTTCACTCCATCTATGTGTTGACTATAGGGAGCTTAACAAGCTAACGAAAAAGAATAGGCACCCTCTCCCTAGAATTGACGATTTGTTTGACCAGCTTGTGGGAGCGTCTGTTTTCTCCCAACTCGATTTAGCAACCGGTTTTCATCAGCTAAGGGTGGCTGAAGATAGCATCGATAAAACGGCGTTTAGAACCCCAGACGGCTTCTTTGAATGGCTTGTCATGCCTTTCGGCTTGACAAATGCACCAGCTTACTTCGTGGACCTGATGAGTAGGGTATTTAGAGATTTCCTCAACAAATTCGTAGTGGTCTTCGTAGATGATATCCTTATCTTCTCAAAGAGTGAAGAGGAGCATGCTCAGCACTTAAGGGCAATCATGGAAACTTTGCGAGTCCATTAACTAAAAGCCAAATTCTCCAAATGCCACTTTTGGAGAGAAGAGGTGAGGTTCCTTGGGCACATAGTATCCAAACAGGGGTTAGCAGTGGACCCTGCGAAGGTAGTGGCGGTACAGGATTGGAGGACACCAAGGAATGCAACTGAGGTCCGAAGCTTTCTAGGACTGGCAGGTTTCTATCGAAAATTCATAAGGGACTTTGCGAAAATCTCAGCTCCGCTCACGAAATTGACCAAGAAGAATCTAGTGTTCAATTGGGACTTGGATTGCGAGTTTGCTTTCCAACGACTAAAAAGGGCTCTCACAACAGCCCCAGTTTTGACGCTGCCAGATGGGAGCAAGATGTTCACTGTTTATACGGATGCATGTGGGACAGGGCTAGGCGCCGTCTTAATGCAAGAAGGAAGGGTAGTAGCTTATGGCGGGAGGCAGTTGAAAGTGCACGAAAAGAACTACCCAACCCACGATCTTGAGTTAGCCGCCATCGTCTTTGCACTCAAGTCTTGGCGACACTATCTCCTAGGTGAGAAGTTCGAACTTTACACTGACCATAAATCGTTGAAATATCTTTTCTCGCAGAAGGATCTTAACTTGAGGCAACAAAGGTGGATGGAGTTTCTTGCCTCGTACGATTTCGAAATCTCCTATACTCCGGGCAAAGGCAACGTAGTGGCAGACGCGTTGAGCCGAAAGAAGTTGACCCTAAGCCCGTTGTTTGTTGAAAGACAAAGCCTAGAGTGTATAGCCAGCTTCGACTTTAGGCCTTCCTCCGATTTCGTACCGGGCTTGCTAGCATCTCTCGAAGTGCGCCCAACTTTAGTGGATTCAGTAGGGACAGCACAACGCGAAGACCCTCAGCTTGTAGAAATAATTGATAGGCTAATTAGGGGCGAGACTTCAAGTCACCTCAACAGATACTCCATCGACGATAAGGGTTTTCTAAGGCGAGACGGAAGACTATGCGTCCCACAGATAAACGATTTAATAAAGAAGGTTCTCGAAGAAGCACATCACTCCAAGATGACGATACACCCAGGCGGGGATAAAATGTACAAAGACATAAAAAGGACTTTTTTCTGGAACGGCATGAAAAAGGACGTGGCAGAATTCGTCTCTAAGTGCATGGTGTGCCAACAGGTTAAGGCGGAACAGAAAAAGCCTGGCGGACTGCTACATCCTCTAGAGGTCCCGCAGTGGAAGTGGGATAGCATCTCAATGGACTTCATCGATGGGCTGCCTAGGTCTAGGAGAGGCAACACTAGCATTTGGGTAATAGTGGATAGGCTTACTAAAAGCGCCCACTTTTTACCTGTCAAAAGTAAAAGAACTGCCTCATCCCTAGCATCACTTTATCTCAAGGAAATCGTTCGACTCCATGGAATACCATCTAGCATTGTTAGTGACCGAGACCCCATCTTCACCAGCGAGTTTTGGCGGAGTCTGCAAGAAGCAGTAGGAACGCAGTTATGCTTAAGCACAGCCTATCATCCCCAAACCGACGGCCAAACAGAGAGAGTGAATAGAGTTTTGGAAGACCTCTTAAGACTATGCGTCCTTGACTTCGGAGGGACATGGGAAGACCACCTTCCTTTGGTGGAATTTGCCTACAACAACAGCTATCAAGCAACCATCGGAATGGCGCCCTTCGAAGCTTTATATGGAAGACCGTGTCGATCGCCCACTTGTTGGTGGGAGTCTACTGATAAGCTCATACTTGGACCAGATATGATCCGAGAAACTTCAGAGAAAGTAGACTTAATACGAAGAAGGATGAAGACGGCCCAAGACAGACAAAAGTCCTATGCCGACAAGAGAAGGACCGACCTTGAATTTGAGGTTGGAGACAGAGTTTTTCTCAAAGTATCACCGCTAAGAAACGTTGTTCGTTTTGGAACCACAGGAAAGCTAGCGCCAAGATTCGTAGGGCCATTCCCTATCATCGAGAAAATTGGGAAAATGGCCTATAGATTAGAGCTACCCGAGAAGTTGGCTGGAGTCCACAACGTTTTTCACGTTTCACACCTTCGAAAATGTCTACATGAGACTGCTGAAGTGGTAGAGCCAAATATCCTCGAAGAGGCCGAAGTGGAACGCGAAGCAACCATAAGGAGAGTTCCAACCCGCATCTTAGGAACGGAAGTGAAGAAGCTACGCAACCGCGAAGTCAAGCTCGTCAAAGTTCAGTGGAGCGACGCCGAGGGAGACGCAACTTGGGAAACTGAAGCTAGAATCCGTACAGCCTACCCTTTTCTGTTCGAGGGTACATCCTTGATCTTTCCTTTTCCTTAAGTTGCGCTTTTATCTATCTTTTTAGGTATATTTCCTCGACCTTATCTTTTAGGTAGAAACTTTTTGGATGGAAACATGTAATTGAAACATGTTATGTATGAATGGTTGCAAGTGGGTGCAAGTGATTGCTAGTGGCTGCTCGTGGTTGCATATACACACACAATCTAGGTTTTAGATCGGCTCAGTCACTTCATATTGCATATGCATATATGTTTGCATTCGTATGTGGTTGAACTTTAATGTGTTGTCATGTGGATGCTGCATTTGTATTGAATGATTGTGCACTCATGTGGAATCAAGAATAGGAAAATTTGCATACATAATGGATTCATGGCACTTACATAATTCGCATTAAGGAGGTCAACTGAATCAGTAGACCGCCTGATTTTGCATTAGATAAGTTCATGTATACACACACACTTTGCATATGATCATGAAGCATTAGAAGTCTTTTAAGGACAATGGATGCTCGTGTTTGATGGATGAGTAGATGGATGTTTGGATGTTAGGATATACATTCCTCCTAACTTGAAGATTTCGGGGACGAAATCCTTTTAAGTGGGGGAGAATGTAACACCCCGAAAATTCTATAACTGTGAAATTCATAAATTAAAGTATAATTAATTTGAAATCAAAGAACTAAGGGAAACGGGATACGCCATTGCGTTCGTCTCGGAAAAATACGCGAAATAGAGTCCGAGTTTTCGAAAAACGGAGTCCGTATGAAGAAGATATGGCCTTCGGAAGTTTGAGAATCAAGTTTAAATTCAAACAGAATAAATCAGGTTTAAATTCGAAAATGGGGCCCAATGGGCCAGGGCGGAAAAACACCCTCCTGACCCACCAAGTCGACTGGGCTGTCGACCTGGTCTAACCAGGTCGACAGGGCTGTCGACAGGGGTGTCGACCTGGTCCAGACCCAGGTCGAGCCCAGTCTAACCCGGCTGGCCTATTCTCTATGTGGTCGATTTTCTGTGGTCTGCTTTGTCAATAGGGCTAGGTGGCAAGTTTTTATTGGTCTCTCCTTAGAATGAATGGCTACGGTCAATCCAAGCAACATCAAGGGTCCTAATCAGTTCCTAACCTCTATATAAACAACCCTAGACTAAACCCTAATCTATTCATTCAAAAATAAGATCATAGCCGCCATGTTGCTAAGGAACGACTAGGAGTAGCCACCAAATTGGAGAGAGGATTAGGAGGAAGATTCTAAAGCTTAAAGCAACCTAAAACAAATCAATTCAACAAAGGAATTTGCGTCTTCAATCCCTAAACTAGAGAATTCATCACACCATTGTAAGTAGAGTATTACTTTGGTATGAATAAACAATTGTGTTGGTTTGTATGCTTGAATTGTGGCAATATAGTTGTTCATATTTGTGCGTTCTTATCAATTTGAAATATTATATACGTTTGGATTATGTTATTCAATTATAAAGAACTACATGCGGTAGTTCTATGCAAGTATACGTTTGGAATATTTCGCAAATTATGTAATCCATGTTGAAGCTACATGTATGTAGTTGATTTAAATTTATGCAAGTTTGGGGTTTTGCTACTATGCCATCATGATGTATATTTTTGTGCATAAATCAATTTGTAAGTAATTAAAACAAGTTTGGTTATTATAATCCATATGAAATTATGTTGAGAATTTGGCATTATGTTTTAAGCCATGCTTTTGTACTAGAAAACCTATTTGCAAACTTATGAATATGGCTAGGCTATGAATGATATTTGGCATAATTGAAATCCATGATTAAGTCTATCTTGTTTACAAGAATTATATGATGACATATGTGGTACATGGCTAGGTTAGGTTCAAAAAGTCCATTTTGTAAGTTTACATGACTAAAGTAAGAATCATGATTTCATGTTAGAAATACTTATGCCATGTTTATGCTAGAAGTATTTATGCCATGCTTATGTTTGACATTATGCTATGCTTATGCTAGAAGTATTTATGACATGCTTATGTTTGACATTTTGCCTAAATAAAAATATAGGTTCATGTGTCAATAATGATATCTCAATTACAAGTTCACATGCTTTGATTCATGTCACCTATATTTTATGACCAAAGTATATGTCACTACTATGCAAGTACACCAGTTTCTATTTTGTATTCCCAACGTCATATTGCAAGTTCATACGCTCACCTTCCCCTTTTTGTGTATGTAATCACGCCATAAGCCTCCCCTTTTCGCATGGCTAAATTGGGCTTTAAGAGGCTAAGCCCAATATATATAAACGGACGTGTAAAACGGGGGAAAATAACGTTGGGTTAAAATTAATTAATGAATGAAAATATAAAATAGAAGGGCCCAAATTCAGGTATGGGTTGGGCCCATGATTGGTGTAACCTTTACACCATTAACTTAATAATGGGCCGCAAATATTTACATATAAATAAAGAAGAAAGACAAAATATGTAAATGTAGAACATACGATGTGTTTAACCCGAGGTTGGATTGAGTTGTGATGTAAACCTGCCCGGAACCGCCCGGCTGTCCAGTAGTCACAACAATACCTATCCAATGTGGGAGGTTAAACATGGAGCCCAGCAAGGACCCGAGGTTAGACTGAGTTGTGGCGTAAGACTGCCCGGAACCAACCGGCAACAGGCAGCCACAACAATACCTGTCTAATGTGAGAGGTCAGGGCCTTAATAAGACAATTAAGGCTGAGTCAGGATTGTTAGGATTAAGTAAACTAAAGACTTAATCAAAATGGAACATGCTAAACTAAACGGACTGGTGGGGGTTAGGTTAGAAAACACTTAACCAACTTAGCATGTTGGCTAGAGATAGAAAACCTAGTAACGGGGGACCCTTTTCAGCAGTAACCCTAGAAGGTGTATCAGGATACCCTGAAACTAGGCAGGGTGGGGCACGATTACTGGGCTGATTGTAAGAGGTCAAATCGACGGCGGTGGTGTAGCAGTGTAGGTTCTAACGGGGTGCGGGCGTGCACACACTCCGGCGCAGAAAAATAAAGCACTGGGCACCAGTAGCATACCTGTGCATTCTAAGGTTGTGTCGGGCCGCTGCCATGGGACTTGATACACCCCATGGTGGGACCAGCATGGGTAACTACAACATCGGGGGCCGTAAGACACATGTAACTATGCGAGTAGGAGCCGATCATCATAGAATGGATCACATCACCCTTATTATGGGGTGCCAGTTGGAAAACTAGTTTATATGGGTTCAGAGATTAACATGGGGTACGATGGTCTATTCGACCCTAGACAACTTAACCAAGTTTATAGTGCTTGCCCACTTCTTGTTTATACTTATCACACCCAGTTCTTTATTCATAGACAAAATAGTACTAGACTTACTCAGGCTTTATGTCTGACTCTACTTTTCTTTCGTCTTCTTTTCTTCCGTTTCCCCCCCCCCCCCAGGTCCACAGGGAGGGAACACTGCAGCTTGACCAGCATTAACATCCAGCTTGAAGAAGAGAGATGTACTGCTTGGACCTTTTTCATTTTGAACTATGGCTTTGGACAATCCACTATGGGGCTTTTGCAGTTTATCTATGTTTTATTTATGCTTCTTTAAATAATGTACTCAAGACAGATTATGAAGGAGTTATGTTATGTTTTTGGAAAAAGATGTAAGACAATCGTGGTGATGTTTTGTGACACGTATTTGACTTTATGAAATAAAAGTTTGTTGATTTTCCGCTGTTTACAAATATGTGTTCTTATATCTGTCTTGTATATCTGTGACTTGTACTTATAAACCTCCACCAAAATTAGGGCATTCCCTTTGAGAGTGACCCTAACGGAGGTGGGGTGTTTCACTTGGTATCAGAGCATAGGTTTACCAGATAAGATAAAAAGTTTTGAAAAAAATTATTTTCAAAAAGGAAATTTAAAGAAGCATTTTTAGAAGAAAAATATTATTTTATTTTAAAAAAAAGGCAAAGTCCACTCCCCAAAGCCATAGGTACTATCTCTTATCCTTCGTTTTGAATCTATCCTTTTTGTTTCAGCATGTCCCAAGAAGTTTGCAGTTGGAGAAATTCTTATTTCTTAAGCAAGGAGACAAGACTGTCAGAGAGTATGTGAATCAGTTCGATGAGCTGGCTAGGTTTGGGCTTGACCTAGTCAACACCCCGCACAAGAAGGCTCTTCGTTTCGTCAAAGGGTTAAATGAGCCATTACACAGTTTGGCCATGACCCATATACCCATGGGGGCCACGTATGAAAGATTGGTGCAAATGGCATTGCTGAATGAAGAGGATAAGGGCAAGAAGGAGGCAAAGGCAGAAAGCTCTCAAGGGAAGAAAGAAGGTTTGCAGCCTAAGAAGACAGACTTTAAGAAAGGCGGGAAAGGCAACAAAGAGAAGAGGAAGTGTAATTTCTGTGGCAAAGTGGGGCACTTAGTAAAGGGCTGCCGGAAAAAGAAGGCCAAGGAGAATGGTGGGTGCTTTTCTTGCGGTGAGACGGGCCACAGGGCTAAGGACTGCCCAAAGAAACGAGGACAGGGGCAGAGGGCTGGAACCACCCCAGGGGCACAGGTTCATGTGCTAGAAGCGCCACCATTGCAACAGCGAGGTATAAATACTTCTGTAGAAAGTGTAGTTTATCTTTATGATCACCCCGTTCGCACTTTATTTGATTCTGGCGCATCACACTCCTTTATCTCGTCTGCTTTAGTAGAATCTCTGCACCTAAAAACTAGTATGGTAGAGGACCCCTTAATTGTTTCAAACCCAATTGGGGGCCCAGCTCATTTGTCTATGATCTGTTTGGGATTGAAAATTTCCATTCTAAGTGTAGAATTTCAATGTAGTGCCTTTGTTTTGGGCTTTTCGGGGTTTGGTTTGATTTTGGGTATGGATTGGCTATCCAGTAATGGGGCCATCCTTGATTGTGAGAAAAGGGTTGTTAGGCTCCTAACCCAGCTCGGTAATACTTTGGAAATTTCTTGTAATCCCTCGTATGCGGTTATGCTTAGTTATCTTGAATCGCTAGATGCCTCTGTAGACAATTTGCAATCAGTTAGAGTGGTCCGGGAATATCCGGATGTCTTCGAAGAAGTGAAGGGCTTGCCTCCATGCGGGAAATAGACTTCCGCATATATCTTGTAGATAATGCAAAGCCCGTTGCGTTGCCCGTTAGACACATGGCTCCACGAGAAAGAAAAGAGCTCAGTAAACAGATTAAAGAGCTTCTAGAGAAGGGGTTCATTAGGAGGAGCATTTCAGAATGGGGCGCTCCGGTGGTGTTCTCTACAAAGGCGGATGGTTCACTCCGTCTATGTGTTGACTATAGGGAGCTTAACAAGCTAACGAAAAAGAATAGGCACCCTCTCCCTAGAATTGACGATTTGTTTGACCAGCTTGTGGGAGCGTCTGTTTTCTCCCAACTCGATTTAGCAACCGGTTTTCATCAGCTAAGGGTGGCTGAAGATAGCATCGATAAAACGGCGTTTAGAACCCCAGACGGCTTCTTTGAATGGCTTGTCATGCCTTTCGGCTTGACAAATGCACCAGCTTACTTCGTGGACCTGATGAGTAGGGTATTTAGAGATTTCCTCAACAAATTCGTAGTGGTCTTCGTAGATGATATCCTTATCTTCTCAAAGAGTGAAGAGGAGCATGCTCAGCACTTAAGGGCAATCATGGAAACTTTGCGAGTCCATTAACTAAAAGCCAAATTCTCCAAATGCCACTTTTGGAGAGAAGAGGTGAGGTTCCTTGGGCACATAGTATCCAAACAGGGGTTAGCAGTGGACCCTGCGAAGGTAGTGGCGGTACAGGATTGGAGGACACCAAGGAATGCAACTGAGGTCCGAAGCTTTCTAGGACTGGCAGGTTTCTATCGAAAATTCATAAGGGACTTTGCGAAAATCTCAGCTCCGCTCACGAAATTGACCAAGAAGAATCTAGTGTTCAATTGGGACTTGGATTGCGAGTTTGCTTTCCAACGACTAAAAAGGGCTCTCACAACAGCCCCAGTTTTGACGCTGCCAGATGGGAGCAAGATGTTCACTGTTTATACGGATGCATGTGGGACAGGGCTAGGCGCCGTCTTAATGCAAGAAGGAAGGGTAGTAGCTTATGGCGGGAGGCAGTTGAAAGTGCACGAAAAGAACTACCCAACCCACGATCTTGAGTTAGCCGCCATCGTCTTTGCACTCAAGTCTTGGCGACACTATCTCCTAGGTGAGAAGTTAGAACTTTACACTGACCATAAATCGTTGAAATATCTTTTCTCGCAGAAGGATCTTAACTTGAGGCAACAAAGGTGGATGGAGTTTCTTGCCTCGTACGATTTCGAAATCTCCTATACTCCGGGCAAAGGCAACGTAGTGGCAGACGCGTTGAGCCGAAAGAAGTTGACCCTAAGCCCGTTGTTTGTTGAAAGACAAAGCCTAGAGTTTATAGCCAGCTTCGACTTTAGGCCTTCCTCCGATTTCGTACCGGGCTTGCTAGCATCTCTCGAAGTGCGCCCAACTTTAGTGGATTCAGTAGGGACAGCACAACGCGAAGACCCTCAGCTTGTAGAAATAATTGATAGGCTAATTAGGGGCGAGACTTCAAGTCACCTCAACAGATACTCCATCGACGATAAGGGTTTTCTAAGGCGAGACGGAAGACTATGCGTCCCACAGATAAACGATTTAATAAAGAAGGTTCTCGAAGAAGCACATCACTCCAAGATGACGATACACCCAGGCGGGGATAAAATGTACAAAGACATAAAAAGGACTTTTTTCTGGAACGGCATGAAAAAGGACATGGCAGAATTCGTCTCTAAGTGCATGGTGTGCCAACAGGTTAAGGCGGAACAGAAAAAGCCTGGCGGACTGCTACATCCTCTAGAGGTCCCGCAGTGGAAGTGGGATAGCATCTCAATGGACTTCATCGATGGGCTGCCTAGGTCTAGGAGAGGCAACACTAGCATTTGGGTAATAGTGGATAGGCTTACTAAAAGCGCCCACTTTTTACCTGTCAAAAGTAAAAGAACTGCCTCATCCCTAGCATCACTTTATCTCAAGGAAATCGTTCGACTCCATGGAATACCATCTAGCATTGTTAGTGACCGAGACCCCATCTTCACCAGCGAGTTTTGGCGGAGTCTGCAAGAAGCAGTAGGAACGCAGTTATGCTTAAGCACAGCCTATCATCCCCAAACCGACGGCCAAACAGAGAGAGTGAATAGAGTTTTGGAAGACCTCTTAAGACTATGCGTCCTTGACTTCGGAGGGACATGGGAAGACCACCTTCCTTTGGTGGAATTTGCCTACAACAACAGCTATCAAGCAACCATCGGAATGGCGCCCTTCGAAGCTTTATATGGAAGACCGTGCCGATCGCCCACTTGTTGGTGGGAGTCTACTGATAAGCTCATACTTGGACTAGATATGATCCGAGAAACTTCAGAGAAAGTAGACTTAATACGAAGAAGGATGAAGACGGCCCAAGACAGACAAAAGTCCTATGCCGACAAGAGAAGGACCGACCTTGAATTTGAGGTTGGAGACAGAGTTTTTCTCAAAGTATCACCGCTAAGAAACGTTGTTCGTTTTGGAACCACAGGAAAGCTAGCGCCAAGATTCGTAGGGCCATTCCCTATCATCGAGAAAATTGGGAAAATGGCCTATAGATTAGAGCTACCCGAGAAGTTGGCTGGAGTCCACAACGTTTTTCACGTTTCACACCTTCGAAAATGTCTACATGAGACTGCTGAAGTGGTAGAGCCAAATATCCTCGAAGAGGCCGAAGTGGAACGCGAAGCAACCATAAGGAGAGTTCCAACCCGCATCTTAGGAACGGAAGTGAAGAAGCTATGCAACCGCGAAGTCAAGCTCGTCAAAGTTCAGTGGAGCGACGCCGAGGGAGACGCAACTTGGGAAACTGAAGCTAGAATCCGTACAGCCTACCCTTTTCTGTTCGAGGGTACATCCTTGATCTTTCCTTTTCCTTAAGTTACGCTTTTATCTATCTTTTTAGGTATATTTCCTCGACCTTATCTTTTAGGTAGAAACTTTTTGGATGGAAACATGTAATTGAAACATGTTATGTATGAATGGTTGCAAGTGGGTGCAAGTGATTGCTAGTGGCTGCTCGTGGTTGCATATACACACACAATCTAGGTTTTAGATCGGCTCAGTCACTTCATATTGCATATGCATATATGTTTGCATTCGTATGTGGTTGAACTTTAATGTGTTGTCATGTGGATGCTGCATTTGTATTGAATGATTGTGCACTCATGTGGAATCAAGAATAGGAAAATTTGCATACATAATGGATTCATGGCACTTACATAATTCGCATTAAGGAGGTCAACTGAATCAGTAGACCGCCTGATTTTGCATTAGATAAGTTCATGTATACACACACACTTTGCATATGATCATGAAGCATTAGAAGTCTTTTAAGGACAATGGATGCTCGTGTTTGATGGATGAGTAGATGGATGTTTGGATGTTAGGATATACATTCCTCCTAACTTGAAGATTTCGGGGACGAAATCCTTTTAAGTGGGGGAGAATGTAACACCCCGAAAATTCTATAACTGTGAAATTCATAAATTAAAGTATAATTAATTTGAAATCAAAGAACTAAGGGAAACGGGATACGCCATTGCGTTCGTCTCGGAAAAATACGCGAAATAGAGTCCGAGTTTTCGAAAAACGGAGTCCGTATGAAGAAGATATGGCCTTCGGAAGTTTGAGAATCAAGTTTAAATTCAAACAGAATAAATCAGGTTTAAATTCGAAAATGGGGCCCAATGGGCCAGGGCGGAAAAACACCCTCCTGACCCACCAAGTCGACTGGGCTGTCGACCTGGTCTAACCAGGTCGACAGGGCTGTCGACAGGGGTGTCGACCTGGTCCAGACCCAGGTCGAGCCCAGTCTAACCCGGCTGGCCTATTCTCTATGTGGTCGATTTTCTGTGGTCTGCTTTGTCACTAGGGCTAGGTGGCAAGTTTTTATTGGTCTCTCCTTAGAATGAATGGCTACGATCAATCCAAGCAACATCAAGGGTCCTAATCAGTTCCTAACCTCTATATAAACAACCCTAGACTAAACCCTAATCTATTCATTCAAAAATAAGATCATAGCCGCCATGTTGCTAAGGAACGACTAGGAGTAGCCACCAAATTGGAGAGAGGATTAGGAGGAAGATTCTAAAGCTTAAAGCAACCTAAAACAAATCAATTCAACAAAGGAATTTGCGTCTTCAATCCCTAAACTAGAGAATTCATCACACCATTGTAAGTAGAGTATTACTTTGGTATGAATAAACAATTGTGTTGGTTTGTATGCTTGAATTGTGGCAATATAGTTGTTCATATTTGTGCGTTCTTATCAATTTGAAATATTATATACGTTTGGATTATGTTATTCAATTATAAAGAACTACATGCAGTAGTTCTATGCAAGTATACGTTTGGAATATTTCGCAAATTATGTAATCCATGTTGAAGCTACATGTATGTAGTTGATTTAAATTTATGCAAGTTTGGGGTTTTGCTACTATGCCATCATGATGTATATTTTTGTGCATAAATCAATTTGTAAGTAATTAAAACAAGTTTGGTTATTATAATCCATATGAAATTATGTTGAGAATTTGGCATTATGTTTTAAGCCATGCTTTTGTACTAGAAAACCTATTTGCAAACTTATGAATATGGCTAGGCTATGAATGATATTTGGCATAATTGAAATCCATGATTAAGTCTATCTTGTTTACAAGAATTATATGATGACATATGTGGTACATGGCTAGGTTAGGTTCAAAAAGTCCCTTTTGTAAGTTTACATGACTAAAGTAAGAATCATGATTTCATGTTAGAAATACTTATGCCATGTTTATGCTAGAAGTATTTATGCCATGCTTATGTTTGACATTATGCTATGCTTATGCTAGAAGTATTTATGCCATGCTTATGTTTGACATTTTTCCTAAATAAAAATATAGGTTCATGTGTCAATAATGATATCTCAATTACAAGTTCACATGCTTTGATTCATGTCACCTATATTTTATGACCAAAGTATATGTCACTACTATGCAAGTACACCAGTTTCTATTTTGTATTCCCAACGTCATATTGCAAGTTCATACGCTCACCTTCCCCTTTTTGTGTATGTAATCACGCCATAAGCCTCCCCTTTTCGCATGGCTAAATTGGGCTTTAAGAGGCTAAGCCCAATATATATAAACGGACGTGTAAAACGGGGGAAAATAACGTTGGGTTAAAATTAATTAATGAATGAAAATATAAAATAGAAGGGCCCAAATTCAGGTATGGGTTGGGCCCATGATTGGTGTAACCTTTACACCATTAACTTAATAATGGGCCGCAAATATTTACATATAAATAAAGAAGAAAGACAAAATATGTAAATGTAGAACATACGATGTGTTTAACCCGAGGTTGGATTGAGTTGTGATGTAAACCTGCCCGGAACCGCCCGGCTGTCCAGTAGTCACAACAATACCTATCCAATGTGGGAGGTTAAACATGGAGCCCAGCAAGGACCCGAGGTTAGACTGAGTTGTGGCGTAAGACTGCCCGGAACCAACCGGCAACAGGCAGCCACAACAATACCTGTCTAATGTGAGAGGTCAGGGCCTTAATAAGACAATTAAGGCTGAGTCAGGATTGTTAGGATTAAGTAAACTAAAGACTTAATCAAAATGGAACATGCTAAACTAAACGGACTGGTGGGGGTTAGGTTAGAAAACACTTAACCAACTTAGCATGTTGGCTAGAGATAGAAAACCTAGTAACGGGGGACCCTTTTCAGCAGTAACCCTAGAAGGTGTATCAGGATACCCTGAAACTAGGCAGGGTGGGGCACGATTACTGGGCTGATTGTAAGAGGTCAAATCGACGGCGGTGGTGTAGCAGTGTAGGTTCTAACGGGGTGCGGGCGTGCACACACTCCGGCGCAGAAAAATAAAGCACTGGGCACCAGTAGCATACCTGTGCATTCTAAGGTTGTGTCGGGCCGCTGCCATGGGACTTGATACACCCCATGGTGGGACCAGCATGGGTAACTACAACATCGGGGGCCGTAAGACACATGTAACTATGCGAGTAGGAGCCGATCATCATAGAATGGATCACATCACCCTTATTATGGGGTGCCAGTTGGAAAACTAGTTTATATGGGTTCAGAGATTAACATGGGGTACGATGGTCTATTCGACCCTAGACAACTTAACCAAGTTTATAGTGCTTGCCCACTTCTTGTTTATACTTATCACACCCAGTTCTTTATTCATAGACAAAATAGTACTAGACTTACTCAGGCTTTATGTCTGACTCTACTTTTCTTTCATCTTCTTTTCTTCCGTTCACCCCCCCCCCCCCCCCCCCAGGTCCACAGGGAGGGAACACTGCAGCTTGACCAGCATTAACATCCAGCTTGAAGAAGAGAGATGTACTGCTTGGACCTTTTTCATTTTGAACTATGGCTTTGGACAATCCACTATGGGGCTTTTGCAGTTTATCTATGTTTTATTTATGCTTCTTTAAATAATGTACTCAAGACAGATTATGAAGGAGTTATGTTATGTTTTTGGAAAAAGATGTAAGACAATCGTGGTGATGTTTTGTGACACGTATTTGACTTTATGAAATAAAAGCTTGTTGATTTTCCCCTGTTTACAAATATGTGTTCTTATATCTGTCTTGTATATCTGTGACTTGTACTTATAAACCTCCACCAAAATTAGGGCATTCCCTTTGAGAGTGACCCTAACGGAGGTGGGGTGTTTCAAAGAACCACAGAACAAGAAAGCATGGCCCAAAAAGTAAACACAAAAGAAGGGTGAAAAGTCTGAAGATAAGGAGAAAAAGTGCTTTACTTGTGGAAGCTCGACTCATCTGAACAAGGATTGCAGAAAAAGAAAGGGCACTTGCTTCAACTGTGGTGAGATGGGACACTTCACTAGGGACTGTCCGAAGAAACGAGGGCAAGGGAAGAGGGCAGGACCAACTTCCGGAAGGTAGGAGAACACTCTTGAGGCTAGTGGATAGGATAGAAATAGGAAAACTTTCTATAGGAGGTTTAATTTCTTTATCTGATTTTTGAGTTGAAACTCTTTTCTGATTCTGGCATTTCGATTCTGTAATCGGTACTCTGCACTTGAATACTTGTATTGTTTCTGATTCCACTGTAGGCTCAAACCCATAAGGGTTACGACTCATCTGCTTGTGATAGATTGGGGTTTGAGAGATATCCGTGTTAGGCGTCAAGTAGGACGCATACATTCTGGATTTTATCATGCTTAGTTTTCTAAGAATTGTTCGATAATCTGATCTGTACTAGTAGTCTGTAAGCATCTGAATATTTCTGATAAGGTTGAGATTTCCAGTTTTGACATTGTCTAAGGAGGGTAATCCTCTGGGCGTCAATCTGATTTCGGTCTTCGGGGTTGATACTTAGGGGAGTTTGTCTCTCAACCAAGGTCTAATGGAAACCAAGTTTTTGTTTTATCTGTACTCGCTTCCATCATTCGACTGTATCCCATCGATCGAATCTTCGAACTTTAGGTAGAAACTAATGGGTGTAAACATGTGTTTGAGACATGTTATGTTTGATGGTTGCAAGTGGATGAAAGTGGTTGCTAGTGGTTGCTCGTGGATGCATATACACACACTAGGCACTAGATCGGCTCGAAAACACTCTCATACTGCATATGGATGTGTGAGCATTTTCAATTTCTGTGGATGCAAAATGATTGACTCATCACATGGATGTTGCATATGAATGAATTGTTGTCACTCATATAAGAATGATATGTATCAAATAGGAAAATTGCATACATGTTGGACTCATGGCACTAACACAATTAACATTAAGGAGGTCAACTGAATCAGTGGACCGCCTGATCTTTGCATTTGATAAGGAACATATACACACACTTTTGCATATGTTCATACAACATTAGAAGTTTTCTAAGGACAATGGATGCTTGTGGATGATGGTTGAGTAGATGGATGACTGGATGGTAGGACACATTCTTCTCAACTTGAAGATTTCGGGGACGAAATCCTTTAAGGAGGGGAGAATGTAACACCCCGTATTTTCTATGAACGTATAAGTAACAAATCAGAGAATAATTAAATTATAAAATAAGAATCAAGGGAAACGGGTTGCGCCATTGCGTTTGTCTTGAAATTTTGCTTAGAAACGAGTTCGAGTTTTCGAGAAACGGAGTCCGTATGAGGGAGATATGGCCCTCCGAAGTTTCAGAGAATTTCAGAATCGAAAACAGCTCGAAAATTCGAATTCAAATTCGAATTCAAAATCACAGAACAGGCTGGGCGGGAAAATTCCCGCCCATGGACCAGGTCGACCTGGGGGTCGACCATAGTGTCGACCTGGGGGGACCAGGTCGACCATAGTGCCGACCTGGGGGTCGACCTGCTCCCAAAATCCAGTTTTTTTAACCTGGTTCATTCTGATGTATCTGGTCTCGTTTCTGTCTAGATTCGTCCGCCTAATCCTATATAAACTCACCCCTAGCCTCATTCTCTCCACACCATTTCATTCTGTCTATATTCTGCCTCTGTTCTAATTAAAATAAAAATGGCGTCGCTACCCTGCTGGAATCAAAACTTGGACTGATGCATCTTCTTCCAACCTGATTAGGATTAAAAGCTAAATCAAATCTCAAATCAAAGTTTAGAGCTACAGCAACAGTTTATTTTCCTCTCTTAAAAACCACGAAAGGCAAGTACAGTTATTTTCCAATATAAACTATAATTATAATTGTGACATGATTATAAATCTGAATATGAGGTTACGTATATTCTTATCTGTCAGATCTGTTTCTGTGACTATTCTGTACCTCTTTCTTCTTTCTGTTCTATAGCCAGGCTACTACGAGCCTGCACCGAATCTCATAAGAGATTAACGCACGAACGATAAATTTTGGGACAAACAATAATGCATAATTGGATATGAAACTGTTGCCTATGAGACTATTGCCTATGACTATGATTCATTGACTATGAGACTATTGCCTATGACTATGATTCATGACTATGAGACTATTGCCTATGACATTGAATAAGAAACTATTGTGATTAGTCACCCATGACTATGGTGGTTAGTTGCCTATAACTATGGTAGTTAGTTTCTTAAGCCTATTCCCTTAATGATGTTAGATCTCATATTTAGTATGTAACCTTGTTAGTTTATTCCCATTCACTGTTATGTACATCGAGCCTATAGTGCCATTTCATGAGTATTTAGAGAACTTGTGGAAACATGTAATACGGGGGTTGGGCGTAGCTTAATTAAGTAAACCTGGCATAGCAAATATGTTGGCATAATCTGGATTGGCTATAATATGAATGATTTACATGTGTACTAGTCTTGGACATAAATGGTGGACTAGAATATTAAATCTAGTTTTGACATGAACTGTAAAAGGGAATATTAAGGCTAAGATTTGGGGCATATATTTTATTATGAATTATGACCTTGATTTAGGCATGTAAGTTTAGGCTAAATTTATGATTAGGCAAGATATGATATATAAAATCTGCTAAATCTATTATTTGCTAAATCTGTTATATTGCCTAATCTGCTAGTTCTGTTATATTGCCTAAACTGCTAATTAGATTTGATGGCCTAATCTGCTAATTATGTTAAATTGTCTTATCTGCTAAATAGCCTAATCTGCAAGATCGGTTATCTGTTTAATCTGTTGAATGACGTAATCTGTTGGAACTGAAATGTTGAAATTTGAAGTATGTAAATTTGTAGGCTCGACTTAAAATTGAGCAAAACTTGTTAATAGAACCTCGAATAATCTGCTGTAACTTGTACAGAAATTTAATCTGTTAAATAAACTTAGTCTGATATCTGAAAAATATGTATTGAAATGAATTGGCTATGACACGAGGTTAGACTCTGTTTGCGGTAGAAGCCTGCCCGGAACCAACCGGCTTAACCAGCGACCGCAAACTGTCAGTCTAATGTGAGAGGTCGTAGGCATAACTAAAATATGCTTAGACATGAGGTTAGGTCTGGCTTGTGGCAGAAGTCTGCCCGGAACCGCCCGGCATATCAAGTGGCCACAAGATACCGACCTAATGTGAGAGGTCTGTGCATTAATATTTAATTAATGCAAAATCGGGGATAAATATGATGTCTAAAACGTGTTGGGTGGATAGGGTTAAACCAATTGGACTAATGAATTTAACAAACCCGTTTCGTGAATCTGTAGGCCCAATTACAAAGTTAGACAAATCTGTAAATCTGTTAAATCCGTATATATGATCTGTTAGTCTGAAAACTTGTCTGATCTGTGAACTAGTTGATCTGAACTCTGTATGTCTGAACTTGTAAACAAGTTAATCTGAAATCTGTTAGTCTGGGGACACAAGGTTAGGAGGGAAATTACTTGTATCATCTATTGTTTGGGACCCATATTAGTCAGTAACCCTTTCTGGTATCAAAACTTTGACCCAACAGTAGGTAGGGTCTGGGCACGCTTATTGAACTAATTATAAGTGGTTCATTCTGATAATGGCAAGGGGTGTTGATGGTGCGTTCCAACCGGGTCATGTGCGTGCATGGATCTCAGACTGCCTCTGAGGATGTAAGACGCTGTGACATCTGTAAATAGGCCTGTGCCAATTGGTTGTCACTTTAGGGAGTGATACACCCTATTGTGGAGCCGACACAGGGTATTTATGTATTAGGGAGCCGATCGCTTGGGGTAGGGTTTTAGGGTACACTTAGTTCTGTCTGTTTCTGTTGGTACCGTCTGTTTCTGTTGGGTGGCAACACCTGTCTGTTTCAGCGTGGTACCGTCTGTTCGGGTGGTAAAGGCCCATTTACTAGTGTACACCTGATTCTACATTCTGTTTCCATAGGGATTAATCTGTTTCTGTTTCTGTTCGGGTGGTAAAGGCCCATTATCAGCATTCTGTTTCTGTCTGTTTCTGTTTGGGTGGTAAAGGCCCATTATTAGCATTCTGTTTCTGTCTGTTTCTGTTCGGGTGATAAAAGCCCATTATTAGCATTCTGTTTCTGTGGAAATTATTCTGTTCCCGTTTCTGCTTCAGTTTAGACATTAGGGTGACACCTAATCCTGTTATACTAGTATTAGTGCAGAGAATTGAAAAGTACTATTATTCTGTTTCTTCTGTTTAACCTAAATACATCTGCTGCTCCTGTTACTGTTATCTCTCATCCAATTTTATTTGCATGCCATGATTATTATTATCTGTTCATATGCTGAAAGTCACTGGACTTGCCAGACTTTATGTCTGACCTTGCTTGTTGTCACCCCTTTCTTCCGTTCCCCCCCCCCCCCCCATCCCCCAAGGTTTTCCAAGGAGAGAACAGTTTAGCTTGATCCGGATTTCTTCTGCTTGAAGTACTTAGAGTGCTTAAAGTATGGCTTGACTCCTTATGGCAGCTTCTGTGGGGATTATGATTTTAAAGTTTTGTACTCTGATGATTTTCTGAACAAGACTGATATTTATGTACTTGAGTTTTTGGGAAAGATGTAACCAAACTGATTTCTGTTTTCCGCTGTAATAAAGTTATAATTTCTCAAGTATTGTTTATCTGTCTTGTAAATTTATGTTCTGTCTACTAAAACGCTCCACCAAAGTTAAGGCACTCCCTTTGTGAGTGTCCTTAACAGAGGTGGGGTGTTACACCTCACCTCATCGAAGACGTCAACATATTCACGGACTATACGAACAGAATGTAAATCATCATCAGATGCGTCAACGGATTCTAGGTAGCTAAGCATTACTGGACCTCTAGGGTCACAAGAAATATCAAGGGTCTTTCCACAACGAGTCAACAATCTAACTACCCTTCTTTCATAATCTAGGATGACCCCATATCTAGTTAGCCGATCCATACCTAGAATCAAGTCGTAGCCCATGAAGCCAAGAACAAAGGCGTTGCATTCAAACCCAACGTCCAAGATTAAAACTCTCAAATCCCGACAAATCAAAGAAAGATGAGCCGAATCACCAATAGGATTTGAGACTACTAAGAGATTTGTAACTAAACTAGTATTTAGGTGCAGTGTTTCAACTAATGATGTTGAGATAAACGAATGTGATGCGCCAGAATCGAATAAAGTACGGACAGGATGATCAAACAGAAAATCTAAACTTTCAACGAAAATTGCTCTACCTCGTTCTTGCAGCGGTGGGACCACGAGAGCCTGAACTTGCCCCTTGCCTGCCCTAGTGCCATAAGAGCCTGCACCTGTCCTCCCGAGGTAGACCCTGCCCTCTGCCCTTTCCTTGGGCCGTCCTTAATCAGATGTCCCGCTTCGCCACAGTGGAAACAGCCAGTCTTCTTTTTCTTCCTACAATTTTTGCTTAGATGGCCTGGTATCCCATAGTTAAAACATCTTTTCTTTCCCTTACCATTGTTTCCTTTACCACCTTTCTTGTTCTGTTGTTGCTGTTGTGGTTTCTTTTGATCCCCTTTCTTCTCGGGTGCCTTGTTAGCATTGGCGCCCTTCTCCTCTTCACGCATAAGCGCCATGTCAACAAGTCTCTCAAAGGTAGCCCCCATGTGGATGTGGGTCATAGCTAACCCATGAAGCAGCTCGTTCAAACCCTTAACAAATCTCAGGCCTTATTTTCTGGTGTATTCACCAAGTCCAAGCCAAATCTCGCCAACTGATTGAACTTGTTTACGTTTACTTTCACTGATAGATTCCCTTGCTTCAACGCCAAAAAACTTTCCATGTATAAATTCTCTTCAGCTCGTGAGAGAAACTTTGCCTCAAATGTACGCCTGAAATCTGGCCATGTATCAACTGGATGCTCTCCATTAGTGACCTCCCACCAAAATGAGGCCTCATCCTTCATTAGCCAGGCAGCTAACTGGACCTTTCTTCCATCTTCCACTTCAAAGATCCCAAACAATTCTTCTACCTCCTTTAGCCAATTTTGAGCTTCAACAAATGACTCCGTCCCGTGAAAAGGTTTTCCACCCATTGCCCAAAAATCCTTACATATCTTTGTAAAAGTATCGACAGAAGGAGGAGGAGGAGGAGCATTTGTTGGACCTGCAGTGATGGCCCTAGTCTCCAAATACCTCCTGAACCATCCTGGTATCGGTATCCCCTCGGATATCTCGGGAATTCCAGACATACTGAAACGAAAAAGGAAAGATTCAATACAAAAGAACCGAAGGAAGAATATATGGCTCTTGGGGTTATGCTTTCTAAAATAAGCTTTTCTCTTGAAAATACTTACCTTAAAACACACTTTTGAAGGTATTTCTTTATAAAAGTGCTTTTGAAAAACAATTTTTCAAAATTCATATCTGTTCTGGTAACCTTCAGCTCTGATACCACGTGTAACACCCCACGTCCATTAATGTCACTCACAAAGGGAATGCATTAACTTCTATGGAGCGTTTTAAGTGTGTATAGAATAGAGACTTAACAACAAGACAGATATAAACAGTACTTAAAAATTTAAAATTTTATTCATTGCAGCGGTAAACACATAGGTTTGATTATATCATCAAAAACCAGAGTCAAAGTATATAATATCCATCTTGACTAAATCAGAGTACATAAATTGAAAGACATAACCCCAACACAAAATAGCCACAAATAAGATAAGCTGAACTTTTACTTCAGCGATTCAAGCAACTTCTAAAAGCAAGAGATACAGCTATCCAAAATCAAGCTCCATTGGTGCTAGTTCCACCCTGAGCACCTGGGGGGAAAGGAAGAAAAGAGGTGGAAACAAAGGGGGTCAGACATAAAGTCTAGCGAGTGCGATAACTTTAACAATATAATTATCAAAATAACTAGGCTAAGGCATAAGCTGGAAAATAAGGAAATGACTGTGAATAATTGGGTATGACAGAGTAAACAAGGAAATAAGATGAACAAAGATAATGTTAAAGGAGCACCTAAACCACTATAAGATAATTACAATACTGCACCACCACTAGTCACCCTAAGGTTGATCCCGCCTACAGAACTTAATAATGATAATGGTAGTTTCGTGCACCCCTAGTTGCCTTCATAGGTGCCTCCTGCCCCTATCTCCACTAGGTGTACCCACTACCCCTCAAGCGATTGGCTCCCTGACTCGTAGATTCCCGTGCTGGCCCCACAGTGGGGTGTATCGCTCCCCAAAGTGGCAACCCAATACCATCAACAATGCACGGCTTATACCTACACGATGCAACAATGTCTTACCTACCAGCTCGGGCCCACACACGCTCATGAACCCGTTGGACTTGCGTTGCCACCGCTAGCCCATTTTGGCCTCTTACAGTCAAGCCCAGTATGCGTGTCCCGTCCTCGACTTAGGTCGAGCCCACAAAGATACGTATGGGTTACTGGTTGAAACGGGCCCCCATTACTTGACACAAGCTATCCACCTAAGCTTGGTCCCCTCTAGTACATCCCACTTAACCCTCTTCTTATTCATGTTCACTTACATGTTTCAATTTTGGTTAAGTGTTTCTAATCGTATTTCAATTGCCACCCAAGGCACCCTCTAAATTCAACATGCCACCCAAGGCACCCACTTAACCCCCTCATGTCCCACTACATGTTTATCTGATTAAGTGTTTCTTAATTCATTAACACCGTAACCTTGTAAAGACCTCCCACATTAGACTGGCATTTATGGCAGCTGGATTTTCCGGGCGGGTCCGGGCAGTCTTACACCACAAACGAGCCTAACCTCATGTATTTACAACTGTTACGCATTTAATTTATGCCTAAGACCTCCCACATTAGACTGGCATTTGTGGCAGCTGGATTTGTCGGGAGGGTCCGGGCAGTCTTACACCACAAAAGAGCCTAACCTCGTGTCTTAGGCGATTAATTACACAAAATTAATTATTCCCCAATTTGAATTAATTTCCCTATTCAAATTATCAATCAATTCCAAATTTAACTATGGTCATAATTGACTCAATTATGTCCCTCTATTTATCGTATGTAAAATCATACCAATTTTCATCACAAATTTATTTATGTCATTTAAGGCATTTATGCCAATTCTCAATATTAAGTCTTTTAATATTACCCTATTGCCCCACGTTGTACGTTCGTTCGTTTATCGTAAAATATACGTTAGACTCGAATAGTCTAACTTATGGAATAAAGAGAAATCATCACAACATACATAGAAACAAAACTAGATCTAAACATAAGGGGTGAACTTGCATGTGTGAATGAGGTTCTTCATCTAAAACTTGCATAGGCCAAAGTCACAAACTTGCATAAAACTACATATGTCATAGATTTAAATCTAAAGGTGTGAACTTGTTCAGGTAATAGTCACAAACTTGCATAAACCATGTATGTCATAGATCTAATCATAAGGTGTAAACTTGCATAGGAAATAACCACAAACTTACATTACATGATTCATACTCCAAACATATATATATACATATACTTGCATATGTGATTTATGCAACATAACGATGGTGTAAACTTACATCTAAACATGTAAACTAGCATATAGAATTTTGTATACCAGCATATAACTCACACATGTCATAGCCTAACTTTAGATCCAATTTATACATAAAATAGATGTCATGAAACATGTAAGGTTATACATAATTTTCACTAACTTGCATATGATCCATGCCTCAATTAACATTCTATCTCGCACACATACATATGATTTATCATATGAATTAGTTCCAACAACATAACCAAACTAACATATGAAACATACTATAAATTGATTATACATAACCCAATCATAGAATTACAACATAGATGATAACATCACAACTTTACAACATAGATGATAACATCATAGAATTTACAACATAGATAATAACATGCGGTCAATAATTCACAACATAACCATATAATCCATATCATATCTTAATCCAATTAAATTGTCAATTATTTTATTAAAGAAATCGAACTCACAACTCAAAGAAGGTCTTGAGTTCTGAAATCTGAGTTCTGAAGTTGAATTAGCTTTCCTTTGAAGAAGACAATTTGTTGCGGTTTAGATTAGAATTGAATTTGATTAGCTTTTCTTCCTCTCAAATTAGTGGCGGCTATTCTAGGTTGCAAGGTGATGGCATGGAGGCCATGATTCTAATTTTAATTTGATTTTAGTGTTTGAGTCTACATGTGTTTTTATAGAGTTTAGGATTAGTTTAGGCCGTCCGATCAACCCAGAATTAATCCCAGCCACTCAGAGCAGATTAGAAACCCTAATGACTTAGCATATAGTCATAATCAGGTCATCAATCAAATCTGCCCCGGAGGGGCAGGTCAACCCCAGGTCGACCTGGTGAGGGCAGGTCGACCCCCTGGTCGACCTGGCCCTGGCGGGAAATTTCCCGCCTAGCCCAATCTGAATCTGAAATTCGAATTTTTGAAATCTTTTTTGAATTTTCTGGAACTTCCGATGGCCATAACTTCTTCATAGGAAGTCCAATTCACGCAAACTCAGACTCTATCTCAACCAGAATTCCGAGACGAACACAATGGCGCAACCCGTTTCCTTTAATTCTCACATCTGAGATTAATTATTCTTTAATTTGTGAAAATTAATATTGAAATTTACGGGGTGTTTCAACAACTATACTTAATTAATCCCTCACCAGTAAATCCTTCTTCCACTATTTTCGAATACAGTAAGATACCTGAACTCCCTCCATTCTACTGTATAAATTGATGACCATTATCGCAGCCCCAAACACACCTAACTCCTCCTTCTCTCCATGAAATGCCACCAAACCTCTACCATTGATCATCTCAGACAAATCTCCATCACCCTAACACCCTTGCGTGAAGCCCACGCCTGTAGAGAAAACCACGTCTTCGACCTCAAGCACAACGCAACCAAAAATGCAACGACACTTTTTCAGTGTCGAATACCATTAAACTTCTCCAACAGCTGCTATTCTACATCACAAACACAAATCCACACTTAATTCAATCATCGATGATTGTTTTCCCTAAAATCGCAAGCCCTAATCTCGCTACCTAGATTTTTGAATGACATGGAATTCAACCGCAACCAATGATATGTACACAGTTTTGAGGAGAAAGTTTAGACGAATTCAAAGATGAGCAATTTTATTGTGTTTTTGATTTTATATTGATTTTAGAATAGGGGAATTTACAGTGGTGCTATTCTTTGAATGGGAAGGAAGAGTGAATTTGCGGAAAAAGGATTGTAGTTTTTAGGCTATTATATAAGTTAGATATTTTTATTTTATATTCAATTATAATCACGCGTAGTTTTTTTTTTGAACGTTTATGATTCGTATGATCACATACAAAATCCAATCGCCATGAAAATTGACATCTTGCCATAGTTTGGCATTCCGAACCCAATGAAATCGATTTCGTTAAATTCCGATACCATTTGAAAATAAACGCTATTTTAAATCTTAAATCGTTAACCGATACACATTTAAATTGTGCACGCTCACATAATAATTCTGATTGACACGAAACTTGAAATCTAGCAATAATCAACTATTACAGATTCAATAAAATTAGTTTCATTGAAATTGGTGGTCATTTGAAAAATGTCTATTTCAACGCGTTAAATTAAATCGATGATTTCGATAATAAATGAAACTATTTATATTTCCTGCTTTAAAATCTTTATTATCTTAATTCCAATTCAACAAGAATTTATATAAATCATTTGAAACATTTCGATTCATTTCTAACTTAGAATTTGATTATTTCTCGTTTTCCTACTTCGATAATTTTATATATTTGTAATTAAATCGCATTTCATTTATTTAATCGATAAATTCCACATAAAATTCCATTTTTATGAAACGACCCGAACTTCCCCGTGAAGGAAAGCACGGATTGAGTTGAGAACAAGACGAATCAGAACACAAACAAAAGAACATTTCATTGCTTATTACAACAATTCCATTAGAATACAAGAATATTACAGAGTATGAATGAATAAAATACATTTGATAAATATCAGAGATTACAATACATTACATAGCCGCGGAAAATAATACAATACGCAACTGAAAGTAATACACGGATACAGAGCTTTCCGAATATCGCTTCAACTGTAAATCAGGATCCTGTGATTATAAATCTGTAAAACCAAAACTACAGCTGCCCGTGCGGAAAATAGGGGCACCCATAGTTTAGGTTAAAACAATAAACTTCAGGTCAGTCATGTGACTGGTGTGGGAACTAAAACAGTCATTTAAAAGTTTACTTTAAATCAAATATATCAAGGGACCACACTGTATAACACGGAACGGATTTCCTCCCAAGAATACAAGTGCATATAACAAAAACATCGCAATGCTTTTTGGAAAAATGAAGCTATTATAAGACCCAGGTCCCATCACACAATGCAACGCAAGCCGGAGGATAGGGTTTTCCATTATAATAGCCAAACATGCTTGGTACGTTAAAACAAATCATTTGATACTATTATTAGTGCATACTGTTTAAAACAACTTCAAATATAAATGTATCAATCCTAGACGGCATGGGTACCATATATCGTGTCGCCAATACTAGGATCTACAATCAAAACCGCAAACGTCACGTATTGGAAGTTGGATTTCCATCTGTGAACCAAGGCAAGGGATCGTCCTTACCGCTTCGAGAACCTCTAGCCCGCCCCTCAGGACCCATACTCAGGTGGACCCTTGGATCGTTAGGGCCGGTCCACTCGATGTGGATTAAAATGCCTGAACACTGCATTTCCCCGCCCTTTGGGGCGTCAATGAGCCAAATGACTCCATCGGTCCCGGATCGACCGATACAACCGAGGCACCTCGCTATCCATCATCCACATAAGTAAAATGCCAGGGCATGTAAAACGCTGACACCACTCCTAGCTAGAAGGAAACGCATGCCCTCCCTAATGTCCTCTCCTAATTCTGGTTCACACCGGGGTGTGAGGCTCGCGAATTAACGCTACACAAAGCCATGCTACAAAGGTCGTGCTTTGATCATCAACCACAAGACTCTGCTTTTCAACAGAAGCCTTGATCATTTGCATCTCAGCATGCCACATAGGCAATCCACTCTATGCAACCGATGTATATCGACCACACAGAATGAAATCCGATGTCAGACACGCATCCCTTTACAAGTTTGTTCTTGGTTTGAACGAAACCGGAGGAACCTTATTCCTCGCATATCCTTCGATCTCCAAGTATGTCTAGACGATCACCAACTAATTCCCTCCTCTTGGGTGTACAACCTAATCAAGATCATCAGTAATTATCCAAACGATGTGAAGACCTCCGATCTTCAACCACCGTCTTCATCGTCGACTTATCGTCGATTCAGTTATTCAGAATGGGTATAAACCCAGCCTTTCCGAATAACTCGCGTATATAATAAACAAGTGCTATAAAAACACAACATACGCCTCATTCCAATCCAGAAAATTTCTTTATCCAAATATTCCTATATTTTGGGAAAGGCTCCCATTAATTTTATCAAAGATAAATTCTTTAAATTTATTCTTTAATCTTCTTTTGAATATCAATTCAAACCAAATTATGGTTTATCCAAACTAGTCGGGATTAGCGAACCTTACCGAAGTAATCACTTGTTAAATTTCCCAACCCCAACCTATTCTTCCCATGAAGTAAAACTGGTCATACTTCATATATAACACCACAGTGTTATCGGTAAATTCAATTACCATTTCACGTTCAAATCTAATTAAAGATTTAACTATCGCCTAGAGCAAAACTGGTGATACTCCATTCTCGATCATTTCTTGAATTTGATAATTCTAGTTATCAAATTCACCTTTCAATCTATTTAAAGATTCATTAAAACTCTAATTCAGTTTTAATTTCCAAAAATCATTACTTAATGATTATTCAAATCCAGGAAATAAATCCTGTCTTTAACTGGGTTAAAGAACCAATGTGATTTAACACACAGTTCACGATAAACCCAAAATCACATTCTATTTCATCAGCCTTTAACCATAAATTAGCAAGTGAACAATTCCCTAAGTAATAACCCTGAAGGCCGAGACCAACATCAGATCAATACCCAAGAAACCATTCAACTTAACTAATCTCCAGCTAGTTTCTGATTTTCTTAACTCCGTTGGGTCTAAGAACAGTATTATTAAAGATACCATTCACGACAACCAAAAATCACATTCCATTAACGATGGAATCTTCATGGAAAACAAATCGATATATATAATCGATATAAACCTCGATTCTGACTAATAATATAAATGAAATAACGGCAAGGCCTTTTAAATTCCATATATATTAGCAGTCCTCATCCACAGAAATTCACTTCGATTATTACCAAATCGAATTCCATTCCATTCCAATTTATTTTATCAAATTGGAAAACTTTACTTTGGAAAATCTCTTTTAAATCTTAACAAAAGACTTATAAATTCCAAAGCACATTTCACTGTAAATCGGGTTAAAGAACGAATGTCGTTAAAACACAGTTCACATCAAACCCAATTCACATTCCATTAATTATCGGGTTAAAGAACAAGTGTTATTTAAAACAATGTTCACGATAAACCAGAAAATCCATTCCAATTCAATATTAATTAATTGCTATACTTCATTAAATCTAAATAAAAGATTTAATCTTTTTCTCAACTGGGTTTAAGAACAGTGTTAATGAAGACACCATTCACGACAAACCCAAATCCAATTTGATATTAAATACAAGGCTCTGAATAGAAAATATATCGGCTTATATTCAATATCAAATTCTAAGACCAGCAAATATCGTATTGGAAATAACGATATAAATATATTTTTCAAATTTCCATAACAATATCTGTATAATCACGAAATTCAACATCGAAATATTCCAAAGACAATTTCAATTCAAATCCATTTCCATTTCATATATTGGAAATTCTGGTTATTTTTAAAACAATTTCAAATCCAATTTATTTATTTTAAAAACATCGGATTTATAATTCTAGTTCAAATCTAATTCATTTCGATAAAAAACTATTTTTATCTTTTCAAATATGGAATTTTTCATTCTAATTCTTTCCAAATCATTTCTTATGATTTTACACTAATTATTAATATTTTTAATAATTTTATCAAGGCCCGTATAGTCGATTTCCACAAACGGCTATCGAACTGCACTTACAGCGACCTTTTCCAAATTTGATTTGGACATAATTCCAAATCCAACTATTAGAATTCTAATTTCTTGTATTCTTAGAAAGCTCTTTTCGATACAAACCCAAGGTTCCGGTTTTAGGAGAATCCGACGGTCGGATCTCCCGTAATGTCCGTTCGAAGTCAATGGTTGAAATTCACGAACTGCCGCGGCGCGGCGCGTTCTATTCAGGCCATTATATATATATATATATATACACACACATATACATATACATATATTTCATCGATTTCCTTTTAAATCGTATTTTATAAATCGTTTTAAATTCGTTTTCAAAACGATTTCAACTTCATATTCAATTTCTAATCAAATTTGAATATTCCATATCATCGATATATAAATGATATTATTTTAAAACCATTATATTTTGAAACCAATTCCTTTTCGATATTCATTATAAAAATGAATAAAATCGATATAAATATCGTTCACGTCAAAATGGCGTCAATCTAATCAACACCGCTATATATATTTAAATATATTCGTGTCCATCCCAAATCGGACATCAAAATCAGATTTTGATCCTTTTCTGAAAATTATTTGAAAATAGTCGTTATTTAAAATAATCGTTATTTTAAAATATTCTTTTCTTCTGAACTGGAATCAGACACAGTCAATTACCATATAATGTGATTATATGGATTTCATACACATATTAACACAACTACAATCAAACACTTTCAACCATCATCCAAAGTGTATTCTACACTGCATAAGCATCAAATATAAATATTCAAGGCTTATACAGCCAGTCAACCAATCAATTGACATACAACTAATTATTGGTATTAGTGTATGTCCAACATCATCCCAATACCCGTGAGGGGCTTTCAAACAACAAACACAGATTTTATTTGTGCAGTTGGGTGATGTGTAAAATTTATTGTCCCAATCAATATTAGTCAAATCAGTGTACATAAACAAATCGTCCGATTTGTAAATGAATATTTATTTTATTCACATCAACGTTAAAAATTATATTTTTAACGATAAAATATTTTATTCAGTTCATTTACACAATAAAAATGATATTTTTATTGTTCTAACATATTTTAGAAAATTTTGGTGGCATAACGGCATGATACTAGAAACGGGATAAGGCCTAGCCTTATCCCCAGTCTAATAATGGCCTACGCCATACACATTGTAACGACCCAGAAAATCTGAACTAATTTAAAAAATTTTAATTAGCTAAAATAATGGATTTTAAATATTTAAAATAAATATTTTAAATAATAGCAATGAAAGTGAGTTTGAATCGATGTTTGAAAACGAATATAATTAATTCTAATTATAAACAAGGCCTGAAATGGCGCTGTAGTTTCAAAAATTGAATTCAAACTTTGTCGGACTATACCGGGTGCAAAACAAAACGGATTTGAGTGAAACCAAAAGTATTTAAATATGTTAGTGAATACCTCTCTAACGAATCTGAAAAATCGAAGTTTCATAGCGAGATGCAAAAGTTATGGCCAAATGAATTTTCAAAAAGGTCGCTATGGAATTTATATAGCCCGTGAAAATGGCCATTTTGCATACGACCTCGGAATTTGATGAAACCACTTTTGTTGGATCCGGGATGTGAAGTTATTGCTAGGTTTCAAATTTCATAATTTTTGAATCTAGTATGTGAGCGTGGCAAAGGAAAACGTGTTTTGATCGATTACAGTTAAATTGGATCGACCAGAAATGGGCCTTTTTGCAAACGGTCTCAGAATTCGACGAAACTAGTTTTGTTGGGACCGTATCATCAAAACATAGCTAGATTTATTTTTCTGGAATTTTTCGAATCAGTTTATGGCCCTGGCAAATTGAAATGTACGTTCAAATTTAATATTGAATGTTTTATATTTTAATTTGAAGAAAAACTGACTGAAACATTCGAATGGGCCTTCGAAACATATCCCATTGTGTTCGCAATGGGGGTAAAACGCTAGGGATGATAGTCGTTGGGTTTGGATTGGGGTTCGCAGGAGGCAAGGGGTATTTTCGGATTTTTAAAACTTTATAAATAAATAAAAAAAGATGATTCGTCCATGTCAGGAACACCCCCCCCCCAATTTCTCTCTCCCCATCGCGATTAACGGCGGAAGACATTCGATCCTTGCCACCCACTTCGCCGTCGCTACGGCCAACGCCAGCCACCGCCACCTACCTCCGTCGACTCGCCTCCTCCTCCTCTTCAAATCCGACCCCCCGCCGCCTTCTCTCTCCTCTCCATCACCGCGTACGAACCCCGGGAAGTCGATGACTTCACCGCCGTCCAGCTCCCACCTCCGACCACCGAATCGCCTCCAACCACCACGCACGAGAAGCCCATTCGTACCTCTTCGACGCTGCAGCACCTGATCGAGACAACACTTCGCGGATCGAGCGAAAATTCAAAACCTAGTTTTGAACGAGGAATAGAGGTATACGTCTTGTTTTATTTAAACTGTTTTCAACAGTTTAAATCCGTTGCAAACTTTGAAAAATCATATCTTTTTCGTTTCTTGTCGAAATCCAGTGAAACAAGAGACAGCGGACTCGTGTGGACGTCTTCTACATTCTAGAAGAGACCGCATATTTTTCTGAGCCTTCTGCTATTTTTGGTGGAGTGGAACCCAATGTGAGATTTCTAATTTATAATTGATATGGAAAACGACGATGTATAAATTATATAATCGATGTATGAGTTATATAAGCGTTGTACACCTCTTGTATAAGCGTTGTATAAGTTGTACGTTCGATGTATAAGTTGTATATGCGTTGTAAAAATTATATATGTGTTGAAATAGAAGTGAAATGCTATATAAATATATATATATATACGCCCCTCGTCCTCAAACCATGGACGATATTTATTGGTTGTGATTGGTGTGAAAATTGATTGATAGCGAATGGTTGATTGGGATTGTTTGTGGTTGATATTGATTGATTGTGGTTGAAAAATACCCGTTTGTGGTTGAGATATATTTGGTTGAAACGACATAGGATTAGTTTGTGGAAATGAAATAAATATACATGCCGCCTGCGTGCGAACTAGATGCATGAATCCCCATTCTCAAAAACCGCGAGGTTTTAAGGTAGAGCGAGGAGCCGTACTAGGGACGGTCCCGGTTTTAACTACCCTGCCGTTATGCTGGCGAAATTTTGAATAATATTCATGTGTTAGAATTATTTTCATTTGTTGAAACTATATTTATTCGTTGTATAGAAGACCTTCATGTGTTGAATTGAAATTCATTCGTTGGATAGAATTCATGTGTTGAATGGTGTTCGTGTTTTTAAAAATATAAAAATCACCCTTTTATCTATATATACAAACTATAGAAAACCTTCATGTGTTGAATCGAAATTCATTCGTTGAATTGAAATTCATGTGTTGAATGGTATTCGTGTTTTAAATATAAAAATCACCTTTTTATCGATATATATAAACTATAGAAAACCTTCATGTGTTGAATCGATATTCATTCGTTGAATTGAAATTCATGTGTTGAATGGTATTCGTGTTTTAAATATAAAAATCACCTTTTTATCGATATATACAAACTATAGAAAACCTTCATGTGTTGAATCGATATTCATTTGTTGAATTGAAATTCATGTGTTGAATGGTATTCGTGTTTTAAATATAAAAATCACCTTTTTATCGATATATACAAACTATAGAAAACCTTCATGTGTTGAATCGAAATTCATTCGTTGAATTGAAATTCATGTGTTGAGTGGTATTCATATTTTGAAATAAATTGTTTTATAATAAAAATCATATTTTTATCATCTATATGAACTATATAAAATAGTCGTGTTTTGAAATAAATTGTTTTATAATAAAAATCATATTTTTATCATCTATATGAACTATATAAAATAGTCGTGTTTTGAAATAAATGGTTTCATAATAAAAATCCTATTTTATCACCTATATGAACTATAGAAAATAATCGTGTTTTGAAATAAATTGATTTATAATAAAAATCACATTTTTATTATATAAATGAATTGTTAAAAATAGTGAAGTGTTGAAATAGAAGATAGTTAGATAAAAATATCATTTTTATCAAATGTATGAAAAGAATATAGTTTTGAAATCGAAGAATCGATATAAATATATAAATAGAATTGAAATATATCGAATAACGACGCTGCAGTTCGTATTTTGAAACCGTGATTTCAAACGATTAGTGCGGGAGATCCGACCATCGGATTTTCCCGAAATCGCAACCGTTGGGTTAGCTTTGGAAATATCTTTCCAACGGCACCAACTTTGTAAAAATCCAACGGTTGGATTGTATGGAATGTTTAATTCAAATCTAAAGAAAAACAGCGCCAGAATCGCTTATATTTATATATATATATATATAAATATAATTATATTTAATCGAATAACGACGCTGCAGTTCGTATTTTGAAATCGAAACTTCAAACGATTTTACCGGGAGATCCAACCGTCGGATTTTCCCGAAACTGGAACAGTTGGATTCGTTTTGAAAAGATCTTTCTAATGATGTAAATTTTATGAAGATCCAATGGTTAGATTTTCAGATATGTGTAAATCAAATCTGAAGAAAAACAGCGCCACGGCCGCGTTATGGCCCGAAGCGTCGTTTTGAATAAAATAGCTATTTTAAAATAAATAAAAATAGCGATAAATCGTTATAAAATATTATAAACGATATGGATGTGAAATTTAGAGATTAACTGAAGGTTGGCTAAGTCGAATGGTTTCTTGGGTATTGATCTGATGTTGGTTTCGGCCTTCGGGGTTAATATTTGGGAAATCGCTCTCTTACTGATTGACGGTTAGTGACTAATGAATTGAAATGATGTGCATGTGTATTTTTGTTGCACTTGTTTATCATATACGCGAGTTGCTCAGAAAGACCGGGTTTATCCCATTCTGAATAACTGAATCGACGATAAGAAATCGAAGATAAAGACGGTGGTCGAAGACCGGAGATCTTCACCTCGTTTGGATGGTAACCGAGGTCCTGATTGGGAGGCATCCCGAAATATGGATAATGAGTGGTGATCGTCAGAACGTACGTGGTGATCGATGGGTTTGCGAGGTATATAGTGCCTCCTGCTTCGTTCAGACCCAGAACGGACTTGCAAATGGACAGTGTGTCTGACATTGGAATTTATTCTGTGTGATTGATAGCTATCAGTTGCACGGTGTGAATTGCCTGTGTGGCATGCTAAGATGCAGTGATCAGGGCTTCTGTTGAAAAGCAAAGTCTTGTGGTGATGATCAAAGCACCACCTGTGTGGCGTAGCTTTGTGTATAACGTGAATTCGCGAACCTCACACCCGGTATGAACCAGAAACGGGAGAAAGGACCTCAGGGAGGACATGCGTTTCTTTCTAATTAGAAGTGGCGTCAGTGGTTTTACACGCCCTGACGAGTTTGACTTATGTGGTTGTTACTGTTGCGAGGCGCCTCGGTTAGATCGGACGATCCGGGTCCGATGGAGTCATTCGTTGGCTCATTTACGCCCCATAGGGCGGGGAAACGCATTGTTCAGGCATTTTAATCCACATCGGTGGACCGGCCCTGACGATCCAAAGGCTTGACTGAGTACTTGCCTGAGGCTCGGGCTAGAGAGTCTCGAAGTCGGTAAGGACTATCTTTTGCCTTGGTTCATGACGGAAATCCAATTTCCAAATACGACATCGTGCGGTTTAGATTGTATATATATATATATATATATATATATATATATATATGGCGACATGATATATGGTACCCATGCCGTCTATGATTGATAGTTATGATTCGAAATTGTTTTTGAAACATGTAAACACTAGTAATAATATTAAATGCTTTTGTTTTATTCATATCAAGCATATTTTGGCCATTATAAGGTAAAACTCTATCCTCCGGTTTGCGTTGCATTGTGTGATGGGAACTGGGTCTTATAATGGATTCATTTTTATAAAAAGCATTGCGATGTTTAAAAGAATGATTTGTTTTAAAGCACTGGCAATCCAATGGAGTAAACCCGTTCCACGAAAGTGGCGTGGTCCTGTGATTAGCCATATTATAAATGTGTTGAGTAGATTTCTCATACCAGTCCCATGACTGACTCGTAGTTTGTTTCACTTTCAAACTCGGGTGCCCCTTTTTCTACACGGGCAGCCTTGTATTCAGGTTTAGCAGGCTTTATCCGGATAGCTGGAGCTGAAGATGGATTCTATCATTTATCTCTTTTTATGTTGTTCATCTCCTATTGTACATATTATGTTTATTTCCGCTGTAGACATTTATGTATAGCTGAACTGTATTTGTACTAAGTATGATCCTGTATACTGTGTAACTCTGATGTTTATGTTTATCCAGTGTATTATTTGTTCATTATCTGGTGTATTTATTTTATTATGTTCTGATGTTATCTGTTTATGTGTCATATTCCAAAGATTGCCCTTGTCTCCGTCTGTACGGGAAATGGGGTCGTCACACACATACCAATCAAATCAATTATCCAATCAACTACATAACCAAATAAACAAGTCGTCCATGGTCTGTGGACGATGGAGGAACAGTTCATATATGCAGTTATAAATAAATAACTGTATAAATAAATTTAGTGAGAGAGTTCTCACCTTGGGGTTCCACTCTGTCATTCTTTAGCGGACGATGGTCTGGATTTAACCCACATTCCAATTCAATCCTTTCACGCTGTTCATAATAAAAATTACATTTTATTTTAACGCTGTATGGGTAAAAATCTCAATTTTATTTCGCTACTACATAGATAAAAATCATATTTTTCTATTGCTAATAAATAAATAAAAATCATTACTTTCTCCTGCAAATGAGCAAATAAAAATCATATCTTTCTCTTGCAAATGAACAAATAAAAATCATATCTTTCTCTTGCAAATGAAGAAATAAAAATCATTACTTTCTCTTGCAAATGAAGAAATAAAAATCATTACTTTCTCTTGCAAATGAGCAAATAAAAATCATATCTTTCTCTTGCAAATGAACAAATAAAAATCATATCTTTCTCTTGCAAATGAACAAATAAAAATCATATCTTTCTCTTGCAAATGAACAAAAAAAATCATATCTTTCTCTTACAATGAACAAATAAAAAAAACTAATCTTTATATAATAAAAATGTTAACTTTGTAAAATAGAAATGTTAACTTTTTAACAAAGCTAAAAAAATGATTTTTATATATAAAAAACCTAATTACATAAATAAATCAAAATACAAAAGAATTCACATCATTTTCCAGCCGTGGGCGGGGGGGGTGCTGAGTTCGCCATCGACTGGAGGTGGCGATGCGAGGTCGCGGTGGCGTCTTTGGATGGTGGTAGAGCTCTAAGGCGATGGCAGATGGTTCTCGGATTGGGGCTTTTAGGGGAAATAGAATGGACAGAGGAGCGCGTGGGTGGGGGTTTCACCGGAGGGGGAGATGGCTCGCCGGAGTTCGGCGCGGTGGCGGTGGGTGAGCCACCATGGGCGGCGGCGATCCACGATGGAGGGGGGGCGACGGGTTTTTTTGTTAGGGTTTTTTTTTCTAATTGATTTTGAATGATAGGATATAGAGGGAGGAGGGAAAAAGTTTGGGGGGGCTATATAAATGATTAAATATTTAATTTTTTTTAATATTTCAAAAAGCAACTTTTTATTTCGAACTCGAAATCGAACCCACCGACTATCGTCCATAGCTAATTACCACCATTCCGAACACAATGGGATATGTTTCGTAAGCTGATTCGGCTGTTACGATCAGTTTCCGTCAAAATCAAAGTATAAATCTGTATATATTCAATTTGAACGACATTCCAATTCATCGGGGCCACATACGGACCCCAAAAATTCCCGAAAAATATTTTCTAGCTTCGTATTGACGATACGGTCCTAACAAAACTAATTTCGTCAAATTTGAAGACCGTTTGAAAAATGGCCATTTTCTGGTCGATTGAAATTGACTGAAACTGTTAAAACACGTTTTACTACGCCACACTCACATATTGATTCAGAAAATTACGAATTTCAGAATCTAGCAATAACTTGACATCCCAGATCCAACAAAAGTGGTTTCATCGGAAACGGAGGTCGTTTGCAAAATTTCCATTTTTGAGGGCCAGAATTCCACGATGACTATTTAGAATTTTCAATTGGACATAACTTTTTATCCCCGCTATGAAATTTCAAATTTTCGGATTCATTTGAAAGATATTTTCAAATAGATTCTAATATTTTTGGTTTCGCTAAAATCTGATTTTTTTTGAATCCTGTACATTCATTTGAAATTTGAAATTTGAAATTTGAAATTTGAAATTTGAAATCGAATTTTCGAACTACCGCGCCATTTTCAATTCCTTTTATAATTAAAAATAAATATTTATATTCTAACGACGATTTATATAAATATATACGTTCTAATTCTATTCAAAATAAATTTCTCGTCGTTATTATTTATAATAATTCATTTTAAATATTCAAAATTCATTAAAATTGCCAAAATAATTTTTTTAAATTGGCTCAGATTTTCTGGGTTATTACATTACATTTCCGATTCAACACTTAAAACAATTTAAGTGTTCAAAATAAAACAACTGAAAATCCGAGTTATTGCAACCAATTCCTTATAAATATAACTTACTACTAAATCTTGCAAGGGCTGTTTCAGAACTTTAATGAATTTAAGTGCTTTCTTATGTGGGGCAGTAACTCTAACCCGAATCTTGCAAGCTCGTTAAATTGATTTACATACTCTTTTATTATCAACCACCTTGCTTGAGATTAATAAAAAAAATCGACCGAATATTTCCTCAACTTGAGACAAAAACATCTTCTGAAATCATCTTCAAAAACCTTCCCATATAATCTTTCCAACTTCTGCTTTTAAAATCCCCTAACAAAACAAAGCCTCTTCTTGCAGCTACCAAGTAGCAAGTTTCCCCTAAACCCATCCTCTAAACCCATAAGTCCGAGTATCCTCTTGCAATTACAGATGCAAGAACTAGCCTCCACATAAGACTCCGTGCCTCTGAATGGCTTGCCTCTGAGATTATTATAACCCTTACATAACTTAGGAAAGACAATGATGCCAAATGGACAAGTAGGAGCTCAACTAATTGGGACATCTACCTATTATCTAGTGCAGAGTTCAGCTCGAGTCGTGGCTTGCAGACATCGATGAAACCAAGCGAACGTATTAATGTTCAGAATCCAAGGAATATCTACAGGGTCTTTCTTAGAAGTGTCAAACATCCTTATTTGTGGATACTAAAGATCAAATAGTCACTACCATAGATAGCTCAATTAAGGAAAAGGATAATTTTGATAAGGAAAGTAAATGGATATAAGGGATGCATGACAGAATCATTTTGACTTCTCAAATTTGCTACTTTGGAAACTTTTTGAAAAATTCTTTACCTTTTGAAATTATGTTTAGGAATGCTAAAAACTTAAGTTATGATGGTCGTGACAACGCATGTAATGGCCCGAATTTCCGTACCCTTTGAATCGGCTAATAACACCACACGTCCAACCCAAATTGCGCAAAAATACGAATCATTATTAGAAAGAAGTTAGAGGATGAGAATAGAAAGAAAGAGAAATTAGAATAGAAGAAACCGAAGAACACAAATCTCACAGCAGAATGAATAAAATATATTAGATAACATAAATCTTGAAATACAATTCAGTAACTTTATATACATACCATCATCAGAGCACAACAGCTATTTCTGGAATAGTTATAAACACATGTTTCCAGATACAACATAGTACACAACGAAAAATATGATAGTCTATAGCTAACTGATGAAGCCTCCTGCTTCAAGCCTCTCCAATTGAATCTGTAAAATCCCGACTTCTTGACTGCTCGTACAAATTTGGGCACCCAAGAGTTTAGGGAAAATAAAACAAAATAAACTTTGGGTCAGTCATGGGATTGGTGTGAGTAAACTCCAATCATTTGTTTAACTTTCAAAATCCTTTCGAAAGAAATGATAATCGTAAGACCGATCCACACATAAACACGGATGATTTTTACCTTACGATGACCAAAATATTTTTGATATCAAATCCAGTGATATTATAATAATGTCTATATCAAATAAATAGAATCTAGCGGAACGTTTGCATCTCACGCTCCATACATAATATAAAACCAAAAACCTCAGGGCGCTTATTGGAGATTGGATTTCCAACATGACAAGGTATGGAACCACCTTCCGATAGTGTACCACTAGAGGGGAATACACTGTGTTCAACAAGAACGTCTTGCAACCCGACCCACACATGGCTGACCACTCAATTAACTTGAGTGTATCGAGCATATTATCACCAATGGTTGTGATCAGCAACCGTTACCGAAAGCATACATCAATGAATAGAATAAGAAGCAAATGAATTTTCTCTAGATCAAGTGATAATACCCCTAATGGGAGTGATCCACATGGCCATGCTGCCTGCCCGATTTCTGTCATTTCCCGGGTGATGAGGCTTGAGGTCACGATTATCTTATAGAACATCTCGCCACCATTTACTTTGAATGTCACCATGTCAGATCCAACAATATATGTTGTCCTAGGACTAGGAAAACTGAAGGCACCATCTCATTAATCCATATTGGGCAATTTCTACCAAGGATTAATAGAATAGCCCTTGCACTTTACTCCGTCTTCAATTATCTTCAGCGTAAGTTGATGCGTAACGCTTATGCCAATACGGAGTGGTTTTCAGATATTCAATCTGATCCCAGTCTCTCCATATTGACAACAGAGGTATAAAGTAAATCAAAACTTTGATAGTCGGTGATTTAACTATTAAAGAAACATTCATACAATCAACGGTCTTATTTCCTAATAGGAAATTTCTACCGATCAACCATCCAACAACACAAACCCCTTTTCAAATTAATTCCATCTTATATTTTCATTTCCAATTTCCAATTCCCATTTCCCCTCTTCGAGATTCTTTCAGAATTCAATTGTCTTTCTCGATTCTTGAAAAAAACATTTCCAGTATTCTAATTTTCTTATTCGAGAAAATATCTCTTATTCCGGTTAGAAAACATTTCTAAATAATCACGAATCCTTATTTTCTATATTCAGAAAATATAACTTATTAATATCGGAAAATATTTCCATCTTGCATTTCTTAATTCTCATTAACCAATTTATTTCATTTTCTATGTGTAGAAAATATCTATCATTTTATTTAGGGAAACATTTCAAAATCCTTCAAATTTACGCGATGTTATAAAACATCGTTATTATAACACGAACCACTAATCATTTATTAACTAACCATATTGCTAACCAATCTTCATTATCGAACCTTAACCATTTCTCCATTAATCATGAAGTCTATCAAGTTGGGATATAATTACCTCTCAGACCTTAATTGAACAACATTCTCAATTTTGAAATAGTCAAAAACCACAACTTCAAATAAAACATCGCATACGCTACTCTCAGATTCAATCTAACGATCCATTTCATTTACTGAAAAACATTGATTATAATGGTAGCGTTATAATCGTTGTTTCCAAATGTTTGATTTATAAGACATTTATTATAACGACAGCATTAAAATCGCTGTTTAGATTTACAAAACATTTATTATAACGACAGCGCTAAAATCGCTGTTTAGGTTTACAAAACATTTTGTTATAACGACAGCGCTAAAATCGATGTTCCCAAATATTTGGTATATAATTATATAACTTGTACTTATTACTTCAATTAATAAGTAAATAAATAAATAAATAGATTTGATTCAAAATGGAAAGTAAAAATAACTACTTCCCTAAATTCGATATAATCGAATTCCAATAAATAACTCTCTCTCTCGAATAATCTATATTCGATTATATTCCTATCTTCGGAATTTATCTACCATTTCAGGTTAATTCAAATTCCTAATTCCAAATCATTACCACATTCCTTTATAATCATTCCAATCTACAAAACGTAATCACACTTTATTTTATATTCCGAATTTTGAACTCATTATTTTCTTTTTAAAAGATTTCCCATTTTCCTTTTCATTCAATTTCCAATTTGGATTCTTATTTCAAATCTGAATTTCCTTTAGATATATTTCATTTGCAAAATGTTGGGTTTAAACCATTATTCACTTGAATCGTGAATATATTTCTTATTATATACAGTTTGATTTCATACTTATAAATACTACATTAAACCCAAATTTTATTTTTAACTTCTATTCAGATTTTTCCATACCAATCTTATTTGTATTGCATTATTTAAAATCTCGTTTACAACTTTCTTTATAATTTGCTAAGTTCAAATCTCATTTCAAATATTGGTTTCAAATCTGATTACCACTTTTCCATATAAATTCATATTTTAATTTATATTTCAATTTATCCTAAAATAAATATTTTACTGTATTTGTAAACGTCATTTATAACCATTCTTGTATTATCCATTTAAACCAGTTTCTATTTTCAAGTACATTGAGGTTAAATTTCTATTTGGTAAATAAATTTATTTTTAGTTCAAATCTAATTAAAATATCAGATCTCAAAATCGTTCCCCACTTTTCTATGTAAATTCAAACCTGAATTTATATTCCAATTTATCATAGGCTAAATATTTTACTTAATCTATAAACATTGTTTAAATCAACAGCTTGTTTATTTGAACAAGTTTCTATTTCAGCTTCATTCGAAATTCGATATCTATTTTGAAAATAAATTCTATTTTTAAATCCCAATTTCCTTTCCTGCATTCAAAGCTATTTTACGGTTTTTAAAATACCAATTTCTAGGGCCAGGGTGATTCATAGCATATCCAATTGTAACACCCCACGTCCATTAATGTCACTCACAAAGGGAATGCATTAACTTCTATGGAGCGTTTTAAGTGTGTATAGAACAGAAACTTAACAACAAGACAGATATAAACAGTAGTTAAAAATTCAAAATTTTATTCATTGCAGCGGTAAACACATAGGTTTGATTACATCATCAAAAACCAGAGTCAAAGTACATAATATCCATCTTGACTAAATCAGAGTACATAAATTGAAAGACATAACCCCAATACAAAATTGCCATAAATAAGATAGGTTGAACTTTTACTTCAGCGATCCAAGCAACTTCTAAAAGCAAGAGATACAACTGTCCAAATCAAGCTCCACTGGTGCTAGTTCTACCCTGAGCACCCGGGGGGAAAAGGAAGAAAAGAGGTGGAAACAAAGGGGGTCAGACATAAAGTCTGGCGAGTGTGATAACTTTAACAATATAACTACCAAAATAACTAGGCTAAGGCATAATTTGGAAAATAAGGAAATGACTGTGAACAATTGGGTATGACCAAGTAAACAAGGAAATAAGATGAACAAAGATAACATTAAAGGCGCACCTAAACCACTATAGGACAATTACTATACTGCACCACCACTAGTCACCCTAAGGTTGATCCCGCCTACAGAACTTAATAATGATAATGGTAGTTTCGTGCACCCCTAATTGCCTTCATAGGTGTCGCCTGCCCCTATCTCCATTAGGTGTACCCAACACCCTCATTCGATAGGCTCCCTAACTCGTAGATACCCGTGCTGGCCCCACAGTGGGGTGTATCACTCCCCAAAGTGGCAACCCGATACCACCAACAATGCACAGCTTATACCTACACGATGCAACAACGTCTTACCTACCAACCCGGGACCACATACGCACATGAACCCGTTGGACTTGTGTTGCCACCGCTAACCCGTTTTGGCCTCTTACAGTCAAGCCCAGTATGCGTGTCCCGTCCTCGACTTCGGTCGAGCCCACAAAGATACGTATGGGTTACTGGTTGAAACGGGCCCCCATTACTTGACACAAGCTATCCTCCTAAGCTTGGTCCCCTCTAGTACATCCCACTTAACCCTCTTCTTATTCATGTTCACTTACATGTTTCAATTTTGGTTAAGTGTTTCTAATCGTATTTCAAATGCCACCCAAGGCACCCTCTAAATTCCACATGCCACCCAAGGCACCCACTTAACCCCCTCATGTCCCACTACATGTTTATCTGGTTAAGTGTTTCTTAATTCATTAAGACCGTAACCTTATAAAGACCTCCCACATTAGACTGGCATTGTGGCAACTGGATTTGTCGGGCGGGTCCGGGCAGTCTTACACCACAAACGAGCCTAACCTCAAGTCTTTACAACTGTTACGCATTTAATTTATGCCTAAGACCTCCCACATTAGACTGACATTTGTGGCAGCTGGATTTGCCGGGCGGGTCCGGGCAGTCTTACACCACAAAAGAGCCTAACCTTGTGTCTTAGACGATTAATTACACAAAATTAATTATCCCCCAATTTGAATTAATTTCCCTATTCAAATTATCAATCAATTCCAAATTTAACTATGGCCATAATTGACTCAATTATCTCCATCTATTTATGGTATGCAAAATCATGTCGATTTCATCACAAATTTATTTTATGCCATTTAAGGCATTTATGCCAATTAAATCTTTTAATATTATCCCATTGCCTCACGTTGTACTGTTCGTTTGTTTAACGTGAAATATATGTTAGACTCGAATAGTCTAACTCATGGAATAAAGAGAAAACATCACAACATACATATAGATAAAACTAGATCTACACATAAGGGGTGAACTTGCATGTGTGAATTAGGTTCTTCATCTAAAACTTGCATAGGCAATAACCACAAACTTACATAACATGATTCATACCCCAAACATATATATATATATAAATACTTGAATATGTGATTTATGCAACATAACGATGGTGTAAACTTACATCTAAACATATAAACTAGTATGTAGAATTTTGTATACTAGCATATAACTCACACATGTCATATCCTAACTTTAGATCCAATTTACACATAAAATAGATGTCATGAAACATGTAAGGTTATATATGATTTTCACTAACTTGCATATGATTCATATCTAAATTAACATCTAAACTTGCACACATACATTTGATTTTGTCATATGAATTAGTTCCAACAACATAACCAAACTAGCATATGAAACATGATTATACGTAAGCCAATCATAGAATTACAACATAGATGATAACATCACGACTTTACAACATAGATGATAACATCATAGAATTTACAACATAGATGATAACATCATAGAATTTACAACATAGATAGTAACGTGCGGTCAATAATTCACAACATAACCATATAATCCACATCATAGCTTAATCCAATTAAATTGTTAATTATTTTATTAAAGAAATCGAACTCACAGCTCAAAGAAGGTCTTGAGTTCTGAAATCTGAGTTCTGAAATTGATTTAGCTTTCCTTTAGAAAAGACAATTTGTTGCGGTTTAGATTAGAATTGAATTTGATTAGCTTTCTTCCTCTCTAGTTGGTGGCGGTTATTCTAGGTTGCAAGGTGAAGGCATGGAGGCCATGATTCTAATTTTAATTTGATTTTAGGTGTTGAGTCTACATGTGTTTTTATAGAGTTTAGGATTAGTTTAGGTCGTCCGATCAACCCAGAATAAATCCCAGCCAATCAGAGCAGATCAGAAACCCTAATGACTTAGCATACAATCATAAACAGGTCATCAAACAAATTCTACCCGGGGGGGGGGGGGGGGCAGGTCGACCCTATGGTCGACCTGGTGAGGGTAGGTCGACCCCCAGGTCGACCCCCTGGTCGACCTGGCCCTGGCGGGAAATTTCCCGCCTAGCCCAATCTGACTTTGAAATTTGAATTTTCGAAATCTGTTTTGAATTTTCTGAAACTTCCGATGGCCATAACTTCTTCATACGAAGTCCAATTCACGCAAACTCCGACTCTATCTCAACCAGAATTCCGAGATGAAGACAATGGCGCAACCCGTTTCCCTTAATTCTCACATCTGAGATTAGTTATTCTTTAATTTGTGAACATTAATATTGAAAATTACGGGGTGTTACATTCCCCCCTCCTTAAAGGATTTCGCCCCCGAAATCTCCAAGTTAAGGAGAATGCATATCCTAACATCCAAACAACCAACTACTCAACCAACAAACACAGGCATCCATTGTCCTTATTAAATTCCTAATGCTGTATGAACATATGTAAGAAGTGTGTGTATATGTTCTTTATCTAATGCAAAATCAGGCGGTTTACTGAATCAGTTGACCTCCTTAATGCAAACCATGATAGTGCCATGCGTCCATTATGTATGCGAAAGAATCCTATCGATACATATTATTTCTACATTGTGCACAACCATTCACCAAAATGCAGCATCCATATGATAACACAATCATTATACATCCTTTAACTTAAATATGCACACACATTTATATGCAATATGCAATATGAAGTGACTGAGCCGATCTAGTGCCTAAAGTGTGTGTATATGCATCCACGAGCAAACACTTGCATCCACATGCATCCATCATACATAACATGTCTCAAACACATGTTTCAACCATAGGACTACCCTATTTAAAGGTCAAAGATATTAGCAAGAGGACACACTAAAGATAAAACAAGTACAAGCTAAGCGATAAAGCAGAAATTAAAAGACATAACCTCGAAAAGAAAAGGTACAATGAACGCATCTTCTCTTCCGTCTCCCAAGTAGCGTTGCTCTCATGATCTCCCCATTGCACTTTGACTAGTGTAACGACACGGATTTCGCCCGGACCTAATCGATCGCTAAACCGACCAAGACCGTTCGAATCCCGCATACGCTAACTTTGGGTATACAACACATCAGAACAAATAACAGAAGACTTCAATAAACATCATAATAATGTTACATCAGAGTACAGAATATCAGAGTATATCGAAAATAATACACAGCGGAAGATAAATTTACATAAATGTAATACAATGCACAGCGGAAATATAAACTACACAGCGGAAGACTGCAAATGCCTGGACACAACTTAAAGCTTCAATCCAGAATCCTGCTCAAAACATCTGCAAAATAAAACTACTCGACTGCCCGTGTGGAAAATAGGGGCACCCGAGTTCGCAAGGGAAAAGCAAACTACGAGTCAGTCATGGGACTGGTGTGAGAACTCAAAAACAGTTGTTAACTTTGTTCAAAAATAAGGCAAATCACGGGACCACGCCACTTTCGCGGAACGGGTTTACCCCCATGAAAGCCAGTGTATAAACAACAATCAATATAGATATATGGATCTACTATGCATCAATCAACATGCAATATCCCTATCTACCCATTTAGATTAATCACCACACTTAGATTTTCCAAATCCAATTCAATTTACAGAAATTATTCCTTTGGATTTTATTCCCGATTTCTTATTTCAAATCATTTGAAATACATATCTAACTTTCTATATCAAAGTAGATTTCACTTCGGGATTTCAAATCAAATCATTTGGAAATGTGAATTCCAAAACATAACAATGCATACAAACAAGTATGCAACCAAATATCGTGCTCCCCATCGACAAGGCAAAGGGTACGCACCTCGCAACTCGATATATATATGTGCACCTACCCCACATAGGAGTAGGCTACACCGACGATGCACCTCCCACTCATGGAGAGCATACACCGCCCTCTCACCCATACTTTTAGTCTCAGGGTTACCCGACTCTTTAGCCACATACTAAATCATTTCATATCCCGAAGTAGGGAAAATCATTTCACAACGTAATAATCACAAGTACTTTCAAAATATAGTACTTCACATCAGTAATTCACGCATATGATCAGTCACTATTAATCACATAACCTTTGAGCTCGTACGTCTCAAAGAAGGGTGTTAAGCAAGAGAATAAATTCTCCGCCACCAAACAGATACATCATCAATAGCAACTAATCGAATATGCGATGAACCACAATGTAACATATAATACATTTTCTAAATCACTTTAGAAATCATCGGGTTTTGGGCCTCGAAATCCTTTCTGTTTTATAAAACATTTTTATAAAACATTCCCTGTCCAAAATCGGGAATACGTTTCTTTTCGCTTTAAGAAAAACGTCATTTCACAATCATTCATTAAATTTGAAATGAACACAATATCGCTAAACACCTTATCGTCAAATCGTGAAGTGTTTCACAAGGCGTTAGCACACAGATATTTTCAACCCAACCCAATGCTAAATGTAAAAGCATATTTTGCTCATAAACTGGTCGAGCACAATCCAAACCATCAATCAATCAAATTTGACATTAAATATAAGGTTTTAAATAGAGAGAGTATTGACTTATATTTAACATCAAATCCTGAAACCAACAGATATCATATCGGGAATAACGATATCGATATCTTCCAAATTCCCATCACAATATCTGTAATCACGGAATCCAATATCGAAAATATCCATTGATAATTTCAATTCAAATCTAATCCAATTTATTTATTTATAACCATTGGATTATTTTTCTAGTTAATAACTAGTTCATTTCGATAAAAATCTATTTTATCTTTTCAAATATGGAGTTTTTCATCCCAATTCTTCACAAATCATTTCTTATGATTTTACACAAATTATTACTATTTTTAATAATTTTATCGAGGCCTGTACGGTCGATTTCCATCAATGGCCATCGAACTGCACTTACAGCGACCTTTTTCGAATTTGATTTGGACGTATCTCCAAATCTAACCGTTAGATTTCAAATTTCTAATATTCCTTAGAAAGCTCTTTTCGATACGAACCCAACGGTTCTGATTTCAGGAGAATCCGACGGTCGGATCTCCCGTAATGTCCGTTCGAAGTCAATGGTCGAAATTCGCGAACTGCCGCAGCGCGGCGCGTTCTATTCAGGCCATTTATTATATATATAATATATATAATATATATTTCGTCGATTTCTATTTAAAACGAATTATATAAATAGTTTTAAATTCGTTTCAAAACATTTTCAACTTCCATTTCAATTCAAATCAAAATTGAATTCTTCTTTATAAATTCGTTTTAAAATCCATTTCTATTCAATTCAAATTTCAATTCAATTTGAATTCGTTTTCAATTCAATTCATTTCGAAATCGTTTTCAATTCAATTCATTTCGAAATCGTTTTCAATTCAATTCATTTCGAAATCGTTTTCAATTCAATTCATTTCGAATTCGTTTTCTATTCAATTCAATTCGAATTCGTTTTCTATTCAATTCAATTCGAATTCGTTTTCTATTCAATTCAATTCGAATTCGTTTTCTATTCAATTCAATTCGAATTCGTTTTCTATTCAATTCAATTCGAATTCGTTTTCTATTCAATTCAATTCGAATTCGTTTTCTATTCAATTCAATTCGAATTCGTTTTCTATTCAATTCAATTCGAATTCGTTTTCTATTCAATTCAATTCGAATTCATTTTCTATTTCAATTCAATTCGAATTCATTTTCTATTCATTTCAATTCGAATTCGTTTTCTATTCAATTCAATTCGAATTCGTTTTCTATTCAATTCAATTCGAATTCATTTTCTATTTCAATTCAATTCGAATTCATTTTCTATTCATTTCAATTCGAATTCGTTTTCTATTTAATTCAATTCGAATTCGTTTTCTATTCAATTCAATTCGAATTCGTTTTCTATTCAATTTAATTCGAATTCGTTTTCTATTCAATTCATTTCGAATTCGTTTTCTATTCAATTCAATTCGAATTCGTTTTCTATTTAGTTCAATTCGAATATTTCATATACATCGTTTTCAATTCGAATATTTCATATACATCGTTTTCAATTCATATATATATTTCATATACATCGTTTTCAATTCATATATATATATATATATATATTCACCTTTCACTATATACGATATTTTCATTTTCAATACATACGATATATTCATTTTCAATATATACGATATATTCATTTTCAATATATTCGATACTTTCACTTTCAATATATATATTTCATACACTTCTAATATATATAATATTTTCACTTTCAATATATTCGATATTTTCACTTTCGATATATTCGATATTTTCACTTTCAATATATTCGATATTTTCACTTTCAATATATTCAATATTTTCACTTTCGATATATTTGATATTTTCACTTTCAATATATTCAATATTTTCACTTTCGATATATTCAATATTTTCACTTTCGATATATTCGATATTTTCACTTTCAATATATTCAATATTTTCACTTTCGATATATTCGACATTTTCACTTTCAATATATATATCGTTTTCACTTTCAATATATTCGATATTTTATTATCGATTTCACATCAATCAAATTCCCCAATCAACCAATTCAAATCAAGTCATCAAATTTATTTATGCAACCAAACAAACAAGTCCATGGTCTGTGGACGATTGTGTCGGGTGCTACTAAGCACCGTCTGCATCCTAGTATATATATATAACTAGAAAAAGAAATATTTTGGGTGAGGAGTTCTCACCAATAGCTATCCTAACTCCACGGCACTTCCTTGATAGAAATCTTCATCGCTATCGCATCTTCGTCGTCTTCGTTGCCCATAGCCACTACATATGTAAAAATCGAATTTTTACTTCGTTATTCAATTTATAAAAATCGAATTTTGACGTCGCTATTCAATATATAAAAATATGATTTTGACTTCGCTTTCAATATATAAAAATATGATTTTTCTTTTTAAAGAAATCAGTTTTCAATACCTTTTAAAAAATCAGTTTTTAAATCTTTTAAAAATCAGTTTTTAATTCTTTAAAAAATGCAGTTTTTATTTTCTTTTAAAACAGTTTTGCCCTTTTATACTTTCTGTTTTTATTTATTTAAAAATTCAGTTTTAAAATTCTTTTTAAAAAATTCTGTTTTAAAATTCTAATTAAAATCAGTTTCTATAACTAAAGAAAATAATACAGTAATTAGTTTTAACAAAACAAAATTAAAAATAAAAATAAACTAACCTAGTTCTTACCGCAGATCTCGAAGTGGAGGAGGAGGAGTCGGCGGCTCTGGTGGCGTTCGTGGAGGTTCAGGGAGGCGTCGCGAGGGTGGTGGGGGCTTCAGCTCGCTCGTCGGCGTTGAGGTTGTCTGGAGGGAGGAGGCGCTGCTTCGATGGAAGGAGGGGGGTCGGGCGGTGGAGGTTCGGCGAAGGGTTCGTCGGCTTTGTTCGAGGTAAGGCGGCGCGATTTTGGTTTTTAGGTTTTCTTTTTTTTTTTTTTTTTTGAATAACTGAATCGGGGGGGGGCCAGTTGAAGGAGAAAAAGGGGGAAAGATATTTTATTTATTTATTTTATTTTATTATTTAATTATTTAATTATGCACAAGGGTTGACTTTTACATACGACCTCGAAACGAGGTCCACCGCCTGTCGCCCATAGCGTTTTACCCCCATTCCGAACACAATGGGATATGTATCGTAAGCTGGTTTGATCGTTACAATCAGTTTTCGTTGAATTTACAATTTAAATCCTTATATTGAATTTTAAACGTACATTTCAAATTACCGGGGTCACATACTAACTAGAAAAATTCCAGAAAAATATTTTCTAGTTTCGTATTGACGATACGGTCCTAACAAAACTAGTTTCGTCGAATTCCGAGACCGTTGGAAAAATGGCCAATTTCCAGTCGATTAAAATCAACTGAAACTGGTCAAACGCGTTTTCCTTTGCCACGCTCACATATTGATTCGAAAAATTATGAAACTTGAAATCTAGCAATAACTTGACACCACGGACCCAACAAAACTGGTTTCGTCGAAATCCGAGGTCGTTTGCAAAACGGCTATTTTTAAGGGTTATATATTATATAAAATATATATAAATTCCACAGCGACTATTCTGAATTTTCTACTGGACATATCTTATCATTTCTAAAGTGAAATCTCAGTTTGTTAACTTCGTTAGAAAGATATTCTTCATCAGATTCAAATATTTCTTGTTTCGTTCAATTCTGACTTATAACGAATTCTGTATATTCATTTGAAATTAGAAATCGAATTTTCGAACTACCGCGCCATTTTCTATTCTTTTTATAATAATATATAATTATTTATATTCTAACGACGGCGTATATAATATATACGTTCGAATTATATTCAAAATAAATTTCTCGTTGATTTTATTTAAAATAATTCATTTTAAATATTCAAAATTCGCTAAAATTGCCAAAATAAAAATTTCAAACTGGCTCGCATTTTACGGGTTGTTACAATCTCCCCCACTTAAAACTTTTCGTCCCCGAAAAGGAACAAAGTCAAAAGTGGTTTGATTATTCAGCTCTACGCTCGATCTGGCTTTCATTCTCCAACTCTTTAGTTTCTGAGAATTTTCAAAATTTCAAAAATTTGGCTAACACCCTAAATTTTTGAAAAATTTCGCCATAACCTCCCCTGCAATGGGAGCATCGGGGAATTTTAAATAGCTTCCCCGGTCCTTCAGATCTCAAAAAGAAAAAGAAAAAGCCAAGCGGCTAGCCAATAGGCTCACAAAATCATCATCACCCAAACAAAACAGGAAATTATGTAGTAAACATGTACCTATTTGTCGGGCAAACAAATTTTATTCTCTGCTCTAGCCTCCTTGCTATGACCTGTTCAATGTAAGATATGCATATGCAAGCAAATGCGACTAATTTTCAATACAATTTACTATTTGGTTCAATTGGCTAAATGGTTAAAAATTATCAAACAAGTAAACCAACAACACAAACATCAATCAATTAATTGATTATATTTTCAAATATATAATTTTATATATTTAAAATCATATTTTCTAAAATCAGATTATACATATAATCACAATTACGTTATGTATAAACAAATAACTCTCGACTCATTCTAGGGCATTTCTAACCCCATCTCTAATGAGTCACTCATTCTAGAATGCTACTGATTCTATCTCTAATGAGGATTCTTTTATAGGACATTACTAATCCTACCTCTGATGAGTCTTTTGTTCAGTTCTAACGAGTTGTACCCCAAAGATTTGAGTTTAACCAAAGCTCTGATACCACGTGTAACGACAACGGGTTTCGCCCGGACCTAATCGATCGCTAAACCGACCAAGACCGTTCGAATCCCGCATACGCTAACTTTGGGTATACAACACATCAGAACAAATAACAGAAGACTTCAATAAACATCATAATAATGTTACATCAGAGTACAGAATATCAGAGTATATCGAAAATAATACACAGCGGAAGATAAATTTACATAAATGTAATACAATGCACAGCGGAAATATAAACTACACAGCGGAAGACTGCAAATGCCTGGACACAGCTTAAAGCTTCAATCCAGAATCCTGCTCAAAACATCTGCAAAATAAAACTACTCGACTGCCCGTGTGGAAAATAGGGGCACCCGAGTTCGCAAGGGAAAAGCAAACTACGAGTCAGTCATGGGACTGGTGTGAGAACTCAAAAACAGTTGTTAACTTTGTTCAAAAATAAGGCAAATCACGGGACCACGCCACTTTCGCGGAACGGGTTTACCCCCATGAAAGCCAGTGTATAAACAACAATCAATATAGATATATGGATCTACTATGCATCAATCAACATGCAATATCCCTATCTACCCATTTAGATTAATCACCACACTTAGATTTTCCAAATCCAATTCAATTTACAGAAATTATTCCTTTGGATTTTATTCCCGATTTCTTATTTCAAATCATTTGAAATACATATCTAACTTTCTATATCAAAGTAGATTTCACTTCGGGATTTCAAATCAAATCATTTGGAAATGTGAATTCCAAAACATAACAATGCATACAAACAAGTATGCAACCAAATATCGTGCTCCCCATCGACAAGGCAAAGGGTACGCACCTCGCAACTCGATATATATATGTGCACCTACCCCACATAGGAGTAGGCTACACCGACGATGCACCTCCCACTCATGGAGAGCATACACCGCCCTCTCACCCATACTTTTAGTCTCAGGGTTACCCGACTCTTTAGCCACATACTAAATCATTTCATATCCCGAAGTAGGGAAAATCATTTCACAACGTAATAATCACAAGTACTTTCAAAATATAGTACTTCACATCAGTAATTCACGCATATGATCAGTCACTATTAATCACATAACCTTTGAGCTCGTACGTCTCAAAGAAGGGTGTTAAGCAAGAGAATAAATTCTCCGCCACCAAACAGATACATCATCAATAGCAACTAATCGAATATGCGATGAACCACAATGTAACATATAATACATTTTCTAAATCACTTTAGAAATCATCGGGTTTTGGGCCTCGAAATCCTTTCTGTTTTATAAAACATTTTTATAAAACATTCCCTGTCCAAAATCGGGAATACGTTTCTTTTCGCTTTAAGAAAAACGTCATTTCACAATCATTCATTAAATTTGAAATGAACACAATATCGCTAAACACCTTATCGTCAAATCGTGAAGTGTTTCACAAGGCGTTAGCACACAGATATTTTCAACCCAACCCAATGCTAAATGTAAAAGCATATTTTGCTCATAAACTGGTCGAGCACAATCCAAACCATCAATCAATCAAATTTGACATTAAATATAAGGTTTTAAATAGAGAGAGTATTGACTTATATTTAACATCAAATCCTGAAACCAACAGATATCATATCGGGAATAACGATATCGATATCTTCCAAATTCCCATCACAATATCTGTAATCACGGAATCCAATATCGAAAATATCCATTGATAATTTCAATTCAAATCTAATCCAATTTATTTATTTATAACCATTGGATTATTTTTCTAGTTAATAACTAGTTCATTTCGATAAAAATCTATTTTATCTTTTCAAATATGGAGTTTTTCATCCCAATTCTTCACAAATCATTTCTTATGATTTTACACAAATTATTACTATTTTTAATAATTTTATCGAGGCCTGTACGGTCGATTTCCATCAATGGCCATCGAACTGCACTTACAGCGACCTTTTTCGAATTTGATTTGGACGTATCTCCAAATCTAACCGTTAGATTTCAAATTTCTAATATTCCTTAGAAAGCTCTTTTCGATACGAACCCAACGGTTCTGATTTCAGGAGAATCCGACGGTCGGATCTCCCGTAATGTCCGTTCGAAGTCAATGGTCGAAATTCGCGAACTGCCGCAGCGCGGCGCGTTCTATTCAGGCCATTTATTATATATATAATATATATAATATATATTTCGTCGATTTCTATTTAAAACGAATTATATAAATAGTTTTAAATTCGTTTCAAAACATTTTCAACTTCCATTTCAATTCAAATCAAAATTGAATTCTTCTTTATAAATTCGTTTTAAAATCCATTTCTATTCAATTCAAATTTCAATTCAATTTGAATTCGTTTTCAATTCAATTCATTTCGAAATCGTTTTCAATTCAATTCATTTCGAAATCGTTTTCAATTCAATTCATTTCGAAATCGTTTTCAATTCAATTCATTTCGAATTCGTTTTCTATTCAATTCAATTCGAATTCGTTTTCTATTCAATTCAATTCGAATTCGTTTTCTATTCAATTCAATTCGAATTCGTTTTCTATTCAATTCAATTCGAATTCGTTTTCTATTCAATTCAATTCGAATTCGTTTTCTATTCAATTCAATTCGAATTCGTTTTCTATTCAATTCAATTCGAATTCGTTTTCTATTCAATTCAATTCGAATTCGTTTTCTATTCAATTCAATTCGAATTCATTTTCTATTTCAATTCAATTCGAATTCATTTTCTATTCATTTCAATTCGAATTCGTTTTCTATTCAATTCAATTCGAATTCGTTTTCTATTCAATTCAATTCGAATTCATTTTCTATTTCAATTCAATTCGAATTCATTTTCTATTCATTTCAATTCGAATTCGTTTTCTATTTAATTCAATTCGAATTCGTTTTCTATTCAATTCAATTCGAATTCGTTTTCTATTCAATTTAATTCGAATTCGTTTTCTATTCAATTCATTTCGAATTCGTTTTCTATTCAATTCAATTCGAATTCGTTTTCTATTTAGTTCAATTCGAATATTTCATATACATCGTTTTCAATTCGAATATTTCATATACATCGTTTTCAATTCATATATATATTTCATATACATCGTTTTCAATTCATATATATATATATATATATTCACCTTTCACTATATACGATATTTTCATTTTCAATACATACGATATATTCATTTTCAATATATACGATATATTCATTTTCAATATATTCGATACTTTCACTTTCAATATATATATTTCATACACTTCTAATATATATAATATTTTCACTTTCAATATATTCAATATTTTCACTTTCGATATATTCGATATTTTCACTTTCAATATATTCGATATTTTCACTTTCAATATATTCAATATTTTCACTTTCGATATATTTGATATTTTCACTTTCAATATATTCAATATTTTCACTTTCGATATATTCAATATTTTCACTTTCGATATATTCGATATTTTCACTTTCAATATATTCAATATTTTCACTTTCGATATATTCGACATTTTCACTTTCAATATATATATCGTTTTCACTTTCAATATATTCGATATTTTATTATCGATTTCACATCAATCAAATTCCCCAATCAACCAATTCAAATCAAGTCATCAAATTTATTTATGCAACCAAACAAACAAGTCCATGGTCTGTGGACGATTGTGTCGGGTGCTACTAAGCACCGTCTGCATCCTAGTATATATATATAACTAGAAAAAGAAATATTTTGGGTGAGGAGTTCTCACCAATAGCTATCCTAACTCCACGGCACTTCCTTGATAGAAATCTTCATCGCTATCGCATCTTCGTCGTCTTCGTTGCCCATAGCCACTACATATGTAAAAATCGAATTTTTACTTCGTTATTCAATTTATAAAAATCGAATTTTGACGTCGCTATTCAATATATAAAAATATGATTTTGACTTCGCTTTCAATATATAAAAATATGATTTTTCTTTTTAAAGAAATCAGTTTTCAATACCTTTTAAAAAATCAGTTTTTAAATCTTTTAAAAATCAGTTTTTAATTCTTTAAAAAATGCAGTTTTTATTTTCTTTTAAAACAGTTTTGCCCTTTTATACTTTCTGTTTTTATTTATTTAAAAATTCAGTTTTAAAATTCTTTTTAAAAAATTCTGTTTTAAAATTCTAATTAAAATCAGTTTCTATAACTAAAGAAAATAATACAGTAATTAGTTTTAACAAAACAAAATTAAAAATAAAAATAAACTAACCTAGTTCTTACCGCAGATCTCGAAGTGGAGGAGGAGGAGTCGGCGGCTCTGGTGGCGTTCGTGGAGGTTCAGGGAGGCGTCGCGAGGGTGGTGGGGGCTTCAGCTCGCTCGTCGGCGTTGAGGTTGTCTGGAGGGAGGAGGCGCTGCTTCGATGGAAGGAGGGGGGTCGGGCGGTGGAGGTTCGGCGAAGGGTTCGTCGGCTTTGTTCGAGGTAAGGCGGCGCGATTTTGGTTTTTAGGTTTTCTTTTTTTTTTTTTTTTGAATAACTGAATCGGGGGGGGGGGGGCAGTTGAAGGAGAAAAAGGGGGAAAGATATTTTTTTTATTTATTTTATTTTATTATTTAATTATTTAATTATGCACAAGGGTTGACTTTTACATACGACCTCGAAACGAGGTCCACCGCCTGTCGCCCATAGCGTTTTACCCCCATTCCGAACACAATGGGATATGTATCGTAAGCTGGTTTGATCGTTACAATCAGTTTTCGTTGAATTTACAATTTAAATCCTTATATTGAATTTTAAACGTACATTTCAAATTACCGGGGTCACATACTAACTAGAAAAATTCCAGAAAAATATTTTCTAGTTTCGTATTGACGATACGGTCCTAACAAAACTAGTTTCGTCGAATTCCGAGACCGTTGGAAAAATGGCCAATTTCCAGTCGATTAAAATCAACTGAAACTGGTCAAACGCGTTTTCCTTTGCCACGCTCACATATTGATTCGAAAAATTATGAAACTTGAAATCTAGCAATAACTTGACACCACGGAACCAACAAAACTGGTTTCGTCGAAATCCGAGGTCGTTTGCAAAACGGCTATTTTTAAGGGCTATATATTATATAAAATATATATAAATTCCACAGCGACTATTCTGAATTTTCTACTGGACATATCTTATCATTTCTAAAGTGAAATCTCAGTTTGTTAACTTCGTTAGAAAGATATTCTTCATCAGATTCAAATATTTCTTGTTTCGTTCAATTCTGACTTATAACGAATTCTGTATATTCATTTGAAATTAGAAATCGAATTTTCGAACTACCGCGCCATTTTCTATTCTTTTTATAATAATATATAATTATTTATATTCTAACGACGGCGTATATAATATATACGTTCGAATTATATTCAAAATAAATTTCTCGTTGATTTTATTTAAAATAATTCATTTTAAATATTCAAAATTCGCTAAAATTGCCAAAATAAAAATTTCAAACTGGCTCGCATTTTACGGGTTGTTACAACTAGCCTGACCTCTCGATTCCTCAACTTCTTAATCTCTAACCCAAGAATGCACGTAGGAGCTCGTCGAATCGTTGCATCACGCACTACAACAGATTTACCTTTTAATAGCACGTGAAAAACGCTATAATAGGCTACCATAGCATTAGTGACGACGCTATATAACGACATGTTATAATAGCCCTGTTATATCTTATAGCTCAAATCTAAACGCTATAGTATTATACATTTTATAGCGCACGTTCACCACCATGAAATGTTTTACATAGCGTTCAGACCTTGCATTTATATCTGCTTACTAAAATATCAGCTTGTTTTTTATAGCGTTATTAATATTTTCATAGCACATATTCATTGATATGAAAAATATTTTCCATAGCATTATCATTGTTTACATAGCTCATATTCAGTGATATGAAAAGTTATCCACACGATTTAATAGCATTTCACATTTTGATTTTATAAGGAACGTTTTCCGCTATGAATATTTGTAGTATATATAGCATTATCAGTGTTTCCGTAGCACACATTCAATGATATGAAAAGTTTTTTCACACTAATTTATTTTTTACATAGCATTCACCTTATATTTTCATAAGAGCAATTTTCTGCTATTAATTCTTTTAATATATAGCAACATCAGCTATGATCTTTATATAGCAAATCTCTTATTTAATTTATGCACAGGTTAAACAATTAAGCAGTAAATTCACAAGACAAAACTGTCAATAGCAAAAAATCAATACCGAAAGCATATTTGATTTCAACTACAAAGTCAAAGTTGACAAGTCTACTAATAAGTATAGAAATAAGTCAATTAACATATGTATTGTTCAAACATCATTTCAAAACAAGATTACATGAAAAATCACATAGTCTTCAACTTGTAAGCTCGTCCAACTCCTAGAACCTGCAATTCACAAGCACAGGTTATAGTTTTATAACAAAGAAAAAATGCAAGAAACACAATTAAAATGCAAAAATGAAACAGTCTTAGATGTCATCTCAAATAGTTCATAACAAACAGAAAACATGCATCATATAGTAATCAGGTAAATTATGCTTTTGGTATAACAGAAAATATGCAGAAACTGCATTTCACCATTACTGAGAAACTGCAGAAAGTGTCGTTCACCATTATGTAAAATGAAACAGTCTGATTATTATAAAACTGCCGAAACTACCATGTAAAATGAAACAGTTTTATAAAATAGGTTTTTAACACAAAACACTTTTCAAATGAACAATTGCTTCCGTTCACCATTATTGATCCTCTGAATATTATAAATTAGCACGCATAAACAGACCTAAAGTACTTCCGTGTACTAACAATGAATACTTGCTAAAGGCCTGAACCTTACCTTTAAAAATCATGTAAGCCCAGCACTAGTATTCTTCTCACCTCTATCACCATGTTTTGAACAGCAGTTCTCCTTCATAATGCTCACCTTATCAGACCATAACTTGTACCAAAACATGTTGACCAAACTTGATCTCACATATATTAGCAGGCGCAAAACTAATCAAATCACCTAAAATAATGATCAGCTTCATAAGTAAAGAGGATATAAAGTATAACATTCACATACATATGTCATAAGAACAGTGCATGCACCACTAGCTGCAGCAAGAACTGGATTTTCTCTAGTTCATATAGTTCTAATCCGCTTTTCTAAGCATATAACCACTAGCTGCAGCAAGTCCATATAACCGCTTCTTTTACTCAATATGCATATTTGAGTAGAATTATCATTTATTTTAATGCAACCGTTTTAAATATTTGTTCAATTGGAACTTATATTTACAGTTCAAATTGCATTTACTTCCGCTTTCCGATATTACATTTACTATTATACTAATTTAAGGAGTTTGAATGAAGGGGCATAAATTAAGGATGCGAGTTGAAGGTTTCAACGCTTTTACCAAAATCAATGGCAGTAGCATCTTACATGCATACTCTTTAGAACCACGAATGGAGTTACTATTTTGTACCTACCTAATTAGTTTTACATGTCCATTACCTTTTGTCGTCCAACAGTTTGCTAATTCACCCTATATTCGTGTTGTAGAGAATTGTGATTGTTATACAACTTTGCTATGTTTGTACCTTTCAAGAAAGATTTAGTTTCTTCTGTTTTTTTGTTATATTATTTCATTTACTTATGTTATACCACCTTGTATACAACTTTGTTGTTTGTAGCTTTCATTTACTCTGTAACCTTCAATTTTAAATAAAATATGCGACAAATGGCAGGGGAATGACTCTATATGACATATAAATGTTCAACAGTTATACCCCAAATTCGTTACTGATAATATATTCTTTAAAGTAGAGAGCAAACACAAGTTGTGGTATACATATTCCTGCATTGCAGCATTTTATATCAAACATGTGTGCCCGTGTATGTATGTATGAGGGAAGGGCCACTGACATTCTATTTTCCTTTATCCCCTTCTGCATCCTTACTTTTAGCCATAAATTTGAATTAAATATCACAAACAGGGTGCTAAAGCCTAAAGGAAAGCTAAAACTGAGGGGTGACATGCAACCAACCTCATCTACACACCACAGATGCATACAAATATCTTCCATTATATAATTAGTATAATGAAACATTACATTCAGATTTCATTTTAATTTCAGTTTAATTTTGTAAATAGGTTGCTAGCATGTAGCTTATCAAGTTATTTGCCTCCTTAAAACCAGTGGATGCTCTGTTGAAATTTATGCTCAGGCTTAATCTATGAAAAAAACTACTTATAATGTGAGTCTATTGAAAGATATGAAGGTAATCATACCCGCTTACTTCAAAATTTCATCTCTTTTTTTTGTCATATAAAGCCGCCAGTGAAATAATTCTCTTTGTTCTCATATGCTCTATTTCACTTCCTTTCACTTTTAAACCTCTTTATGTAATTGTGGAATCAAAGAAGAAGATTTTAGCTTAACATGTAGAAATCCAGTGCCCCGGGCCTAGGCAATAGTATTTTATTTGTTTTTAACATCTTCTTTTGGATGTTTAATAAGAACATACCAACTTTAGAAAATATTGCCCGATATTATTCAAAAAATATAGGATATGCTTGCTTTAGTGTTTGCCACACAACCCTTTACCGAAAACACCTAGTTTAATTATTTCATTTACATATGTTTTTTGTTATATTATTTCATTTACTTATGTTGACCATATCACTGTATGGTTCAGAAATCAACTCAAGCTGAATTTAAGGAGTTCTAAATAAGGCGCATTTAAAGGATGGTCTTCAAAAGGTATGATTTTCAGTTCACATGGAAAAAACTAGAACAAAAAATCTGACAAAAAGTTTCAGTAATCTAATGCATTCTCTGTATCAACTGACAATGATTCTAACATGCAAGAATTAAATGACAAGGAAAATACAAATAATTATTTTAACCTTGGTGAAGCTGTTACTAAGATCAAGGGAGAGTGATGAAATTCCTGCAATGAATCTTTTTTTTCTATCATAACCCCAAATAGCCACTCTGCACATTCTGATAATGCACTAATCAAATTAATACTTCTTATAATGCTGAATTGAACATTACAACAATTTTTGGTTTATTTAAAAAGAGAAGAAAGGATAAATTAAATGTGAATAGATTAAAAGGAGAAGATGTCTTTGTGAGTGGGAAAACATTTGTACAGGCCTGCAACTCAGCACAATATAATTGCTTCTATATTTCACGCAAGCTTTAATTATTATGGTGTTTTTGTTCCATCTTGGAGCTATTAATGTTTATGTCTTGTCTTTCCACACACAAGTGTTGTCAACAATTTTCATTCTCTACAGATCAGTTGCTCTGACATCCCAATCATATTCAGTATGCTGCCATCCAAACTTCGCTCACGTCAGATCTTTGATGCTGTTTATCGCAACAATCTTCATCCATATGCTCATTCCTGCCCACTTTGTAATCAACAATTCGCAGGTCCAGATAAATATATGTTCTCACAGTTCACCAGAGGTATATCCATGTCCACTGTTCGCCTCTTCGCCAGTTATCTCCAGCAGCAACCACACTGGCTACCAGTTAGTAGCATATACAACTATATTTGATTTACTGGGGTGATATTATATGGTAGGTTATTTATGCATATGCTATAACTATATTCTAATATTATCATATTTTTCGAAAGAAAAAAATACTAGTAAACTATGAATAAAGTAATAAATGCTTACTAGGGTAGTGAATTATGAATAAACAATGAAAAAGTAACAAATTTTATGGAACTGTAAGCCCACCTTTATCATTGTCCATTGCTACAACTTGATCGATGCCTTCAGTGTCACAAGCATATCAAATTACACAATCAGAAGCAGCTACAACCTAAGCAATAATAACTGACATTGAATCTGCACCAAAACGTAGTCAACATTATAACATGTTATTCCAGTCTATTGTTAATACCATAAAACTAACCAGATTCTTACTATGCTGCATTGCCTTTCATACTATGAATAATGTAAAATTTGAAAGATAATCAGGTGGCCTAAAATCTAATTTTGCTTAAAATTCTTGAGAGGTGTCAACATTGAGTCTTTTTTTGGATAACTTAAAGAACATCATTTATCAACCTAGAAAGATACACAACATCAAGTCAGTGTTGAATGCACAATTCAGAGTCTACAACAATTTTCTACTCTACATGAACCAATTTCAACAAAAAGTAAAAAACAACCAACGAATATAAACTAGAAGATAGAAATTAAGATAGCATTGAAATCACCAGTTCAGATAATAAAAATTTGCTTTACTGGAGCTATAGCAGTAACCTGTTCGACAGGATTTGGAGCCTCCTCTTTGTCTGGATTGATATCCTGAGCAACGCCTACATCATCACTATCAGCAGTGATTTCTCCGCTGCATTGCTCATCTTTTGACAAGACGTCCTCGCCTTTTAGTACCACTTAAAGGTCTTTTTTGATCAGAATTTTTCACTCTGTTCTTGCAGTATTCTGAATTTTGGGAGGGTGGACTCGTAGTTTACCTGAGCTTCATGGTGGTTTACCTGAGCTTAAGGTCAATATTGAGCTAGGTTTACCTGACCAAGTTTACCTTCATCGTTTGTGCCAGTGATGGTGATTCCAGTGTATAAACATGCTTTGTAATGAGCATCTGATATGTCACGACCAAATGATTTATCTGCACCAGTCGCACAATAGTATGGCCCCTGTACATTGATTATATGTGATTTAAAATGATCAAAGAAAAATTACTACTGCTAAATATAATATAGTGATATCATACCACTATATATGGTTTCCTCTAATTAATATCAAGACCTACCAATACATGGTTTCCTCCACGAAAAGGGTCCTTCAAAATAGCCTATGGGTTGCACCAGGACACTAACAAATGAAATAACATAAATAAAGTTGAACTTCTCAATCAAAATTTAATAAATAAGTCGTTTAGGTATCTAAACTCTTAATATAAGATGACTTAGCTATCTTCCCCTGGAGCTTGGCCGGTACTTGATCATAATTCTACTTTGGCAATTCGGATGGATGCTAGACAGGCTTAGATATGGTCTAGTATGCTAAAAAATACACCAAACATTATTTATATATTTGATAAATGTACTCTTTAATCAAATCACAAGAGGGAATAAGACTCGCCCTTGATTTGCTGTGAACATCAATGCCAGTCCCTCCTATCCTACATATGATTAAACATGATAATCATCTGCAACGTTCGCTACAAGATATTAAGGATATTACTAGCCAATATAAATTTTTCATTTTGTGATTACAGGTCAAAAGTGAACTTGATCTTAGCCAGAATTTATAGGAAGGTTATAGAAAAGCAATTACTATAAGTACAAAATGAAAGAGAAGAGCTTATATACCAGATGTACTTGGCACTAAATTTCATCAGTGAATGGTATTTGTATCCAAATTAAGAAATCCCTCCAATCTTGCAACAGTTCCATTGTCAGCACTAACAACAAATATTTTAAATATAGAAGAATTCTTCTTTGCTTTTGATCTTTGTGAGTTGAACAAGAGTGAGTTCAACATCCGGTTGTTGTTACTGAAACTGTGCCTTGTTCATATTGTGTTGCTTTTAGTTCCCAGTGCTACATACATGTTACATTGTTTAAAGTGCTACACGTATGTTACATTGTTTAAAGTTCATACCTCTAATGCATCTGATTTTTCATCTAGCCTAGCCATAGTAGTATTATGACCTTTTTAAACGTCAAACTAATGAAAACTTATGTTTTCAACCTATAATACTCCTCAACGAACATGCCCTCAAACTTCGCCAAAGGTGATAAATCTGAGGAACATACCTGTTCAAAAATTGCATGGATTTAGAAACAGGGGATTCAGTAAGAACGATGATAAAAAATATTCTCACCACTAGGAACAAACAACATTCAATCTGAAACTGAATGTTGCTTACCATAGTCTGATACGCTCTTATCATGGCTTCTACAGAGAAGTTCCTTATGGTGGAAAATTTAGAAACAATTTTAGTGCTGCCCTCCCATCAGTACCACATAGTTTTAGTATCGGATGAAAGCTCAATTCACCGTTAAGCCTTATTGTTGCTGTTATGGTAAATACAAAAGGTATTACGATGTACAAAAGTAATTATTATGATATATATGCACATCTATGCTAAAGACTAATTGAAGCAAAATTACTTGATTGTTCACCAGCATGCAAATAGTCTGCTCCTGTTCCAAAATTTTGTTCTAGCATTTGATTAATTTCTTATCATCAGCCCGTGATAAAATTTAAAGCAACATTTAATTAGTGATTAAAGGAAATTAGTACCTATTTTCCCTATGCGATATATAGATCCACATAACGCATGTGTGAAGTTGCAATAAAATAAAGAAATTTCATCGAATATATTAGTATAAACTTAATGTGGCTGGCAAGCACAGAACATGAGTGTATCGTTTAATATCCATACATTATACTTAGCATTGACCAAACTTCTAACTACTTAGAGTCTTTGTTTTGAGTCGGTACGTGCAATATAACAGCCCCACACATCCACTGAACGAAACAGTTAGCTAAATTATTGGTAAGTGTAACAAAGTTTATTTATTATTTTTGTCACTTCATTATTCTTTGCATTCCTTGATTTCGTTTTTCATTTCCTGGCATTTTCCTCTAGTTTGTATGCATCTTTATCCAACTCTTAGATAACTTTAGGAATGATATCTTTATAATGATTGTCACTCTAAATGACCTCCACCATCACCACCGTTTGAAAACTTATTTATTGTCATCACTGCATATGTGTATGATCTGTAACCGGTGGAAAACAATTGTATTGTGGGTACGATTTGCCTATTGTTAATTTGTGATCCGAAATTCTCATTAGGATTGGTTCAGCTGATGTGTCATCTAAAGGATATTATTTAGTTCCTTAATTTACTCTCTTGATTGAGGATTGGTCCAGCTGATGTGTCACCTAAAGAATATTATTTAGTTCCTTAATTTACTCCCTTGATTGAGGTATTTTCAGCAACCTCATTTAAAGGATAAAGAAGATTCTCTCTTGATTGAGACATTTATAGCAACCTCATCAAAAGGATAAAGGAGATTTTAATTTACTCTCTTGATTGAGATAAATGCAGCAACCTCATTGAAGGATAAAGAATATTCTTATTTTTATTCTTTCTCTCCTTATCTGAATGCATGAAAGTAGAATATAAATTTACTGCTATGGTTGATATGTTGAATATGCTTGTAACAACTCCATCAATTAAATCAATAAAGTTTGCCTTTCTCCCGTGGTTTTTTCCCGCAAAGGGTTTTTCCACGTTAAATCTTGTGTGTGATTTTGTTTCTTTACTTGCTTCTTTGATCATTTATTTATTAACAAGTGGTATCAGAGCCATCCACTTATCAGAATCACTAGAGATAACAGCCTCAGAATATGAAGAAGGCTCGGCAATACCTTCTATTTCTTCTGCTACAGCGCACGCATAAGCAACAACATTTGCTTCCTCAATAAACCTTCTTACTGGTTTTGGATTCCTTCTAGTTCTGTTTGTTGCAATAGATTGTTGCGGTGGTTGCATAACTGCTGGAGGATCCTCAACAATGGTCTGGTTCTCCAGCAAATTATTCTGAATTGAAAGTTTTTGGATGTATTGCTTATGCTCATGTTGACAATGGAAAGTTAGAGCCAAGAGCTGTTAAGTGCATTTTTCTTGGTTATAAGTCTGGTGTTAAAGGCTATAAATTATGGAATCCTGAAACAAGTAAGGTTGTAATTAGCAGAAATGTTGTGTTTAATGAATCTGCTATGTTACATGATATTCCATCTACTAATGATCTTGTTGAGAGTAAGCAGAAATCAAATATTCAGGTGGAGGTGGTGTCTTGAAAGTCACAAATGGTTCTCTTATCGTAATGAAGGGAAATCTTAGGCAAACAAATGGCCTTTATTATCTTCAAGGCACTACTGTTTCAGGTAATGCTTCCCCTGTTATCTCAAATAATATTTCTGATTGTGATACTGCTAATCTTTGGCATATGCGTCTTGGACATATGAGTGAATTAGGTTTGTCGGAGTTGAACAAGAGAGGACTTCTTGATGGGTACAACGCAGGCAAGCTGAAGTTCTGTGAGCATTGCATTTTTGGCAAGCATAAGAGAGTGAAGTTCAACACTGCAGTTCATACAACTGAAAGGTACAAAGCAAGATTAGTTGCAAAAGGTTACAGTCCGATTCCAGGTATTGACTATAATGAATTTTTTTCCCCTGTTGTGAAACATAGCTCAATTCGCATGTTACTCAGTATTGTTGCTATGCATGATTATGAGCTTCAACAGTTAGATGTAAAAACTGCATTTTTACATGGAGAATTAGAAGAGGATATTTATATGCATCAACCTGAGGGTTTTATCATCCCTGGAAAAGAAAATCTTGTCTGTAAATTAAAGAAATCTCTTTATGGATTGAAACAATCACCTAGGCAGTGGTATAAAAGATTTGACACTTTTATGATATCTCAAGGTTTTAAAAGGTCCAATTATGATAGTTGTGTCTATTTGAAAATTACTACTCATTCAGCCATTTATTTGTTACTTTATGTTGATGATATGTTGATTGCTTCAAAAGACAAGGTGGAAATTGAAAATTTGAAAAGGCAGTTAAGTAGAGAGTTTGAAATGAAAGATTTGGGAGATGCTAAGAAGATTCTTGGCATGGAGATATCAAGAGATAGAACTTCTGGAAAATTATACCTAAGTCAGAGTGGGTATGTTAGAAAAGTGCTTCGCCGTTTTAATATGCTTGATGTCAAACCTGTAAGTACTCCTCTTGCTGCACATTTTAAATTGTCATCAGCTATGTGTCCACAATCAAATGAAGATATTGAGTACATGTCTAGAGTTCCCTATTCTAGTGCAGTTGGTTCACTTATGTATGCCATGGTTTGTTCGCGTCCTGATTTATCACATGCTTTAAGTGTTGTCAGTAGATTCATGGCCAATCCTGGAAGAGAGCATTGGAAAGCAGTTCAATGGATTTTTAGATATCTTCATGGCACTGCAAATGCTTGTTTGCAGTTTGGTAAATCTAAAGAAGAACTTGTTGGTTATGTGGATTCTGATTTTGCAGGTGATTTGGATAAAATGAGATCATTAACAGGTTATGTTTTCACCATTGGTGGCTGTGCTGTAAGTTGGAAAGCAACCTTGCAAACTACAGTAGCATTATCAACTACTGAGGCCGAGTATATGGCTATTTCTGAAGCATGTAAAGAAGCTATTTGGCTTAGAGGTTTATATTTTGAGTTTTGTGGAGATACATCTTGCATTACTATATTTTCTGATAGCCAGAGTGCTATATGCCTTACAAAGGATCAAATGTTCCATGAGAGAACTAAACATATAAATGTGAGGTATCACTACATTCGAGATGTTATTGCTAAAGGTGGTGTTAAAATTTGCAAGATAAGTACTCATGACAATCCCGCTGACATGATGACAAAGCCAGTTCCAATTACTAAGTTTGAGCTTTGCTCAAGCTTGGTTGGTGTTACAGTATAGTCTTTAGGGACTATTGGAGCAAGGCAGATATTTACTTGTTGAAGGAGTTCGTTTTTTACTTCAAGATGAGAATTCGTCTCAAGGTGGAGATTGTTAATTTGTGATCCGAAATTCTCATTAGGATTGGTTCAGCTGATGTGTCATCTAAAGGATATTATTTAGTTCCTTAATTTACTCTCTTGATTGAGGATTGGTCCAGCTGATGTGTCACCTAAAGAATATTATTTAGTTCCTTAATTTACTCCCTTGATTGAGGTATTTTCAGCAACCTCATTTAAAGGATAAAGAAGATTCTCTCTTGATTGAGACATTTATAGCAACCTCATCAAAAGGATAAAGGAGATTTTAATTTACTCTCTTGATTGAGATAAATGCAGCAACCTCATTGAAGGATAAAGAATATTCTTATTTTTATTCTTTCTCTCCTTATCTGAATGCATGAAAGTAGAATATAAATTTACTGCTATGGTTGATATGTTGAATATGCTTGTAACAACTCCATTAATTAAATTAATAAAGTTTGCCTTTCTCCCGTGGTTTTTTCCCGCAAAGGGTTTTTCCACGTTAAATCTTGTGTGTGATTTTGTTTCTTTACTTACTTCTTTGATCATTTATTTATTAACACCTATTCTGCAACAAAATGAGTGGTTCTCTATGTTGCAACGATCATCTTGACCTCTCAAGTATCCACTAATATGATACGATTGTGATGCTACACAACTCAGTGTTGAAACTAAAATTCAATATCCTAAAGCCACAGGCAGCTGAAAACTGCATGAATTAATTTGTTTTTTTTATATATTTATATACTATTCCTATGTGTTAATTGCTAACATGTGTATCTATGCAAGTGTGTGAATGTCAGGTTTGCATAAGAATGCTATTTATGGACTCCGTATTTTGCTAAATTAATGAATGTCAGATCGGCAAAAGAATGCTATTTATGGACTCTATATTTTGCTAAATTAATGTCAGCTCTGCATAAGCTGCAGATTTTATTCTATTCAACTATTATGGAGACTAAGAATAGGCTGTGATCTGGAGCTTTGAAAGCAATATAACATGAGAAGCAAAATAATATGTATCAATATATAATCCAGCTATTTATGTTGCCTGTCAAAATAATGCACTGGCTGATAACATGTAAAAGCAATCAATGCTTTTAATAAATGATTAACATACCCTGTGTTTCATGCATGAAACCAACCATTTTTAATATATCCTTAATCTTCATTATAAATAGGAGGGCTATCTTGCCAGTTATATCTCCTTAATCTTTTCCTTAATAGAAGTTTTATTGTTGAATGCGGTAGTGCCATATATTAGGTGGAAATCAATGCCACTGCATTAACATATGAAGAATATGTAGCACTCTATCACTAATATTCAAATACCGAAATAAAGACCATTTAGTTATATTTTTCTACTCATTTACAAAGTGGAACTTAGGACTAAAATATTTAATCCATGGGCTCTAAAGCTTGCTTCAACAGTAGCGAAACCTGAAAAGAATGCAAAAGCAAGTCTAGATCTATTTTGCCAATTTCATATAAGAAAACCTTTTTAAAAGATCATAATTCCTTAGAAATTAAACCAGAATCTACCATGGTATACTGTAATTCTCATCATTATTAAATTATGATTAATAACAAAAAATCATAAATACAATAAATAAATAATATAATTATTAATCAAATCATGTTTAATATTTGATAATAATTAATTAACTTTGAATATATCAAATAATTACCACTGGTAAAATATAATCATTAATTTTATGCGGTGGTGAAAGTTGAATGGAATTGCTGAACAACTTAAATGATCAAAAATTTGCGTTTCTTCCTAAGTAATGAGATATTTCAATTATTTTTTATGTAAACATAAACATGGTAATTATATTTAATCAGCTTGGTGATGTGGTTGTATTTCATTTCAGTTAGAAATTATAAATCTAAACCAAAGCTTATGAGCAAATGCTCCAATATCTAGAAACTTATCATTCAAAAGAAGAAAATCTGATATAAGAACACCTAATGGTATGCAGTTATATATTAGTATTTCAGTATGATATATTATAAATAGAAAACAATTTGTGTACAGAAGCTAGGGAAAATACCATACTTATAAGTCATGATTCATTCAATATATCTTAGCATTTGCTTAATAATATTCCAAATTACTATAGATAATGTCATTTCAGAAACAATGGAATTTATATAAGATGACTGAAAAACCATTCCTATAGTTTGTCCCTTTTATAAAACTATTTTGCTTCATTTGTATTTTGTTAAATGAGGAAAGAAAAGACTCACAAAATGTTTTGCTTCCTTTAAATTAATTTCAATTTTTTGTGGTTTTATCATTGCAGACAGAATTTTTTTAAAACTGAAGTGCCTAATAACCTTTGTATTGAATGTTAAGGGAAAAACATATGAAAGAAAGCTAGCCTGATTATTTGGTTCAACCAATATCCATTCAAACTTTCCACTATTTTTCTTAATTATGCTAGCCACTTCTATCCATTTCCCTAAAATTTATCGAATTATTCAATACTTTCTTTCAATTATTCATGCTAAATATATTAAAATATATGTTAAAAATTAGATACATAAAGTGTATGGCAATTAATATTACCTTTTGCTACTTTTTAGCCAGTAAGCTGCTTTTGCTATAGATAGTAGCAGAGGATAGAGTTGGACAATTAACACGATGAAGATTAGATGCCTCCTACATGATACATATCCATAAGTAGAATTAAATAAAAATAAACCAGCGTTTATTAATTAATTACAAGTTAATATTTGCTTAATATATATTTACATATAATGTCGAAATGCTATTTTTAAAGAGTGAAAAGGGTCCATACATTATAAAATATGACATTCCATATTAAGGCGCTAATATATCATGAAGACATAAGGAAAGAATGGTGGAAGATAACATGTTAAGAACTTATCTCCTTGTCAGTTTAAAGCAGTAAAAGTTCCTTGATATTATTGTGAAAAATATGTCAAATTACAGTGAAGATTGTATTTATTCTTGTCGACTTTGATCCCAGTTATTTTGTAGAAAGAAAGGTTAATAGATTAATCAGCAATGATTATAAGTTAAAGAGGAAAACATAACAGTAGAATGTTGACTATATTACACCTATTTATTTCATATATGATTAAATGTGAAACAGAGAATCAAGGTTAATAATCATGAACTATACTGTTAAATATTACACTTATGCAACCAATATCAAAACAATATATTTCTGTTATATAGCATCCCAAAATGGGTTGACCTTAATCATCATAAACTACCATCTAAATGAAAAAGATTATGAAAGGCTTCACGTATATTCTTTGCTACATTGAGTTATAAGATACAGTGAGACTCCATATTATGACAATGTTATACCCTTAGATGAACAAAGCTAAAATTGAGTGTTAATTGTAGTGGTTTCTTACAGTATTGAATATTTCAATGGTAATTACTAATTAGTCACTAACAAAGTTACAACACACCCAAGACTTACGTTTCTTGCTAGACTTTATTTTAGGAATTGCCTGCCAAGATGAATTAAAAATTTGATGTACTGCTGGTAAAGCTTCCATGTTAGGAATAGCTGAATATTGTTCTTGAGTAATATCCATTCCTGTAACAAAAAATATGCAACAATTTGTATTTAGGGAACTAATATCTATGAATACGCAGTAATTATGCGGTAATGCTAAAAATTGCAATAGTAATCAAAGCAACAGTTTTTCCATAACTGTAGTAAGAATCAGCGTTTAAGGAAATATCCAATGAATGTAGCAATTAAAGCACTTATATTCTGATATATGAATATGCAGTAAGTATGGGGTAATATTAAAAAGTAACAACTGCTATAAGAATCAAAGCAAAAGTTCTTTTAGAGCTGCAGCTTGAATCAACATTTAAGGAAAAAAATACCTAATCAATGCAGCAATTAAAGCACCTAAAGTTTATGCATGACATTATATCCTGATAAACGTAAGAACAATCAGAAATTAAGGAATATCACATTTTGGATCAAATGAAACATCGCAAATGAAATTGAAAACCAACCAAATTACTTGATGAATACAACAATTAAAGTACTTGGATATATGATGTTGTTGATGATGCATTACGTAAATCTAGTCCCTTTGATTTAGCCTATTTCAGGTTTCAGCAAATGGCTTCAGTTTAATTGAATAACAAGTTTACGTGTAATAGTTTGAGTCATGGAATTTGTACATTGAACTAACATTGTATTATAAATAAAAGAAAATAACAAAGACATAAGAAGACATGTAAACTTATAAGTGCTGACTGAACTCTAGAATTTATCTGAAGTGTAAATAAATGTAAGATGCAATTTGTAGTCAACTTAAGTGCATGACAGCAGTAATAATTTACTCACTCACTTGAAAATAGTCATTTTTTTTTCTTTTCGATTTTGTTTCTTTCTTGCTTATGAGTGCTTATGAGAGATAAAAACTTAATTTTTTTTCTAAAACAGAATATCGTCTAAGCCAAAATAGAGAGACAAATTACTGAATAAGCAATAAATTGTAGATTTGAATATTTCCCAAAATAATATGGTAGAAAATATAGAGATTAATTACTAAGTAAGCAAGGTACTTAAATGAATACAATTGCTTTAAAATCTTCATTGGAAGGAGATGTCAATTCTTCGCTAATAGCATCATCAGCATGCTTTTCCTATGCCTTACAGGTTTCACAATAAACACATGCTCAGTTTCCATTGCAATTTCTATCTCGGTTGCTTCAGTTTTCACGTGTGTGTGTATATATATATATATATATATATATTCGCAGAACAAACATTACATATATGCAAAATGTAAATAATACAACAATTCATCATGTCTTGAACTCCCAGTCATACTCCTGTCCGTAGCTCCTTTACATATTTCTAATCTAATAAAGACAACCAAAACTTAGAGGCACAGGTGTGGACAACAACTTTATTTGACACAAACATGACATCCAAACATTTGACAAGACAATGTCTTTAACAACTCCACCAATTTGGACTACTAAGGGTTAGATTTCAAAAAAAAATACCTTTTTGGACAACTCCATCGATTTGGAGGTTTTGGAGCGAATGGAAGACGGCATCCAGTTCTGGGTTTAGTTAATCGAAGAGATCGACTAACAAAATGCTGGAGTGGACCGGAGACGGTCAAATTTGGGGAGTTTCTGTATTTGTGGAGCGTGTGAAAAAAATCGGCGATTGGGGAAAATATTAGGTTGAGATGGAGAAAGGAGGAGGGAATTTTTATTTTGGCGGCCTTGGCTTTATTTTGGTCCGCGCTTTGCTTTTTCACTCCCGCGTTTTAACGTGTAGGTTTAACGTAGCGGAATAAGTTCATAGATAACAAAACCTAAGAGTTATTTTTTACTTCATTTTATATAGCTCAATTTACGTGCTATTTTATTTTCTTTAATTATTTAATTATAGCACTTTAACATTAGGCTATAACACAGTGCAATATATACCACAATTTGTTGTAGTGACGCTCTATCTCCACCTCTCTAAGCAAGCTCGGCTCTACCACTTCCGCGGTCTCATGCAAGCATTTCCTCAAATGTGATACATGGAATACATCGTGTACACCGCTAAGTCTCTCGGGAAACTCCACTCTATACGCCATCTCTCGAATCCTTTCCTTAATAAGAAACGGCCCTACGAACCTTGTGCTAACTTCCCAACGGACCCAAAGCGAACAACATTCCATAATAGAGACACCTTGACAAAGACCATGTCCCCAATATCAAACTCAAGATCTGTCCTCCTCTTGTCCGCATAAGATTTCTGCCTATCTTGCGCCGTTTTCATCCTCCTTCGAATCAAATCGATCTTTTCTGAAGTCTCTCTAATCATATCGGGCCCAAGCAAGATCTTATCTGTAGATTACCACCAACATGTAGGCGAACGACACGGCCATCCATAAAGAGCCTCGAAAGGTTCCATGCCAATGCTAGACTGAAAGCTATTATTATATGCGAACTCCACCAACGGAAGATGTTCCTCCCATGTACCTTCGAAATCTAAGACACATAGCCTCAAAAGGTCCTCTAGAATACGATTCACCCTCTCGGTCTGGCCGTCCGTCTGAGAATGATATGCGGTGCTCAAACATAACTGAGTCCCTACCACCTCTTGCAATCTCTTCCAAAATTCGCTAGTAAAGATAGGATCGTGGTCGCTCACTATGCTAGAAGGAATACCGTGCAAACGAACTATCTCTCGAATGTATACGGAGGCTAACCATGGAGCAGTCCTCTTACTCTTCAAGGGAATGAAATGGGCACTCTTAGTAAGTCTGTCTACCACGACCCAAATCCCCGTATTACCCTTCCTCGATCTCGGTAACCCGCCAACGAAGTCCATCGAGACACTTTCTCACTTCCATTGTGGGGCCTCCAATGGGTGAAGCAACCCACCGGGCTTCTTTTGCTCTGCTTTTACTTGTTGGCACACCAAGCACCTAGCGACAAACTCAGCCACATCCCTCTTCATACCGGCCCAAAAGTAAACTCGTCTCATGTCCATGTACATCTTGTCCCCGCTGGGATGGATGGTCATTGTAACACCCCACGTCCATTAATGTCACTCACGAAGGGAATGCATTAACTTCCATGGAGGTTATAAGTGAATATAGAACAAAAAAATTACAACAAGACAGATAATAAATAGTACTTGGAAATCTAAAACTTCATTTTATTGCAGCGGAAATTAAACATGTTTGTTACATCATAAAACCATAGATCATAACCAAGTACAATATCCATCTTCATAAAAACAAAATACATAATCCCATTACATAAATAGCCATTAAAAAGATAACAAGCTGGACTTTACTTCAACGGTCTAAGCTTTCCAAAGAGAGATGAAGCAATTCAATCAAACTCCACTAGAGCTGGGACCAACCTGAGGACCTGGAGGGGGAAAAAGGATAGAAATAGAGGGGGTCAGACATAAAGTCTGGCGAGTATGATAATTCTAACAATACTATTATCAAAATAACTAGACTAAGGCATAAGCTGGAAGACAAGTAAATGTCTATGAACTCTTAGGAAGATAAAGATAGCGTTTAAGATAACGTTAAAGATAACGGTAAAGGCACACCTAATTACTAACAAATGATTACTACACTGCACCGCACATTACTACACTGCACCACACCAGTCACCCTATTGTTTGATCCCACTTGCTTCACACAGAAACTTTATAAATAGCCTTACGTACCCCTAGCTGACTACATAGGTGCCGTCTGCCCCTATCTCCACTAGGTGTACCCCACTACCCACTTTCCATCGGCTCCCTACTCGTAGATACCCGTGTTGTCCCCACAGAGGGGTGTATCACTCCCCTAAAGTGGCAACCCGATACAACTTGAGAATGCACGGCTTATACCTACACGATGCAACAACGTCTTACCTACCAGCCCGGGTCCACACACGCATACGAAACCCGTTGGACTTGCGTTGCCACCGCTCCTCGTTTTGGCCTCTTACAGTCGAACCCCGCATGCGTGTCCCGTCCTCGACTTGGGTCGAGCCCACAAAGATACGTTTGGGATACTGGTCGAAATGGGCCCCCACAAGCTACCCACCTAAGCTTGTCACTAATATATCCCACTTAACCCTCTTAGTCATGTTCATTTACATGTGTGTTTGGTTAAGTCTTACTAATCGTATTTCACATGCCACTAAGGGCACCCCCTAGATTCCTCATGTCACCCAAGGCACCTACTTAACCCCCATGTCCCACCTTACATGTTTATCTGGTTAAGTATTTCTTAATTCATTCAGGCCATAACCTCATAAAGACCTCTCACATTAGACTGGCATTTATGGCAGCTGGATTTGCCGGGCGGGTCCGGGCAGTCTTACACCATAAAAGAGTCTAACCTCGTGTCTTTACAACCGTTATGCTTTAGTTTAGGCCTAGGACCTCTCACATTGGGGTGACATTTGTGACCACTGGATTTGCCGGGCGGGTCCGGGCAGGTTTACGTCACAAACGAGTCCAACCTCGTGTCCTAAGCATTGATTAACACTTAAAATCTTTTACCCCGGTTTTAATAATTCCCTATTCAAATTATTAATTAAGTCAACTTTTAATGATGTCCATAATTGACTCAATTATGGCCATCCACTTATGGCATACAAAATCATATCAATTGCACCCCAACTTTTTAATATTAAATCCTTAATATTATCCTTACCCCACGTTTATACATTCGCTTATTCAACGCATAATATAGGCTAGACTTGTATAGTCTAACACCTAGCACAAAGATAAATTATCACAACATATAGACAATTAAAATAAATCTAATCATAATAGGGGTGAAACTTGCATAAACTACACGTGTTAAGGATCAAAAGTTGTCAACTTGTTAAATGTCTCAATTTACATGATATGATCATAGCCCAAATCTATACATAAACTTGCATATGGGGGTTTTAGGCAACATAATAATGGTGTGAACTAGCATAGGATATCACATATGTCATAGCATAATTCTAGATGTCATAATAGATGTCTTGACGTATGTCTAACTTGCATATGTGACTTGTCATATAGATCAACATAACTCAAACATGATGATTTAATTAATATGAACTAACTAGCATAGATGGTAACATCATGGCCTTTTTAACATGTATGATTCATCACAACTTAGCATAGAAACTTTCAACATACATAACATCATCATAGCATGATTTACCACATATAAGATATCATCATCACATAACATTGGATTTACAATATACATGATAGCAAAAGGGGTTTACAACAACATATATGATAATTCACATCATCTACTCATAACTCAACCTAATTAAAATGATAATAATCTTGTTAAGATCATCATACTCACAATTTAGAGAAGAAAAGAGAGAGTTTTGCTTTGCTTTAGGGTTGAGAGAATTAGAATTGAATTTGCTTTTCTTCTTTCTTAGTTGGCGGCGGCTCCATTGATTTCCATGGCGATGGTATGACGGTAACTATTCTATTTTAATTAGGTTTAGGGTTAGCATTAGGATGTATTTATAGGTGTAGGAAGTTATTTAGGACCATTAGATTAACCCTGAACCATGAGAACCAATCAAATGCAAAATCTGCATTTGAGCGAATCGGCCCACAGGTTGATAGCCAAACACCCTGGATTAACCCCTAGTCGACCCAGCGGAGCTCGGGTCGACCTCAAAAATGGGCCGGTTCGGTTATTCCCCCTCCCAATTCGCTGTTTTGAACTTTTTCGCATATTTATTTATTTAATTTTTAATTTATATATATATCAATATATATATATTTCTCTGCGCAACCCATTTCACTTAATTCTTTTCTAAAAATTAAGTATACTTTAATTTGTGAATTTTAATGTTATAAAATTACGGGGTGTTACAGTCATCTTCGAACGATGTGCATCATCAAGAATGGTCTTCCTCAAATTCTCGTCCCGTGGTACACAAAGTCTACCGTCCCTACGTAACCAACCCTTATCATCTAGGGTATAACTACTGAGATGGCTCGATGACTCCCCCCTTTTGAGTTTCTCTACTAACTCAACCAACTGTGGGTCATCTCTCTGTGCCTCGCCAATCCATCCCAAAAGCGTAGGTTTAACCTCTAAGGATGCTAGCAAACCGGGTACAAAGTCAACGTAAGGTCTAAACTCAAACGTAGAGATGAACTCTAAGCTTCGCCGCTCAACAAACAACGGACTCAAGGACAACCTTTTCCTACTTAAGGCGTCTGCCACCATGTTACCCTTGCCAGGGGTATATGCTATCTCGAAATCGTAGGACGCTAAGAATTCCATCCAAACTTTGCTGCCTTAAGTTCAAGTCCTTCTGAGAGAGCAAGTATTTTAGCGATTTATGGTCAGTGAACAATTCGAATTTCTCGCCAAGAAGATAATGGCGCCAAGACTTAAGCGCGAAAACAATAGCGGCCAACACTTGGTCATGTGTAGGGTAATTTCTTTCATACTCTCTCAACTGTCTTCCTCCATAGGCTATTAACCTTCCCTCTTGCATTAAGACTGCGCCTAGTCCTGTTCCACAAGCATCGGTATAAACAGTAAATGGCTTACTCCAATCTGGCAACACTAAGACTGGGGCTGTGGTGAAAGCTCTCTTTAAACGTTGGAACGCATCATTACAATCTACGTCCCATGTGAAAACTAGGTTCTTCTTCGTCAAGCATGTTAATGGGGCTGATATTTTTGCGAAGTCTTTGATAAACTTCCTATAGTAGCTAGCCAACCCTAAGAAACTCCTTATCTCGGTAGCATTTTTAGGGACCTTCCAATCTTGGATGGCCACTAACTTCGCGGGATCCATAGTTATCCCTTCTTTGGAAATCACGTGCCCTAAGAATCGCACTTCCTTCCTCCAAAAGTGACATTTAGAAAATTTAGCTTTAAGGCTATGTGCTCGAAGGGTCTCCAACACTTCCTAAGATGTAGGGCATGCTCTTCCTCGCTTTTAGAAAAGATCAAGATGTCGTCCTCAAAGACTACCACGAATTTATTAAGGTACTTCCTAAACACCCTACTCATCAAGTGGACAAAATATGCGGGGGCGTTTGTCAAACCGAAGGCCATCACAAGCCACTCGAAGAAGCCGTCTGGAGTCCTAAAGGCAGTCTTGTCTATGCTATCCTCAGCCACTCTCAACTGATGGAAACCCGTGGCTAAGTCCAACTGCGAAAACACTGAGGCCCCAAATAATTGATTGAAGAGATCGTCAATCCTCGGCAGTGGGTGCCTATTCTTCTTAGTAGGCTTATTAAGTTCTCTATAGTCCACCCCAAGTCTAAGGGACCCATCTGCCTTCGTGGCAAATACTACTGGAGCACCTCACTCCGATATACTACGTCTTATGAACCCCTTCTCAAGCAACTCTTTCACTTACTTACTGAGTTCTCTTCTCTCTCTTGGAGCTATGTAGCGCACTGGCAATGCAACTGGCTTTGCATTATCTACTAGATATATTCGAAAGTATATCTCATGTTTTGGGGGTAAACCCCTCACCTCATCGAAGACATCAACATATTCACGGACTATACGAACAGAATGTAAATCATCACTGGATGCGTCAAGGGATTCTAGGTAGCTAAGCATTACTGGACCTCTAGGGTCACAAGAAATATCAAGGGTCTTTCCACAATGAGTCAACAATCTAACTACCCTTATTTCACAATCTAGGATGGCCCCATATCTAGTTAGCCAATCCATACCTAGAATCAAGTCGTAGCCCATGAAGCCAAGAACAAAGGCGTTGCATTCAAACCCAACGCCTAAGATAAACACTCTCAAATCCCGACAAATCATAGAAAGATGAGTCAAACCACCAATAGAATTTGAGACTACTAAGGGATCTGTAACTAAACTAGTATCTAGGTGCAGTGTTTCAACTAATGACGTAGAGATAAACGAATGTGATGCGCCAGAACCGAATAAAGTACGGACAGGATGATCAAACAGAAAAACTAAACTTTCAACGGAAATTGCTCTACCTCTTTCTTGCAGCGGTGGGACCATGAGAGCCTGAACTTGCCCCTTGCCTTCCCTGGTGCCATAAGAGCCTGCACCTGTCCTCCCGAGGTAGACCCTGCCCTCTACCCTTTCCTTAGGCAGTCCTTAATCAGATGTCCCGCTTCGCCACAGTGGAAACAGCCAGTCTTCTTTTTCTTCCTACAATCTTTGCTTAGTTGGCCTGGTGTCCCACTATTAAAGCATCTTTTCTTTCCCTTACCATTAATGCCTTTACCACCTTTCTTGTTATGTTGTTGCTGTTGCGGTTTCTTTTGATCCCCTTTCTTTTAGGGTGCCTTATTAGCATTGGTGCCCTTCTCCTCTTCATGCATAAGCGCCATGTCAACTAGTCTCTCAAAGGTAGCCCCCATAGGGATGTGGGTCATAGCTAACCCATGAAGCGGCTCGTTCAAACCCTTAACAAATCTCAGAGCCTTCTTTTCTGGTGTATTCACCAAGTCCAAGCCAAATCTCGCCAATGGATTGAACTTGTTGATGTATTCTTTCACTGATAGATTCCCTTGCTTCAACGCCAAAAACCTTTCCATGTATAGATTCTCTTCAGCTCATGAGAGAAACTTTGCCTCAAACCTACGCCTGAAATCCGGCCATGTATCAACTAGATGCTCTCCATTAGTGACCTCCCACCAAAACGAGGCCTCATCCTTCATCAGCCAGGCAGCTAACTGGACCTTTCTTCCATCTTCCACTTCAAAGATCCCAAACAATTCTTCCACTTCCTTTAGCCAATTTCGAGCTTCAACAAATGTCTCCGTCCCGTGAAAAGTTTTTCCACCCATTGCCCGAAAGTCCATACATATCTTTGCAAAAGTATCGACACGAGGAGGAGGAGGAGGAGCATTTGTAGGGCCTGCGGTGGTGGCCCTAGTCTCCAAATACCTCCTAAACCACCCTGATATCGGTATTCCCTCGGGTATCTCAGGAATTCCAGACATGCTGAAACGAAAAAGGAAAGATTCAATACAAAAGAACCGAAGGAAAGATATATAGCTCTTGGGGTTATGCTTTCTAAAATAAGATTTTCTCTGAAAATACTTTCCTTAAAACATACTTTTGAAAGTACTTCTTTATAAAAAGTGCTTCTGAAAAACAGTTTTTCAAAATTCATATCTGTTCCGGTAACCTTCAGCTCTGATACCATGTGTAACACCCAACGTCCATTTATGTCACTCACAAAGGGAATGCATTAATTTCTATGGAGCGTTTTAAGTGTGTATAAAACAGAAACTTAACAACAAGACAGATATAAACAGTACTTAAAAATTCAAAATTTTATTCATTGCAGCGGTAAACACATAGGTTTGATTACATCATCAAAAACCAGAGTCAAAGTACATAATATCCATCTTGACTAAATCAGAGTACATAAATTGAAAGACATAACCCCAATACAAAATAGCCATAAATAAGATAGGCTGAACTTTTACTTCAGCGATCCAAGCAACTTCTAAAAGCAAGAGATACAGCTGTCCAAAATCAAGCTCCACTGGTGCTAGTTCCACCCTGAGCACCTGGGGGGAAAGGAAGAAAAGAGGTGGAAACAAAGGGGGTCAGACATAAAGTCTGGCGAGTGCGATAACTTTAACAATCTAACTACCAAAATAACTAGGCTAAGGCATAATTTGGAAAATAAGGAAATGACTGTGAACAATTGGGTATGACCAAGTAAACAAGGAAATAAGATGAACAAAGACAACGTTAAAGCGCACCTAAACCACTATAGGACAATTACTATACTGCACCACCACTAGTCACGCTAAGGTTGATCCTGCCTACAGAACTTAATAATGATAATGGTAGCTTCGTGCACCCCTAGTTGCCTTCATAGGTGTCGCCTTCCCCTATCTCCACTAGGTGTACCCACTACCCCCATTCGATCGGCTCCCTAACTCATAAATACCCGTGCTGGCCCCACAGTGAGGTGTATCACTCCCCAAAGTGGTAACCCGATACCACCAACAATGCACGGCTTATACCTACACGATGCAACAACGTCTTACCTACCAGCCCGGGTCCACACACGTGCATGAACCAGTTGGACTTACGTTTCCACCGCTAACCCGTTTTGGCCTCTTACAGTCAAGCCCAGTATGCGTGTCCCATCCTCGACTTCGGTCGAGCCCACAAAGATACGTATGGGTTACTGGTTGAAACGGGCCCCCATTGCTTGACACAAGCTATCCACCTAAGCTTGGTCCCCTCTAGTACATCCCATTTAACCCTCTTCTTAGTCATGTTCACGTAGATGTTTCAATTTTGGTTAAGTGTTTCTAATCGTATTTCAAATGCCACCCAAGGCACCCTCTAAATTCCACATGCCACCCAAGGCACCCACTTAACCCCCTTATGTCCCACTACATGTTTATCTGGTTAAGTGTTTCTTAATTCATTAAGACTGTAACCTTATAAAGACCTCCCACATTAGACTGGCATTTGTGGCAGCTGGATTTGCCGGGCGGGTCCTGGCAGTCTTATACCACAAACGAGCCTAACCTCGTGTCTATACAACTGTTACGCATTTAATTTATGCCTAAGACCTCCCACATTAGACTGGCATTTGTGGCAGCTGGATTTTGCCGGGCGGGTCTGGGTAGTCTTACACCACAAAAGAGCCAAACCTCGTGTCTTAGACGATTAATTACACAAAATTAATTATCCCCCAATTTGAATTAATTTCCCTATTCAAATTATCAATCAATTCCAAATTTAACTATGGCCATAATTTACTCAATTATGTCCATCTATTTATGGTATGCAAAATCTTACCAATTTCATCACAAATTTATTTTATGCCATTTAAGGCATTTATGCCAATTAAATCTTTTAATATTATCCCATTGCCCCACATTGTACGTTCGTTCGTTTAACGTAAAATATACGTTAGACTCGAATAGTCTAACTCATGGAATAAAGAGAAAACATCACAACATACATATAGATAAAACTAGATCTAAACATAAGGGGTGAACTTGCATGTGTGAATGAGGTTCTTCATCTAAAACTTGCATAGGCAATAACCACAAACTTACATAACATGATTCATACCCCAAACATATATATATATATATACACACACACTTGCATATGTGATTTATGCAACATAACGATGGTGTAAACTTACATCTAAACATATAAACTAGTATGTAGAATTTTGTATACTAGCATATAACTCACACATGTCATATCCTAACTTTAGATCCAATTTACACATAAAGTAGATGTCATGAAACATGTAAGGTTATATATAATTTTCACTAACTTGCATATGATTCATATCTAAATTAACATCTAAACTTGCATACATACATATGATTTTGTCATATGAATTAGTTCCAACAACATAACCAAACTAGCATATGAAACATGATTATACATAAGCCAATCATAGAAATACAACATAGATGACAACATCACAATTTTACAACATAGATGATAACATCATAGAATTTACAACATAGATAATAACATGCGGTCAATAATTCACAACATAACCATATAATCCACATCATAGCTTAATCCAATTAAATTGTTAATTATTTTATTAAAGAAATCGAACTCACAACTCAAAGAAGATCTTGAGTTCTGAAATCTGAGTTCTGAAATTGATTTAGCTTTCCTTTGGAGAAGACAATTTGTTGCGGTTTAGATTAGAATTGAATTTGATTAGCTTTCTTCCTCTATAATTGGTGTCGGCTATTCTAGGTTACAAGGTGACGGCATGGAGGCCATGATTCTAATTTTAATTTGATTTTAGGGTTTGAGTCTACATGTGTTTATATAGAGCTTAGGATTAGTTTAGGCCGTCCGATCAACCCAGAATTAATCCCAGCCAATCAGAGCAGATCATAAACCCTAATGACTCAACATACAGTCATAAACAGGTCATCAAACAAATCTGCCCAAGGGGGCAGGTCGACCCCCAGGTCAACCCCCAGGTCGACCCTATGGTCGACCTGGTGAGGGTAGGTTGACCCCCTGGTCGACCTGGCCCAGGCGGGAAATTTCCCGCCTAGCCCAATCTGACTTTGAAATTTGAATTTTCGAAATCTGTTTTGAATTTTCTGAAACTTCCGATCGCCATAACTTCTTCATACGAAATCCAATTCACGCAAACTAGGACTCTATCTCAACCAGAATTCCGAGACGAACACAATGGCGCAACCCGTTTCCCTTAATTCTCACATCTGAGATTAGTTATTCTTTAATTTGTGAACATTAATATTGAAAATTACGGGGTGTTACACCAATCACAAACTATATAACACTTCATATATCAAAATCAATGAAAACAGTAATTAAATATTGAGGAATCCAGTTGGATCCCTCCAACCTGTTTCTCTGCACCCATAGATGTTAATCAACATTAATTTCACATAAATATGCAGTATCATAGTAAATAGAACTAATGATCGATCAACGATATAACTATATCAACCAATTTTATCAACTATTTATCCAAACAACCACCACACAGTATAAAATTACTATAAATAAATCTAAAACCCGTTTATATAAAAATATAAACTGGTCAGAGTTAGTGAGTTTACTCACATCGGTTCGCAGTTGACGCTTCTTCTTTTATTTCGGTTACAATCAAGCAAAGCGTTTGATTTCATCGCGAAATTTCAATAGCTTGGTTCTCAGCCACGTTAACTCCATAATTTAGATTTCGAAGCTACGATTCCAAAGTGACTTGTTTCATCCGATTCTGATAACATATGAAATGGATACAGTCTTTACAATTAAGAATTTGAACTAATTTAATTGTTAAGCAATATAATTAGCTTAATAATAATTACCATATTAATGATTTAATTAGTCATGTTTAACGCCCTTTTTAACCACGAATTAACATAAACAGTTCTTCCACTAGGCATGGAAACCATGCTGCCAATCCACGCTACTTTTAAACCATTGACATTCCTTCCTCTGACCACTGATCACCACTTCTCATTGCCGGACCACCTGAGCTATAACGCATCACACCCATTGTCGAGTAGCTACCATCCCTCATTGACTGGACGTTCCTACCACGAATCAAAAAGGGTCTGGTCCTGCCTTCATGCTCACAACAACCTCCCTAATCCACTTTATTATCAAACTCACCCACATATCACCAACAACATGATTTCCAAACAAGTCTCTTTCCAGTAACTCCGAAATACGGCTCCTGTATGTAGTCCTCCCTCGAAGTTGACAATCTCCTCCACCCTCTTACCCCTTACTGTCCACCATTCATCAACTTGTTTCCACAAACCCATGCAAAACTTCTCTCTCCAAAACAAATCATGATTAGTTCACAGCTTTATACTTAATCATTCGCAAATTGTTCTTCCTCTTATACCGTAACTCCTATTCCAGGTGACATACACACTACAACACCTCCCACTAGACCTCGATGACACCGGACACTAAGATCACCAGAAATCACCGCGGCTAACCCCATCCCGCCAGTCGCCACCCCATATCGGTAACCTCCCTCAACCAAAGATGCGAACAACGACGTTTGCTCAACCTCTAGAAACCATAGTTCAAACTGGATCTATTCGTACAACCTTCATTGCCGCCTTACTCTATTACAGACACTCCGACCACCACCCATCGTCGCGTAGCTTCCTCCTATACCTCCATCTGAAACAGTTTGGCTTGAAACCATATGAACTCGCCAGAATCCCCAAAATCGTCACTGTTTAGGAAAAAGCAAACTTGACATGTATCGAATTGGGTAAAAAGATACTTGGATGAAGATTTTGGAACATGGAATTCAATGAATCATACTTTGTTTGATTCACTAAAGTTTTGAATTTTATCTGATTTTTGAAATGGAGAAAATTACGTCTGTTTTACTTTGTCTTGGTTTGCTGATTCGAAAGAGATGAGGTTTGGTGCTTGGGTTTTATAAGAATCGAAGAAATTGGGTTATTATGTGAACAGAAACAGGTTTGTCAAGCCGAAATGTTTGAAAAAGAAAACAACATGTCCCAACGCATGTGCTGCAGTTAATATGAGAAGAGTTTCTGCCTTCATTTTGACACGATAAGCTTGTACGACCATATGCTTTGGTCGAATAGAAAAGATATGAACATGTTTGTTTTATTATACATATGTATTTTTTATTCAAATGAGGTCAAAAGCTTGAATGCAGAACTATATCGAGTCATATCTCAATCCAAGATTTGCCATGCTTTTGTTAAATTTGTCAAATTTTTCATACGGTTGTGCAGGGATTCCAACGCAACTTGTAAAGATTTTGAGGGACAACACATTTATTTTGATAAAGTTAAGCCATCTATAATAGGCTCTTCTGAAATTCTATTGAGATTGGTAAAGATTTTATCTGATTTTGCCAGAGATTTTTGACTCAAACATATTCACAGCTGCAAAATTCGAAATGCTATCTCCATCGAAATGTTTGAAAATAACAGCATATTTACTGCGTAGATACGAACGAACTTGTCATGATTTTCCAAAGCTGTTCAAAGGACTTTGAAAGGATATGCATAAATCCAGATATTTTCGTTTGACAGCGACCATAATTTAATTAATTTTGTTATATAATGGTATTTAACGTGTAACGAACGCTTGATATCTTCAATTTATACAAATCATATACGATGTCAGATCAAAACGAAATTAAAAACTGTATAATAACTTGATATTCCAAACACAATAGAACTGATTTAGCCAAAATGAAGGTTGTTTGCAAAAAGACTACTTTAAGGCTTAAATAAACCGATTAGAAGATTAATAATTTCCAATATAGGTCAATTAAACAATAATAAATTATAATTATCGTATATATATCCGACTAGAACATCATATAGTTTCAAAATAAGCATATTTGAATTTTCACTTGATATTTTAAATTAAAATGACGTTCAGATTGTTAAACAATCAATTTATATATAAAATAAATCGTTATAATTTATAAACGATTCCATAGAGACTATTCGAAAATTTGATTTGGACATAATTCACAATATATAAGACGAAATCTCGATTTTTCACTTTTGTTAGAAAAATATAATCAAATAGATCCGGGCGTTTCTTGTTTCAAAGAAATCTGACTTATATTGGATCCTATATATTCAATTGAAATTCAAAACATAATATTACGGACTATCGCGACATTACGGGCTTGTTTTAGTTTATATTATAAATTATACGTTCAAACTTCGTTTTTAATTAATAAAAATCTTATTATAAATTCCAAATCAACATTTAAATTCAATTTAAATATTTAAAATTAACAGCTAAAAATCTGGGTCATTACATTCCTTCCCCCTTAAAATAATTTCTTCCTCGAAATTGCTATGCAGTAAAAATGCTACAACTCTAACTCTTCATAACCTATTTAGTTGAAATCTTAAATTTCATATCTTCACAACCCAGTTCTTACCCGACCTTCAAATTCAGATACCAATACTCGACCATTCATAATTCTTTTCAAATGATCTGTCTACCATTTTTGGACAATCCATCATCACTTTCTTGTCTTCAATCCATATGCTCTTCTGCATGTCCACACCCATTCCAATTGATTTTAAATCCATTTATCAATTTCATTATTCCACTTGAAATTTTATTAACCATTTCTTGTTTTCTTATTTCAATTACATTCAACAACTCGATTTTAAGTTATCAAAAATTTCTTGAAAAATTTCTAACTCTTTAAATTTTCAAAAAATTTCTCCAGCATCTCCTTTGCACGGCTCAATCGGTACAATCACAACTCACCTTTTTAGGTCTTCTCCAATCCAAAAGAAAATCAAAACGCCAAGCGGCCTGCCCCATAGGCTCATAAAATCATCAAACCCAAGTAATATTGTAAACATGTACCTTTTTGGGGCATAATTCTATCTCTTGCATTTGCTTCCATTCAATATCTGCTCAGCATATATATTTATATATATATCCATTCCAAGTTGGTTTCAAATCAATCCAACTTCCAGTTTTTAACTCTCTAATCAACTTTTGATTGGTTCACTTCCATTCTATCAATCCAAATCTGATTTCTATTTAAGTCAATCCATTTATTATACTTGAATCCAAATTTATCACAATTCAATTTCAATTTACAACATCCAATATATATTTAACTTGCTTATTCATAAGTCGAATTCATATTAATAATTCGAATCTCAACATTTCTCTTTATTCAATTTCATTCGGAATTATTTCTAATCCAATCCAATTTTATTTAAGTTAAATTTCAATTCATTTGATACATTTTTACCATTTAAATCTATTCAACTTATACAAGTCAAATTTTAATTTCAGAATTCAAATTCCCGGGTTTTATTTCAAATTAGTTTGAAATCATATATATTTATATACATATATTTATAAACAACTCAATTCAAAACATTTGAATTTCTAAAACATCCTGTCCTTTTCAAACAACTTTTTCATTTCCAAATTTATGGTAGCAATCCCTCACTCAGAAACTTGAAAATGAATACTGATAATGTCGCGATCCATTATCAGAATTATTTTCTCACCATTGAAGTGATTTATGTGCTTGATCACTTTTCAAAATCCATTCAAAACCCTTCTTATTCAAAAATTCTTTAAAGTAATGTTATATTACTTTATAATATTTAAAAAAATATTTTCTAAACACACGGAATTTAAATTCCAAATCTGGTTTGAATTTGATCTTGGTTTATCCCATTTGTATACGTTATCCATATACAAATTATATAACCATTTCAATATTTCATAATTCAATTTGATTGTATTAAAAATCAACACCTTCTTATATAATAATTCAAAAATTATTCCTTTTATATCAAAATAAATTTGGGTAAAATTATTTCATCTACCCATTTTAAAACAATACTATATCGAATTGCTTTGTTCGAGAGTTTAGAAACACCTATCGATACAGTTGTACATCATGTATCGACCAGAATTCATAAACCGCTCAACAAACCAGCCAATACAGTATAAAATAATTTTATATCGAATTAACAAATACGCTCTCATATATGTACACTCAAACTCAATCTAGGGTATTACTAACCCCATCTCTATTGAGTTACGCCACAGAGCCAAGGTTACTACTCAACCTTCAGCTCTGATACCAAATGTAATGACCCAAATTTCCGTACCATTTGAATCGGCTAATAACACCACACATCCAACCCAAATTGCGCAGAAATATGAATCAATATTAGAAAGAAGTTAGAGGATGAGAATAGAAAGAAAGAGAAATTAGAATAGAAGAAACTGAAGAACAGAAATCTCACAGCGGAACGAATAAAATATATTAGATAACATAAACCTTGAAATACAATTTAGTAACTTATATACATACCATCATCAGGGCACAACAGCTATTTCTGGAACAGTTATAAACACCTGTTTACAGATACAACATAGTACACAGAGGAAAATATGATAGTCTATAGCTAAACTGAAGAAGCCTCCCGCTTCAAGCCCCTCCAATTGAATCTGTAAAATCCCGACTACTTGACTGCTCGTACAAATTTGGGCACCCAAGAGTTTAGGGAAAACAAAACAAAATAAACTCTGGGTTAGTCATGGGACTGGTGTGAGTAAACTCCAATCATTTATTTTACTTTCAAAATCCTTTCGAAAGAAATGATAATCGTAAGACCGATTCATACATAAACACGGATGATTTTTACCTTACGATGACCAAAATATTTTTGATATCAAATCCAGTGATATTATAATAATGTCTATATCAAATAAATAGAATCTAGCCGAACGGTTGCATCTCACGCTCCATATATAATATAAAACCAAAAACAGCAGTGCGCTAATTGGACATTGAATATCCAACAAGACAAGGTATGGAACCACCTTCCAATAGTGTATCACTAGATGGGAATACACTGGGTTCAACAAGAACGTCTTGCAACCCGGCCTACACGTGGCTGACCACTCATTTAACTTGAGTGTATCGAGCATATTATCACCAATGGTTGTGATCAGCAACCATTACTGAAAGAATACAACAACGAATAGAATAAGATGCAAATGAATTTTCTCTAGATCAGGTGATAATACCCCTAATGGGAATGACCCACATGGCCATGCTGCCTGCCCGATTTCTGTCATTTCCGAGGTAATGAGGCTAGAGGCGACGATTATCTTCTAGAACATCTTGCCACCATTTACTTTGAATGTCACCTTGTCAGATCCAACAATATATGTTGTCCTGGGACGGGACAAACCGAAGGCACCATCTCATTAATCCATATTGGCAAATTTCTACCCAGGATTAATAGAACAGCCCTTGCACTTTACTCTGTCTTCAATTATCTTCAGCATAAGTTAATGCGTAACGCTTATGCCAATACGGAGTGGTTTTCAGATATTCAATCTGATCCCGGTCTCTCCATATTGACAACGGAGGTATAAAGTAAAATCAAAACTTTGATAGTCGGTGATTTAACTATCAAAGAAACATCCATACAATAACCGGTCTTATTTCCCAATTGGAAATTTCTACCGATCAATCATCAAACAACACAAACCCCTTTTCAAATTAATTCCATATTATATTATCATTTCCAATTCCCATTTCACCTCTTCTAGATTCTTTCAAAATTCAATTGTTTCTCTCGATTCTTGAAAAAAAACATTTCCAGTATTCTAATTTCTTTATTCGAGAAAATATCTCTTATTCCGGTTAGAAAACATTTCTAAATATTCACAAATCCTTATTTTCTACATTCAGAAAATATACCTTATTAATATCAGAAAATATTTCCATCTTGAATTTCTTAATTTCTCGTTGACCAATTTATTTCATTTTCTATGCATAGAAAATATCTCTCATTTTATTTAGGGAAACATTTCAAAATCCTTTAAATTTACGCGACGTTATAAAACATCGTTATTATAACACGAACCACTAATCATTTATTAACTAACCATATTGCTAACCAATCTTCACTATCGAACCTTAACCATTTCTCCATCAATCATGAAGTTAATCAAGTTGGGGTATAATTACCTATCAGACCTGAATTGAACAACATTCTCAATTTTGAAATAATCAAAGCCCACAACCTCAAATAAAACATCGCTTACGCTACTCTCAGATTCAATCTATGGATCCATTTCATTTACATAAAAACATTGATTATAACGGTAGCGTTATAATCCTTGTTTCCAAATATTTGATTTATTTGACATTTATTATGACGACAGCGTTAAAATCGATGTTTAGCTTTACAAAACATTTATTATAACGACAGCGCTAAAATCGCTGTTTAAATTTACAAAACATTTTGTTATAACGATAGCGCTAAAATCGCTGTCCCCAAATATTTGGTACATAAATAAATAAATAGATTTGATTCAAAATGGAAAGTAAAAATAACTACTTCCCTAAATTTGATATAATCGAATTCCTATAAATAACTCTCTCTCGAATAATCTATATTCGATTATATTCCTATCTTCAGAATTTATCTACCATTTCAGGTTAATTCAAATTCCCAATTCCAAATCATTACCACATTCCTTTATAAACATCCCAATCTACAAAACGTAATCACACTTTATTTTATATTCCGAATTTTGAACTCGTTTTCCTTTTCATTCAATTTCCAATTTGGATTCTTATTCCAAATCTGAATTTCCTTTAGATATATTTCATTTGCGAAATATTGGGTTTAAACCATTATTCACTTGAATCATGAATATATTTCTTATTATATACAGTTTGGTTTCATACTTATAAATACTACATTAAATCCAAATTTTATTTATAACTTCTATTCAGATTTTTCCATACCAATCTCATTTGTATTGCATTATTTAAAATCTCGTTTACTACTTTCTTTATAATTTGCTAAGTTCAAATCTCATTTCAAATATTGGTTACAAATCTAATTACCATTTTTCCATATAAATTCAAATTTGAATTTATATTTCAATTTATCCTCAAATAAATATTTTACTGTATTTATAAACGTCATTTATAACCATTCTTATATTATCCATTTAAACCAGTTTCTATTTTCAAGTACACTGAGGTTAAATTTCTATTTGGTAAATAAATTTCCTTTTAGTTCAAATCTAATTAAAATATCAAATCTCAAAATTGTTCCCAACTTTTCTATGTAAATTCAAACCTGAATTTATATTCCAATTTATTATAAGATAAATATTTTACCTAATCTATAAACATTGTTTAAATCAACTGCTTGTTTATTTGAACAAGTTTCTATTTCAGCTCCATTCGAAATTCGATTTCTATTTTGAAAATAAATTCTATTTTTAAATCCCAATGTCCCTTCCTGCATTCAAAAATATTTTATGGTTTTTAAAATACCAATTTCTAGGGCCAAGGTGATTCATAGCATATCCAATCAAAAACTGTATAACACTTCATATATCAAAATCAATGAAAAACAGTAATTAAATATTGAGGAATCCAGTTGGATCCCTCCAACCTGTTTCCCTGCACCCACAGATGTTAATCAACATTAATTTCACATAAATATGCAGTATCATAGTAAACAAAACTAATGATCGATCGACGATATAACTATATTAACCAATTTTATCAACCATTCATCCAAATAACCACCACACAGTATAAAATTACTGTAAATAAATCTAAAACCCATTTATATAAAAATATAAACAAGTCAGAGTTAGTGAGTTTACTCACATCAGTTCGCAGTTGACGCTTCTTCTTTTATTTCGGTTACGGTCAAACAAAGCATTAGATTTCATCGCGAAATTTCAGTTGCTTGGTTCTCAGCCACGTTAAATCCATAATGTAGATTTCGAAGCTATGATTCCAAAGTGAGTTGTTTCGTCCGATTCTGATAACATATGAAATGGATACAGTCTTTACAATTAAGAATTTGAACTAATTTAATTGTTAACCAATATAATTAGCTTAATAATAATTACCTTACTAATGATTTAATTAGTCATGTATAACTCCCCTTTTAACCACGAATTAACATGGACAGTTCTTCCACCAGGCTTGGAAACCCTGCTGCCAATCCACGCTACTTTTAAACCATCGACATTCCTTCCTTCGGCCATTGATCACCACTTCTCATTGCCGGACCACCTGAGCTATAACGCATCACACCCATTGTCGAGTAGCTACCATCCCTCATTGACTGGACGTTCCTACCAGGAATCAAAGGGTTCGATCGTTCCTTCATGCTCGCAGCAACCTCCCTAATCCACTTTATTATCAAACTCACCCACATATCACCAACAACATGATTTCCAAATAAGTCTCTTTCCAATAACTCCAAAATACCGCTCCTATATGTAGTCCTCCCTCGAAGTTGACAATCTCCTCCACCCTCTCACCCCTTACAGACCACCATTCATCAACTTGTTTCCACAAACCCATGCAAAACTTCTCCCTCCAAAACAAATCACGATTAGTTCACAGCTTTAGACTTAATCATCTGCAAATTGTTCTTCCTCTTATATTGTAACTCCTATTCCAGGTGACACGCACTACAGCGCCTCCTACCAGACCTTGACGATGCCGGAAACTAAGATCACCAGAAATCACCGCGGCTGACCCCACCCTGCCAGTCGCCACCCCATATCGGAAACATCCCTTAACCAAAGACGCGAACAACGACGTTGGCTCAACCTCCCGAAACCATCGTTCGAACGGGATATGTTTGAACATCCTTAGTCGCCGCCTTACTCCGTTGCAGACACTCCGACCACCACCCATCGTCGCGTAGAGTCCTTTTATACCTCCATCTGAAACAGTTTGGCTTGAAACCATATGAACTCGCCAGAATCCCCAAAATCGCTACTGTTCAGGAAAAAGCAAACTTGACATGTATTGAATTGGGTAAAAAGATACTTGGTTGAAGATTTTGGAACATGGAATTCAATGAATCATACTTTGTTTGATTCACTGAAGTTTCAAATTTTATCTGATTTTTGAAGTGGAGAAAATACGTCTGTTTTACTTTGTCTTGGTTTGCTGATTCGAAAGAGATGAGGTTTGGTGCTTGGGTTTTATAAGAATCGAAGAAACTGGGTTATAGTGTGAACACAAACAGGTTTGTCAAGCCGAAACGTTTGAAAAAGAAAACAACATACCCCAACGCATGTGCTGCAGTTAATATGAGAACAGCTTCTGCCTTCATTTTAACACGATAAGCTTGTACGACCATATGCTTTGGTCGAATAGAAAAGATGTGAACATGTTTGTTTCATTATACATATGTATTTTTTTAGTCGAGTGAGGTCAAAAGCTTGAATGCAGAATCATATCGAGTTATATCTCAATCCAGGATGCTGCCAAGATTTGCCATGCTTTTGTTTAAATTTGTCAAAGTTTTTATACGGTTATGCAGGGATTCTAGCGCAACTTGTAAATATTTTGAGGGACAACACATTTATTTTGATAAAGTTAAGCCATATATAATAAGATCTTCTAAAATTCTATTGAGATTGGTAAAGATTTTATCTAATTTTGCCAGAGATTTTTGACTCAGGCATATTCACAGCTGCAAAATTCGAAATGCTATCTCCACCGAAAGTTTGAAAATAACAGCGTATTTACTGCGTAGATACGAACGAACTTCTCATGATTTTCCAAAGCTGTTCAAAGGACTTTGAAAGGATACGCATAAATCCAGATATTTTCTTTTGACAACGACCATAATTTAATTAATTTTGTTATATAATGGTATTTAACATGTAACGAATGCTTGATGTCTTCAATTTATACAAATCATATACGATGTCAGATCAAAACGAAATTAAAAACTGTATAATAACTTAATATTCCAAACATGATAGCACTGATTTAGCCAAAACGAAGGTTGTTTGCAAAAAGACTATTTTAAGGCTTAAATAAATCGATTAGAAGATTAATAATTTCCAAAACAGGTCAATTAAACAATAATAAATTATAATCATCGTATATATATCCAACTAGAACATCATATAGTTTCAAAACAAGCATATTTGAATTTTAACTTGATATTTTAAATTAAAATGACGTTCATAACAATCAATTTATATATAAAATAAATCATTATAATTTATAAACGATTCCATAGTGACTATTCGAAAATTTGATTTGGACATAATTCACAATATATAAGACGAAATCTCGATTTTTCACTTTCGTCAGAAAAATTTAATCAAATAGATCCGGGCATTTCTTATTTCAAAGAAATCCGACTTATATTGGATCCTGTATATTCAATTGAAGTTCAAAACGTAATATTACGAACTACCGTGACATTACGAGCTTGTTTTAGTTTATATTATAAATTATACGTTCATACTTCGTTTTTAGTTAATAAAAATCTTATTATAAATTCCAAATCAACATTTAAATTCAATTTAAATATTTAAAATTAACAGCTAAAAATCTGGGTCGTTACAACGCACACCCCTTAATACATCAAAAACCCGGTCATATCAAAGAATGTGAATTGTCGAAGGTAATAAAAATATGGAGAGACTAAGATATCAACATATAATATAAATAAGCATTATAGCGAAAGAATGTTACATTATAGAAAAAGTGAGCAAATGACCAATCTCAAAAAAATACTAATTATTTATCATAAATAACATAGTATCGAACACTAGTACATCTTCTAAAATAAACATCATAGTACATTAAAATTTAAGTAATCCCTCTTAAACAAACCAAAGGAAATATATTGATAAAACAAAACAAGAGATACATGTAGAGTGATTCGGTCAAGCTCCAAATATAAAAGCAAAGATCAAACCTAAGGTGGAAAAAGAATGAGAGGATCAGATACAAAGTCTAGTAAATGGGAAAAGACTGGAGGGAAAAAGTCAAATGCAATCAGTCTTATATCTACTATAAGTGTCATAGAATGTAAAGTGTCTATGCCTTCCTAAGGTTTAATTCTCAATGAGATAATTTATTTGCACCAAGTGACCTTGCCTAAAGGTCAACCAAAATCAACCCAATGGGTCAGCCTATTGGGACCTCTTATCTATTTTTCTACTCAACTAAACCTAATGAAGAAAAATACAAAATGTAAACTTGCTACATAACTTAGTGAACAAACCTATGCCATCCTTCCATACATAGTAGCAAAATACTTCTTTGTCCTACTTTAGTATTTTCCTCGAACAACTGAACAAGCATTGCCAAGATGGGTCATCTCCTTTTTGATCTCTGATTTCCTATGCCGAAGTTTCTCGTGAACCTATAAGGACGGGTACCACACATATTAGCATGTGAGTACTTAGTTTCACTTATTGCATATCCCGATATTTGCACGCCTAACACCGCCAGGACCGAACACTCTCCTGTCTTATTCTCTCTATGATCGCTTATTTCTTGCACCAATGTTGCATGTCCTTACATAGTAGGACAAGCTCCAAACAAATTTCTAGTTGCACTTTCCTATCTAATTTCCTCATACTGAGTTTTACCCTTAGTCTCTTATTTCCAGAGCTAATATTGTATGTCCAAATGTCATTGAGACGAGCTCCAACCATTTTTTTTTAACTATAAGGATGTCAAAGTCCCCATTCTTACCAAAGTTAAACATGTAAACCGATTTCCCAAAATCAACCAAGTAAACAAATCATCAATTCTAGGTTATTGGGCCTAAGGTCAACGGTGTCCTTAATAAGTTTAACGATGATTATTTCATGTATTATGCATATAGTTTTAACTGTAACGTAATCCATTTACAAAAAATTAAATGTTCTAGATTAGGGTTTAGGTTTAGTCCATTTCCTCTTTTAAATATACTTCGATTTAGGATTGAAGATCTGGATATATTAAACTCTTCCCATTTTATATGTATTTAACCAAGGTTTAAGGTGTACAATTTTAATTTTCAGAATCCAAGTCCCAGTCATATTCAACCTAGTTTAGTTAACTTGTGAATTTATAGATTTTACAAAAAAGTCCAAAATTAACAAAAAGAAGTCCCAAATTTACAGAAAAGTTCAGAAGTCTAGAATTTACAAAAAGTCTAGATTTATATCTTAAGAGGAAATCTAACACTAATGAATTAATCTTTTGATTCAAAAATCTATTTCCTACCATTTATAGTGGCAATCAAAACCCAAATGATTCGTTATTTCAGCCCTACCCTTGGCTGCATGGTAATACACTCTGCAAAGTCCTTTAAAACTTTGATAATAAATGGTCGTAGTATTATGCTTTCCGAAGTCCAGATTATTGGCAAGGACTATTGGTCCGATCACCTGGTAGGATTCTTCCTAGATTCATCTCCCCTTACTAAGTGGTCTGCGAACAATGTAATCGCTTTTGGAGATAAAGAGGTAAACTTAACGTCTAGTTTTTTGACTCTATGTACTACCTCAAATTCTCCAATTAGAAAGATAAGTTGAGTGTCCTTGAGTGGGATCCTTTGGTTATTGATGGGAAACTTTTCATTATTACCCTATGGAGTGTCACGATTGGAAAGGCAAGAGAGCAAATTCTATCCTTCTCAGATTAGGCCTCATTTTCTAAAATATCTAAACCTCTCATTGGTTTGAATTGGTTGGCAAGCTTAATTGACAAGCTTTGTTATTTTTACAGTAGTACAATAGCTAGGAATAGTTTAAATTACGCTCGAACTCTTATTGAAATTTCTCTCATTAAGTCTTTGTCGAATAAGCTCAAAGTCACACTAGTTGAGGGGTTTGACATTGATATTGATGTACGATACAACTGGTGTCCTAACATTTATTCTAAGTGTCGGTCTTTTGGACACATAGAGGAACCATGTACTTCAGTTGTTTCTAACTCCAGGCTTCCCACTATCAAGGTTCCTCTTCGTAAGCCTATCTTGAAATGGATGACGAAGACGAAGTCTCCATCTGCCCCACCCACTGCACTTCCCTCCATCCACGACCTCCTTTTGTGGCTCCTTTAGTGTAACCTCCCTCGGCTATTGCAACTTCTGCCATTTCTCCTATCGAGGACTCGCCTACAGAGGATAATATCTATTGGAAAAATGTTGAGCATGCTTAGGTACACGCTGAATCGAAAATGAGATACAAGCCGAAAACTGGCAGTTATTACATGTATGTTGGTGATGGTAGTGAACAAAGATGCCCAAAGTATCATACTGATGGAGAGGAATTGGTTTTGGCGACTGAAGGTAATGAAGGTACAAGCAATGTGAATCTACTCAATGATACTTCGTGGGATAGGTGCTTCCTTTATTCCAAGCAATCACCTCTTTATCTCCCGAATCTCGTGTCTCTTTTCTCTAAGTTTAGGCATGTTACTGGCCTCTATGAAGCTGATGGGATTAGCGTCCTTTTCGCACTTTGTAGTCTTGGTACTTTGCCAAGCTCCAGCTTTTATTCTTTTTATATACTTATTCAGTGTTCTGGCACTTCAGACCAGATAAGTATATGGGCGAACTGCTATCTTCTGAACTCTATTGTATCTATTATTTGTTGTAATGGAAAGTGTTACAGATCACTATAAAAACCACTCGGCCTTGCCAAAAAATATATATCTATTTACAAGTTGGTTGGAAACCTAAGCACTACCACCATGAGCTTCCCTTGATTTTTCCCTATACGTGAATCCCTTCTTCAATTTGATTTATCATTGTTTCGTTTCTTATTTTGGAAGAGATATGAGGTTTGAGGAAGGAGTGAAGAATGTTTTGTTTCTAATGAATAGATTACAAGTGTTTTAGGTTTAGACCTAAAGAAATTTTATACTGTCCGCCAGATGTTTCAAACTGTTATATTAGACTTAGGCTAATCTTATGAAAATACATCATACCATTTTTTTAGTCATTAGGTCTTCATATTCATAAAAATCTATCTATACGATATCATCAAAATAGTTATACGATAGTATAAACATGTCACGAAAAACATTGCATCGTCCACACACCTCACTCCTTTACTTTTAAAATAGTGACTAGGCTAAGTTTGTACTTAGCCATAATAAATCTGATTTCATCATGTATGGACTCGAAAAATGCATCCAGGTACACCCCTTGAGTCGATTGCCTAAGGGAGAAGCGACTGCACATTAGACCAATCAACCGTTATATATATATATATATATATATATATATATATATGTATGTATGTATGTGATATATATATGTATGTATGTTATAAAAGAAAAAATGGTAGAAAGTTGAGAGGGTTCTCCCTCTTCTCAACTGCTTAAAACATTTATCAAATCTCCTTAATCTGATTTTATGAAATGTAGAATGTTCCTAATACTTCTAATCAAGCTGCATCTTATGATGTAGATTTGAATCTCTAATCTATTCAACCTCAGATAGATCATGTTTTTCTCCCCGAAAGCACTTTTAAGTTATCGGCAGATTCATGGTTAAATACGGTTGTTCTTCATCCTGTAGATTTCAGACTGTCGGTGAAGAAGCTAAAGGAGTACATCCTAAAGGTATGGAGACCTAAAGGTAATTTTATGGTTCATATAGCTCCTAGTTTTCATTATACAGTCATATTTGAAGATGCTCTTGATTGTATTTCAGTTCTAAAGTGTTCGACCTATTCATATTTTGGAAAAGTATTAATGGTGTATAAATGGTACCCTGGATATGAATTTGAAAAGTTTAAGCCTCAGAGAGTTCAGATCTTGATTAAGCTTTTTGAATTAGTTATGGAAATGTGGTCGAATCGAGATTTTTCAATGATAGCTAGTTTTATTGGAGAACCGATAAGTATGATTGGAAAACAACTAATAAGATAACCACTAGATTTGCTAGAATATTAATAGATATTGATATACTTGTATCTTAAATTCCTCTTGTTCTTTATAATGGTCAGAAAAAGGATATTATAGTTGAATATGAATTTATTCCTCCTAAATGTGATAAATGTAAAAGATTTGGGCACAAGTCTATTGTTTATGACCTTTCAAATGAACCAGTTTGGATTCGTAAGCAGGATAATGATAAACCAAGTACTTATAATGGTGTTTTTAATAGTGAGATGTCTAATTCTCAAAATGTATCTCCACTTAGAAATACTAAGGTTAATGATGAGAGTTCTATTGATCAGAGTAACACTTTGAACACTAGATCTGCTAATATTTCTGATAGTGTTGATCTGGGTTTTTTAGATGATGAGCTAACTAATCATATTATACATGATGAGTTAAATCATGTAGCAGATCAACTAAATGATACTCCAGTAACTGAAGAGTACTCTGATGTATCAGAGGGTATATCAAAGAATAATGAATACTTAGCTCATATTAAAGGTAAAAATGTAGCCAATCCTATTGCTCATCCTAAAAGAATATTAAGGAGCAATACATCTATCAAATGGGTATCATGACATGGAATGTCAGGGGGATTAATTCACCGTAAAGAATGGGTGATGTATTGTCTCTCCTGACTAAATTGAAGCCAACTTTTGTTGGCTCGGTAGAAAATAAGATTAATTCTTCTAATCTAGCTAAATTTGATAGATTAATTCCTAGGGCATGGAATTTTTTTCCACGTAGTGCTGCTCCTTTTTCAGGCAAAATATTATGTCTTTGGAATGCTGATATATGATCTATTATTATTATTTCCTCATCTAATCAACATGTTACTATGCAAACAAAGAATAGAGGTGGATTGGTTATGTCTGTTACAATTGTATATGTTAGCAATTGCTTCTCTAAAAGACAAATTTTATGGTAAAATATTATTCAAGAATCAGAACAGATGAATGGGGAATGGATTTTGATGGGTGATTTCAATAACTCAACGTCTCATTTGGATTAAAAAAAGGGGGATTACCAGTACCTTTTCAACAGATTAGAGCATTTAAAATTTGTTTATCACAGGCAGGCTTGATTGAAATCAAAGCAGTAGGATTTAACTACACATGAAGAAAGAGAAGTATGGCAAATAATATTGAGAAGGTTTTGTAAATCATCAATGTTTGCATAAGTTTACTGATATAAAAGCTCTTTCTCTAACTCAACTATCTGGTGATCATAACCCATTTCTATTAGATTTAATTTTGTCTTCAAATACTAAAGGGTTCCCATTTAGATACTCCAATGAATGGCACTTAAAGGAGGGGTATGAAGAATGTTTTTAAGGGGTTTTAACTCAAATGTTAATGGTTATCCTAGTTATTCATTTCAATCAAAGTTACAGGCTTGTTAAATGGAGCTAAAGAAGTGGAATAAAACAAGGGTAAGGGATAATGAACTTTTATTAGAGGCAGAAGTTAATTTCCTTGAGAAAGAAAGTGCTTCATACTTGGATCATGAAAACCTGGTATTGTATGAAAGAATGCTTGAGGCAAAACAAGTGTTAACTGTTCAAAAGCACGTTAAATTTTGGAGCTATTAGCAAAAAGCTAAAGTGTCTTGGTTACAAGATGGTGACACCAACTCAAAATTCTTTCATTCAAAAATGCCTAATAGGAAGTTTACTAATAATCTAAAGGCTCTAATTAATTATAATGGTGATCTCTTGTATAAGTAGAAAGATGTGGCTCATGAAGCCATTACATGTTTTACTTCATTGTACGATGAATATATTAGCAATGAGCTCCCTTCATTCCAATCTCCATATGTGATAAATTCAAGTAGGCAGCAGGCATTACTAAAGGATATCACTTTGGATCAAGCTAAAGTAGCAGTTTCTCTGTCCATGAAGATTCAAGCCCTAGGCCTGATGGTATGAATTCATTTTTTTTTAAATTACATTGGGAAGTGATTAAATGGGAATTATTAGCTGCTTTGCAAGACATGTTTAATTCTGGCAAACTACCTAAAGGGTGCAATCATACTTTTCTAGCACTTATACCTAAAGTAGAGAGACCATCAAAAATTTCCCAGTAGGCCAATAGCATATTGTAACAAGTTTTATAAAATCTTTAGTAAAGTTCTATGTAATAGAGTCGAATGGTATTTGCATTTTTAATTTTCCAAATCAGAGTGCATTTATACCTACTAGATACATTGGAGATAACATCCTTCTTACCCATGAGCTATTGAGAGATTTTAAGAAGCCTAATGTTAACAAGTTTTGTGTGAAAGTTGACCTACATAAGGCTTATGACATGTTAAATGGAGAATTCATATGTCATTTAATGAAGATAATGGGGTTCCCAATTCATTTTATCAATGTCAGATATGAATGTATATCTTCTCCTACATTTTCAATATTGATACAAGGAATACCAAAGGGATTTATATCTTTGAATAGAGGTATTCTCGACAAGGTGACCCCCTATCCCCATATCTGTTATCCATGGAGTTTTTCACTTTTAGTATGAATGAAGTAGTATTACAAAAGAAATTCTTTCCTATGCATAACTTTAACCCAATGGTGACACATCTTTTGTATGTTGATGACTTATTAATATTTGGGAAAAGTTTACCTCTCTGTGCCTTCTCTTTGAGGAATATATTTGAAAAGCTTAAACAGTATTCTGGACTTACTGTTAGTGAACATAAAACAAAGGTATTTTTTAGTTCACATGCTTACAACATTAGTGAAGTGTTTTCTGTTTTAGGGGTACAGTTAGGACAACTGCCTGTAAGATATCTTGGAGTCCTATTGTCCTTTAACTATATTCACTACAATGAATGCCAATCTTTGCTTAACAGTGTACAAGCTAAAATACAAAGTTGGGATGTAAAAATTTTAAGTTTTGCTAGCATAGTTGAACTTATTCAATTAGTCATAACACCTACTATTTTATATTTGATATTTGTTTATCAATTACCTGAATATATTATTGATAAACTGCATATGATGTGCTGATTCTTTTAGGGAGGTGCAGCTCATAAAATTAGTTGGGAAAAGTTATGCTTGCCTAAAATTATAGGTGATACAGGTATTAAATCCTTTTCAGACTTAAAGATGGCTGCGGGAATAAAATTAATGTGGAATTTTTTATCAAGTTCTTCTTTATGGAGCTTGTGGATGAAAAGGAAATATTGTTGTGGTAAGCTTTTTTGACATATGAATATTGATAACAATTCCTCAAGTACTTGGAAACTATTTTAAGGCTTTGAAATGCAGGTAGACATCTTTTCAATAAGGTAATTGTTAATGGGTCGTCTAATTTACTGTGGTTTGAACCTTGGATCAATGCCAAGTGTCTTGTAGATATAATTGGTGTTTCTAGATTTCACTTGCTTGGTAGGAATGATGAACATGTTTCATGTATTATGCATGAGGGGAAATTAGTGGGAAATATGCACCCTGCAACACTAGAAATTAAGTCAATAGTGAATGATATAAAGATTGATAAGGATGCACAGGAATATTTTTATGAATGAGGGTGATGATTTTCCTTTCTCTTTTCACAATGCCTGGAATAAGATAAGGAAAAGATAACCTGTTAAAGAGTTCTTCAAAGTTATATGGCATAATAAAAATTCAAAAAGAATGTCTCTAATTGGTTTTATGGCAGCAAGTAACAGGTTGAATACAAGAGAAAAGCTTAGAAGATTTGGGATTGCGGAGGAGAATGGTTGTCTGCTATGCGGTGATGGAGAAGAAACTGTAAGTCATTTGTTCTTTCAATGTGAATATTCTTGGTTTATATGGAGTTCACTGGTTTCTAAGTTTGGCTTTGATTCTTTGGGTATGGGTACTATGAAGGAGGAGGCAATAAAGATTCTGAACAAGTTTAAAAGTAAAAATCAGTTGTTAGATGTTGTTGTGTGTCTTATACAGTGACTGTATATCAGCTATGGCAAGAGAGAATGCTAGAGTTTTCAGTGGCAGAAGTGTTACAAAGGAGATGCGTTTGAAGATGATTGGAAAGGAAATCCAATGGCTAGTTAATAAGAATGGAAGCAAGTCGAAAAGAACAAGTGCCAATGAAGATTTTTTGAGGAAATGGGGAGTGGAGTTGCTAGACACTGGTTAATGTTTTTCATGTATTATTTTTTTAGTATCTTTGCTGAGAGTATGTAAGAGTTTATGATGTGTTTTGTTTGATGTTGTATTGTTAATATATGGAGTTTATATGTGCTCTTTTTCCTTATGTGGTACCCATTTAGGTTAGGGGGCATATGGTTTTGATGAGGCATATAAACAAAGTATATGATTGGTATTTGCAATAATAGTTACCAATTTTCAAAAATAAAAATAAAAATGTATGTATCAATTTTAAATTAAATTTATATCTAAATTCATACCCATCTCTTCTATATGGACTTGGATCGCAGCGAATTATATATGAAAATTATCCAAAAAATTGCTAAAGATGCAATGGTGAAGTCTCTATAGCAAGTTCGAATGTTTGTAAAAAAATTACTTTCAAATTCATTTTCTTCTTTTATTTTATTATTATTAGTAAATTTTTCAGGGTATTACAATCACTCTAAAAACTCCACCTTGAGTCTTATAAGTGCAACCTCGGTGATCCAACTGGTTAAGAGAAATGAGATTATGCGAAATAGTAGGTACATGTCTCATGTCCCAGATTTCTTTAACTGCATCATCATGCATATTAAATCAGATAGTGCAATACAAAAATGGGTAGTCCTTCATTGGCTTTTGTAATTGTGTTGATGGACTTCTTGTAGGAGGAAAAACATCTTACATCACTATATGTGTGCTAGCATCAGAATCCATCTTCCAAAGCTTAACATAACAAATGAGGACATAATAGGAAATATCACTATCGCTGCCTTAAGCCATGTCCACCCTTGTATCACTATCAATATCAATATGCATGTATAACCTTCTTTTAATCCCTATTGTATGCTTCGTACCAATTGTGTATATCAATTTTGTGACAACAACCAAATATACTTTTCGACGTAATTTATCATTGACTACCTTTTTCTTTTATTTTGTATCCCACTTTATGTTTCATGCACCATACTTGTATTGAAATGATTTTAGAATCAACTGTTTCATTTTAAGTTCTTTACTTAAGAGACTATTCCAAACAGTATCCAATAATATAGTTTCATTAGTATTGGAGTTACTTAATGACACAACTGATGGTTCCCAACATTGTAAAAGTGAACTCATCAATGAAAGAGCTTGTAATTCATCATCAATTTGACATTCATACCTGTCAATGGATTTATATATTGAAATTCATTCAAATGTTCCACCACCAATTTCTCTCCATCTAATCTTAGCTGAACTAATTTTCGAAAAGGAAAAGCCTTACCATTAGCACTTTTTGACTCTTATAAATGTACCAACTTATCCCACAAATCCTTCGCGGATTCACAACTACGCACATAACGGAAAACCGAATCATCAAGATATTGATTAATCAACCCAATGGCCTTGTCATTCTTCTTCCATTTACCATCCTCTACATTTCAGGGTCTCTTCCCATCATCTTCAGTTAGCTTATGAAGATCGTAAAGCTCCATCTTAGGCTTACAATTAATTTAATTTTTTCCATTTAGAAGAGAAATGTCTGAGAAGGAAATTAAATATGACATCTTAATCAATCATACAAATCCAAAACTAACTTTTATCTTACAATTATCTAGCTTTAATAACAATCTTATAAGTTTTTTATTGTGCAAAACCTAACAGAGGATAAAAAAATTGCTCAAGCCTATCACATAATCAATTATGGCCCATGTCAGAAGGGGATAATGTTGGATAAAAATAAAAAGGTCTTAAGAAAAAAGTTCTAAAACGCTAAGAAATTAAGAGAACTAGCAGACAAGTTTACTTCCAATAACCGTTCATATTGATTTTTAAAACAAATATTTACAACTAATCCACAACAAAATTAAGAAAAATAAAAATAGAATCAATAACCTAATTGAAAACGAAGTTTTGATCTCTATAGCGGTCTTAGTATTTTTGAAGAAGACCACCAAATACTTTTCCAAATAAAATTTTGACATAAATTGAAATACAAAATCTCAACCATCGGATTTCCGCTTGATTTTCATCTCTCATATAAGGACAAATTGATTCATGTCCGGAGGAAAAGATAGTTAGTAGAAGGGGAGAAAAAGGCAAACAAGTGGTCCAAACTAAAGATCAAACTTTTTTAACCTCAACAACGAACTCTTCAAATTTAGTTATAAGGGCAACACGTAAAAAATAAAGAGGAATTTCTTTTAAAGGACAAAGTTACCAAATTTTTTAGCGAAAAGTATACAAAGTTTTGAAATTGGTGAGAAGGACATAACTTAGGGAAAAATGGAATTCAGGGGGTCCACTCTCATTTTCACTTTTACCCTACAACTTGTCATTCTCTCCAATTTTAAAACTTGTCATACTTTTGGCTAAAATTTTTGCTAACTTTGTCCTTCACCCTATTTTCCACAAAAATAAAAATGTACAGTGCCATCGTATGAAAAGGTTATGCGAAACTGATACCATACACATTGTCTTTCTTATCAAATTGCATGTCCTTAAATTAAAAAGTTAGATAAATTTTGATCTTTACACTATTTTCTAAAATTAAAGGGTGTTGTTAATGACATTCCCTTTTTGGTTAAGGGGTGTCATATTTTAAGGGACACCGATCTATAAAAAATTGTTAAGGGACAACACCAGTTATACTTTTAAGGAACAAAAATAACCCTGTTTGTATTTCAATGCTCGCGCTCGAACCAGAAAAAAGGTAAGAGTATGTAACACCCCGTATGTTGAATACCTTGTTATAATAGAAATCAGGGCAGAATTAAATTCAATAATTTGAATCAGGGGAAACGGGCTATGCCATTGCGTTCGTCTCGGAAAAATACGCGAAATAGAGTCCGAAATTTTGTAAATTGGAGTCCGTATGACCCAGTTATGGCCCAAAGAAGTTTTCAGAAAATTCAAAGTTAAAAACAGATTTAAAAATTCAGTTCTAAAACAAGTTTGGAGCCAAAAGCGGAGGTGGCGGGAAAGTTCCCGCCTAGCCCCGTGTCGACAGGCATGTCGACAGGGGTGTCGACAGGCATGTCGACAGGGGTGTCGACAGCCCTGTCGACAGGGGTGTCGACACAGGGTGTCGACCCTGTTGATCTGGGTGCACCAGATCTGGTTTTTGGGTTAGTCTTGGGCTGGGTTCTAGAGATTTCCAAAATCTAAGGGTCCTAATCTAATCTAGGGTTAATCTAAGGGCCTAAAACACTACCTAATCCTATAAATAAGACCCCAACCCTACCCTAATCTATTCATAATTAGATCTTGTAACTAAACTATGGCAAAATGAAACTTGATCATGGCCTCCACAAATCAATGAAGAGAGTTGCAAGCTAATCAACCTCTAATCAACATCTTCTTCAACTAAAGCAACTAATTCCACTTCATAAGTTTGCTAATCTAGGTTTTGGTGAGTTTCTATCACTTTGATGATCAATTGCTAAATTAAGTAGATGAGATATGATGAGATCTATGGTTTTGCATGAGGATTAATGGGTTTTCAAGTCATATGATATAATGTGAATATGCTAATCTATGTTTAATATTAATCCTATGTTTATGCAAGTTGAATATGTATGTTTATGCATGTTGAATATGTGAGTTTATGCAAGTTGAATATGTGATTTTATGCAAGTTGGATATGTGGGTTTATGCAAGTTAAGTGGTGGGTTTATGCATAATAAGTAATTGATTCTATGCATGCTAAGTATGTGGTTTTATGCATGCTAAGTGTTTGGTATTATGCATAAATCATGACATGCAAGTTTACCCTTTTAAATGTGATGCATACATATGCAAGATGACACCTTTATATGCTATGTATATATATATATATATATATATATATATATATATATATATATATATGCATGTTTACCCTCCTTTAAGATGCAAGTCATATATGCAAGTTCAACATGTTAAGCAAGTTATGTGTATGCTTATATGCAAGCTCAACATGTTATGCAAGTTATGTGCATGATGTTATGCAAGTTATGTGTATGTTGATATGCAAGCTATGTTTATGATATTATGCAAGTTATGTGTATGATGTTATGCAAGTTAACATGTAACATGTTGTGCAAGATCACACCTTTAAGACACATGCAAGTTCACCTTTGTATAACCTATGAACGCTTATACAAGTTGCCTTTATACATGACATATGTATGTTCATGCAAGTTGGGTTATTTAGTAATGCTAGTTGGGTTAATATCATGATGTAAGTGGACACCTTTTAACCCATGTTAATGCTAATGTATGCTAAGTGAAACCCATGTTAATTGTGAAAGAATCTTCTCTTGGAAATATGTCGTGTTAGCATAAGTACGTGGGAAACGATGGGGTTAATAGACATGTTAATGAAATGGTGTGAAATGGTTATGATTAAGCATACCATAAAATGAATAAGCATAAGTGGGAATTTACCTATTGAGTTAGGTCTACCCCATGGGAATTTACCTATTGAGTTAGGTCTACCCATGTTATGGAATTGGGAATTTACCTATTTAGTTAGGTCTACCCATATTCTTAAAAATGTGTAATTAATTAGGGATAATTAATATAAATATGAGGGTGATTACTTAGGTGTAATTAATCGACTAAGACACGAGGTTGGACTCATTTGTAGTGTAAAACTGCCCGGACCCTACCGGCTTAACCAGTTGCTACAAATGTTAGCCCAATGTGGGAGGTCTTAGGCACAAATTAAATACGTGATTAAAGTAAAGACACGAGGTTAGACTCTGTTATGACGTAAAACTGCCCGGACCCTACCGGCTTAACCAGTTGTCATAAAAGCCAGTCTAATGTGGGAGGTCTTTATGGGAGATCACGGTCTTAATTAATTAAGAAACACTTAACCATATTAACATGTAGTGGAACATGAGGGGTTAAGTGGGTGCCTTGGGTGGCATGAGGAAACTAGTGGGTTGCCTTAGGTGGCAATAGAAAATACGATTAGAATACTTAACCAAAGTGGAACATGTAATTAAAACATGGTTAAAGGGTTAAGTAAGTGCTTTTGGGTGGCATGTGGAAATCTAGTGGGTGCCTTGAATGGCAATTAAAATATGATTAATGACTTAACCGAAATTTATAACATGTAAGTGGACATGGTTAAAGGGTTAAGTGGGATTCACTAGAAATAACAAGCTTAGGTGGTAGCTTGTGGGGGCCCATTTCAACCAATATCCCAAACGTATCTTAGTGGGCTCGACTCTAGTCGAGTGACGGGACACGCATATTGGGCTTGACTATAAGAGGCCAAAACGGGTTAGCGGTGGCAACGCAGGACCAACGGGTTTCATATGCGTGTGTGTGCCCGGGCTGGTTGGTAAGTCGTTGTTGCATCGTGTAGGTATAAAGTCGTGCACCGTTGATATTATCAGGTTGCCACTTTGGGGAATGATACACCCCATCGTGGGACCAGCACGGGTATCTACGTAAGGGAGCCGATCGCTTGGGGGGGGTAGTGAGTACACCTATGTAGTCAGATAGGGGTACACGAAACTACTAAATTACTAAGTACACTTAGGGGGATCAACCTTTAAGTAGGAATGACTAGTGTGGTGCAGTGTAGTAATTATCCTTGGGTGGGTGGATGCGTCTTTACGGTTATCTTAGTTTATCCTAAGTCTGCCAAGCTGCTTAGTGTAGCCATTCATCCCCAGACGTTACCGTATATCAAGCTTATGTCTTCTCTGGTTACTTTAATGATTGTATTGTTAAAGTTATAGGACTCGCTCAGACTTATGTCTGACCCCGTTGTTTTTATCTTTTTCCCAACCCTCAGGTTATCAGAGTGGGCCCAGTACGAGTGGGCTTTGATCAGGCTGCTTTATTCTCTTTTGGAGCTTGGACCATAGGTGTAGAGCTCAGCTTACCCTTTCTTTTATGGCTATCAGTTCATGTAATGGGATTATGTACTTTTATTTATCAGGATGGATATTTTGTACTTGACCCTTGTTATGGTTTTGTGATTTAACCAAACATGTTTTACTTTCCGCTGCAATGAAAAGAAATGATGTTTTAAAATTTTCAAGTATTACTTATATCTGTCTTGTTGTAATTTTTCTGTTCTATATTCACTTAAAATACTCCACCGATGTTATGGCATTCCCTTAGCGAGTGACCATAGCGGGTGTGGGGTGTTACACGTGGTATCAGAGCTTAAGGTTACCGGAACAGATAAAACTTTTAGAAAATTATTTTCTAATAATATTTTTGAAAGGAGTATTTTCAAAAACATGTCTTTAAAGAGAAAAGTTTTTGAAAGAAAAGCATAATCCCCGATAGCCATATCTTTATCTTTCGAATTCTCCGTTTTGAATCTTTCCTTTTTCGTCTCAGCATGGCTGAAGATCTTTATCTTCCGGACGGTGTAGCAGTACCAGTATGGTATAGGAGGTTGTTAGAGGCTAGGGCCGCCGCTGCAGGTCCAGCAAATGTTCCTCCTCCACCCGTTGCACTCGTTCCTCCTCGCACGGATACTTTTGCTAAAACCTGTAAGAAGTTTAAAGCTATGGGAGGGAAACCTTTTGTGGGAGCTAGGGATTGGCTTAATGAGACGGAAGAGTTGATGGAAATCTTGGAAGTGGAAGAGGGAAAGAAAGTCAAGTTAGCCGCTTGGTTAATGGAAGGAGAGGCCTCGTTCTGGTGGGAGGTCACTAATGAGGAACGCCCTGTTGACTCTTGGGTGGATTTCAGGCAAAGGTTTGAGGCAAAGTTTCTCTCAAAAGCGGAAGAAAATATGCACGTGGAAAGGTTCTTGAATTTAAAGCAAGGGAACTTGTCGGTGAAAGAATATGTTAACAAGTTTAATCAGTTAGCGAAGTTCAATATAGACTTGGTAAACACACCGGAAGAGAAGGCTTTGAGGTTCGTTAAAGGCTTGAACGAACCCATGCATGGGTTGGCTATGACCCACATCTCTATGGGGGCCACCTTCGAGAAGTTAGTAGACATGGAATTCATGCATAAGGAAGAGAGGGGCCCCAATGCTATTATGGCACCCGAGAAGAATGGAGATCAGAAGAAACCTCAACAACAAAATAAGGGTGCGAAAGGTAAGGGTGGCAAGGGAAAGAAGAGGTGCTTCAATTGTGGGACACTGGGCCACTTAAACAAAGATTGTCGTAAGAAGACTAAGACTGGTTGCTTCCACTGTGGCGAAGCAGGGCATCTGATGAAAGACTGTCCAAAGAAGGAGCAAAGGACGGGGTCTACCTCAGGAGGACAGGTGCAAGCTCTTGTGGCACCAGGTCAGGCTAGGGGGCAAGTACAGGCTCTCGCGATTCGGGAAAGAGGTAGAACTATTTCTATTGAAAGTCTAGTTTTTCTGATCGATCATCCTGTCCGTACTTTGTTTGATTTTGACGCATTGAATTTGTTTATCTCATCATTGTTAGTTGAGTCACTGCACTTAGACACCAGTTTAGTAGGTGATCCCTTAGTTGTTTCAAACCCTATTGGGGCTCCATGATGTGTTTGGGTTTGAAAGTTGTTATACTTAGCGCTGGGTTTAGATGTGATGCTTTTTGGGCTTCACGGGCTATGGGTTAGTTTTGGGCATGGACTGGTTATCCAGTAATGGTGTCGTTCTTATTGTGGAGGGAGAGTTGTTAGGCTTATGACCCGCTTGGGTAACACTCTCGAGATCTCTTGTAATCCCATGGAATCTGTTATGCTAAGTTATCTAGAATCGCTTGACACGTCGGTCGAGAGTTTGCGGTCTTTTAGAGTGGTCCGGGAATACTCGGATGTGTTTGAGGGGGTGAAGGGCTTACCTCCGGAGCGGGAGATTGACTTCTGAATATATCTGGTAGACAATGCCAAACCAGTATCTTTACTAGTGCGCCACATGGCTCCTCGCGAGAGGAGGGAACTCCATAAGCAAGTAGGGGAGTTGCTTGAGAAGGGGTCCATAAGACAAAGTAGATCGGAGTGGGGTGCTCCAGTAGTTTTTGCTATGAAGGCGGATGGGTCCCTCAGACTTTGTGTAGGTTAAAGAGAACTAAATAAACTCACAAAGGAGAATAGACACCCATTGCCGAGGATTGATGATCTCTTTGATCAGTTGGTTGGCGCCTCAGTATTTTCGTATGTTGGACTCAGCCACGGGGTCTCGTCAGTTGAGAATGGCTGAGGATAGTATAGAGAAGTTTGCCTTTAGGACTCCGGATGGTTTTATGAGTGGCTGGTGATGCCATTTGGTTAGAAGAATGCCTTCACATACTTTGTTGATTTGATGAGAAGGGTGTTCAGGGAGTACCTAAATAAGTTCGTGATGATCTTGGTGGATGACATCTTGGTCTTTTCTAGGAGCGAAATAAGTTTTCGTATGTGCTCAATAGGTTGAGCAAAGCCCGTTATGGGATAAACGGTGGTTTTGGAGCGAGACTGGCAAGGACATTCAGAGTTGGACAAGGACTTAATTATTTAGCTGTTTTTACTAGTATCAACTCACGTAGGTCGTCTGAATTCGAATGAGGTATCCCTTGGGTGTTTGTCTGATATTGGTTTAGGCCTTTGGGGCTTGCATTTGGGGGATGTCGAGTTCGACTAGGGTGGTCTGCGTGGGAGATGGATAGTTGTGACGATTTTGCATGGGAGAATATCCTGATTTTCTCTAGAAGTGGAGAAAAGCATGCCCTACATCTTAGGGAAGTGTTGGAGACTCTTTGAGCACATTGTCTTAAGACAACAAAGGTGGATGGAATTCTTAGCATCCTATGAGTTTGAGATAGCGTATACCCCTGGCAAGGGTAACGTGGTGGCAGACGCCTTAAGCAGAAAAAGGCTGTCTTTGAATCCATTGTTCGTGGAATGGCGAAGCTTGGAGTTCAATTCTATGATTGACTTTAGACCTCCCGTTGACTTTGTACCCGGTTAGCTAGCCTCCTTGGAGGTTAGGCCTACTCTTTTGGGGCGGATTGGCGAGGCACAGCGAGACGACCCACAGTTGGTTGAGTCAGTAGAGAAGCTCATAAGGGGGAGTCGTCCAGCCATTTGGGTGGATACACCATAGATGATAGGGGATGGTTGCATAGAGACGGTAGACTTTGTGTACCGCAAGACAAGGGTCTGAGGAAGGCTATACTTGATGATGCACATCGATCAAAGATGACCACTCATCCTGGTAGGGACAAGATGTACCAAGACATGAAGCGAGTTTTCTTTTTGGGCCGGTATGGAGAAAGATGTGGCCGAGTATGTCGCTAGATGCTTAGTATGCCAACAAGTTAAAGCGGAGCAAAGGAAACCCGGTGGGTTGCTACACCCATTGGAAGTTCCGCAATGGAAGTGGATAGTGTCTCGATGGATTTCATCGATGGGTTACCGAGATCGAGGAAGGGCAATACGGGAATTTGGGTTGTGGTAGACAGACTTACCAAGAGTGCCCATTTTATACCCGTGAAGAGTAAGAGGACCGCTCCATGGCTTGCTTCAGTCTATGTTAGAGAGATTGTTAGATTGCATGGCGTACCATCCAGCATTGTGAGTGATCGAGATCCTATCTTCACTAGTGAGTTTTGGAGAAGTTTGCAAGAGGCGGTAGGGACTCAGTTGTGTTTGAGCACCGCATATCATCCTCAGACGGACGGTCAGACCGAGAGGGTGAACCGTATCTTAGAAGATCTCTTGAGGCTTTGTATCTTGGATTTTGGAGGTACATGGGAAGAACATCTTCCTTTGGTGGAGTTCGCATACAATAAACAGCTTTCAGTCTAGTATTGGCATAGCACCTTTCGAAGCTCTTTATGGAAGGCCTTGTCGATCTCCTACATGTTGGTGGGAATCTACGGATAAGATCTTGCTTGGGCCAGATATGGTTAGAGAGACTTCAGAGAAGATTGATTTGAGTCGAAGAAGGATGAAGGCAGCGCAAGTTAGACAGAAATCTTATGCGGATCGGAGAAGGACGGATCTTGAGTTTGAGGTTGGGAACATGGTTTTTGTCAAAATATCTCCGTTGAGAAATGATGTTCGCTTTGGGTCCGTTGGGAAGTTAGCACCGAGGTTTGTTAGGCCGTTTCCTATTAAGGAAAGGATTGGACGAATGGCATATAGGGTGGAGTTGCCCGACAGACTTAGTGGTGTTCATGATGTATTCCATGTATCACATTTGAGGAAGTGCTTACATGAGACCGCAGAGGTCGTAGAGCCGAGCTTGCTTAGAGATGTAGAGGTAAAGCGTGATGCGACGATTCGACGAGCTCCTACTCGCATCCTTGGGTCAGAAACTAGGAAATTGAGGAACAGAGAAGTTCAGCTAGTTAAAGTGCAATGGGGAGAAGACGAGGGCAATGCTACTTGGGAGACGGAAGCGAAGATGCGTTCTTTGTACCCATTTCTTTTTGAGAGTATGTCTTTTAACTTCTCCTTTATCGCTTGTCTAGTACTTATCTTATCTTTAGTATATCCTCTCGCTGGTACCTATGACCTTTAGATAGGGTAAATCTATGGTTGAAACATGTGTTTGAGACATGTTATGTTTGATGGATGCATGTGGATGCAAGTGGTTGCCAGTGGTTGCTCGTGGATGCATGTATACACACATTAGGCACTAGATCGGCTCAATCACTTCATATTGCATATTGCATAAAATTGTGTGTAGGAAGCTATATTTATGGATGTATAATGATTGTGTTATCATATGGATGATGCATTTTGGTGAATGATTGTGCACTCATGTAGATATTGTATGTGTCGATAGGGTTCTCTCGCATACATAATGGATGCATGGCACTATCATGGTTTGCATATGTTCATACATTAGATAGGGAACATATACACACACTTTTTGCATATGCTCATACGTCATTAGAAATTGTTTTAAGGACAATGGATGCTCGTGATTGATGGATTGAGTAGATGGTTGTTTGGATGGTAGGATATGCATTCTCCTTAAACTTAGAGATTTCGGGGACGAAATCCTTTAAGGAGGGGAGAATGTAACACCCCGTATGTTGAATACCTTGTTATAATAGAAATCAGGGCAGAATTAAATTCAATAATTTGAATCAGGGGAAACGGGCTATGCCATTGCGTTCGTCTCGTAAAAATACGCGAAATAGAGTCCGAAATTTTGTAAATTGGAGTCCGTATGACCCAGTTATGGCCCAAAGAAGTTTTCAGAAAATTCAAAGTTAAAAACAGATTTAAAAATTCAGTTCTAAAACAAGTTTGGAGCCAAAAGCGGAGGTGGCGGGAAAGTTCCCGCCTAGCCCCGTGTCGACAGGCATGTCGACAGGGGTGTCGACAGGCATGTCGACAGGGGTGTCGACAGCCCTGTCGACAGGGGTGTCGACACAGGGTGTCGGCCCTGTTGATCTGGGTGCACCAGATCTGGTTTTTGGGTTAGTCTTGGGCTGGGTTCTAGAGATTTCCGAAATCTAAGGGTCCTAATCTAATCTAGGGTTAATCTAAGGGCCTAAAACACTACCTAATCCTATAAATAAGACCCCAACCCTACCCTAATCTATTCATAATTAGATCTTGTAACTAAACTATGGCAAAATGAAACTTGATCATGGCCTCCACAAATCAATGAAGAGAGTTGCAAGCTAATCAACCTCTAATCAACATGTTCTTCAACTAAAGCAACTAATTCCACTTCATAAGTTTGCTAATCTAGGTTTTGGTGAGTTTCTATCACTTTGATGATCAATTGCTAAATTAAGTAGATGAGATATGATGAGATCTATGGTTTTGCATGAGGATTAATGGGTTTTCAAGTCATATGATATAATGTGAATATGCTAATCTATGTTTAATATTAATCCTATGTTTATGCAAGTTGAATATGTATGTTTATGCATGTTGAATATGTGAGTTTATGCAAGTTGAATATGTGAGTTTATGCAAGTTGGATATGTGGGTTTATGCAAGTTAAGTGGTGGGTTTATGCATAATAAGTAATTGATTCTATGCATGCTAAGTATGTGGTTTTATGCATGCTAAGTGTTTGGTATTATGCATAAATCATGACATGCAAGTTTACCCTTTTAAATGTGATGCATACATATGCAAGATGACACCTTTATATGCTATGTATATATATATATGCATGTTTACCCTCCTTTAAGATGCAAGTCATATATGCAAGTTCAACATGTTAAGCAAGTTATGTGTATGCTTATATGCAAGCTCAACATGTTATGCAAGTTATGTGCATGATGTTATGCAAGTTATGTGTATGTTGATATGCAAGCTATGTTTATGATATTATGCAAGTTATGTGTATGATGTTATGCAAGTTAACATGTAACATGTTGTGCAAGATCACACCTTTAAGACACATGCAAGTTCACCTTTGTATAACCTATGAACGCTTATACAAGTTGCCTTTATACATGACATATGTATGTTCATGCAAGTTGGGTTATTTAGTAATGCTAGTTGGGTTAATATCATGATGTAAGTGGACACCTTTTAACCCATGTTAATGCTAATGTATGCTAAGTGAAACCCATGTTAATTGTGAAAGAATCTTCTCTTGGAAATATGTCGTGTTAGCATAAGTACGTGGGAAACGATGGGGTTAATAGACATGTTAATGAAATGGTGTGAAATGGTTATGATTAAGCATACCATAAAATGAATAAGCATAAGTGGGAATTTACCTATTGAGTTAGGTCTACCCCATGGGAATTTACCTATTGAGTTAGGTCTACCCATGTTATGGAATTGAGAATTTACCTATTTAGTTAGGTCTACCCATATTCTTAAAAATGTGTAATTAATTAGGGATAATTAATATAAATATGAGGGTGATTACTTAGGTGTAATTAATCGACTAAGACACGAGGTTGGACTCATTTGTAGTGTAAAACTGCCCGGACCCTACCGGCTTAACCAGTTGCTACAAATGTTAGCCCAATGTGGGAGGTCTTAGGCACAAATTAAATACGTGATTAAAGTAAAGACACGAGGTTAGACTCTGTTATGACGTAAAACTGCCCGGACCCTACCGGCTTAACCAGTTGTCATAAAAGCCAGTCTAATGTGGGAGGTCTTTATGGGAGATCACGGTCTTAATTAATTAAGAAACACTTAACCATATTAACATGTAGTGGGACATGAGGGGTTAAGTGGGTGCCTTGGGTGGCATGAGGAAACTAGTGGGTTGCCTTAGGTGGCAATAGAAAATACGATTAGAATACTTAACCAAAGTGGAACATGTAATTAAAACATGGTTAAAGGGTTAAGTAAGTGCTTTTGGGTGGCATGTGGAAATCTAGTGGGTGCCTTGAATGGCAATTAAAATATGATTAATGACTTAACCGAAATTTATAACATGTAAGTGGACATGGTTAAAGGGTTAAGTGGGATTCACTAGAAATAACAAGCTTAGGTGGTAGCTTGTGGGGGCCCATTTCAACCAATATCCCAAACGTATCTTAGTGGGCTCGACTCTAGTCGAGTGACGGGACACGCATATTGGGCTTGACTATAAGAGGCCAAAACGGGTTAGCGGTGGCAACGCAGGACCAACGGGTTTCATATGCGTGTGTGTGCCCGGGCTGGTTGGTAAGTCGTTGTTGCATCGTGTAGGTATAAAGCCGTGCACCGTTGATATTATCAGGTTGCCACTTTGGGGAATGATACACCCCATCGTGGGACCAGCACGGGTATCTACGTAAGGGAGCCGATCGCTTGGGGGGGGGGGGGTAGTGAGTACACCTATGTAGTCAGATAGGGGTACACGAAACTACTAAATTACTAACTACACTTAGGGGGATCAACCTTTAAGTAGGAATGACTGGTGTGGTGCAGTGTAGTAATTATCCTTGGGTGGGTGGATGCGTCTTTACGGTTATCTTAGTTTATCCTAAGTCTGCCAAGCTGCTTAGTGTAATCATTCATCCCCAGACGTTACCGTATATCAAGCTTATGTCTTCTCTGGTTACTTTAATGATTGTATTGTTAAATTTATAGGACTCGCTCAGACTTATGTCTGACCCCGTTGTTTTTATCTTTTTCCCAACCCTCAGGTTATCAGAGTGGGCCCAGTACGAGTGGGCTTTGATCAGGCTGCTTTATTCTCTTTTGGAGCTTGGACCATAAGTGTAGAGCTCAGCTTACCCTTTCTTTTATGGCTATCAGTTCATGTAATGAGATTATGTACTTTTATTTATCAGGATGGATATTTTGTACTTGACCCTTGTTATGGTTTTGTGATGTAACCAAACATGTTTTACTTTCCGCTGCAATGAAAAGAAATGATGTTTTAAAATTTTCAAGTATTACTTATATCTGTCTTGTTGTAATTTTTCTGTTCTATATTCACTTAAAATACTCCACCGATGTTATGGCATTCCCTTAGCGAGTGACCATAGCGGGTGTGGGGTGTTACAGAGTATACCGTTTTTATTTAATAAAAACGGTAGCATTAGAACATCTTTTCTATCTCTATAACAAATTTAATAAAACAATGGAAACGATTATACTTTACCATGTTTGCAAACTAAAAACGGTCATAATTTTCTTTATAATGATCGTTCGGTGTTTGTAGGCCGTTTTTCGCATTTTCACATCTACGTCATGCTTCGGAAAACGGTGACTTCCGACCGAATTTCACCACGTCGTGCTTCTTCTTCAAATTAAGGGTAATTTTATCTTATTATTGTGTATTGTTAAGGGGTGTTTAGACTGTAGTGTGCTCTCCCCTTAACAAAATTTTAAAAACTGAAATTTGTGGAAGGGTCATTAACAATCCCCAAATTAAAACAGGGGGCTTTCGTCGTTTAAGCTATTTCCCTGAAAATCAAGTTGCCGGAAATTTTATTTGGGTGCGGCTATTAACACCCCATAATTTGCCCTTCACCCCCCACTAATTAGAAAATAAAATGTGCACCCCAACATTTTCTCTTCCCACCACAGTTTAATCCGAAAATGCCCTTACTACATTATCATTCTCATGCTTTCTTTCTTTTTTCTACTTTCCAACTTGCAATTTATTTCCACTACTCTCTCCTTTTAAAATTTTGATTGAATAAATTAACATTTGTAGACAGCGTCGTTGATTGAAATTTCTGTATACTTCGAAAGTTTCGGTATCGTAATGGTACACATCGCCGATTGTACGGTTTATAAAATTTTAATCATTATTTTTATTTTTTAGTCATTATTTTTAATTTCTGTCTTTATTTTTTTAAAAAGATCACGTACAATGCTGATTTTGAATTTTAAGTTATTGTTTGCAATTTAGCGTCGAATACCCATATATATATATATATATATATATATATATATATATATATATATATACACACATGACTGATTTTTTTAACCATTGTACAACATTAGATAAGTTGTCTAATTAGTTGTTAAAAGGGTAAATTTGGAAATTAAATTCTAAAATTTTAGCGGGGGGTGAAGAGAAAACAACGGGGTGCGAATAGCCGGACCCATTTTATTTTTATTCATATGTGTTTTGAAAGCATTCTGCCTCTTTAGCCCTTCCACTTCGGGCAACCGCTTCTGCTAAAATCATCGACTCTCTCCAAAACTTTATTTCTAATGGCTCCAGTTCGCAAAAGCATCCGAAAACGAGAAATGGATTGGTCGCCGAAGACTAGCGCAAGGAAAAAGCACAAAAATATCCATGACATTTGCGATGAAACCCCTCGGATTTCCTCAAATTCCGACAGCATCAATAATGAAGATGAAAACGATCTATCCAGGCCACGCCGCAGCTCCCGCTTTCGAAAGACGCTGGAAATTCTCGATTCTTCCTCAATTTCGAAGAAACCCATTTCAATATATGAACATATTGAAACTGGCAGAAATAATGAGAAGAGGACGAATAAAACGGTTGCGGTTAGGTTTGATTTCGACGAAGAGGATGGAGAGGGGTGGGAAAAGACGCTGAGTTCGAGCAGGATCATAAGCGATTCGGTGGATGCGAAGGTTTGTGGTGCAGTTTCGAGAAAGGGTGGAAAAAGGAAACTTGAAGATTTCAACGAAGATATAAATTACGATGTAAATCATTTAGTAGAAGAAACTGAAGGCGCAAATGAAGTAGCTAGTAAGGAGGTTGAAGTTGAGAAAAGCGACAATGATGCACTAGAACAAGGCGTTGATTTGATGAAGATTGACGCATCATACAGTGTAAAAGAAGTCCCCACCCATTGCTTGGAAACTGCAGAAACAAGGTTAGAAGAAGGCGATAAGAACACTGAGAGTACTGTAAATGATGCTGTGGGCGAGAAAGCTGGAAAGGAGAGTGATAGAATGTTACCCAGAACAGAAGATAAGTTGTCAGGGTACAAAATGAAGGCAGGCAGGAGATGTGGATTGTGTGGGCAAGCAACGGATGAAAAGCTGCCGAAGAAACTTGCTAAGGAGTCAGTTGATAGTGATAATGAAGCATATGAAGGATCGTCCGCTTCGGAGGAACCAAAATTTGATACATGGGATGGGTTTGGAAATGAACCTGGGTGGTTGGGAAAACTATTGGGGCCTCTTAATGACCAGTTTGGAATTTCTCGTGTTTGGGTTCATCTGTATTGTGCAGTTTGGAGTCCAGAGGTGTGTGTTTACTTCATTTCTTAAACTGAGATTGTTAATGTGGATTCTAATAACTGCGTACTGTTGCATAGAGTCCGTTGCTGTGGTCTTCAGTGTTTTATCTTCCCATAAATACTTAAAATTAAAATGGTTAATTCTCTAGAGTTCATCTATGTGCAAAGAGCCTCCCATGCACTGGTTGTTATTTGGTTAATATGATGCTTTCTCGAACAACAGACTACTGAAACCTTACAGTATATCGTGTCTAACAGTATATTGCAATGCCAATAAAACAATGACAGACAACCAATCAATCCAACAAAACAAACTATCACATGATTATAATGGATCCACAATAGCTTTTGTTGTGTGATTCTACGTTGAAGAAATACAATCTGATATAAAAGAAGATTATTAAAGGTTGAAACTTTAAAGTGTTTTAACCATGGCCGAACGAAATTATTTTGTATCATCAATAAGGAAATCACTCAAGTCTATACTTTAGCCTAAACGCCAAGCTTAAAGATTGCTCACGGAACTAGCCATGCTAATTAATACTGCAGGAGTATTGTCGACAAAAATCCAACTTTTGGAAGCAATACCCTAGCATTGTTGTCAACAAATACATGCACAATACTGATGTTTTCCCTCTTTTCTGGGTTTCTCCTTCTCTGCAGTATTCCAGTAACTCATTGATTCAGCACACATTCTCTACATTGATATACACCGCACATATTAACTGATATCAGAATATTTGGAAATACCAAATTTTGGTTTATTTTTTAACCTGATTTATGTCATCCTTGCAGAAGAACTTATCGTGGCTGACATAAATGTGACCTCTTACATAAAGAACATTAGCACCGAATAGTGCTTGGAGATCGGATTTTTTTTTTTTTTTTTTTTTTTTTTTTTTTGATAAAGTGTTTTGTGATTATTTTCTTTCACCTATTCCTATACAAGGGAGTGTTGTGCCTTCCTTTCTTGAGAAGGATGCACTGGTGGAAAGTTATATTTTTTTAAAAGTCACTTTCATGAGTGTATACTATGTCTCTCAGGTTTACTTTGCTGGATCAGGACGTTTGAAAAATGTTCAAGCTGCACTTTACAGAGGCAAAGCACTGAAATGTAGTCGATGTGGAAGACCTGGTGCTACAATTGGGTGTCGTGTCGATCGCTGCCCAAAAACGTATCACTTGGTTAGACCCCTTATTAACTTCACTTATTAATCTTTCTATTACCTTTTAAAGCAATTAGTCCATTGTTATTATTTCCCCTAGGCTTGCAGCCGAGCAGAAGGTTGTATATTTGACCATCGAAAGTTCCTCATAGCTTGCTGTGATCACAGACGTCTCTTTCAGCCTCATGGAATCAAGCACACACTACAAATTAGAAGGAGAAAAGCTAGGAAGCTGCAGTTGGAAATAAGAAAACATTCAAATGATGCTTTGAGAAAAGATTTAGAAGCTGAAGAAAAATGGTTTGAAAATTGTGGAGAAGATGAAGAATTTTTAAAACGTGAAGGTAAAAGGCTTAACCGAGACATACAAAGAATTGCACCTACATACATTGGTGGTTGCTCTGAAAATGGGAAAAAATATCAAGGGTGGGAATCGGTGGCCGGACTTCAAAATGTAATCCAATGCATGAAAGAAGTAGTGATATTACCACTCCTTTATCCTGATTTCTTTGATAATATGGGTCTTACTCCTCCTAGGGGTGTTCTTTTGCATGGATATCCAGGTACTGGTAAAACATTAGTTGTACGTTCATTAATTGGCGCATGTTCTCAAGGCGATAAACGGATAGCCTATTTTGCACGTAAAGGAGCTGATTGTTTGGGGAAGTATGTTGGTGATGCGGAGCGTCAGCTGAGACTTCTGTTCCAAGAGGCTGAGAAATCTCAGCCATCCATAATATTTTTTGATGAAATTGACGGTTTAGCTCCGGCTAGGTCTAGAAATCAAGACCAGACACATAGTTCTGTTGTGTCAACTTTACTTTCTTTGATGGATGGTTTGAAATCTCGCGGTTCAGTTATAGTGATAGGTGCTACAAACAGACCTGATACTATTGATCCAGCTCTAAGGCGTCCCGGAAGGTTTGATCGAGAGATATATTTTCCATTGCCTTCAGAGAAGGATAGATCTGCAATTCTAGCACTCCATACTAAGAGTTGGCCCAACCCATTATCAGGGACCTTGTTATCAAGGATTGCAAAACAAACAGTTGGTTATGCAGGTGCAGACCTGCAAGCTCTGTGCACTCAGGCAGCAATGAATGCTTTGAAAAGAAATTTCCCTTTAAAAGAATTTTTATCTGCTGCAGAGAGAGGGTCGTTGCACGGTAGACTTCCTTCAATCCCGTCGCTTCATTTTGAAGAGCAAGATTGGTTATCTGCTCTTGCACATGCCCCACCACCTTGTTCTAAAAGAGAAGCAGGAATAGCTGCAAATGATGTGGTTTCTTTGCCTCTCCCAAAACATCTTCTTCCATGCTTTTTAGAAGCATTGTTAATTTTGCTCATTTCTTTCTACAGCGACGAGAGAATATGGTTGCCAACTGTCATTTCTAAGGCAGCAATCTCTTGTAAAAGCGTTATATTCTCTTCTTTAGATGAGTGTAAACTCCCTGGAGCTTCTTGGAAATCTCATCTTCATCATTTGATTCACCAAGAACACACAAGGAAGAAACTGGAGGAAATTCTTTCTAATCATGGCTTAGTTAGTGGGGATTCCTGTTTAACTTCTGATGATGACAAAGACAGTTTGGATTCATTTACTTTAAAACGTAATGGCTTGGATATGTACAATAAAATAACAACAAGATCGTCTGGATTTAGGGCACTGATAACTGGAAGTGTGAAATCAGGTCATCAGCATTTAGCTTCATGCATCCTCAGTGGTTTTATGGGCAATGTTGAAATCCAGAAGGTTACTTTAGCAACTATATCTCAAGAAGGACATGGTGACCAACTTCAAGGCTTAACATGTATACTATGTATGTATGATCCTAATTTATCATCTATGCTTCTCAAGTTTAAAGTACAACATCCATGATTTTGAAGAAACTGCAAATTAAATTCAGTGGTCTATCATAGTAATTTTTTAGCTCTCGGCCAGGGTTTATGTAACTTTTTGGAGGCACGCGTTGCGTCCACACAAAACTAAGAGTATATCTTCAGAGATACTAATCCAATTGATAAACTAAAATTTTGTGCACAAATGTTTTTGTACCACAATATTTTTGTAAATCATACTACAATTTATTTGTTCAGTGAACTTTTGTTAAATACATTTTTTGTCACTTTAATCATACTAGGGAACCACATTTATGTGATTCATATTTGCACAACCTCCTATGTTTTCACTAATTTCAAACTAGTTCATTAGTATTTTTACACTAACACTTCATTTTTGTCACAGCAAAATGTATTAGTTTAGGAAGGTGTGTTATTTTCATGCCAAGGATTGAATTATGGGCTCTTAGTGGGAATGTGGAAGAAAATGGCGATGTGAGCGAAAAAGTTGAATTTATTTCAAGAATATGGAGTTCATTTGTTGAGCAGGTGGATTCTCTGTGCACAACTCAGTCTTTGATTATATTGGTAAGTTCAATGTAACATCATAAAAGTGGATGTGTACAATTTAATAATTCATGTTTTGCAAACTTATGTCTTGTGTAGCATGATGAGACTTTTGCTACGATCTGTACCCTGTTTATTGACACTAAATTAAGCTATTTGCATCAAGCTTGTAAGCAATTAATAGTATATCAACCCGAATTCGTGAAACTTTCCAATAACCGTTCGGAATTTGTTGAATGTAACTTGTCACAAGATTAATATATAGAAGCAACAAGCAATTTGTTTTCTTTTTACTTAATTGTGTCGTTCCATTTTGGTAAATGCTTAAGCTCATTTATGTTATTAGGGGTTAAATCTGGATTATCTATTGTGCCTTTTGACCTTTGTGCTTTCTCTTTTGATATCTATCTATTTGTCGCCGAAAATGCTACTATCACGGAATAAAAAAACATTTTTGTCAACTCCTCCCAGCTATCCTCTGAATTCCTCCAACTCCTCCCAACTTCACTATTCTAGCATTTTAACAGAAAATTGTTTTTATCGTAGCAGCGAAACTCATTTGCGCCTCATATTTTCCACCGACATGTTTATATGGTTTTCGGTTTTGATAGAAGCATTGTGAAGTTTGTTTTCATGGTACTTGAACGATTATCATTTTCGGAGTTCATAGCACATTTACGTGGTTACAAGTTAAAAAGTGCATTATCTTTTGCAACTTCTGCCTTTTGTGCTTTATCATTTGATATTTATCTGTTTGTACGTCATGTCTACAGGCAACATGTGAATTACAAAATCATGCATTATCTTTTGCAACTTCTGCCTTTTGTGCTTTATCATGTGATATTTATCAGTTTGCACGTCATGTTTACAGGCAACATGTGAATTACAAAATCATGAACTCCCTCATGGAATAAAGCATTTTTTCACGAATTGTGCATCTCATGTCAACCCAGCTTGTTCAGAGCACACAATACCACGATTTGTTGTGCAAATTGGTGGGAATTTTAACCAAGAATGGGTTATAGATTCATTTACAGAAAAACTATCCGATGATCTAGTTCGGAGTTTCATTCTGTTACTGTTTCAAAAGAACCATTCATGTATATCTCAAGATAAAACTAATTTATCAAATTCTCTAGAAGATAATGCTGGCGCTGAAAAGCCCAGCATGCCAAATGATATTAATCAGCAACATGCAACCACTGATTCCTTTCAAAGAACCGTACCAGATAAACCTCCAGTAAGTAATACAACACTAGCAATTGCAGCGTTTGGTTATCAAATTCTAAGGTATCCACAATTTGCTGAACTATGTTGGGTAACGTCAAAATTAAGGGACGGTCCCTCAGCGGATATTAATGGACCATGGAAAGGTTGGCCATTCAATTCTTGTGTGATGCATGGTAGCAGCTTCAGTAAAGAAAAAGGTAATCCTAGTGTGGTAAGAGGGTTAGTTGCTGTGGGATTACTGTCATATAAAGGTGTTTATGCATCAGTTGATGAAGTAGCTGTTGAAGTTAGAACAGTACTAGAAATTTTGGCTGGCGAAATTCGTGCCAAGCTGCTTGCTGGAAAAGATAGATGCCAGTACCTTAGAATCTTATCACAGGCAGCTTATTTTGAAGATATGGTCAACAGTTGGGCATACAAATTCCAGAGGTAATTAATGTTTAAAATCTTCATAGAAGTACTCATATATGACTTTTTTTTTTCATTTTTCCATTGTTTGCAGTTCTCCTATGCATAAGCCAACAGTTGAGTCAAACACAAAGGTAACTTCACTTGAAAAGAAACAAAGCGACGGCCAGTTAACTGACTCAGAAGGGATTTTACTAAAAGAAAAATCAAGTGTTGAAAAGGAGGAGCATGTACCACCAGAAAATACCGGAGTAGTTCCAGAGTCTATATCAGAAGATAATATTGGAACTCAAATCCAAGAAAATGGCATATTATCTGAAGTGCTCGAGCCCAAAACAAGTAGAAGTTCAGCAAAACCAATCATTGAAAACGAGCAGCGTATCGACTTAAACGAAGGCTTTACTACTGAGAAATCTCGCACAGTTACTGGCCAGACATCTTCCTTGCAGAATTCACGTTTATATACTTGTTGCTCCAGATGTTTGGATGATCTTCACGTGCTAGTTCGTGATGTTGCATTGCGATGCTGTGAATCTAGTGGTAGCTGTTCAACCATTGACGACATTAACAATGTCTTGTCTTCATGTTCTTTAAATATTATGACGACGTTTAGGAATAAAATTGCATTTGGGGGTAGTGATAAGGCAGCAGTGTATGAACAATGTGCTTGTCAAGACGTAGGCATCGGCGCCTTAGAGGACTTGCTTCTAGAAAAGGACTGCAAATGCCACTTTAGAAAAGGTAAAATTGATGCCATGGTGGAAAAGGAATGGAAACCTTTATTTGGAAAAAATGTGGCATATGTGATAAGAGACGGAGTGCTAGTATCTTCGAGCACCGAAGGGAGTGATGTACTCCAGTGCAAGTTTGATAAATTATGCCTTTGTTCAATGATGGATCCGATTCGTAGTATCATCAGATACGTGGATTGATGCGATGTATTCTTCATATGTATTGTTGCTTTAGCGATTACTTACATGACCTTTGGCTGTTTTAGTTGGTCTGCTTTTGAAGGCCTTTTTAGGGGAAATACTTTGTAAACACAGAGTTTTAAGAACTTGTGTTGCTCTACGGTGACGGCTATCTCTGTATGTTCTGTAACCTTTGGATTTGAGTATAATATTTGGTTAAGTAATTCTGTTTCATTGAGTTTAATTTCATTTTTTGTACAAGGATTTGTCACGATGTCCAATGTATGACCGAAATTTGTTGTTTATAATTGGGTTGCTTATTAGGTCTGCTTAATTGGTTAATGTCCTGCACTGGTTACGCTAAACTTATAAATGTGTTGTATCCTTTAGATGTTTATTCTCCGGGATGTCTATAACCTATTGGAAAATGGGTAATGTGCTGACTGTCGAGTTTTGGCAGCAAGGTTGAGGTGAATTACATATCTCACTCTTATTTATGACAAGAGAAGATCAATGTTTCTTAAGTATTGGAAACTAGAATTTTAATCATCAAAAGAGACTACCGACTTATTTGGAAATTCCGAAGTCTTTTATGTTTATTTTCCTTAAAAAATCAAGAGAAAGTAGTAGAATATGATGTTTGGATGTATCTCAGTTACAGCACAAAAACCATGAATTTATAATTTTGGTTTGAGCATCTGTTTTGTTAGAAATCGATTATTGTTTGCATCAAAATTGGTACAAATACTCAAAATAGAGAATATAGAAAAAGAAATGTGAAAAACTAAAATTAAAATAGGTAATAAACGCGTAACAATAAGTAAAATGCACAATGATTTATAGTGGTTTGACTTTGAATTACCAACGTACACTTTAAAGAAATTTTCTCTTTGTTGATGAAATTTAAAGATTATAGTGCTCGAATAGGTAGGAATTCAACGAGTACAAGAATAATTTGAGAATACAAGTAACAAAAAGAACCATTTCTCTACAATGCTTTATAGGTAAAGACAACTTCGAATCGCACGGAAATTTCGCTAGAAGAACCTCGAGGTAGAGACGAGTATGCCATAAAAATTCGGAGGTTTAACTCATAAGTTAACCGGATCGGTACTCGTCCTTGTGTGCATTCAATCGATATCGATCCCTCATACATATATGTATTGGCTTGTGCGATCTAAGGTGTGGATCCTCCAGTGTTTTATTCTCTTGTTTCTAAAGTTAGTTTGCGTAGTTGCATTGGTGTTTGCTGGATATTGTGGGATCCTCGTTGAACTCAAATTTGTATGGTCAAGTCATGGGATCAGTAATGATCCTTTGCTCGGGGAGAGTATCGATTTGTACCAAGACCAATCATGGACACAATTTTGTTGAATTCGCTTGACTGCTTGCCATGGCCGTATCTTTTTCCGATATCGGAAACTTTGGATCATCATTTTGCATTGTTTCTCTTGATAATCATCAAGTAGTGTTTTCTCGGATAGTCGGACATAGTTGGCCAAAAGGATAGATAGCATTCGACTCTTAAATTTCATCTTATTGCAAACACGACGTTCTTCGAATCAAGACAAGTTTGAATTATCTTAAATGATTTCATGTTGCTTTACGTATGGTCACTACCCTTTCAATAAATATCATGTGCGAAGAGATGTGCCTCTTGTGACTAATTGCGATGTTTGGTTGATATTTGGCACTATAAGTACAAAATTGCAAATTTTTTATAATCAAATTTGCTTAGTTCCATTGAGCTAATCAATTGAGTCAATAGGCCTCGGTAATCTAAACTATATCTCTCTCTAGAGCTCACATGTGATCATCCAATTTATGTTGAGTCAAGAAAACGGGCATCGAGCGTACACACGTGCGTGTATGTTCATGTATACACTTAAGTTGTCGGCTCCTAAGTACGTTCAAACGTAAATAGATCACAATCGAATTGAGCTGTGTACACACATGCACGGACGTATGCATGTGTGCCCGTTATACACACACATACACAAGGGACCCATGCTGATCCTTTTACTTAACTGATCGGTACCGATTCAGTATATATGAGGCTTAGCTTCTTTTTAGATTAGAACGCAGTTGATCAGCCCATATAAACTGTAACACCCTACCGTCCGCTAAGGTCACTCATAAGAGGGGAATGCCTTAGTTTCGGTGAAGTATTTTAAGTGAATATAGAACAGTAAAATTACAACAAGACAGATATAAGTAATACTTGAAAATTTAAATCATCATTTCATTGCAGCGGAAAGTAAAACATGTTTGGTTACATCACAAAACCATACAAGAGTCAAGTACAAAATATCCATCTTGATAAAAATAAGTACATAATCCCACTATGTAAACAATAGCCATAAAAGGAAAGATGAACTGAGCTTTACTTCAACGGTCCAAGCTCCAAAGGATAGATACAGCAATCTGATCAAAGCCCACTAGCACTAAGCCCACTCTGATAACCTGGGTTTGGGGGAAAAAGATAAAAACAACGGGGTCAGACATAAGTCTGAGTGAGTCCTATAACCCTAACAATACAATCGTTAAAGTAATTAGGGTATGATATAAACAAGGTATGGTACCTCTGGGGATAATGACTACACTAAGTAGCCAACTAAACACGGGATGTACTATGATAACCGAAAAGACACATTTATCCACCCAAGGATAATTACTAGATTACACCATCCCAGACTTATCCACCCAAGGGTAATTCCTACACTGCACCACAACAGTTCCACCTACCAAGAGTAATTCCTACTTAAAGGTTGATCCCACTAAATGTACTTAGTAATTTTTACCCAGTAGTTTCGTGTACCCCTAGCTAATTACCTAGGTGTACCCACTACTCCCAAGCGATCGGCTCCCTAACGTAGATATCCGTGCTGGTCCCACAATGGGGTGTATCATTTCCCCAAAGTGGCAACCTGATAATATCAACGGTGCACGGCTTTATACCTACACGATGCAACAACGACTTACTAACCAGCCCGGGTCCACACACGCATATGAAACCCGTTGGTCTTACGTTGCCACCGCTAACCCGTTTTGGCCTCTTATAGTCAAGCCCAATATGCGTGTCCCGTCACTCGACTTGAGTCGAGCCCACTAAGATACGTTTGGGATATTGGTTGAGATGGGCCCCCACAAGCTACCACCTAAGCTTGTTATTCTATCTAGTGTATTCCACTTAACCCTTTTTAATAATCATGTCTACCTTCATGTTATAAATCCTAGTTAAGTCATTTAATCATATTTTAATTATCACTCAAGGCACCCACTAGATTTCCACATGCCACCCAAGTCATTTACTTAATTCCCACATGCCACCCGAGGCACTTACCTAACCCTTTAATCATGTTTAATTACATGTTCTACTTTGGTTAAGTATTCTAATCGTATTTTCTATTGCTACCCAAGGCAACCCACTAGTTTTCTCATGCCACCCAAGGCACCCCACTAGTTACTACAAGTCACCCAAGGCACCCACTTAACCCTCATGCCCCACTACATGCTTATATGGTTAACTGTTTCTTAATTAATTAAGACCGTGATCCTCATAAAGACCTCTCACATTAGACTATCTTTTATGACCGCTGGTTAAGCCGGTTGGGTCCGGGCAGCCTTATGTCATAACCGAGTCTAACCTCGTGTCTTTACATTAATCACGTATTTAGTTTGTGCCTAAGACCTCTCACATTGGGCTAACATTTGTAGCAACTGGTTAAGCCGGTTGGGTCCGGGCAGTTTTACGCTACAACTGAGTCCAACCTCGTGTCTTAGTCGATTAATTACACCTAATTAATCACCCTCACAATTTATATTAATTATCCCTAATTAATATCAAGTTTTTCATAACATGGGTAGACCTAACTCAATAGGTAAATTCCCATGGGGTAGACCTAACTCAATAGGTAAATTCCCACTTATGTTAATTTATTTTTTTATGGTATGCTTAATCATACCCAACCATACTTTTATTAACATATTTATTAACCCCATCGTTCCCCACGCAAATCGTTCTCATTTCACGATATAATAAAAGGGAAGATCATCACAAACATCATGGGTTTAACCAAATCTTAGCATATAACTTTGTCATGGGTTAAGAGGATGTCAACTTGCATAAATGAGCATATATTAACCCAACTACATTTAACCCAAACTTGCATATTATCACACATGACTTGCATAACATATTGCATATGAACTTGCATATTATCATACACATATCTTGCATATCATGAAGAACTTGCATATAAGCATTCACATAACTTGCATAACATGTTAAATTTGCATATAAGCATTCACATAGCTTGCATAAGCATACATAACTTGCATAACATGTTGAACTTGCATATAAGCATTCACATAACTTGCATAACATGTTAAATTTGCATATAAGCATATACATAACTTGCATATGAATTTGCATAACAACCTACACATAACTTACATAACATCATACACATAACTTGCATATGAACTTGTTAAACATGCATAAACCCACTTGTTAAACATGCTTAAACCAACTTATTAAACATGCATAATATCACATACTTAGCATGAATAGAATCACATACTAAACTTGTATAATATCATATACTTAGCATGCATAGAATCACATACTAAACTTGCATAATAGATCAATGTTCAACTTAGTGTTTTGCATCATAATCATCATGAAACATAGCACCAAACTTGCATATAGATGTCATGACTACATAACATTAAACTTGCATGACATATGGTATATAACTTGCAAAACACATAACATACACTACACAAAGCTTGCATAAACACATTGATCCTCAAACATATCCATACATCACCATATCCTATCTTAATCAATTTAACAATTGATTATTAAGGAGATAGAATCTCACCAAAACAAAATTAGCAAACTAATGGAGAAGATTAAGAGGCTAGAAGTTGATTTGGAATGCTATCCCTTCTCTAATTTTGATGGAGGCTCCTTCAAGTTTCATTTTGCCATAGTTTAGTTACTAGATTTAATTATGAATGAATTAGGGTAGGGTTAGGGTCTTATTTATAGGATTAGGTAGTGTTTCTAGGCCCTTAGATTAACCCTAGATTAGATTAGGACCCTTAGATTTCGGAACTCTCTAGAACCAGCCCTCCAAGCCAGCCTAAAACCCAACCTGGTGCAACCTGGTGCACCCAGGTTCACTGGACGCCACCCCCCTGTCGACAGGCAAGTCGACAGGCAAGTCGACACCCCTGTCGACAGGCCTGTCGACAGCCCTATCGACATGGGTAGGGCGGGAATCTTCCCGCCTGACCCTGCCTGTTCCATTCCAAAATCTGCAATTTAAATTTTAAATCTGTTTTTAGTTTTGAATTTTCTGCAAACTTCATTGGGCCATAACTGGGCCATACGGACTCCGATTTTCGAAAACTCAGACTCTATTTTGCGTATTTTTCCGAGACGAACGCAATGACGCAGCCCGTTTCCCCCAATTCTCACATCTGAGATTATTTATCCTGTAATTAGTGAATTTTAGCATTAACCGAAATTCGGGGTGTTACATTCTCCCCTCCTTAAAGGATTTCGTCCCCGAAATCTCTAAGCTAAGGAGAACGTATATCCTACCATCCAAACAACCATCTACTCAATCCATTAAACACGGGCATCCATTGTCCTTAAAACAATTTCTAATGATGTATGAGCATATGCAAAAAGTGTGTGTATATGTTCCCTATCTAATGTACGAACATATGCAAACCATGACAGTGCCATGCATCCAATATGTATGCGAGATAACCCTATCGACACATACAGTATCTATATGAGTGCACAACCATTCACCAAAATGCATCATCCATATGATAACACAATCATTATACATCCATAAATATAGCTACCTACACACAATTATATGCAATATGCAATATGAAGTGACTGAGCCGATCTAGTGCCTAGAGTGTGTATATATGCATCCACGAGCAACCACTAGCAAACACTTGCATCCACTTGCATCCATCAACCATAACATGTCTCAAACACATGTTTCAACCATAGGTTTACCCTATCTAAAGGTCAAACAGTACTAACGAGAGGACATACTAAAGATAAGATAAGTACTAGGCTAGCGATAAAGGAGAAGTTAAAAGACATACTCTCAAAAAGAAATGGATACAAAGAACGCATCTTTGCTTCCGTCTCCCAAGTAGCATTGCTTTCGTTATCTCCCCATTGCACCTTAACTAGCTGAACTTCTCTGATCCTCAACTTCCTAGTTTCTGACCCAAGGATGCGAATAGGAGCTCGTCGAATCGTCGCATCACGCTCTACTTCCACTTCTCTAAGTAAGCTCGGCTCTACCACCTATGCGGTCTCCTGTAGGCACTTCCTCAAATGTGACACATGGAATATATCATGTACACCACTAAGTCTCTCAGGCAACTCTACCCTATATGCCATCCGTCCAATCCTTTCCTTAATAGGAAACGGTCCAACAAACCTTGGTGCTAACTTCCCAACAGATCCAAAGCGAACCACATTCCGCAACGGAGATATCTTGATAAAAAGCATGTCCTAATATCAAACTCAAGCTCTGTTCTCCTCTTGTCCGCATAAGATTCCTCCGCTTTCATCCTTCTTCGAATCAAATCAATCTTCTCTGAAATCTTTCTAATCATATCAGGCCCAAGCAAGATCTTATCCGTAGATTCCCACCAACATGTAGGTGATCAACAAGGCCTTCCATAAAGAGCTTCAAAAGGTGTCATACCAATACTGGACTGAAAGCTGCTATTATATGCGAACTCCACCAACGGAAGATGCTCTTCCTCTAAAATCCAAAATACATAACCTCAAAAAGGTCTTCTAAAATACGATTCACCCTCTCGGTCTGGCCATCCGTCTGAGGATGATATGCGGTACTCAAACATAACTGAGTCCCTACCGCCTCTCGCAAACTCTCCCAAAACTCACTAGTGAAGATAGGATCTCGATCGCACACTTTACTGGAAGGTATACCATGTAATCTAATAATCTCTCGAAGGTAAACTGAAGCTAGACATGGAATAGTCCTCTTGCTCTTCACGGGTATGAAATGGGCACACTTAGTAAGTCTATCTACCATAAGCCCGATCCCCGTATTACCCTTCCTTGATTTCGGTAATCCAACGAGACACTATCCCACTTCCCATTACGGAACTTCCAACGGGTGAAGCAACCCTCCGGGCTTCTTCTGTTCCGCTTTCACTTGTTAGCACACCAAGCATCTAGCGACATACTTGGCCGCGTCTTTCTTCATATTGGCCCAAAAGAAAACTCGCTTCATGTCTTGGTACATCTTGCCCCTACCGGGATGAATGGTCATCTTCGACCGATGTGTATCATCAAGTATAGCCTTCCTCAAACCCCTGTCTTGCGGTACACAAAGTCTACTGTCTCTACGCAACCACCCCTTACCATCTAGGGTGTACCTACTCAAATGGCTGGACGACCCCCTCCTCGTGAGCTTCTCTACTAACTCATCCAACTGTGGGTCGTCTCGCTGTGCTTCACCAACACGCCCCAAAAGAGTAGGCCTAACCTCCAAGGAGGCTAGCAAACCGGGTACAAAGTCAACGGAAGGTCTAAAGTCAAACATAGAAATAAACCCTAAGCTCCGTTGTTTAACGATCAATAAACTCAAGGACAACCTTTTTCTTCTTAAGGCGTCTGTTACCATGTTTCCCTTGCTCGGGGTATACGCTATCTCAAACTCATAAGATGTTAAAAAAAAAAATCCCATCCAAAATCATCACAACCGTCCATCTCTCACGCAGACCACCCTAGTCGAATTCGACATCCCCCAAATGCAAGCCCCAAAGGCCTAAACCAATATCAGACAAACACCCAAGGGATATCTCCTTCGAGTTCAGGCGACCTACGTGAGATGATACTAGTAAAAATGGCTAAATAATTAAGCCTTTGACCAACTTTGGATGTCCTTGCCAGTCTCGCTCCAAAACCACCGTTTATCCCATAACTGGCTTCGCTCACCCTATTGAGCACATACGAAAACTTATTTTGCTCCTAGAAAAACCAAGGTGTCATTACAAAGACCATTACAAACTTATTTAGGTACTCCCTGAACACCCTTCTCATCAAATCAACAAAGTATGCGGGGTGTTCGTCAAACCAAATAGCATTACCAGCCACTCATAAAAACCATCCGGAGTCCTAACGACAGTCTTCTCCATACTATTCTCAGCCACTCTCAACTGACGAAACCCCGTGGCTAAGTCCAACTGCAAAAATACTGAGGCGCCAACTAACTTGATCAAAGAGATCATCAATCCTCGGCAATGGGTGTCTATTCTTCTTTGTGAGTTTATTTAGTTCTCTCTAGCCTACACAAAGTCTGAGGGACCCACCCGCCTTCGTGGCAAAAACTATTGGAGCACCCCACTCCGATATACTTCGTCTTATGAACCCCTTCTCAAGCAAATCGCCTACTTCCTTATGGAGTTCCCTCTTCTCACGAGGAGCCTTGTGGCACACTGGCCAAGTCACTGGTTTGGCATTGTTTACCAGATATATTCGGAAGTCAATCTCCCGCTCCGGAGGTAAGCCCTTCACCTTCTCAAACACATCCGAGTATTCCCGGACCACTCTAACAGATCGCAAACTCTCGACCGATGTGTCAAGCGATTCTAGATAACTTAGCATAACAGATTTTATGGGATTACAAGAGATCTCGAGAGTGTTACCCAAGCGGGTCATAAGCCTAACAACTCTCCCTTCAAAATCAAGAACGGCACCCCTACTGGATAACCAGTCCATGCTCACAACTAACCCATAGCCCGTGAAGCCCAACAAGCATCACATCTCAACTCAACGCTAAGTATAGAAACTTTCAAACCCAAACACATCATGGAGCCCCAATTGGGTTTGAAACAACTAAGGGATCATCTACCAAACTGGTGTCTAAGTGCAGTGACTCACTAACAATGATGAGATAAACGAACTCGATGCGTCAGAATCAAATAAAGTTCGAATCAGATAATATAGAAATCCCAAATTCCAACCTAGACGGTCCTATCCCCATCTGGTACACTAGCCGTGAGGGAATACAACCACCCTCCAGGAGATTCCGAACCTTGCCCTTGCCCCTTTGGATAATCCTAATAAAATGTCCTATTCCTCCTAAAGGATAACTACTCGCCTTCCGCCTTCTTTTTCCCATTCTCCACTCGCAACCTTCCACCAATGAGGTTTCATCCTTCATTAACCAAACAACTATTCAAGCCTTCCTCCCATTGTCCATCCAATAAGTAACTACAAGTCCTCCTCCTTCTTGAACCTACTTCTAATCCAACTAATGTCTAAGTCCCTTGAAGTGGTTTTCCATTCTTATCTATCTTAGAAAGATCGTCTATACGCGGAGGGGAAACTCAAAATGAGAGAGAGGAAGAGATTCAAAACGGAGAATTCGAAAGATATAGATATGGCTATTGGGGATTATGCTTTTCTTTCAAAAACTTTTCTCTTAAAAGACATGTTTTTGAAAATACTCCTTTCAAAAATATTCTTAGAAAATAGTTTTTCTAAAAAAATTATCTGTTCTGGTAACCTTAAGCTCTGATACCACGTGTAACACCCTACCGTCCGCTAAGGTCACTCATAAGAGGGGAATGCCTTAGTTTCGGTGAAGTATTTTAAGTGAATATAGAACAGTAAAATTACAACAAGACAGATATAAGTAATACTTGAAAATTTAAATCATCATTTCATTGCAGCGGAAAGTAAAACATGTTTGGTTACATCACAAAACCATACAAGAGTCAAGTACAAAATATCCATCTTGATAAAAATAAGTACATAATCCCACTATGTAAACAATAGCCATAAAAGGAAAGATGAACTGAGCTTTACTTCAACGGTCCAAGCTCCAAAGGATAGATACAGCAATCTGATCAAAGCCCACTAGCACTAAGCCCACTCTGATAACCTGGGTTTGGGGGAAAAAGATAAAAACAACGGGGTCAGACATAAGTCTGAGTGAGTCCTATAACCCTAACAATACAATCGTTAAAGTAATTAGGGTATGATATAAACAAGGTATGGTACCTCTGGGGATAATGACTACACTACGTAGCCAACTAAACACGGGATGTACTATGATAACCGAAAAGACACATTTATCCACCCAAGGATAATTACTAGATTACACCATCCCAGACTTATCCACCCAAGGGTAATTCCTACACTGCACCACAACAGTTCCACCTACCAAGAGTAATTCCTACTTAAAGGTTGATCCCACTAAATGTACTTAGTAATTTTTACCCAGTAGTTTCGTGTACCCCTAGCTAATTACCTAGGTGTACCCACTACTCCCAAGCGATCGGCTCCCTAACGTAGATATCCGTGCTGGTCCCACAATGGGGTGTATCATTTCCCCAAAGTGGCAACCTGATAATATCAACGGTGCACGGCTTTATACCTACACGATGCAACAACGACTTACTAACCAGCCCGGGTCCACACACGCATATGAAACCCGTTGGTCTTACGTTGCCACCGCTAACCCGTTTTGGCCTCTTATAGTCAAGCCCAATATGCGTGTCCCGTCACTCGACTTGAGTCGAGCCCACTAAGATACGTTTGGGATATTGGTTGAGATGGGCCCCCACAAGCTACCACCTAAGCTTGTTATTCTATCTAGTGTATTCCACTTAACCCTTTTTAATAATCATGTCTACCTTCATGTTATAAATCCTGGTTAAGTCATTTAATCATATTTTAATTATCACTCAAGGCACCCACTAGATTTCCACATGCCACCCAAGTCATTTACTTAATTCCCACATGCCACCCGAGGCACTTACCTAACCCTTTAATCATGTTTAATTACATGTTCTACTTTGGTTAAGTATTCTAATCGTATTTTCTATTGCTACCCAAGGCAACCCACTAGTTTTCTCATGCCACCCAAGGCACCCCACTAGTTACTACAAGTCACCCAAGGCACCCACTTAACCCTCATGCCCCACTACATGCTTATATGGTTAAGTGTTTCTTAATTAATTAAGACCGTGATCCTCATAAAGACCTCTCACATTAGACTATCTTTTATGACCGCTGGTTAAGCCGGTTGGGTCCGGGCAGCCTTATGTCATAACCGAGTCTAACCTCGTGTCTTTACATTAATCACGTATTTAGTTTGTGCCTAAGACCTCTCACATTGGGCTAACATTTGTAGCAACTGGTTAAGCCGGTTGGGTCCGGGCAGTTTTACGCTACAACTGAGTCCAACCTCGTGTCTTAGTCGATTAATTACACCTAATTAATCACCCTCACAATTTATATTAATTATCCCTAATTAATATCAAGTTTTTCATAACATGGGTAGACCTAACTCAATAGGTAAATTCCCATGGGGTAGACCTAACTCAATAGGTAAATTCCCACTTATGTTAATTTATTTTTTTATGGTATGCTTAATCATACCCAACCATACTTTTATTAACATATTTATTAACCCCATCGTTCCCCACGCAAATCGTTCTCATTTCACGATATAATAAAAGGGAAGATCATCACAAACATCATGGGTTTAACCAAATCTTAGCATATAACTTTGTCATGGGTTAAGAGGATGTCAACTTGCATAAATGAGCATATATTAACCCAACTACATTTAACCCAAACTTGCATATTATCACACATGACTTGCATAACATATTGCATATGAACTTGCATATTATCATACACATATCTTGCATATCATGTTGAACTTGCATATAAGCATTCACATAACTTGCATAACATGTTAAATTTGCATATAAGCATTCACATAGCTTGCATAAGCATACATAACTTGCATAACATGTTGAACTTGCATATAAGCATTCACATAACTTGCATAACATGTTAAATTTGCATATAAGCATATACATAACTTGCATATGAATTTGCATAACAACCTACACATAACTTACATAACATCATACACATAACTTGCATATGAACTTGTTAAACATGCATAAACCCACTTGTTAAACATGCTTAAACCAACTTATTAAACATGCATAATATCACATACTTAGCATGCATAGAATCACATACTAAACTTGTATAATATCATATACTTAGCATGCATAGAATCACATACTAAACTTGCATAATAGATCAATGTTCAACTTAGTGTTTTGCATCATAATCATCATGAAACATAGCACCAAACTTGCATATAGATGTCATGACTACATAACATTAAACTTGCATGACATATGGTATATAACTTGCAAAACACATAACATACACTACACAAAGCTTGCATAAACACATTGATCCTCAAACATATCCATACATCACCATATCCTATCTTAATCAATTTAACAATTGATTATTAAGGAGATAGAATCTCACCAAAACAAAATTAGCAAACTAATGGAGAAGATTAAGAGGCTAGAAGTTGATTTGGAATGCTATCCCTTCTCTAATTTTGATGGAGGCTCCTTCAAGTTTCATTTTGCCATAATTTAGTTACTAGATTTAATTATGAATGAATTAGGGTAGGGTTAGGGTCTTATTTATAGGATTAGGTAGTGTTTCTAGGCCCTTAGATTAACCCTAGATTAGATTAGGACCCTTAGATTTCGGAACTCTCTAGAACCAGCCCTCCAAGCCAGCCTAAAACCCAACCTGGTGCAACCTGGTGCACCCAGGTTCACTGGACGCCACCCACCTGTCGACAGGCAAGTCGACAGGCAAGTCGACACCCCTGTCGACAGGCCTGTCGACAGCCCTGTCGACATGGGTAGGGCGGGAATCTTCCCGCCTGACCCTGCCTGTTCCATTCCAAAATCTGCAATTTAAATTTTAAATCTGTTTTTAGTTTTGAATTTTCTGCAAACTTCATTGGGCCATAACTGGGCCATACGGACTCCGATTTTCGAAAACTCGGACTCTATTTTGCGTATTTTTCCGAGACGAACGCAATGACGCAGCCCGTTTCCCCCAATTCTCACATCTGAGATTATTTATCCTGTAATTAGTGAATTTTAGCATTAACCGAAATTCGGGGTGTTACATTCTCCCCTCCTTAAAGGATTTCGTCCCCGAAATCTCTAAGCTAAGGAGAACGTATATCCTACCATCCAAACAACCATCTACTCAATCCATTAAACACGGGCATCCATTGTCCTTAAAACAATTTCTAATGATGTATGAGCATATGCAAAAAGTGTGTGTATATGTTCCCTATCTAATGTACGAACATATGCAAACCATGATAGTGCCATGCATCCAATATGTATGCGAGATAACCCTATCGACACATACAGTATCTATATGAGTGCACAACCATTCACCAAAATGCATCATCCATATGATAACACAATCATTATACATCCATAAATATAGCTACCTACACACAATTATATGCAATATGCAATATGAAGTGACTGAGCCGATCTAGTGCCTAGAGTGTGTATATATGCATCCACGAGCAACCACTAGCAAACACTTGCATCCACTTGCATCCATCAACCATAACATGTCTCAAACACATGTTTCAACCATAGGTTTACCCTATCTAAAGGTCAAACAGTACTAACGAGAGGACATACTAAAGATAAGATAAGTACTAGGCTAGCGATAAAGGAGAAGTTAAAAGACATACTCTCAAAAAGAAATGGATACAAAGAACGCATCTTTGCTTCCGTCTCCCAAGTAGCATTGCTTTCGTTATCTCCCCATTGCACCTTAACTAGCTGAACTTCTCTGATCCTCAACTTCCTAGTTTCTGACCCAAGGATGCGAATAGGAGCTCGTCGAATCGTCGCATCACGCTCTACTTCCACTTCTCTAAGTAAGCTCGGCTCTACCACCTATGCGGTCTCCTGTAGGCACTTCCTCAAATGTGACACATGGAATATATCATGTACACCACTAAGTCTCTCAGGCAACTCTACCCTATATGCCATCCGTCCAATCCTTTCCTTAATAGGAAACGGTCCAACAAACCTTGGTGCTAACTTCCCAACAGATCCAAAGCGAACCACATTCCGCAACGGAGATATCTTGATAAAAAGCATGTCCTAATATCAAACTCAAGCTCTGTTCTCCTCTTGTCCGCATAAGATTCCTCCGCTTTCATCCTTCTTCGAATCAAATCAATCTTCTCTGAAATCTTTCTAATCATATCAGGCCCAAGCAAGATCTTATCCGTAGATTCCCACCAACATGTAGGTGATCAACAAGGCCTTCCATAAAGAGCTTCAAAAGGTGTCATACCAATACTGGACTGAAAGCTGCTATTATATGCGAACTCCACCAACGGAAGATGCTCTTCCTCTAAAATCCAAAATACATAACCTCAAAAAGGTCTTCTAAAATACGATTCACCCTCTCGGTCTGGCCATCCGTCTGAGGATGATATGCGGTACTCAAACATAACTGAGTCCCTACCGCCTCTCGCAAACTCTCCCAAAACTCACTAGTGAAGATAGGATCTCGATCGCACACTTTACTGGAAGGTATACCATGTAATCTAATAATCTCTCAAAGGTAAACTGAAGCTAGACATGGAATAGTCCTCTTGCTCTTCACGGGTATGAAATGGGCACACTTAGTAAGTCTATCTACCATAAGCCCGATCCCCGTATTACCCTTCCTTGATTTCGGTAATCCAACGAGACACTATCCCACTTCCCATTACGGAACTTCCAACGGGTGAAGCAACCCTCCGGGCTTCTTCTGTTCCGCTTTCACTTGTTAGCACACCAAGCATCTAGCGACATACTTGGCCGCGTCTTTCTTCATATTGGCCTAAAAGAAAACTCGCTTCATGTCTTGGTACATCTTGCCCCTACCGGGATGAATGGTCATCTTCGACCGATGTGTATCATCAAGTATAGCCTTCCTCAAACCCCTGTCTTGCGGTACACAAAGTCTACCGTCTCTACGCAACCACCCCTTACCATCTAGGGTGTACCTACTCAAATGACTGGACGACCCCCTCCTCGTGAGCTTCTCTACTAACTCATCCAACTGTGGGTCGTCTCGCTGTGCTTCGCCAACACGCCCCAAAAGAGTAGGCCTAACCTCCAAGGAGGCTAGCAAACCGGGTACAAAGTCAACGGAAGGTCTAAAGTCAAACATAGAAATAAACCCTAAGCTCCGTTGTTTAACGATCAATAAACTCAAGGACAACCTTTTTCTTCTTAAGGCGTCTGTTACCATGTTTCCCTTGCTCGGGGTATACGCTATCTCAAACTCATAAGATGTTAAAAAAAAATCCCATCCAAAATCATCACAACCGTCCATCTCTCACGCAGACCACCCTAGTCGAATTCGACATCCCCCAAATGCAAGCCCCAAAGGCCTAAACCAATATCAGACAAACACCCAAGGGATATCTCCTTCGAGTTCAGGCGACCTACGTGAGATGATACTAGTAAAAATGGCTAAATAATTAAGCCTTTGACCAACTTTGGATGTCCTTGCCAGTCTCGCTCCAAAACCACCGTTTATCCCATAACTGGCTTCGCTCACCCTATTGAGCACATACGAAAACTTATTTTGCTCCTAGAAAAACCAAGGTGTCATTACAAAGACCATTACAAACTTATTTAGGTACTCCCTGAACACCCTTCTCATCAAATCAACAAAGTATGCGGGGTGTTCGTCAAACCAAATAGCATTACCAGCCACTCATAAAAACCATCCGGAGTCCTAACGACAGTCTTCTCCATACTATTCTCAGCCACTCTCAACTGACGAAACCCCGTGGCTAAGTCCAACTGCAAAAATACTGAGGCGCCAACTAACTTGATCAAAGAGATCATCAATCCTCGGCAATGGGTGTCTATTCTTCTTTGTGAGTTTATTTAGTTCTCTCTAGCCTACACAAAGTCTGAGGGACCCACCCGCCTTCGTGGCAAAAACTATTGGAGCACCCCACTCCGATATACTTCGTCTTATGAACCCCTTCTCAAGCAAATCGCCTACTTCCTTATGGAGTTCCCTCTTCTCACGAGGAGCCTTGTGGCACACTGGCCAAGTCACTGGTTTGGCATTGTTTACCAGATATATTCGGAAGTCAATCTCCCGCTCCGGAGGTAAGCCCTTCACCTTCTCAAACACATCCGAGTATTCCCGGACCACTCTAACAGATCGCAAACTCTCGACCGATGTGTCAAGCGATTCTAGATAACTTAGCATAACAGATTTTATGGGATTACAAGAGATCTCGAGAGTGTTACCCAAGCGGGTCATAAGCCTAACAACTCTCCCTTCAAAATCAAGAACGGCACCCCTACTGGATAACCAGTCCATGCTCACAACTAACCCATAGCCCGTGAAGCCCAACAAGCATCACATCTCAACTCAACGCTAAGTATAGAAACTTTCAAACCCAAACACATCATGGAGCCCCAATTGGGTTTGAAACAACTAAGGGATCATCTACCAAACTGGTGTCTAAGTGCAGTGACTCACTAACAATGATGAGATAAACGAACTCGATGCATCAGAATCAAATAAAGTTCGAATCAGATAATATAGAAATCCCAAATTCCAACCTAGACGGTCCTATCCCCATCTGGTACACTAGCCGTGAGGGAATACAACCACCCTCCAGGAGATTCCGAACCTTGCCCTTGCCCCTTTGGATAATCCTAATAAAATGTCCTATTCCTCCTAAAGGATAACTACTCGCCTTCCGCCTTCTTTTTCCCATTCTCCACTCGCAACCTTCCACCAATGAGGTTTCATCCTTCATTAACCAAACAACTATTCAAGCCTTCCTCCCATTGTCCATCCAATAAGTAACTACAAGTCCTCCTCCTTCTTGAACCTACTTCTAATCCAACTAATGTCTAAGTCCCTTGAAGTGGTTTTCCATTCTTATCTATCTTAGAAAGATCGTCTATACGCGGAGGGGAAACTCAAAATGAGAGAGAGGAAGAGATTCAAAACGGAGAATTCGAAAGATATAGATATGGCTATTGGGGATTATGCTTTTCTTTCAAAAACTTTTCTCTTAAAAGACATGTTTTTGAAAATACTCATTTCAAAAATATTCTTAGAAAATAGTTTTTCTAAAAATTTTATCTGTTCTGGTAACCTTAAGCTCTGATACCACGTGTAACACCCTACCGTCCGCTAAGGTCACTCATAAGAGGGGAATGCCTTAGTTTCGGTGAAGTATTTTAAGTGAATATAGAACAGTAAAATTACAACAAGACAGATATAAGTAATACTTGAAAATTTAAATCATCATTTCATTGCAGCGGAAAGTAAAACATGTTTGGTTACATCACAAAACCATACAAGAGTCAAGTACAAAATATCCATCTTGATAAAAATAAGTACATAATCCCACTATGTAAACAATAGCCATAAAAGGAAAGATGAACTGAGCTTTACTTCAACGGTCCAAGCTCCAAAGGATAGATACAGCAATCTGATCAAAGCCCACTAGCACTAAGCCCACTCTGATAACCTGGGTTTGGGGGAAAAAGATAAAAACAACGGAGTCAGACATAAGTCTGAGTGAGTCCTATAACCCTAACAATACAATCGTTAAAGTAATTAGGGTATGATATAAACAAGGTATGGTACCTCTGGGGATAATGACTACACTACGTAGCCAACTAAACACGGGATGTACTATGATAATCGAAAAGACACATTTATCCACCCAAGGATAATTACTAGATTACACCATCCCAGACTTATCCACCCAAGGGTAATTCCTACACTGCACCACAACAGTTCCACCTACCAAGAGTAATTCCTACTTAAAGGTTGATCCCACTAAATGTACTTAGTAATTTTTACCCAGTAGTTTCGTGTACCCCTAGCTAATTACCTAGGTGTACCCACTACTCCCAAGCGATCGGCTCCCTAACGTAGATATCCGTGCTGGTCCCACAATGGGGTGTATCATTTCCCCAAAGTGGCAACCTGATAATATCAACGGTGCACGGCTTTATACCTACACGATGCCACAACGACTTACTAACCAGCCCGGGTCCACACACGCATATGAAACCCGTTGGTCTTACGTTGCCACCGCTAACCCGTTTTGGCCTCTTATAGTCAAGCCCAATATGCGTGTCCCGTCACTCGACTTGAGTCGAGCCCACTAAGATACGTTTGGGATATTGGTTGAGATGGGCCCCCACAAGCTACCACCTAAGCTTGTTATTCTATCTAGTGTATTCCACTTAACCCTTTTTAATAATCATGTCTACCTTCATGTTATAAATCCTGGTTAAGTCATTTAATCATATTTTAATTATCACTCAAGGCACCCACTAGATTTCCACATGCCACCCAAGTCATTTACTTAATTCCCACATGCCACCCGAGGCACTTACCTAACCCTTTAATCATGTTTAATTACATGTTCTACTTTGGTTAAGTATTCTAATCGTATTTTCTATTGCTACCCAAGGCAACCCACTAGTTTTCTCATGCCACCCAAGGCACCCCACTAGTTACTACAAGTCACCCAAGGCACCCACTTAACCCTCATGCCCCACTACATGCTTATATGGTTAAGTGTTTCTTAATTAATTAAGACTGTGATCCTCATAAAGACCTCTCACATTAGACTATCTTTTATGACCGCTGGTTAAGCCGGTTGGGTCCGGGCAGCCTTATGTCATAACCGAGTCTAACCTCGTGTCTTTACATTAATCACGTATTTAGTTTGTGCCTAAGACCTCTCACATTGGGCTAACATTTGTAGCAACTGGTTAAGCCGGTTGGGTCCGGGCAGTTTTACGCTACAACTGAGTCCAACCTCGTGTCTTAGTCGATTAATTACACCTAATTAATCACCCTCACAATTTATATTAATTATCCCTAATTAATATCAAGTTTTTCATAACATGGGTAGACCTAACTCAATAGGTAAATTCCCATGGGGTAGACCTAACTCAATAGGTAAATTCCCACTTATGTTAATTTATTTTTTTATGGTATGCTTAATCATACCCAACCATACTTTTATTAACATATTTATTAACCCCATCGTTCCCCACGCAAATCGTTCTCATTTCACGATATAATAAAAGGGAAGATCATCACAAACATCATGGGTTTAACCAAATCTTAGCATATAACTTTGTCATGGGTTAAGAGGATGTCAACTTGCATAAATGAGCATATATTAACCCAACTACATTTAACCCAAACTTGCATATTATCACACATGACTTGCATAACATATTGCATATGAACTTGCATATTATCATACACATATCTTGCATATCATGTTGAACTTGCATATAAGCATTCACATAACTTGCATAACATGTTAAATTTGCATATAAGCATTCACATAGCTTGCATAAGCATACATAACTTGCATAACATGTTGAACTTGCATATAAGCATTCACATAACTTGCATAACATGTTAAATTTGCATATAAGCATATACATAACTTGCATATGAATTTGCATAACAACCTACACATAACTTACATAACATCATACACATAACTTGCATATGAACTTGTTAAACATGCATAAACCCACTTGTTAAACATGCTTAAACCAACTTATTAAACATGCATAATATCACATACTTAGCATGCATAGAATCACATACTAAACTTGTATAATATCATATACTTAGCATGCATAGAATCACATACTAAACTTGCATAATAGATCAATGTTCAACTTAGTGTTTTGCATCATAATCATCATGAAACATAGCACCAAACTTGCATATAGATGTCATGACTACATAACATTAAACTTGCATGACATATGGTATATAACTTGCAAAACACATAACATACACTACACAAAGCTTGCATAAACACATTGATCCTCAAACATATCCATACATCACCATATCCTATCTTAATCAATTTAACAATTGATTATTAAGGAGATAGAATCTCACCAAAACAAAATTAGCAAACTAATGGAGAAGATTAAGAGGCTAGAAGTTGATTTGGAATGCTATCCCTTCTCTAATTTCGATGGAGGCTCCTTCAAGTTTCATTTTGCCATAATTTAGTTACTAGATTTAATTATGAATGAATTAGGGTAGGGTTAGGGTCTTATTTATAGGATTAGGTAGTGTTTCTAGGCCCTTAGATTAACCCTAGATTAGATTAGGACCCTTAGATTTCGGAACTCTCTAGAACCAGCCCTCCAAGCCAGCCTAAAACCCAACCTGGTGCAACCTGGTGCACCCAGGTTCACTGGACGCCACCCCCCTGTCGACAGGCAAGTCGACAGGCAAGTCGACACCCCTGTCGACAGGCCTGTCGACAGCCCTGTCGACATGGGTAGGGCGGGAATCTTCCCGCCTGACCCTGCCTGTTCCATTCCAAAATCTGCAATTTAAATTTTAAATCTGTTTTTAGTTTTGAATTTTCTGCAAACTTCATTGGGCCATAACTGGGCCATACGGACTCCGATTTTCGAAAACTCGGACTCTATTTTGCGTATTTTTCCGAGACGAACGCAATGACGCAGCCCGTTTCCCCCAATTCTCACATATGAGATTATTTATCCTGTAATCAGTGAATTTTAGCATTAACCGAAATTCGGGGTGTTACATAAACCATTATCTTCTTCTTACTTCTTTACTTTATCTCCATTCTGAACCTAAACCTCTACAGTCTCCACTGTTGGCATCCCAAGTCGAGAAACACTCATTTAATCCTCGCCAACCTTTTCCACATTCTTTGACGCCTTATTTGCATCAATGGTCCTCCACGTTAATCTAATCGCAGCTCAACCCAAAACCGATTTGTTAATAGGTAAGCTTCAATCTTCGCTTTCATGAGATTTAGATTAGGACATAGGCATGAGTTTGGTGTTTACCATTAGGCCCGACCTAAGGGCAACGAGAGCGAGACCGTCTCCTAGGGCAACAACGTCAGAGGTGGTGGAAGGGGCAAAAAATTATTGTAAATGCTTTTATAAAACTTGAATTAGTAGAATAGTAGGGCAATATATTACAAAAGCTATGCACATAGCAGTAGTTTGATTCTTCCGTTGTGTCGTTTCTGTCGCAGGTTCAATACTTGGCATTGATGATTAATATTTTTTTCACTTTCCCTGCTTTGATTATTTAAAAAATTTGTCTGGGCAAACATATACGCTTGAGCCGGCGCTGTTTACCATGTTTGTGGATAGTGACGATAGTATGACACTTAGGCTCGAAAATGGTGGCGTTGCATAGAAGGGATCAGTTGTTAGATTCGGAAGCCTGAGGCTTAGGGATCGACCATGGAGAATTGGAGATGGAGTCGAAGGGTCTGGGTGTGACTTGGCGCTGAGGGATCAGTCGTCACCATGAAGAAAACGATTTGCGATTGAGGCAAGCGTAAGAACCGGATCAACATGGCGGAATTTTTCAAAAATTTGCCTAAGTGTCTAGGCTAAGAGGAAGGGATCGGGTACGATCCCTTTCTCAAGTACTTGAGTTTTCTTCTCCTAGTATATCTTAAACATGGATTAGCATGCATAACTTTCAAACTTGAATACATACTATGGGACTTGGACACATGGATTAGGATTAAAGCACATAAATAGAATATCCCAGACTGAATCTTGAATTGAAACTTTTGCATATGCTTGAATACATTGGACTGTATGTAGGACTTGAACATGAAATGTCGAACTCCAGATTACCGGTAATCAATCCTAAAGCTCAGTAGAAATCCACAACCATCCATGTAAATGCCGAAAAAATTGTCAGTGATGATGGTTGCTCCAGTCAACCTCTAGATCTCGTCATCACTGTCTTTAAGTATATGAATTGGACACTTTAGCACGACACTACACACACTGTACTAGTTTATACTTTTCACCAAGATAACTGTTGCACATCATGATTTCGATGTCAAGTCGAGTATTCGACGATTTCAACTGTACTTACTCCATGGCAACACATCGACAAACCTAAAGGTCTTTAACAGGTTTCATGAAGCTCCCCACAATATTGTAGAGGGCATTAGAGAAGTTATCCCCTCCGGATTTTGACACATTGGAAGGAGTTGTAATCCTAGAAGATCCAATCCATTATGTGCCTTCGAGAATAGATGAAACAATACTGAAAAAATTTGTGATAAGCACAAAATTCCATCTAGAGAAGTATAAGTCCCAGGTCATACAGATAGAGCACATATGACCCTAAAAGATTTCACTGCATGTGATAGATATACATGGCTATTTAGTTATGTCTCACTATTCGACCTGTTATTCGTCAAATGCTACATTATACGAGATTAGCTCACATATAACATAACTATGCATTTCTTCTTGGGACGTATATTGTCTTTCTTGGGTACCTTCATAATTGGGTAGCAGGAATGGATATTTGGTTTATAATTTTCAACTTCAAGAAATGGAAGAAACTCCATCGTTAATTTTTCTAAAGGCGGTTCTAAATAATCACGTCTTAACCAAGGCATGGAACAAACTTAGCAATTTATAGCATGACTGGTTCTATATTTATTATCCACCCAGCTATGTGAAGCACTGGATTGAAGGACGTGAGTACTGTTCTCAACTCCATCAAATGTTTATATGTTAACCAAGTTGTATCTCTTAGTAAACATGATTTCTTAGTGAGACCGATGGGTCAGGAATATGAATCTGATGTGGCAACCCTCAAAGGAACTGATGAAACACTTAGAGATGTACAACTCTTCATCACTGAAGATTAAACATCCCACCTCTGTTAAGGTCACTCACAAAGGGAATGCCTTAATTTTGGTGGAGAATTATAGGTAAAAGACACAGATAATTTACAAGACAGACATATATAAGTAGTGGAAAAACTAAATTTATTTCATTCGTGGTTCATAACAAAAACATTACAGCAAACTGTCTCAAAACAACTTCCAAATGATTACGTCAGAATCTCTGTCTTGATTATAACATAAAGAAGCATAAAACAAAATAAAACTGCATAAATCCCCAAGTAGTAGTGTGTCCAAAGCCATAGCCAAAGATAAGAGGTTCCAAGCTATACATCACAGAGTCTTCAAGCTTGGAAAGATGAACGGTCCAAATTAAGCTGAGCTATTCCCTCCTTGGGTACCTCAGGGGGGGGGGACGGAAGAAAAGAGAGCGAAAGAAAAATGGGTCAGACATAAGTCTGGTAAGTCCAGTGATTATGCAGCATGTAAACTGGTAAGAGAACCATGACTTGAATAAGCTGGACGCAGGACAATAACAAGGAAAATAAGGTAACATAGGATAAGGCAAGATAAACAAGGTAAGATAAACTAATCATATTATCGCACTCATATCCATATTCTCTGCACCTACTAGATATTTCAACCATCGTCATGAGTTCAAACCCGGTGATCCCTTTTTAATCGATCGGCTCCTACTCGCACGCATTTACCACTTGTGTCATACGCCCCCCTCGATTGTAGATACCTGTGCTGGTCCCACCATGGGGTGTATTAAATCCTATGGTGGCAACCCGACACGATTCAAGATGCACAGTATATAATTACTGATGTCCAGTGCCTGCTTTTTCCACTCCGGAGTACGTGCACGCCCGTACTCCGTCGGAACCTACACTGACACACCAACCGCCGTCGTTTTGACCGCTTATAATCAGCCCAGTAATCGTGCCCCACCCTGCCTAGTTCAGGGTACAATGATACATCTATGTGGGTTACTGTTGAAATGGATCCCCGTTACTAGGGTTTCCTAATCAACATGTTAAATTGGTTAAGTATCCAAGTTAACCTAGCCCCACCCATCAGTTTAGTTAACATGTTGTATTGGTTAAGTGTTGCCTTAATTAACTTAACCCTACCATTCCTGACTTAGCTTTAATTTATTCATTAAAGCACCAACCACTCACATTAGACAGGTATTGTTGCAGTCACTGGATGTGCCGGTCGGGTCCGCGCAGTTTTACACCGCAACTCAGTCTAACCTCGGGTTGTTTTGGGCTCGATGCACTAACCTCCCACATTAGATATATATTGTTACGGTTGCTGGATGTGCCAGGTGGTTCCGGGCAGTCTTACACCGTAACTCAATCTAACCTCGGGTTAGGCATATTCATCTTTTCTAAATTTACATATTTACCTCTTTATATTTATATGTAAATTATTGTCATTCATGTCAAGCCCCACTTTCCCTTTTTAAATCAAGTTCATAATCTTTTTAGGTATAAAAATTTATACCACTTTATGCCATAAATCATTTACATGTTTATGAGCCAAATATGCCAATTATATGTAATTTCATGTTTTTCCCCCAACGTTACCCCCGTTAAACGTTCGCATAAATCTCATAAAATGTTAGGCTCGCTACATAGCCTAACTCGTACACAAAAGGGGAAAAAGAGGAACATGTAATAATTCCAACATCATAAAAATATGGATCTAACTACACATGTGTCATATGAATATGACATAGAACAATATACATTTAATTATGAACTTGCAAATTTAGATCTACTGAACATGAATCATGAATTAGGGGTTTCACCTAGAACTACACGAACTTAAATTAGGCATGTAGTTGCGAACTTGCAAACTAGTTGGATCAAATTTAACATGAACCTAATCATATTAACATGTAGTTTTGGTCATATATGTGAACATGGTTGAACTTGCATAAACATAGCAAAATTCCCAAATTGTCATACAATATATATGTGTCATTACCAAATCATACAACTTGAAATGTCATCGCCAAATTATACAATGTGGTATGTCATCGCCAAATTACACAATATGATATGCCATCGCCAAATTATAATATGTCATCGCCAATTTATGTCATCTCCAAAGTATACAACATAATATGTCATCTCCAATTTATTCAACATGATATGTCATTGCCAAAGTATAATATGTCATCGCTAAATTACACAACAAATATGTCATTGGCAAATTATACAACATATGGATCCATTGCAAAACATTTAACTTTTATTATCAAATTACATACAACATGATCACAACTTAGCATGATAAGAATCATAGTCTCAATCAATTAAGTTGTAACAAAAAGGATAGGAATAGATTTACATTAGGTGATGTTCTACATCCATTTATTTTAGTCATGATTCTAATATCATTCAGGTCCAAATGATAACTGGACTTACAAAAAGGAGACTAGTCTTGTGTTCCAGGATCTGTATTCTGAAGTTAAATAGCTCTCCTTTGTTGTAGACGTTGAATTCTCTTAGTTGAATTAGATTTGATTTGTAATTCCTAATTGCTTTCTAGTTGAATGAGAATGGCGGCTACTCTAGGTTGAGTGTTGACAGCATGACGGTCTTAGGAATATTTTTGTGTGGCTTAGGGTTTAGATTTAGGTTGCTTATATAGAAGTTTGATTTAATAGGAGCCGTCAAATCAACCCAGGGTAAATCAAAGCCATTCAAATCTAAGAGAACCAACCCGAACTTGCCATGCAAGCCCTAATGACACAACAATTCGTCACATAGAGAAACACGTCAGATTTCAGATCTAACCCGAGGGGGAGGTCGACCCCCAGGTCGACTGTAAAACCCCGTATTTTCTGTTAATGGTATAGTAATGAATTAAACAATAATTAATTTAAAATGTGAGAACTAAGAGAAACGGGTTACGCCATTGTGTTCTTCTCGAAATTCTGGTTGAGATAGAGTCCGAGTTTGCGTAAATTGGACTTCGTATGAAAAAGTTATGGCTGTCGGAAGTTTCCAGAAAATTCAAATAAATTCAAATAGCTCGAAAACAAATTCAAATTCAAAACAAAAGTCAGAAGCGGGCTGGGCGGGAAAATTCCCGCCCAGGACCCAGGTCGACCAGGGGGTCGACCCTAGTGTCGACCTCCCACCTACAGGTCGACCTCGGGGTCAACCTGCCCCCCGGGCAGATCTGAAAGGTGGACCCAGTGCTGAGTCACTAGGGCTGAGGTGTCACCCTATCTTGATTGGATGGTTGTGGTTAACTCTAGGATCATCCGACGACTCAAATTGAATTGAAATTCTATATAAACAACCCAATTCTCAAACCTAAAAATCACGCAAAAATAATCGTAGAACTATCATGCTGTCAATAGAAAACTTGGGGTAGCCGTCACCAATTCAAAGACAAGATAAGAACCTAAATCAAAAATCAAATTAAAAGTAATCAAATTCAACGAGCTACATCAAAGGCGAGCTTACCAATTTCAGATTTCAGATTTCAGAAAGCCAGAATTCCTTTTTAGTTTGTAAGCTGGTTATTACGCAGATTTAAACGTTCTTTCAAATGAATCATGAGATGTTGTAATTTGAATATCTCGTTTATCTTAAAGTATCGTTGCAATTAATCATGTCTATATGCTTGTGGTGATGAACATATTATATATTAATCATGTCTATATGCTTATGGGGATGAACATATTGTATGTTATTGGAATCTATTATGATTGGGTAATGGATTTATTTTGCCAATTAAATGGTGAAACATGTCATGTTATAAACTGGTGGTTACTTGCAAGTTTATTATCTAAAACACATGCTTATATGTTAGATCAACACTCATTTATATTCATGTTAGGTTGAATCTATTTATGTTGAAAAATTTTGAATTGTAGTCCTCTTATGTTTTAACACACAAGTATCATGCTAAGTTGTGATTCAAATATGTTTATAACAGCCCTCTTATGTTTAACACACACATAAGTCATCATGCTAAGTTGTGATTCGAATATGTTGATAATAGTTCTCTTATGTTTAACACACATAAGTTAATATGCTAAGTTGCGATTTAAAAATGATTATAGTAGCTTTCTTATGTTTTGACATACATAAGTTAATATGCTAAGTTGTGGGTTGAAACTGTGATTATATGTTAAACCTCCATGCTAGACCTTTATCAAGTTTACATGACAATTAGACCCAAATTAGTCACAAGTTCACCTTTACCCATTTAATTAAAGTTAATGATACCTCTATGCCAAGTTACACATGACAAGTTGAAATGTATGTTATTTTATGTTTATTTCATGTCCCTTGTTTATTACCCTTTTTGTTTATGGATTTGGGCTAATTTACTACCCCAACATTGTATGTGATTCATGCGTACGTTCCACGGGGATAGCGATGGGAAAATATGAAAATTTATGGCATGGATTTGGTCATAAAATGGTATATTTGATATACCATTTGTGGTGAGCATAATCAAAGGATAATTATGGCATGATTAAATTTAATTTAATTTACATAAAGAAATTAGACATATATAGAAAAATGTGAATTTAGAAAAAGACGAATATGCCTAACCCGTGGTTAGACTGAGTTGTGGTGTAAATCTGCCCGGAACCAACCAGCATATCCAGTGACCATAACAAGACCTGTCTAATGTGGGTGGTTAGTGCATCAAGCCCAAAAAGAACCCGAGGTTAGACTGAGTTGTGTTGTAAATCTGCCCGGAACCGACCGGCACATCCAGTGTCCACAACAATACCTGTCTAATGTGAGTGGTTTGTGCTTTAATAAATTAAAGCTAAGTCAGGATTGGTAGGATTAAGTCAATTAGGGAAACACTTAACCGATTCAACATGTTAACTAAACGAATGGGTGGGGTTAGGTAAACTTGGACACTTAACCAAATAAACATGTTGATTAGAAAACCCTTGTAGCGGGGACCCATTTTAGCAGTAATCCACATAGATGTATCATGGTACCTTGAAACTAGGCAGGGTGGGGAACGATTACTGGGCTGATTATAAGTGGTCAAAACGTCGGCGGTTGGTGGGCCAGTGTAGGTTCCGACGGAGTATGGGCGTGCACGTACTCCGGAGTGGAAAAATCAGGCACTGGGCATCAGTAGTATACATTGTGCATCTTGAATCGTGTAGGGTTGCCACCAGAGGGACTGATACACCCCATGATGGGACCAGCACAGTTATCTATAGTCAAGCGGGGCCGAATGACACAGGATATGAATGCATACGAGTAGGAGCCGATCATTAAGGGGATCGTTTGTTATGAACACGTAGGGCTGGTTGAACCAATGGTTAAGTAGGTGCAGAGACTATAGTAATGGGTGCGATCACATGCTCCTCTTATCTTATATTTGGGTATTGTCCTATGTTCTGTTATTACTATCATAAACCCTTTCCTTGTTTAAATACTAGTAATCATCGAACTTACCAAACTTATTGTCTGTCCCGTTTTCCTTCGTCCTCTTTTCTTCCATTCCCCCCAGGTCCACAGGGAGGGAATACTGCAGCTTAGTCAGACTCTTTGCAAGCTTCAAGAAAGTAGATGTATGATTTGAACTCTCTCTCACCTTGGCTATGGCTCTTGGACATTATCCTTGGGGATTTATGCAGTTTTATTTATGGTTTATGCTTCTTTATTAAATAATCAAGATAGAAATTATGTTGTAATGTTTTGGAAGTTATTTTGAGACAATTTGATGTAATGCTTTTGTATTTAACCACGTATGAAATAAATAATTGAATTTCGCTGCTTATATTTATCTGTCTTGTAAAGTTTTCTGTGTCTTGTACCTATAACCCTCCACCAAAGTTAAGGCATTCCCATTGTGAGTGACCTTAACGGAGGTGGGGTGTCACACTTGGTATCTGAGCAAAGGTTTACCAGATCAGATAAGAGTTTTTGAAAATTATTTTCAAAAAGGAATATAAAGAAGCATTTTACAAGAAAGAGTGTTGTTTCAAATTTAAAAAGGCATATTCCCCAAAGCCATATGCACTATCTTTCTGTCCTTCGTTTTGAATCTTTTCTTTTTCGTTTCAGCATGTCTGGGAATCTTAACCTTCCAGAGGGTGTACCGATACCTGACTGATTCAGGAGGTACTTAGAGGCTAGGCCAACGACGCAGGCCCAGCAGATATTCCTCGTCCTCCAGCTGCAGCGGTTCCTCCTCCTCCTCCTCCTCGTGCAAATGCTTTCTCAAAGATTTGTAGAGACTTTAGGGCTATGGTGGAAAGGATTTCAAGGGAACTGAATCATTCGTAGAAGCAAGGAACTGGCTCAAAGAAACTAAGGATCTGTTCGTTATCTTCGAGGTGGACGATAGGCAGAAGATACAGTTGGCTGTATGGTTGCTCAAAGACGAAGCTTCCTATTGGTGGGAAGTCACTAACGCTGAAAGACCAGTTGACATGTAACAACCCGTATTTCGATAACATGATTAAAGACGAGAATCAAGGCAGAATTTAATTTTAAATTCTGAATCAAGTGAAACGGGCTATGCCATTGCGTTCGTCTCGGAAAAATACGCGAAATAGAGTCCGAGTTTTCGAAAATCGGAGTCCGTATGACCAAGATATGGCCTCGCGAAGTTTCACGAAAAATTCCCAAATTAAAGTATAATTAATTAAGTGAAATGGGTTGCGTAGAGAAATATATATATATATTGATATATATATATATATAATTGAAAATTAAATAAATAAATATGCAAAAATGTTCAAAACATCGAATTGGGAGAGGGGAACAACCGAACCGGCCGATTTTTGAGGTCGACCCGAGCTCGCTGGGTCGACTAGGGGTTAATCCAGGGTGTTTGGCTGTCAACCCGTGGGCCGATTCGCTCAAATGCAGATTTTGCATTTGGATGGTTCTCATGGTTCATCTTTAATCTAAAGGCCCTAGATGGTTCCTACACTTGACTTCTTCCCCAAGACATGCTTTGATGGCTTGGATTGAATCTAGGTTTAATCCTATGGCCTAAAACACTTGCCTAATCTATAAATAAGACCCTAACCTATCCTAAATCCTCATTATTCATTCATGCAACTAAACTATGGCAAAATTTCTACTCTCATGGCCTCCACTCAACTATCCTAGCCTCCACTTCATTTCTATGAAAGGTTTCATGATCATGAGAGTGTTAGAGAGTCCCTATGTTAGTATGAGAGCTTCTCAAGTTGATTTCAAGGCAAAAGCTTTGATCTTTGTGCATAAAGATGGTGTTTTTGTTGATTTGGAGCATCCATCTTTGGGTTTTTGGGTGATGGAATGCATAGGCTTCCTCACAAGCTTTAGATTAATCGATTTAGGCTTTCATAGCAATGTAAGCCCTTTCCCTACTCTTAGATATTAACTATGAAGTTAAATGTTCATGTTGCAAGTTTGGGTTTGATCATTGAGAATGATACATGCTATCATGTTATGCAAGTTTATGAAGTCATCATCTTGATCTTATGAGCTAAAAGCTACAACCTTTATGTTGAAATGTTGCATTATGCAACATGAGAACCTTCATAATCATTATATCAACTTGCATATGAGGTCATAACCCTTATATGATGATATATGAGAGTTTCTAGTCATCATTCCATGTCTTTTGTCACCATGATTCGCTTATGTGCCAAGTTTGGGTTTATGCATGTTTTTGAGGCTTAAGAATGTAACATGCAAGCTAATGAACACATTTGTGCCTCATTTGCCACCATGATTAACTTGTGGCTTAATATCCATTTTTGTCATGCTTTTGTCAAGTCTCTTCTTTTAGTCCATCACGTTGTTGCGAACGTACATGCGAGTTTAAAAGCGTTGGGGTCACATTATGAGGAAAACATAATGACATGAACATGATTTGGGTAAATGGGTATAAACATGACAACATGTAACGTTAAATATGACATGTGTTTATACTTGAAAACATGACTTGAAATATAACATGGAAGTTGACATGTAAGTATGCATAAAAACATAAGCTTGGGAATTTACCTATTAAGTTAGGTCTACCCTTTGGGAATTTACCTATTAAGTTAGGTCTACCCAAATGCTTGAAAAACTTGTAACATGTTTTGGAAACATGATATGACACTTAGATAATATAAGTGTGGCCAACTCGAGGTTGGGTTGAGTTTGCAACGTAAAACTACCCGGAACCGACCGGCCTAACTAGTGGTTGCAAACAATAGGACCCAATGTGAGAAGTTGGTCATGTTGTGCTTGAACCCGAGGTTAGACCAAGTTGTGGTGTAAAGCTACCCGGAACCGACCGGCTTAACTAGTAACCATAACAAAGTCTAATGTGAGAGGTTGGGGTGCATTAAGTAATTAATGCCACATGATAGGGTTAAGTTAATTTGATTAATGACTCTTAACCAAATATGACATGGACAAATGGGTTAAGTAATTTGATTAGGCTAATGATACTTAACAAAACATGACAGGGTTGGGTAGGTTAAGTAACTTGATTTGCCTAACGACACTTGACCATTTTTATACGACGAGGGGACGGGATTAAGTTAACCAACACTTAATCAATCCAACACGATAACTTGATAAGGTTAAGTAAATTTTCTTAGTAACACTTAACCGTTTAATACAGTTAATGGATGGGGTTAAGTCAACTCAGACCTAACTAATCTAAACATGGTAATTGGACGGGGTTAAGTTAATTTACACTTAACTAATCCAACTCGTTAGTTTGATGTGGTTAAGTGACCTATACTTAACCAATCTAACGTGAAAACATGATAAGGCTAAGTCACGAATCAGTTGAATACGCTTGACCGATTTGACTCGGTAATTTGACAAGGTCAAGTTAATTTATATAATTAACCAATCTAAAATGATAATTAGACGAGGTTAAGTTATGGATTGCTTAATATACTTAGCCAACTTGACACATGGTTTGTAGGGTTAAGTCTTGGACTTGGATACTTAGCCAATTTTGACATGGTTTGTAGACGAGCTAAGTTATGAACTTAAGTGACACTTAACCCATTAGATAAACCCTAATTCGGAGGATTAGGTAAATAACCATAGTTAACAAGGATTATGGAAATAAGGCTAAGTGGTAAACCTTAGTTAAGGGAAACTAAGTAATAATTCTTAGTCAAGGAAATTTGGACCATTTCTTAGATAGATTAGTAACCCGATACGTTAGGTCAACGTTTAAGTATGCGTGTAGGAGCAGGCTATCTGATTTAGATAAAGGCTCCAACGAACTGGGTAACGAAGCAGCGGCTTCGGGGAACGTGAGGATATTCTTGGGATCCCTCTGTGAGCTGCCAGGTCATTATACTAGGCTCACGAGAGGTTGAGGTCTGCGGTAGAAGAACCAAGAATATGCCTTGGTTGCTATGCGAGCGACCTAAAGACTGGGGTGGATAGCAGTGAGTCGACGAATACATAAGGTGCCCGAGATAGCAAGTTCGTCGATCATCTACCATCTTGAGTCAAGCGTGTACGTACAGAAAGGCAGGGAACACCCAACAGACCATAATTGCTATCTAATTATGGGTGAGGTAGGCCGTAGGATGTGGGCTGGCCGGAGTGTAGTTCTCATGCAAGATTTTCTCTTGTGTTGCCTTTCACTAGTTGAGGGAGGGGTCTCGTGGGACCATAGCCACGTGTAGAAAAGCAGACCTTAGTATCTGCATCGGCAGATAAATCTAAAGCTCCCGACCGAGTCCTGTATTTCTTGTTTTGCCCTGTGACAGGACTCGGATGGCACGATGTGATACATGTGCATACAGTTATAGAAAAACGATTCACGATGAATGCGTGGGAAAAAGGGCGCGGTTGACGGTTAGCGTAATCCCTAGTGGCCTAGGTGGTTTAACCCAAACCGAAATACGAAAGCGTGCAATAGGTAAGCGTAATCCCTAGTGGTGCTAGGTGGCGTAAGTCCTAGTAGTTCGAACGATGATTCATATGGAAGAGCCTAGCTAGAACAAGGGTGACAGTCCAAACGATTTCAAGGATAATACGACATGAGGAAGCCCGTACGAGGTACGGCAAAGGACTGAACTTATATACATGGAAAGAAACATACGAGTTGAGTAACCTATATATGCGATATATTAGGTTGACATGGACCATTACACGACTTTGAGTAAGGGACATTCATGGTTAACACATAACAAGGTTGGGATACTAGTACGGTAGGTGCAGAGCAGGCATACAGGATAGATACCATGGGGCGTTATACGTAATAGATATCTTGGGGATATTATACTTGATAGAAACCTGACGATGTGATACCTTGTTTTATCTTGACATCGTAATTTATCATGACACCTTAGTTTACCTAAGTTCAGTAGTTCATCCTGTTATTTTGATTTAGCTTATCTATCTTGTTATCATGCTTATGTTCATCTCAGTTCCTCATGACAGTTAACTTTACTAGTTTTTATACTAATAGTAGATAGGGCTTACTCAGTCTTTTTGACTGACCCGTTTTGTTTCGCCTCTTTTCTTCCGTTTCCCCCCAGGTTACAGGGAGGAAATACTGCTGTTTAGTTCGGACTTCGTCTGTTTGAAGGTCATCATGGATGGCTTGGACTTTTCTTGGCTATGGCTACTTTACTGTTTTTACTTGGGGAATAATTTATGAAAAAGTCTTTATGCTTCTTTACTATTGCAAGACAGGTCTTGATGTACTCTGATGTAAAAGGCTTTAGACCTTATTTACTCATGTTATGAAAGTTTGATTTTACTTCCGCTATTTTATATGTTCTGTCTTGTGATATTTTTGTGCATGTTTACCAATAATGCCCCTCTAAAGCTAGTGCATTCCTTTGCGAGTGACCCTAGCGGAGGCGGGGTGTTACACTTGGTATCAGAGCAGAAGGTTACTAGACTGGGCAAAAGTTTTTAAAGACCTTCTGAAAACTATTTGAAAAACGTTTACAAAGAAGCATTTTTCACGAAAATTTTCTCTTAAAAGAAAAAGGCTATTCCCCAAAGGCCATTAGCATCATCCTTGTTTCCTTGATTTAATCTCTTTTCCTTTCTTTACTCCATCTGTAGTCACAGTGGTTTTGACTGCGACTAATCTTTCTAGCTACGTAAGTGTTTCCCCTACGATGGAGGTGGTTCTCGAGAGACCATTGCAGAGTTATACAAGAAAGGATAGTGAGAAAGAGGATAAAGGATATGGGCTTATGGGTGAGCAACTTGTTGGTATGGTTTAGTCCTCAAAGGAGGGAGAAAGATGAACAATGAAACCCATGACGAGAGAGTACCTTTGGTATGGTGAAACGGGACGGATAGTTAAGTATCATGGGACAGAGACAAGATCATCAGAAGGGCAATAGTATGCTCTCATTTCTAGGGTACCTCAGAGGAAGGGTAACGATCTTGTTAAAGGTTTAGTTTTTTTTCTTCTCTATCATCCCGTCGGGACTTTGTTTTGATCACCGCATCTTTTAAGTCCGCTTCGATAGTTGAGTCTCTGCACCTTAGTACTAGTATAATAGAGGATCCCGTTTTTGTCTCAAGTCCTATTGGAAGATCGGTCCATTTACTCATGGCTTGTTTGGATTTGAGAATGTCTATATCAAGTGTTGAGCTTGGAAATAATGCTTATGTTTATAAGTTGTGGATGGATTCTAGGGATGAAGTGGTTATCCAGTAAGGGGTACCACTCTCGGTTTTAGAAGGAGGGTAGTTAGACTCTTGGCCTGCTTTGGTAATACCCTTGAAGTATCGTGTAACCTTTTGGGTTCTGTCATGATTAGTTACTTAGAATCCCTAGATGCCTTTGTTGGAAATTAGAAACCCGATCAAATGGTGTTTGCTAATAAGACGGATGGTTTACTTCGATTATGTATGGGTTATGGGAATTACCCTAGTAAGTGCGCATGGCAACCTGTCTACTTTCAAGAGAAAGTTCTTCTACGTGGAATACCTTGTGGTACGAGGTCCGAGATTCACTAGTGAATTTTGGAAAGCTTGCATGAGATCATGAGTACGCAGTCATGTTTGCGCCAAGTGTGCGAGTGGAACGAGAGGCGACGAAGAAATGAGTTTCAGCTCATGTTATGGAAATAGGAGATAAGAAGCTACGAAATCGTGAAGTTAAAGGACGGTCAAGGCACAATGGAATTAAGCTCGAGGAAATATGACTTTGATGGTCAAAGGCTAGATGCGCGCATGATATCTCTTTTTGGGAGTATATCCTTGATCCCTGTTTTCTGTAGAGCTTACTTGTAGGCTATCTTTTGTGAGCATCCTCTCGGTCCTATTTTCTGTTACAAACCCCGTAAGGAGTTTGACTTGTTTATCTTCTCGACCCTGTTTCAGGGAGGGAATCCTAGGTAGAACCCTATGGATGTAAACATGTATTTGAAACATGTTATGATTGATATGGTTGCAAGTGGTTGCAAGTGGTTGCTCGTGGATGCGCGAATACACATTAGATACTAGCTCGACTCGGTCACATTTCATATTGCATATGCACGAGTATTTATACTTGTTTATGGATGAAATCGAATGTATTATCATGCGGTTGTTGCATATGAATGAATGATTGTGCACGCATATAGTATCTATATGACTAGGACTATTTGCATACATGTTGGATTCATGGCACTATACATATTTTGCATTAGAAAGATTATTCAGGCCTGATCATTAGCATTAGCTAAGGAACATGTACACACACGTCTTGCATATATTCATACAGCATTAGAAATCATCTAAGGACAATGGTTGCTCGTGGATGATGTTTTGAGTAGATGGATGATGGATGGTAGGATATGTTCTTCCTAACTTGGAGATTTCGGGGACGAAATCCTAAAAGGTGGGGAGAATGTAACAACCCGTATTTCGATAACATGATTAAAGACGAGAATCAAGGAAGAATTTAATTTTAAATTCTGAATCAAGTGAAACGGGCTATGCCATTGCGTTCGTCTCGGAAAAATACGCGAAATAGAGTCCGAGTTTTCGAAAATCGGAGTCCGTATGACCAAGATATGGCCTCGCGAAGTTTCACGAAAAATTCCCAAATTAAAGTATAATTAATTAAGTGAAATGGGTTGCGTAGAGAAATATATATATATTGATATATATATATAATTGAAAATTAAATAAATAAATATGCAAAAATGTTCAAAACAGCGAATTGGGAGAGGGGAACAACCGAACCGGCCGATTTTTGAGGTCGACCCGAGCTCGCTGGGTCGACTAGGGGTTAATCCAGGGTGTTTGGCTGTCAACCCGTGGGCCGATTCGCTCAAATGCAGATTTTGCATTTGGATGGTTCTCATGGTTCATCTTTAATCTAAAGGCCCTAGATGGTTCCTACACTTGACTTCTTCCCCAAGACATGCTTTGATGGCTTGGATTGAATCTAGGTTTAATCCTATGGCCTAAAACACTTGCCTAATCTATAAATAAGACCCTAACCTATCCTAAATCCTCATTATTCATTCATGCAACTAAACTATGGCAAAATTTCTACTCTCATGGCCTCCACTCAACTATCCTAGCCTCCACTTCATTTCTATGAAAGGTTTCATGATCATGAGAGTGTTAGAGAGTCCCTATGTTAGTATGAGAGCTTCTCAAGTTGATTTCAAGGCAAAAGCTTTGATCTTTGTGCATAAAGATGGTGTTTTTGTTGATTTGGAGCATCCATCTTTGGGTTTTTGGGTGATGGAATGCATAGGCTTCCTCACAAGCTTTAGATTAATCGATTTAGGCTTTCATAGCAATGTAAGCCCTTTCCCTACTCTTAGATATTAACTATGAAGTTAAATGTTCATGTTGCAAGTTTGGGTTTGATCATTGAGAATGATACATGCTATCATGTTATGCAAGTTTATGAAGTCATCATCTTGATCTTATGAGCTAAAAGCTACAACCTTTATGTTGAAATGTTGCATTATGCAACATGAGAACCTTCATAATCATTATATCAACTTGCATATGAGGTCATAACCCTTATATGATGATATATGAGAGTTTCTAGTCATCATTCCATGTCTTTTGTCACCATGATTCGCTTATGTGCCAAGTTTGGGTTTATGCATGTTTTTGAGGCTTAAGAATGTAACATGCAAGCTAATGAACACATTTGTGCCTCATTTGCCACCATGATTAACTTGTGGCTTAATATCCATTTTTGTCATGCTTTTGTCAAGTCTCTTCTTTTAGTCCATCACGTTGTTGCGAACGTACATGCGAGTTTAAAAGCGTTGGGGTCACATTATGAGGAAAACATAATGACATGAACATGATTTGGGTAAATGGGTATAAACATGACAACATGTAACGTTAAATATGACATGTGTTTATACTTGAAAACATGACTTGAAATATAACATGGAAGTTGACATGTAAGTATGCATAAAAACATAAGCTTGGGAATTTACCTATTAAGTTAGGTCTACCCTTTGGGAATTTACCTATTAAGTTAGGTCTACCCAAATGCTTGAAAAACTTGTAACATGTTTTGGAAACATGATATGACACTTAGATAATATAAGTGTGGCCAACTCGAGGTTGGGTTGAGTTTGCAACGTAAAACTACCCGGAACCGACCGGCCTAACTAGTGGTTGCAAACAATAGGACCCAATGTGAGAAGTTGGTCATGTTGTGCTTGAACCCGAGGTTAGACCAAGTTGTGGTGTAAAGCTACCCGGAACCGACCGGCTTAACTAGTAACCATAACAAAGTCTAATGTGAGAGGTTGGGGTGCATTAAGTAATTAATGCCACATGATAGGGTTAAGTTAATTTGATTAATGACTCTTAACCAAATATGACATGGACAAATGGGTTAAGTAATTTGATTAGGCTAATGATACTTAACAAAACATGACATGGTTGGGTAGGTTAAGTAACTTGATTTGCCTAACGACACTTGACCATTTTTATACGACGAGGGGACGGGATTAAGTTAACCAACACTTAATCAATCCAACACGATAACTTGATAAGGTTAAGTAAATTTTCTTAGTAACACTTAACCGTTTAATACAGTTAATGGATGGGGTTAAGTCAACTAAGACCTAACTAATCTAAACATGGTAATTGGACGGGGTTAAGTTAATTTACACTTAACTAATCCAACTCGTTAGTTTGATGTGGTTAAGTGACCTATACTTAACCAATCTAACGTGAAAACATGATAAGGCTAAGTCACGAATCAGTTGAATACGCTTGACCGATTTGACTCGGTAATTTGACAAGGTCAAGTTAATTTATATAATTAACCAATCTAAAATGATAATTAGACGAGGTTAAGTTATGGATTGCTTAATATACTTAGCCAACTTGACACATGGTTTGTAGGGTTAAGTCTTGGACTTGGATACTTAGCCAATTTTGACATGGTTTGTAGACGAGCTAAGTTATGAACTTAAGTGACACTTAACCCATTAGATAAACCCTAATTCGGAGGATTAGGTAAATAACCATAGTTAACAAGGATTATGGAAATAAGGCTAAGTGGTAAACCTTAGTTAAGGGAAACTAAGTAATAATTCTTAGTCAAGGAAATTTGGACCATTTCTTAGATAGATTAGTAACCCGATACGTTAGGTCAACGTTTAAGTATGCGTGTAGGAGCAGGCTATCTGATTTAGATAAAGGCTCCAACGAACTGGGTAACGAAGCAGCGGCTTCGGGGAACGTGAGGATATTCTTGGGATCCCTCTGTGAGCTGCCAGGTCATTATACTAGGCTCACGAGAGGTTGAGGTCTGCGGTAGAAGAACCAAGAATATGCCTTGGTTGCTATGCGAGCGACCTAAAGACTGGGGTGGATAGCAGTGAGTCGACGAATACATAAGGTGCCCGAGATAGCAAGTTCGTCGATCATCTACCATCTTGAGTCAAGCGTGTACGTACGGAAAGGCAGGGAACACCCAACAGACCATAATTGCTATCTAATTATGGGTGAGGTAGGCCGTAGGATGTGGGCTGGCCGGAGTGTAGTTCTCATGCAAGATTTTCTCTTGTGTTGCCTTTCACTAGTTGAGGGAGGGGTCTCGTGGGACCATAGCCACGTGTAGAAAAGCAGACCTTAGTATCTGCATCGGCAGATAAATCTAAAGCTCCCGACCGAGTCCTGTATTTCTTGTTTTGCCCTGTGACAGGACTCGGATGGCACGATGTGATACATGTGCATACAGTTATAGAAAAACGATTCACGATGAATGCGTGGGAAAAAGGGCGCGGTTGACGGTTAGCGTAATCCCTAGTGGCCTAGGTGGTTTAACCCAAACCGAAATACGAAAGCGTGCAATAGGTAAGCGTAATCCCTAGTGGTGCTAGGTGGCGTAAGTCCTAGTAGTTCGAACGATGATTCATATGGAAGAGCCTAGCTAGAACAAGGGTGACAGTCCAAACGATTTCAAGGATAATACGACATGAGGAAGCCCGTACGAGGTACGGCAAAGGACTGAACTTATATACATGGAAAGAAACATACGAGTTGAGTAACCTATATATGCGATATATTAGGTTGACATGGACCATTACACGACTTTGAGTAAGGGACATTCATGGTTAACACATAACAAGGTTGGGATACTAGTACGGTAGGTGCAGAGCAGGCATACAGGATAGATACCATGGGGCGTTATACGTAATAGATATCTTGGGGATATTATACTTGATAGAAACCTGACGATGTGATACCTTGTTTTATCTTGACATCGTAATTTATCATGACACCTTAGTTTACCTAAGTTCAGTAGTTCATCCTGTTATTTTGATTTAGCTTATCTATCTTGTTATCATGCTTATGTTCATCTCAGTTCCTCATGACAGTTAACTTTACTAGTTTTTATACTAATAGTAGATAGGGCTTACTCAGTCTTTTTGACTGACCCGTTTTGTTTCGCCTCTTTTCTTCCGTTTCCCCCCAGGTTACAGGGAGGAAATACTGCTGTTTAGTTCGGACTTCGTCTGTTTGAAGGTCATCATGGATGGCTTGGACTTTTCTGGGCTATGGCTACTTTACTGTTTTTACTTGGGGAATAATTTATGAAAAAGTCTTTATGCTTCTTTACTATTGCAAGACAGGTCTTGATGTACTCTGATGTAAAAGGCTTTAGACCTTATTTACTCATGTTATGAAAGTTTGATTTTACTTCCGCTATTTTATATGTTCTGTCTTGTGATATTTTTGTGCATGTTTACCAATAATGCCCCTCTAAAGCTAGTGCATTCCTTTGCGAGTGACCCTAGCGGAGGCGGGGTGTTACATGACACGTGGATGGATTTCAGAATAAGGTTTGAGATGAAATTCCTCTCACAGTCTGAACGAAGTTTACAGCTGGAAAAGTTCTTATCTCTTAAGCAAGGAAGTATGACGGTCAAGGAGTAAATCAATTCAATCAGCTAGCCCAATTTGTACTGGACTTAGTGAATACTCCTCATAAGAAGGCTCTCCGTTTTGTCAAGGGATTGAATGAGCCACTTCACAGCTTGGCTATGACCCATATATTTATGTGGGCTACTTACGAGAGGTTAGTGGACATGGCACTCTTACATGAGGAAGACAAGGGCAAGAAAGAGGCAAAAGCGGAAGTGCCTCAAGATAAGAAGGGGGAGGGGTCGCAGAACAAGAAGGCTGATTCAAAGAAAGGCGAGAAAAACAACAAACCCCGTGACAAGAGAAAGTGAAATTTCTGTGGCATTCCCGGACATCTGATCAAAGACTGCAAGAAGAAGAAAAGGAAGATCGGTGGCTGTTTCCACTGTGGTGAAACAGGACACATGGCTAGGGTCTGCCTAAGGAAGCAAGGGCAGGGAGCTGGACCTTCTTCTAGAGGACAAGTTCACGCTCTCACGGCACCTCCTCAAGAACGAGGTAGAGATATTTTTGTCGAAAGTTTAGTCTATCTTTTTGATCATCCTGTTCGTACACTATTTGATTCTGGCGCATCGTACTCTTTTATATCTACTGCTATAGTGGAATCTCTGCACCTAGACACCAGTATAGTAGAGGATCCCTTGGTTGTTTCAAATCCAATTGGGGGATCAGCTTATTTGTCAGTGGTTTGTTTGGATTTGAAAATATCTATGCTAAGCGTTAGGTTTAGATGTAATGCCTTTGTTTTGGGCTTCACGGGCTATGGGTTGATTCTAGGCATGGATTGGCTATCCAGTAATGGTGTCGTCCTCGATTGTGAAAAGAGAGTGATTAGACTCATGACTCGCCTCGGTAACACTCTCGAAATTTCTCGTAATCCTATGAACTCCGTTATGCTTAGTTATCTAGAATCTCTTGATGCGTCCGTTGAGAACTTGCTGTCTGTAAGGGTAGTCCGTGAATACTCGGATGTGTTTGAAGAGATAAAAGGCTTACCACCGAAGCGGGAGATAGGCTTCCGCATATACCTCGTGGACAACGCAAAACCCGTTGCTTTACCCGTTAGACACATGGCTCCGAGGGAGAGGAAAGAACTCAGCAAGTAAGTTAAAGAATTGCTTGAGAAGGGGTTTATAAGGCGGAGTATTTCTGAATGGGGTGCTTTAGTAGTGTTCGCAACTAAAGCGGACGGTTCGCTTTGCATGTGCGTTGATTATAGGGAGCTAAACAAGCTGACCAAGATGAATAGGCACCCACTCCCGAGAATAGATGTTTTGTTCGATCATCTTGTAGGTGCATCGGTTTTCTCCCAATTAGATTTAGCTACCGGGTTTCATCAGCTAAGAGTGGCTGAAGACAGCATTGATAAGACCGCGTTCAGAACTCCAGATGGTTTCTTCGAGTGGCTTGTCATGCCTTTCGGCTTGACAAATGCACCTGCTTACTTCGTTGATTCAATAAGCAGGGTGTTTCGAGAGTTCCTCTATAAGTTTATGGTGGTCTTCGTAGACAATATTTTGATCTTCTCAAAGAATGAGGAAGAGCATGCTCAGCATCTAAAAGAAGTCATGGATACTCTCCGTGCACATCAGTTGAAGGCGAAATTCTCCAAATGCCATTTCTGGAGGGAAGAAGTTAGGTTCCTTGGACACGTGGTGTCCAAAGAGGGGATAGCTGTGGACCCCTCGAAAGTGGTTGCTGTGCAAGATTGGAAGGTTCCTCGAAATGCAACCGAAGTCCGAGGCTTTCTCGGGCTAGTAGGCTTTTATCAAAAATTTATCAAAGATTTTGCAAAAATCTCAGCTCCACTGACAAGATTGACAAATAAGAACCTAGCTTTCAATTGGGATTTGGATTGCGATATTGCTTTCCAACGTTTGAAAAGGACTCTAACAACAGCCCCAGTTCTGACATTGCCTGATGGAAGCAAGATGTTTACAGTATACATAGATGCTTGCGGAACGGGACTAGGCGCTGTTCTGATGCAAGAAGGGAAGGTAGTGGCTTGTGGTGGAAGACAGTTGAAAGTACACGAGAAAAACTACCCAACACACGACCTAGAGTTGGCAGCCATCGTTTTTGCGCTTAAGTCTTGGCGTCATTATCTCCTAGGCGAGAAATTTGAACCGTATACTGACCATAAATCGTTGAATTACCTTTTCTCGCAGAAAGATCTCAATTTGAGGCAGTAAAGATGGATGGAGTTTCTTGCCTCGTTCGATTTTGAGATTTCCTACACTCCTGGCAAGGGCAATGCAGTAGCAGACGCCTTAAGTAGAAAGAAGCTAGCCTTAAGCCCTCTCTTTGTGGAAAGGCAAAGCTTGGAGTTCATAGCAAGCTTTAACTTTATACCCTCCTCTGACTTTGTACCTGGCTTGCTAGCAACGTTAGAAGTGCTACCAACTCTATTAGACTCAATCGGAGCCGCGCAAAGAGAAGACCCTCAGCTAGCCGATGTGATGGACAAGTTAATTAAGGGTGAGACTTCCAGTCACCTCAATAGATACTCCATTGATGCCAAGGGCTGGTTGAGACGAGATGGAAGACTATGTGTCCTATAAGTAAAGGATTTGGTAAAGGCGGTTCTATAAGAGGTACACCATTACAAGATGACCATACACCCATGCGGAGACAAAATGTATAAAAACATCAAGAGAGTTTTCTTTTGGAATGGCATGAAGCAAGATGTAGCTGAATTTGTTTCTAAGTGTTTAATATGCCAACAAGTCAAAGCGGAGCAGAAGAAGCCTGGTGGTCTGCTCCATCCTCTAGAGGTCCCATAGTGGAAATGGGATAACATCTTGATGGACTTTATAGATGGGTTGCCTAGGTCAAGAAGGGGCAATACCAGCATTTGGGTAATAGTGGACAGGCTCACAAAAAAGCGCCCACTTTATACCCATCAAGAGTAGAAGGACTGCCTCATCTCTAGCATGCATATATCTTAAACAGATAGTTCGACTCCATGGGATACCCTCCAGCATAGTGAGTGATCGATACTCTATCTTCACGAGCGAGTTTTGGAAGAGTTTACAAGAGGCTGTAGGCACATAGTTATGCTTAAGCACGGCCTATCACCCTCAAACCGATGTCCAGACGGAAAGAGTCAATGGAGTATTAGAAGACCTCTTGAGATTATGCATTATTGACTTCGGAGGTACATGGGAGGATCATCTACCTTTGGTGGAATTCTCTTACAACAATAGCTACCAAGCCACCATAGGCATGGAGCCTTTCGAAGCTTTATATGAAAGACCATGCAGGTCACCAACTTGCTGGTGGGAGTCCACAGACAAGCTCATACTTGGACCAGGCATGATTAAGGAAACTTCAGAGAAAGTAGACTTGATACGAAGAAGAATGAAGACTGCCCAAGATAGATAGAAGTCCTACGCAGACAAAAGAAGAACTGACCTTGAGTTCGAAGTTGGAGACAAGGTGTTCCTTAAAGTATCTCCTTTGAGGAACGTCGTTCGCTTTGGATCCGCAGGAAAGTTAGCACCAAGATTTGTATGGCCGTTCCCTATCATCGAGAAGATTGGGAAAATGGCTTATAGGGTACAGCTCCCCAAAAGGTTGGCCGAGGTTCATAATGTCTTTCATGTCTCTCACCTGCGGAAATGCTTACACGAGTCTGCGGAAGTGGTAGAACCAAGTATGCTAGAGGAAGTTGAAGTTGAACGAGAAGCAACTGTGAGGAGAGTTCCAACCCGTATATTGGGAACAGAAGTCAAAAAGCTACGCAACCGTGAAGTTAAGCTTGTCAAAGTTCAATGGAGCAACACCGAAGAAGACGCGACTTGGGAAACTGAGGACAGAATAGGCGCATCCTACCCTTTTCGTTTTGAGGGTACATCCTAGTCTCTTTTTCATTAAGTTTATGCTCGTATCTATCTTTTTAGGTATATCTCCTCGGTCCTATCCTTTATCCTTAGGTAGGAACCCATTTGGATGTAAACATGTAATTGAAACATGTTATGATTGATGGTTGCAAGTGGTCGCAAGTGGTTGCTAGTGGTTACTAGTGGATGCATACACACACACATTAGGTATTAGATCGGCTCAGTCACTTCCATATTGCATATGCATATATGTATTGGTATATGGATTGAAACTTGATGTGTTATCATATGGATGTTGCATTTGTATGAACGATTGTGCACTCATGTAGTAAATTTTGAGTAGGAAAAATTGCATTCATAATGGACTCATGGCACTGACATAATTTGCATTAAGGAGGTCAACTGAATCAGTAGACCGCCTGATTTTGCATTAGATAAGGACATGTACACACACAATGCATATGATCATGAAGCATTAGAAATCTTTTAAGGACAATGGACGCCTATGTTTGATGGTTGAGTAGATGGGTGATTGGATGGTAGGATATAAGTTCTTCTCGACTTGAAGATTTCGGGGACGAAATCCTAAAAGGAGGGGAGAATGTAACACCCCGTTTTTTCTGTTAATGGTACAACAACGAATTAAACAATACTTAATTTAAAATGTGAGAATTAAGGGAAATGGCTTACGCCATTGTGTTCGTCTCGGAATTCTGGTTGAGATAGAGTCCGAGTTTGCGTAAATTGGACTCCGTATGAAAAAGTTATGGCCGTCGGAAGTTTCTAGAAAATTTAAATAAATTCAAACAGCTCGAAAACAAATTCAAATTCAAAACAAAAGTCAGAAGCGGGCTGGGCGGGAAAATTCCCGCCCAGGACCCAGGTCGACCAGGGGGTCGACCCTAGTGTCGACCTCCCCCCTACAGGTCGACCTGGGGGTCACCTGCCCCCCCAGCAGATCTAAAAGGTGACGATTTTGTGACTCAGTGCTGAGTCACTAGGGCTGAGGTGTCACCCTATCTTGATTGGATGGGTGTGGTTAACTCTAGGATCATCCAACGGCTCAAATTGAATTGAAATTCTATATAAACAACCCAATGCTCAAACCTAAAAATCACACAAAAATAATCCTAGAACTATCATGCTGTCAATAGAAAACTTGGAGTAGCCGTTACCAATTCAAAGACAAGATAAGAACCTGAATCAGAAATCAAATTAAAAGTAATCAAATTCAACGATCTACGTCAAAGGCGAGCTTACCAATTTCAGAATTCAGATTTCAGAAAGCAAGAATTCCTTTTTAGTTTGTAAGTTGGTTATTACGTAGATTTAAACGTTCTTTCAAATGAATCATGACATGTTGTAATTTGAATATAGAATGATGCTTATGTATAAGATTTGATTCTCGTTTATCTTAAAGTATCATTGCAATTAATCATGTCTATATGCTTGTGGCGATGAACATATTATATATTAATCATGTCTATATGCTTGTGGGGATGAACATATTGTTTGTTATCGGAATCTATTATGATTGGGTAATGGATTTACTTTTCCAATTAAATGGTGAAACATGTCATGTTATAAACTGGTGGTTACTTGCCAGTTTATGATCTAAAACACATGCTAATATGTTAGATCAACACTCATGTATATTCATGTTAGGTTGAATCTATTTATGTTGAAAAATTTGGAATTGTAGTCCTCTTATGTTTTAACCCATAAGTATCATGCTAAGTTGTGATTCGAATATGTTTATAACAGCCCTCTTATGTTTAACACAAACATAAGTCATCATGCTAAGTTGTGATTCGAATATGTTGATAATAGTTCTCTTATGTTTAACACATATAAGTTAATATGCTAAGTTGCGATTTAAAAATGATTATAGTAGCTTTCTTATGTTTTGACATACATAAGTTAATATGCTAAGTTGTGGGTTGAAACTGTGATTATATGTTAAACCTCCATGCTAGACCTTTGTCAAGTTTACATGACAATTAGACCCAACTTAGTCACAAGTTCACCTTTACCCATTTAATTAAAGTTAATGATACTTCTATGCCAAGTTACACATGACAAGTTGAAATGTATGCTATTTTATGTTTATTTCACGTCCCTTGTTTATTACCCTTTTTGTTTGTGGGTTTGGGATAATTTACTAGCCCAACATTGTATGTGATTCATGCTTATGTTCCACGCGGGTAGCGATGGGAAAATATGAAAATTCATGGCATGGATTTGTTCATAAAATGGTCTATTTGATATACCATTTGTGGTGAGCATAATCAAAGGATAATTATGGCATGATTAAATTAAATTAAATTTACATAAAGAAATTAGATATATATAGAAAAATGTGAATTTAGAAAAAGACGATATGCCTAACCCGAGGTTATACTGAGTTGTGGTGTAAATCTGCCCGGAACCGACCGGCATATCCAGTGACCACAACAAGACCAGTCGAATGTGGGTGGTTAGTGCATCAGGCCCAAAAAGAACCCGAGGTTAGACTGAGTTGTTTTGTAAATCTATCTGGAACCGACCGGCACATCCAGTGACCACAAGAATACCTGTCTAATGTGAGTGGTTGGTGCTTTAATAAATTAAAGCTAAGTCAGGATTGGTAGGGTTAAGTCAATTAGGGAAACACTTAACCGATTCAACATGTTAACTAAACGAATGGGTGGGGTTAGGTAAACTTGGACACTTAACCAAATAAACATGTTGATTAGAAAACCCTAGTAGCGGGGACCCATTTCAGCAGTAACCCACATAGATGTATCATGGTACCTTGAAACTAGGCAGGGTGGGGCACGATTACTGGGCTGATTATAAGCGGTCAAAACGTCGGTGGTTGGTGGGCCAGTGTAGGTTTCGATGGAGTATGGGCGTGCACGTACTCCGGAGTGGAAAAATCAGGCACTAGGCATCAGTAGTATACATTGTGCATCTTGAATCATGTCGGGTTGCCACCAGAGGGACTGATACACCCCATGGTGGGACCAGCACAGGTATCTACAGTCAAGCGGGGCCGAATGACACAGGATATGAATGCATACGAGTAGGAGCCGATCATTAAGGGGATCGTTTGTTATGAACACGTAGGGCTGGTTGAACCAATGGTTAAGTAGGTGCAGAGACTATAGTAATGGGTGCGATCACATGTTCCTCTTATCTTATATTATATTAGGGTATTGTCCTATGTTCTGTTATTACTGTCATGATCCCTTTCCCTGTTTAAATACTAGTAATCACCGAACTTACCAGACTTATTGTCTGACCCGTTTTTCCTTCGTCCTCTTTTCTTCCGTTCCCCCCCAGGTCCACAGGGAGGGAATACTGCAGCTTAGTCAGACTCTTTGCAAGCTTCAAGAAAGTAGATGTATGATTTGGACTCTCTCTCACCTTGGCTATGGCTTTTGGACATTATCCTTGGGGATTTATGCAGTTTTATATATGGTTTATGCTTCTTTATTAAATAATCAAGACAGAAATTATGATGTAATGTTTTGGAAGTTATTTTGAGACAATTTGATGTAATGCTTTTGTATTGAACCACGTATGAAATAAATAATTGAATTTCGCTGCTTATATTTATCTGTCTTGTAAAGTTTTCTGTGTCTTGTACCTATAACCCTCCACCAAAATTAAGGCATTCCCTTTGTGAGTGACCTTAACGGAGGTGGGGTGTTTCACTGACCCCCTGGTCGACCTGTATGGGGGGAGGTCGGCCTCCTGGTCAACCTGGCCTTGGGTGGGAAAATTCCCGCCCAGCCCGCTTTTACTTCTGATTTTGAATTTTGAATTTTCTGAACTTTAATCTGAGCTGTTTATTTAAACTCTCGAATCTTCTGAAGGTCATAACTCCTTCATACTTATTCCGATTTACGCAAACTCAGACTCTATATCAAGCAGAATTCGGAGACGAACACAATGGCATAACCCATTTCCCTTAATTCTCACATTTTTAATTAATTGTTCTTTAATTCGTTACTTTAATGTTTATTGAAAACACTGGGTGTTACATTCTCCCCTCCTTAAAGGATTTCGTCCCCGAAATCTTCGAGTCAAGGAGAACGTATATCCTACCATCCAATCGTCCATCTACCCATCCATCAAACTCAGGCATCCATTATCCTTAAAATGACTTCTAATGCTTCATGATCATATGCATGGTGTGTGTACATGTCCTTATCTAATGCAAAATCATGCGGTCTGCTGATTCAGTTGACCTCCTTAATGCAAGTCATGTCGGTGTCATGGGTCCATTATGTATGCAATCATCCCTAATCATACTTTCTACATGAGTGCACAATCATTCATACAAATGCAACAACCACATGATAACACATCAAGTTTCAATCATATACAAGTACATATATGCATATGCAGTATGAAAGTGACTGAGCCGATTTAACACCTAATGTGTGTGTGTATGCATCCACGAGCAACCATTAGCAACCACTTGCAACCATCAATCATAACATGTTTCAAATACATGTCTACATCCATTGGTTTTTACCTAAGGATCAAGAGTAGCACTGAGGAAATACTTAAAAAGATAAATACGAGCATGAATAAAATTAAGGAAAAAGAGATCAAAGATGTACCCTCAAAAAGAAAAGGGTAGGTTGCGCATATCTTGGCCTCAGTTTCCCAAGTCGCGTCTTCCTCAGCGTCACTTCATTGAACTTTAACAAGTTTGACTTCGCGGTTGCGTAGCTTTTTGACTTTTGTACCCAAGATACGAGTTGGAACTCTTCTCCCAGTCGCCTCTCGTTCTACTTCTATGTCCTCTAATATGCTTGGTTCCACCACTTCCGCAGACTCATGTAAGCACTTCCATAGGTGAGAAACGTGAAAGACATTATGAACTCCAGCCAATCTTTCGGGCAGCTCTACTCTGTAATCCATCTTTCCAATCTTTTCAATGATAGGAAATGGCCCTACAAATCTTGGTGCCAACTTTCCTGCGGATCCGAAGCGAACGACGTTCCTCAAAGGAGATACTTTAAGGAAGTCCCTGTCTCCAACCTCAAACTCAAGGTCAGTCCTTCTTATATCTGCGTAGGACTTTTGTCTATCTTGAGCAGTCTTCATTCTTCTTCGTATCAAGTCCACTTTCTCTGGAGTTTCCCTAATCATATCTGGTCCAAGTATGAGCTTGTCTATAGACTCCCACCAACAAGTTGGCAATCGACATGGTCTTCCATATAAAGCTTCGAAGGGTGCCATGCCTATGGTGGCTTGGTAGCTATTGTTGTAGGCAAACTCCACTAAAGGAAGATGATCTTCCCATGTTCCTCCAAAGTCAAGAATGCATAATCTCAAGAGGTCTTCTAATACCCTGTTCACCCTCTCCGTCTGACCATTGGTTTGGGGGTGATAGGTCGTGCTTAAGAATAGTTGTGTGCCTACAGCCTCTTGCAAGCTCTTCCAAAACTCGCTCGTAAAGATAGGATCTCGGTCGCTCATAATGCTGGAGGGTATCCCATGGAGTCGAACTATCTCTTTAAGGTAAATGGATACTAAAGATAAGGCAATCCTTCTACTTTTAACGGGTATAGAGTGAGCACTTTTTGTGAGCCTGTCCACTATTACACAAATACTGGTATTGCCCCTTCTTGACCTAGGCAGCCCATCAATAAAGTCCATTGAAATGCTATCCCATTTCCACTACGGGACCTCTAGAGGATGAAGCAAACCACTAGGCTTCTTTTGCTCCGCCATGACTTGCTGGCATATCAAACACTTAGCGACGAACTAAGCTACATCACTCTTCATGCCATTCCAAAAGAAAACCCTTTTTACGTCTTTATACATCTTGTCTCCATCTGGGTGTATGGTCAACTTGGAATGGTGTGCCTCTTCAAGAACCTTCTTCACCAAATCCCTTGCTTGTGGGACGCAAAGCCTTCCATCTCGCCTTAACCAACCCTTATCATCGATGGAGTATATATTGAGGTGACTAGAAGTCTCACCCCTAATTAGCTTATCCATCAACTCAACTAGCTGAGGGTCTTCATGTTGCGCGGTTCATATTGAGTCCAAAAGAGTAGGCCGCACTTCTAACAATGCTAACAAACCAATCACATGATTGATGGAGGGTATAAAGTCAAAATCGACTATGTATTCCAAGCTCTGCCTTTCTACAAAGAGAGGGCTTAAGGTCAGCTTCTTTCTACTCAAGGTGTCTGCCACTACATTGCCCTTGCCAGGGGTATAGGAAATCTCGAAATTGTAGGATGCCAAGAATTCCATCCACCTTTGTTGCCTCAAGTTAAGATCTTTCTGCGAGAAAAGGTGCTTCAACGATTTATGGTCAATATACAATTCAAACTTCTCACCTAGGAGATAATGGTGTTAGGACTTAAGCGCAAAGACGATTGCAGCCAACTCTAGATCGTGGGTTGGGTAGTTTTTCTCATGTACTTTCAACTGTCTACCTCCGTAAGCTACTACCTTCCCTTCTTGCATCAAGACAGCACCTAGTCCCGTACCCCATGCATCCATGTATACGGTAAACATCTTGCTCCCATCTGGCAATGTCAGAACTGGGGCTGTTGTTAGAGCCCTTTTCAATCGTTGGAAAGCAACATCGCAATCAAAATCCTAATTGAAAGTTAGGTTCTTCTTCGTCAACCTTGTAAGCGGAGCTGAGATTTTTGCAAAGTCTTTGATGAATTTTTGGTAAAAGCCCGGTAGCCCGAGGAAGCTCCAGACTTCGGTCGCATTCCGTGGAACCTTCCAATCTTGCACCGCAACTACTTTTGCGGGGTCCACAGCTAACCCTTCTTTGGATACCACATGTCCAATAAATCTTACTTCCTCTCTCCAGAAGTGGCATTTGGAGAATTTGGCTTTCAACTGATGCGCTCGAAGAGTATCCATGACTTCTTTCAAATGCTGAGCATGCTCTTCCTCACTCTTTGAGAAAATCAAAATGTCATCTACGAAGACCACCACAAACTTATTGAGGAACTCCCTGAACACCCTGCTCATTAAGTCAACGAAATAAGAGGGTGTGTTTGTCAAGCCGAAAGGCATGACAAGCCACTCGAAGAAAACATCCAGGGTTCTGAACGCAGTCTTATCAATACTATCTTCAGCCACTCTTAGCTGATGAAACCCGGTAGCTAGATCTAGTTGGGAGAAAACCGATGCACCTACAAGCTGATCGAACAAGTCATCTATTCTTGGAAGTGGGTGCCTATTCTTCTTGGTCAGCTTGTTTAGCTCCCTACAATCAACGCATAGGCGAGGTGAACCATCCGCTTTGTTTGCGAACACTACTGGAGCACCCCATTCACAAATACTCTGCCTTATAAACCCCTTCTCAAGCAACTCATTAACTTGCTTGCTGAGTTCTTTTCTCTCCCTTGGAGTCATGTGCCTAACGGGTAAAGCAACGGGTTTCGCATTATCAACGAGGTATATGCGGAAGTCTATCTCCCACTTCAGAGGTAAGCCCTTCACCTCTTCAAACACATCCGAGTATTCACAGACTACTCTAACAGACTGCAAGTTCTTAACAGACGCATCAAGAGATTCTAGATAGCTAAGCATAACAGAGTTCATGGGATTACAAGATATTCCGAGAGTGTTACCGAGGCGAGTCATGAGTCTAACCACTCTCTTTTCACAATCGAGGATGACACCATTATTGAATAGCCAATCCATGCCTAGAATCAACCCATAGCGCGTGAAGCCCAAAACATAGGCATTACATCTAAACCCCACATTTAGTATAGAAATTTTCAAATCCAAACAAATCATTGACAAATAAGTTGAGCCCCCAATTGGATTTGAAACAACCAAGGGATCCTCTACTAAACTGGTGTCTAGGTGCAGAGATTCAATTAAAGAAGTAGATATAAAAGAGTGCGATGCGCCAGAATCAAAGAGTGTACGAAAAGGATGATCAAAAAGATAAACTAAACTCTCAACAGAAACATTTCTACCTCGTTCTTGCAGAGGTGCCATGAGAGCGTGAACCTGTCCTCCAAAAGTAGATCCAGCTCTCTGCCCTTGCCCTTGCTTTCTTGGGCAGTCCCTAGCCATGTGTCCCGTCTCGCCGCAATGGAAACAACCACCCATCTTCCTCTTCTTCTTTGTGCAGTCCTTAACCAGATGTCCAGGAATGCCACAAAAATTACACTTCCTCTTGTCACGGGGTTTGTTGTCCTTCCCGCCCTTCTTGGAATCTGTCTTCTTGCTCTGTGATCCTTCCACTTTCTTATCTTGAGGTACTTCTGCCTTTGTCTCTTTCTTGCCAACCTTATCTTCTTCTTGTAACAGTGCCATGTCCACCAGTCTCTCATAAGTTGCACCCATAGGTATATGGGACATAGCTACGCTGTGCAGTGGCTCATTCAATCCTTTAACAAAACGGAGAGCCTTCTTATGTGGAGTGTTCATTAACTCCAACCCGAACCTAGCCAGCTGGCTGTATTGGTTAACGTACTCCTTAACTGACATACTTCCTTGTTTGAGAGCTAAGAACTTCTCCATCTGTAGGCTTCATTCAGCTTGTGAGTGGAATTTCATTTCAAACCTCATTCTGAAATCCATCCAAGTTTCAATTGGTCTTTCGACGTTAGTAACTTCCCAACAATAGGAAGCTTCGTCTTTGAGCAACCATACTGCCAATTGTATCTTCTGCCTATCATCCACTTTGAAGATATCGAACAAATCCTCAGTTTCTTTGAGCCAGTTTCTTGCTTCCACGAAGGATCCATGTCATTGAAGTTCTTTCCACCCATGGCTCGAAAGTCCCTACATATTTTTTAAAAAGCATTTGCACGCGGAGGAGGAGGAACTACAACAGCTGGGGGAGGAGGAACGTCTGCTAGGCCTGCGACATTAGCCCTAGCCTCTAGGTACCTTCTGAACCAGCCAGGTACCGGCACGCCCTCTGGAAGGTTAAGATCCCCAAACAACGAAAAATGAAAGATTCAAAACAAAGGATAGAAAGATAGTGCATATGGCTTTGGAGGATTATGCTTTTTTAAAATAAAACTTTTTTTCTTGAAAATTGCTTCTTTAAACTTTCTTTTTTGAAAAACAGTTTTCAAATTTTTTTATCTGATCTGGTAAACCTTTGCTCTGATACCAAGTGAAACACCTCACCTCTGTTAAGGTCACTCACAAAGGGAACTCCTTAATTGTGGTGGAGCATTATAGGTAAAAGACACAGATAATTTACAAGACAAACATATATAAGTAGCAGAAAAACTAAATTTATTTCATTCGTGGTTCATAACAAAAACATTATAGCAAACTGTCTCAAAACAACTTCCAATTGATTACATCAGAATATCTGTCTTGATTATAACATAAAGAAGCATAAAACAAAATAAAACTGCATAAATCCCCAAGTAGTAGTGTGTCCAAAGCCATAGCCAAAGATAAGAGGTTCCAAGCTATACATCACTGAGTCTTCAAGCTTGGAAAGATGAACAGTCCAAATTAAGCTGAGCTATTCCCTCTTTGGGTACTTGAGGAGGAGAAACGGAAGAAAAGAGAGCGAAAGAAAAATGGGTCAGACATAAGTCTGGTAAGTCCAGTGATTATGCAGCATGTAAACTGGTAAGAGAACCATGACTTGAATAAGCTGGACGCAGGACAATAACAAGGAAAATAAGGTAACATAGGATAAGGCAAGATAAACAAGGTATGATAAACTAATCATATTATCGCACTCATATCCATATTCTCTGCACCTACTAGATATTTCAACCATCGTCATGAGTTAAAACCCGGTGATCCCTTTTTAATCGATCGGCTCCTACTCGCACGCATTTACCACTTGTGTCATACGGCCCCACTCGATTGTAGATACCTGTGCTGGTCCCACCATGGGGTGTATTAAATCCTATGGTGGCAACCCGACACGATTCAAGATGCACAGTATATAACTACTAATGCCTAGTGCCTTCTTTTTCCACTCCGGAGTACGTGCACGCCCGTAGTCCGTCGGAACCTACACTGACGCACCAACCGCCGTCGTTTTGACCGCTTATAATCAGCCCAGTAATCGTGCCCCACCCTGCCTAGTTTAGGGTACCATGATACATCTATGTGGGTTACTGCTGAAATAGGTCCCCGTTACTAGGGTTTCCTAAACAACATGTTAAATTGGTTAAGTATCCAAGTTAAACTAACCCCACCCATCAGTTTACTAAACATGTTGTATTGGTTAAGTGTTGCCTTAATTAACCAAAACCTACCATTCCTGACTTAGCTTTAATTTATTCATTAAAGTACCAACCACTCACATTAGACAGGTATTGTTGCGGTCAATGGATGTGCCGGTCGGGTCCGGGCAGTTTTACACCGCAACTCAGTCTAACCTCGGGTTCTTTTGGGCTAGATGCAATAACCTCCCACATTAGATATATATTGTTACGATTGCTGGATGTGCCGCGCGGTTCCGGGCAGTCTTACACCGTAACTCAATTTAACCTCGGGTTAGGCATATTCGTCTTTTCTAAATTTACATATTTACCTCTTTATATTTATATGTAAATTATTGTCATTCATGTCAAGCCCCACTTTCCCTTTTTAAATCAAGTTCATAATCTTTTTAGGTATAAAAATTTATACTACTTTATGCCATAAAACATTTACATGTTTATGAGCCTAATATGCCAATTATATGTAATTTCATGTTTTCCCCCAACGTTACCCCCGTTAAACGTTCGCATAAATCTCATAAAATGTTAGGCTCGCTACATAGCCTAACTCATATATAAAAGGGGAAAAAGAGGAACATGTTATAATTCCAACATCATAAAAATATGGACCTAACTACACATGTGTCATATGAATATGGCATAGAACAATATACATTTAATTATGAACTTGCAAATTTAGATCTACTCAACATGAATCATGAAATAGGGGTTTTACATAGAACTACGTAAACTTAAAATTAAGCATGTAGTTGCGAACTTGCAAACTAGTTGGATCAAATTTAACATGAACCTAATCATATTAACATGTAGTTTTGGTCATATATGTGAACATGGTTGAACTTGCATAAACATAGAAAAATTCCCAAATTGTCATACAACATATAGGTGTCATTACCAAATCTTACAACTTGAAATGTCATTGCCAAACTATACAATTTGGTATGTCATCGCCAAATTACACAATATGATATGCCATCACCAAATTATAATATGTCATCACTAATTTATGTCATCGCCAAAGTATACAACATAATATGTCATCTCCAATTTATTCAACATGATATGTCATTGCCAAAGTATAATATGTCATCGCTAAATTACACAACATATATGTCATTGGCAAATTATACAACATATGGATCCATTGCAAAACATTTAACTTTTATTATCAAATTACATACAACATGATCACAACTTAGCATGATAAGAATCGTAGTCTCAATCAATTCAGTTGTAACAAAAAGGACAGGCATAGATTTACATTAGGCGATGTTCTACTTCCATTTATTTTAGTCATAATTCTAATATCATTTTGGTCTAAATGATAACTGAACTTTGGTCAGCAATGATGATGCAGTTCAGAAGGATAAAGGAAACGCCAAATAAGGAAAGATGGTCAGCAATGATGTTGTAGCCGATCAACGATGACATGGCTCTAGGTCATATGATGATAACCAAACAAGAAGAAAAGGCCAGTTATTCACTTTAAAATCAATAATGGTCATCAAAACTAAAGCTAGGTTAAACTTCTAAGCAACCGGTCTTTACTTTAACAGCAGAGAGGGAAACATTTCTCTATATAAAAGAAGTATTAAAGGGTTTTGAGGACCTATTGCTCAAGTTTATTCTTTACAGTGTTGAGAACGTTAACCCTGATAACTTCTTTCCTAGTTCTAAAGGAGTCGTTACACCCGTTAACATGGGAGAAGTCACTCCGTCTAGAAAGTCTCTAATACTTAGTCCATCGAGGGGATATTAGGACACTTGCAACATAAACTTCCATATAAAGCACTTGCATAAGTTTTACTTTGCTAATCCTGGTTTGAATTTTTTTCTTTCTTGTAGGTAAAATGAAAAGAGATAAAGAAAACTCAAGTATCCTAAAGGAAACTAGCGTAGTTCTAAGAAGAACACCAAGAACCATTCCAACTTACAATATTGAAGAAGTCATGCATATCTAAAAGTCAATCATGTCATTATAGAAGAGATAGAGAGCACAGTGGTTGTGAATTCGACATTGGACGTTGGTCTAAATCCTCTTCTCCTCATAGAAGTTTTGATAGATCCAAAGGTTTCCATGAAGATTCTCATTCTAGCAACCACTTTGGAATTCCTCATCACTTCCCCTGCCTCTTGCAAAGTCCAGTTAGACTCATTTCAAGTGTTTTGATGTAACAACCCGCATTCTACGCATCGGAGGGTCTTAGAATATTTATTTCTTTCTTATATGAAGACGTATGGTCATGTAACTTTGGGAAACGACTATTAGGGTCATTTCCCATGTTCAAGATTTTTCCCGATTTTTAAATGACCGTTTTGCCCCTAGCCGGTACTGTTTTGGCCATAACTTTTGATTGGAAGGGATTTTTAACTTGAAACCACTTCAATTGGCTCCGGATGATGGTTTACCTTTCCGTAGAGTGGTCACATTAGCCAAACGGACTTACCGTTTGGGAGATATGGCTGAAACAAGTTTCAGATGGTGAAAAACAGCTTAACTGGGCTTAACCGGGTGATTAACAGCTAGATCCAATGGGGAATTTCGGGATTAGGGTTATGAGAAGGCTGAAATCAGTTAGAGAACTATTTTAATTTCATTTTTCAGCCACCACTTTCATTCCTAGAACCCTAGCAATGGCCTCCAACACCCAAATCAACTTCTAATCGCTTTCTAATCAAGTTTTGGCTTAATCTACATCAAATCAAAGAAGATCTTCACCAAATCAGTATTAGAGCTGCTGTTAGACATCAGTATTCGCTCAAATCAGCGAGGTTTCAGTTCTGAAAATTTTATTTGTGGCCAAGGTGAGTGATTTGCATAGTTTTGCACTAATTACGGTTAATTAAGGGTAATTAGTGAAGATTAGCGAATTTATACATTAATAAATTCTGGAAAAATATTTGTAAATTCTTAAATAATGTTTTAGACCTTTGCTATAAATTTGGTTTAATTTGATTAAGTTTTGCTAATCATATCATTAGTTTTGCCTAAACATGCTTAAGGGAAAATATGGGATTTTGGCTATGTTTGATCTATTTTAACCTATTAAGTTATTGTTTTGGTGTTTGTAGTCACTTCTAATTGTTGCTATGACTGTTTGGAATGATTTATGGTTGTTTAGAAAAGTTAGATTGGTCGAAAACGTCGTCGAATGGCGTAAACAAGTCGCTAGAAAAAAAAGTCGCAGAAAGTTGCGTAGGGTTTTGGATCGGATCGGGTTAGGGGCTCGGATCGGATAGGAGAGCTGGGCAAGGAATCCGAACCGGACTGAGGTCTGGCACAAAGGAAGTTTGGCAAGAAGGAAGGCCATTGCTTAGAGTTGGAGTTGGACAGAGGATCGGATCGGAGCTAGGAAGCGGGATCGGATCGAAACTAAGAAGCGGGATCGGATCGGAGCTAGGGAGTGAGATCGGATCGGAGCAGGCAAGCGAGTGGGATCGGATCAGAGCATGCAAGCGAGTGGGATCGGATCGGAGCAGGAAAGCTGAAGCAGGGGGGACTAACCGAACCGAATGGAGCATGGCACCCGAACCGAACCGAATGGGAAGCCTGAAGATGATTTATCCGAACCGAACCGACTGAAGCACATTGGACCAAACCGAATTGAACTTCCATCTCTTCCACGCAATGACTCTTTTGAAGACCAACTCCAATTCGACCAAAACCCGAGATGCAAAGAAAGTCCAAATGAGGAGCTTTGACTCAGGATCCAGTTGGGAACCAATGAGTGAGCTTCATGATTGGGCTTTGCTGCGGGACGTGTGCTAAGGGGTTGTCGGTGTCTGTAACTTTGAATCACTATGTGTAGGGAGTACGTGAACGGATTCAGGGCCATAGTGGCCTAGGTACGACTAGAGAGCTATAGACTAATGAAGTGGGGTCATTTGTAAAGATTTGGTCATGACTCCATGTGGTAAGCTTGCTAGTAGCAGTAGTTGTACAAGTCGAACTCCGTCACTACTTCGATGGGTCTAGTGATTGACAGTGGTGGACATCGTACGCTTTACGCACTGAGTGAGAGATGTGAGGATGGTTGTTATGGTTGATTTGTTTGCCATCATTATGACATGCACACCCCCACCCCCGTTATCTTTACACCATTCGTTCAATGGCACCTTAGAGTATTGTACGGTATGTAGTGCTAACTCTTTGGTTGCAGGTCCAGGTTCACGTATGGTTTAATATACCTGTTGTTGTTCTGTTTAGTTGCTTATCGCTCATACCAGACTTTTTGTCTGACCCAGAGTTTTATGTCTCTTCTTATTACTCTGGGTGCTCTCACGAGCAGACTAGAGACAGGTTAGCTGGGTATGCATGGGTAGCTGGTCCGGAGACGAGCAAGAGGCTTCCACGTATGATATATATATATATATATAGTATTCTCCCTGTGTTGTTGAAGATCACTGCTTGGGCATTAGTAGTGCATCTTCTACTTTAGCTTTCTTTTATTTTAGAGACAGTAATTTGAAAAGTTGTAGTAAGCTGTATCTGGATTTCCGCTGCTATGATAGTTTGTTTTCAGCTTATGCACTGTCTCACCTGTTCTATGTCAAGTATATGTTATGATTATATTTTATTCCATGCACTGTGAGACATTCTACAGGTTCTTTTTTGATTCTTCGTCTTCTTCCTTTCCGTCTGACGACCGACCCGTGCTAACCGGACATGTGTACAACGCACTTTTGGAGTAAATGTCGGTTGGTGCGGGGCGGGTTGTCACATTTGGTATCAGAGCTCTAGGTTGCGTAGTTAACCTAGGGAAGTTATCAGGGAGAGATAGTATACGTATATGAGAGCGCGTATTTGTGATTATTTTGGTTTTCAAAGCTATATATATATTATTAGTATAGCTAAGGATGAAGTCGCACTGCACTAGCACCACCATGGAGATGGTTAATCGTTTTCTCTTTACAGATTGAACGATGAGCCGATACGCAAGGGGTGCCGGTAGGGGAGCCAATAATAGGAATGCTGCTGACATGAGGACGATGTTTACTGACCTCATGAGAGAGATGCTTAGGGATGTGCAGAGGGCAGCTCCCAATGCTGGTAATGGTGGTGGTCCAATAGTGCAGGCGCCTAGGGCCGATTTCGCCAAGCTGAACAAGGATTATACTAGTCTTGGTGGGAAGTCGTTCCACGGAACAGAGTCGGACACGGATGTTCAGGATTGGTTGGATAGCTGTGAGCGTATCTTCGAAGATTTGGGTATCGAGGATGTGATGAAAAGAAGGCTAGCATCCCGTCAGCTGCAAGGACGAGCAATGAATTGGTGGAATGCTATAAAGGCAGCTACTCCCGAGGATCAGATTACTTGGGAGCAGTTTAAGGCTCGCTTTAGTGAGAAGTTCATTCCAGCTACTCAGAAGTCAGTATTGTTTAAGAAATTTTTGGAGCTCAAGCAGAATGGCAGAGCTGTCTCGGAGTATATTGCCGAATTCGACACTTTGTCGAAGTATGGGTTATCTCTTATTGATATTGCCGAGAAGAAGAATGAGAAGTTCATAACTGGTTTGGATCAGTACTTGGGGGAAAGGCTCATTAACCACATCGATGAGACGTTTGAATCGGTTGTGGGGAAAGCATTGAGGTCAGAAAGTCTTTACCCTAAGTCAAAGACTGAGGTTGCATCTGCAGAGGAGCCAAAACCACAAGCAAGTGGTAGAGGCAAGAGTAGTTCTCATAATAAGAGAAAGCAGAATCAGACCAAGGATGGCCAGAAGAAAAAGAATAAGTAAGATGTTGAGTGCTTCAGCTGTGGTAAGAAGGGCCATTATGCTAGTAATTGTCGGGCCAAGCCAGCGGATAGGAAGTGCTTCAACTGTGGCCAAGTGGGGCATCACAAGGACAAGTGTCCGCAACCCCCTAAAGAAAAGCAAGTGGTGAAAGCATATGCCCTTAATGCTACTCCTTCTTCGTCGAATGCCCCAACTGCGGCGGAGAAAGGAAAGAATGTTGTCATTCAAGGTATGCTTTCTGTTTATGATGTTCCTGTTAGAGTTTTGTTTGATACCGGGGCTTCCAGTTCTTTCATATCCGTGACCTGGTAGATAGGTTGGGATTGGAGCCCGAGATTGTTGATAGGCCTTTAGTAGTGACGAACCCGATTGGTGGTTCAACTAACCTTAGCATGATTTGTCGTAATGTGATCTTGTCAAGTCATGGATGCATGTTTGTTTGTGATTACTTTGTTTTGGGCTTTACTGGGTTTGGCATTATTTTGGGAGTCGATTGGCTCCAAAGATACGAGGTGGTGGTAGACTGTGAGGGCTTTTTGGTGACAGCTAGAGCGGATAATGGGCGGAGGGTAGTGTTTGGTGGTCTACCCAGTGATGGGGTAACGGCTAGTTTCCTAAATTCCCTCGAGACCCCGCATAGTGAGTTGTCAGGTTTGCCCGTGGTTGGCCAGTATTCGGACGTTTTCGAGGAAGTGACCGGGCTTCCACTACACCGAGAGATTGAGTTCCGTATTGATTTAGTGAAAGATGCCAGACCTATAGTGATGCCACTTCGTCGTATGGCACCAAGGGAGCAACGAGAGCTCGGGGTGCAAGTCAGCAATCTTTTGAAGAAGGGATTTATCAGAAGGAGTGTTTCTGAATGGGGAGCACCAGTTGTGTTTGCTACCAAGGCGGATCGTTCCCTTCGTTTGTGTGTTGACTACCACGAGTTGAATAAAGTGACGAGGAAGAACAAGTATCCTTTACCACGGATAGATGATTTGTTTGATCAGTTGAGTGGCGTGAGAGTATTTTCTCAGTTGGATCTCGCGACAGGCTTTCATCAGCTTAGAGTGGAAGCTGAGAGTGTAGCTAAAACAGTCTTTCGGACGCCGTCTGGGTTTTATGAGTGGTTGGTCATACCATTCGGGCTGACCAATGCCTCAGCATATTTTGTGGATCTGATGAATAGAGTATTCAGAGATCAGTTGAATAAGTTTATCCTTGTGTTCATGGATGATATTTTGGTCTATTCGAGGACAGAGGAAGAACACAAGGAACATTTAAGAATAGTGATGGAGGTGTTGAGAAAACACCAATTGAAGGCAAAGTTTTCTAAGTGTCACTTCTGGACGAGGGAAGTGAGATTCTTGGGCCATGTTGTTTCAGAGAATGGTATTGCCGTGGATCCTGCGAAGGTGGCTATGGTACAAGATTTGCCTACGCCCAAGAATGCAACGAACATAAGAAGTTTCTTGGGGTTAGCTGCATATTATCGTAAGTTTATCCAAGACTTCTCCAAGATAGCAACACCGTTGACTCAGTTGACCAAGAAGAATCAAGCTTTCGTCTGGGACGAAAAGTGCGGGAATGCATTTAAGAGTCTAAAGGAAAAGTTGACATGTGCACCAGTGTTAGTCATTCCCAAGGGGAATGAAGAGATGACAGTATATACGGATGCATGTGGCACAGGACTAGGCATTGTATTGATGCAAGGATTTAGGGTTGTAGCCTATGCAAGTCGGCAATTGAAACCGCACGAGAGAAGATACCCTACCCATGATTTGGAATTGGCAGCGATTGTGTTCGCATTGAGGATGTGGAGACATTATCTCTTGGGAGAAAGATTCGAGTTGTTCACCGATCATAAATCGTTAAAGTATCTTTTCTCTCAAAAGCATCTAAATCTCCGACAACAAAGATGGTTAGAATTTTTAGCTTCCTATGATTTCAACATCGCATATACACCAGGAAAGGGCAATGCGGTGGCTGATGCATTGAGTAGAAGACATGCCAGTTTAGGGGCCATGTTCCTAGAATGGAAGCAACTAGAGTACATCGCTGGGTACGATTTTAGACCAAAGTGCGAATTGGATCCAGAAATATTAGAAAGTTTGACGATTAGACCTACTTTAATTGAGCGGATTGGTTCCAGTCAGAGGAGCGATCCTAACCTATTGAAAATCATCTCAAAGTTAGAAATGAAAATCGACGAAGAGATGAACAAGTATGGGCTTGATCGAGATGGATGTCTTAGAAAGAATGGAAGACTAGTTGTACCCAATGTCAATGGATTGAGAGATGAAGTGCTTAGAGAATGTCATCACTCAAAATTGACTATACACCCCGGTGGTGATAAGATGTACCGAGACATGAAGCGGACTTACTACTGGGAAGGGATGAAAAGAGACATTGGGAAGTTTATATCCAAATGCATGAACTGCCAGCTAGTTAAAGCTGAGCAAAAGAAGCCTAGTGGTTTGCTACAACCATTAGAAATTCCAGAATGGAAATGGGAACAAGTGTCAATGGATTTCATTGATGGGTTACCATGGACTAGATCGGGCCATGATAGCATTTGGGTGATTGTGGACCGATTGACTAAGAGTGCAAGGTTTATACCCGTCAAGTCGAACAGGACGGCAGCTAAGTTAGCAGAACTGTATATGAAGTGGGTCGTGAGATTTCATGGAGTACCTAAAAGCATTGTGAGTGACCGAGACCCATTGTTTACTAGTCGGTTTTGGAAGAGCTTACAAGAGGCTCGAGGGTCAGAACTACATCTCAGTACCGCGTATCATCCTCAAACCGACGGACAGACAGAGGGTGAATCGAGTGTTAGAAGACCTCTTGTGAGCTTGTGTACTGGATTTTGGTGGATCATGGGATGACCATTTGCTATAACACCCTACGTCCATTAATGTCACTCACAAAGGGAATGCATTAACTTCCATGGAGGTTATAAGTGAATATAGAACAGAAAAATTACAACAAGACAGATAATAAGTAGTACTTGGAAATCTAAAACTTCATTTTTTTTGCAGCGAAAACATGTTTATTACATCACAAAACCATTAATCAGAGTCAAGTACATTATCCATCTTCATAAAACAAAATACATAATCCCATTACACAAATAGCCATTAAAAAGATAACAAGCTGGACTTTACTTCAACGGTCCAAGCTTTCCAAAGAGAGATGAAGCAATCCAATCAAACTCCACTAGAGCTGGGTCCAACCTGAGGACCTGGAGGGGGAAAAAGGATAGAAATGGAGGGGGTCAGACATAAAGTCTGGCGAGTATGATAATTCTAACAATACTATTATCAAAATAACTAGACTAAGGCATAAGCTGGAAGACAAGTAAATGTCTATGAACTATTAGGAAGATAAAGATAGCGTTTAAGATAGCGTTAAAGATAACGGTAAAGGCACACCTAATTACTAACGAATAATTACTACACTGCATCGCACATTACTACACTGCACTGCACCAGTCACCCTAAAGGTTGATCCCACTTGCTTCACACAGAAACAATATAAATAGCCTTACGTACCCCTAGCTGACTACATAGGTGCCGTCTGCCCCTATTTCCACTAGGTGTACCCCACTACCCACTTGCGATCGGCTCCCTACTCGTAGATACCCGTGCTGGCCCCACAGTGGGGTGTATCACTCCCCTAAAGTGGCAGCCCGATACAACTTGAGAATGCACGGCTTATACCTACACGATGCAACAACGTCTTACCTACCAGCCCGGGTCCACACACGCATATGAAACCCGTTGGACTTGCGTTGCCACCGCTCCCCGTTTTGGCCTCTTATAGTCAAACCCAGTATGCGTGTCCCGTCCTCGACTTGGGTCGAGCCCACAGAGATACGTTTGGGATACTGGTTGAAATGGGCCCCCACAAGCTACCCACCTAAGCTTGTCATTAATATATCCCACTTAACCCTCTTAGTCATGTTCATTTACATATGTGTTTGGTTAAGTCTTACTAATCATATTTCACATGCCACTAAGGGCACCCACTAGATTCCTCATGCCACCCAAGGCACCTACTTAACCCCCATGTACCACCTTACATGTTTATCTGGTTAAGTGTTTCTTAATTCATTCAGGCCATAACCTCATAAAGACCTCTCACATTAGGCTGGCATTTATGGCAGCTGGATTTGCCGGGCGGGTCCGGGCAGTCTTACATCATAAAAGAGTCTAACCTCGTGTCTTTACAACTGTTATGCTTTAGTTTAGGCCTAGGACCTCTCACATTGGGCTGACGTTTGTGACCACTGGATTTGCCGGGCGGTTCCGGGCAGGTTTATGTCACAAACGAGTCCAACCTCGTGTCCTAAGAATTGATTATCACTTATAATCTTTTACCCCAGTTTTAATAATTCCCTATCCAAATTATTAATTAAGTCCACTTTTATTGATGTCCATAATTGACTCAATTATGGTCATCCACTCATGGCATGCAAAATCATATCAATTGCACCTCAACTTCTTATTATTAAATCCTTAATATTACCCCTACCCCACGTTATACGTTCGCTTATTCAACGCATAATATAGGCTAGACTTGAATAGTCTAACACATAGCACAAAGATAAATTATCACAACATATAGGCAATTAAAATAAATCTAATCATAATAGGGGTGAAACTTGCATAAACTACACATGTTAAGGATCAAAAGGTGTCAACTTGTTAAATGTCACAATTTACATGATATGATCATAACCCAAATCTATACATAAACTTGCATATGGGGTATTTAGGCAACATAATGATGGTGTGAACTAGCATAGAATATCACATATGTCATAGCATAATTCTAGATGTCATAATAGATGTCATGGCATATGTTCATAACTTTTCTAATCAATCTAACTTGCATATGTGACTTGTCATATAGATCAACATAGCCCAAACATGATGATTTAATTAACATGAACTAACTAGCATAGATAGTAACATCATGGCTTTTTAACATGTATGATTCATCACAACTTAGCATTGAAACTTTCAACATACATAACATCATCATAGCATGATTTACAACATATAGGATATCATCACCACATAGCATAGGATTAATAACATACATGATAACATATACGACAATTCACATCATCTACTCATAATCCATTCATGACTTAACCTAATTAAAATGATAATAATCTTGTTAAGACTATCATACTCACAATTTAGAGAAGAAAAGAGTTTTGCTTTGCTTTAGAGTTGAGTAGAATTAGGTTTTCTTCCTTCTTAGTTGGCGGCGACTCCACTGAGTTCCATGGCGGCGGTATGACAACAGCTATTCAATTTTTCATATGAATTAGGGTGAGAGACTACCTAGGTATTTATAGAGTTAGGATTTATTTTAGACCGTTAGATCAATTCAGAACTAATTTCAGCCAACCAGATTAGGTCAAAACCCTAATGGGTCATCACTCAGTCAAAAACAGGCTCAGTCAAAAACCCTAGCCGCCAGACCCAGGTCGACACTATAGTCGACCTGGGGGGGGGGGGGAGGGGGTAGGTCGACACTAGTGTCGACCCCCCAGTCGACCTGCCTGGGCGGGAATTTTTCCCGCCCAGCCCGCTTCTGCACTTTTCTGTTTGAATTTTAAATTTCCTGCGAGCTGTTTTGAATTTTCTGAAACTTCCGATGGCCATAACTTCTTCATACGAAGTCCAATTCACGCAAACTCAGACTCTATTTCAACCAGAATTCCGAGACGAACGCATTGGCGCAACCCATTTCCCACAATTCTCACGTCTGAGATTAGTTATTCTTTAATTTGTGAATGTTAATATTAACAGAATTACGGGGTGTTACATTTGCATCTAGTAGAGTTTGCATATAATAATAGTTACCAATCAGTATCGGTATGGCTCCGTTTGAAGCTTTGTATGGAAGACTGTGCAACTCACCGTCATGTTGGGTAGAAACCGGTGATAAGTTTGTACTTGGACCAGATGTGATAAGAGAAAAATCAGACAAGATTAAGGTTATTCAACAGCGGATGAAGGCTGCCCAAGATAGGCAGAAAAGTTATGCTGATAAAAGGAGAAGAGATTTAAAGTTCTCCGTTGGCGACTTGGTATTTGTCAAGATTTCTCCGTTGAAGAGCGTGATACGATTTGGCAAGAGAGGCAAGTTAGCACCAAGATTTGTTGGCCCATTCCCAGTTCTCGAACAAGTTGGGAATTTGGCGTATAGAGTTGACTTACCCAAGAAGATGGCGGGAGTTCACAACGTATTTTATGTTTCCCAGCTAAGGAAGTTCGTGCACGACCCAGATATGACTATTTCACCTGATCGGTTAGAGGACTTCGAAGTGGAACCCGAGGCGGTTGGGAACCGCAAGCCGATTCGTATTGTCGAGCACGATACGAAGCGGCTTCGAAGGAAAGCGATGAAGCTAGTCAAGGTTCAGTGGGGCGAGAACGAGAATGACTATACTTGGGAGACAGGGGAGAGCATTAGGATGACGTATCTAGAACTCTTTGCTTGGTAAGGTTTGCTTTGCAATTTACTTATTCCGCATGCTAGGATAGACTTGTTTTGCATGTTTGACTGTTGTTTTATGGTTGATAGGCATGCGGGACCCTTTGTGTGTTTCGGTTAGGGAATATCGGGGGCGAAATTTCTTAAGGGGGGAAGAATGTAACAACCCGCATTCTACGCATCGCAGGATCGTAGAATATTTATTTCTTTCTTATATGAAGACGTATAGTCATGTAACTTTGGGAAACGACTATTAGGGTCATTTCCCATGTTCATGATTTTTCCCGATTTTTAAATGACCGTTTTTCCCCTACCCGGTATTGTTTTGGCCATAACTTTTGATTAGAAAGGAGTTTTGACCTGAAACCACTTCCATTGGCTACGGATGATGGTTTACCTTTTCGTAGAGTGGTCACATTAGCCAAACGGACTTACCGTTTGGGAGATATGGCTGAAACAAGTTTCAGATGGTGAAAAACAACTTAATTGGGCTTAACCGGGTGATTAACAACTAGGCCCAATGGGGAATTTCGGGATTAGGGTTATGAGGAGGCTGAAATCAGTTAGAGAACGATTTTATTTTCATTTTTCAGCCGCCACTTTCATTCCTAGAACCCTAGAAATGGCCTCCAACACCCAAATCAACTTCGAATCACTTTCTAATCAAGTTTTGGCTTAATCTACATCAAATCAAAGAAGATCCTCACCAAATCAGTATTAGAGCTGCTGTTAGACATCAGTATTCGCTCAAATCAGCGAGGTTTCAGTTCTGAAATTTTATATGTGGCCAAGGTGAGTGATTTGCATAGTTTTGCACTAATTACGGTTAATTAAGGGTAATCAGTGAAGATTAGCGAATTTATACATTAATAAATTCTGGAAAAATATTTGTAAATTCTTAAATAATGTTTTAGACCTCTGTTAGAAATTTGGTTTAATTTGATTAGGTTTTGCTAATCATATCATTAGTTTTGCCTAAACATGCTTAAGGGAAAATATGGGATTTTGGCTATGTTTGATCTATTTTAACCTATTAAGTTATTGTTTTGGTGTTTGTGGTCACTTCTAATTGTTGCTATGACTGTTTGGAATGATTTGTGGTTGTTTAGAAAAGTTAGATTGATCGAAAACGTTGTCGAATGGCGTAAACAAGTCGCTGGAAAAAAAAAGTCGTAGAAAGTTGTGTAGGGTTTTGGATCGGATCGGGTTAGGGGCTCGGATCGGATAGGAGAGCTGGGCAAGGAATCCGAACTGGACTGAAGTCTGGCACAAAGGAAGTTTGGCAAGAAGGAAGGCCATTGCTTAGAGTTGGAGTTGGACAGAGGATCGGATCGGAGCTAGGAAGCGAGATCGGATCGGAACTAGGAAGTGGGATCGGATCGGAGCTAGGGAGTGGGATCGGATCAGAGCAGGCAAGCGAGTGGGATCGGATCGGAGCAGGCAAGCTGGAGCAGGAGGGACTAACCGAGACGAATGGAGCATGGCACCCGAACCGAGCCGAATGGAGCATGGCACCCGAACCGAACCGAATGGGAAGCCTGAAGATGATTTATCCGAACCGAACCGACTGAAGCACATTGGACCAAACCGAATTGAACTTCCATCTCTTCCACGCAACAAATTTTTTGAAGACCAACTCCAATTCGACCAAAACCCGAGATGCAAAGGAAGTCCAAATGTGGAGCTTTGACTCAGGATCCAGTTGGGAACCAATGAGTGAGCTTCATGATTGGACTTTGCTGCGGGACGTGTGCTAAGGGGTTGTCGGTGTCTGTAACTTTGAATCACTATGTGTAGGGAGTACGTGAATGGATTCAAGGCCATAGTGGCCTAGGTACGACTAGAGAGCTATAGACTAATGAAGTGGGGTCATTTGTAAAGATTTGGTCATGACTCCATGTGGTAAGCTTGCTAGTAGCAGTAGTTGTACAAGTCGAACTCCGTCACTACTTCGATGGGTCTAGTGATTGACAGTGGTGGACATCGTATGCTTTATGCACTGGGTGAGAGATGTGAGGATGGTTGTTATGGTTGAATTGTTTGCCATCATTATGACATGCACACCCCTACCCCCGTTATCTTTACACCATTTGTTCAATGGCACCTTAGAGTATTATACGGTATGTAGTGCTAACTCTTTGGTTGCAGGTCCAGGTTCACGTATGGTTTAGTATACCTGTTGTTGTTCTGTTTAGTTGCTTATCGCTCATACCAGACTCTTTGTCTGACCCAGAGTTTTATGTCTCTTATTATTACTCTGGGTGCTCTCACGAGCAGACTAGAGACAGGTTAGCTAGGTATGCACGGGTAGCTGGTCTGGAGACGAGCAGGAGACTTCCACGTATGATATATATATATAGTATTCTCCTTGTGTTGTTGAAGATCACTGCTTGGGCATTAGTAGTGCATCTTCTACTTTAGCTTTCTTTTATTTTAGAGACAGTAATTTGGAAAGTTGTAATAAGCTGTATCTGGATTTCCGCTGCTATGATAGTTTGTTTTCAGCTTATGCACTGTCTCACCTATTCTATGTCAAGTATATGTTATGATTATATTTTATTCCATGCGCTGTGAGACATTCTACAGGTTCTTTGTTGATTCTTCGTCTTCTTCCTTTCCCTCTGACGACCGACCCGTGCTAACCGGACATGTGTACATCGCACTTTTAGAGTAAATGTCGGTTGGTGCGGGGCGGATTGTCACATTTGACATAAAGGAGAAATCACTCATCCGTGTTGCCTTTCTTTTAAGGTTAGGAAAAGATTATGGGAAGTCCCTAGTTACCTAACATGAGTGATGCCCTATTGATAGGTATTGGAATTGAAGCTTCAATTTCCAAAGCTGAATTTTTTCGAATTTATGTTCGTATCCAAAATATGTCCGATTCCAATTGAGATTAGTGAGATATAGCCAACTATCTTTATGATGCCTACGATCGGTATAGGCAAATGACCAAGGTGGCCGAGAGAATGTCCGAAGTCATAAAAAAGAGAGGATAAGGATTGATCATGTTACACCCATATTTTCTGTGAACATAAGGATGAAAAAGCAGAGAATAATTAAATTGTAATAGAATAATTAAGGGAAACGGGTTACGTCATTGCGTTCGTCTCGAAATTCTGCTTGGAATAGAGTCCAAGTTTGCGTAAATAGGACTCTGTATGAAGAAGATATGGCCTTCAGAAGTTTCAGTAAAAACCAGCCCGAAATTCAAAAATCAGATTTTGAAATTCAAAACAGACACCTAGGCTGGGCGGGAAAATTCCCGCCTAGGACCAAGGTCGACCTCCCCCCCTTTTTCTAGATCCGGAGACAGATCCATTTTTCTGCACCTGGACGCCTTTCTGACCGGATTCGTTAGCTCTAACCTATTTAAACACCCCCAGCCTAGCTTTCTCTCCACACAATTTCATTCTGCCTATATTCTGCCTCTATTCTAATTAAAAATGAAAATGGCGTCGCTACTCTGCTAGAATCAAAACTAGAACTAGTGCATCTTCTTCCAATCTGAATAGAGTTAAAAGAGAACAACTATTTTCTAATCTAATCGATAGTCTACGCCAAAGGAGCACTATTCAGTGTCATAATACAGATCCTAGAAATCAAGATTTACCTTTTCAATCGTGAGTACAGTTATCTTCAGATATAAAGTTTAATAATTATCTTGACATTTTTGTGAATCTGGATCTGAGGTTATGCATACTTTTCTGTGGATCTATCGTGATTGTGACTGTTCTGTATCTGTTCCCTCTTTTCTTCCTTTTTGTTTATAGCCAAGCTACCACGAGCTTGCGCCAAATCTCATGAGAGATTAATGCACGAACGCTAAATTTTGGGACAAATAATGAATAATGCATAATTGGACATGACATATCTTTTTACTGATTTGAGAAATGGACATATGTTGTAAATTGGATCTAGATCTGTGTATACTCTGTAATTTGGAAGAAGAGGAATCATTGTATGATATCATGTGGCTTGAAACTTGGGGACATAACGCACGTTTAAAATTAAGATCTGATTTTGAGATGTTATAATTTAAAGATCCAGATTTTTGGGCATATTTTTATGTAACGATTCATGATTTGAAAAAAAAGAATATGTGACTTAGGCGTAGAGACCCATATTTTACTAGGATAACTATCAATGTGAATACGCCTAAAAGTAGATTTTTGGATAATTGGCATTAAGGCTATAACTTGGCATAATTCATAGAGTATATCATGATTTGGGGCTTTTTAGAGAATATTCTATACTGTGCAAAGTTTAACTAAAAATTTGGGCATATGTTGTATTATGAATTATGGCCATGATTTAGGCATGAAAGTTTAGGCTTAATTTATGATTAGGCAAGATATGTAAATAGAATTTTGGAAATATATAATCTGCTAAATCTGTTATCTGCTAAATCTGTTGAATTGCCTAATCTGCTAAATCTGTTATCTGCTAAATCTGTTGAATTGCCCAATCTGCTAGATCTGTTATCTGTTGAATTGCCTAATCTACTAATCTATTGAATCACTTAATCTGCTAGATCTGTTATCTGTTGAATTGCCTAATCTGTTGAAAGCTAAATAATTGTAATTTGGGTATGAAAATCCGTAGGCTCGATCTAAGATTGAGTAAAAATATGGAAATTTGATTAATCTGCTGTAACCAAGTTTAAACTGATAAATGGACATAATTAGTCTAATATCTGTATAATCTATACTGGAATAAATTGGCTATGACACGAGGTTAGACTCTGTTTGCGGTAGAAGCCTGCCCGGAACCAATCGGCTTAACCAGCAATCGCAAACTGTCAGTCTAATGTGAGAGGTTGTAGGCATAACTAAAATATGCTTAGAGACGAGGTTAGGTCTGGCTTGTGGCAGAAGTATGCCCGGAACCGCCCGGCATATCCAGCTGCCACAAGCTACCGACCTAATGTGAGAGCTCTGTGCATTAATATTTAATTAATGCAAATCTGAGATAAATATGATGTCTAAAACGTGTTAGGTGGTTAGGGTTAAACCAACTGGACTGATGAATCTAATAAACCCGTTTCGTGAATCTGTAGGCCCAATACAAAGTTAGACAATCTGTAAGTCTGTTAAATCCGTACATCTGATCTGTTAATCTGAAAACTTGTTAACCTGATTGTCTGATCTGCGAACTAGTAATCTGAACTCTGTCTGAAACTTGTAAACAAGTTAATCTGAAATCTGCTAGTCTGGGGACACAAGGTTAGGAGGGGAAATACTTGTGTTATCTGTTGTTTGGGACCCATATTAGTCAGTAACCCTTTCTAGTATCAAAACTTTGACCCCACGCTGTGTAGGGGTCCGGGCATGCTTACTGAACTAATTATAAGCGGTTCATTCTGATAATGGCGAGGGGTGTTGATGGTTCATTCCAACCGGGTCATGTGCGTGCGTGGATCCGGTCTGCTCTGAGGATGTAAGACACCGTGACATCTGTAAATAGGTCTATGCCAATAGGTTGCCACTTTAGGGAGTGATACACCCTACTGTGGGGCCGACACTTGGTATTTATGTATTAGGGAGTCGACCGCTTGGGGGTAGGACTTAGGGTACACTTTGTTCTGTCTGTTTCTGTGGGTACCGTCTGTTTCTGTTGGGTGGTAACACATATCTGTTTCTGCGTGGTACCGTCTGTTCGGGTTGTAAAGGCCCATTACTAGTGTACACCTAATTCTAGCATTCTGTTTCTGCAGAGATTATTCTGTTTTCGTTTCTGTTTTAGTTTAGACATTAGGGTACACCTAGTTCTGTCTGTTCTGTGGGTACCGTCTGTTTCTGTTGGGTGGTAACACCTGTCTGTTTCTGCGTGGTACCGTCTGTTCGGGTGGTAAAGGCCCATTTCTAGTGTACACCAAATTCTAACATTCTGTTTCCATAGGGATTATTCTATTTCCGTCTCGGATTCCGTTTCTTATTCTGTTTCTGTACCTTCTGTCTGTTTGGGTGGTAAAGGCCCATTATTAGTATTCTGTTTCCATACCGTCTGTCTATTGGGGGTGGTAAAAGCCCATTATTAGCATTTTGTTTCTATACCGTCTGCCTCTGTTCGGGTGGTAAAGGCCCATTACTAGCATTCTGTTTCTGTAAAGAATATTCTATTTCCGTTTCTGTTTCAGTTTAGACATTAGGGTAACACCTAATCCTGTTACACTAGTGTTAGTGCAGAGAAGTGAAAACTAAGCAAGAAGCTTAGATTATCCTATATCATTCCGTTTCTTCTGTTAACCTGCTATTCCTGTTACGGTTGTCTCTCATCCAGTTTTATTTACATGTCATGATACTATTAGCTGTTTATATGCTGAAAGTCACTGGACTCACCAGACTTATGTTTGACCTAGTTTGTTTCGCCTCATTTCTTTCCGTTTCCCCCCTGGTTCTCTGGGTGGAAACATAGGAGCTTGATTAGATTCTCTCTGCTTGAAGTGTTCGAAGTATTGCTTGGCTTTGGTTCTATCTTCCCATGGCAGTTTATGTTGGGGATTATGGCTTTAAAAACTATGCATTCTAAAGGCTTTTGTACAACACCGATATTTATGTACTTGAATTCCGATATTGTGATTTTGAAAGATGTAACTAAACTCATTTCTGTTTCTGTTGTAATAAAGTTATAAATTTTTCAAGTACTACTTTATCTGTCTTGTAAATTTTTGTTCTGTCTACTAAAAACGCTCAACCAAAGTTAAGGCATTCCCTTTGCAACTGACCTTAACGGAGGTGGGGTGTTACAGATCATATGAAACTTAAGGCTGACCAGGATAAGATAACTGTTATGAAAACTGCGCCTTTGCGGAAGCGACTAGGATCTTCTTCACCCAATTACTTAAAGATGATTTCGATGGAAACAAACACAGATATGAAAACACATGCACCAACATAAGGTATTCCACCCAGCCACCCTCTTTACTGATTCACAAAAAACAAATTTTGTTTACACTCACTGGTTCAACAACCAACAATAAACAAATTACAAGAATCAATAACCTTACTGAGAAAGGGAAAGAATATCTAGATGACTACAACTTTTGTTGGAGAAGGAGAACGATGAAGAACGACGGCAAACCCTTGGATTAATTAATTTGGTCTCAATCTCATACTCTTTAATCCAACCCTACATGCTGCTTTCATAGGAGAATAGAAGGCCTAAGCAAATACTCAATTTGCCTCTTCATTACTTGCAGAATAAGTCACAGAAAGACCAAGTCAAATAGCAGAAAAACCCGCTCAGACGTCTGACCAATATATGTCAGACGTCTGTCCATACTCCGGGGTTCCAAACCCTGACAACTCAGACGTCTGACATAGTTGCCTCAGACATCTGAGTTGAAGCTCAAAACAAAACTACTTCTCCTTGCCTCCTTTCTGCTGCTACACATCTCCACTATCGTCAAGCACATCTATGTTTCGTCTTCATCAACATATGTGATTTCATGTCACAAATCACAACACTCCACCTTGATACGAAATCGCATCACATCAAATTATCTTCCAACGCACAAGTCATCTAGCTCTTTCAATGACATCTACTCTCAATTAAACCATTACAAACACAACCCACCGCCTGCCAAAGATGCACCTTTCTCCTAAGATGCACCATGCATCTCTAACGGTCTAAAAGTGCTTGTAATACCACAAGGATCTCCAGCTTGTGGATTTTCTGCATCGACACCCGTCTACCACTTGATCTGAGCCCCTTCCTTGATCACTCTGGATCCTTTGAGCATCATCAACATGAAGACCCCTGTCTAACACATCAGCAATGACCAGATTAACCTCTCCACCTTGCTGTGGACTAGGTTCTTCAATTGTCACTCACCTTCCACAGTCGACCACAGAACCAACCAATCTATACAAGTTTCCCGCCTCCAAGACACCTCTCATAACAACATAACCACCCTTCTTCACTCTCAAAACTCCACCTTGAGTATCATAATTGCAACCAAGACGATCCAACTGACCGAGAGAAATGAGATTATGCGAACTAGCGGGTACATGTCTTACTCCAGAGACTTCCCTCACCATGCCATCATGCATACGAAACCGGGTAGATCCAATACCACAAACTGGTAGCTTTACTCCATTAGTTGTTCTAATCGCCTCAACATTCTTCTCATAAGAAGAAAAACATTTCACATCCTTAAAAATGTTAAAACTGGCACCTGAATCCGTCTTCCAAGGATTAACTTCGCTAAACAGGACATAACTAGAAGTATCGCTAATGGAACTTGCAGCAATATCTGCTTGTGCCTCATCATTTCCAGTACCATCGGCAACCTTCTTCTTATCCCTCTGATAAGCATAACAATCCTTGCGTATGTGACATTGCTTACCACAATAATAGCAAACACCTTTACCATTAGGCCCTTTCTTCTTCCTTCTTGTATCTTTCCCCGAGTCCCTTGCTACCATAGCCTCACCTTGAACTGATTTCAAACCGGACCCTTTTCTCCTTAGTTCCTCAATCAAAAGGCTGCTTCGAATAGTTTCCAAAGAGATACCTCCACCAACATTGGAGTTACTCAATGAAACAACCAAAGTCTCCCAACTTTCTGAAAGTGAACTCATCAGCAAAAGAGGCTGCAACTCATCATCAAAATTGACCTTCAGATTTGCCAATTGATTGATCACATATTGAAACTCATTCAGGTGCTCTGCTACAGACTCCTCCTCCCCCAATCTTAGCTGAACAAGCTTTCGAACCAGAAAAGCCTTACTTGTAGCACTCCTCGACTCATACAGAGATACCAACTTGTCCCACAAATCCTTCACGGATTCACAATTAGCCACATGATGGAATAAATCATCAAGGTACTGCCGAATCAAGGCAATAGCCTTCTTATCCATCTTCTTCCACTTTCCCTCATCCAAACCCGAGAGGTTCTTCCCATCTCCATCAATCAGATCATGAAGATCATTGAGGTAAAGCACATCCTTCATCTTAGGCTTCCAAATCCCCCAATTTCTTCCGTCAAAAACCGTCATCTTTGGAAATGCCATCATATCCGACATAAAAAAAATCAATTTTTCCAATCCAAAATCTCTCTAAGCTTTGCGATGATCTAGCTCCGATACCAACTGTTATGAAAACTGCACCATTGCGGAAGCAACCATGATCTTCTTCACCCAATTACTTAAAGATGATTTCTATGGAAACAAACACAGATATGAAAATACACACGCCAACACAAGATATTCCACCCAACCACCCTCTTTATTAATTCACAAAAAACAAATTTTGTTTACACTCACTGGTTCAACAACCAATAATAACCAAATTACAAGAATCAATAACCTTATTGAGAAAGGGAAAGAATATCTAGATGACTACAACTTTTGTTGGAGAAGGAGAACAATGAGGAACGACGACAAACCCTTGGATTAATTAATTCGGTCTCAATCCCATACTCTTTAATTCAACCCTAGATGCTGCTTTTATTGGAGAATAGAAGGTCTAGGCAAATACCCAATTTTCCCCTTCATTACTGCAGAATAAGTCAAAGAAAGACTAAGTCAAATAGCAGAAAAACCCGTTCAGACGTCTGACCAATATATGTCAGACGTTTGTCCATAGTCCCGGATTCCAAACCCTGACAACTCAGACGTCTGACATAGTTGCCTCAGACGTTAGAGCTGAAGCTCGAAACAAAACTGCTTCTCCTTGCCTTCTTTCTACTGCTACACATCTCCACTATCGTCAAGCATATCTATGTCTCGTCTTCATCAACATATGTGATTTCATGTCGCAAATCACAACAATAACCATTGCTAATCTTGATAAGGAGGTTAAGGACCTAAAGGAGAATATAGTAAAGGTAGAGAAGAAAGACAAAACTTCACGTAAAGATCTCGAAGATGATAACACCTATTTCCGAGAACAGTTAGGTAGTTAATGTCTTATAACTAATTATTTTAAGAAAGACATTGCATTGGTCTCCAAAGAGAAAGAGAAGCTCTGCAAGAGAAGGAGAAACTAAAAAGAAAAATGCCGAGATAAAAGCTAAGCTCAATGAATCCAACAAGGATGTGTTGAAGGCTCAAAGAGTGACCTATACCCATTGAGTAATGTTTTTCCAAGCTAGACTGGAGAAGAAGACCGAAGAGAATAGGAACCAATTTGAGGAATCCGAAGCCCGCGCAATAAAGGAATTAAATCCTATCATTTTGGAGTTCTACGCTCAAGTGCTCCACCATCAAAACTTAAATTGGATCCTAATTTATCCTCAGACAATGTAGGAGGGTTGTGAGAATGCTATTAAGTTTGAGAAATCCTTGACTGGTAACACTCTTATGCAAGAATAGAAGATAATCGAGCGCATTTTGAAAATGACAAGCTATAAGTGTTGATAGAGGGTCGACGATTGGTAGAAGAAGAGGAGAAAGAGGTGGATAGGGAGTTGGAGAAATAAAAAGTCAACTAGAGCTTGGGTGCTGTTCGTCCTAGTAGCATGATGAGTCTGTCATCAAATCAAGATGTTTTTATCTTAGACCTTTTAGCAGAGCATATCATTTCTGATTCCTCTCCAGCTCAGATCTCTTCCTCAGTTCTGGGATACGTCTAGTAGTATCCTAGCTCTCAAGTGCTGAAGATAATGAATCCAATCTTTAAAGGTGGGACTTCTGCACATGTAGAAGGAGATGTTGAAGGTATTAATTTACTTATGTTAACGTTAGAGAATGTTTTAATCACGTGCAAGCAAGCCAATGGTCTATCTGTTGCATCATCCGAATCATCAGAAAGCTTATTGTGATGGATCTTCCTGTTGCTAGTACCCGAGCTTGGAAGCAAGTTATGAGAAAAGAAATTATAGTTAGGCCCAGCCTTTGAAAGCTTCCTACTTCCCTTAGCGGTGAAATCCCATGCTCGAACTCTCGCATGATTAATTCATTGATGGATATAGACACAAGCGCTGCTTACTCAGGACCGAGGAAGGGGGTTGTGTTTGAAGGAAAGATTGAGCACGCGAGCATGATAACATAGATGAAATTATAGCCAAGCAGGTATTAGACTTTACTAAACTTAGTAAGGAACTGGACGCCCCTATGCCTAAGTTTCTTGGCTTTGTTAGCATTTGTTGTTCCCAGCTATGGTAAGATGGAGGCTCAGTCCTTAGGGAAAAATAAATTTGAGCTCTCTTCATTATTAAAATCCACACAAGGTGGTCACTGTGTAAGTGGAAATAACACCAAGAGGGAAAGGAGGAAGAAAAGCTCTTATGGTTCTTCGCCCAAGAAATCGAGGAAGGGTGGGTAGGAAGAATAGTCGTTAGGTTGGCTTTAGTTTTGTATAGCTTGCATAGTTGTTGTTTTTTCTTTTTGTTTGCCGTGTTTGTGCGAGTAAAATCCTCACTTTTAATTTAGCTATTTATAACATAAAAGTTGTATGTGTTTCTTTTTAAACTTTAGTTGTAAGTAGAAATCTAGCTTACATTCGATCCATCTTTCATTTGTTTAAATGTTTGAGTTTTTATGCTTTCCATTCAATGTACTCGTAATTAATTACCAATCAGTTACACCTAAATTATATTAGGTCACTTGAAAGTTTGAGTGTCAATCGAATTTGACACCTTTTTAAGTATCCTTTCGATTATGGCTTTAATTTTGTATGTTATTAAGAGCATGGCTTAGTGCTCATGCATGGAAATCAACTCTCTAAGCACTCGTACCTCATTATAATGTGGCGGATCTGGCATAAATGATGATTCCTTTGGTACTTATACCCTCACGTTGATACTCAGTTTAGAGCTAACTAATAAGTAGGCGTGTGCACTTACCTTTAGTTTATTCTCTAATTAAATCTTTGGGGATTAGAGTTGGCTCAACGAAATATTATATCACATTTACCTCGTTTTGGCCTCGATGCCCGCAAGTCTTAAGGAAAGCAATAGTGAACAAACAGTCAGATGGTTTATATTTGGGATTTTATAATCTTTTCATCAAACTGTGAAATGGAGTTAATCAGTGGACTGCCAAGTGATGCTCATTTTAAGTTTTATACTTAGCCTCGTTGTATTTTGGGGCTTGGGTCGATGAGTAGATAGTTGATTCGCGTCTATTGTTTAAGTCTATACTCAGTTTACCGAATCATAAGCAGGAGTTAATTGACGAGCAGTCAAACACTACTAGAAAATGTGGCTACAACATCGGTTTATAAAATCACCGATGTTAAAGGAATTTTTAACATCAATATTTTTTTATCAATTTTAAAAGTTTTCACGAACATCACTCATTAAAATAGCTGTTGTTTATTACTTTATTTAAAAAACCTGAAATAACCCATACCATAAAAATTTCACTGACTTAACCAAAAAATTCCATTCCCTCCTTAACCAAATATTATTTCCCTCGTTTTCTCCTCTCTCTCTCTCTCTCGACCGTATCCCTATCTATCGATCTTCATCTCTCTCTCAAACTCTGCCTCTCCCCTTTCTATCACATACCATATCATCTTCTCACACTCACACACACACAAACCTTCATCGTATCTCACCATATCACCCTCACAAAATTACGAACCCATCAATTAGGCCACAACTAGCTTCAAATTGGTTTTATTGGTGTTAACTAGTCAAAACCCAGCTTCAAATTGGTTTGGTTTGGTGTTTCTTAAGAAAACCAAGCTTGAATTAATAAGTATATTTCAAATTTGTTTTCAAATTTTATTTTTGTTTTTAACTTTTACTTTCTTCAATGGATCTGAAGGTTTCTAGAGCTTGCTAGAGCTGGTGAGTCAGAAACCCTCTCTGTTTGAAACCCTAAGTTTATTTGCTTATAATTAGTTTACGTGTTATCTAAAGGTAATTAAAGTGGCTGACTAGGAGCTTGATTATGGTATTTCCTATGAAGTAGCTCAAGGTTAGTACTTTACTTACAAGCTTGACCTATATATGAGTGTTTGAATGAAGTTTACTGTAATTAATTTAATATATTTAGATTGCTGAAATATAATTTATAGGAAATTCTATTGTAAGTAGTTTAATATAATTTAGATTTGTTTATTGTAATTTAAGTCAACTTATATAAAATTTAGATACATTAAAATAATTAAAGTAGTTACTATAATTTATATACATTAAACTAGTTGCAGATGTCCTACTCAAGGCCCTCGACCGATTATGGTGATTACTTATTATTGTATTGTACGACCGATCCGGTTAATTTGGGAGATTCGACCGATCCTCCCCAAATTGCTTATTCAGGCGAATCTCAAACGCCAACCCTGTTTAGCGTCCACGAGTGAATGGAGTTGAGATTAGAAAGACATTTGGAATTATTAAGTGTTCATAATGATATGACACCGCCAGGCAGGACGACAACACAAATAAGATTGTTAACTTTGCCAACGTTGTACAATGGAGATGTAATAACCCGGAAATCCGAGCCAATTTAAAATTTTTATTTTGGCAATTTTAGCGAATTGTGAATATTTAAAATGAATTATTTTAAATAATGACGACGAGAAATTTATTTTGAAAAGAATTAGAATGGAAATATTTATATAGATCGTCGTTGGAATATAAATATTTTATTTTAATTATAAAAGGAATTGCAAATGGCGCGATAGTTTGAAATTTCGATTTCGAATTTCAAATGAATGTACAGGATTCAAAATAAACCAGATTTTAGCGAAACCAAAAATATTAGAATCTAATTGAGAATATCTTTCCAACGAATCAGAAAAATCAAAATTTCATAACAGGGATAAAAAGTTACGTCCAGTTGAAAATTCAGAATAGTCGCTATGGAATTCTGGCCCTTAAAAATAGCCATTTTGCAAACGACCTCTGTTTTCGACGAAACCACTTTTGTTGGATCCGTGATGTCAAGTTATTGCTAGGTTTCAAAATTCGTAATTTTATGAACCAATATGTGAGCGTGGCAAAGGAAAACGTGTTTGTCCAATTTCAGTTGATTTTAATCGACTGGAAAATGGCCATTTTTGAAACGGTCTCAGAATTTTACGAAATTAGTTTTGTTAGAACCGTATCGTCAATACGAAGTTAGAAAATATTTTTCTGGAATTTTTAGAGTTAGTATGTGGCCCCGGCGAATTGAAATGCACGTTCAAATTCAATATATAGAGTTATATTTTGATTTTGACGAAAACTGATCGAAACGAGCAAATCAGCTTACGATACATATCCCATTGTGTTCGGAATGGGGGTTAATTTGCTATGGACGACAGATGATGGGCCTTGTTTAGAGGTCAAATAAAAAAAGTCAACTTTTTGAAATTAAAATAATAAAATATATATTATTATATAGCCCCCCTTCTTTACTCTCTCCCTCTCCCCCTTCAGTAAAGTAAAAACGAAATATAAAAAAAATGGAGAAACCCATCGCGCAGAGCGCGACAGGCGCTGGCACCACCGCCGCTACCCCGGCATCCCTAGCGCCGGACCCCCTCTCATCGCACCCCCTCCTTCTCTCTCTCCTCCTCCATGCGAAAACCCTAAAACCGCCCACGCCCAGACCTTAAAACCCACCGCACCGTGAAGCACCACCACCCTCCACCTCGTGCCACCAACAGCCGCCAAGACCTGCCCCAGCGCCGCGCCCCTCAGCCTTCCCTGATGATGGAAACCTTGAAATTTTCAATGTAAGTCTCTTTTCTGACCTTGATTTCTTATTTATTTTCAAATAGGAAAAGCTTATAATTTTAATAAGGAAAGGTTATATTTTTAGAGATGAAATGGTTATGTTTTTATTTATACAAAGTTATGATTTTCACGATTAGAAAAGAGTCGATTTTTAATAACGAGAAGATTAGATTTTTAATTGTATAACGATACGATTTTTAGAACTGTAATGACATGAAATAATTTTTAGAAGAATAAAAATATGATTTTTATATATGTAGCGAAATAAAAATTTGATTTTTATTATATATATAGTGGAATAAAAATGTGGTTTTTACAGCGTTGAAATAAAAATGTGATTTTTATTATGAACAGTGTGAATTAAAGTGCGATGGAATTGACCGGCAGCAAAATAGAATCTAGACAATTCAAAAATAAAGCACGGGGGAGTGGAACCCTCGGTGAGAACTCCTCACTTTTAATTTATTTCTAGTTTGAAATATGTACTAGGATGCAGACGGTGCTTAGTAGCACCTGACACCCGTCGTCCACAGACCATGGATGACTTGTTTGTTTGATTGTTGTGTTGCAAAATTTTATTGTGTGATGTGGAATGAAATAAAATATTTTATAGTTAAAAATATGATTTTTAACGTGTATATAAAATAAATATTTATAAACAAATCGGACGATTTGTTTATATACATTGATTTGACGGATATTGATTGGGACGATAAATTTTACACATCGCCCAACTGCACAAATAAAATATGTGTTTGTTGATTTGAAACCCCACACGGGTATTGGGATGATATTTGACGTACACTAATCCCGATTGTTTAGTTGTATGTCAATCGATGGGTTGACAGACTGTGTAAGTGTTAATTATTTATATTTCATGCTTATGCAGTTGCGTGGTGCACTCTGGATGATGGTTGATGATTTGTCGTTGCTATTATATACATGTTTTGTAGAAAATCCATATAATTAACATTATATGGTAATTGATTGGGCCTCATTCCAATTTTGAAAATATAAATTCATGTGTTGAAATAAAATAAATTCATGTGTCGAATTGAAAATAATTTCATGTGTTGAAATAAAATAATTTCATGTGTTGAATAAAAGCGGTGTTGATTAGATTGACGCCATTTTGAAGTGAACGATATTTATATTGATTTTATTCATTTGTATAATGAATATAGAAAAGAAAGTGATTTCAAAATATAACGTTTTGAAAATATTATCATTTGTATATCGATGATGTGGAATATTCAATTTTGATTTGAAATTGAATATGAAGTTGAAATCGTTTTGAAAACGAATTTAAAACGATTTATATAATACTTTTTAAAGGAAATCAATGAAATATATATAATATATTATATATAATGGCCTGAATAGCGCGACAGTTCGCGAATTTCGACCATTGACTTCGAATGGATATTACGGGAGATCCGACGGTCGGATTCTTCTAAAAACTACATTGAAATTGAATAGAAATGAATTCAAATGGAAATTGAATAGAAGTGAATTCAAATTGAAACTGAATAGAAATGAATTCAAATTGAAATTGAATATAAATGAATTCGAATTGAAATTGAATTGAACTGAAAACGAACTGAAATTGAATTAGAAATCAATTTGAATTGAAATCGATTTGAAATGAATTTAAAACGAATTTATAGTGGAATATTCATTTTTGATTTGAAATTGAATATGAAGTCGAAATCGTTTTGAAAACGAATTTAAAAGGATTTATAAAATTTGTTTTAAATAGAAATCGACGGAATATATATTATATATATAATATAATGGCCTGAATAGAACGCGCCGCGCCGCTGCAGTTCGCGAATTTCGACCATTGACTTCGAACGGATATTGCGGGAGATCCGACCGTCGGATTCTCCTGAAACCGGAACCGTTGGGTTTGTATCGAAAAGAGCTTTCTAACAAATATTAAAAATTTGAAATCTAACGGTTGGATTTGGAATTATGTTCAAATCAAATTTGGAAAAGGTCGCTATAAGTGCAGTTCGATGGCCGTTGATGGAAATCGACTGTACGGGCCTTGATAAAATTATTAAAAATAGTAATAATTTGTGTAAAATCATAAGAAATGATTTGTGAAGAATTGGGATGAAAAACTCCATATTTGAAAAAATAAAAATAGATTTTTATCGAAATGAACTAGTTTTGAACTAGAATAATAATTCTATTTATTTTTAAATAAATAAATTGGATTTGAAATGGTTTTGAAAATAACCAGAATTTCCAATGATTGCATTGGAAGGGATTTGAATCGAAATTGTCTTCGGAATATTTCGATGTTGGATTTCGTGACGATACAGATATTGTTATGGGAATTTGAAAGATATATATATATCGTTATTCCCAATACGATATTTGTGGGTCGTAGAATTTGATGTTGAATATAAGCCGGTATATTTTCTATTCAGAGCCTTGTATTTAATATCAAATGTGATTTGGGTTTGTCATGAATGGTGTCTTCATTAACACTGTTCTTGAACCCAATTGAGAAAAGACTAAATCTTTTTATTCAGATTTAATGAAGTGTACCAATTAAATAATATTTAATTGGAATTGAATTGATATTGATTTTTGGGTTTATCGTGGACAGTGTTTTAAATAACACTCGTTCTTTAACCCGATAATTAGTGGAATGTGATTTTGGGCTTATCGTGAACCGTGTTTTAAATGACACTGATTCTTTAACCCAGTTAAAGATTAAAACTAAGTGGAGTTTTAATGAATCTTTAATTAGATTGAAAAGATCGAGAATGGAGTATCACCAGTTTTACTCCAGGCGATAGTTAAATCTTTAATTAGATTTGAACGTGAAATGGTAATTGAATTTACCGATAACACCGTGGTGTTAAATATGAAGTATGACCAGTTTTACTTCATGGGATTAATAGGTTGGGATTGGGAAATAAAATAAATGATTACTTCAGTGTGGTTCGCTAATTCCGACTAGTTTGAATTGATATTCAAAAAGGAAATTAAAGAATAAATTTAAAGAATTTATCTTTGATAAAATTAATGGGAACCTTTCCCAAAATATAAGAATATTTGAATAAAAAGAATATTCTGAAGTGGAATGAGGCATATGTTGTGTTTGTGTAACACTTTTATAATATATACGCGAGTTATTCAGGAAGACCGGGTTTATCCCATTCTGAATAACTGATTCGACGTGGTATCGAAGATGAAGACGGTGGTCGAAGACCGGAGGTCTTCACGTCGTTTGGGTAATTACTGATGATCTTGATTGGGCTGTACACCCAAGAAGATGGAAACAGTTGGTGATTGTCCAGACGTACTTGGAGATCGATGGATATGCGGGGTACCAGGTGCCTCCGATTTCGTTTAGACCCAGAACGGACTTGTAAATGGACTGTGTGTCTGACATTGGATTTTAGTCTGTGTGATTGATTTCTATTAAATATATATCTGTTTGGCGGCGGAGAATTTATTCTCTTGCTTAACGCCCTTCTCTGAGACGTACGAGCTCAGGGGTTATATATTGATGGATATCAATCGCATGGAGTGAATTGCCTGTGCGACATGCCTAAGTGGAATTGATCGAGGCTTCTGTTGAAAAGCAAAGTCTTGTGGTGATGATCAAAGCACAACCTGTGTGGCATAGCTTTGTGTAACGTGAATTCGCGAGCCTCACACCCCGGTTGTGAACCAAAAACGGGAGAGGACCTCAGGGAGGGAATGCGTTTCTTTCTAGCTAGGGTGGTGTCAGTGACCTACCAGCCCCGACATTTATATACTTTTCACCTGTGTGGTTGTTGTTGTTGCGAGGCGCCTCGGTTTGATCGGACGATCCGGGTCCGATGGAGTCATTCGTTGGCTCATTTACGCCCTAAATGGCGGGGAAACGTAGTGTTCAGGAATTTTAATCCACATCGGTGGACCGGCCCTGACGATCCAAGGGTCGATGCGCTCTGACCCTGAGGCTCGGGCTAGAGAGTCTCGAAGTCGGTGTGGACTATCTTTTGCCTCGGTTCACAGACGGAAATCCAATTTCCAAATACGTGACATTTGCGGTTTTATTTGTAGAGCCTAGTATGGCGACATAGTGGGATGGGGCACTTATGCCGTCTATGATTGATACTTATGATTTGAGGTTGTTTTATACACTATGCACTTATGATAGTATCAAATGATTTGTTTTAAACGTATCAAGCATTCTTGGCTATTATAAGGTAAAAACCCTATCCTCCGGCTTGCGTTGCATTGTGTGATGGGAACTGGGTCTTATAATAGCTTCATTTTTCCTTATATAGCATTGCGCTGTTTGTTTTATGCACTGGTGTTCTTGGGAGGAAACCCGTTCCGTGTTATACGGCGTGGTCCCTTGATTTACCTAACTTTAAAATAAAGATTAATAACTGTTTTAGTTCTCACACCAGTCACAGGACTGACCTGGAGTTTATTGTTTTAACCTAAACTCTGGGTGCCCTTATTTTGACACGGGCAGCTAGTAGTTTTGGTTTTGCAGATTTTTATTCACAGGATCCTGGTTTACAGCTGGAATGATATCCGGAAAGCTTTGTATCCGTATATCTCTTCTAGTTGTGTATTTTATTATTTTCCGCTGCTATGTATTTAGATGTAATTTAAATCTCTGATATTTCTGTGTAATATTCATTTATACTCTGTATATTCTTGTATTCTGATGCATTGTTGTAATATACAATGAAATGTTCTTCCGTCTGCGTTCTGTTGTGGCTTGTTCTCGAACTATCCGCGCTTTCCTTCACGGGGAAGTTACGGGTTTTTACAAAGAGCTTTCTAACGAGTATTAGAAATGTGGAATCTAACGGTTGGATTTGGAATTATGTCCAAATCAAATTTGGAAAAGGTCGCTGTAAGCACAGTTCGATGGCCATTGACGGAAATCGATTGTATGGTCCTTGATAAAATTATTAAAAATATCAATAGTTTGTGTAAAATCATAAGAAATGATTTGTGAAGAATAGGGATGAAAATTCCATATTTGGAAAGATAAAAATAGATTTTTATCGAAATGAACTAGTTTTGAACTAGAGTAATAATTTATTTATTTTCAAATAAATAAATTGGATTTGAAATGGTTTTAAAAGTAACCAGAATTTCGAATAATTGAATTGGAATGGATTTGAATCGAAATTATCTTTGGGATATTTCGATGTTAGATTTCGTGATTATACAGATATTGTTATGGAAATTTGAAAGATATTTATATCGTTATTTCCAATACGATATTTGTTGGTCGTAGAATTTGATATTGAATATAAGCCGATATATTTTCTATTCAGAGCCTTGTATATAATATCAAATGTGATTTTGGTTTGTTGTGAATGGTGTCTTCATTAACACTTTTCTTAAACCTAGTTGAGAAAAAGATTAAATCTTTTTATTTATATTTAATGAAGTGTACCAATTAAATGGAATTTAACTGGAATTGAATTTGAATTGATTTTTGGGTTTATCGTGAACGGTGTTTTAAATAACACTTGTTCTTTAACCCGATAATGAATTGAATGTGATTTTGGGTTTATAGTGAACCGTGTTTTAAATGACATTGGTTTTTAACCCAGTTAAAGAAAGGATATTTATTTCTGTGAAAATTAAAACTAAGTGGGGTTTTAATGAATCTTTAATTAGATTGAAAAGGTCGAGAATGGAGTATCACCAGTTTTGCTCTAGGCGATAGTTAAATCTTTAATTAGATTTGAACGTGAAGTGGTAATTGAATTTACCGATAACACCGTGGTGTTAGATATTAAGTATGACTAGTTTTACTTTATGGGATGAATAGGTTGGGATTGGGAAATAAAATAAATGATTACTTCGGTGTGGTTCGCTAATCCCGACAGTTTGAATTGATATTCAAAGAAGATTAAAGAATAAATTTAAAGAATTTATCTTTGATAAAATTAATGGGAACCTTTCCTAAAGTGTAAGAATATTTGAATAAAAGAATATTCTGAATTGGAATGAGGCGTATGTTGTGTTTGTGTAACACTTGTTTATTATATATGCGAGTTATTCAGAAAGACCGGGTTTAACCCATTCTGAATAACTGATTCGACGTGGTGTCGAGGATGAAGACGGTGGTCGAGGACCGGAGGTCTTCACGTCATTTGGGTGATTACTGATGATCTTGATTGGACTGTACACCCAAGAGGAGGGAATCAGTTGGTGATTGTCCAGACGTACTTGGAGATCGATGGATATGCGAGGTACAAGGTTCCTCTGGTTTCGTTCAGACCCAGAACGAACTTGTAAATGGACTGTGTGTCTGACATTGGATTTTATTTTGTGTGATTGATTTCTATTAAATATATATCTGTTTGGCAGCGGAGAATTTATTCTCTTGCTTAACGCCCTTCTCTGAGACGTACGAGCTCAGGGGTTATATATTGATGGATATCAATCGCATGGAGTGAATGGCCTGTGTGGCGTGCCTAAGTGGCAAATGATCAAGGCTTCTGTTGAAAAGCAAAGTCTTGTGGTTGATGATCAAAGCACGACCTGTATGGCATAGCTTTGTGTAGTGTAGATTCGCGAGCCTCACACCCCGGTTGTGAACCAGAAACGGGAGAGGACCTCAGGGAGGACATGCGTTTCTTTCTAGCTAGAGGTGGTGTCAGTGCTTAAACTAGCTGACATTTATATTATTTTCACCTTTGTGGTTGTTGCTGTTGCGAGGCGCCTCGGTTATATCGGTCGATCCGGGACCGATGGAGTCATTCGTTGGCTCATTTACGCCCCAAAGGGCGGGGAAACACAGTGTTCAGGCATTTTAATCCACATCGGTGGACCGGCCTTGTCGCTACAAGGGTCGATTTGCTCTGACCCTGAGGCTCGGGCTAGAGAGTCTCAAAGCCGGTGAGGACGATCCCTTGCCTCGGTTCACAGATGGAAATCCAACTTCCAATACGTGACTTTGAGGTTTTAGTTGTAAACCCATATATGGCGACATAGTGGTATGGGGCACTTATGCCGTCTATGATTGATACTTATGATTTGAAATTGTTTTGACACTATACACTTATAGTAATAATAAAACATTAAATTTCACGTACCAAGCATTCTTGGCTATTATAAGGTAAAAACCTTATCCTCCGGCTTGCATTGCATTGTGTGATGGGACCTGGGTCTTATAATAGCTTCATTGTTCTTTATTTAGCATTGCGCTGTTGTTTTATGCACTGGTGTTCTTGGGAGGAAACCCGTTCCGTGTTAAACGGCGTGGTCCCTTGATTTACCTAACTATAAAATAAAGATTAATAACTATTTTAGTTCTCACACCAGTCACATGACTGACCTGGAGTTTATTGTTTTAACCTGAACTCTGGGTGCCCTTATTTTGATACGGGCAGCTAGTAGTTTCGGTTTTGCAGATTTATATTCACAGGAACCTGGTTTACAGCTGGAATGATATCCGGAAAGCTCTATATTCGTATATCTCCTTCAGTTGTGCTTTGTATTATTTTCCGCTACTATGTAATATATTTAAATCTCTGATATTTTCTGTGTAATATTTATTCATGCTCTGTATATTCTTGTATTCTGATGGAATTGTTGTAATTAACAATGAAATGTTCTTCTATTTGTGTTATGATATGTCTTGTCCTCAACTCAATCCGTGATTTCCCGTAAGGGGGATTTCGGGTCGTTTCAGGAGAAGTACAATCTCCAAGGCTGTTATGCTATTGTAACATTGAACCAATGTCCAGAACATGCTATATGAACAAAAACGTTGGTTGTCATTATTTTATTTGTGAAAACTCTAGAACTCTTCAAAATTGTGGATTCATCCATTGGCTTGACCAACCATTATATGATCGTGGGGTGGAGTTTTCATTGGAGTTCCTTTAAGTGTAACACCCCGCATTTTTAATATAATTAAAAATGTGTAAAAATATGTGTATATGCATAGATAGGTAAATAATGGTGATGTATAATGAAAAATTAATCCGATAACAGTGTACGTAACAGAGAAGACAATAAAATAAGGATACTTAATTTAATTACCAGGAATTAAGTAAAATGGACATCACCATTGCGATCGTCTCGGAATTCTGCTTAGAATAGAGTCTAAGTTTTTGAAAATCGGACTCCGTATGAAAGAGTTATGGCCTTCGGAAGATTCAACAAAAATTCAGAATTTACATAGGAAAATACCCAGGCAGGTCGACCTGGGGGTCGACCTTAGTGTCGACCTCCCCCGTGATTTTTCCAGATCTGGGCAGTGATGATTTTTTATGTGCTGGACGGACCGGATAGCTTCTAGGGCGATCTAATGGTTCTAAAACACTCTCTACACCAATAAAATAGTGCCTAGACTTAACCTAATTCATAAACAATTCCTTCTGATGCTTCCATGCCGCTAAACTTCAACTAAACATGGCTGCCGCCTCAAAACTCTAAATTAATTAGCAAGTTCTTCATCAATTTTGGAGTTTAATCAAATCAAGAAGCAAAGTTCTTCATCAACAATTCATGCTCTTCACCAATAATCAAATAAGAAGATTAAATCAGCATCCTACATCAACAACAAATCGCTTATTTCTCTAATCCAGTCAAAGTGAGTGGATTTGAACTATATTTGTTATATAATGTTGCTTCTATCGTTTACCATTCCCCATAATGAATATGATGTTAATTTAATAAGATCTGTTATTTTACTTATGCCTATGTTTGAGTTCTCTCCTTTTTTGTCCTTTCCCCTTTTTATTTTTGGCTCTAGGTTATCTCGAACCTAGATGAAATCTTATTGTACAATACGCACGATTGGGATATGAGGATATCGGAATATAATCTATAATTTTGGGGTTAGTGGCATAACAATTGTTATTGCATATATTGGCATAATCTATTTTATGCAGTTGAGGGATATAATCTATAATGTTGAATTTATGTAAGTTTGACAAAATTGTCATTGGATATGGAATTGGTATAATTTGATATTAACAACATGTAATTGGATAACAAGGATTGGTGAAATTTATTTGTGACTTGGAAAGTAAGCCTCGAGGGTGAATTAGATTATATGTATAAACGTGGGAATGTTGGGGTATATATATTGGGAAAATACTGATTATATGAAATTGGGTATAACTGGATATTGGAAAATGGCATGTTTGGATATGAATAACATGGAATTAGTGAATTTGGCTATAATTGGATAATTTGGGTAATATGAAAATTGGCTAACTATTATGTAATTGGTGTAGTGAATGGCAAATTGGAAATAGGCATAAAAACGAAATGTAATTAAGTTGAATTTGGAACATATAACATGAATTTGGGGTTTGGGGGAAAGACGATTGTTAATAAATGCCTGTGACACGAGGTTAGACGTGTGTGTGGTGTAAGACTGCCCGGAACTGCCCAGAAAATCTAGCAACCACAAGCGGACGTCTAATGTGAGAGGTCAACGGCAAGAACTAGAGGCGTAACAGTTTATGACACGAGGTTAGGCGCGTTTGTGGTGTAAGACTGCCCGGAACCGCCCGACAAATCCAGCAGCCACGAACGGACGTCTAATGTAAGAGGTCATACATCCTTACGACATTATAAATAAATTAAGAAATACTAACCATAATAAGACATGTGGGTGACATGGGTATGGTTAGAGGGTTAAGTGGGTGATATAAATGACATGTAAAGCATAACTAATGTGGACTTAAACGTTGTGAGACATGTGATGTAAGACATAACCAAGATAGACTTAACCGTAGTAAAACATGTGTAAGACTTGGAAACTATAATAAAAAGGGGGTTAAGTGGGACACGTGTGACATGTGAAACAACATTTAGATATGCTTAACCAAATGGGCCCCGTAACGGTATCATAAATTAATTGAATTGGGTAAAGTTTAAGTAACGGGTTAAGTAAAAAGGAAGGGTTAAGTCAAATCTAAAATTAATGATAGTAATGGGGGAATGATAATTACCTATTATAAACTTGAGTTGCGGTGATGTAAAATTAAATAATAGGAAAACTTGTCATAGGGACAAGGGAAGGTTATGACTTAAGATGTAATACAAGACTTGAAGGGTGGAACGACTTATACTATGAAATAAGTCAAATCTAAAATTAATGACAAGAAATGGAGAATGATAAATAACCTATTATGAACAAACTTGAATAAGGCAAGAAAGGATAATAGGTGGAAATTATAATTTATGGGACAAGATAAGTTATAGGAAACGATAAGGAAGACAAGATAACTTATATGTAAAGATATACTAAAATCAAGTGGTTTGGAAAGGGGAAATGTGAAATTAAAAATGATATAAGTTATATGAGTGGAAAAGAAGTAAATTAGAATCATATATGTTGGTTGGGTTGAGTAATTCGCTGGGTGCCAGTCTGATGTTGATTTTGGTCTTCGGGGCTGGTGTTTAGAGGGTTATTCTCCTAATCAGTATGTATGTTGGATAAGGCATACTTAACTATGAATTAAGTATAACATGTTGTTGTAACCCAAAAAGGGAATAATTTATGAGATTGGAAAATAACATGTTGTGGGCTTATTAATGGACTTAAGTGGGTTAAGTATAAATGGGATTAATAAGCAATGGTAACTTGGTGAATACGGGAAAAAAAGGGAAGCTAATGTGAATAACCAAGCTAAATGAGTAAGTTGACGCGGTGGCACAAGCGTGAAATAAATGGTTAGACTAAGGGTCTAATGGCATATAAAACTAAGGCGCTTGAAGCAGTCCGTACGTTGTAGGAAGAATAACCCAGCGAGGTAGATCACGATGGTGTTATAAGGCGCGAGGAGAGCACACGTTCGCTATTTTGGTGGCTCCAATGGGCTGGAAGGGGAAGCACGCGGCTTCCTAAGACGTTAAAGGTGCTTCTGGTAGTCCTCTATAGTGGTTTAGCTTCGGGCTAGGATTATAGAGGTTGGGTCTGCGTGGAACTACTAGGTGGGTGGGCCTTGACTGCAGAAGTAGGGGGCAGTCAGAATGCTGTACGCGATGGCATTAAGGTTGGTTCGGCGATTGCCTCAGGCAGAGGTGGAGGGTCAAAACCAAATGATAGCAAGATCGTCGGACGCCTGTCACTAGCAGCCTAAGGAATGCGAAAAGACAAGAGCTAACCCCTAGAGATCATTAACCTTTGCTATCAAGGCACGGGTGCGGGGAGACCCCACATGGATGTTTAGATTGTTTGCTTGTTAGGGGTGGTCGCTTAGCTCGTGTGGTCTTTACTAGTTGAGGGAGGGGCTGAGGTGGGGCCATAAACACCACAGAAAAACTAGACCCGAGGGATATCTATACATTGGACACTCTTAGAGGCGGGCCTGTACATATATAGAAAAGCTCCCGACCGAGTTCCGTGTTTTCTGGTGTAGCCCTACCACAGAACTTGGGTGCACAAGTAGAGGTTACGTGCACTAGAAACATCGAGTACGATGATGATACGTATGTGGGAAAGTCTAGGTACAACCATCTCTGCTCTGGGTGGTGTATCGTAGACTAGAGGGCCTTATTCGATGATGGAACCAAACTCGATTGAATAGTTCAAGGATAGCAGTCAGTACGCTTACGTAGCACAGCGATAGTGGTTCTATGCGGATGTAGCATTGTACGTTACTATGGCATAGGATGAGGGACTGCGCATTTTACTGTGGATATACGGAGGAGACCGTGCGAGTGGGGTATCACGTGGTGTACCTCAGTTTTGGGGTAGCTACATATACACTATATTAGGTTAATCTACTAGGGGGTAGATGGGTGCGATGTGTGTGTAAGCTTTGAGTGCTAATAACACGTATGACCTAATAAATAAGAAAGTGTAATTGAACGTTATATGTAGGATTATTCAAGAAGTTTAGTTTAAATTCATTCACACAGAACTTATGTTCTGACCCCCTTCTTATAACATTCGCAGGTTAGACAGAGACTTATAGCTTTGGGAATACTGATTTAGCAGTATTGTGATTAAGGTAAGGCTATGTTTTAAATATATTATATTTTACTCCTTCTGCTGTGCGGTGTTTTCCGAATTCTGACATATCTCTTTTCTCTGTCTTTTTCTGCAAGATACCATAGCAACCAACTCGGGTTTCGGGGGATTGGATTTTTGAAAAAAAATCGGTCAGTCGGAATTCAGGGTTGTTACATCTGGTATCAAAGCGAGGTTTAGTGATCTTAGGGATATATTTAGTGAACGTATTTGTATTTTCTAAAATATAAATATATTATATATAAACCTAAATCCATAAAGTAGCCCACTAGGTAGGGAAAGAGTTGGGATATTTAGTTTGTACACTAAGGTAATAAACATAAAAAAATTTGAGACCCTTAGGTGGTTTGGTTGGAAAGTGTACAATATGAATTGGTGTTTGAGAAAGAAAGTATCCCATAGAATTATAAATGGAATGTTATTTCTGAGTAGTGGGTTCGGAAGTGAAACTTTATAGACTGGAAAAGGTTAAGATGTGGAAAATGGATTAGGTATATATATAGTCGAGAGAATTGAATTTGCATAAGTGCCTAGAAAAGCCTAGTTGAGTTGAAGACCCGCTTTGAGTCTAACCTAATGATAAGCTTTTAAGAACTTGAATCTGTAAGAGAGTTTGTGGTATTTTTCCAAGTTTTGATCTTAAAAGTATTTTGATGTTTTTAGCGCACGATGGGTTTTAAAGTAAGTGAGGTATATTGGGTTAAACAATGATTTCTTGTTTTAAAAGAATTCTCTCATGAAAAGGTGCATATTATGGAGCATAAATAGCTCGCTGGTTTTCATATGTGAAAAGAAGTTTTGAAATCTCTATTCGGTTAACAATATATTTTGATTATTGTTTTAAAAAGAAATTTTGTCGGGTAAACAAAATAAGTGGTAGAGTGCAAGAATAGAGTAGATATTTGCGCCTTAGCAACCAAAGTTAATATTGTAAATAGGAACAGTGTAACTCATTAGTCATCCTTGCCTAATCCAGTTTGTGATTTGAAAAAAAAAATTTTTTTTTGCAATTTTACTTTGTAACATGTTTTTATGGTTTGGTAAAAGCAAGTTTTTGAGAAAAAGAATAAAATTTTTACCACTTTAGTTTTTTTGAAAGAAGAATGTAATAAAAAGAAAGAAGGCCAAACCATGTTTTAAAAATGGAGTAGTTAAGGATTAAGGCCTAGAAAGAACGAGATAAAGTTAAAGCTATTAGAACCAACTGGGAATTGGTTGAGATGAGAAATTCTCTGAGTATCAATCTGATATTGATTTCGGTCTTCGGGGTTGATACTTAGAGAGTTATTTTCTTGCCAATTTACAGTCAGGGATTACATAATATTAAACTAATGGAAAATTTCCCGTAGAATGCATAAACATTGAGAAACCTAGGATTATTACTTGAAAGAGAAGTATAGGCTAGTAATACACAGCATGGACTAGTAGTGACTTCCAGGTAGTGGAAGGGCAAGTAAGTGTAGAGAGTTGGTGGTTGGACTTTTCTTTAGAGAAACAGTCTTATGATTCTTGGCCCTTGGTAGTAGCTGTGTAGAATGTTGTTTGAGTTAAAAACAGAAAGGCTTATTTGAAAATAATAAACTTAAGTAATTTGATTAAGTCAAATAAGCTAAGAAAGGAACTAGCCTAACTAAAAAGAAAACAACAGAATCAATCAAGCAGCAAAACGAGACGGGAAAAGAAAATGGAAATATTAAGAAAAAGATGAATAAATATGAAATTTTTCCAAGATAAGTGGAAAAAGAGAAGAAATTTTCTTATGTGGTTGTACTTGGATAGGAAAATAGGAAATCTTTATTGAATAGTTATGTAAAAATCCAAGTGCAATTAGAAAAGAAAAACGATGGATGTAAAATTTTCCGTTTTCGTAACATAAGAAATCGAATTTGGAAAATTAGATTTTTCTAAATTTCGAATTTAATGATGGTTAGTAGGGTTTTGGATGCGAAAATTGGATGAACTATGCTCTTACTCTATAAGAGTGTAGGAAAATTTGGATGAAAAACGTTTTGATTTTTCAAAAATATAGCATTCGTTTAGAACTGCAAGTATATTTAGGATGTGAGCATCATGTTTTGAAAGAGTTTTTAAGATTTGCATACATATAGGTGGATCCAAATTAGGCATACATACTTTACTATGGTGTATCTAGCTTTGCACATGTGCACAATGTTTGCAACAATTGGATGCACACTTGATGGATGGATATTGCGAGGGGTTATCTGTTTTACTCTTATCGAATTTAGAGGACGAAATTCTTTAAGTGCGGGAGAATGTAATACCCCGCATTTTTAATATAATTAAAAATGTGTAAAAATATGTGTACATGCATAGATAGGTAAATAATGGTGATGAATAATGAAAAATTAATCCGATAACAGTGTACGTAAAAGAGAAGACAATAAAATAAGGATACTTGATTTAAATATCAGGAATTAAGTAAAATGGACATCACCATTGCGTTCGTCTCAGAATTCTGCTTGGAATAGAGTCCAAGTTTTCGAAAATCGGACTCCGTATGAAAGAGTTATGGCCTTCGGAAGATTCAACAAAAATTCAGAATTTACATAGGAAAATACCCAGGCAGGTCGACCTGGGGGTCGACCTACCCAGGGAGGTCGACCTAGGGGTCGACCTTAGTGTCGACCTCCCCCTGATTTTTCCAGATCTGGGCAGTGACGATTTTTGATGTGCTGGACGGACCGGATGGCTTCTAGGGCGATCAAATGGATCTAAAACACTCTCTACACCTATAAAATAGTGCCTAAACCTAACCTAATTCATAAACAATTCCTTTTGACGCTTCCATGCCGCTAAACTTCAAACAAACATGGCCGCCTCCTCAAAACCCTAAATTAATTTGCAAGTTCTTCATCAACTTTGGAGTTTAATCAAATCAAGAATCAAAATTCTTCATCAACAATTCATGCTCTTCACCAATAATCAAATAAGAAGATTAAATCAGCGTTCTACATCAACAACAAATCGCTTATTTCTCTAACCTGTCAAAGTGAGTGGATTTGAACTATATTTGTTGTATAATGTTGCTTCTATCGTTTACCATTCCCCATAATGAATATGATGTTAATTTAATAAGATCTGTTATTTTATTTATGCCTCACTCCTTTTTTTATTCTTTCCCCTTTTTATTTTTGGATCTAGGTTATCTCGAACCTAGACGAAATCTTATTATACAATACGCACGATTGGGATATGAGGATATTGGAATATAATCTGTAATTTTGGGGTTCGTGGCATAACAATTGTTATTGCATATATTGGCATAATTTATTTTATGCAGTCGAGGAATATAATCTATAATGTTAAATTTATGTAAGTTTGACATAATTGTCATTGGATATGGAATTGGTATAATTTGATATTAACAATATGTAATTGGATAAGATGGATTGGTGAAATTTATTTGTGACTTGGAAAGTAAGCCTAGAGGGTGAATTAGATTATATGTATGAACGTGGGAATGTTGGGGTATATATATTGGGAAAATATTGATTATATGAAATTGGGTATAATTGGATATTGGAAATTGGCATGTTTGGGTATGAATAACATGGAATTAGTGAATTTGGCTATAATTGGATAATTTGGGTAATATGAAAATTGGCTAACTATTATGTAATTGGTGTAGTGAATGGAAAATTGGAAATAGGCATAAAAATGAAATGTAATTAAGTTGAATTTTGAACGTATAACATGAATTTGGGTTTGGGTGAAAGACGATTGTTAATGAATGCCTATGACACGACGTTAGACGTGTTTGTGGTGTAAGACTGCCTGGAACAGCCCGACAAATCCAGCAACCACAAGCGAACGTCTAATGTGAGAGGTCAACGGCAAGAACTAGAGGCGTAACGGTTTATGACACGAGCTTAGGCGCGTTTGTGGTGTAAGACTGCCCGGAACCACCAGGCAAATCCAGTAGCCACGAACGGACGTCTAATGTGAGAGGTCATACATCGTTACGACATTATTAATAAATTAAGAAATACTAACCATAATAAGACATGTGAGTGACATGGGTATGGTTAGAAGGTTAAGTGGGTGATATAAATGACATGTAAAGCATAACTAATGTGGACTTAACCGTTGTGGGACATGTGATGTAAGACATAACCAAGATAGACTTAACCGTAGTAAAACATGTGTAAGACTTGGAAACTGTAATAAAAAGGGGGTTAAGTGGGACATGTGTGACATGTGAAACAACATTTAGATATGCTTAACAAATTGGGATCCGTAACGGTATTATAAATTAATTGAATTGGGTAAAGTTTAAGTAACGGGTTAAGTAAAAAGGAAGGGTTAAGTCAAATCTAAAATTAATGACAGTAATGGGGGAATGATAATTACCTATTATAAACTTGAGCTGCGGTGATGTAAAATTAAATAATAGGCAAACTTGTCATAGGGACAAGGGAAGGTTATGACTTAAGATGTAATACAAGACTTGAAGGTGGGACGACTTATAATATGAAATAAGTCAAATCTAAAATTAATGACAAGAAATGGAGAATGATAAATAACCTATTATGAATAAACTTGAATAAGGCAAGAAAGGATAATAGGTGGAAATTATAACTTATGGGACAAGATAAGTTATAGGAAATGATAAGGAAGACGAGATAACTTATATGTAAAGATATACTTAAATTAAGTGGTTTGGAAAGGGGAAATGTGAAATTAAAAATGATATAAGTTATATGAGTGGAAAAGAAGTAAATTAGAATCATATATGTTGGTTGGGTTGAGTAATTCTCTGGGTGCCAGTTTGATGTTGATTTCGGTCTTCGAGGCTGATGTTTAGAGGGTTATTCTCCAAATCAGTATGTATGTGGGATAAGGCATACTTAACTATGAATTAAGTATAACATGTTGTTGTATCCCAAAAAGGGAATAATTTATGAGATTGGAAAATAACATGTTGTGGCTTATTAATGGACTTAAGTGGGTTAAGTATAAATGGAATTAATAAGCAATGGTAACTTGGTGAATACGGGAAAAAAATGGAAGCTAATGTGAATAACCAAGTTAAATGAGAAAGTTGATGAGGTGGCACAAGCGTGAAATAAATGGTTATACTTAGGGTATAATGGCATACAAAATTAAGGCGCTTGAAGCAGTCCGTACATTGTAGGATGAATAACCCAGCGAGGTAGATCATGATGGTGTAATAAGGCACGATGAGAGCGCACGTTCGCTATTTTGGTGGCTCCAACGGACTGGAAGGTGAAGCACGCAGATTCCTGAGACACTAAAGGTGCTCCTGGTAGTCCTCTGTAGTGGTTTAGCTTCGGGCTAGGATTACAGAGGTTGGGTCTGCGCGGAACTACTAGGTGGTTGGGCCTTGACTGCACAAGTAGGTGGCAGTCAGAATGCTGTATGCGGTGGCATTAAGGGTGGTTCAGCGATTGCCTCAGGAGGAGGTGGAGGGTCAAGACCAAACAATAGCAAGATCATCGGACGCCTGCCACCAGCAGCTTAAGGAATGCGAAAAGACAAGAGGTAACCCCTAGAGATCGTTAACCTTTGCTATCAAGGGACGGGTGCAGGGAGACGCCACATGGATGTTTAGATTGTTTGCTTTTTAGGGGTGGTCGCTTAGCTCGTGTGGTCTTTACTAGCTGAGGGAGGGGCTGATGTGGGGCCATAGCCACCCCAGAAAAACCAGACTCGAGGGATATCTGTACATTGGACACTCTTAGAGGCGGGCCCATACAGATATAGAAAAGCTCCTGACCGAGTTCCGTGTTTTCTGGTGTAGCCCTTCCACGGAACTTGGGTGCACAAGTAGAGGTTATGTGCAGTAGAAACATCGAGTACGATTGATGATACGTATGTGGGAAAGTCAAGGTACAACCATCTCTGCTCTGGGTGGTGTATCGTAGACTAGAGGGCCTTATTCGGTGATGGAACCAAACTCGATCGAATAGTTCGAGGATAGCAGTCAGTACGCTTACGTAGCACAGCGATAGTGGTTCTATGCGGATATAGCGTTGTACGTTACTATGGCATAGGATGAGGGACTGCGCATATTACTGTGGCGATACGGAGGAGACCTTGCGAGTGGGGTATCACAGGGTGTACCTCAGTTTGGGGGTAGCTACATATACACTATATTAGGTTAATCTACTAGCGGGTAGATGGGTGCGATGTGTGTGTAAGCTTTGAGTGCTAATAACACGTATAACCTAACAAATAAGAAAGTGTAATTGAACGGTATATGTAGGATTATTCAAGAAGTGTAGTTTAAATTCATTCACACAGAACTTATGTTCTGACCCCCTTCTCATAACATTCACAGGTTAGACAGAGACTTATAGCTTTGGGAATACTGATTTAGCAGTATTGTGATTAAGGTAAGCTATGTTTTAAATATAGTATATTTTACTCCTTCCGTTGTGAGGTGTTTTCCGAACTCTGACATACCTCTTTTCTCTGTCTTTTTCTGCAGGATACCAGAGTAACCAACTCGGGTTTCGGGGGATTGGATTTTTGAAAAAAAATCGGTCCGTCGGAATTCGGGGTTGTTACTACAAGAATACAAAAGGCTTAAATAGGAGCTTGCGAAACTTCATTCAGTTCAATACAAAATGTGTATCGAAATTAGATCCATGTAACATGTAAACAAGGATCACTAGTTTTGGATTTTGGTTAATTTTGTTTCAAATTTTGAATTTGGAGGTTAGTCTGCTTCATAACAACTTTTAATGTTTAAATTAAATTTATACTTATTTAAGTACAATCTGCATATGTTATTTTATGTTAAAATTACAATTAGGTAGGTTGCTCTTCGTTAAACGAACATATGGATAATTCATGAATTTCAAAAAATATGGATTCTTTAGAATACGTAATTGAGGTCGAAAAGTTCTTGATTCATGCAGAAGAAAATTCTTGTAATCTGAAGAAAATTCCTTGCCCATGTGCACATCGTGTTATTTTTAGAAAAATCTCTATCAAAATAATCATGGATCATTTATATGAAAATGGGTTTAGTTTTGGGTACACTAATTGGATTTGGCATGGAGAATATTGTTTTAAGAATATTAAGTCATTTATTGGTAACACATGTCCGCCATCCAAAACTGTTGACGTTTGTGAAGCAACATTTAATTCGGTGGGTTACGATGATAATGGTTCGTATGACTTCAAGAGGTTTGTCGCTGATGCTGAACAACCTTTGTATGAGGGTGGTAAGTGCAATAAGTCAGTCAATGTTAAAGTTGTATAATTGGAAAGCTATGTTTGGTATCATAGATAGCTCCTTCGTTGAACATCTCTCTTCTATTGGCTCTTTCCTTTCTAAGGATCATGTGTTGTCGGCTAACGCATATGAGGCTAATAAAACCCTGTACGAATTAGGCCTTAAGTACATAAAATTTCATACATGGCTGAACGACTACATACTGTACAAGGGTATTAATTTTAATGCTTTTGAGCGTCCTGAGTGCCATCTATCTCGCTGGAAGGTAGGGAAGGATAGTAAAGTTAGGGTCAATATTGCAGCTAAAGTTATATGGTATTTCCTGATCATTCCTAGATTTAAACAAATGTTTAAATCTCCCGGTGCTACTGAACAAATGACTTTGCATGCAAAACAACGAATATATGATGGTCACATAAGGCATCCGGCAGACTCTCCTTTTTGGAAGAATATCGATTATCGGTGGCCTGCCTTTGCTAGTGAGCCAAGAAACATTCGGTTAGCTTTGGCAGTAGACAACATAAACCTGCATAATAATGACCTAACTAATAAGTATAGCTATTGGCCAGTAGTATTGGTAGCTTATAATCTTCCTCCATGTTTATGCATGAAGATGAAGTTTTTGATGTTATCGATATTAGTTTCTTGTCCTCATCAGCTAGGTAATTATATTGACGTCTATTTAGAGCCAACGATTGATGATTTGAAGAAGCTTTGGTGGAAAGGTGAACCAAATTTATACGATGCTTACAATAAATCATGTTTAACTTAAAAATAAATTTTGTTGTGGACGATAAATGACATCCTTGCTTATGGAAATTTGATGGTGTTGTGAATAAGGGTTATAAGAGTTATCCAATATGCGGTGATAATACTATAGCTAAATATTTAACTCATAGAAGAAAATGTGTTACCAAGGTCACTATAGATATTTGGTTGCACATCATCTGTATAGGAGGCAGAAGATAGCTTTTAGTTGAGAATAAGAGTTTTGACAAGCACATCCACCCCTTTTTGGAGAAGAAGTTTTAGCACAAAAAGAAAAGATTGTATTTTCTTACGGGAAAGAAGTGAAGAAGTCAAAGAAAGTGGACTATCCATAGAATAAAAGTCAATATTTTTTGAGTTATAATATTGGAAGTTTCATCATGTTCGGCGCTGTCTCGATGTTATGCACGTCGAGAAAAATGCGTGTGATAATATCATTAGGACGCTACAAAATCTATGGTTTAAGTCAAAAGATAATGAGGAAGCCCAACTTAATATAATTGAAATGGGTGTTAGGGTTGATTTAGCTCCACAAGAAGGAAAAGAAAAACCTACTTTCCCCTTTCCGCTTTTACTTTGTCAAAGGCTGGAAAAAAACAATGTTATCATCATTCTTGTCCATGAAACTTCCCTACGGACATGCGTTGAACATCAAAATTGTGTTTCCATGACTAATATGAAGGTGTATGGGCTGAAGTCCCATGACTACCACATCCTCCTCCAACAATTACTCTTGGTAGCAATTCGTTCCATTCTTCTGAAACATGTTAGAGTCACAATAATAAGATTGTGTTTCTTTTTCAACTCCTTGTGCAACAAATTAGTAGATGTCTCAAAACTGGATAAATTGTAGTCCAATGTAATAATTATCTTGTGTGAGTTGGAATAAATATTCTCAGCCTCATTTTTTATGTAATGATAGATCTCATAATCCACTTGGTTTGGGAACTATGTTTTTGTGGACCGGTGTTCTGCAGATGGATGCATGCAATTGAGCGATTCAATAAAGTGTTGAAGAATTATGTACAAAACCATCATTATCCAGAAGGTTGTATAGAAGAAAGTTATCTTGGAGAATGTAACACCCCGTATTTTCTGTGAACATATAAGTAACAAATCAAAGAATAATTAATAATAATCAAGGGAAACGGGTTACGCCATTGCGTTCGTCTTGGAATTCTGCTTGAAATAGAGTCCGAGTTTGCATAAAACGGATAACGTACGAAGAAGATATGGACGAACGAAGTCAGACAGAAAAACCAGAAATCGACCAGAATTCACTGGCGCACTTGGGAAATGCGCCAGGGCAAAATTGCACTGCCGCACTTGGGAAGTGCGCCCATGCAATTTTGCATTGGCGCACTTGGAAGGTGCGCCCAGGCCGAGCAGCAGGCCTGCACAGCTTTCTGGTTTGACCCTGGATGGCCTGGTCGGGTTCTGGTCGAATTTCTGAGCTCTGCTGTGTCACTAGGGCTAACTTGTCACTTTCTGATTGGGTTCTCTTGAGATGGATGGCCTTGATTAACTCTAGCTTCATCGACGGCTCTAATTAGTTTGAAACCCTATATAAACAGCCCCCTAGCCCCATTCTCTATACACCATTCTTCACTAACCTTATGCTGCACAATTTCATTCCTATACTCTGCCTCCGTTCTTATTAAATAAAACAATGGCGTCGTTACTCTGCTGGAATCAAAACTAGGATCTTCTTCCAATCTGAATAAAGTTAAAAAGGGAACAACTATTTTCTAATCTAATCGATAGTCTACGCCAAAGGAACGCTATTCAGTGTCAGAATTCAGAAACCAAAAATCAAGATTTTCCTTTTTGATTGTGAGTACAGTTATTTTCAGATATGAACTTTAATTATGATCTTGATGTGGTTATAAATCTGAATCTGAGGTTATGTATATTCTTATCTGTCAGATCTGTTTTTCTGTAACTATTCTGTACCTCTTTCTTCTTTCTGTTCTAAGCCAGGCTACTACGAGCCTGCACCGAATCTCGTAAGAGATTAATGCACGAACGCTAAATTTTGGGACAAATAATGAATAATGCATAATTGGACATGAAACTGTTGCTATGGGACTATTGCCTATGACTATGATTCATGCCTATGAGACTATTGCCTATGACATTGAATAAGAAATTATTGTGATTAGTCGCCCATGACTATTTATTGTTAGTTGCCTATAACTATTGTAGTTAGTTTCTTTTACTATTCCCTTAATGATGTTAGATCTCATATTTAGTATGTAACTTTGCTAGTTTATTCCCATTCACTGTTATGTACATCGAGCCTAGTGGGGCCATTATCATTGTATTTGGTTCATTATTGCATGCCTATTCTTTCTTGTGCTTATCCCCTATTCCTTTTGCTAGGGCCATTTCATGAGTATTTAGAGAACTTGTGGAAACATGTTATACGGGGATTGGGCGTAGCTTAATTAAGTTAATTTGGCATAACAAATATGTTGGCATAATTGGAATTGGCTATAATGGAGAATGATTTACATGTGTATTAGTCTTGGACATAAAAGGGAAACTAGAATATTAAATCTAGTTTTGACATGAACTGTAAATGGGAATATTAAGATTAAAATTTGGGGCATATATTGCATTATGAATTATGACCTTGATTTGGGCATGTAAGTCTAGGCTAAATTTATGATTAGGCAAGATATGTAAATAGAGTTTTAGATATACATAATCTGCTAAATCTGTTAAATTGCCTAATCCGTTATCTGCTAAATCTGTTGAATCGCCTAAACTTCTAAATCTGTTATCTGCTAAATCTATTGAATCGTCTAAACTGCTAAATCTGTTATCTGCTAAATCTGTTGAATCGCTTAAACTACTAGATCTACTATCTGTTGAATTGTCTGATCTGTTGCAAACTAGATAATGGTAATCTAGGTATGGAAATCCGTAGGCTCGACCTAAGATTTAGTAAAACATGGAAATTTGATTAATCTGTTGTATCCTATGAAGAAATTTAATCTGTTAAATAAACAGAATTAGTCTGATATCTGCAAAATCTGTATTGGAATGAATTGGCTATGACACGAGGTTAGGCTCTGTTTGTGGTAGAAGCCTACCCGGAACCAACCGGCTTAACCAGCGACCGCAAACTGTCAGTCTAATGTGAGAGGTCGTAGGCATAACTAAAATATGCTTAGACACGAGGTTAGGTCTGGCTTGTGGCAAAAGTCTGCCCGGAACCGCCCGGCATATCCAGCGGCCACAAGCTACCGACCTAATGTGAGAGGTCTGTGCATTAATATTTAATTAATGCAAATCTGGGATAAATATGATGTCTAAAACGTTTTGGGTAAATAGGGTTAAACCAACCGGACTGATGAATTTAATAAAACCTGTTTTGTGAATCTGTAGGCCCAATACAAAGTTAGACAATCTGTAAGTCTGTAAGAACTGTACATCTGATCCGTTAGTCTGAAAACCCGTTAACTTGATTTTTTGATCTGTGAACTAGTTGACTTGAATTCTGTATGTCTGAAAACTTGTAAACAATTTAATCTGAAATCTGTTAGTCTGGGGACACAAGGTTAGGAGGGAAAATACTTGTGTCGTCTGTTGTTTGGGACCCATATTAGTCAGTAACCCTTTCTGGTATCGAAACTATGACCCAACAGTAGGTAGGGTCCGGGCACGCTTAGTGAACTAATTATAAGCGGTTCATTCTGAAAATGGCAAGGGGTGTTGATGGTGCGTTCCAACTGGGTCATGTGCGTGCATGGATCCCGGTCTTCCTCTGAGGATGTAAGACGCCGTGACATCTGTAAATAGGTCTGTGCCAATTGGTTATCACTTTAGGGAGTGATACACCCTACTGTGGGGCCGACACAGGGTATTTATGTATTAGGGAGCCGATCGCTTGGGGTAGAGTTTTAGGGTACACTTAGTTCTGTCTGTTTCTATTGGTATCGTCTGTTTCTGTTGGGTGGTAACACCTGCCTGTTTCTGCGTGGTACCGTCTGTTCGGGTGATAAAGGCCCATTTACTAGTGTACACCTAATTCTACATTCTGTTTCCGTAGGGATTAATCTGTTTCTGTTTCTGTACCTTCTGTTCGGGTGGTAAAGGCCCATTATTAGCATTCTGTTTCTGTCTGTTTCTGTTGAGGTGGAAAAGGCCTATTACTAGCATTCTCTTCTGTGGAAATTATTCTGTTCCCGTTTCTGTTTCAGTTTAGACATTGGGGTGACACCTAATCCTGTTATACTAGTATTAGTGCAGAGAGGTGAAAAGTAATAGCTTCCATCATTCTGTTTTTTTTCTGTTTCACCTAAGTATATCTGCTACTCCTCTTACTGTTATCTTGCAGCCAGTTTTATTTGCATTCCATGATTTTTATTATCTGTTCATATGCTGGAAATCACTGGACTCGCAAGACTTTATGTCTGACCTCGTTTGTTTTTCGCCCCTTTTCTTTCCGTTTCCCCCCAGGTTTCCAAGGAGGGAATACTTTAACTTGATCCAGATTTCTTCTTCTTGAAGTACTTGAAGTTCTTAAAGTGTGGCTTGACTTCTTATGGCATCTTCTATGGGGATTATGATTTTAAAGATTTGTACTCTGAGGGCTTTTGAACAAGGCTGATATATATATATATGTACTTGAGTTTTGGTAAAGTGATTTTGAAAGATGTAACCAAACTGAATTCCGTTTTCCACTGAAATAAAGTTATAAAATTTTCAAGTACTGCTTTATGTATTTGTTATTGTAATATTATGTTCTGTCTACTAAAATTCTCCATCAAAGTTAAGGCATTCCCTTTGTGAGTGACCTTAACGGAGGTGTGGTGTTACACTTGGTATCAGAGCTGAAGGTTACCAGATTGGGTAAAGTTTTTGAAAACTATTTTCAAAGAGGTTTTAAAAGGAAGTATTTTCAAAAATAAAGTTTATTTTGAAAAACATAATTCCCAAAAGTCATATATCTATCTTTTGATCCTCTGTTTGAATCTTTGTTTCCTTCTTTCTCCGGGACTCCCGGGTTTCTGGGAGGTAACCTCATCGCGGCATGGTTCTGTAGGCTTGATAAGACTATAACACTGGTCAAAGGGCAAATAAGCGCCCGACTTCCATATGTAGCCGCAGTAGTCTCACCTACGACTAATTTTCTTTCGAGCTTTGTAGGATTTTCCGTGCGATGAAGGACGATTTCGAGGGACTTGTCAACGTGTTACGCATAGATAGTAAAGATGAGAATGAGGGAGATAGGCTAAGGAGCACAACCCAAGGATGAGAAACTCATGGATATGGACTTGGTTCACAAAGGAGGCAAAAAGGAAACACAAAAGAAGGAAGAAAAGTCTGAAGATAAAGGAGGAGAAAAGTGCTTTACTTATGGAAGCTTGACTCATCTGGACAAGGATTGCCGAAAGAGGAAGGACACTCACTTCAACTGTGGTGAGATGGGACACTTCACTAGAGACTGCCCGAAGAAACGGGGGCAAGGACAGAGGACATGACCTACTTCGGGAAGGCAGGCGAATGCTCTCATAGTTGGTGGATAGGATAGAAGTAGGAAAATTTCCGTAGAGAGTTTAGCTTCCTTCTCTGATTATTGAGTTAGAACTCTTTCCGATTATGGCATTCTGATTCTATAGTCGAGTCTCTGCACTTTAATACTAGTCTTGTTTCTGATCTAGTTATAGTCTCAAACCCCATAGGGGTTACGACTCATTTGTTGGTGGTAGATTGGGGTTTGAGGGTATCTGTGTTAGGCGTCAAATCGATTGTAATGCATACATTCTGGGGTTTTGAGGGATATGGTGGGATTTTCCCATGCTTAGTTTTCTAAGAATCATTCGAAAATCTGATATGTACTAGTAGTCTGTAAATATCTGAATATTTCTGATAAGGTTAAGATTTCTAGTTTTGACATTGTCTAAAGATGGTAAATCTCTGGGTGTCAATCCGATGTTGATTTCGGTCTTCGGGGTTGATACTTAGGGGAATTAGTCTCTCAACCAATGTCTAATGGAAACCAAGTTTTAGTTTATCTTCACTCGCTCCTATCACTCGACTGTATCCTATCGATCGAGTCTTCGTCCTATAGATAGGAATCCTATGGATGTAAACATGTGTTTGAGACATGTTATGTTTGATGGTTGCAAGTGGATGCAAGTGGTTGCTAGTGGTTGCTCGTGGATGCATATACACACACTAGGCACTAGATCGGCTCGAATACACTCTCATACTGCATATGGATGTGTGAGCATTTTCAATTTCTGTGGATGCAAAATGATTGACTCATCACATGAATGTTGCATATGAATGAATGGTTGTCACTCATACAAGACTGATATGGATCAAATAGGAAAATTGCATACATGTTAGACTCATGGCACTGACATAATTCGCATTAAGGAGGTCAACTGAATCAGTGGACCGCCTGATCTTTGCATTAGATAAGGAACATATACACACACTTTTGCATATGTTCATACAACATTAGAAGTTTTCTAAGGAAAATGGATGCTTGTGGATGATGGTTGAGTAGATGGATGACTGGATGGTAGGACACATTCTTCTTAACTTGAAGATTTCGGGGACAAAATCCTTTGAGGAGGGGAGAATGTAACACCCCGTATTTTCTGTGAACGTATAAGTAACAAATCAAAGAATAATTAACAAGAATCAAGGGAAAAGGGTTACGCCAATGCGTTCGTCTCGGAATTCTGCTTGAATAGAGTCCGAGTTTGCATAAAATGGATACTGTACGAAGAAGATATGGACGAACGAAGTTAGGCAGAAAAACCAGAAACCGGCCAGAATGCACCGGTGCACTTGGGAAGTGCGCCAGGGAAAAATTGCACTGGCGCACTTGGGAAGTGCGCCCATGCAATTTTGCATTGGCGCACTTGGCAGGTGAGCCCAGGCCGAGCAGCAGGCCTGCACAGCTTTCTGGTTTGACCCTGGCTGGCCTGGTCGGGTTCTGTTCGAATTTTTGAGTTCTGCTGTGTCACTAGGGCTAACTTGTCACTTTCTGATTGGCTTCTCTTGATATGGATGGCCTTGATTAACTCTAGCTTCATCGACGGCTCTAATTAGTTTGAAACCCTATATAAACAGCCCCCTAGCCCCATTCTCTTTACACCATTCTTCTCTAACCTTATGCTGCACAATTTCATTCCTATACTCTGCCTCTGTTCATATTAAATAAAATAATGGCATCGTTACTCTACTGGAATCAAAACTAGGATCTTCTTCCAATCTGAATAAAGTTAAAAAGGTAACAACTATTTTCTAATCTAATCGATAGTCTACGCCAAAGGAACGCTATTCAGTGTCAGAACTCAGAAACCAAAAATCAAGACTTTCCTTTTTGATTGTGAGTACAGTTATTTTCAGATATGAACTTTAATTATGATCTTGACGTGTTTATAAATCTGAATCTGAGGTTATGTGTATTCTTCTCTGTCAGATCTGTTTTTCTGTGACTATTCTGTACCTTTTTCTTCTTTCTGTTATATAGCCAGGCTACTGCGAGCCTGCGCCGAATCTCATAAGAGATTAACGCACGAACGCTAAATTTTGGGACAAATAATGAACAATGCATAATTGGACATGAAACTGTTGCCTATGAGACTATTGCCTATGACTATGATTCATGCCTATGAGACTATTGCCTATAACTATGATTCACGCCTATGAGACTATTGCCTATGACTATAATTCATGCCTATGAGACTATTGCCTATGACTATGATTCACGCCTAAGAGACTATTGCCTATGACTATGATTCATGACTATGAGACTATTGCCTATGACATTGAATAAGAAACTATTGTGATTAGTCGCTCATGACTATTGTGGTTAGTTGCCTATAACTATTGTAGTTAGTTTCTTTTACTATTCCCTTAATGATGTTAGATCTCATATTTAGTATGTAACTTTGCTAGTTTATTCCCATTCACTGTTATGTACATCGAGCCTAGTGGGGCCATTATCATTGTATTTGGTTCATTATTGCATGCCTATTCTTTCTTGTGCTTATCCCCTATTCCTTTTGCTAGGGCCATTTCATGAGTATTTAGAGAACTTGTGGAAACATGTTATACGAGGATTGGGCGTAGCTTAATTAAGTTAATTTGGCATAACAAATATGTTGGCATAATCGGAATTGGCTATAATAGAGAATGATTTACATGTTTATTAGTCCTGGACATAAATGGGAAACTAGAATATTAAATCTAGTTTTGACATGAACTGTAAATGGGAATATTAAGATTAAAATTTGGGGCATATATTGCATTATGAATTATGACCTTGATTTCGGGATGTAAGTCTAGGCTAAATTTATGATTAGGCAAGATATGTAAATAGAGTTTTAGATATATATAATCTGCTAAATCTGTTAAATTGCCTAATCCGTTATCTACTAAATCTGTTGAATCGCCTAAACTGCTAAATCTGTTATCTGCTAAATCTGTTGAATCGCCTAAACTGCTAAATCCGTTATCTGCTAAATCTGTTGAATCACTTAAACTGCTAGATCTACTATCTGTTGAATTGTCTGATCTGTTGCAAACTATATAATGGTAATATGGGTATGGAAATCCGTAGGCTCGACCTAAGATTTAGTAAAACATGGAAATTTGATTAATCTATTGTATCCTATGAAGAAGTTTAATCTGTTAAATAAACAGAATTAGTCTGATATATGAAAAATTTGTATTGGAATGAATTGGCTATGACACGAGGTTAGGCTCTGTTTGCGGTAGAAGCCTGCCCGGAACCAACCGGCTTAACCAGCGACCGCAAACTGTCAGTCTAATGTGAGAGGTCGTAGGCATAACTAAAATATGCTTAGACATGAGGTTAGGTCTGGCTTGTGGCAGAAGTCTGCCCGGAACTGCCCGGCATATCCAGCGGCCACAAGCTACCGACCTAATGTGAGAGGTCTGTGCATTAATATTTAATTAATGCAAATCTGGGATAAATATGATGTCTAAAATGTTTTGGGTAAATAGGATTAAACCAACCGGACTAATGAATTTAATAAAACCTATTTTGTGAATCTGTAGACCCAATACAGAGTTAGACAATACGTAAGTCTGTTAAGAACCGTACATCTGATCCGTTAGTCTGAAAACCCGTTAACTTGATTTTCTGATCTGTGAACTAGTTGACTTGAAGTCTGTATGTCTGAAAACTTGTAAACAAGTTAATCTGAAATTTGTTAGTCTGGGGACACAAGGTTAGGAGGGAAAATACTTGTGTCGTCTGTTGTTTGGGACCTATATTAGTCAGTAACCCTTTCTGGTATCAAAACTATGACCCAACAGTAGGTAGGGCCCGGGCACGCTTAGTGAACTAATTATAAGCGGTTCATTATGATAATGGCGAGGGGTGTTGATGGTGCGTTCCAACTGGGTCATGTGCGTGCATGGATCCCGGTCTGCCTCTGAGGATGTAAGACGCCGTGACATCTGTAAATAGGTCTGTGCCAATTGGTTGTCACTTTAGGGAGTGATACACCCTAATGTGGGGCCGACACAGGGTATTTATGTATTAAGGAGCCGATCGCTTGGGGTAGGGTTTTAGGGTACACTTAGTTCTGTCTGTTTCTGTTGGTACCGTCTGTTTCTGTTGGGTGGTAACACCTGCCTGTTTCTGCGTGGTACCGTCTGTTTGGGTGATAAAGGCCCATTTACTAGTGTACACCTAATTCTACATTCTATTTCCGTAGGGATTAATCTGTTTCTGTTTCTGTACCTTCTGTTCGGGTGGTAAAGGCCCATTATTAGCATTCTGTTTCTGTCTGTTTCTGTTGGGGTGGTAAAGGCCCATTACTAGCATTCTCTTCTGTGGAAATTATTCTGTTCCCGTTTTTGTTTTAGTTTAGACATTGGGGTGACACCTAATCCTGTTATACTAGTATTAGTGCAGAGAGGTGAAAAGTAGTAGCTTACATCATTCTGTTTTTTTCTGTTTAACCAGAGTATATCTGCTACTCCTGTTATTGTTATCTTGCAGCCAGTTTTATTTGCAGGCCATGATTATTATTATCTATTCATATGCTGGAAATCACTGGACTCGCCAGACTTTATGTCTGACCTCGTTTGTTTTTGCCCCTTTTCTTTCCGTCCCCCCAGGTTTCCAAGGACGGAATACTTTAACTTGATCCGTATTTCTTCTGCTTGAAGTACTTGAAGTGCTTAAAGTGTGGCTTGACTTCTTATGGCATCTTCTGTGGGGATTATGATTTTAAAGATTTGTACTCTGCGGGCTTTTGAACAAGGCTGATATATATATGTACTTTAGTTTTGGTAAAGTGATTTTGAAAGATGTAACCAAACTGATTTCTGTTTTCCGCTGAAATAAAGTTATAAAATTTTCAAGTACTGCTTTACGTATCTGTTCTTGTAATATTCTATTCTGTCTACTAAAATGCTCCATCAAAGTTAAGGCATTCCCTTTGTGAGTGACCTTAACGGAGGTGGGGTGTTACAGAGAAGAATCGATAGAATTATGCTCGTACTTTGTCAAAGAGAGCAGCGCAGCTGTTGCTCTTCCAAAAGACCAAGAAAAGCTTTCAGGACCATTATCCATTGTGAAAATGACAGAAGTGGAAGAAAAAGAGCGAGATGAGGCACGTTTAACTATCCTTCTAAACAACTCTAAGGTGTATCCTCATATTATGTAAGTTAGTTTATTTTTCTTCTTGTAAATCCTCTCTTTTTTGGTAAGTACATTTGTGGTTGTTCATTTAATATATCTTTTTTCTAGAATGCATAAGGAGTATTTAGAAGGAATTCACCGGGGGAAAAAGAAAAGTGTTCGTTGGCTTGCGGGAGAACACTCAGCTATTTGCTGATTGGTTTGAAAAAAAAGTTAGCTTCTTAATTGTTTCTTCTGTTGTATACTATAACTGCTATTGTTATTAATTTTTAAAATTTAGTTTACGAAAATGTGTGTAGGTTAGGAGTGAAATCTCAAAGAACCGCGATGGCGTTTCAGAAACAATAAGATGGCTGGCGGGCAAGCCATCATTCTCCATTTTAACTTACGAAGGTTATCCAGTAGACGGGGTTCGATACTTTACAAAGGATCGAGATGATTAAAGGGTTGTGTAAAATAGTGGTCTGTCTTTAGTAGCTAAGACAATCCAAATCTCTAGTGCCAAGGATTTAAATCCCATGAAGAGTGATATGAATTTCTATGACATCACCTTAGAGATATATGAGTTAGATTACCATGCGTTCAAAGCGCCCTTGTTCTTGTGTAAATGGGCAGAAAATGATAGAGGAATCAAGGAGGATGATCTTGGCTTCACACTTGTGGATTTTAGTGGACAAGGCCACAAGAAAAAAATTATGTTTCTGTTGACCAAGCCATGCAAGTTTTCTATGAATCTGGTTGATTCTACCTGGTCTCTAGCATTAAGCTCTACGACTTGAGACTATCATGAGATCTATAATGAGGATGATTTTGGAGACACATCCATGGAACATCCCCCATTTTTTTGTGAAATCCCTACATGTGATATTGCTTATGATGTTGAGCATAGAGTTAAAGATAACGATGACGGAATTATGGTCTAAAAATGACCTAGATAATATATCTTTATATACCACATCGTCTCTTATTTTGTTATGAGCTATGGTACAAGTGTTACCATTGTATTTTAATGCACTTTTATTTTGCACTTTACTTGCATTTTTTTAATTCTTGCATATACTATTTCATTTCAATGAAATTTTAGTTTGCACTCTTAGTAGCCATTTTTAGCAGTTGCTTTTACTATTTTATTTGAATTCATTTTAGTTTCACATTTAGTTGCATATTTTAACTTCATATACATACATACATACATAAACATATAAATATAAATATATATATATATATATGCAGTTGCTTTCTAAATTATTTTTGTAAATGCGAATATGCAATTGCCCGTAGCATTTTATATACCGATGACTAATGAGTTTATGTTGTTTTTTACAGATTGATGAATAGGAACAACACGTAAAAAACATAAAGTCACTACAGTACAATTCAAAGAAGGCAATAAAAACAATGAAAATGTCAACCAATTGTTGTTGGAGGTCAAAGCATCAGATGCTGCTGATAAGTCTAACGGTCCACAAGTAACCAAACGTCAACCATCGAAGTTTGTAGCGGCAGTTACCAGAAACGAATCTACGAAAAAGAGGTATGGAGCTTCACGAGGTGTTTCAAGAACGTACAGAGTCGTGGTGAAGAAGGATCAGGGAAAGAAAGTTAAATTAAGATGAAATGAATTTGGAGTTTCCATTAGAGATACTAGGCATGCCTTAGAGTCCTATATAGGGATGGTGGCTAGGACTATCATTCCAATCGAAATATCAAGTTGGTCAAATATAAATCCAAAATTAAAATCGAACTTATAGCAGTATATTCTAGTAAAATATAATAAAATGATCAACTACACATTTGACACACACAATAATAACATAATTTTTCGTCAAAAAGTATTATATAAATTATGTTATTGCTATCCAACTGTATGCTTTCATATTGCTCTTTAGGCTACATTAAAACTCTCTCCTGAATGTGAATCAGTTGTGCTAAAATCCATAGGGACCAGGTGGAGACAATTTAAAACTAAGTTAACTAGTTATTATGTGTTGTTATACCTTGGACAGAGGAAGAAATTGAGGAAACCTCCAAAAAAGTATGCATTTGTGAGTAAGGAGGCTTGGAAGAATTTTATTGTATAGAGGACCTCCGAGAAATGGCTGGGATACAAGATAACTTAGCTATTGTTTATTAATTTACTGCTAATCTTGATTTTGTGTAAAAAAATCTATTTAGGAGTTTGCAATATTATCTACAAATACTTTAAGTTTGTAAATTTAATCATTTCACTTTTTGTTGCAGTCAGCAGAAATATCCTCACTGCTTGTCAACGAAGAGTATACTGCTTTGCAAGAAGAACAATTAAGAACCTATCAGTTTTATTGTATTTTTTGTTTTTGATGGATTTTAAATGTTTATACATTTTAAACAAGTAAAGGCAGGGAAATTGGATCCTGGAGAATTACCTGATCGACCAATTTTGTGGAAAAAGGCTTGTATCCCAAAGGATGAGAAGACTAATGAAGAGCTAGCGAAGATAAATGTCAAAATTGTAAGCATCTGTTTACATTATTTCTCAAAATCAGTTTATTGTTATACACTATTTGCATCATTCATAAAAATAAAAATAAAATAAAAGCAATATAAATATACTTACTAGTTTTCTCTATTTTGTCAAATATATACCATTTTATTTCTACTTTATATATACTGAAGCATGCGTTATTAAGAAAGAAGAATGTTGTAACGACCCGGAAAGTCTGAACCAATTTAAAAATTTTAAATTGGCTATTTTAGTGGATTTTAAATATTTAAAATAAATATTTTAAATAATAACGATGAAAAGTAAGTTTGAATCGACATTTGAAAACGAATATAATTAATTCTAATTATAAACAAGGCCTGAAATGGCGCGGTAGTTTAAAATTTTGAATTCAAACTTTGACTGATTGTACCGGGTGCAAAACAAAACGGATTTGAGTAAAAACAAAATTATTTAAATCTGTTAGTGAATACCTTTCTAACAAATCTGAAAAATCGAAGTTTCATAGCGGGAAGCAAAAGTTATGGCCAAATGAATTTTCAGAAAGGTCGCTATGGAATTTATATAGCCCGTGAAAATGGCCATTTTGCAAACGACCTCGGAATTCGACGAAACCACTTTTGTTGGATCCAGGATGTCAAATTATTGCTAGGTTTCAAATTTCATAAATTTTGAAGCTAGTATATGAGCGTGGCAAAGGAAAATGTGTTTGGTCGATTTCTATTAAATTGGATCGACCAGAAATGGGCCATTTTTCAAACGGTCTCAGAATTCGACGAAACTAGTTTTGTTGGGACCGTATCGTCAAAACATAGCTAGATTTATTTTTCTGGAATTTTTCGAATCAGTTTGTGGCCTTGGCAAATTGAAATGTACGTTTAGATCGAATATAGAATGTCATATATTTTAAATTGAAGGAAAACTGACTGAAATAGTCGAATGGGCCTACGAAACATATCACATTGTGTTCGGAATGGGGGTATTTAGCTAGGGGCGACACTCGTTGGGTTCGGTTTGAAGTTCGTATGCAAAAAAATTCAAAACAAAACAAATTAAAGAATTAAATAATAATATTTTATTTTCCTATATAAAACCCTAACCCTACCCGTTATCAACAGCCGCCATCCACAATCCAAAGCCCCAAATCGTTCGATCCATCCTCCCTAAATTCTCCTTCCACGTTTCAAAATTGTTCAAGAAGATAAAACGAAAACTGGAGTGGAGGCTGAGAGCTTTCGATTGATCCTTGTATGGTCCCCTATCGTGGAGCAAGAAGCTCGAATTTCGGAGCCAATGTGATGAAGTTCGCCAGCGTTTTTCCGGCGCTACAGTCCGCCGAGTTTGAAGCCACTCACGGAGGGGGAAGCGCCAGTCAAGGCGAACGGCGTGGGCCATCTCGATCTAACTCCGGTCATGTGTCGGAGTGGTGGATTTAAACCCTAGGCGCTGAAGTTCTAACGTGTTCGGTGGTTCAGAATTATAGAAGAAGAAGGTTTAAAGAAATTAATTAAATAATTATTTTATTAATTATATCGTTAATTATTCAAAGTATTTAACACCGTAACTTCTTCATACGAGGTCGGAAAAATGCAAATTTGGATCCGTTGTGATCGTGGGGATGAGAGCTTCACAACAAAACTGACCGCATCCAAAACTGAGCTCGTTAAAATTTGAGGCAATTTCAAATCGAAACAGAACAGAAATTCAGATAAAACTGACGGAGTGGATCCCAATATGAGAATTCTCTCACTTTAAATTTTCTAGTATGGTTATTTATTTCATAACTGCATATATGAACTGTTCCCCGTCGTCCACAGACCATGGACGACTTGTTTGATTGTATTCTGTGTGAAAATTGATCGTGAGATTTCTAATTTATAAAAGATATGGAAAACGACGATGTGTAAATTATATAGTCGATGTATGAGTTATATAAGTGTTGTACACCTCATGTATAAGCGTTGTATAAGTAGTACGTTCGATATATAAGTTATATATGCGTTGTAAAAATTATATATGTGTTGAAATAGAAGTGAAATGCTTATATATATATATATATATATGTATGTATACGCCCCTCGTCCACAAACCATGGACGATATTTATTGGTTGTGATTGGTGTGAAAATTGATTGATAACGAATGGTTGATTAGAATTGTTTGTGGTTGAAATTGATTGATTGTGGTTGAAAAATACCCGTTTGTGGTTGAGAAATATTTGGTTGAAACCACATAGGATTAGTTTGTGGAAATGAAAAAAAAAAATATACATGCCGCCTGCGTGTGAACTAGATGCATGATTCCCCATTGTCAAAAGCAGCGAGGCTTTAAGGTAGAGCGAGGAGCCGTACTAGGGACGGCCCCGGTTTTAACTACCCTGCCGTTATGCTGCCGAAATTTTGAATAATATTCATGTGTTAGAATTATTTTCATGTGTTGAAACTATATTCGTGTGTTGAATAGAAATTCATTTATTGAACGACATTCATGTTTTGAAATAAATTGTTTTGTAATAAAAATCACATTTTATCATCTATATGAACTATATAAAATAGTCGTGTTTTGAAATAAATCGTTTTACAATAAAAATCACATTTTTATTATGTATATGAGTTGTTAAAATAGTGAAGTGTTGGAATAAATGTCTGTTAGATAAAAATATCATTTTTATTAAATGTATGAAAAGGAAGATGGTTTTGAAATCGAAGAATCGATATATATATATATATATATATATATATATAAATAAAATTGAAATATATCGAATAGCGAAGCTGCAGTTCGTGTTTTGAAACCGTGATTTCAAACGATTAGTGTGGGAGATCCGACCATCGGATTTTCCCGAAACCGAAACCGTTGGGTTCGCTTTGGAAATATCTTTCCAACGACACCAACGGTTGTAAAGATCCAACGGTTGGATTGTATGGAATGTTTAATTCAAATCTGAAGAAAAACAGCGCCAGAATCGATTATATATATATATATAAAATTAAATTAAATCGAATAACGACGCTGTAGTTCGTATTTTGAAATCGAAACTTCAAACGATTACATCGGGAGATCCGACCATCGGATTTTCCCGAAACTTGAACCGTTGGGTTCGTTTTGAAAAGATCTTTCTAATGATGTAAATTTTGTGAAGATCCAATAGTTAGATTTTCAGATATATGTAAATCAAATCTGAAGAAAAACAGCGCCACGGCCGCGTTATGGCCCGAAGCGTCGTTTGAATAAATTGGCTATTTTAAAATAAATAAAAATGGCGATAAATCGTTGTAAAATATTATAAATGATATGGATGTGACATTTAGAAACTAACTAAAGGTTGGCTAAGTCGAATGGTTTCCTGGGTGTTGATCTGATGTTGGTTTCGGCCTTCGGGGTTAATATTTGGGAAATCGTTCTCTTACTGATTTACGGTTAGCGACTAATGAATTGAAATGATGCGTATGTGTGTTTGTGTTACACTTGTTTATTATATACGCGAGTTGCTCAGAAAGATCGGGTTTATCCCATTCTGAATAACTGAATCGACGATAGGAAATCGAAGATGAAGACGGTGGTCGAAGACCGGAGTTCTTCACCTCGTTTGGATGGTAACTGATGTCCTGATTGGGAGGCATCCCGAAGTACGGATAATGAGTGGTGATCGTCCAGACGTACGTGGAGATCGACGGGTTTGCGAGGTATGTAGTTCCTCCGGTTTCGTTCAGACCCAGGACGGACTTGTAAATGGACTGTGTGTCTGACATTGGAATTTATTCTGTGTGATTGACAGCCATCAGTCGCATGGTGTGAATTGCCTGTGTGGCATGCTAAGACGCAGTGATCAAGGCTTCTGTTGAAAAGCAAAGTCTTGTGGTGATGATCAAAGCACCGCCTGTGTGGCGTAGCTTTGTGTATGACGTGAATTCGCGAGCCTCACACCCCGGTATGAACCAGAAACAGAAGAGGACCTCAGGTGGGACGTGCATTTTCTTTCTAGCTAGAAGTGGCGTCAGTCGTTTTACACGCGCTGACGAGTTAGACTTATGTGGTTGTTACTGTTGCGAGGCGCCTCGGTTATATCGGTCAATCCAGGACCGATGGAGTCATTCGTTGGCTCAATTACGCCCCAAAGGGCGGAGAAACGAATTGTTCAGGCATTATAATCCACTCCGTGTGGACCGGCCCTGACGATCCAAGGTACGGTTGCGGTTGTGCCTGAGACTCGGGCTAGACAGTCTCGAATTCGGTAAGGACTATCTTTTGCCTTGGTTCATGATGGAAATCCAATTTCCAAATACGTGACTGTGCGGTTTTGATTGTATACCTATATATGGCGACATAGTGGTATGGGGCATTAATGCCGTCTATGATTGATACTTATGATTTGAAATTGTTTTTGAAACATATAAACACTAGTAGTAATATCAAATGCTTTTCTTTTATTCGTATCAAGCATATCTTGGCCATTATAAGGTAAAAACTCTATCCTCCGGTTTGCGTTGCATTGTGTGATGGGAACTGAGTCTTATAATGGCTTCATTTTTATAAAAAGCATTGCGATGTTTAAAGATTTACTTGTTTTAAAGCATTGGCAATCCAATGGAGTAAAGCCGTTCCATGAAAGTGGCGTGGTCCTGTGATTAGCCATATTTACTATGTGTTGAGTAGATTTCTCATACCAGTCCCATGACTGACTCGTAGTTTGTTTCACTTTCAAACTTGGGTGCCCCTTTTTATACACGGGCAGCCTTGTATTCAGGTTTAGCAGGCTCTTTCTGGATAGCTGGAGCTGAAGATGGATTCTATCATTTATCTCTTTTTATGTTGTTCAGCTCCTGTTGTACATATTATGTTTGTTTCCGCTGTAGACATTTATGTATAGTTGAACTGTATTTGTACTAAGTATGATCTGTATACTGTGTAACTCCGATGATTACGTTTATCCAGTATATTCTATTGTGCATTATCTGGTGTATATATTTATTTCTGTTCTGCTTTTATCTGTTTATGTGTTATATTCCAAAGATTACCCTTGCCACCGTCAGTACGGGGTTTGGGGTCGTCTCAACGTGATATCAGAGCTTTGGTTAAGCTTAGCTCTGGTATATAACACATTAGCGAACTCTTCAGAGATAGAACCAGTAGTGTTCTAGGACGAGTAACTCGGTACATATAGGATCAGCAATATCCTAGTATGAGTGCAGCAGAATCAGAACAACTCGTTAGAGATGGGGTCAGAAGTGCCTCAGAACGGGTCGAGGGTAATATGTTTTTAAATAACGTATTTGTGATAATATATATAGTCTGGTTTTAGAAATATAATTTTTGAATATATAAAAGATATATATTTGAAAGGTTGAAAAGTTAAAAACAATTTGATTGTTGTTTGTGTTGTGTGATAGTAGATTTGATTAATTAAATTATTAAAACGATAGTTAATTTAATCAATAATAGAATGAATAGAAGAATTTATTCGATTATATCACACGTTGAACTGAGTTAAAAATAGATAGAAATATATACATGTGCATTATATATGTTTGAACAGGTAAATGGATTAGCTATTGAGTAAAGATTTTATTTGCGTGCCCGACAAATAGGTAAACCTTAATGAGTTGGATGCGCAATTTTATTATTATATTAACTCCTGTGAATGCCATTGGATGCGGAGTGCTGGTTGTTCTGTGTGTAATAATAAACGTCGCCATAGGATAGTAACTATTAATTTTGAACTACACTACATGGCATACTTCTTGAAGATAGGCATACTTCATCATATACCACATAAGCATTTGGAGTTTGTGTGACGAGGTGGAAGATTTACCATACGAGTGAGAGGCTTGTATGGCGATGACTATATATTACAGGTTGAACTGATGACTGATATGACCATATAAAAATGTAACAATAAATTGCTAGATTAATAAAAAAACCACACGGGTCTGGAGTTGACAATAATCACGTCTCTCTAATTATTAGATACGGCACATGGATTATTTATTTCCCACACGGGACGAGGTGACGAGGATTTATCCTCTGGAGCAATTAAAATACACACTCCCTCAGGCTTTGACAGGGTGATGAGAATTTATTCTCTGGAGTTATTATCTATACACGCTCCCCTGTAAACACCAGATTATATCACTATAAATATGTGTATGCTTTATAGGATTTATTGGGTACCTAATACGGCCCAATAAATTTCCAAACCCCTCCCCGTACAAAGGAGGTTATGGCGAAATTTTTCGAAAATTCCGGGTGTTAGCCAAATTTTTGAAGAATTTGAAAATTCTCAGAAATTGAAAAGTTTGAGAATGGAAGCCAGATTGAACGTAGAGTTGATTAATCAAACCACTTTCGACTTTGTTCCTTTTCGGGGACGAAAAGTTTTAAGTGGGGGAGATTGTAACGACCTGGAAAGTCTGAACCAATTTAAAAATTTTAAATTGGCAATTTTAGTGGATTTTAAATATTTAAAATAAATATTTTAAATAATAACGATGAAAATTAAGTTTGAATCGACATTTGAAAATGAATATAATTAATTCTAATTATAAACAAGGCCTGAAATGGTGCGGTAGTTTCAAAATTTAATTCAAACTTTGACTAACTGTACCGGGTGCAAAACAAAACGGATTTGAGTGAAACCAAAAATATTTAAATCTGTTTGTGAATACCTTTCTAATGAATCTGAAAAATCGAAGTTTTATAGAGGGAAGCAAAAGTTATGGCTAAATGAATTTTCAGAAAGGTCGCTATGGAACTAATATAGCCCGTGAAAATGGCCATTTTGCAAACGACCTCGGAATTCGACGAAACCACTTTTGTTGGATCCGGGATGTCAAATTATTGCTAGGTTTCAAATTTCATAATTTTTGAAGCTAGTATGTGAGCGTGGCAAAGGAAAATGTGTTTGGTCAATTTCTATTAAATTGGATCGACCAGAAATGGGCCATTTTTCAAACGGTCTCAGAATTCGACGAAACTAGTTTTGTTGGGACCATATCGTCAAAACATAGTCAGATTTATTTTTCTGGAATTTTTCGAATCAGTTTGTGGCCCTGGCAAATTGAAATGTACGTTCAGATCGAATATAGAATGTCATATATTTTAAATTGAAGGAAAACTAACTGAAACAGTCGAGGCCTACGAAACATATCCCAATGTGTTTGGAATGGGGATATTTAGCTAGGGGCAACACTCGTTGGGTTCGGTTTGAAGTTCGTATGCAAAAAAATTCAAAACAAAACAAATTAAAGAATTAAATAATAATATTTTATTTTCCTATATAAAACCCTAACCCTACCCGTTATCAACAGCCGCCATCCACAATCCAAAGCCCCAAATCGTTCGATCCATCCTTGCCTAAATTCTCCTTCCACGTTTCGAAATTGTTCAAGAAGATAAAACGAAAACCGGAGTGGAGGCTGAGAGCTTTCGATTGTTCCTTGTATGGTCCCCTATCGTGGAGCAAGAAGCTCGAATTTCGGAGCCAATGTGATGAAGTTCGCCCGCGTTTTTCCGGCACTACAGTCCGCCGAGTTTGAAGCCACTCACGAAGGGGGAAGCGCCAGTCAAGGCGAACGGCGTGGGCCATCTCGATCTAACTCCGGTCATGTGTCGGAGTGGCGGATTTAAACCCTAGGCGCTGAAGTTCTAACGTGTTCGGTGGTTCAGAATTATAGAAGAAGAAGGTTTAAAGAAATTAATTAAATAATTATTTTATTAATTATATCGTTAATTATTCAAAGTATTTAACACCGTAACTTCTTCATACGAAGTCGGAAAAATGCAAATTTGGATCCGTTGTGATCGTGGGGATGAGAGCTTCACAACAAAACTGACCGCATCCAAAACTGAGCTCGTTAAAATTTGAGGCAATTTCAAATCGAAACAGAACAGAAATTCAGATAAAACTGACGGAGTGGATCCCAATATGAGAATTCTCTCACTTTAAATTTTCTAGTATGGTTATTTATTTCATAACAGCATATATGAACTGTTCCCCGTCGTCCACAGACCATGGACGACTTGTTTGATTGTATTCTGTGTGAAAATTGATCGTGAGATTTCTAATTTATAAAAGATATGGAAAACGACGATGTGTAAATTATATAGTCGATGTATGAGTTATATAAGTGTTGTACACCTCATGTATAAGCGTTGTATAAGTAGTACGTTCGATATATAAGTTATATATGCGTTGTAAAAATTATATATGTGTTGAAATAGAAGTGAAATGCTTATATATATATATATATATATATATATATATATATATATATATATATACGCCCTCGTCCACAAACCATGGACGATATTTATTGGTTGTGATTGGTGTGAAAATTGATTTATAACGAATGGTTGATTAGAATTGCTTGTGGTTGAAATTGATTGATTGTGGTTGAAAAATACCCGTTTGTGGTTGAGAAATATTTGGTTGAAACCACATAGGATTAGTTTGTGGAAATGAAAAAAAAAATATACATGCTGCCTGCGTGCGAACTAGATGCATGATTCCCCATTGTCAAAAGCTGCGAGGCTTTAAGGTAGAGCAAGGAGCCGTACTAGGGATGGCCCCGGTTTTAACTACCATGCCGTTATGCTGCCGAAAATTTGAATAATATTCATGTAACACCCCGCGAATTCTATAACTGTGAAATTAACAAATTAAAGCATAATAAATTTGAAATCAAAGAACTAAGGGAAACGGGATACGCCATTGCGTTCGTCTCGGAAAAATACGCGAAATAGAGTCCGAGTTTTCGAAAAACGGAGTCCGTATGAAGAAGATATGGCCTTCGGAAGTTTTTAAATTAAGTTTAAAATTCAAACAGAATAAAATAAGCTCAGAAAAACAAAGTGGGGCCCAATGGGCCAGGGCGGGAAAAGGCCCGCCTGACGCACCCAGGTCGACTGGGCTGTCGACCTGGTCTAACCAGGTCGACAGGCCTGTCGACAGGGCTGTCGACAGGGGTGTCGACCTGGTCCAGAGCCAGGTCGAACCCAGTCCAACCTGGCTGGCCTATTCTATGTTGGTCGATTTTCTGTGGTCTGCTTTGTCATTAGGGCTAGGTGGCAGGCTCTAATTGGTCTCTCCTTAGGATGAATGGCTACGATCAATCCAAGCAACATCAATGGCCCTAATCAGTTCATTACCCCTATAAAAACAACCCTAGACTCTACCTAGGTTTCTTACACAATTCTCTAGCCTCCATTGCTCTCTCTTCTTCTAATTAAAAATAAAAATGGCGTCTCTGCTCTGCTGGAATTAAAACTAGGAGATAATCAACATCAGCCTAAGCATCTCAATTCAAACTAGAGATTAAAGTTTCTGCAAAGATTCTACAACAAGTTAAAGTTCTTTCTTTAATCCAATCAAGGCAAGTACAGTTATTTTCCGCTATAAACGTTAATAATAATTTTGATATGTTTTTGATTCTGAATCTGAGATTGTATATATATTTTCTTCTGTCAGATCTGTTTTTCTGTATCCCTTTTCTTCTTTTCTGTTTTTATAGCCAGGCTACCACGAGCCTGTGCCTAATCTCATAAGAGATGAACGTATGAACGCAAATCTTGGGATGAATGATGCGAAATTTGACAAGACTAAATTGAATGTATGACTTTAGGTCTGAGGCATAAAATATATTGGACATATGCATAAATTTGACTATGAACATATAATTTATGCATGTTGTATGCATAGCTATGTTGTAATTTAGAACTGTAATTAATGAGCATATGTTGTAAACATAGATTTGGATCTATGCACATTCTATGATAGAAGAAAAGAGGAACCATTGTAAGATTACATATGATTTGAGACTTTGGACAAAATGCATATAAAAGTCAAGATCTGATTGTTAGAAGATATGATTTAAAGATTTATATTGTTGGGTATAGTTTGCATAATGATTCATGACATGAAAGGAAGAAGGATATGGAAAGTTAGGTGTAAAGATTTACATTAATTAGGATATCTATTAATTAGATTACACCTAAATAGGGATTTTTGGATATATGGCATGCATTGAAATTAATGGTTATATTTGGTATAATTTATATGTGAATCTGCTGTAAGATGCTAGTTTAACAAAAATTGGAACATATGTTATATGGCAAATTATGTCCATATTCTGTGCTATGTAACTTTATGCAAACCTGGAGTATATGTTGTGAATCATGACAATTATGTAAGCATATGAATTTAGGCCAATTTATGGTTGGGCAAGGCATGTAAATAGAACTTTTAGAAATATTAAATTTGCCAAATCTGCTAATTTGTCTAGTTGCCAAAACTACTAGTTTTGTTATATTGCCTAGACTGCTAATTAGATTGAAATGCCTAATCTGTTAAATTTGTCGGTTGAAATGCCTAACCTGTTATATGCCAAAATCTGTAAGTTGCTAAATCTGTTAAATCCGTTATGTCATATAAAATCTGTTATCTGCTATGTTGATATAATCTGAATTGGCATATATATATTGGGCACGCGCATAAACGGTAAATTATTAATTAATTGGCCGCAAAGATAAACATGGCTAACTCGAGGTTAGAATGAGTTTGCGGCGTAAATCTGCCCGGAACCGCCCGACACATCCAGTGGCCGCAAACAATAGGTTCTAATGTGAGAAGTTAGTCATAACATGCGTAAGACACGAGGTTAGGTCTGGCTTGTGGCAGAAGTCTGCCCGGAACCGCCCGGCATATCCAGCGGCCACAAGCTACCGACCTAATGTGAGAGGTCTGTGCATTAATAATTAATTAATGCAAATCTAAGATAAGAATGACGTCTAAAACGTATTGGGGAAAAATAGGGTTAAACCAAAGGGATTAATAAATGTAGTAAAACCCGTCCATGAATTTGTAGGCCCAATACAAAGTTAGACAAATCTGAAAAATCTGTACATCTGACCCGTTAGTCTGAAAACTTGTTAACTTAATTTGTGAATTAGTAAATCTGAATTCTGTATGTCTGAACTTGTAAACAAGTTAATCTGAAATCTGTTAGTCTGGGGACACAAGGTTAGGAGGGGAATTACTTGTGTCATCTGTTGTTTGGGACCCATATTAGTCAGTAACCCTTTCTGGTATCAAAACTTTGACCCAACAGTAAGTAGGGTCCGGGCACGCTTACTGAACTAATTATAAGAGGTTCATTCTGATAATGGCGAGGGGTGTTGATGGTGCGTTCCAACCGGGTCATGTGCGTGCATGGATCCCGGTCTGCCTCTGAGGATGTAAGACGCCGTGACATCTGTAAATAGGTCTGTGCCAATTGGTTGTCACTTTAGGGAGTGATACACCCTACTGTGGGGCCGACACAGGATATTTATGTATTAGGGAGCCGATCGCTTGGGGTAGGGTTTTAGGGTACGCTTAGTTCTGTCTGTTTCTGTTGGTACCGTCTGTTTCTGTTGGGTGGTAACACCTGTCTGTTTCTGTGTGGTACCGTCTGTTCGGGTGGTAAAGGCCCATTACTAGTGTACACCTAATTCCACATTCTGTTTCCATAGGGATAAATATGTTTCTTCTTCTGTCTGTTTCTGATCGGGTAGTAAAGGCCCATTATTAGCATTCTGTTTCTGTTAAAGTATTCTGTACCCGTTCCTGCTTCAATTTAGACATTAGGGTGACACCTAATTTTGCTATACTATTATTAGTGCAGAGAAGTGTAAAACAATAGTTTATATCATTCTGTTTTTCTGTTATTTCTGCTACACCTGTTATAGTTATCTCACATCCAGTTTTATGTTCATATCATACTATTATTATCTGTTCATATGCTGAAAGTCACTGGACTTGCCAGACTTTTTGTCTGACCCTTGTTGTTTTCGCCTCCTTTCTTCCGTTTCCCCCCCAGGTTATCCAAGGAGGGAAATACTTTAGCTTGATCCGGATTTCTCTTTGCTTGAAGTGCTTAAAGTATGGCTTGGCTCTGTATAGCTTCCGCTCCATGGGGATTATGACTTTAAACTATTCATTTTGAAGGCTTTTGTACAAGACTGATATATTGTACTTGAATTCTGAAATTGAAAGGATGTAACCATATAAATTTCTGTTTTCCGCTGTAATAAAGTTAAAATTTTTCAAGTACTGTTTTATCTGTCTTGTAAGTTTCTGTTCTGTTTACTAAAATGCTCCACCAAAGTTAAGGCATTCCCTTTGTGAGTGACCTTAACGGAGGTGGGGTGTTACACTTGGTATCAGAGCTGAAGGTTACCAGATTGGGTAAAGTTTTTGAAAACTGTTTTCAAAAAGGTTTTGGAAAGGAAGTATTTTCAAAAATAAAGCTTATTTTGAAAAACATGATCCCCAAGAGCCATATATCTTTCTTTCAGTCCTTTTTGTATTGAACCTTTCCTTTTTCGTTCCAGCATGTCTGAAGCATCTGAGATACCAGAGGGTGTTCATGTACCCGGTTGGATTCGTCAATATCTTGAGGCTAGGACCGCCGCTGCAGGTCCAGCAAATGATCCCCCTCCTCCACCCCCTCCTCGTGCTATTGCTTTCTCAAAAATCTGTAGAGATTTTAGGGCCATGGGTGGGAAGGATTTCAAAGGAACTGAACCATTCGTAGAAGCAAGGAATTGGCTCAAAGAAACTGAGGATCTATTCGTTATCTTCGAGGTGGACGATAGGCAGAAGGTACAGTTGGCAGTATGGCTGCTCAAAGACGAAGCTTCCTACTGGTGGGAAGTCACTAACGCCGAGAGGCCGGTTGAGACATGGATGGATTTCAGAACAAGGTTTGAGACAAAATTTCTCTCGCAAGCTGAACGAAGTTTACAATTGGAAAAGTTCTTGTCTCTTAAGCAAGGAAGTATGACGGTCAAGGAATACGTCAACCAGTTCAACCAACTAGCAAGATTCGGATTGGATTTAGTCAACACTCAGCATAAAAAGGCTCTCCGCTTTGTTAAAGGATTGAATGAGCCACTGCACAGCCTAGCCATGACCCATGTACCCATGGGAGCAACTTACGAGAAATTGGTGGATATGGCACTACTGCACGAGGAAGACAAGGGCCCGAAAGAGACAAAGAAGGAAGAACCACAGAATAAGAAAGCGGGGCCCAAAAAGGAAACACAAAAGAAGGATGAGAAGTCTGAAGATAAGAAGGGGAAAAAGTGCTTTACTTGTGGGAGCTCAACTCATCTGAACAAGGATTGCAGAAAAAGGAAGGGCGCTTGCTTCAACTGTGGGGAGATGGGACACTTCACTAGGGACTGCCCGAAGAGACAAGGACAAGGAAGGCAGGCGAACACTCTCGAGGCTAGTTGCTAGGATAGAAATAGGAAAATTTCTATAGTAGGTTTAATTTCTTTATCTGATTATGGAGTTAAGACTTTTTCTGATTCTGGTATTTTGATTTTGTAATCGATACTCTGCACTTTAATGCTAGTATTGTTTCTGAATTCCGCTGTAGACTCAGACCCATAAGGGTTATGGATCATCTGTTTGAGATTGGGGTTTGAGGGATATCTGTGTTAGGCGTCAAGTATGACGCATACATTCTGAGTTTTCGTAGGGTATGATTTTATCATGCTTAGCTTCCTAAGAATCATTAGGGAACCTGATCTGTATCAGTAGTCTGTAAATATCTGAATAATTCTGATTTCCAGTTTTGACATTGTCTAAAGAAGGTAATCCTCTGAGTGTCAGTCTGATATTGATTTCGGTCTTTGGGGTTGATACTTAGGGGAATTATTTTCTCAACCAATGTCTAATGGGAGCCAAGTCTTCGTTCTATCTGTACTCGCTTCCATCATTCGACTGTATCCTATCGATCGAATATTTGAACTTTAGGTAGAAACTAATGGGTGTAAACATGTGTTTGAGACATGTTATGTTTGATGGTTGCAAGTGGATGCAAGTGGATGCAAGTGGTTGCTAGTGGTTGCCCGTGGATGCATATACACACACTAGGCACTAGATCGGCTCGAAAACACTCTCATACTGCATATGGATGGGTGAGCATTTTTCAATTCTTGTGGATGCAAATTGGTTGATTCAGCACATGGATGTTGCATTTGAGTGAATGGTTGTGCACTCATATAGAAATAATATATATCATCAGAATTCTATTGCATACATGTTGGACTCATGGCACTGACATAATTCGCATTAAGGAGGTCAACTGAATCAGTAGACCGCCTGATTTTGCATTAGATAAGTTCATGTACACACACACTTCGCATATGATCATGAAGTATTAGAAGTCTTTTAAGGACACTGGATGCTCGTGTTTGATGGATGAGTAGATGGATGATTGGATGTTACGATATACATTCCTCCTAACTTGAAGATTTCGGGGACGAAATCCTTTTAAGTGGGGGAGAATGTAACACCCCGCGAATTCTATAACTGTGAAATTAACAAATTAAAGCATAATCAATTTGAAATCAAAGAACTAAGGGAAACGGGATACGCCATTGCGTTCGTCTCGGAAAATTACGCGAAATAGAGTCCGAGTTTTCGAAAAACGGAGTCCGTATGAAGAAGATATGGCCTTCGGAAGTTTTTAAATTAAGTTTAAAATTCAAACAGAATAAAATAAGCTCAGAAAAACAAAGTGGGGCCGAATGGGCCAGGGCGGGAAAAGGCCCGCCTGACGCACCCAGGTCGACTGGGCTGTCGACCTGGTCTAACCAGGTCGACAGGCCTGTCGACAGGGCTGTCGACAGGGGTGTCGACCTGGTCCAGAGCCAGGTCGAACCCAGTCCAACCTGGCTGGACTATTCTATGTTGGTCGATTTTCTGTGGTCTGCTTTGTCATTAGGGCTAGGTGGCAGGCTCTAATTGGTCTCTCCTTAGGATGAATGGCTACGATCAATCCAAGCAACATCAATGGCCCTAATCAGTTCATTACCCCTATAAAAACAACCCTATACTCTACCTAGGTTTCTTACACAATTCTCTAGCCTCCATTGCTCTCTCTTCTTCTAATTAAAAATAAAAATGGCGTCTCTGCTGGAATTAAAACTAGGAGATAATCAACATCAGCCTAAGCATCTCAATTCAAACTAGAGATTAAAGTTTCTGCAAAGATTCTACAACAAGTTAAAGTTCTTTCTTTAATCCAATCAAGGCAAGTACAGTTATTTTCCGCTATAAACGTTAATAATAATTTTGATATGTTTTTGATTCTGAATCTGAGATTGTATATATATTTTCTTCTGTCAGATCTGTTTTTCTGTATCCCTTTTCTTCTTTTCTGTTTTTATAGCCAGGCTACCACGAGCCTGTGCCTAACCTCATAAGAGATGAACGTATGAACGCAAATCTTGGGATGAATGATGCGAAATTTGACAAGACTAAATTGAATGTATGACTTTAGGTCTGAGGCATAAAATATATTGGACATATGCATAAATTTGACTATGAACATATAATTTATGCATGTTGTATGCATAGCTATGTTGTAATTTAGAACTGTAATTAATGAGCATATGTTGTAAACATAGATTTGGATCTATGCACATTCTATGATAGAAGAAAAGAGGAACCATTGTAAGATTACATATGATTTGAGACTTTGGACAAAATGCATATAAAAGTCAAGATCTGATTGTTAGAAGATATGATTTAAAGATTTATATTGTTGGGTATAGTTTGCATAATGATTCATGACATGAAAGGAAGAAGGATATGGAAAGTTAGGTGTAAAGATTTACATTAATTAGGATATCTATTAATTAGATTACACCTAAATAGGGATTTTTGGATATATGGCATGCATTGAAATTAATGGTTATATTTGGTATAATTTATATGTGAATCTGCTGTAAGATGCTAGTTTAACAAAAATTGGAACATATGTTATATGGCAAATTATGTCCATATTCTGTGCTATGTAACTTTATGCAAACCTGGAGTATATGTTGTGAATCATGACAATTATGTAAGCATATGAATTTAGGCCAATTTATGGTTGGGCAAGGCATGTAAATAGAACTTTTAGAAATATTAAATTTGCCAAATCTGCTAATTTGTCTAGTTGCCAAAACTACTAGTTTTGTTATATTGCCTAGACTGCTAATTAGATTGAAATGCCTAATCTGTTAAATTTGTCGGTTGAAATGCCTAACCTGTTATATGCCAAAATCTGCTAAGTTGCTAAATCTGTTAAATCCGTTATGTCATATAAAATCTGTTATCTGCTATGTTGATATAATCTGAATTGGCATATATATATTGGGCACGCGCATAAACGGTAAATTATTAATTAATTGGCCGCAAAGATAAACATGGCTAACTCGAGGTTAGAATGAGTTTGCGGCGTAAATCTGCCCGGAACCGCCCGACACATCCAGTGGCCGCAAACAATAGGTTCTAATGTGAGAAGTTAGTCATAACATGCGTAAGACACGAGGTTAGGTCTGGCTTGTGGCAGAAGTCTGCCCGGAACCGCCCGGCATATCCAGCGGCCACAAGCTACCGACCTAATGTGAGAGGTCTGTGCATTAATAATTAATTAATGCAAATCTAAGATAAGAATGACGTCTAAAACGTATTGGGGAAAAATAGGGTTAAACCAAAGGGATTAATAAATGTAGTAAAACCCGTCCATGAATTTGTAGGCCCAATACAAAGTTAGACAAATCTGAAAAATCTGTACATCTGACCCGTTAGTCTGAAAACTTGTTAACTTAATTTGTGAATTAGTAAATCTGAATTCTGTATGTCTGAACTTGTAAACAAGTTAATCTGAAATCTGTTAGTCTGGGGACACAAGGTTAGGAGGGGAATTACTTGTGTCATCTGTTGTTTGGGACCCATATTAGTCAGTAACCCTTTCTGGTATCAAAACTTTGACCCAACAGTAAGTAGGGTCCGGGCACGCTTACTGAACTAATTATAAGAGGTTCATTCTGATAATGGCGAGGGGTGTTGATGGTGCGTTCCAACCGGGTCATGTGCGTGCATGGATCCCGGTCTGCCTCTGAGGATGTAAGACGCCGTGACATCTGTAAATAGGTCTGTGCCAATTGGTTGTCACTTTAGGGAGTGATACACCCTACTGTGGGGCCGACACAGGATATTTATGTATTAGGGAGCCTATCGCTTGGGGTAGGGTTTTAGGGTACGCTTAGTTCTGTCTGTTTCTGTTGGTACCGTCTGTTTCTGTTGGGTGGTAACACCTGTCTGTTTCTGTGTGGTACCGTCTGTTCGGGTGGTAAAGGCCCATTACTAGTGTACACCTAATTCCACATTCTGTTTCCATAGGGATAAATATGTTTCTTCTTCTGTCTGTTTCTGATCGGGTAGTAAAGGCCCATTATTAGCATTCTGTTTCTATTAAAGTATTCTGTACCCGTTCCTGCTTCAATTTAGACATTAGGGTGACACCTAATTTTGCTATACTATTATTAGTGCAGAGAAGTGTAAAACAATAGTTTATATCATTCTGTTTTTCTGTTATTTCTGCTACACCTGTTATAGTTATCTCACATCCAGTTTTATGTTCATATCATATTATTATTATCTGTTCATATGCTGAAAGTCACTGGACTTGCCAGACTTTTTGTCTGACCCTTGTTGTTTTCGCCTCCTTTCTTCCGTTTCCCCCCCAGGTTATCCAAGGAGGGAAATACTTTAGCTTGATCCGGATTTCTCTTTGCTTGAAGTGCTTAAAGTATGGCTTGGCTCTGTATAGCTTCCGTTCCGTGGGGATTATGACTTTAAACTATGCATTTTGAAGGCTTTTGTACAAGACTGATATATTGTACTTGAATTCTGAAATTGAAAGGATGTAACCATATAAATTTCTGTTTTCCGCTGTAATAAAGTTAAAAATTTTCAAGTACTGTTTTATCTGTCTTGTAAGTTTCTGTTCTGTTTACTAAAATGCTCCACCAAAGTTAAGGCATTCCCTTTGTGAGTGACCTTAACGGAGGTGGGGTGTTACAATTCATGTGTTAGAATTATTTTCATGTGTTGAAACTATATTCGTGTGTTGAATAGAAATTCATTTATTGAACGACATTCATGTTTTGAAATAAATTGTTTTGTAATAAAAATCACATTTTATCATCTATGAACTATATAAAATAGTCGTGTTTTGAAATAAATCGTTTTACAATAAAAATCACATTTTTATTATGTATATGAGTTGTTAAAATAGTGAAGTGTTGGAATAAATGTCTGTTAGATAAAAATATCATTTTTATCAAATGTATGAAAAGAAAAATGGTTTTGAAATCGAAGAATCGATATATATATATATAAATAAAATTGAAATATATCGAATAGCGAAGCTGCAGTTCGTGTTTTGAAACCGTGATTTCAAACGATTAGTGTGGGAGATCCGACCATCGGATTTTCCCGAAACCGAAACCGAAACCGTTGGGTTCACTTTGGAAATATCTTTCCAATGACAACAACTTTGTAAAGATCCAACGGTTGGATTGTCTGGAATGTTTAATTCAAATCTGAAGAAAAACAGCGCCAAAATCGATTATATTTATATATATATAAATATAATTAAATTAAATCGAATAACGACGTTGTAGTTCGTATTTTGAAATCGAAACTTCAAACGATTACATCGGGAGATCTGACCGTCGGATTTCCCCGAAACTGGAACCGTTGGGTTCGTTTTGAAAAGATCTTTCTAATGATGTAAATTTTGTGAAGATCCAACGGTAAGATTTTCAGATATGTGTAAATCAAATCTGAAAAAAACAGCGCCACGGCCGCGTTATGGCCCGAAGCGTCGTTTGAATAAATTGGCTATTTTAAAATAAATAAAAATGGCGATAAATCATTGTAAAATATTATAAACGATATGGATGTGTAATTTAGAAACTAACTGAAGGTTGGCAAAGTCGAATGGTTTCCTGGGTGTTGATCTGATGTTGGTTTCGGCCTTCGGGGTTAATATTTGGGAAATCGTTCTCTTACTGATTTACGGTTAGCGACTAATGAATTGAAATGATGCGTATGTGTGTTTGTGTTACACTTGTTTATTATATACGCGAGTTGCTCAGAAAGACCGGGTTCATCCCATTCTGAATAACTGAATCGACGATAGGAAATCGAAGATGAAGACGGTGGTCGAAGACCGGAGTTCTTCACCTCGTTTGGATGGTAACTGATGTCCTGATTGGGAGGCATCCCGAAATACGGATAATGAGTGGTGATCGTCCAGATGTACGTGGAGATCGATGGGTTTGCGAGGTATGTAGTGCCTCCGGTTTCGTTCAGACCCAGGACGGACTTGTAAATGGACTGTGTGTCTGACATTGGAATTTATTCTGTGTGATTGATAGCCATCAGTCGCATGGTGTGAATTGCCTGTGTGGAATGCTAAGACGCAGTGATCAAGGCTTCTGTTGAAAAGCAAAGTCTTGTGGTGATGATCAAAGCACCGTCTGTGTGGTGTAGCTTTGTGTATAACGTGAATTCACGAGCGTCACACCCCGGTATGAACCAGAAACGGGAGAGTACCTCAGGGGGGACGTGCGTTTTCTTTCTAGCTAGAAGTGGCGTCAGTGGTTTTACACGCCCTGACAAGTTAGACTTATGTGGTTGTTACTATTGCGAGGCGCCTCGGTTATATCGGTCGATCCGGGGCCGATGGAGTCATTCGTTGGCTCATTTACGCCCCAAAGGGCGGAGAAACGCATCGTTGAGGCATTATAATCCACTCCGTGTGGACCGGCCCTAACGATCCAAGGTACGATTGCGGCTGTGCCTGAGACTCGGGCTAGACAGTCTTGAATTCGGTAAGGACTATCTTTTGCCTTGGTTCATGAGGGAAATCCAATTTCCAAATACGTGACTGTGCGGTTTTGATTGTATACCTATATATGGCGACATAGTGGTATGGGGCATTAATGCCGTCGATGATTGATACTTATGATTTGAAATTGTTTTTGAAACATATAAACACTAGTAGTAATATCAAATGCTTTTGTTTTATTCGTATCAAGCATATCTTGGCCATTATAAGGTAAAAACTCTATCCTCCGGTTTGCGTTGCATTGTGTGATGGGAACTGAGTCTTATAATGGCTTCATTTTTATAAAAAGCATTGCGATGTTTAAAGATTTACTTGTTTTAAAGCACTGGCAATCCAATGGAGTAAACCGTTCCATGAAAGTGGCGTGGTCCTGTGATTAGCCATATTTACAATGTGTTGAGTAGATTTCTCATACCAGTCCCATGACTGACTCGTAGTTTGTTTCACTTTCAAACTCGGGTGCCCCTTTTTCTACACGGGAAGCCTTGTATTCAGGTTTAGCAGGCTCTTTCTGGATAGCTGGAGCAGAAGATGGATTCTATCATTTATCTCTTTTTATGCTGTTCAGCTCCTGTTGTACATATTATGTTTGTTTCCGCTGTAGACATTTATGTATAGCTGAACTGTATTTGTACTAAGTATGATCCTGTATACTGTGTAACTCTGATGATTACGTTTATCCAGTATATTCTATTGTGCATTATCTGGTGTATTTATTTATTTATTTCTGTTATGCTATTATCTGTTTATGTGTTATATTCCAAAGATTAACCTTGCCACCGTCAGTACGGGGTTTGGGGTCGTCTCAATTGTGAAACCTATTTGTAACTAGTTGACAAACAAGATGAATTATATTAAATTATATACTCACAATTTAGCCCTACCATGACATAAATTTGTAACTGTTTGTAATTTGAATGATGTTGTTGACAAGATGCATTATAGAAGAAAAAAAATGAAAAGTTGAATTCCAACCATTCAGAAGTGAAGATGTCTTAAGTACGGTATTGGAAACTTCTGAGCATTCAAGTAGGGTATGAGGAGTTGGAGGCTTTGTCACCCATAAATTGTTCTTCAATTTTACCAAGGGGAATAGGAATCGAATCACAAAGAACGAGTTGTTGGCCCATGATCGACAACAGGACGAGGAGTTGGAGAAAACCAAGCAAGATTTTATGGTGCAGATTGATGCTCTAAAGGCACTGATTAATCAATCGATGCTGCCTTCTCTAATGTTCTCTGACAAAGCAAGTTGCCAATATGTGCTTCAAGAAGGAGCAAAGGTCAGACCTATATTGCGAAAGAATTATTGGTGGTAGGATGACTATATTGTTATTGACTCTCGTCCTTTTGATAAAAAGGTAAAATAAGTAGTATATTTGTATGTTTTAGTGCACACAATACCATACAAACTATAATTTTAATTTCAGTTATTCTCTTTTGACTGTAGGGTCCAGGATTATGTAAGCTTGCAGTGGAAAGCATAAAAAACAAGGTTGCATTTGGAAGGATTTTTGATGAGCCAAAACTAAATAAATCAGTACATGGAGTGCCTTTGTAGCCTATTTGTGTTTGTGTTGTGGTGGATGGTTTCATCAAATGGGATGCCTTGGTTCTCGTGCTGATAGCCGGTGAAATAAAGATGGTCCACGAAGCACTTGGCGCCCACTTAGCATAGCCTCGGGACTTGATAATATTCGCGATTGTGGAGCCGGCTGTGGGGAAGGCTGTACCTATACAAACAAAGAGAAAAAACCTGCCTTAGTCAAAAGGAAGAAATGACTTGCTAAGACTCCACGCAATGTTCACCAAAACAGTGCCAAATGAGAATGTGCCTAGCTATTTCAGGATGTTGTATAAACATGCAAAAATATTTATGTTAGTTTCTGGGACCTCAATACAGATTCCTTGTGAAGCTGAAGTCTTTAGAGTTGAGAAGATGATAAACATTTTGCCTAAGAATCTAATCGCCTTGTTAGAGTTCGACATGATTGGACAAGCTGCAATATCTGCGTATATGGCGTAAGTAAATTTTTAATCTTAATTTCTTGTCATTTTAGACGCATGGATATGTTGATTAGCTATTTCATATTTATACGTAGGTACTTGCATACTTTGGTTTGTAGGAGTAATGATTTAGAGTTATGTGCCTTTATCGATCCTGGAGCAACATTTACCCTTAACAATGAATTTGAAACTTATGTTGTTAATCAGTTGAGAGAGGTAATCCCGATCATCTATTCTTAATGCCACATAATGAAAAGTAAGTGTTGATACAATATATGAAACACCTCACGTCCATTAATGTCACTCACTAAGGGAATGCATTAAGTTCTGTGAAGCATTGTAGGTAAACAGACACAAAATAATTACAAGACAGATATAAATAAAGATAACAACGGAAGTTTCAAAATTTTTATTTCAGACATAAATCATAATCCCGTGGTTTATAATACCATAATTCATAAAACCATTACAACAAAATACTTCCGTCTTGCATAATCAGAGTACATAGGCATTAAAAGAAAACATTATTCCCCAATAAAAGAGTAAGCCATAGCAGAGACAAAGACTCGAGCCATACTTCAATAGTAGCTCCTAGCAAGATGATATCCCAATCCTAGCTAAGCCTGGGTGTTTCCTCCCTGAGAACCTGAGGGGGGGAGGAAGGGGGGAACGGAAGAGAGAAGGAAAAAACAAAAAGGGGTCAGACATAAAGTCTGGCGAGTCTAGTGACTTTTAGCCAGTAAATAAATAAAGGTGAACATGACAAGCATAAAGTGGATAAGAGAGATCGCTATACAAATTGCAGTTGTGACAAGGCAGATAAGGTGAGGTATATACATGTTTCACTAATGACTACTCTGCACTATTACTAGTATAACTGAAATGAAATGATCCCTTCCACTATAAGCTGGTAGGCTTAGGCCATACGTCCAAGTATACCCTAACCACTACCATAATCGATCGGCTCCCTACTCTGTAGATATCCTGTGCTGGCCCTACAGTAGAGGGTATCACTTCCCTAAAGTGGCATCCCAAGATATGCACAGGGATACCTACTGGGGTCACGGTCGTCTTGTCCCCCTCTGCTCGGCCCATGCGCACATGTCCCCGGTCGGTTTGCGCCGTCTACACCACCCATCACATTTTGGATCTCTTATAATCAATCAGTAAGCGTGTCCTTTCTCCGCCTAGTATGGAGTTCTCTACTATGATACCAACTACGGGTTACTGACTGAAATGGTTCCCACACAATATGATACAAGCTCTCCCCTTTGTCTTGTATCCCCAATAGGTTTTCCATTGATTATTTATACCCTAAAAGGGTGATCTTTAATTACATAGCCCTATAGTAGTTATGTATACCCTAAAGGGTGATCTTTAATTACATAAATCCCACACAATATGATACAAGCTCTCCCCTTTGTCTTGTATCCCCACTAGGTTTTCCACTGACTATGTATACCCTAAAAGGGTGATCTTTAATTACATAGACTTTATTATTTTATCTACCCGTTATGTATACCACTTAGGTGTCTTTAATTACATAACATGCATTGGGTTAAGTATGTTGGCATATATATATATATATATGTTACCCATCCCCTCTAACTTACTTAACCCCTCCCCACTACCCATCCAATTTTACTTAACCCTAACTTAAGTCCATATTCATATTAAATTAGGTTAAGTAATCCATTTCTTTACCATGTCCAATTATGGTTATAATGGGCTAGACCTCCCACATTAGGCCTATAATGTGTGGATGCTGGATATGTCAGTCGTGTCCAGGCAGTCTTATTCCACTGTTGGGTCTAACCTCGTGTCTTATCCTGATTCGTATTTGCGTACTTAGACCTCCCACATTAGGTTCAACATTAGTGGCTGCTATATATGCCGGTCGGGTCCGGGCAGACTTCCGCCACTAATGCAACCTAACCTCATGTCATAAGTACAACTAAAATTCTTAATTTTAATTACTAACATTCCATTTTTAATTAATTTACCAATTAATTAAACCTTTCCTTTTATAGGTGTCAATACCTATTTTGCAACAATAATTTGAATTTCATATCCATGAATGGTCATATTCAAATTATGCCATTTTTACCCAACTTTTCCTATGTCATTATAGGTAATTAATTCTACGTTTCCCCACTTGAATTATATGCTCATTTCATATAAATATTATATAAACTATGCCAGTAACAAATTCCCTTTTATCCCCGTTCCTAACCAACATATTCACACGTATTTTGGTTGCATCGAGGCGGTAAAGTAGCCTCGTCATAACAATAAAAGGGAACACGATAAGGGTGACAGTTCAACATGTTTTGGCATAAATATTAACATAACTGGCATAGTAACTAAGCGAATGGGCATTTGATAATTATCATAATAAAGTGGACATCAAATTAATAACTTGTGTTTAAGCAAGCATAATGAGATCTAAATTCAATATTAGGTATCCAGTTAGCTAAATCTAGCATAGATAGGGTGGCATAATAACAAGTTTAGATTCACATGTCAAGTTTACCACATGTACCAAGGTGTCATAATATAACAAGTGAAAGGTGATTAACACCAAAATCTAGATCCAAGTAATGTCAAATTAATGGATGTACAATCATCCAAACATAGTTACAAATCAAATTCATATAAACGTCATATCGAATCACCATAATCAGATCTAGAAAGTTAAACCTGTATTAACAAGTTCACATGTACCACAATATAATTGTAATTCAAGATTCACATAGGAAACATAGTAGAATGTCCATATATTAGATCTAGGGAATATGACATAGTATGCTTGCATAAGTTCATGATTTGCAGCATATACCCAATTCATAGTCTACCATAATTCACATTTATCTATTTAAACCTAAAAGTGACTAGCACTCACAGAAAAAGACTGGATCTTGAATTCTGGGATCTGATTTCTGAATTTGTTAAGCTTAACCCTTGATGTAGACTTTGATTTTTATCTTCTAGCTTGAATTTGATTTGTTATGGTGGAGGCTAGGTTACTTTAGGATGCAGCAGCATATAAGCTCATGAATGATTTTAGCTTAGATTAGGGTTTAGGTTAGATGTGATTATATAGATGTGTATGATTAATTAGAGCCTTTAGATCAACACAGGATCCATCCAAACCATCTAGTCCAAGAAAATGTGTCACCAGGCCAATCAGAGAATGGAACGTATGCCCTAAAACACAAGAATTCGCATAGGCCATTTTGGGCCGATGGGACCAATTCCAAACACCCTGAGTCGACCCCGGGTCGACCCAGCAGGGCTTAGGTCGACCCAAAAAAATTGGTCGGTCTGGCGTTTTGCCTTCCCACTTCTGCTGTTTTGAATTTTTTTCTTGAATTTTAGGTTGATTTTATTTTATTAATTTATATATATATACACATACATTCCCCTTATATGTTTACAAACTTCCAAGGTCCTTAACTTTCTCATACATTATCATTTTAACCCAAACTTTAGGTCCATCTTGACCAGAATTTTGAGACGAACGCAATGGTATAGTCTGTTTTACTTAATTCTTCTTCTAAAGATTAAGTATTCTTCATTTTGCCAAATTTAATATTCATAGAAAATACGGGGTGTTACATTCTCCCCTCCTTAAAGGATTTTGTCCTCGAAATATCTGAGTTAAGAAGAATGTATCCTAACATCTAACATCCATCTACTCAACCATCAATCATAGGCACCCATTGTCCTTAAAAAGATTTTTAATGCTTTCATGATTATATGCATAGCGTGTGTATATGTCCTCATCTAATGTAAAATCACGCAGTCTACTGATTTAGTTGATCTCCTTAACGCGAATTATGTCAGTGCCATGAGTCCATCATGTATGCAAATAAACCTATTATAACATATAAGCTCAACATGTGTGCACACTCATTCGTCCAAATGCAACATCCATATGCTAGTTTATCCATTTCCATCCATAAAAGAAAAGAAAATAAACACACATCCATATGCAGTATGAGAGTGATTAAGCCGATCTTAGTGCCTAATGTGTGTGTATATGCATCCACAGGAAACCACTAGCAAACACTTGCATCCACTTGCATCCATCAAACATAACATGCCTCAAACACATGTTTGCAATCATAGGATTTCCTACCTAAAGGTCGAAGATTCGATTGATAGGATATACTCAGATGATAGAAGTAAATGTGAATGAATGCTTTTGGAATAGAAGTTAAGAACATTCCCTTAAAATGGTAAGGGTACAAAGCGTAAAAATCTTGTCTTCGGTCTCCCAAGTTGCATCTTCTTGATTGTCTCCCCACTGGACCTTCACCAACTTGACTTCTCGTTTTCGTAGCTTCTTAACCTCTGATCCAAGTATGTAAGTCGGAGCTCATCCAATCATTGCTTCCTTCTTTATTTTCACTTCCTTTTGCAAGTTTGGCCCCACTATCTCGAACTCTATACATTTTATCGCCACTTGGATGAATAGTCATCTTGGAATGATGGGCTTCCTCAAGCACTGTCTTCAATAGGTTTGATATGATTCACCTATCAAACCTCTTCTCAAGTAGCCCCGCCACTTGCTTATCAAGTTCCCTCTTTTCGTTTAGGAGCCATATGACGCACAGGTAATGCAACTGGCTTTGCATTGTCCACCAGGTATATACAGAAATCAATCTCGCGCCTCGGGGGTAATCCTCGAACCTCGTCTAAGACATCAGGATACTCACGGACTACTGGTGCCGATCGTAGATCATCAATAGATGCCTCGAGAGACTCTAAGAAATTAAGCATGACAGAACCTTGTGGGCCACAAGAAATTTCGAGTGTGCTTGACAAACCTCCTCTCACCACCCAAAATGGCACCATATGTGGTAAACCAACCTATCCCTAAAATCAACCCATAGCCCATAAACCCGAGTACGTATGCATAACATTCAAATTTAACCCCTAACACAGATATTCTCAAACCCCCTACAAATCATAGATAAATGAGACGAATCACCTATGGGGTTTGAGACAACTACGGGATCCACTACCATACTAGTAACTAAGTGTAGAGATTCAACAACAGAACTAGATATAAATGAATGTGAAGCACCAGAATTAAAATGTGTTCTAACTGGATGATTTGAAAGAGAAACTAAACTTTCTACGGAAATTTTCCTACCTCTTTTAGGAGAAATGATCGCGAGAGCATTGACCTGCCCTCCAGAAGTTCCATCTCTTTGACCTTGTCCCTGCGATCCTTGTTTCTTTGGGCACTCTATAGAATAGTGTCCGAGTTCTCCGCACTTAAAGCAACTGACCTTGCTTCTCTTACAATCTTTGATCAAGTGACCTTCCTTCCCGCAACTGTGACATTTTCTGTTATCCCTGCCTTTTTCATCTTTCTCTCCTTTCTTCTGCTATTGTTGTTGCTGTTGTTGCACCTTCTTGGGCCACACCTTATTATTTTGCGATGACTCCTCAGCTTCCACTTCCTTCTTTTCTTCCTTGTCCTCCTCATGCATTCGGGCCATATCCACAAGCCTTTCAAAGGTGGTCCCCATAGGAATATTGGACATAGAAAGACCATGCAGAGGCTCATTCATTCCTTTAGCAAATAGTAAAGCCTTTTTGTGCTGCGTTTCCACCAACTCTAGACCGAACCTTGCCAGCTGGTTGAACTTGTTCACATATTCCTTCACCGTCAAATTTCATTATTTGAGAGCTAAAAACCTCTCCATCTGAATGCTTCCCTCAGCTTGGGAAAGGAATTTCATTTTGAGCCTGTGTCTAAAATCTCCCCAAGTTTCCACTGGACGTCCAGCTTGGGTGACTTCCCACCAAAATGAGGCTTCATCCTTTAACAGCCAAGCAGCTAATTGGATTTTTCTTCGATCCTCCATTTCAAAGATGACGAATAAGTACTCAGTCTCCTTAAGCCAATTTCGGGCTTCTACGAATGTCTGTTTCCCATGGAATGGCTTCCCTCCCATAGCAAGGAAGTCTTCGCCGATCTTGGCGAAGTTATCTGCTCTTGGAGGGGGAGGAGGAGGAATGATTGGTGCAGTTGGGGGAGGAATGTCTCTTTGTTCTTCGGTTGTTGTTGTGGCTACAAATACCTACGGAACCAACCGGGTATTGTGACGCCCTCTGGGGGATTAGGGATGTTTTGTTCCCAAGACATGCTGAAAAAGGAGAAAGGATGAAATTTAGATAAGGGACCGAAGGATACTACATATGGCTTCTTAGGGGAATATTTTCAAAATAGGCTTTTCTTTTTGAAAATACTTTCTTTTAAAACCTTTTTGAAACATATTTTTCAAAACTTTTATCTAATCTGGTAACCTTCAGCTCTGATACGAAGTGAAACACCCTATGTCCGTTAATGTCACTCACTAAGGGAATGCATTAAGTTCTGTGAAGCACTGTAGGTAAACAGACACAAAATAATTACAAGACAGACATAAATAAAGATAACAGCGAAAGTTTCAAAAAATTTATTTCAGACATAAATCATAATCCCGTTGTTTATAATACCATAATTCATAAAACCATTACAACAAAATACTTCTGTCTTTCATAATCATAGTACATAGGAATTAAAAGAAAACATTATTCCCCAATAAAAGAGTAAGCCATAGCAGAGACAACGACTCGAGCCATACTTCAACAGTAGCTCCTAGCAAGATGATATCCATATCCTGGCTAAGCCTGGGTGTTTCCAACCTGAGAAGCTGAGGGGGGGGGAGGGAAAGGAAGAGAGAAAGAAAAACAAAAAGGGGTCAGACATAAAGTCTGGCAAGTCTAGTGACTTTTAGCCAGTAAATAAATAAAGGTGAACATGACAGGCATAAATGGATAAGAGAGATATCTATACAAATGGCAGGTGTGACAAGGCAGATAATGTGAGGTATATACATGCTTCACTAATGACTACTATGCACTATTACTAGTATAACTGAAATTAAATGATCCCTTCCACTATAAGCTGGTAGGCTTAGGTCATACGTCCAAGTATACCCTAACCACTACCCTAATCGATCGACTCCCTACTCTGTAGATATCATGTGCTGGCCCCACAGTAAGGGGTACCACTTCCCTAAAGTGGCAACCCAAGATGTGCACAGGGATACATACTGGTGTCACGGTCGTCTTGTTCCCCCTCTGCCTGACCCATGCACGCACATGTCCCCAGTCGGTTTGCGTTGTCTACACCACTTGTCACGTTTGGATCTCTTATAATCAATCAGTAAGCGTGCCCCTTCTCCGCCTAGTACAGAGTTCTCTACTCTGATACCAACTACGGGTTACTGAACTGAAATGGGTCCCACATAATATGATACAAGCTCTCCCCTTTGTCTTGTATCACCACTAGGTTTTCCACTGACTATGTATACCCTAAAAGGGTGATCTTTAATTACATGGCCCTATACTAGTTATGTATACCCTAAAGGGTGATCTTTAATTACATAACTCCCACACAATATGATACAAGCTCTCCCCTTTGTCTTGTATCCCCACTATGTTTTCCACTGACTATGTATAACCTAAAAGGTTGATCTTTAATTACATAGCCTTTATTATTTTATCTACCCGTTATATATACCACTTTGGTGTCTTTAATTACATAACATGAATTTGGTTAAGTATGTGGGCCTCTCTCTCTCTCTCTTTATATATATATATATATATATATATATTACCCATCCCCTCTAACTTACTTAACCCCTCCTCACTACCCATCCAATTTTACTTAACCATAACTTAAGTCCATATTCATATTAAATTAGGTTAAGTAATCCATTTCTTTACCATGTCCAATTATGGTTATAATAGGCTAGACCTCCCACATTAGGCCTACAACGTGTGGATGCTGAATATGCCGGTCAGGTCCGGGCAGTCTTATTCCACAGTTGGGCCTAACCTTGTGTCTTAGCCTGATTTGTATTTGCGAACTTAGACCTCCCACATTAGGTTCAACATTAGTGGCTGCTGGATATGTCGATCGGGTCCGGGTAGACTTCCGCCACTAATGTAACCTAACCTCGTGTCATAAGTACAATAAAAATTCTTAATTTTAATTACTAACGTTCCATTTTTAATAAATTTACCAATTAATTAATCCTTTCCTTTTATAGGTGTCAATACCTATTTTGCAACAATAATTTGAATTACATATCAATAAATGGTCATATTCAAATTATGCCATTTTTACCCAACTTTTCCTATGTCATTATAGGTAACTAATTCTACGTTTCCCCATTTGAATTATATGCTCATTTCATATAAATATTATATAAACTATGCCAATTACAAATTCCCTTTATCCCCGTTCCTAACTAACGTATTTGCACGTATTTTGGCGGCATCGAGGCTATAAAATAGCCTCGTCATAACAATAAAAGGGAACATGATAAGGGTGACAGTTCAACATGTTTTGACATAAATATTAACATAACTGTCATAGTAACTAAGCGAATGGGCATTTGATAATTATCATAATAAAGTAGACATCAAATTAATAACTTGTGTTTAGGCAAGCATAATGAGATCTAGATTCAATATTAGGTGTCCAATTGCCTAAATCTAGCATAGACAGGATGACATAATAACAAGTTTAGATTCACATGTCAAGTTTACCACATATACCAAGGTGTCAAAATATAGCAAGTGAAAGGTGATTAACACCAAAATCTAGATTCAAGTAATGTCAAATTAATGGATATACAATCATCCTAACTTGGTTACAAATCAATGTTCATATAAACGTCATATCGAATCACCATAATCAGATCTAGAAAGTTAGATCTGTATTAACACGTTCACATGTACCACAATATAATTGTAATTCAAGATTTACATAGGAAACATAGTAGAATGTCCATATATTAGATCTAGGGAAAATGACATTGTATGCATGCATAAGTTCATGATTTACAGCATATACCCAATTCATAGTCTACCACAATTCACATTTATCTATTTAAACCTAAAACTGACTAGCACTCACAAAAAAGAATGGATCTTGAATTCTGGGATCTGATTTTTGAATTTGTTAAGCTTAACCCTTGATGTAGACTTTGATTTTTATCTTCTAGCTTGAATTTGATTTGTTATGGTGGAGGCTAGGTTAGTTTAGGATGCAGCAGCATATAAGCTCATGAATGATTTTAGCTTAGATTAGGGTTTTGGTTAGATGTGATTATATAGATGTGTAGGATTAATTAGAGCCTTTAGATCAACATAGGATCCATCCAAACCATCTAGTCCAAGAAATTGCGTCACCAGGACAATCAGAGAACGCCACGTATGCCCTAAAACACAAGAATTCGCACAGGCCATTCTGGCCGATGGGACCGATTCCAAACATCCTATGATACTTAATTTAAAATGTGAAAATTAAGGGAAACGGGCTACGCCATTGTGTTCGTCTTGGAATTCTGGTTGAGATAGAGTCCGAGTTTGCGTGAATTGGACTTCGTATGAAGAAGTTATGGCTGTTAGAAGTTTCAGAAATTCGAATAAATTCATACAGCTCGAAAGAACAAGTTCAAAATTCAAACAGAAGCCAGAAGCGAGCTGGGCGGGAAAATTCCCGCCCAGGCAGGTCGACCAGGGGGTCGACCCTAGTGTCGACCTCCATCTCCTTGAGGTCGACCTGGGGGTCGACCTGGCCCCCGGCCAGATCTGAAACTTGAACGATTTCTGACTCACTGCAGAGTCACTAGGGTTTCTGGATGGGCCTGATCAGGTCTGAGTGGCTGTGATTAACCCTAGGTTCATCTGACGGCTATAATCAAACTGAAATTCTATATAAACAATTCAATGCCTAACCTTAAAACACATAGAAAAATAAACCTAGAACTGAAATGCCATCAATGGAAGACTTGGAGTAGCCGTCATCCTTGTCAATTCAAAAGACGAGTTAAAAAGCTACATCTAAAATCAAACTACAACTAGTTTAATTCAATGATCTTCATCAAAGGCGCGCATCTCCAATTTCAGAATTCAGATTTCAGAACGCATGAATTTCTTTTAGTTTGTAAGTTAGTTGTTACGCAGATTTAAACATTCCTTTCGATTGAATCATGACATGTTGTAATTGGAATATAGTACGATGCTTATGTATGAGATTTGATTCTCGTTTATCCTAAAATATCGTGGAAATTAATCTTGTCTATATGTTTGTGGCGATGAACGTGTTGTATATTTCATGTCTATATGCTTATGGCGATGAACTTGTTGTATATCTCATGTCTATATGTTTGGGTGATGCACAACATTACATGTTATTACGATTGAGTAAAGAACTTATTATGCCAACAAAATGATAAAACATGTCACGCTGAAATTTTGGTGGTTATTTGCATGTTTAGGATCTAAATCACATGTTTACATGTTAGATTTACATTTATGAATATTTAGAACTATGCCAAGTTGAATCTATTTATGTTGTAAAAGTGGAATTGTAGCCCTCTTATGTTGTTAACATCATGCTAAATTTTGATAAGAAAATGATTATGATAGCTTTCTTATGTTTTGACATATATAAGATTATATGCCAAGTTGTAGGTTGAAACTCTGATTATATGTTAAACTTTCATGCTAGACCTTTGTCAAGTTTACATGACCATTTGATTCAACTTAGTCACAAGTTCACCTTTGCCCAATTGATTAAAGTTAATGATATACATCCATGCCAAGTTACATGTGATAAGTTTAATGTATGCTATTTTATGTTTATGTCATGATCTTTGTTTATTACCCTTTTTGTTTATGGGTTTGGGCTAATTTGCTAGCCCAACATTTTATGTGATTTACGCATACGTTCCATGGGGGTAGCGATGGGAAATATGAAAATATGAAAATTTATGGCATAGATTTGTTCATTTAATGGTATATTTGATATACCATTTATGTTGAGCATAATCACAGGATAACTATGCCGTGATTAAATTAAATTTAATTCACATGAAGGAAATTTGACATATATAGAAAATATGAATTTAGAAAAGACGATTATGCCTAACCCGAGGTTAGATTGAGTTGTGGTGTAAATCTGCCCGGAACCGACCGGCATATCCAGTGACCACAACAAGACCTGTCTAATGTGGGTGGTTACTGCAACGAGACCAAAAAGAACCCGAGGTTAGACTAAGTTGTGGTGTAAATCTGCCCGGAACCGACCGGTATATCCAGTGTCCACAACAAGACCTGTCTAATGTGAGTGGTTGGTGCTTTAATAAATTAAAGCTAGGTCAGGACTGGTAGGGTTAAGTAAATTAGAAAAAAAAACACTTAACCGATTCAACATGTTAATTAAAACGAATGGGCTGGGTTATGTAAACTTGGACACTTAACCAAATAAACATGTTAATTAGAAAACCCTAGTAATGGGGACCCATTTCAGCAGTAACCCACATAGATGTATCATGGTACCCTGAACTAGGCAGGGTGGGGCATGATTCCTGGGCTGAACTATAAGCGGTCAAAACATCGGCGGTTGGTGGGCCAGTGTAGGTTCCGACGGAGTATGGGCATGCACGTACTCCGGAGTGGAAAAATCAGGCACTGGGCATCAGTAGTCATCTTGAATCGTGTCGGGTTGCCACCAGAGGGACCGATACACCCCATGGTGGGACCAGCACAGGTGACTACAATCAAGCGGGGCCGAAGGACATAGGACATGAATACGTGCGAGTAGGAGCCGATCATTAAGGGGATCGTTTGTTGTAAACACGTGGGCTGGTTGAATCAATGGTTAAGTAGGTGCAGAGACTATAGTAATGGGTGAGATCACAAGTCCCTCCTATCTTATATTAGGGTATTGTCCTATGTTCTGTTATCACTGTCATGACCCTCTTTTCTTGTTTAATAGTAGTAACCACTGAACTTACTAGACTTATTGTCTGACCCATTTTCTTTCATCTTCTTTTCTTCTGTTCCCCCCAGGTCCACAGGGAGGAAATACTCCAGCTTAATCAGACTCTTTACAAGCTTCAAGAAAGTAGATGTATGACTTTGACTCTCTTGCATTGGCTATGGCATTGGATATGATCCTTGGGGATTTATGCATTTTTACTTTTTGGTTTATGCTTCTTTATTGAATAATCAAGACAGAAATTATGGTGTAATGTTTTTAAGTTGTTTTGAGACAATTTGATGTAATGCTTTTGTGTTGAACTACGTATGAAATAAATATTTGGATTCCGCTGCTTAAATTTATCTATCTTGTAAATTTTTCTGTGTCTTGTACCTATAACTCTTCACCAAAGTTAAGGCATTCCCTTTGTGAGCGACCTTAATGGAGGTGGGGTGTTTCACCCTGAGTCGACCCCGAGTCGACCCAAAAATATAGGTCGGTTCGGCGTTTTACCTTCCCGCTTCCGCTATTTTGAATTTTTTTCTTGAATTTTAGGTTGATTTTATTTTATTAATTTATATATATACATACATTCCCCTTATATGTATACAAACTTCCAAGGTCCATAACTTTCTCATACATTATCCGTTTAACCCAAACTTTAGGTCCATCTTGACCAGAATTTTGAGACGAACGCAATGGTATAGTCTGTTTTACTTAATACTTCTTCCAAAAATTAAGTATTCTTTATTTTTCCAAATTTAATATTCATAGAAAATACGGGGTGTTACAACATACATTATGATTTTTAGGCAAATTGTTTTTGCAAAGTCTGACTTTTGTATATTTTATAATAAAAAAGTCTACACTGGATTTTGGTCATAATATAGGATGATAACATTTAAATTCTCAATCCTTTGTCTCATCAGGCGCATTTTTCTGCATTAGAAAAGGTATTATCAAGGTAATATATTAGTTGTAGTTGCTTGGTTAGATTTTCAACCTTCTTTTTTGGTTTTAGCTTGGGTTCTTGTTGTTATGCTTACTCCAGTGCTTGCTTGTCTGTTTTTCTAGGAGCATTTTGTTTACTGTAGTGTTTGTAAGTTTGGTGTTGTATTTTCTTAGCACACGGTCTTTCTATTTTTTTTGCTTTGTGTGTTCCTGTTTGTTCTGTGAGGTTGCTGTTGGATTGAGTAGCCTTCTTACTGTGTAATTAAACACCCTGTTATTTTATAAAAAAGTTAATATATTTATACTATAAGAATGTGATTCGTTTCACATATTGTTTTTTTATTACAGAACATCTGACTTATGTGTTACTTCATTCTCTTATGTAGCACAATTAAATCTTTCAACGCTCAAACCGGAAGAAAAAAGAGTTCCTAAAATTAAGAACCTTGTAGTAAGTATTTTGCACTTTAGTTAGTTTGTCCTACTTACTAACTAGTATAGCATCTTTTTGGTGTTGATTGAAAAAACTCACGTTATTATTATTCGAATAGGAATCTCGTAAACAACCGGGTGGTAGTGAATGCAGCTACATTGTGATGCGTTATATGAAATAAATCATTTCGGATAAGCAAATGTCTTTTAATACAAAGGCAACCTATTTTATATTTTGATTGAAAAACTGTAAGATATTTGGATGAATATATATAGTATTGTGCTAATTTGTATGTTAGACTTTTAAGTGGGCGATCAAGACAAGGAAATCTTGCACATTGCAAGAGCTTGATGATGTGCGCCATGAAGCTCTCGAATTCATCTAAGGAAAAATGTAATGTGACCGTTAAGGTTGATTTTGACTTGAGAGGCAGGGAAGTAATGTACTTTTTTTATGTGGGTTCATGTCTGGGCTGTTTAGAATGTTCTAAATGTTGGAGCTAGGTGGATTTTTGTTGAATGTTTTTGGATTAGTATGGCTGAAAAAATAGATTAGTTTTGGATGTTTGTAGAATGGAATTGTTGAAAAAAATTTAATATAGCTAAGTTATTTTGGTATTTCTTGGAATGTTGTAGCTGGATGATCTGACTGGATTTTTTTTAATTTTTGGTTCACATACAAATGAAAGGTATATTAATGCAAACAACTGAATTTGATGTGTGTAATTAAAATGACATCAGTATATTATCACATAACCGATGTACAAAACAACTATTGGCATCAGGAAAAACTCAAAAAAATAAAGATGTAAGCAACCGATGTCTACTGCTGCACGTTCTCATTGCTTGCTTTGGAAAACCGATGTATATAATAACAAGTATCATTGGTTCCTTCAAAGAGACTGGTGCAATCAACAAGTAAATTATAGTGAAAGACGTTAGATATCCTAATTAAAACGTTATCTAAAGGCATCTTAGAAATCAGCCAAAAACCGATGTGAAAGACCCTGACTTTTCTCTACACTCGCAAAGTCATCGGTCGTAAAACAATAAGACATCAGCCAAAAACCGTTGTTGTAGCCTATTTTTATAGTAGTGAAATCATGCTCACATTTAGTGACTTGATTATAGAATTAGAGAATTAACGAGCACCAGTCTTTAAGCACCATTACATTGCCATTTCATATGCACAGATGTAAGTTGGTCAAATCACAACTATTATACAACGTATTAACAAGTCACAAACATAAGAAATCAAGAAATTTTATTACAACAAAAAAAGATTTGGAAGTGTCTTCTTTATTATATTTTTTGAATAAAACTTCGAAAACAAAATTTGAATGAATAAAAATAAAGAATATAAATTCTAAGTGAAATATCATCATATATGTCCACAATTCCGCGCTCTTGGTAATACGATGCCATCAATGGTCGTCTTCTTGAATTTTCCATCTCCAAGTGTAACAACCTACTCAAAATGGGCCTAAATCCCAAAATATTGGGTTGGTGTGGTGACGAATGAATAGTCGTTATGCACTCGATCAAAGATGGACAATATATTGTTAGGGATGGAGATGGTTGTAATGATGGTTTTGATGACAACAACCATGTTTTAACTATTAGTGTTATAACATATATACTAACACTATTATCTAAAGAATATATATATATGTATATATAGGTAATATATGCAGGTACTGATTATTGAAGACTGTACAGTTTAGAGAATCAAAATTTCAGAGAAGAAGAGTTCAAGATATAAGACTTATGAGTAACAAAAGTTCAAGAAATAAAAAGTAATTAAGTCTAGATTTTTTGTTAAAACTCTGATTAGCACTGAATCCTTATTTCAATTTTCTCTGGCAATTTCTAAATATTCCTATCTTAATTTCAAAATGATTTCAAAATTACTTCCTTATTTTAAATATATTTCTTTGTTCTTAATTTTAGTTTAACTTCTGTTTTTAAATATATTTTAACTTCTGGTTCAAATATTTCTTATTTATATTTTTAATACTAGTTTTTATATTTAGTTTTATTATAGATACTCTAGTTTTAAATTTCCTTACCTGTATTTTTATTAAGTTCTAAAGTATTTCTATTCATAGTTTTATATATGCATTAAATATCATTTTATAGGTAGTTTTTTCTAATCATTTTTAAATCATCTTAATATATGTTTATAATATATATTTTTACTTTAAGAACTCTATTTTAATATAAAGGAATATAGTTTGTGTTAACTCAAGAATCACCATAATTTATTTAATCATTATCTGCTTTAATTAAAATAATTATTTTCTGAAAAACTTTAAGGTATGTCGACATAGTGGCCGTTTGTTTTCAAATTCAAAATTTGAAAAGTTGTGTCTTTTGAATTCAAAACTATTTTGAAAGGATTTTATTGCTAAGAGACTATAAATAGGCTTCTATATTCGATTTTTTGACTAAGTTTTCATTATCTTCTTCTTTCTTTCTATTATCTCCATTAATACTCTGAAATTCTTAAAGTATATACTTATACTCTTTCGATTTTCAAAGAGAATTATTTCAATCTCTTTCTGGTTCAATTCTCTATCAAACCCTTTCAAAGATTCAAGTACTACTCAAGAGGTATAGGCTTTTTGTAATCAAAGATCGCAAGATCAAGTACTATCGAGTCTATTCTCCAAAACTGATACTGAAAAGGTGTGGTTATGTCCTGTATAAATCAACTAGGTATGATTGGAGCTCAAAAATTAATTGGGTGTATGTCATCGTCCGGAAATCAACTAAGTCTCATTGTACTCCGGACACAGTTAGGGTGTACCCTTGTAGCCCGGAAATCAAGGATTGTAATTTTGATAATATTTGAAAATAAATCCATATCAACCCAGTGTTGTGTGGGTCTAGATGTAGTAACTCTGAACTAGTATAAAATCCTGGTGTGTTCTTTCCTTTTACGGCTTATTATTATTATTTGCATCTTTGTTTGATTTTGTTATGATTCATGTCAGTGATTTTCATAACGTTCTTATTAACTTAAAAAGACTTCAATAAATCTATAAAATTCATAAAACACCATTCATCCATCTCTAGTGTTTAGTTTACCTTAGGATCCTTAATCCACATTCCCAAGAATTTGTAACACCCCATACTTTCTGTAAACATTAAAGTTACGAATTAAAGAATAATTAATTTCAAATTTAAGAATTAAGGGAAACGGGTTACGCCATTGCATTCGTCTCGGAATTCTGCTTGAGGTAGAGTCTGAGTTTACATAAATCAGAATCCGTATGAAGGAGTTATGACCTTCAGAAGATTCGAAAATTTAAATAAACAGTTAAGACTAAAGTTCAGAAATTCAAAATTTAAAAATCAGAAGCAAAAGCGGGCTGGGCGGGAAATTTCCCGCCCAAGGCCAAGTCGACCAGGAGGTCGGCCGGGGGTCGACCTCCCCCCATACAGGTCGACCTGGGGGTCGACCTACCCTCTCGGGCAGATTTGAAAACTGATGTGTTCTGACTCCATGCAGAGTCATTAGGGCTGATATGGCTGTTCTATCTTGTCTGGATGGTCTTGATCGCTTCTAGGTTGATCTGACGGCTCTAAATTAATCAAACTTCTATATAAGCAACCTAAATCTAAACCCTAATCCACACAAAAATATTCCAAGTGTCGTCATGCAGTCAATGGTGAACCTAGAATAGTCGTCATCTCTTTCAACTCAATGGCAGGATAGAAGCTACATCAAAATCAAATCAAATCTAATTCAACTAAGAGAATTCAACGATCTACATCAAAGGCGAGCAATTCAGTTTCAGAATACAGATCCCAGAACTCAAGAATTCCTTGTTGGTTATAAGTGTAGTTACCTTTCAGATGTGAATAAATTAAAGACATGATTTGTAATGAATTGTGAAATAGAATTTGAACCAAATCATATGTGCTGATTCATGTCTATTCATGTCCATTCTATTATGGTTGCCTATGAACTATTGTGGTTTATCATGTTAAATTTGCGATCATGTTGTATGTAGTTTGATGATAAAATTACCATTGTTAAAGGCTTGGCAATGAACCTATGTGTTGTATGTTAAATGGGCGATGACATGTCATGCTGTATAATTTGGTGATGACATCTATATGTTGTATGTCAATTTGGAAATTGTGCCATGTTTATGCAAGTAAGGTGATGCTATCATGTTATGAATACATGCAAGTTTATAGGTTAAAAACATGATTATGTAAACCTATATGTTTAGACCTACACTTTATATGTTAGATCCATATGCCTCTATGTTAGATCTATGTTAGCATGATTCAACCCCTATGCAAGTTCACCACTACATGTCTAATTAAATTTTGGTAGTTCTATGTAAAACTAATTTTATGACTCATGTTGCATAGATCTAGTTTGCAAGTTCATAATTAAAAGTATATTATGCCAAGTTCATGTGACACATCTGCAGTGAGATCCATATTTTTGTATGATGTTGGAATGATGCAAGTTCCTCTTTTTCCCCTTTTAGTTTATAAGTTAGGCTAAAATGTCGAGCCTAACATTCTATGAAACTTTAGAAACATACAATGGGGGTAACGTTAGGGGAAAACATGAAACTACATGTAATTGACATATTTGGCTCATAACCATGTAAATGTTATGGCATTGAAATGGTATAATATATGTAACAACCCGTGTTTTTATAACGCGTAATAACCATAAATCAAGGCAGAATTAATTTTTAAAATAAGAATCGAGGGAAACGGGTTGTGCCATTGCGTTCGTCTTGAAATTCTGCTTGGAAACGTGTCCAAGTTTTCGAAAATCGGAGTCCGTATGACCAAGTTATGACCATTTGAAGTTTTCAGAAATTTTCAAGTTCAAAACAGACTCAATTCGAATTCAAAAATTCGAATTTCGAACCTCAAAATGGACTGGGCGGGAAATTTCCCGCCCAGGATCAGGTCGACCTGGGGGTCGACTATGTAGTCGACCTACTCAGGACCAGGTCGACCATAGTGTCGACCTGGGGGTCGACCTGGTGCCCGAGCCCATTTCTGAAGCTGGATTCACTCTGATGTATTTGGCCTCATTTCTATCCACATTCGTTGACCTGACCCTATAAATACATCCCCAAACACTAGTCTCTCTGCACCAAATTTCTTTCTGACCTTATGCTGCTCTGATTCTGGTTGAAAAGTTTGAGAGAGGGACTGCTTCTTCTATGTTGAGACTGCGTTAAGGGAATTGTTGATTTGGGGACTTTTATTAGGACTTGACTAAGCATATTTAACATCGACTCTTTTTTCTAATTCTCGAACCACGATCTGTAAGTCCCAGTTATTTTCAGATTTAAACTGTAAATGTATTATGAATATGATGTAAATTGAAATTGGACCTATGTATGATGACTGTTTACATTCGTTCTCGTTCATCTTGGATCTTGACTCTTGAATATTACTATGACATTGATTTGGGGCCTATTCATGTTGTGAATCAAAAGAAAACCCCTTATATTATCATGTGAACCTGCTATTAGTCACAAGTTTATACTATCACCTTATGACAGTCGTATCATGACTATACTATCACCTTACGACAGTCGTATCACGACTATACTATCACCTTATGACAGTCGTTACCATGACTATACTATCACCTTGTGACAACTGTTATTTTGACTAGTACCTTATCTTGCTAGATTTGGAATCTTTATGTTTGAGGCCAATATTTCATATGCTAGTAATATTTTAATCTTTTATTTCAAGTCATATCATGCTATGCTAGTAATCACTTTTGCCACATTATACCCATTCCTTTTTATGTTATTCCTTATTAGATTTATTTATATCGATTCGAACTTACGTGCGATGGGAATACGATTTGGGTAGACTAGGTAAAACATAAAATTAGCTTTAAACTTGAACATGAACGTTATTATGACTTGAACCTGAATATGGACATGAACTTGACACGATTTGACATGAAACATGACTTGAAAACTTGACATGAATCTAGACATGAAAACTTGAACGTGGGCATGACAGTTAGATAAACTTGAAAATGACCAACTCGAGGTTGGGTTGAGTTTGCAGTGTAAATCTGCCCGGAACCGCCTGGCAAATCTAGTGGTTGCGGACAATAGGATCCAATGGGGTAGTTGGTCATATTGCACGTAAAAATCCGAGGTTAGACTATGTTGTGGTGTAAATCTGCCCGAAACCGCCCGGCAAATCCAGTAATGAATTAATTCCATATGATAGGGTTAAGTCATGAACCACTTGAATATACTTAACCAACTTGACACGATGAATTTATAGGTTAAGTCATGAACTGCTTGAACACACTTAACCAACTTGATACATGATTTGAATAGGGTTAAGTCACGAATTTGAATGACAACACTTAACCCATTAGAAATCCTAGTTACGCGGTCCTTTTCAGCAGTAACCCACTTAGATGTATCACGATACCCTGGGACTAGGCAGGGTGGGGCACTATTACTGGGCTGATTGTAAGCAACCAGAACGATGGCTGAGTAGGTGCGCCATTGTAGGTTCAGGCGGGCTATGGTCATGTACGTAGTCCGGAGTTGAAAAAGCAGGCATTGGGCACCCGTAGATTTACACTGTGCGTGCTTGATTCGTGTCAGTGGTTGGCACCATAGGACTTGATACACCCTATGGTGGAACTAGCACAGGTAACTACATTTCAGGATAGGGCCGTATGGCACAGACACATGACGAGCTAGGACTTGTAGGGAGCCGATCGAATAATATATCGTACCGTAGGACCCCGTAATGGGTCACTTCATGACACTGGGCAAAGGGATCATTTCATGGTTAATACTTGACATGGGTTAGAATACTAGTACAGTTGGTGCAGCGAACCTTGAATATGCGATGCCTGACTTGACTTACCTTGTTATCTTGATTATCCTACTAGTTCTGTTATCATCCTTATGTTTAATTCCAGTTTTCACATATCATGTTACCTTTACTAGTTTTCATACTGAAAGTCACTAGGGCTTACCAGTGTTTATGACTGACCCTTTTTCTTTCGCCTCTTTTTCTTTCGTTTCTTCCCCCCAAGTTCTCAGGGAGGAAACACTAGCTCCTAGCTTGGATTTAGCTTGCTTTCTGACAGCTCATGTACGGTTTGGTCTTGGGCTATGCTATGGCTGCTTCTGCTATTTATGGAGAATAATTTACTTTTTTTTAAGTTTATGCTTCTTTATTATGAACTGGATGTAATGGAATAATTTGTATCTTGGATATATGAGCTTTTGACTCTTTTCTGGAAGATAATAAGTTGGTTTTTAATTTCTACCGCTGCTTTATTTATGTTCTGCCTTGTGATATCTCTGTGCATGTTTACCTAGATAATACTCCACCAAAACTAGTGCATTCCCTTTGTGAGTGACCCTAGCGGAGGTGGGGTATTACATTTGGTATCAGAGCAGAAGGTTACCAGGCTGGGCAAAAGTTTTAACAACGTTTCGAAACTGTTTTCAAAACTATTTATAAAGAAGCATTTTTCAAGAAAAGTTTGATGTTTAAAAGGTTATTCCCCAAGAAGCCATTAGCACTTCCCTTTATTTCCTCGTTTGAATCCTTTCTTTCCGTTTTTCAGCATGGCTGATCTTAACCTTCCTGAGGGAATACCCGTGCCTGGATGGTTCCGAAGGTACTTAGAAGCCAGGGCCAACGACGCGGGCACGGCTGACATCCCTCCTCCTCCTCCCCCAGTGGTCGTGGTTCCTCCTCCTCCTGGTACCGCCTTTGCCAAAATATGCAAAGACTTTAAAGCAATGGGCGGCAAGAACTTCGTTGGAACTGAAACCTTTGTAGAGGCACGGAACTGGCTAAAGGAAACAGAAGACTTGTTCATTATCTTTGATATGGAGGACCATAGGAAAGTTCAGCTGGCAGCATGGTTGTTGAGAGAGGAAGCTGCATTTTGGTGGGAAGTCACCAACGCTACCAGGCCAGTTGAAACTTGGGCAGACTTTAGAGAGAGGTTTGGGCTCAAATTCTTATCGTCCGCAGAGGAGAACCTTCAGATGGAGAGGTTCCTAGCACTCAAGCAAGGGGATATGTCTGTGAGGGAGTACGTGAATAAGTTTAATCAGCTTGCTCGGTTCGATTTGGATTTGGTCAACACAGCCCAGAAAAAGGCTGTACGCTTTGCTCGAGGATTGAACGAGCCACTACACAGCTTGGCCCTAACTCATATACCCATGGGGGCGACCTTTGAAAGCTTGGTGGATATGGCTCTACTTCATGAGGAAGACAAGAATAGCAAGAAGGAGGTTAAGCCTAATGAGACTCAGAATAAGAAAGCTGACTTCAAGAAGGGGAACAACAAGAATAACGAAAATAACAAGAGCAACTACAAATCACGTGAGACGAGGAAGTGCAACTTCTGTGGTATTACTGGACATCTAGCTAAAGACTGTAGAAGGAAGAAGAGGAAGTTGGGTGAATGCTTTCATTGTGGAGATACTGGACACATCAGCAAGGATTGCCCTAAGAAGCAAGGGCAGGGGCAAGGGCAGACCCAGCGAGCAGGACCTTCTGGAGGGCAGTTGCATGCTCTCAACACCACTCCATCTCCTGACCGAGGTAGTAATATTTCCGTAGAAAGCCTTGTTTACATTTCTGACTTTCCTGTTCGAACCTTATTTGACTCTGGCGCATCGCATACTTTTATTTCTTCTGATATTGTTGAAAATCTGCACCTAAGTACTAGTCTGGTTGAGGATCCCGTTATAGTTTCAAATCCAATTGGGGGCTCCGCCTATTTATCTATGATGTGTGTGGATTTGAGGATCTCTACTTAAGCGTAGAATTCACGTGTAATGCTTATGTTCTCGGATTCATGGGATATGGTTTGATCCTAGGTATGGATTGGCTGTCCGATTATGGAGCCATTCTTGATTGTGAACGAAGGGTAGTGAGGCTCATGACTCGCCTTGGTAATACCCTTGAAATTTCTTGTAACCCTAAGGGTCCGGTCATGTTATGTTATCTTGAATCCCTTGACTCGTCCGATGATAATTTGCAATCTGTAAGAGTGGTCCAAGAATATCCAGATGTCTTTGATGAAGTGAGGGGATTACCTCCTAAACGCGAGATAGAGTTCCGAATTTATCTTGTTGATAATGCCAAGCCCGTTTCATTACCCATTAGGCACATGGCCCCGTGAGAAAGAAGAGAGCTCAGTAAACAAATCAACGAGTTGCTTGGGAAAAATTTCATAAGACGAAGCATTTCTGAATGGGGTGCTCCGGTGGTATTCGCTACTAAGGCGGATGGATCGCTTCGTCTATGCGTAGATTATCGCGAGTTAAACAAGCTAACAAAGAAGAATAGACACCCGCTACCAAGAATCGACGATTTGTTTGACCAGCTTGTGGGAGCATCTGTTTTCTCTCAACTCGACCTAGCCACAGGATTCCATCAGCTCAGAGTGGCTGAGGATAGCATTGACAAAACTGCGTTTAGGACTCCAGATGAGTTCTTCGAATGGCTCGTCATGCCGTTTGGGTTAACAAATGCACCCACGTACTTTGTAGATTTGATGAGCAGGGTGTTTCGGGAGTTCCTTAACAAGTTTGTGGTAGTTTTCATGGATGATATTTTGATCTTCTCAAAAGATGAAGAAGAGCATGCTAGACATCTCAAGGAAGTCATGGAAATGCTTAGAGCACACCAGTTAAAGGCTAAGTTCTCCAAATGCCATTTTTGGAGGAAGGAAGTTCGGTTCCTTGGGCATGTAGTTTCTAAGCAAGGCATAGTCGTGAACCCCGCAAAGGTAGTTGCGGTACAGGACTGGAAAATTCCTAAGAATGCAACAGAGGTGAGGAGCTTTCTCGGTATGGCGGGCTACTACAGGAAGTTCATTAAGGACTTCGCTAAGATTTCAGCCCCTCTTACTAAATTAACAAAGAAGAACCTACCTTTTGCATGGGACATAGAATGTGACGCTGCTTTTCAGAGACTTAAGAGAGCCCTCACCACAGCTCCAGTTTTAGCATTACTCGATGGAGGTAAGATGTTTACCGTGTACACAGATGCGTGCGGCACGGGATTAGGCGCTGTACTAATGCAGGAAGGAAGAGTAATATGCTACGGGGGTAGACAACTTAAAGTTCATGAGAAAAACTATCCCACGCATGACTTGGAATCGGCCGCGATTGTTTTTGCACTTAGAGCTTGGCGCCATTATCTTCTAGGGGAGAGGTTCGAGCTATATACCAACCACAAATCGCTTAAGTACCTCTTCTCACAGAAAGACTTGAATTTGAGACAACAGCGATGGATGGAGTTCTTGGCATCATATGACTTCGATATAGCTTATACCCCTGGCAAGGGTAATGTGGTGGCGGACGAGCTAAGTAGAAAAAGGTTGACTTTGAGCCCCTTGTTTGTTGAAATGAAAAGCCTTGAGTTTATAGCAACCTTTGGTTTTACACCTGCTGTTGAGTCATTGACCGCTACGTTAGCATCTCTTGAACTAAGACCTACACTTCTAGATCAAGTAGGGACTTCACAGAAGGAAGACCCATAGATAGTTGAAATCATGGACAAGCTGATTAGGGGTGAGACGTCAAGTCACCTCAGTAGGTATGCCATAGATAACAAGGGATGGCTAAGGCACGATGGGAGACTATGTGTCCCACAAGTGGGAGACTTAGTAACGAGAGTTCTCGAAGAGGCGCATCACTCGAAGATGACTATACATCCCGGAGGGGATAAGATGTACAGGGATATGAAACACATTTTCTTTTGGGCTGGAATGAAAAAGGACGTGGCAGAATTCGTCTCGAAGTGCATGGTGTGCCAACAAGTAAAGGCCGAGTCGAAGAAGCCCGGTGGACTATTACACCCTTTGGAAGTTCCGCAATGGAAATGGGAGAGTATCTCGATGGATTTCGTGGATGGATTGCCTAGGTCAAGGAAGGGAAATACTAGCATATGGGTCATAGTTGATAGACTCACGAAAAGTGCTCACTTCATTCCGGTGAAGAGCAAGAGGACCGCATCAGGGCTAGCGTCTATTTACCTTTGAGAGATAGTACAGTTGCATGGAGTCCCTTCTAGTATAGTTAGTAATCGTGACCCGATTTTCACTAGCCAGTTTTGGAATAGTCTGCAAGAAGCAATGGGAACACGACTGACTTGAGCACGGCCTATCACCCACAGACAGATGGACAAACCGAAAGGGTAAATAGGGTACTAGAAGATCTCCTGAGGCTATGTATTCTTGACTTTGGTGGTACTTGGGAAGACCATCTTCCTCTCGTGGAGTTTGCATATAACAATAGTTACCAAGCTAGCATCGGAATGGCACCGTTCGAAGCCCTGTATGGAAGACCGTGCAAGTCGCCAACTTGTTGGTGGGAGATGACAGACAGACTTATATTGGGCCCGACATGATAAGGGACACTTCTGAGAAGATTGAGTTGATACGAAGACGGATGAAAATGGCCCAAGATAGACAGAAATCTTATGCGGACCAGAGAAGGACAGACCTAGAGTTCGAAGTCGGAGATATGGTCTTTATAAAAGTTGTTACGCAATGTAGTTCGTTTTGGAGCCGTTGGAAAGCTAGCACCAAGGTTTGTAGGACCGTTCCCCATCACTGAGAGGATTGGACGGATGGCCTACAAGGTAGACTTACCCGAGAAGCTGGCTGGGGTGCATAATGTCTTTTACGTCTCGAATCTCCGGAAGTGTTTGCATGAGTCAGCAGAAGTGGTTGAGCCAAGAATCCTTGAAGACGTAGAAGTGGAAAAAGAAGCAACATTGAGGCGAGTTCTGATTCGTATCTTAGGAACGGAGATTAAGAAACTAAGGAATCGAGAAGTCAAGCTAGTGAAAGTGCAGTGGAGTGAGGCCCAAGAAGACGCAACTTGGGAAACCGAAGAGAAGATACGTGCGCTTTACCCATTTCTTTTTGAGGGTACATTCTCGATCTCTTTTTCCTTGAAAACCTTTTTGTATCATGATTCTACTATCTATGTTTGTCTTGTTATCTTCTCGATCTTATCTTGAGAACCTTAGGTAGAACCATATGGATGTAAACATGTGATTGAAACATGTTATGGTTGATGTTTGCAAATGGTTGCAAGTGGTTTCTAGTGGATGCATGACACACATTAGGCACTAGATCGGCTCAGGCACATTTTCATTTTGCATATGCATGAGTGCTTATACTTGTACATGGATGAAACTTGTTATGCTATCACTTGGATGTTGCATATGGATGGATGTTTGTGCACTCATGTAGAGATTATGAACTATGTTAGGAATTTGCATACATGTTGGATTCATGACACTAACATATTTTGCATTAAGGAGGTTTACTGAATCAGTAACCGCCTGATCTTTTGCATTAGATAAGTACATATACACACACTTTCTGCATATGTTCATACAACACTAGAAGTCTTTTAAGGACAATGGTTGCTTGTGGATGATGCTTTGAGTAAATGGATGATTGGATGGTAGGGCACATCCTACCTAACTTAGAAATTTCGGGACGAAAACCTTTAAGGGGGGAGAATGTGACAACCCGTGTTTTTATAACGTGTAATAACCATAAATCAAGGCAGAATTAATTTTTAAAATAAGAATCAAGGGAAACGGGTTTCTCCATTGCGTTCGTCTCGAAATTCTGCTTGGAATCGAGTCCAAGTTTTCGAAAATCGGAGTCCGTATGACCAAGTTATGACCATTCGAAGTTTTCAGAAATTTTCAAGTTCAAAACATACTCAATTCGAATTCAAAAATTCGAATTTCGAACCTCCAAATGGACTGGGCGGGAAATTTCCCGCCCAGGATCAGGTCGACCTGGGGGTCGACTATGTAGTCGACCTACCCAGGACCAGGTCGACCATAGTGCCGACCTAGGGGTCGACCTGGTGCCCGAGCCCATTTCTGAAGCTGGATTCACTCTGATGTATTTGGCCTCGTTTCTGTCCACATTCATTGACCTGACACTATATATACAGCCCCTAACACCAGTCTCTCTACACCAAATTTCTTTCTGACCTTATGCTGCTCTGATTCTGGTTGAAAAGTTTGAGAGAGGGACTGGTTCTTTTACGTTGGGACTGCGTTAAGGGAATTGCTGATTTGTGGACTTCTATTAGGACTTGACTAAGCATATTTAACATCGACTCTCTTTTTCTAATTCTCGAACCATGATCTGTAAGCCCCAGTTATTTTCAGATTTAAACTGTAAATGTATTATGAATATGATGTAAATTGAAATTGGACCTATGTATGATGACTGTTTACATTCATTCTCGTTCATCTTGGATCTTGACTCTTGAATATTACTATGACATTGATTTGGGGCCTATTCATGTTGTGAATCAAAAGAAAAACCCCTCATATTATTATGTGAACCTGCTATTAGTCACAAGTTTATACTATCACCTTATGACAGTCGTATCATGACTATACTATCACCTTATGACAGTCGTATCATGACTATACTATCACCTTATGACAGTCGTTACCATGACTATACTATCACCTTGTGACAACTGTTATTTTGACTAGTACCTTATCTTGCTAGATTTGGAATCTTTATGTTTGAGTCCAATATTTCATATGCCAGTAATATTTTAATCTTTTATTTCAAGTCATATCATGCTATGCTAGTAATCACGTTTTCCACATTATACCCGTTCCTTTTTATGTTATTCCCTATTAGATTTATTTATATCGATTCGAACTTATGTGCGATGGGAATACGATTTGGGTAGACTAGGTAAAACATAAAATTAGCTTTAAACTTGAACATGAACGTTATTATGACTTGAACCTGAATATGGACATGAACTTGACACGATTTGACATGAAACATGACTTAAAAACTTGACATGAATCTAGACATGAAAACTTGAATGTGGGCATGACAGTTAGATAAACTTGAAAATGGCCAACTCGAGGTTGGGTTGAGTTTGCAGTGTAAATCTGCCCGGAACCGCCCGGCAAATCCAGTGGCTGCAAACAATAGGATCCAATGTGGGTAGTTAGTCATATTGCACGTAAAAACCCACGGTTAGACTATGTTGTGGTGTAAATCTGCCCAGAACCGCCCGGCAAATCCAATAACCACAACAGTTAGTCTAATGTGAGAGGTTGGCGTGCACTAATGAATTAATGCCACATGATAGGGTTAAGTCATGAACCACTTGAATATACTTAACCAACTTGACACGATGAATTGATAGGGTTAAGTCATGAACTGCTTGAACACACTTAACCAACTTGATACATGATTTGAATAGGGTTATGTCACGAATTTGAATGACAACACTTAACCCATTAGAAACCCTAGTTACGCGGTCCTTTTCAGCAGTAACCCACTTAGATGTATCACGATACCCTGGGACTAGGCAGGGTGGGGCACGATTACTGGGCTGATTGTAAGCGACCAAAACGACGGTTGAGTAGGTGCGCCATTGTAGGTTCAGGCGGGCTATGGTCGTGCACGTAGTCCGGAGTTGAAAAAGCAGGCATTGGGCACCCATAGATTTACACTGTGCGTGCTTGATTCGTGTCAGTGGTTGGCACCGTAGGACATGATACACCCTATGGTGGACCTAGCACAGGTAACTACATTTCAGGATAGGGCCGTACGACACAGACACATGACGAGCTAGGACATGTAGGGAGCCGATCGAATAATAGATCGTACCGTAGGACCCCGTAATGGGTCACTTCATGACACTGGGCTAAAAGATCATTTCATGGTTAATACTTGACATGGGTTAGAATACTAGTACAGTTGGTGCATCGAACCTTGAATATGCGATGCCAGACTTGACTTACCTTGTTATCTTGATTATCCTACTAGTTTTGTTATCATCCTTATGTTTAATTCCAGTTTTCACATATCATGTTACCTTTACTAGTTTTCATACTGAAAGTCACTAGGGCTTACCAGTGTTTATGACTGACCCTTTTTCTTTCGCCTCTTTTTCTTTCGTTTCTTCCCCCCAGGTTCTCAGGGAGGAAACACTAGCTCTTAGCTTGGATTTAGCTTGCTTTTTGACAGCTCATGTACGATTTGGTCATGGGCTATGCTATGGCTGCTTCTACTGTTTATGGGGAATAATTTACTTTTGTTTTAATTTTATGCTTCTTTATTATGAACTGGATGTAATGGAATAATTTGTATCTTGGATATATTAGCTTTTGACTCTTTTCTGGAAGATAATAAGAAGTTGGTTTTTAATTTCTACCGCTGCTTTATTTATGTTCTGCCTTGTGATATCTCTGTGCATGTTTACCTAGATAATACTCCACCAAAACTAGTGCATTCCCTTTGTGAGTGACCCTAGCGGAGGTGGGGTGTTACAATATACATACCAAAAATTATGAATCTGATTTAGAAGGAAAGTGGGCCATGACAATAAAATGTTGACAAATTTACATATAAGCATTAAAGGATAAATATGTAAATTTAGATGCCTAACCCGAGGTTAGACTGAGTTGTGGTGTAAAACTACCCGAAACTGACCGGCACATCCAGTGACTACAACAATACCTGTCTAATGTGGGTGGTTAGTGCATTGAGCCCAAAAAGGACCCGAGGTTAGACTGAGTTGTGGTGTAAAACTGCCTGGAACCGACTTGCACATCTAGTGACCACAACAATACATGTCTAATGTGAGTGGTTGTTGCTTTAATAAAGCTAAATCAAGATTGGTAGGGTTAAGTCAATTAAGGAAAGACTTAACCAATTCGACATGTTAACTAAACTGATGGTGGGGTTAGGACACCTATCCAATTTAACATTTGGCTAGAAAACCCTAATAACGGGGACCCAATTCAGTAGTAACTCACATAGATGTATTATGGAACCCTGAACTAGGCAGGGTGGGGCACGATTACTGGGCTGAATTGTAAGCGGTCAAAATGTCGGCGGGTGGTGTGTCAGTGTAGGTTCCAACGGAGTACGGACATGCACGTACTCCGGAGTGGAAAAAGAATGCACTTGGCATCACTAGTCATACAATGTGCATCTTGAATCGTGTCGGGTCACCACCATAGGATTTGATATACCCAATGGTGGGACCAGCACAGGTATCTACAATCAAGCAGGATCCGAATGACACACGTGATAAATGTATGCGAGTAGGAGCCGATCGATAAAAGGGATCATTTCACCATGTATATGGGGTGCCAGTTGGGACAAATATAAATAGGTGCAGAGAAGTAGAATGGGTGCGATAGTAAATTCGGTTTAAACTTCCTTATCTTGGTTTATGTTAGTTAGTTATTTTGGTATGGTCCTATTTTCAGTTTATTCCTATCATGACCCTTTTCCTTATTCACACACTGAAAAATCACTAGACTTACTCAGACTTATGTCTGACCCATTTTCTTTTGCTCTCTTTTCTTCCATTCCCCCCTCAGGTACCCAGGGAGGGAATAACTCAGCTTAATTTGGATCATTCATCTTTCCAAGCTTGAAGACTCTGTGATGTATAGCTTGGAACTTCTTATCTTTGGCTATGGCTTTGGATGCACTACTACTTGGGGATTTATGCAGTTTTATTTTGTTTTATGCTTCTTTATGTACTAATCAAGACAGAGATTATGATGTAATGATTTGGAAGTTGGTTTTGAAATAGTTTGCTAAAATGTTTTGTTATGAACAACCTTTGAAATAAAGTTAGTTTCTTTTCCGCTGCTTATATATATATATATATATCTGTCTTGTAAATTATCTGTGTCTTTTACCTATAACGCTCCATCGAAGTTAAGGCATTCCCTTTGAGAGTGACCTTAATGGAGGTGAGGTGTTTCACTTGGTATCAGAGCAAAGGTTTACCATATCAGATAAAACTTTTGAAAACTGTTTTTCAAAAAGAAGTTTAAAGAAGCAATTTTCAAGAAAAAGTGTTTATTTTAAAAAGGCATAATCCCCCAAAGCCATATGCACTATTTTTCTATCCTTTGTTTTGAATCTTTCCTTTTTCGTTTCAGCATGTCTGGGGATCTTAACCTTCTAGAGGGCATGCCGGTACCTGGCTGGTTTAGAAGGTACCTAGAGGCTAGGGCTAATGCCGCAGGCCCAGCAGACGTTCCTCCTCCCACAGCTGCTACGGTTCCTCCTCCTCGTGCAAATGCTTTCTCAAAAGTATGTAGGGACTTTCGAGCCATGGGTGGAAAGAACTTCAATGGAAATGAATCCTTCGTGGAAGCAAGAAACTGGCTCAAAGATATTGAGGATTTGTTCGATATCTTCAAAGTGGATGATAGGCAGAAGATACAGTTGGCAGTATGGTCACTCAAAGACAAAGCTTCCTATTGGTGGGAAGTCACAAACACTGAAAGACCAATTGAAACTTGAATGGATTTTAGAATGAGGTTTGAAATGAAATTCCTCTCACAAGCTGAACGAAGCCTACAGATGGAGAAGTTCTTAGCTCTCAAACAAGGAAGTATGTCAGTCAAGGAATACGTTAACCAATTCAATCAGCTGGCTAGGTTCGGATTGGAGTTAGTGAACACTCCACATAAGAAGGCTCTCCGCTTTGTTAAAGGATTGAATGAGCCACTACACAGTGTAGCTATGTCCCATATACCTATGGGTGCGACTTATGAGAGACTGGTGGACATGGCACTGTTACAAGAAGAAGATAAGGTTGGCAAGAAGGAGACAAAGGTGGAAGCATCTCCGGATAAGAAAGGGGAAGGATCACAGAGTAAGAAGATAGATTCCGAGAAGGGCGGGAAGAACAACAAAACCCATGACAAGAGGAACTGCAATTTTTGTGGCATTCCTGGACATCTGGTTAAGGACTGCAGGAAGAAGAAAAGGAAGATGGGTGGCTGTTTCCATTGCGGTGAGGCAGGACACATGGCTAAGGACTGCCCAAGAAAGCAAGGGCAAGGGCAGAGAGCTGAATCTACTTCGGGAGGGCAGGTTCACGTTCTCATGGCACCTCCGCAAGAACGAGGTAGAAATGTTTCTGTTGAGAGTTTAGTTCATCTTTTTGATCATCCTGTTCGTAGACTCTTTGATTCTGGCGCATCGCACTCTTTTATATCTACTGCTTTAGTTGAATCTCTGCACCTAGACACCAGTTGGGTAGAAGATCCCTTGGTTGTTTCAAATTCAATTGGGGGCTCAACTTATTTTTCAATGATTTGTTTGGATTTGGAAATTTCTATACTAAGTGTGGGGTTTAGATGCAATGCCTATGTTTTGGGCTTCACGGGCTATGGGTTGATTCTAGGCATGGGTTGGCTATCCAGAAATGGTGCCATCCTAGATTGTGAAAGGAGAGTGGTTAGACTCATGACTCACCTCGGTAACACTCTCAAAATTTCTTGTAATCCTATGAACTCTGTTATGCTTAGCTATCTAGAATCTCTTAAACGCGTCTATTGAGGATTTGCAGTCTGTTAGAGTAGTCCGTAAATACTCGGATGTCTTTGAAGAGGTTAAAGGGTTACCTCCGAAGTGGGAGATAGACTTCCGCATATACCTCGTTGATAATGCAAAACCCGTCGCTTTACCTGTTAGACACATGGCTCCAAGGGAGAGGAAAGAACTCAGCAAGCAAGTTAAAGAGTTGCTTGAGAAGGGGTTTATAAGGCGGAGTATTTCTGAATGGGGTGCTCCAGTCGTGTTCGCAACTAAAGCGGACGGTTCACTTCGCCTGTGCGTTGATTATAGAGAGCTAAACAAGCTGACCAAGAAGAATAGGCACCCACTTCCAAGAATAGATGACTTGTTCGATCAGTTTATAGGTGCATCGGGTTTCTCCCAACTAGATTTAGCTACTGGGTTTCATCAGCTGAGAGTGGCTGAAGACAGCATTGATAAGACCGCGTTCAGAACTCCGGATGGTTTCTTCGAGTGGCTTGTCATGCCTTTTGCCTGACAAACGCACCCGCTTACTTCGTGGATTTGATGAGCAGGGTGTTCAGGGAGTTCCTCAATAAATTTGTGGTGGTCTTCGTAGATGACAGTTTGATTTTCTCAAAGAGTGAGGAAGAGCATGCTCAGCATTTAAAAGAAGTCATGGATACTCTTCGAGCACATCAGTTGAAAGCCAAATTCTCCAAGTGCCACTTCTGGAGAGAGGAAGTAAGATTTCTTGGACACGTGGTATCCAAGGAAGGGTTAGCCGTGGACCCCGCAAAAGTAGTTGCAGTGCAAGATTGGAAGGTTCCACGGAATGCGACCGAGGTCCGGAGCTTCCTCGGGCAAGCGGGCTTTTACCGAAAGTTCATCAAAGACTTTGCGAAAATCTCAGCTCCGCTTACAAAGTTGACGAAGAAGAACCTAACTTTTAATTGGGATTTGGATTGCAATATTGTTTTCCAACGATTAAAGAGAGCTCCAACAACAGCCCCAGTTCTGACACTGTCGGATGGGAGCAAGATGTTTACCGTATACACAGATGCATGTGGTACGGGACTAGGTGCTGTCTTGATGCATGGAGGCAGGCAGTTGAAAGTACATGAGAAAAACTACCCAACCTACGATCTTGAGTTGGCTGCCATCGTCTTTGCGCTTAAGTCTTGGCGCCATTATCTCCTAGGTGAGAAATTTGAATTGTATAATGACTATAAATCGTTGAAGAACCTTTTCTCGCAGAAAGATCTTAACTTGAGGCAACAAAGGTGGATGGAATTCTTGGCATCCTACGATTTTGAGATTTCCTATACCCTGGGCAAAGGCAATGTAGTGGCAGACGCCTTGAGTAGAAAGAAACTGACCTTAAGCCCTCTCTTTGTTGAAAGGCAGAGCCTTGAGTACATAGCCAATTTTGACTTTAGACCCTCCAGCAATCATGTGACTAGTTTGTTAGCATCGCTAGAGGTGCGGCCTACTCTTATGGACTCAATAGGAACCGCGCAACGTGAAGACCCTTGGCTAGTTGATGTGATGGACAAGCTAATTAGGGGTGAGACTTCTAGTCACCTCAATAGATACTCCATCGATGATAAGGTATGGTTGAGGCGGGATAGAAGGCTATGCATCCCACAAGCAATGGATTTGGTGAAGAAGGTTCTCGAAGAGGCGCATCATTCCAAGTTGACCATACACCCGGTAGAGACAAGATGTATAAATACGTAAAAAGGGTTTTCTTTTGGGATGGCATGAAGAGGGATGCAGCTGAATTCGTCTCGAAGTGCTTAGTATGCCAGCAAGTCAAGGCGGAGCAAAAGAAGCCTGGTGGTTTGCTTCATCCTCTAGAAGTCCCACAGTGGAAATGGGATAGCATTTCAATAGACTTTATTGATGGGCTGCCTAGGTCAAGAAGGGGCAATACCAGTATTTGGGTAATAGTGGACAGGCTCACAAAGAGCGCTCACTTTATACCCGTTAAAAGTAGGAGGACTGTGAAACACCCCACCTCCGTTAGGGTCACTCTCAAAGGGAATGCCCTAATTTTGGTGGAGGTTTATAAGTACAAGTCACAGATATACAAGACAGATATAAGAACACATATTTGTAAACAGCGGAAGAACAACAAACTTTTATTTCATAAAGTCAAATACGTGTTACAACAACATCCTTTCCAAAAACATAACATAACACTTTCATAATCTGTCTTGAGTACATTATTTAAAGAAGCATAAATAAAACATAGATAAACTGCAAAAGCCCCATAGTGGATTGTCCAAAGCCATAGTTTAAAACAGGAAAGTCCAAGCAATACATTTCTCTTCTTCAAGCTGGATGCTAAGGTTGGTCAAGCTGCTGTGTTCCCTCCCTGAGGACCTGGGGGGGGGGGGGGGGAAACGGAAGAAAGAAGACGAAAGAAAAGTAGAGTCAGACATAAAGCCTGAGTAAGTCTAGTACTATTTTGTCTATGAATAAAGAACTGGGTATGATAAGTATAAACAAGAAGTGGGAAAGCACTATAAACTTGGTTAAGTTGTCTAGGGTCGAATATACTATCGTACCCCATGTTAATCTCTGAACCCATATAAACTAGTTTCCAACTGGCACCCCATAATCAGGGTGATGTGATCCATTCTATGATGACCGGCTCCTACTCGCATAGTTACATGTGTCTTACGGCCCCCGATGTCTGTAGTTACCTATGCTGGTCCCACCATGGGGTGTATCAAGTCCCATAGTGGCAACCCGACACAACCTTAGAGTGCACAGGTATGCTACTGGTGTCCAGTGCCTTATTTTTCTGCGCCGGAGTGTGTGCACGCCCGCACTCCGTTAGAACCTACACTTCTACACCACCGCCGTCGATTTGACCTCTTACAATCAGCCCAGTAATCGTGCCCCACCCTGCCTAGTTTCAGGGTATCCTGATACACCTTCTAGGGTTACTGCTGAAAAGGGTCCCCCGTTACTAGGTTTTCTATCTCTAGCCAACATGCTAAGTTGGTTAAGTGTTTCCCTAACCTAACCCCACCAGTCCGTTTAGTTTAGCATGTTCCATTTTGATTAAGTCTTTAGTTCACTTAATCCTAACAATCCTGACTCAGCCTTAATTGTCTTATTAAGGCCCTGACCTCTCACATTAGACAGGTATTGTTGTGGCTGCCTGTTGCCGGTTGGTTCCGGGCAGTCTTACGCCACAACTCAGTCTAACCTCGGGTCCTTATTGGGCTCCATGTTTAACCTCCCACATTGGATAGGTATTGTTGTGACTACTGGACAGCCGGGCGGTTCCGGGCAGGTTTACATCACAACTCAATCCAACCTCGGGTTAAACACATCGTATTTTCTACATTTACATATTTTGTCATTCTTCTTTATTTCTTATATGTAAATATTTGCGGCCCATTATTAAGTTAATGGTGTAAAGGTTACACCAATCATGGGCCCAACCCATACTTGAATTTGGGCCCCTCTATTTTATATTTTCATTCATTAATTAATTTTAACCCAACGTTATTTTCCCCCGTTTTTACACGTCCGTTTATATATATTGGGCTTAGCCTTTTAAAGCCCAATTTAGCCATGCGAAAAGGGGAGGCTTAAAGCGTGATTACATACACAAAGAGGGGAAGGTGAGCGCATGAACTTGCATATGACGTTGGAAATACATAATAGAAACTGGTGTACTTGCATATATATACTTTGGTCATAAAGCATAGGTGACATAAACCAAACCATGTAAACTTAAGATAAGAATCTAAGTTAGGTGTCACATAGTCTTAACTACAACATAGACCTATGTTCTCATTTAGGCATAAACATAAACAAGTCATGTTCATAAGGTTTCTACATGTTTACAAAGGGGATACTTTGTTACTAACACAAAAGCATAGTTCAACTTAATCATGATTTAAGTCTAATCACATAACGATGGTACAAATATACTTATGCATAAATATTCTTAATCATGGTGTTTGCTTTAAACTTGCAAAAAAAAGGATTTTTGAGTCTAAACTAGCCATGTCTCACATATGTCATCATATAATTCTTTTAAACAAGATAGACTTAATCATGGATTTCAATTATGCCAAATATCATTCATAGCCTAGCCATATTCATAAGTTTGCAAAAGCATGACTTAATACATGGATTATGGTGTCAAAATTCCAACATAGTTTCATATGAACTATAATAACCAAACTTGTTTCAATTACTTGCAAAATGATTTATGCACAAAAATATACATCATGATGGCATAATAACAAAGCCCCAAACTTGCATGAATTTCAATCAACTACATACATGTAGCTTCAACATAGATTACATAATTTGCGAAATATTTCAAACGCATACTTGCATAGAACTACCGCATGTAGTTCTTTATAATGAATAACATAAATTTTGCACAAATATGAATTACTTTATTATCCCAATTCAAGCATACAAATCAGCACAGTTATTTATTCATACCAAAGTAATACTCTACTTACAATGGTGTGATGAATTCTCTAATTTAGGGATTGAAGACGCAAATTCCTTTGTTGAATTGATTTGTTTAGGTTGCTTGAATTGCTTTAGGCTTTAGAACTTTCTTCCTAATTCTCTCTCTAGTTGGCGGCTACTCTTAGTCGTTCCTCAGCAACATGGCGGCTATGTTCTTATTTTGAATGAATAGATTAGGGTTTAGTCTAGGGTTGTTTATATAGAGGTTAGGAACTGATTAGGACCCTTGATGTTGCTTGGATTGATCATAGCCATTCATTAGATAGAGAGACCAATTAGAACCCGCCACCTAGCCCTAATGACAAAGCAGACCACAGAGAATCGGAGGAACACAGACCTGGCCAGCCAGGTTAGACTGGGCTCGACCAGGTCGATACCCCTGTCGACAGGGCTGTCGACAGCCCTGTCGACATGGGTAGCCCAGGTCGACAGCCCAGTCGACCTGGGTGGCCCAGGCGGGTGTTCTTCCACCCTGGCCCATTGGGCCCCACTTCAGGATATTTAATTATTCTGTTTGAATTTTAAACTTAATTTAAAACTTCCGAAGGCCATATCTTCTTCATACGGACTCCGTTTTTCGAAAACTCGGACTCTATTTCATGTATTTTTTCGAGACGAACGCAACGGCGTATCCCGTTTCCCGTAGTTCTTTGATTTCAGATTAATTATACTTTAATTTGCTAATTTCACAGTTATAGAATTTGCGGGGTGTTACATTCTCCCCCACTTAAAAGGATTTCGTCCCCGAAATCTTCAAGTTAGGAGGAATGTATATCCTAACATCCAAACATCCATCTACTTATCCATCAAACACGAGCATCCATTGTCCTTAAAAGACTTCTAATGCTTCATGATCATATGCGAAGTGTGTGTGTACATGAACCTATCTAATGCAAAATCAGGCGGTCTACCGATTCAGTTGACCTCCTTAATGCGAATTATGTAAGTGCCATGAATCCATTATGTATGCAAATTTTCCTATTCATGATTCTACATGAGTGCGCAATCATTCAATACAAATGCAACATCCACATGACAACACATTAAAGTTCAACCACATACGAATGCAAACATATATGCATATGCAATATGAAGTGACTGAGCCGGTCTAAAACCTAGATTGTGTGTGTATATGCAACCACGAGCAACCACTAGCAATCACTTGCAACCACTTGCAACCATCATCCATAACATGTTTCAACTACATGTTTCCATCCAAAGGGTTTCTACCTAAAAGATACGGTCGAGGAAATATACCTAAAAAGATAGATAAAAGCGCAACTTAAGGAAAAAGGAAAGATCAAGGATGTACCCTCGAACAGAAAAGGGTAGGCAGTACGTATTCTAGCTTCAGTTTCCCAAGTCGCGTCTCCCTCGGCGTCGCTCCACTGAACTTTGACGAGCTTGACTTCGCGGTTGCGTAGCTTCTTTACTTCCGTTCCTAAGATGCGGGTTGGAACTTTTCTTATGGTTGCTTCGCGTTCCACTTCGGCCTCTTCGAGGATATTTGGCTCTACCACTTCAGCTGTCTCATGTAGACATTTTCGAAGGTGTGAAACGTGAAAAACGTTGTGGACTCCAGCCAACTTCTCGGGTAGCTCTAATCTATAGGCCATTTTCCCAATTTTCTCGATGATTGGGAATGGCCCTACGAACGTTGGTGCTAGCTTTCCTGTGGTTCCAAAGCGAACAACGTTTCTTAGCGGTGATACCTTGAGAAAAACTCTGTCTCCAACCTCGAATTCAAGGTCGGTCCTCCTCTTGTCGGCGTAGGACTTTTGTCTGTCTTGGGCCGTCTTCATCCTTCTTCGTATTAAGTCTACTTTTTCTGAAGTCTCTCGGATCATATCTGGTCCAAGTATGAGCTTATCAGTAGACTCCCACCAACAAGTGGGCGATCGGCACGGTCTTCCATATAAAGCTTCGAAGGGCGCCATTCCGATGGTTGCTTGATAGCTGTTGTTGTAGGCAAATTCCACCAAAGGAAGGTGGTCTTCCCATGTCCCTCCGAAGTCAAGGACGCATAGTCTTAGAAGGTCTTCCAAAACTCTGTTCACTCTCTCTGTTTGGCCGTCGGTTTGGGGATGATAGGCTGTGCTCAAGCATAACTGCGTTCCTACTGCTTCTTGCAGACTCCGCCAAAACTCGCTGGTGAAGATGGGATCTCGGTCACTAACAATGCTAGATGGTATTCCATGGAGTCGAACGATTTCCTTAAGGTAAAGTGATGCTAGGGATGAGGCAGTTCTTTTACTTTTGACTGGTAAAAAGTGGGCGCTTTTAGTAAGCCTATCCACTATTACCCAAATGCTAGTGTTGCCTCTCCTAGACCTAGGCAGCCCATCGATGAAGTCCATTGAGATGCTATCCCACTTCCACTGCGGGACCTCTAGAGGATGTAGTAGTCCGCCAGGCTTTTTCTGTTCCGCCTTAACCTGTTGGCACACCATACACTTAGAAACGAACTCTGCCACGTCCTTTTTCATGCCGTTCCAAAAGAAAGTCCTTTTTATGTCTTTGTACATTTTATCTCCGCCTGGGTGTATCGTCATCTTGGAGTGATGTGCTTCCTCGAGAACCTTCTTTATTAAATCGTTTGTCTGTGGGACGCATAGTCTTCCGTCTCGCCTTAGAAAACCCTTATCGTCGATAGAGTATCTGTTGAGGTGACTTGAAGTCTCACCCCTAATTAGCCTATCAATTATTTCCATGAGCTGAGGGTCTTCGCGTTGTGCTGCCCCTACTGAATTCACTAAAGTTGGGCGCACTTCGAGAGATGCTAGCAAGCCTGGTACGAAATCGGAGGAGGGCCTAAAGTCGAAGCTGGCTATAAACTCTAGGCTTTGTCTTTCAACAAACAACGGGCTTAGGGTCAATTTCTTTCGGCTCAACGCGTCTGCCACTACGTTGCCTTTGCCCGGAGTATAGGAGATTTCGAAATCGTACGAGGCAAGGAACTCCATCCATCTTTGTTGCCTCAAGTTAAGATCCTTCTACGAGAAAAGATATTTCAACGATTTATGGTCAGTGTAAATTTCGAACTTCTCACCTAGGAGATAGTGTCGCCAAGACTTGAGTGCAAAGACGATGGCGGCTAACTCAAGATCGTGGGTTGGGTAGTTCTTTTCGTGCACCTTCAATTGCCTCCCGCCATAAGCTACTACCCTTCCTTCTTGCATTAAGACGGCGCCTAGCCCTGTCCCACATGCATCCGTATAAACAGTGAACATCTTGCTCCCATCTGGCAGCGTCAAAACTGGGGCTGTTGTGAGAGCCCTTTTCAGTCGTTGGAAAGCAAACTCGCAATCCAAATCCCAATTGAACACTAGATTCTTCTTAGTCAATTTCGTGAGCGGAGCCGAGATTTTCGCAAAATCCCTTATGAATTTTCGATAGAAACCTGCTAGTCCTAGAAAGCTTCGGATCTCAGTTGCATTCCTTGGTGTCTTCCAATCCTGTACCGCCACTACCTTCGCAGGGTCCACTGCTAACCCTTGTTTGGATACTATGTGCCCAAGGAACCTCACCTCTTCTCTCCAAAAGTGGCATTTGGAGAACTTGGCTTTTAGTTGATGGACTCGCAAAGTTTCCATGATTGCCCTTAAGTGTTGAGCATGTTCCTCTTCACTCTTTGAGAAGATAAGGATATCATCTACGAAGACCACTACGAATTTGTTGAGGAAATCTCTAAATACCCTACTCATTAGGTCCACGAAGTATGCAGGTGCATTTGTCAAGCCGAAAGGCATGACAAGCCATTCAAAGAAGCCGTCTGGGGTTCTAAACGCCGTTTTATCGATGCTATCTTCAGCCACCCTTAGCTGATGAAAACCGGTTGCTAAATCGAGTTGGGAGAAAACAGACGCTCCTACAAGCTGGTCAAATAAATCATCAATTCTAGGGAGAGGGTGCCTATTCTTTTTCGTTAGCTTGTTGAGCTCCCTATAGTCAACACATAGACGGAGTGAACCATCCGCCTTTGTAGCGAACACCACTGGAGCGCCCCATTCTGAAATGCTCCTCCTAATGAACCCCTTTTCTAGAAGCTCTTTAATCTGTTTACTGAGCTCTTTTCTTTCTCGTGGAGCCATATGTCTAACGGGCAACGCAACGGGCTTTGCATTATCTACAAGATATATGCGGAAGTCTATTTCCCGCTTCGGAGGCAAGCCCTTCACCTCTTCGAAGACATCCGGATATTCCCGGACCACTCTAACTGATTTCAAATTTTCAACAGAGGCATCTAGCGATTCAAGATAACTAAGCATAACCGCATACGAGGGATTACAAGAAATTTCCAAAGTATTACCGAGCCGGGTTAGGAGCCTAACAACCCTTTTCTCACAATCAAGGATGGCCCCATTACTGGATAGCCAATCCATACCCAAAATCAAACCATACCCCGAAAAGCCCAAAACAAAGGCACTACATTGAAATTCTACACTTAGAATAGAAATTTTCAATCCCACACAGATCATAGACAAATGAGCTGGGGCCCCAATTGGGTTTGAAACAATTAAGGGGTCCTCTACCATACTAGTTCTTAGGTGCAGAGATTCTACTAAAGCAGACGAGATAAAGGAGTGTGATGCGCCAGAATCAAATAAAGTGCGAACGGGGTGATCATAAAGATAAACTACACTTTCTACAGAAGTATTTATACCTCGCTGTTGCAGAGGTGGCGCTTCTAGCACATGGACCTGTGCCCCTGGGGTGGATCCAGCCCTCTGCCCCTGTCCTCGTTTCTTTGGGCAGTCCTTAGCCCTATGGCCTGTCTCACCGCAAGAAAAGCACCCACCATTCTCCTTGGCCTTCTTTTTCCGGCAGTCCTTTACTAAGTGCCCCACTTTGCCACAGAAATTGCACTTCCTCTTCTCCTTGTTGCCTTTCCCGCCTTTCTTAAAGTCTGTCTTTTTAGGCTGCAAACCCTCTTTCTTCCCTTGAGAGCTTTCTGCCTTTGTCTCCTTCTTGCCCTTATCCTCTTCATTCAGCAATGCCATTTGCACCAATCTTTCATACGTGGCCCCCATGGGTATATGGGTCATGGCCAAACTGTGTAATGGCTCATTTAACCCTTTAACGAAACGGAGAGCCTTCTTGTGCGGGGTGTTGACTAGGTCAAGCCCAAACCTAGCCAGCTCATCGAACTGATTCACATACTCTCTGACCGTCTTGTCCCCTTGCTTAAGAAATAAGAATTTTTCTAACTGCAAACTTCTTTCCGCATCTGAGAGAAATTTAGTCTCAAACCTTGCCCTAAAGTCCTCCCATGTCTCCACTGGTCTTTCAGCATTAGTGACTTCCCACCAGTAGGAAGCCTCGCCCTTCAATAGCCATACTGCCAACTGTACTTTTTGTCTATCTTCTACCTCAAAGATGATGAATAGGTCCTCAGTTTCTTTCAGCCAGTTTCTAGCTGCCACGAAGGACTCATTTCCATGGAAATCCCTTCCTCCCATAGCTTTAAAATCTTTACATATCTTAGCAAACGTGTTTCCCCGAGGAGGAGGTGGAGGAAAAGGTGCCGCTGCAGTTGGATGATTTCCTTCCGCTGGGGGAGGAGGAATGGTAGGACCTGGCTGAGTGGCCCTTGCTTCTAAGAACCGTCTAAACCAACCAGGTATTGGTACCCCTTCCAGCAAGTTAAGTTCTTGGGACATGCTGAAACAAAAAGGATAGATTCAAAACGAAGGATAAGAGATAGTACCTATGGCTTTGGGGAGTGGACTTTGCCTTTTAGAATAAAATAATATTTTTCTTTTAAAAATGCTTCTTTAAATTTCTTTTTTTTTTTTTTGAAAATAATTTTTCAAAACTTTTTATCTTATCTGGTAAACCTATGCTCTGATACCAAGTGAAACACCCCACCTCCGTTAGGGTCACTCTCAAAGGGAATGCCCTAATTTTGGTGGAGGTTTATAAGTACAAGTCACAGATATACAAGACAGATATAAGAACACATATTTGTAAACAGCGGAAGAACAACAAACTTTTATTTCATAAAGTCAAATACGTGTTACAACAACATCCTTTCCAAAAACATAACATAACACTTTCATAATCTGTCTTGAGTACATTATTTAAAGAAGCATAAATAAAACATAGATAAACTGCAAAAGCCCCATAGTGGATTGTCCAAAGCCATAGTTTAAAACAGGAAAGTCCAAGCAATACATTTCTCTTCTTCAAGCTGGATGCTAAGGTTGGTCAAGCTGCTGTGTTCCCTCCCTGAGGACCTGGGGGGGGAAACGGAAGAAAGAAGACGAAAGAAAAGTAGAGTCAGACATAAAGCCTGAGTAAGTCTAGTACTATTTTGTCTATGAATAAAGAACTGGGTATGATAAGTATAAACAAGAAGTGGGAAAGCACTATAAACTTGGTTAAGTTGTCTAGGGTCGAATATACTATCGTACCCCATGTTAATCTCTGAACCCATATAAACTAGTTTCCAACTGGCACCCCATAATCAGGGTGATGTGATCCATTCTATGATGACCGGCTCCTACTCGCATAGTTACATGTGTCTTACGGCCCCCGATGTCTGTAGTTACCTATGCTGGTCCCACCATGGGGTGTATCAAGTCCCATAGTGGCAACCCGACACAACCTTAGAGTGCACAGGTATGCTACTGGTGTCCAGTGCCTTATTTTTCTGCGCCGGAGTGTGTGCACGCCCGCACTCCGTTAGAACCTACACTGCTACACCACCGCCGTCGATTTGACCTCTTACAATCAGCCCAGTAATCGTGCCCCACCCTGCCTAGTTTCAGGGTATCCTGATACACCTTCTAGGGTTACTGCTGAAAAGGGTCCCCCGTTACTAGGTTTTCTATCTCTAGCCAACATGCTAAGTTGGTTAAGTGTTTCCCTAACCTAACCCCACCAGTCCGTTTAGTTTAGCATGTTCCATTTTGATTAAGTCTTTAGTTCACTTAATCCTAACAATCCTGACTCAGCCTTAATTGTCTTATTAAGGCCCTGACCTCTCACATTAGACAGGTATTGTTGTGGCTGCCTGTTGCCGGTTGGTTCCGGGCAGTCTTACGCCACAACTCAGTCTAACCTCGGGTCCTTATTGGGCTCCATGTTTAACCTCCCACATTGGATAGGTATTGTTGTGACTACTGGACAGCCGGGCGGTTCCGGGCAGGTTTACATCACAACTCAATCCAACCTCGGGTTAAACACATCGTATTTTCTACATTTACATATTTTGTCATTCTTCTTTATTTCTTATATGTAAATATTTGCGGCCCATTATTAAGTTAATGGTGTAAAGGTTACACCAATCATGGGCCCAACCCATACTTGAATTTGGGCCCCCTTATTTTATATTTTCATTCATTAATTAATTTTAACCCAACGTTATTTTCCCCCGTTTTTACACGTCCGTTTATATATATTGGGCTTAGCCTTTTAAAGCCCAATTTAGCCATGCGAAAAGGGGAGGCTTAAAGCGTGATTACATACACAAAGAGGGGAAGGTGAGCGCATGAACTTGCATATGACGTTGGAAATACATAATAGAAACTGGTGTACTTGCATATATATACTTTGGTCATAAAGCATAGGTGACATAAACCAAACCATGTAAACTTAAGATAAGAATCTAAGTTAGGTGTCACATAGTCTTAACTACAACATAGACCTATGTTCTCATTTAGGCATAAACATAAACAAGTCATGTTCATAAGGTTTCTACATGTTTACAAAGGGGATACTTTGTTACTAACACAAAAGCATAGTTCAACTTAATCATGATTTAAGTCTAATCACATAACGATGGTACAAATATACTTATGCATAAATATTCTTAATCATGGTGTTTGCTTTAAACTTGCAAAAAAAAGGATTTTTGAGTCTAAACTAGCCATGTCTCACATATGTCATCATATAATTCTTTTAAACAAGATAGACTTAATCATGGATTTCAATTATGCCAAATATCATTCATAGCCTAGCCATATTCATAAGTTTGCAAAAGCATGACTTAATACATGGATTATGGTGTCAAAATTCCAACATAGTTTCATATGAACTATAATAACCAAACTTGTTTCAATTACTTGCAAAATGATTTATGCACAAAAATATACATCATGATGGCATAATAACAAAGCCCCAAACTTGCATGAATTTCAATCAACTACATACATGTAGCTTCAACATAGATTACATAATTTGCGAAATATTTCAAACGCATACTTGCATAGAACTACCGCATGTAGTTCTTTATAATGAATAACATAAATTTTGCACAAATATGAATTACTTTATTATCCCAATTCAAGCATACAAATCAGCACAGTTATTTATTCATACCAAAGTAATACTCTACTTACAATGGTGTGATGAATTCTCTAATTTAGGGATTGAAGACGCAAATTCCTTTGTTGAATTGATTTGTTTAGGTTGCTTGAATTGCTTTAGGCTTTAGAACTTTCTTCCTAATTCTCTCTCTAGTTGGCGGCTACTCTTAGTCGTTCCTCAGCAACATGGCGGCTATGTTCTTATTTTGAATGAATAGATTAGGGTTTAGTCTAGGGTTGTTTATATAGAGGTTAGGAACTGATTAGGACCCATGATGTTGCTTGGATTGATCATAGCCATTCATTAGATAGAGAGACCAATTAAAACCCGCCACCTAGCCCTAATGACAAAGCAGACCACAGAGAATCGGAGGAACACAGACCTGGCCAGCCAGGTTAGACTGGGCTCGACCAGGTCGATACCCCTGTCGACAGGGCTGTCGACAGCCCTGTCGACATGGGTAGCCCAGGTCGACAGCCCAGTCGACCTGGGTGGCCCAAGGCGGGTGTTCTTCCACCCTGGCCCATTGGGCCCCACTTCGGAATATTTAATTATTCTGTTTGAATTTTAAACTTAATTTTAAACTTCCGAAGGCCATATCTTCTTCATACGGACTCCGTTTTTCGAAAACTCGGACTCTATTTCATGTATTTTTTCGAGACGAACGCAACGGCGTATCCCGTTTCCCTTAGTTCTTTGATTTCAGATTAATTATACTTTAATTTGCTAATTTCACAGTTATAGAATTTGCGGGGTGTTACAGACTGCCTCATCTTTAGCATCCATTTACCTTAAAGAGATAGTTCGACTCCATGGGATACCCTCCAACATTGTTAGCGACCGAGATCCTATCTTTACGAGCGAGTTTTGGAAGAGCTTGCAAAAGGCTGTAGGCACACAGCTATGCTTAAGCACGACCTATCACCCCAAACCGATGGTCAGACGGAAAGGGTGAACAGGGTATTAGAGGACCTCTTGAGATTATGCATTCTTGATTTTAGAGGAACATGGGAGGATCATCTTCCTTTAGTTGAGTTTGCCTATAACAATAGCTACCAAGCCACCATAGGCATGGCACCCTTCGAAGCTTTATATGGAAGACCGTGCCGATCACCAACTTGTTGGTGGGAGTCTACAGATAAGCTCATACTTGGACCAGATATGATTAGAGAAACTTCAGAGAAAGTGGACTTGATACGAAAAAGAATGAAGACTGCCCAAGACAGACAAAAGTCCTGCGCAGATAAGAGAAGGACCGGCCTTGAGTTTGAAGTTGGGGACAGGGTTTTCCTTAAAGCATCTCCTTTGAGGAACGTCGTTCGCTTCGGATCCGCAGGGAAGTTGGCACCAAGATTTGTAGGGCCGTTTCCTATCATTGAGAAGATTGGGAAGATGGCTTACAGAGTAGAGCTGCCCGAAAGATTGGCTGGAGTTCATAATGTCTTTCATGTTTCTCACCTACGAAAGTGCCTACATGAGTCTGCGGAAGTGGTGGAACCAAGCATATTAGAGGACGTAGAAGTAGAAAGAGAGGAGACTGTGAGAAGAGTTCCAACTCGTATCTTGGGTATAGAAGTCAAATAGCTACGCAACCGCGAAGTCAAACTTGTTAAAGTTCAATGGAGTGACGCTGAGGAAGACATGACTTGGGAGACTGAGGCAAAGATACGCACAGCCTACCCTTTTCTTTTTGAGGGTACATCTTTAATCTCTTCTTCCTTAACTTTGTTCATGCTCGTATCTATCTTTTTAGTATTTTTCCTCGGTATTATCCTCGATCCTTAGGTAGAAACCAATGGATGTAAACATGTATTTGAAACATGTTATGATTGATGGTTGCAAGTGGTTGCTAGTGGTTGCTCGTGGATGCATATACACACACATTAGGTATTAGATCGGCTCAGTCACTTTCATATGCATATGAATATATGTACTTGTATATGATTGAAGCTTGATATGTTATCATGTGAATGTTGCATTTGTATGAATGATTATGCACTCATGTAAAAAGTATGATTAGGGAAGATTGCATACATTATGGACGTATGACACCGACATGACTTGCATTAAGGAGGTCAACTGAATTAGTGGACCGCCTGATTTTGCATTAGATAAGGACATGTACACACACTATGCATATGATCATGAAGCATTAGAATTTTTTCAAGGACAATGGACGCCTGTGTTTTATGGTTGAGTAGATGGACGATTGGATGGTAGGATATACATTCTTCTTGACTTGAAGATTTCGGGGACGAAATCCTTTAAGGAGGGGAGAATGTAACACCTCGTACTTTCTGTAAAAATTAAAGTTACGAATTAAAGAATAATTAATTTCAAATGTAAGAATTAGGGGAAATGGGTCATGCCATTGCGTTTGTCTCGGAATTCTGCTTGAGGTAGAGTCCGAGTTTGCGTAAATCGGAATCCGTATGAAGGAGTTATGACCTTCAGAAGATTCAGAAATTTAAATAAACAGTTAAGACTAAAGTTCAGAAATTCAAAATTTAAAAATCAGAAGCGGTCTGGGCGGGAAATTTCCCGCCCAAGGCCAGGTTGACCAGGAGGTCGACCAGGGGGTCAACCTCCTCCCATACAGGTCGACCAGGGGGTCGACCTACCCCCTCGGGCAGATCTGAAAACTGATGTGTTCTGACTCCCTACTGAGTCATTAGGGCTGATTTGGCTCTTCTATCTAGTCTGGATGATCTTGATCGCTTCTAGGTTGATCTGACGGCTCTAAATTAATCAAACTTCTATATAAGCAACCTAAATCTAAACCCTAAGCCACACAAAAATATTCCTGGAGCCGTCATGCCGTCAATAGTGTACCTAGAATAGTCGTCATCTCTTCCAACTCAAAGGCAAGATAGAAGCTACATCAAAATCAAATCAAATCTAATCTAATTCAACTAAGAGAATTCAACTATCTACATCAAAGGCGAGCAATTCAGTTTCAGAATACAGATCCCAGAACTCTAGAATTCCTTGTTGGTTGTAAGTGTAGTTACCATTCAGATGTGAATAAATTAAAGACATGATTTGTAATGAATTGTGAAATAGAATTTGAACCAAGTTATATGTGATGCTGATTCATGTCTATTCATGTCCATTCTATTATGGTTGCCTATGAACTATTATGGTTTATCATGCTAAATTTGCGATCATGTTGTATGTAGTTTGATGATAAAACTACCATTGTTAAAGGCTTGGCAATGAACCTATGTGTTGTATGTTAAATGGGCGATGACATGTCATGTTGTATAATTTGGCGATGACATCTATATGTTGTATGTCAATTTGGAAATTATGCCATGTTTATGCAAGTTAGGTGATGCTATCATGTTATGAATACATGCAAGTTTATAGGTTAAAAACATGATTATGTAAACCTATATGTTTAGACCTACACTTTATATGTTACATCCGTATGCCTCTATGTTAGATCTATGTTAGCATGATTCAACCCCTATGCAAGTTCACCACTGCATGTCTAATTAAGTTTTGGTAGTTCTATGTAAAACAATTATTTTGTGACTCATATTGCATAAATCTAGTTTGCAAGTTCATAATTAAAAGTATATTATGCCAAGTTCATGTGACACATCTGTAGTGAGATCCATATTTTTGTATGATGACGGAATGTTGCAAGTTCCTCTTTTTCCCCTTTTAGTTTATAAGTTAGGCTAAAATGTCGAGCTTAACATTCTATGAAACATTGCGTATGTACAACGGGGGTAACGTTGGGGAAAACATGAAACTACATGCAATTGACATATTTGGCTCATAACCATGTAAATGGCATGGCATTGAAACGGTGTAATTTACATACCAAAAATTATGAATTTGATTTAGAAGGAAAGTGGGCCATCACAATAAATTGTTAACAAATTTACATATAAGCATAAAAGGATAAATATGTAAATTTAGAAAAGATGAATATGCCTAACCCGAGGTTAGACTGAGTTGTGGTGTAAAATTGCCCGGAACCAACCGGCACATCCAGTGACCACAACAATACCTATTTAATGTGGGTGGTTAGTGCATTGAGCCCAAAAAGGACCGAGGTTAGACTGAGTTGTGGTGTAAAACTACCCGGAACTGACCGGCACATCGAGTAACCACAACAATACCTGTCTAATATGAGTGGTTGGTGCTTTAATAAAGCTAAGTCAAGATTGGTAGGGTTAAGTCAATTAAGGAAACACTTAACCAATTCAACATGTTAACTAAACTGATGGGTGGGGTTAGGACACTTAATCAATTTAACATGTTGGCTAGAAAACCCTAGTAACAGGGACCCAATTCAGTAGTAACCCACATAGATGTATCATGGAACCCTGAACAAGGCAGGGTGGGGCACGATTACTGGGCTGAATTTTAAGCGGTCAAAACGTCGGCGGGTGGTGCGTCAGTGTAGGTTCCGAAGAAGTACGGGCGTGCACGTACTCTGGAGTGGAAAAAGCAGGCATTGGGCATCGGTATCATACACTATGCATCTTGAATCGTGTCGGGTTACCACCGTAGAATTTGATACACCCCATGGTGGGACCACCACAGGTATCTACAATCAAGCGGGAGCCGAATGACACACGTGATAATTGTATGCGATTATGAGTCGATCGATAAAAAGGGATCATTTCACCATGTATATGGGGTGACAGTTGGGACAAGTATAAATAGGTGCAGAGAAGTAGAATGGGTGCGATAGTATATTCGGTTTAAACTTCCTTATCTTGGTTTATGTTAGTTAGTTATTCTAGTATGGTCCTATTTTCAGTTTATTCCTATCATGACCCTTTTCCTAATTCACACACTGAAAAATCACTAGACTTACTCAGACTTATGTCTGACCCATTTACTTTCGCTCTCTTTTCTTCCGTTCCCCCCTCAGGTACCCAGGGAGGGAATAACTCAGCTTAATTTGGACCGTTCATCTTTCCAAGCTTGAAGACACTGTGATGTATTGCTTGGAACTTTTTATCTTTGGCTATCACTTTGGATACACTACTACTTGGGGATTTATGCAGTTTTATTTTGTTTTGTGCTTCTTTGTGTAATAATCACGATAGAGATTATGATGCAATGATTTGGAACTTGGTTTTGAAATAGTTTGTTATGAACAACCTTTGAAATAAAGTTAGTTTCTTTTCCGCTGCTTATATATATATATATATCTGTCTTGTAAATTAACTGTCTTTTACCTATAACGCTCCACCGAATTTAAGGCATTCCCTTTGCGAGTGACCTTAACGGAGGTGGGGAGTTTCAGAATTGGTATCAGAGCACTGGTTTTCAAAGTTTTCATAATCAGATTTTTTGAAAAGTTTAAATGGAAATTTTTGGAATTTATTGTGGCACTGGATTAAAAACATTCATTTCATCATTATTTCATAAGTTTTCATTTAATTTTATTGAAAAATCAAGTTATCGGTCGAATTGGTGTGTTATATAGGAACATATGTCTTTCATGGCTCTTGATGATTCAGAACTTGATGGACAATTGGTGCAAATCAAGAGAGATAAATGGATACTTGATAGTGGCTGTTCGTGTAACGACCCAGAAAATCTGAACCAATTTAAAAATTTTAAATTGGCTAAAATAATGGATTTTAAATATTTAAAATAAATATTTTAAATAATAGCAATGAAAAGTGAGTTTGAATCGATGCTTGAAAACGAATATAATTAATTCTAATTATAAACAAGGCCTGAAATGGCGCTGCAGTTTCAAAAATTGAATTCAAACTTTGTCGGACTGTACCGGGTGCAAAACAAAACGAATTTGAGTGAAACCAAAAATATTTAAATCTGTTAGTGAATACCTTTCTAACGAATCTAAAAAATCGAAGTTTCATAGTGTAAAGCAAAAGTTATGGCCAAATGAATTTTCAGAAAGGTCGCTATGGAATTTATATATCCCGTGGAATTGGCCATTTTGCAAACGACCTCAGAATTCGACGAAACCACTTTTGTTGGATCCGGGATGTGAAGTTATTGCTAGGTTTCAAATTTCATAATTTTTGAAGCTAGTATGTGAGCGTGGCAAAGGATAACGTGTTTTGGTCAATTATAGTTAAATTGGATCGACCAGAAATGGGCCATTTTGCAAACGGTCTCAGAATTCGACGAAACTAGTTTTGTGGGACCGTATCGTCAAAACATAGCTAGATTTATTTTTCTGGAATTTTTCGAATCAGTTTGTGGCCCTGGCAAATTGAAATGTACGTTCAAATCGAATATTGAATGTTATATATTTTAAATTGAATGAAAACTGACTGAAACAGTCGAATGGGCCTACGAAACCTATCCCATTGTGTTCAGAATGGGGGTAAAACGCTAGGGATGATAGTCGTTGGGTTTGGATTGGAGTTAGTATGGGGCAAGGGGTATTTTTGGATTTTAAAATTAAATAATTATAAAAAAAAGGGCCGACCAATCATATTCCTTCTTTCCTTTTCTCTCTCCCCGACTCAATACCTGGCGCACGACGGAAACTGTTCTTCACCTTCTCTCCTCTTTTTCTTCTAATCCGCTAAATGAAATCCACCACCACAGTTATGGTTTTTGTAGTACTTCTCATGATCTTCACATCCATATAAGGTTTGATAATTTTCGTTGAGCGTGGAGGGAGAATTGCGCCTCCAAAGTTCAGAAGTTCCTCCCGCCATTTCTCGCGCCTGCCGCCACCGAACTGGGGCCCACCTCCGGGGAACCAGCGCCCCACCTCCCCTTTCGACCTCGCGCAACCCGATCGTGAAACCGTTACTCCGTTTGATCGCAAATTCAAAACCTAGTTTTGAGCGATTTCTGAAAGGTACGGCTTTGGCCATTTTGAAATGATTTTCACATTTAAAAGCATTGCGAACTTTGAAAAATCATATCTTTATCATACGATGAAGAAATTCAGTGAAACAAGAGACAGTGGACTCGTGTGGACGCCTTCTACATTTTAGAAGAGACCACATATTTTTCTGAGCCTTCTGCTATTTTTGGTGGAGTGGAACCCAATGTGAGATTTCTAATTTATAAAAGATATGGAAAACGACGATGTATAAATTATATAGTTGATGTATGAGTTATATAAGCGTTGTACACCTCTTGTATAAGCGTTGTATAAGTTGTACGTTCGATGTATAAGTTATATATGCGTTGTAAAAATTATATATGTGTTGAAATAGAAGTGAAATGCTATATATATATATATACGCCCCTCGTCCACAAACCATGGACGATATTTATTGGTTGTGATTGGTGTGAAAATTGATTGATAGCGAATGGTTGATTGGAATTGTTTGTGGTTGATATTGATTGATTATGGTTGAAAAATACCCGTTTGTGGTTGAGAAATATTTGGTTGAAACCACATAGGATTAGTTTGTGGAAATGAAATAAATATACATGCCGCCTGCGTGCGAACTAGATGCATGAATCACCATTGTCAAAAACCGCGAGGTTTTAAGGTAGAGCGAGGAGCCGTACTAGGGACGGTCCCGGTTTTAACTACCCTGCCGTTATGCTGCCGAAATTTTGAATAATATTCATGTGTTAGAATTATTTTCCTGTGTTGAAATTATATTCGTCTATTGAATAGAAAACCTTCATGTGTTGAATAGAAATTCATTCGTTGAATCATATTCATGTGTTGAATGGTATTCGTGTTGTGAATAAATTGTTTTAACAATAAAAATCACATTTTTACTCTATATATACAAACTATAGAAAACCTTCATGTGTTGAATCGATATTCATTCGTTGAATTGAAATTCATGTGTTGGAGGGTATTCGTGTTTTAAATATAAAAATCACCTTTTTATCGATTTATACAAACTATAGAAAACCTTCATGTGTTGAATCGATATTCATTCGTTGAATTGAAATTCATGTGTTGAATGGTATTCGTGTTTTAAATATAAAAATCACCTTTTGATCTATTTATATAAACTATAGAAAACCTTCATGTGTTGAATCGAAATTCATTCGTTGAATTGAAATTCATGTGTTGAATGGTATTCATATTTTGAAAGAAAACGTTTTATAATAAAAATCCCATTTTTAACATCAATATGAAATGTATAAAATAATCTTGTTTTGAAATAAATTGTTTTATAATAAAAATCCTATTTTTATCACCTATATTAACTATATAAAATAGTCGTGTTTTGAAATAAATTGTTTTACATTAAAAATCACATTTTTATTATATATATGAATTGTTAAAAATAGTGAAGTGTTGAAATAGAAGACAGTTGGATAAAAATATAATTTTTATCAAATGTATGAAAAGAATATAGCTTTGAAATCGAAGGATCGATATATATATATATATATATATAGAATTGAAATATATCAAAAAACGAAGCTGCAGTTCGTACTTTGAAAACGTGATTTCAAACGATTAGCGTGGGAGATCCGACCATCGGATTTTCCTGAAATCGCAACCGTTGGGTTCGCTTTGGAAATATCTTCCCAACGACACCAACTTTGTAAAAATCCAACGATTGGATTGTCTGGAATGTTTAATTCAAATCTGAAGAAAAACAGCACCAGAATTGATTATATTTATATATATATATAAATATAATTATATTTAATCGAATAACGGCGCTGCAGTTCGTATTTTGAAATCGAAACTTCAAACGATTATACCGGGAGATCCGACCGTCGAATTTTCCCGAAACTGGAACCGTTGGATTCGTTTTGAAAAGATCTTTCTAATGATGTAAATTTTTTGAAGATCCAACGGTTAGATTTTCAGATATGTGTGAATCAAATCTGAAGAAAAACAGCGCCACGACCGATTTATGGCCCGAAGCGTCGTTTTGAATAAATTGGCTATTTTAAAATAAATAAAAATAGCGATAAATCGTTATAAAATATTATAAACAATATGGATGTGAAATTTAGAAACTAACTGAAGTTTGGCTAAGTCGAATGGTTTCTTGGATATTGATCTGATGTTGGTTTCGGCCTTCGGGGTTAATATTTGGGAAATCGTTCTCTTACTGATTGACGGTTAGCGACTAATGAATTGAAATGATGCGTATGTATGTTAGTGTTGCACATGTTTATTATATACGCGAGTTGCTCAGAAAGACGGGGTTTATCCCATTCTGAATAACTGAATCGACGATAAGAAATCGAAGATGAAGACGGTGGTCGAAGACCGGAGATCTTCACCTTGTTTGGATGGTAACCGAGGTCCTGATTGGGACGCATCCCGAAATATGGATAATGGGTGGTGATCGTCCAGACGTACGTGGTGATTGATGGGTTTGCGAGGTATATAGTGCCTCCGGTTTCGTTCAGACCTAGAACGGACTTGCAAATGGATAGTGTGTCTGACATTGGAATTTATTCTGTGTGATTGATAGCTATCAGTTGCACGGTGTGAATTGCCTGTGTGGCATGCTAAGATGCAGTGATCAGGGCTTCTGTTGAAAAGCAAAGTCTTGTGGTGATGATCAAAGCACCGCCTGTGTGGCGTAGCTTTGTGTATAACGTGAAATCGCGAGCCTCACACCCCGGTATGAACCAGAAACGGGAGCAGGACCTTAAGGAGGGCATGCGTTTCCTTCTAGCTAGGAGTGGCGTCATGGTTTTACACGCCCTGACGAGTTTGACTTATGTGGTTGTTGCTGGTGCGAGGCGCCTCAGTTAGATTGGACGATCCGGGTCCGATGGAGTCATTCGTTGGCTCATTTACGCCCCAAAGGGCGGGGAAACGTATTGTTCAGGCATAATAATTCACCTCGGTGGACCGACCCTGACGATCCAAGGCTTGCCTGCGCGCTCGCCTGAGACATGGGCTAGATTGTCTCGAATTCGGTAAGGACTATCTTTTGCCTTGGTTCATGACGGAAATCCAATTTCCAAATACGACACCGTGCGGTTTTGGTTGTATATACATATGGCGACATGATATATGGTACCCATGCCGTCTATGATTGATAGTTATGATGTGAAATTGTTTTTGAAACATATAAACACTAGTAATAATATCAAATGCTTTTGTTTTATTCGTATCAAGCATATTTTGGCTATTATAAGGTAAAACTCTATCCTCCGGTTTGCGTTGCATTGTGTGATGGGAACTGAGTCTTATAATGGCTTCATTTTTATAAAAAGCATTGCGATGTTTGAAAGAAAGAGTTGTTTTTAAAGCACTGGCAATCCAATGGAGTAAACATGTTCCATGAAAGTGGCGTGGTCCTGTGATTAGCCATATTTTAAATGTGTTGAGTAGATTTCTCATACCAGTCCTATGACTGACTCGTAGTTTGTTTCACTTTCAAACTCGGGTGCCCCTTTTTCTACACGGGCAGCCTTGTATTCAGGTTTAGCTGGCTCTTTCTGGATAGCTGGAGCTGAGGGTGGATTCTATCATTTATCTATTTTATGCTGTTCAGCTCCTATTGTACATATTATGTTTGTTTTCCGCTGTAGACATTTATGTATAGCTGAACTGTATTTGTACTAAGTATGATCCTGTATACTGTGTAACTCTGATGATTACGTTTATCCAGTATATTCTATTGTGCATTATCTGGTGTATTTATTTTATTTCTGTTCTGCTGTTATCTGTTTATGTGTTATATTCCAAGGATTACCTTTGCCGCCGTTAGTATGGGGTTTGGGGTCGTCTCAATTCGAGACATATGATGGGAAATCCAAACACACTAAATAATATAATCTATAAAGATGGAGGAATGGTCAATTTTGGTGACAACTCGAAAGGATATGTGATTGGCATTGATAAGGTCAGTAATTCTAAAACTCCTACTGTTTTTGATGTTTTATTATTTAAGAATTTGAAACATAACCTGCTTAGTATATGTCAATTATGTGATAAAGGAAATAAAATTGATTTTGAAAAAGATACGTTTTTCATCAAAGATTATAATTCAACCATAATTTTTAAAGGAATTAGAAAGAAAAATATTTACATTTTAAGCGTGAAAAATTCAAATGTTAACTTATGTCCTTTGGTCAACAAAAGTGATCCTTGGATTTGGCATAAAAGATTTGGTCATTTAAATTATAAACATCTATCTGGAATTTCTAAATTAGATTTAATAAGAGGGCTTCCTAAAATGAATTTTAAATTACATAATTTATGTGATGCTTGTCAATTAGGAAAATCAAGAAAACTTCATTTAAATTAAAAGATGAGATTTCCACTTCGTATCCATTTCAATTACTTCACATGTATTTATTTGGTTCTTCTTTAACACAATCAATATATCTTATCAAGTATGTTTTCATAATTGTTGATGATTTCTCTAGATTTACTTGGACTCTTTTTCTCAAACATAAAAGTGATGCTTTTGATTTATTGAAAACTTTTGCAAAAAGGATTCAAAATCTATTATCTTTAAAAATTGAAACTAAACGTAGTGATCATGGCGGAGAATTTGAAAATGAAGATATTGAGAATTTCTTTGATAAAAAGGGAATTACTCATAATTTCTCTATTTCGAGTACTCCTCAACAAAACGGAGTACTTCAGCGTAAAAGTAGAATGATCCGAGAGTGTGCAAGAACTATGCTTTCTGATAGTAATTTACCAAGAATTTTTTTGGGCTGAAGTAGTTGCTACAGCTTGTTATATTTTAAATAGAATTTTAATTAGACAATAACCAAAAAAACTCCTTGCGAATTTCTTTACATTAAGAAACCATAGGTATCTTATTTTAGAATTTTTGGAAGTGAATGTTTTATTTTAAATACTAAAGAAAATTTAGATAAATTTGATTCCAAATCAGATAGAGGAATTTTTATTGGACACTCAAATAGAAGTAAAGCATATAGAGTTTTTTATGTAAAAACTAATACCATTGAAGAAACTTTAAATGTATCTTCTGATGAAAATTATAAGGATTTAAACAAAAACATAATGAAGATGAATGTGATAATGAATTAAATGAAATAAATAGCAAAATTATTCAACCCAATAAAAGAATTAGACTTCTAGGAGATCATCGTATACAAAAGTATACTTGAAGATATTGAATTTGTAGTTAGAACTAGAAATCAATTAAATAACATGAGCAATGTTGCTTTTATATTAAATATAAAACCTAAAAAATCAAAGGAAGCATCATCTGATGATTCATGGATAATTGTCATCAATTCACTAGAAATGATGTATGGGGACTTGTTCCTAGACCATAGGATAAAACTATAATAGAAAATAAATGGGTTTATAAAAATAAGATGAACGAATTCGATGAGGTCATTTGAAATAAAGCATGAGTAATTGCACAAGGATATTGTCAAGAAAAAGGAATGGATTACAACGAAACCTTTGCCCATGTAGCAAGATTAAAGGCTATTAGAATTCTACTTGCTTTTGCTAATTATAATAATTTCAAACTATTTCAAATGGATGTAAAAATTTCTCTTATAATGGATTGGTCAAAGAGGATGTTTATTTTGAACAACCTTAATTATTCGAAGATGAAAAGTTTCCAAACCGTGTTTATAAGAAAGCTTTATATGGATTAAAATAAGCTTTTAGAGCCTGCTATGATAGACTAGTAACTTATTTGTTACAATCAATATTTGAAATTGGTAAAGTAGATAATACTCTATATATTAAAAGAAGCGAAAATGATATTCAACTAGTCCAAATCTATGTGGACGATATCATTTTTGGATTAACAAATAATAAAATGAATCAAGAATTTTCTGAAATCAAGATGAAAGAATTTTAAATGAGTCATATGGAGAACTCACTTTCTTTTAAGTATACAAATAAGATAATTAGATAATGGAATATTTATTAATCAAGAAAAATATGCTAGGGATTTAATTAATAAATTTAACATGGTTAATACTAAAGGAAAACCCACACCCATGGCAATCAATGAAGCCTTAAGTAAAGACGACTCTTTAAAAGATGTAGACCAGAAATTATATAGGGGTATGATAGGTTCTATATTATATATAATTATGAATAGACAAGAAATAATGCATAGCGTTTGTTTCTGCAAAAGATATCAATCACAACCTAAGGAAACTCACTTAAAACACGTTAAACGTATTCTACGATATGTCAAACGTACATTAGACTTTGATTCAATTTATCCTAAAAATGATTTAGTCAATTTAATTTCATATTATAATGCTGACTATGTTGCTTGCAAATGAGACCGAAAAAGTGCAAGTGGAACTTGTCACTTTTGGGTCATTCTCTGGTTTCTTCATTTAGTAAAAGGCAAAATACCGTTCCCATTTTTTAACAAAGAAAGATAAATATATAAATACCAAAAAGAAGATAATAACCAATCTCCGATGGCTAACAAAAACGGACTACCGGAAGAAATGGTAGGCCTAATGAAAAAAGGAACAATTCTACACCCCAAAACTAAGAAACTCATACAATACAACCCCATACACACAAGGTAAACCAGCAGTAATGCAAAGGGCTCTAGTCTGCCAGCAGCAGGGGTCGCTAATAGAGGAGAACCTAAAAGAGCTCTTGATCAACATAGCGGGAGCCAAAGAAGGGAAAAGATCAACCCAGTAAAGGACAGCTAGGTCCGAGCCTGTAACAGCCCGCATTTTATGTATCGGAAGATCGTAATTTTTTTTTTAAATTTCTTGAGGGTTGGATCATTCTCATCTTTTAATATGTTGCTTATGGAGATGTGAGACATGTCCATAATTTTTACCGATCTTGTTTGTGACCATTTTCCCCTGTTAGTCTTGTACAGGGCATAACTTTTGACTCAGGTCAAATCAGAGGGTGAGACCTGTGCCATTGGAAAGGAATTGATGATTGCCTTTTCGTAGAGTGGTTACATTAAAGATTTGGCTCAGCGGTTTGGGAGAAATCATTGTTTTAAGGTTTTTCAGTGGGTTGTTCAGGTTTGGAGAGCCTAATGGGCTGAATTAGGGAGGCCCATTAGTGGGCTGGTGAAATCCTATAAATAGGGGGTGAGAGTGGAGGGAAAGGTTTACTTTCCCATTCTCTCATTTGGAGGCATTGATCTCCTTCTTCCTCTAACACCTTTCCACCATTGAAAATCCAAATCAAAGGAGGGAAATCGTAGATCTACACCATTGGAGGCTAGATCTACATCATTTCAAAGGCTAATTCATCAGATTGAGGAGTTTGATTCAAATTGCTAGCTATCCGGATTCATAATTCTATCATTTCAGCTTGTATTCGAGAATTGGTGAGTGGATTACGTCTCTCACATAGATTCAACAAAATGTATGAGTAGTAGATCATGTTTTTCATCAAATTCAAGTGTTTTTCCTTAGATCTAATCATTAGTAAGTTCATTTTCATATAGATCACCCTATGATCCGATTAAGCAAGTTTAAATAGGTAATTTCTATGATATTTCATACTAATGTGCAAGTTAGATCCATGGTTTTTGTTCATATGCATATTTGTGGTGATTTTGGTGAATTTGACATTATCATTGTAGAATCGTCATGTTGATGATATTGTTGATTTCATAACATGCTTGTAATCCTTTTTGATGAATTGGATGAGTTAATTTCGTCGGATTGATCGTTTGGCGAAGTTTTGGTCGAAATCGGAGTTAAATTGCGATATGCAGGTTTTGGATCGACCATAAGTTGGATCGGCCATAAGTTGGATCGGATAGAAGTTGGATCGAACAGAAGTTGGATCGAACAGAAGTTGGATCGGACTGAAGTCGGATTGGACCGAAATTGGATCGGACCGAAGTTGGATCAGACCAAAGTTGGATCGGGCATTACTGGATCGGGCTATTTTGGTCAGCCATTTCTGGTCAGCCATTTTTGCCATTTCTGGCCGACACTTCCGGTGATGATGTGACTTCAAAGTGAGTTCAATTGGGAAGTTAGGAAGTGTCGAAAAGTGTTTGTTGCTCATTGTATGTAGCAAATGGGAAGACAACTCAAGGATGTATTGAGTTCGTGTGAAGTGACAGGTATAAGTTGTCTTGAGCTAATTAATAGTCGTAATTGATAACGACTAGAGAGACGAAGGCCGAGGAATTTTCATTGTCGTGGGATCTAGAGGACTCAAAGCAGAGGTACAATTGAAGAACAATTGTAGGCCGAGTGCCTTAGGCGTCATGTATGGCCTAGACACGTGTTGCGTATATCGTGTAGCATGTGTTGAGTATAGCATGTGGAGTTTTGCTAGAACCGGGGCGTCGTGTGTGGTCCTTGACAATTTACGGCAAATTATTAGCCAGTCATACGATAACAAAGTTTCCAAAGCAAGGTTGGCAGTGATAGCCAGAGTCAGTCATGGACGTTTGAACGCATGTTGTGATCATGATTGAGTTGCTTTGTCATTTATGAATGGATGCTTTAATTGCCATGACTGAATTGTTAATCCTTTGGGTGTATGGATTGTAAATGCTATCATTGTCATGTAATGGAGAAGGAAATTGAGAGTTCTTCTCTGAAGCTGGGTAGATTTGTTGATTATTTACCCATTCTCATATACTTTATTGATGAAGTTTGTTAGCTGTTTTATCGCTCACTAAGACTGTTGTTTGACTCAAGGTTTTATGTTTCCTCTTATTACCTTGGGCTGTTCATCCGGTTGTGGACAGGCATACTGAGTAACAGGTGGCAGGTATTGCTTTAGTGAGGACGTTGATGTTGATCGATGGCGAGAAGGAGGCTCATGTACCAGTTCTATTGCTATCTAGTATTTGTTTTCGTTTTTTGCTATTTCTCTGAGTGTTGTAATGAGGCAAATTGTACAAACACTACTATTGTTATCCACGTGTATGGGAAATACTTTCTAGTTGTCATGAAAGTTTAGTGTTTTCTACTTCAATATCACTACCTGTTGTGTTTGTTCTATTATATCATATCCTTGCGCTGTGAGTTTACAACAGGTTTCGCTTGTGTTACCTACTTTGATGATCGTCTATAGCTAGTGTGCACACATTTCGGCGCATTATTCCTCTTGTTTAGTGTAGGGGTTATGGGTCGTCGTCACATTTGGTATCAGAGCTCTGGTCTACTATTTTGGCCAAAGTTCGAAGACATAATTACGTATGAGAGACGTACTTGTAGATTTTAGTTGGATGCTTACTATACATAGTAGCATATATAGTAGTAACGGTTGTTTTCCTTTAGTAGTTTTTCTTGAAAGTGGCTAATTATTCTAAACTGCAGATTTAGAATGAGTAGACGAGAAACAAGACATGCTTATAGGGGAGCCAATACTGGAGGGGGAAATAGTGGCGAACCTAATTACCCGGCCATGTTGGAAGCCATGGCAGAAGCAATTATGCGAAGGGTACCTACTCCAGTGGCAGCAATGGTAGATGTTGGTGTACGAGTTCCTAGAGTAGTAGATTTTGCAAAGCTATGCAAGGACTTTACATCTCTAAGGGGAAAAACATTCAAGGTAACTGAACCAGCTGAAGAGGTTCAGAGGTGGATGGATTTATGTGTCCAATTCTTTAGAGACTTGGGTATTGAGGATGCAATAAAGAGAAAGCTTGCATCGAGGCAACTGCAGGGCAGGGCTATGGAATGGTGGAATTCTGTTACATTCGAGACTCCAAAGGAGGAATTTTTTTGGAAGCAATTCCACGTTAAGTTTGAAGCAAAGTTTATCTCCACAGCTCAGAAATCTGCTTTATTCAAGAAGTTCATAGAGCTAAAACAGAATCGTCGTCCTGTGCTTGACTATATTTCTGATTTCGAAGCCTTGTCTAGATATGCTCATTAATACATTAATACACCCTATCAGAAGAACGAGAAATTTTTCTTGGGTTTGGATGCTGATATTGGAAAGCCGTTAGTGGACCATCTTGACGATTCATTTGAGAAGATTGTGGAAAAAGCTATTCGTCATGAGAGCATGTTTCTAAAGAAGCAAATGTAGTTGTGGCACCTAAGGAGGAACAGAAGCCGCAACAGGGTAGTACTAATAAGAAAAGGAAGCAATAACAACAAAAAGGAAAGTATGTACAAAAGAAGCAGAAGGGAGAAGTGACTTGCTTCAATTATTTGTAGAAGGGTCATTTTGCTAGTGAATGCAAGAATCCTAAAGCTGAGAAGAAGTGCTTCAAGTGTGGGAATCCAGGACATGAGAAGAAAGATTATCCAGAATCAGCCAAAAGGGAATCAAGCGGTTAAGGCTTATGCTTTAGGGGCATACCATCATCCTCGAGGGCTCTTTCTACTGAGGAGAAGGGAAAGGGTGTCGTGATGCAAGGTACTCTTTCTATTCATGGTGTTTCAGTTCGAGTTTTGTTTGATACTGGAGCATCTCATTCATTCATTTGCAATGAGCTTGTGTGCCGCTTAGGTTTGGAACCCGAGATATGTGATAGACCTTTCGTGGTAACTAATCCAAGTGGGGGTTCATCAAATATTTGCATGATTTGCCGAGGTCTAGTGTTGTCGAGTCATGGTTGCTCTTTTGTGTGTGGTTGCTTTGTTCTTAACTTCGTTGGGTTTGGGATCATTTTGGGCATAGATTGGCTCAAGAGGTATGCAACAAGGGTGAATTGCGAGAAACTAGAGGTGAGAGTCGGGGATGTGGAAGGGCGAAAGGTGTTGATAAAGTGTAGATTAATTGATTATATATTTACCCATTCTCATATACTTTATTGATGAAGTTTGTTAGCTATTTTATCGCTCACTAAGACTGTTATCTGACTCAAGGTTTTATGTTTCCTCTTATTACCTTAGGCTGTTCATCCGTTGTGGATAGGCAGACTGAGTAACAGGTCGCAGATATTGCTTTATTTAGGATGACGATGCCGATCGATGGCCAGCAGGAGGCTCACATACCAGTTCTATTACTATCTAGTATTTGTTTCCGCTGTTTGCTATTTCTTTCAGTGTTGTAGTGAGGAAAATTGTACAAACACTACTGTTGTTATCCACGTGTATAGGAAATTCTTTCTAGTTGTCATAAAAGTTTAGTGTTTTCTACTTCACTATCACTACCTATTGTATATGTTCTATTATATTTTATCCTTGCGTTGTGAGTTTATGATAGGTTCCGCTTGTGTTACCTACTATGATGATCATCCATAGCTGTCGTGCACACCTTTCAGCGCATTATTCCTCTTGTTTAGTGCAGGGGTTATGGGGGGTCGTCACAGAGCCAAACCCGAGCATCATAACACCAAAGAAGCCCTCAAAGTGAAAGAACATGTTGAGCCTTCTCTTACATATAAATCCAAAACCTGCACAAAAACGAAAAAAATCAAAGGGAAAGGGTGGATGGAATGGATAAGGAACCCACTCCGGTAATAGCGCACACACCAACACCGACCCGAAAGATCAAACCACATCGGCTCTTAGCGAAGGCCCCACGAAGACATCAAAGAGGTGAGCCAACCTACTAGATCGCGAGTGAAAAGAACCTTTGAATGGTCTACCACGAAAAGCAAGAGAGACGTCATTCTTCACACAATGGATAATGGTGGACGAGTTTATAGGAACCTCATCAAAAGCGGTTTTGTTCCTTGCACACCAAATTTGCCAAATGACCGGGCAAGGAACAAGGGGAACACGATAGACCGAAACGATTGACTACAATTACCAACTCACTATTGGTGTAGTAAATTGATAATGTTGTTGGTGTTACCACGGAGACTAACCTGGTTTCCGAAGTAAGACCAGAGTGCTCTAGAAATAGAGTCGACAAAGGAAAGGTAACCGGAAGATTCCACGTCTCTTGATTTGCAACACCTACAACGAGACACGATTGGGATACCGATCCTATGTAGGTTCTTATCAAGTGGTAAACCATCATGAAGAGTTTTCCATATAAGGATAGATACCTTGGGTGGAGTGCGGAAGTCCCAGATGAAGCCAAAACTCGAAAGTCTTGGACCAGGGGTTCATGCTGAATCCCAAGCAACCTTAATGGGAAAGGGGGATCCAGTCCAGTCTACCCTAACTCCATTAGCATCAAAGTAGACCTTAACCGACCGAATCTATTTCTACGTCTCACTTGTGTAAGATGGGGTTTCAGAGTAGTTCACAGGAAAAAGACGACGGTATTTAGAATGAAGAAACGATGCCCAAAGGGAATCGTTGGCATGAAGCCGAACCCAGTGCTTATAGGCATACGCGGTGCAAACAGCTTTCGGGTTACAAAGTCCAAGACCGCCCTAGCACCTGGGATAGAAAAAGACATCCCAAAATACCCAATGGTGATGATGATTCCTATCCTTGTCCCCCAAGAGGAAGGACGATGCTAAGGAGCAGAAAGAGCGGAAAAGGAGGCAGTTGGAGTTATGGATGCAAAAACATGAGATCCAATGGAATCAATCACTACCTGATAAGAACAAGCCTACCTGCTTGAGAAAGGAGAGAAGCATTCCATTGGAGAATTTTTCCCCTAGCCTTATCAGTTAGGGGATCGAAAATCGCGTTAAGCTTGCGACCTCTATAAAGCACAATGCCAAGAAATGGCAAAGGAAGAAAGGCAATTGCGAAGCCAGTGAAGGTTTGAACCTAAGACACCTATCCGGAGCTATGGATCTGGGCGGTATGAAGCAACTCTTTGCAGAGTTGATGAGTTTCCCAGAGCAACTTTCATAAAGGTGAAGGAAGGAGATAAGAAGGTGAATGGATCGACGGTTACCACTTGAAAAGATGATGACATCATCTCCAAAGGAAAGAGACGAGATAATTAGGCATCCAGAAGGGGTCCTAAAGCAATGGATCTGGCCAGCGATAGTTAAGGAGTGGACTCCTCTGACAAAAGCCTCTGCAACAATCACAAATAAGGTCGGAGAGAGAGGATCTCCTTGACGAAGTCCCCTGCCAAATTGGAATAATTAAACCTATGGCCGCTCCGTTAATCAAAACGGTGAACCAGCAGTTAGAAATGAGCCTCCATACAAGGTATATAAGAGGTTCAGGGAAGCCGAAGGCTCAAAGAACTTTAATGATGAAATACCAAGACATGCAATCGTACGCCTTCGCTATGTCTAGCTTTATCACCATACTGAGGCACCTAACCTTACGATCGATTTGGGAAATGAGTTCTTGAGCAAAAAGGAAATTATATGTAATAAGACGTCCTTTGAGAAAGCTATCTTGGGAAAGGGATATACTACGGTCAAGAAAAGGTGCTAGCTGGGAGGTCAACACCTTGAAATAATCTTGTTCGAGAAGTTGCACAGATTAATCAGTCTAAAGTCGCAGCAAGCGCGAGGAAGCTCAAGTTTTGGAATGAGGATAAGATTAGTGGACGTCCAGCTCTGTGGGAGCGAGCCTCCAATGAAGAAGGACAGAATGGCTAAGCAGTGATCAACTTTGATGATCGGCTTGACTCCTCGATTAAAAAATACCGCTGAATCCAATCATACCGCTCGAGCTATCTTTTCTAAGGGAAAAGATACAAGAACGAGTTTCTTTGGTAGGGGAAGGGATGGAAGAGTCTGGCTGATTCTAATGAATCTATCAACGGGGGAATCGTAACGACTCGGATTTTTCATCATTTAATTGTGAACATTTGAAATAGCTTTTAACTATTGAATAAGAAATATAATTAGGTTTTAATAACGAGTTTATCAATTTAATAATCAAAAATACGATTTGATTTTTGAATATATCGAACTATTATAATACGAAAATGACCAATAATCGAATTCGAAGTTAAAACAGAATCGAAACGATTCAGATGATCAATATAAACTTTATTTGAATATAAACAATAATAATAATTTATTATCGAGGAATTGATTGTTTTTGAATTTAATTATATTATATCGATTTAATAAGGAACTTAAGGATAGTCAATTCTCAAACTCTGATTTCAACAAAATAATTTTATTAAATCCATAATAGTTAATTATGCTCAAATTTCATGTTCATGTTAATCGGAGATTATATGTGATCGTGTGAAATTTAAATGCGTATCGATTTATGTTGAGAATTAAAAAGTAATTTTTACAAATGGTCTCGGAATTCGATGAAAGCAGTTCCATCGTGTCCAGAATATTAAGTTATGGAAGGATATTAAGTTCCATCGCGATCGGAGCTTGTATGTGTCGTTTAAGCATGAAACTTTTGGCGTAAGTTTTATAAGAATATTAAAATAATAAATCGATTAGCATCTTGGACGCACTACCTTCACTTAGCTTCTTAAGCACATCAACTCCTACTATAAATAACCTAGCCATTCCTCTCAATTCCTATTTTTCCGTTCGATTCCAATTAAATCAAAATCGAAGCCGTCTACCTCCATTTCCGATCCTTCAAATTTTACATAACATCGAGTTTGAAATTAACTCAGTAAAAATCAAAACCATTTCTCTTCTTCATTTCCTTCCTTTCATTCATCCCTACCGAATGATAAAAAATACCACTTTCCTTTTTCGATTTCAGTGATTCGAAATTTATTCAAAAAAAAATGAAGATTTTACTACTTAAGCATCGAATTGTTTTTCACGCCTGGAAGGTCGTGACTTTAAGTCTGTGGGGTTCTACTAGGAACCCGTGGGCTTAGCGTTGATTGGCATTGGCGATTTCAGTAGTCGGAGGGTTTATCGATGGTGCAGCAACGTTCAGGGGATAGAGCGACACAATGTGGCGAAGTTTGGAGCAATAAAGGGATAATTTCTGTCGAAACCTTCACAATAACAGCATAAAGTACTGGAGGTCACGATTTCCAGATTGTGTTCGAACGTGGGGTTGTTATGCCGGTAGATGGAGGGTTGATGATGAATAGTTTGTTAAAATCGGGAGGTGAGCACGAGATGGAAAATTGAAGTACGATAATGGTGCTTGCCTGGAGTGGTTTCAAAATGGTAGAACAGGGAAGAAGTGTGTTAAGTAGGTGATTAGAGGCTTAAACATGCATTAAGGAAATTAAAGGTAAATTAGTTTAAACATAATTAGTGGCTAAAATTTTACTTTATATTTTACATCGTTCGATTGCTTATTTAATGAATTTCTAATTCAAACAAATTCATATTCGAATGTTGTCAGTATTAGTTGAGCTCATATCAATTTAATCTTCGCGATGGGATTCATTTCAAAGTTTTTGGAGTCAACTGGAATAAGCTATGGAATTTTAATTTGAATCGAGTATCATCCAATTTAAGTTAAAATTGCATCAGATTGCAGATTAAATCAAGATGAGTAAACTCACTCTCTGGTTCATTTATAATTTATTATAAACGAATTTATATTTGGTATTTAATTTTTTATATGCTGGTTATAGGCTTTTTGGATCCATTGAATAATTGTTGATGAATTGTGGCTATTATATATGTATGTATATAATAGTTATATTTAGGCTTGGTGGTTATGGCTATACATATATATACATACATATATATATATATGTATTAGTTATTTAGGCTTGCTGATTGGATATTGATATTTCCCGCACTACCATTAGCGGATGGCCCTATGCGCCACACAATATATATAGTGGATGACCTTTTGTATCCCGATATCCTGCCTTGAAGAAGGTTTGGTATTTTTTATATTGGCAAATACCTGTGGTTGTAGGAAAACAGGTTGGAGGGATCCAACAGATTCCTCAAAATTTATTATAGTTTGTTTTCATATATATTATAACATGTGTTGTGTTAGAAAACCTATCATTGGTGATTTTGTGTGATTTGGATGTCACTGGCCCTAAATATTCATGTTTAAAAATATCATGAAAAGTGATCTTAATATTTTATAAGATTTTAAAAAAAAAAATAGAAATTGAACTTTGAATGGGCTAGGAAAAATAAACTTGTTCTAAATTATAAAAACAAGTAGTTGAATTTATAAACGATGTTTATAAATGAAGTGAAATAAAATATCATTTGATAATTTGGGAATCATTTAAAAAAAGGGAAACGATGAAATTTATTCTGATGTTTGGAATGTAGATTGAATTGAAATAAATCCATAAGGATTTATGATTAGAATTCGACTACGTCAAATTTATAAAAATTAATTGTTTCCAGAAACTATATTGGAATTAAATAGAAACTAAAAATTCGAAATTTAATACGAAAATAGATTTTATATATAAGTTTCTATAATAAAATAAAATGGGAATCAAGTTTCAAATGGATTCTTAAAATGGAAGTTTGTTTTAATATATAAAATACGAAAGTTAAATTATAAAAAATGTTTATAAATGTGATATTTTATCAGATAATTTGGAAATAGATTTTCCAAATGTAAGAAATGGCATTTGAAACCCTGTTTCAATTGAGATAGGCAATGAGATTTGTATGATGTTGTAAGTAATATTGGTTTTTGAATTATGAACTTTTATCTGTCTCAATAGGTACCCCAACTTGAACGACTTCACTATCTATCTCAAGTTATTTTTACAAAATAATTTATGTCCAAGGAAATTGGCCTTCAATATAGAAATTGAGTTGTGAATAATTGATAACCGAGTTATGAATTTTGAATAAAGTAATCAATGATTTTGGAAAATCGAAATGTTTAAGTTAAGTTTGGGAAACTGGTGTAATTTATTTTAAAATATTGAAGAATAGAATTGAAATGATTTAGTAAACAAAGTTTAAATGTTTATATTTAAATTTGATTAAAATGAGCTTGCGACGGCGCGGTAGTTCGTATTTTGACGTTTCGAACTTCAATCAAGTATATGGAACTCAATGTAAGTCAAAATTCTTTGAAACAAGAATCATCTGAATCTATTGAATAATAATTTTCTAATGAAATAGAAAATTCTTGATTTCATCTTGTAGATTTTGAGTTAAGTCAAAATAAAATTTTCACAAAAAACACTGTTATAATCATTTATAAACCATAACGATTTATTAAATAATATAAAAGGATTTTTAGTGAATAAAACGAAATTCTTCATTAGTAAATTCAGACTTGAGTGATATAATAAATATAAACTCAAGTGGGATAACTGGATTGATTTTTAAAACAAAAATCTGATTTTTAATTATCGAATGAAGTTAACTAATTAGAAATCAATTGGTTAAAGGTATTTTTAGATCGAACTTAACTAAATTAGATTTGTGAAATTAAAATTGAAATCGAATATGAAACTCAAGCTATAAATGGCATGCGATTGCTTTATATGCAAATTAAAAATATATTTGATCATAATACGTTCGAATAAAAAGGGGATTAGGCTAAAGAGATGATTTGAGAATTAATTATCAAATTGAGTTGAAAACGATGTCGAGTTGAAATAAATTGGGAATAATTGAATTGTGGTAAACATGTATTGGATGAAGTAATGGAAGGGATATAAATTGAATGCTCGAAAACCGAATTATGTATTTAATTGAATATGAGTTTTTTTGAGCCTATTTGGCAAGCCGCTTAACCTTTTTATTTTATTTTTGAATGGAAAGGGCCTAGAGAGGCGATTTATAGTTGTACTGATTGAGCTGTACATAGGAGATGTTGGCAAAAAAATGAAAATTTAAGGAGATATAAAAAATTTAAGAAGATTAGTAACTTGAAATCGATTTATCATTTATATAGAAAATTCAATAAGAGAATAAAAATATAACAGAATTTATAAGTGAAAAGGAATTTTATAAAATGAAATCTTGGGAAGAATTGAATTAATGAAATATTAATTAAAAAGGGGATCACTGATTGTTTGCTTCTAAGTAATGTTATTTCCTTTTGGGAATAAGATCTTTGGATGAATGTTTGTTTATTCGATAGTTAAATAACTGACTTGCGAAGTTTTGAATTTAATACCATCGAAGTTAATATGGAGAGACCGATTGGATTTATTATCCGAAAACGACTCCATATTGGCATAAGCGTTGGGAATCGAATTATGCTGAAGACAATTGAAGGCGAAGTAAAATGCAAGGGTTGTTATGTTAATCCAAGGTAGAAATTGCTTAAGATGGATTGATGGGATGGTGCCTTTGGTTTGTCCAGTCCCAGGACAACGTATATGGACGAATATCCGACACAGTATTTTTGGATGGTCACGTACATTGATTTCTTCAAACATACCAAGTTTGGTAACGGAGAAGGAAACTTCTCTTAGCTTAACACCCGTTGTATTTTTGTGGACGTCAATTAGTGATTTGAAGGATCTAACGATGTGGCATTCGAAGTGAATAGTGGCAAGATGTTCTAGAAGGTAATCGTGACTTCAAGCCTCATCAACCAGGAAATGACATAAATTGGGCACGCAAAATGGCTAAGTAGGCCATTCCCATTAAGAGTATTATCACTTGATCTAGAGAAATTCCATTTGCTTCTTATTCTGTGTGACGGCCTGGAATTTCGCTCGATCTGAATCAGTCGTTAAACCGATCTAGACCGTTCGAAACCCCTGATCGTTTTGAGAACAGGACAAAACAGAACGCAGACGGAAGAACATTTCATTGCTATTACAACAATTCCATCAGATACAAGAATATACAGAGTATAAGTGAATAAATATCATTCGATAAATATCAGAGATTACAATAAATTACATAGCAGCGGAAAATAATACAAAAGCACAACTAGAAGTAATACACGGATACAGAGCTTTCCGAGCATCGTTCCAGCTGTAAATCAGGATCCTGTGAATATAAATCTGCAAAACCAAAACTACTAGCTGCCCGTGCGGAAAATAGGGACACCCAGAGTTTAGGTTAAAACAATAAACTCCAGGTCAGTCATGTGACTGGTGTGAGAACTAAAACAGTTATTTAAAGACTTTACTTTAAAAGAGAGTAATTCAAGGGACCACGCCGTATAACACGGAACGGGTTTTCTCCCAAGAATACCAGTGCATAGAATAAACAGCGTAATGCTTTTTCGAAAAATGAAGCTATTATAAGACCCAGGTCCCATCACACAATGCAACGCAAGCCGGAGGATAGGGTTTTCCCTTATAATAGCCAAACATGCTTCGTACGTTTAAAACAAATCATTTGATACTGTTATAAGTGTATAGTGTCAAAACAATTTCAATCATAAATATCAATCCTAGGCGGCATGGGTACCATCTATCATGTCGCCATACTAGGCTCTACAAATAAAACCGAAATATCTCGTATTGGAAATTGGATTTCCGTCATGAGTCGAGGCAAGGGGCAAGCTCCTCTCCGCTTCGAGACACTCTAGCAAATGCCTCAGGACTACACACTCTGGGTAACCCTGGGATCCTCCAAGACCGGTCCTCTCTTACGTTTGAGGATTAATTATTCTTGAACACACGTTTCCCGGCCCTATAGGACCTATAATCGAGGCGCCTCGCATCCAAACCACAAAGGTGAAAAGTATATAAATGTCATGGCTGGTAGGTCACTGATACCACCCATAGCTAGAAAGAAACGTCGTCCACTCCTTGGGTCCTCATCCCGTTTTTGACTCATACCGAGGTGTGAGGCTCGCGAATCCACGCTATTCGCAAAGCTGCCACGTAGGTCGTGCTTTGATCATCAACCACAAGACTTTGCTTTTCAACAGAAGCCTTGATCCATGCAAGTCAGCGTGCCACACAGGCAATTCATGCCATGCGATTGATATCTATCGATATATAACCTCTAAGCTCGTATGTCTCAGAGAAGAGCGTTAAGCAAAAGAATAAATTCTCCGCCGCCAAACAGATATATATTTAACAGAAATCAATCAACACAGAATAAAATCCAATGTCAGACACACAATCCATCAACAAGTTCGTTCTGGGTCTGAACGAAACCAGAGGCACTTTCCTCGCATATCCATCGATCTCCAAGTACGTCTGGACGACCACCAACTGATTCCATCCTCTTGGGTGTACAGCCCAATCAGGATCGTCAGTAATTATCCAAACGATGTGAAGACTTCCGGTCTTCGACCACCGTCTTCATCTTCGACATATCGTCGAATCGGTTATTCAGAATGGGTATAAACCCGGACTTTCCGAACAACCCGCGTATATTAAAAACAAATGTAACACAGACACAACATACGCCTCATTCCAATTCAGCAGCCACTAACCGCAAATTTCATATCCTTAGGGAAAGGTTCCCATTAATTTTATCCAAGATAAATCCTTTAAAATTTATCCTTTAATCTTCCTTTGGATGTCATTTCAAACCAAATTATGGTTTTTCAAACTAGTCGGGGTTAGCGAACCACACCGAAGTAATTATTCATTTTATTTCCCAATCCCAACCTATTCATCCCATGAAGCAAAACTGGTAATACTCCATATCTAACACCACAGTGTTATCGGTAAAATTAATTACCATTTCACGTTCAAATCTAATTAAAGATTTGACTATCGTTTTGGAGCAAAACTGGTGATACTCCATTCTCGCTCACTTGCCAAATTTGATAATTTTCATTATCAATTCCCATTTCAATCTAATTGCAGATTCATTAAAACTCCTTTTTCTGGGTTAAAGAACTAGTGTCATTTAAAACACAGTTCACGACAAACCCAAATCACATTCTATTTATTATCGGGTTAAAGAACAAGTGTCGTTTAAAACACCCTTCACGATAAACCCACAAATCAATTCTATTTAAAACCCATTTCAAATCCAATTTATTTATTTAAAAATAAATGGGTTTTAATTTTAGTTCAAAACTAGTTTATTTCGATAAAAATCTATTTTTATCTTTTCAAATATGGAGTTTTTCATCCCAATTTTTCCCAAATCATTTCTTATGATTTTACACAAATTATTGATATTTTTAATAATTTTATCAAGGCCCGTACAGTCGATTTCCATCAACGACCATCGAACTGCACTTACACCGACCTTTTCCAAATTTGATTTGGACGTATCTCCAAATCCAACCGTTAGATTTCAAATTTCTAATATTTCTTTGAAAGCTCTTTTCGATACGAACCCAACGGTTCCGGTTTTAGGAGAATCTGACGGTCGGATCTCCCGTAATGTCCGTTTGAAATAAATGGTCGAAATTCACGAACTGCCGCGGCGCGGCGCGTTCTATTCAGGCCATTGTATTATATATATAATATATATAATATATATTTCGTCGATTTCTATTTAAAACGAATTATATAAATAGTTTTAAATTCGTTTCAAAACAATTTCAACTTCCATTTCAATTCAAATCAAAATTGAATTTCCTATTATAGATCCTTTTTATTTTCATTTCTATTTGATTTCAATTCAAATCGATTTTAATTCGATTCTAATTCATTTTCTTTTCAATTCAATTCAATTCGAATTCGTTTTCTTTTCAAATTTAATTCGTTTTCTATTCAATTCAAATCAAATTCGTTTTCTATTCAATTCAAATCAAATTCGTTTTCTATTCAAATCAAATTCAATTCGTTTTCTAATTAAATCAAATTCGTTTTCTATTCAAATCAAATTCAATTCGTTTTCTATTCAAATCAAATTCAATTCGAATATAATCGATATAAATATCGTTCGCGTCAAAATAGCGCATCTCTAATCAACACGGCTTTATATTCAACAAATGGATCTATATTTCTTTCAATACACGACTCTATATCTTTGTCAACACACGACTAATCTCAACGAATGAGTACTGTCCACGTGTGACTATTTTTGTTATTTAATATATTTTATAAAAATTATGGTATCTATCGTTTGATTTAAAATCAAACTCCAACCGTAAATTAGTAAGAGAACGATTCCCTAAATATTAACCCCGAAGGCCGAAACCAACATCAGATCAATATCCAGGAGACCACTCATCTTATCTATTTTCCAGTTAATTTCTAATTTCATATATGATAAAGATGTAAATTTTATTGTTAAAATATTTCGTTCAACACATGACTAATCTCAACGGATGAGTACTGTCAACACATGAACCTTTATTTTATATTATTCTTTATTTTCCCGATTGGAATGAGGCCCAATCAATTACCATATAAAGTTAATTATATGGATTCCATACAACACATGTATATAATAGCAATGATAAATAATCAACCATCATCCAAAGTGCACCACACTGTATAAGCATCAAATATAGGTATCTAACGCTTATAACAGCCTGTCGATCCATCGATCGACATACAACTAATTATTGGGATTAGTGTATGCCGTATTTTATCCCAATATCCGTGTGGGGTTTCAAATCAACAAACATATATTTTTATTTGTGCAGTTGGGCGATGTGTAAAATTTATCGTCCCAATCAATGTCCTTCAAATAGGTGTACATAAACAAACCGTCCGGTTTGTAAATGAATATTTATCTATTCCCATTCACGTTAAAAATTATATTTTTAACGACCAAATTATTTTATTCAACCTATGAATATTCTATTCAGTTCATTTATTAAATAAAATGATATCTTTATTTTTCTAACTTATTTTAGAAAATTTTGGCGGCATAACGGCGCGATACTAGAAACGGGACGAGGCCTAGCTTTATCCCCGGTCTAGTGAAGGCCCACGCCATTCACACATCAATCAAATCAATTTCCATTTCACCAAACAATCAAATTCCAATCAAATAATCTAACCAACTACACAACAAAACAATTAAACAAACAAGCCATCCACGGTCTGTGGATGACGGGTGTCGGGTGCTACTAAACACCGTCTGCATCCTAGTGTATATATATATAACTAGAAAAAGAAATTGAAAGGTGAGAAATTCTCACCAATAGCTATCCAATTCCACGACACTTCATTTATAGAAATCTTCATCGTTCTCGCCTTTTTGTCACCTTCGTTTCCCGTATTCTCTACATATGTAAAAATTGAATTTTTACTTTGCTATTCAATATATAAAAATGGAATTTTTACTTCGCTATTCAATATATAAAAATCGAATTTTTACTTCGCTATTCAATATATAAAAATCGAACTTGCTATTCAATATATAAAAATCGAATTTTTACTTCGCTATTCAATATATAAAAATCGAATTTTTACTTCGTTGTTCAATATATAAAAATCGAATTTTTACTTCGTCGTTCAATATATAAAAATCGAATTTTTACTTCGCTATTCAATATATAAAAATCGAATTTTTACTTCGCCATTCAATATATAAAAATCGAATTTTTACTTCGCTATTCAATATATAAAAATCGAATTTTTACTTCGCTATTCAATATATAAAAATCGAATTTTTACTTCGCTATTCAATATATAAAAATCGAATTTTTACTTCAAAGTTATATATAATAATCTAATTCTTATACCGCCTTACCATATATGAAAATCATATTTTCCCTACAAAGAAAAATCTAATCTTTTTAATAAGAAAATCTAACCTTTTTCAACTATAAAAATCCCGCCTTTTCATTTAGAAAAATCTAATTTTTTTTTATCATAGAAAAATCTATAAAAACTGATTTTATATAAATATAAACTGATTTTATTTATGTAAAAACAAAATCAAAAACAAAATCAGAAAGGAAAAAGAAGAAGACTCACTTTGTATTTGATTTCGTCGGAGGGAAGGGGGTCAGAGGAGGGGCTGAAAGGTCGCGGGGTTCTCCGATGGTCGGCGGCGGGTCTTGGGAGGCTGGGCGGCGCGGATCTCCGTGGGGTTGGGGCTTGGGTTTGCCTTCAGGAAAGGGGAAGAGAAGGAGAAGAGGGAGCAGGAGGAAGAGGGAGGAAGAAGGGGAGGGGCGGAGGTCAGAACGGGGCGAGGGCGGCGATCCCCCCTGGTGGCGGCGCCGTCGACGAACGGGAAGGGGGCGCGATTAGGTTTTAAATTTTTTCTTTTTCTTTCTTTTTCTGATGAATCGATTCTGAACGGGGGGGGGGGGCAGAGGGTAATAGGGAGAGGAAGGTTTTATTTTATTTTTTTAATTTCAAAATGTTGACTTTTACATACGACCTCTAAACGAGGCCCACCGCCTGTCGTCCATAGCTAATTACCCCTATTCCGAACACAATGGGATAGGTATCGTAAGCTGATTCGACTGTTTCGATCAGTTTCCGTTGAAATCAACATATAACTCTATATATTGAATTTGAACGCGCTTTTCAATTTACCGGGGTCACATACGAACTCTATAAATCCCAGAAAAATATTTTCTAGCTTCGTATTGACGATACGGTCCTAACAAAACTAGTTTCGTCGAATTCTGAGACCGTTTGAAAAATGGTCATTTTCCAGTTGATTAAAGGGTGTGTTTTCTACAGGTCCCTATTAAGTTTCAAAATTAGGCTCACATCCGGTCATAAACTTAATATAAATTTAGTCCCTGTTTTCATTTTTACGTGTTATCCGTAATATTTGCATACATGTATGCAAATATTATGAGTGAATATTTGCGTACATGTATGCAAATATTTTGAATTTTTGCATACATGTATGCAACTATTCTGATGAATAGTTGCATACATGTATGCAAATATTCTGAACGAATAGTTGCATACATGTATGCAAATATTCAAAAATAGTTGCATACATGTATGCAACTATTTTGAACGAATGTTTGCATACATGTATGCAAATATTCAAAAAATTTGCATGCATGTATGCAACTATTCTGAATGAATATTTGCATACATGTATGCAAATATTTTGAATTTTTGCAAATATTTACATACATGTATGCAACTATTCTGAACGAATATTTGCATACATGTATGCAAATATTCTGAATTTTTGCATACATGTATGTAACTCTTTTGAACGAATATTTGCATACTTGTATGCAAATATTCTGAATTGTTGCATACATGTATGCAAATAACGTTGATGAATTATTGCATAAATATATGCAATTTTTCTATATAGAAAAATAGGAACCTAATTTACAATAAGTTTATGACCGGACCTGAGCCTAATTAAGTTTCAAAATAGGGACCTTAGCCTAATTTCCACTTGATTAAATTCAACTGAAATGGTCAAAACGCGTTTTCCTTTGCCACGCTCACATATTGATTCGAAAAATTATTAAATTTAGAATCTAGCAATAATTTGACATTACGGATCCAACAAAAGCAGTTTCGTCGAAATCCGAGTTCATTTGCAAAATGTCAATTTTTAAGGGCCTGAATTCCATAGCGACTATTCAGAATTTTCAACTGGACATATCTTTTGATTCCCGCTATGAAATTTTGATTTTTCGGATTCGTTGGAAAGATATTATCAATTAGATCCTATTATTTTTGGTTTCACTAAAATCCAGATTGTTTTGCACCCGGTACATTCAATTGAAGTTTGAAATCGAATTATCGAACTACCGCGCCATTTTCAATTCTATTTATAATTATAAATAATTATTTATATTCTAACGACGACGTATATATTATACACGTTCTAAATATATTCAAAATTTTCGTCGATATTATTTAAATTAATTCATTTTAAATATTCAAAATTCGCTAAAATTGCCAAAATAAAAATTTTAAACTGGCCCAGATTTTTGGGTTATTACAATCTCCCCCACTTAAAACTTTTCGTCCCCGAAAAGGAACAAAGCCGAAAGTGGTTTGATTAATCAACTCTACGTTCGATCAGGCTTCCATTCTCTAACTTTTCAGTTTCTGAGAATTTTCAAATTCTTCAAAAATTTGGCTAACACCCTAAATTTTCGAAAAATTTCGCTATAACCTCCCCTGCACCGGGAGCCACAGGAAAATCCCGAAATTGCCATATAGGCCTTCTGATCTCAAAAAGAAAAAGAAAAAGCCAAGCGGCTAGCCAATAGGCTCATAAAATCATCATCACCCAAACGAAACCGTAAATTATATAGTAAACATGTACCTATTTGTCGGGCAAACAAATTTTATTCTCTGCTCTAGCCTCCTTGCTATGACCTGTTCAATGTAAGTACATGTATATGCAAGCTAATGCGACCAATTTTCAATACAATTCAATATTTGATGCAATTAGGCATAATGGTTCAAAAATTATCAAACAAATAAGCAAAAAACACAAACATCAATCAATTAGTGGATTAACGTTTCAAATTCATAAATTTGATATATAGTCAAAAATCATGTTTTTGATGCCAAATCACAACAAATAAATCTAGCTATATAAGTTTTGGTTCTCACACCAGTCTGATGGAAATATATAGATATCATACCTTCGAAACACGAACATAAGTTCTGATGATGATCGATCAGTCATCAGAACCATCTCCGGGTGTCTAGAATGTGATTCTATATCTATCCAGTATATTAAAACTTTGAATATACGTTCATGACGCGTATATGCAAAATCTTTATATATTGGATTGTCCAAATTCAAAATAAATAAATATTTAAATACGTATACAATGGTATCAATTTCAAAACAAAATTGTTTTCATTTGAAAAATATACTCTTCACACTCGTTCTAGGATACTACTGATCCTATCTCTAACGAGTCATTCTAATTGGATATTGCTAATACAATATCTGATGAATTCTTTCGTATGGTTCTAATGTGTCTTGTTCTCTAGCTCTGTAAACCAAAGCTCTGATACCAAATGTGACGGCCGGGAATTTCGCTCGATCCGAATCAGTCGTTAAACCGATCTAGACCGTTCGAAACCCCTGATCGTTTTGAGAACAGGACAAAACAGAACGCAGACGGAAGAACATTTCATTGCTATTACAACAATTCCATCAGATACAAGAATATACAGAGTATAAATGAATAAATATCATTCGATAAATATCAGAGATTACAATAAATTACATAGCAGCGGAAAATAATACAAAAGCACAACTAGAAGTAATACACGGATACAGAGCTTTCCGAGCATCGTTCCAGCTGTAAATCAGGATCCTATGAATATAAATCTGCAAAACCAAAACTACTAGCTGCCCGTGCGGAAAATAGGGACACCCAGAGTTTAGGTTAAAACAATAAACTCCAGGTCAGTCATGTGACTGGTGTGAGAACTAAAACAGTTATTTAAAGACTTTACTTTAAAAGAGAGTAATTCAAGGGACCACGCCGTATAACACGGAACGGGTTTTCTCCCAAGAATACCAGTGCATAGAATAAACAACGTAATGCTTTTTCGAAAAATGAAGCTATTATAAGACCCAGGCCCCATCACACAATGCAACGCAAGCCGGAGGATAGGGTTTTCCCTTATAATAGCCAAACATGCTTCGTACGTTTAAAACAAATCATTTGATACTATTATAAGTGTATAGTGTCAAAACAATTTCAATCATAAATATCAATCCTAGGTGGCAAGGGTACCATCTATCATGTCGCCATACTAGGCTCTACAAATAAAACCGAAATATCTCGTATTGGAAATTGGATTTCCGTCATGAGTCGAGGCAAGGGGCAAGCTCCTCTCCGCTTCGAGACACTCTAGCAAATGGCTCAGGACTACACACTCTGGGTAACCCTGGGATCCTCCAAGACCGGTCCTCTCTTACGTTTGAGGATTAATTATTCCTGAACACACGTTTCCCGGCCCTATAGGACCTATAATCGAGGCGCCTCACATCCAAACCACAAAGGTGAAAAGTATATAAATGTCAGGGCTGGTAGGTCACTGACACCACCCATAGCTAGAAAGAAACGTCGTGCACTCCTTGGGTCCTCATCCCGTTTTTGACTCATAACGAGGTGTGAGGGTCGCGAATCCACGCTATACACAAAGCTGCCACGTAGGCCGTGCTTTGATCATCAACCACAAGACTTTGCTTTTCAACAGTAGCCTTGATCCATGCAACTCAGTGTGCCACACAGGCAATTCATCCCATGCGATTGATATCTATCGATATATAACCTCTAAGCTCGTATGTCTCAGAGAAGGGCGTTAAGCAAAAGAATAAATTCTCCGCCGCCAAACAGATATATATTTAACAGAAATCAATCAACACAGAATAAAATCCAATGTCAGACACACAATCCATCTACAAGTTCGTTCTGGGTCTGAACGAAACCGGAGGCACTTTCCTCGCATATCCATCGATCTCCAAGTACGTCTGGACGACCACCAACTGATTCCATCCTCTTGGGTGTACAGCCCAATCAGGATCGTCAGTAATTATCCAAACGATGTGAAGACTTCCGGTCTTCGACCACCGTCTTCATCTTCGACATATCGTCGAATCGGTTATTCAGAATGGGTATAAACCCGGACTTTCCGAACAACCCGCGTATATTAAAAACAAATGTAACACAGACACAACATACGCCTCATTCCAATTCAGCAGCCACTAACCGCAAATTTCATATCCTTAGGGAAAGGTTCCCATTAATTTTATCCAAGATAAATCCTTTAAAATTTATCCTTTAATCTTCCTTTGGATGTCATTTCAAACCAAATTATGGTTTTCCAAACTAGTCGGGGTTAGCGAACCACACCGAAGTAATTATTCATTTTATTTCCCAATCCCAACCTATTCATCCCATGAAGCAAAACTGGTAATACTCCATATCTAACACCATGGTGTTATCGGTAAAATTAATTACCATTTCACGTTCAAATCTAATTAATGATTTGACTATCGTTTTGGAGCAAAACCGGTGATACTCCATTCTCGCTCACTTGCCAAATTTGATAATTTTCATTATCAATTCCCATTTCAATCTAATTGCAGATTCATTAAAACTCCTTTTTCTGGGTTAAAGAACTAGTGTAATTTAAAACACAGTTCACAACAAACCCAAATCACATTCTATTTATTATCGGGTTAAAGAACAAGTGTCGTTTAAAACACCCTTCACGATAAACCCACAAATCAATTCTATTTAAAACCCATTTCAAATCCAATTTATTTATTTAAAAATAAATGGGTTTTAATTTTAGTTCAAAACTAGTTTATTTCGATAAAAATCTATTTTTATCTTTTCAAATATGGAGTTTTTCATCCCAATTTTTCCCAAATCATTTCTTATGATTCTACACAAATTATTGATATTTTTAATAATTTTATCAAGGCCCGTACAGTCGATTTCCATCAACGGCCATCGAACTGCACTTACAGCGACCTTTTCCAAATTTGATTTGGACGTATCTCCAAATCCAACCGTTAGATTTCAAATTTCTAATATTCGTTTGAAAGCTCTTTTCGATACGAACCCAACAGTTCCGGTTTTAGGAGAATCCGACGGTCGGATCTCCCGTAATGTCCGTTTGAAATAAATGGTCGAAATTCACGAACTGCCGCGGCGCGGCGCGTTCTATTCAGGCCATTATATTATATATATAATATATATAATATATATTTCGTCGATTTCTATTGAAAACGAATTATATAAATAGTTTTAAATTCGTTTCAAAACAATTTCAACTTCCATTTCGATTCAAATCAAAATTGAATTTCCTATTATAAATCCTTTTTATTTTCATTTCTATTTTATTTCAATTCAAATCGATTTTAATTCGATTCGAATTCATTTTCTTTTCAATTCAATTCAATTCGAATTCGTTTTCTTTTCAAATTTAATTCGTTTTCTATTCAATTCAAATCAAATTCGTTTTCTATTCAATTCAAATCAAATTTGTGACGGCCCGCCTCGCACCAGCCTGCATTTCCTCCCAAAAGTGCGCTGTACACATGCCCGACTAGCACAAGACGGTCGTCATAAGAAAGGAAAGAGGGGAATGAACTAATCAAGAAACCTGTAGAATGTCTCACAGCGCATGGGATAAAATATAATAATAACATACTTGACACAAAACAGGCGAGACAGTACATAAGCTGATAACTAGAATCAACATCAATCGTCAAAGCAGCGGAAATCCAAATACAGCTTATTACAATTTTCCAAATTTACTGTCTCTAAACAAAGAAAGATGAAGTAGAAGATAAACCAACAATGCCCAAGCAATGATCTTCAACAACACAGGGAGAATACTATATATATTACGTGGAAGCCTCCTGCTCGTCTCCGGATCATCTACCCGTGCATCACCAGCTAACCTGTCTCTAGTCTGCTCGTGTGAGCACCCAGAGTAATAAGAGGAGACATAAAACTCTGGGTCAGACATAAAGCCTGGTATGAGCGATAAGCATCTAAACAGAATAATAACAGGTATACTAAACCATACCTGAACCTGGACCTGCAACCAAAGAGTTAGTACCACATACCGTACAATACTCTAAGGTGCCATAATAAATAGTGTAAGAATACGGGGGTGGGGTGTGCATGTCACAATGATAGCAAACAAATCATCCATAGCAACCATCCTCACATCTCTCACTCAGTGCGTAAAGCGTACGACATCTACCACTTTGGAACACTAGACAAACTGAGGTAACGACGAACCCCGACTTGTAGAAACCCTGCTGTGACCAAGACAAACACTTGGAGTCATGACCAAACATTTCAATGACCCACTTCATTGGTCGTAGCCCTTGGTTCTACCGATGCCATAATGGCCCTGAATCCGCCTTCGCACCTCCTACCATAGTGGTCCAAAGCTATAGACGTCGATAACTCCTTAACACGCGTCCCGCAGCAAAGCCCAACCATGAAGCGAACTCGTTGATTCCCATCTAAATCTTGAGCTCTAACTTCTCATTTGGACTTCCTTTGCATCTCGGGTTTGGTCGAATTGGAGTGGGTCTTCAGAAGAGTCATCGCGTAGTAGTAATAGCCCACGTACGGTTCGGTTCGGTGCTCCTCATCTAGCTTGGTTCGGTTCGGTGTAACCTTCCTGATCGGTTCGGATTGGTGGTCCTCGTCTAGCTTGGTTCGGGTCGGTAGTCCACTTCGGGTCGGGTCGGTGTCTTCCTCCGGGTCGGGTCAGTTCAGTGATTCTCCCCCTTCAGATATCGGTTCGGTTCGGGTGTCTCTGCTTGAGTTCGATTCGGAGGTAGTTTATCCGATCTGATTCCTTCTGTTTGACGTGCTTGCCTGCTCCGATCCGTCCTGTTCCCTTTCTCCGATCCGATCTGCTCTATTGCTCCGATCCGATCTTCTGTCCAACTCCAACTCTAAGCAATGGCCTTCCTTCCTGCCAAGCTCCTTCCAGTGACAAGTCCCGATCCAGTTCGGATTCCCTTGGCCAGTTCACTAGTCCGATCCGACCCCTGTTCCGATCCGAACCGGTTCGGGACCTGCACATTTCTGCAACTTTCCAGCGAGCTTTCTACGCCATTCGACGACGTTTTCAACCAATTTAACTATTCTAATCAATCATAAAACATACCATAGAGTCATAGCAACATGTAATAGCAACCACAAACAGCAAACAACAATTCAAATGAATCAAAATGGATCAAAAAGTGACTAAAACTTCATATTTTCCCGTAATCCCTCTTAATCATGTTTAAGCATACGATTAGCAAAACACATCGAAATTAACCCAAATTTCTAACAGAGCCTTAAAACATTATTTTAGAATTTTAAGAATTTTTCCAGAATTTATTTACGTATAAATTCGCTAATCTTCACTAATTACCCTTAATTAACTGTAATTAGTGTCAAAATGATGCTATCACTCACCTTGGCCACAAACAAAATTCTCAGAACTGAAACTCCTCTAATTTGGGCGAATACTGATGTCCAACAGCAGCTCTAACCTGGCTTTGGTGCTTTTTCTTCTTAATTTGATGCCTCTAAGCCTTAATCCTTGATTAGTAAGCGATTTTGGGTGTTTTAGAGAGATTTAGAGATTGGAGGCCATGGCTAGGTCAAGAGAAATGAAAGTGGCGGCTGGAAAATGTCTAAAGAAATGTTTTCTAACCCTAATCAGCCTCCATATACCCCTAAACCCGAAATTCCCCTTGGGCCTAGCTGCTAATCACCCAGTTAAGCCCAATTAAGCTGTTTTTAACCATCTGAAACTTGTTTCAGTCATATCTCCCAAACGGTGAGTCCGTTTGGCTAATGTGACCACTCTACGGAAAGAGAAACCATCATCCGAAGCCAATGGAAGTGGTTTCAAGTCAAAATTCCTTTCTAGTCAAAAGTTATGGCCAAAACAGTGCCAACTAGGGGTAAAAGGGTCATTTAAAAATCGAGAAAAATCATGAACATGGGAAATGACCCCAATAGTCGTCTCCCAAAGTTACATGACCATACGACTTCGTATGTGAAAGAAATAAATATTCTACGATCCTATGATGCGTAGAATGCGGGTCGTTACACTCTCCCCCCCCCCCCCCCTTAAGAAATTTCGTCCCCGAAATTCCTTAACCCAAAACATACACAGGATCCCGCATGCCTAACACCCACATACAACAATCAAACATGCAAAGCAAGCAAACAAGTCTATCCTAGCATGCGGAAAACTAAATCGCTAATAAAATCTTACCAGACAAAGAGTTCTGGATACTTCTTCCTTATGTCCTCCTCTGTTTCCCAAGTACAATCATTCTCGTCTTCGCTCCACTGTACCTTGACTAGCCTCACCGACTTCCTTCGAAGTTGCTTCATGTCGTGTGCGACAATACGGGCCGGCTTGCGGTTCCCAACCGCCTCGGGTTCTACTTCGAAGTCCTCCAACTGATCAGGTGAGATAGTCATATCTGAGTCGTGAACGAACTTCCTTAGTTGGGAAACATGAAATACGTTGTGAACTCCCGCCATCTTCTCTGGTAAGTCAATTCTATATGCCAAATTCCCGACTAGTTCAAGAACAGGGAATGGACCAACAAATCTTGGTGTTAATTTACCTCTCCTGCCAAATCGTATTACGCTCTTCAACGGAGAAATCTTGACAAACACCAAGTCACCAACGGAGAATTTTAAGTCTCTTCTTCTCCTATCAGCATAACTCTTCTGCCTATCTTGGGCTGCCTTCATTCGTTGCTGAATGATCTTGATCTTATCTGAAGTTTCCCTCACCACATCTGGTCCAAGCATAAACTTCTCGCCAGTCTCTATCCAACATGATGGTGAGTTGCACGGTCTTCCATACAAAGCTTCAAATGGAGCCATACCGATACTGGATTGGTAACTATTATTATATGCAAACTCTACTAGATGCAAATGGTCATCCCATGATCCACCAAAATCCAATATACATGCTCTCAAGAGATCTTCCAAAATACGGTTCACCCTCTCCGTCTGACCGTCGGTCTGAGGATGATATGCGGTACTGAGATGTAACTCTGACCCTAGAGCCTCTTGTAAGCTCTTCCAAAACCCACTAGTAAACAACGGGTCTCGGTCGCTCACAATGCTTTTAGGTATCCCATGAAATCTCACTACCCACTTCATATACAATTCTGCTAACTTAGCTGCCGTTCTAGTCGATTTGACTGGTATAAACCTTGCACTTTTAGTCAGTCGATCTACAATTACCCAAATGCTGTCATATCCCGATCTAGTCCTTAGTAACCCATCGATGAAATCCATCGAGACTTGCTCCCATTTCCATTCGGGAATTTCTAAGGGCTGTAACAACCCACTAGGCTTCTTTTGCTCGGCTTTAACTAGCTGGCAATTCATGCACTTGGATATAAACTTCCCGACGTCTCTTTTCATTCCTTCCCAGTAGTAAGTCTGCTTCATATCTCGATACATCTTGTTACCACCGGGGTGTATAGTCAGCTTTGAGTGATGACATTCTCTAAGCACTTCATCTCTCAATCCATTGACATTGGGTACAACAAGCTTTCCATTCTTTCTAAGCCATCTATCTCGATCAAGCCCATACTTGTTCATCTCCTCACCGATTCCCATCTCTAACTTGGAGATGATTTCCAATAGGTTAGGATCGTCCCTCTGACTAGAGCCGATCCGCTCAATCAAAGTGGGTCTGATCGTCAAACTTGCTAACATTTCTGGATCTAATTCGCACTTTGGTCTGAAATCAAAACTTGCGATAAACTCCAGTTGCTTCCATTCAAGGAACATAGCCCCTAAGCTGGCATGTCTTCTACTCAATGCATCAGCCACCGCATTGCCCTTTCCCGGTGTGTATGCGATGTCAAAATCATAGGAAGCTAAGAACTCTAACCATCTCTGCTGACGGAGATTTAAATCCTTCTGGGAGAATAGATACTTTAACGACTTATGATCTGTAAACAACTCAAATCTTTCTCCCAAGAGATAGTGTCTCCACATCTTTAACGCGAACACAATCGCTGCCAATTCCAAATCATGGGTAGGGTATCTTCTCTCGTGCGGTTTCAATTGCCGACTTGCATAAGCTACAACCCTACCGCCTTGCATCAATACAGCACCCAGTCCGGTACCACAGGCATCCGTGTATACCGTCATCTCTTCATCCCCCTTAGGAATGACTAACACTGGTGCGCTTGTCAACTTGTCCTTTAGACTTCTGAATGCATTCTCGCACCTTTCATCCCAGACAAAAGCTTGATTCTTCTTTGTCAACTGAGTCAACGGTGCTGCTATCTTGGAGAAGCCTTGGATAAACTTACGATAATATCCCGCTAATCCCAGGAAACTTCTTACATCTGTTGCATTCTTGGGCGTAGGCCAATCCTGTACCGTAGCCACCTTCGCCGGGTCCACGGCAATCCCATTTTCTGATACAACATGGCCCAAGAACCTCACTTCCCTCTTCTAGAAGTGACACTTAGAAAACTTTGCTTTCAATTGGTGTTTTCTCAACACCTCCATCGCTACTCTTAAATGTTTCTTGTGTTCTTCCTCTGTCCTCGAATAGACCAAAATATCATCTACGAACACAAGAACAGACTTATTCAACTGATCTCTGAATACCCTATTCATAAGATCCACAAAATATGCCGGGGCATTAGTCAGCCCAAATGGCATAACCAACCATTCATAAAACCCAGACGACGTTCGAAATGCCGTTTTAGCTATACTCTCAGCTTCCACTCTAAGCTGATGAAAACCTGTCGCGAGATCCAACTGAGAAAATACTCTCGCGCCACTCAACTGATCAAACAAATCATCTATCCGCGGTAGAGGATACTTGTTCTTCCTCGTCACTTTATTCAACTCGCGGTAGTCTACACACAAACGAAGGGAACCATCCGCCTTGGTAGCAAACACGACTGGTGCTCCCCATTCAGAAACACTCCTTCTGATAAATCCCTTCTTCAAAAGATCGCTGACTTGCACCTCGAGCTCTCGCTGCTCCCTTGGTGCCATACGACGAAGTGGCATCACTATAGGTCTGGCATCTTTTACCAAATCAATACGAAACTCAATCTCTCGGTGTGGCGGAAGTCCGGTCACTTCTTCGAAAACATCCGGATACTGGCCAACCACGGGCAAACCTGACAACTCACTATGCGGAATGTCGAGGGAGTTTAGAAAACTAGCCAATACCCCCTTACTGGGTAGACCACCAAACACTATCCTCCGCCCATCATCCGCTCTAGCTGTCACCAACAAGCCCTCACAGTCTACCACCACCCCGTATCTTTGGAGCCAATCTACTCCCAAAATAATGCCAAACCCAGTAAAGCCCAAAACAAAGCAATCACAAACAAACATGCATCCGTGACTCGATAGAACCACGTTACGACAAATCATGCTAAGACTAGTCGAACCACCAATCGGGTTCGTCACTACTAAAGGTCTATCAACAATCTCGGGCTCCAATCCCAACCTATCTACCAGGTCACTAGATATGAAAGAACTGGAAGCTCCGGTATCAAACAAAACTCTAACAGGAACATCATAAACAGAAAGCATACCTTGAATGACGACATTCTTTCCCTTCTCCGCCGCAGTTGGGGCATTCGACGAAGAAGGAATAGCATTAAGAGCATATGCTTTCACCATTTGCTTTTCCTTAGGGGGCTGGGGACACTTGTCCTTGTGATGTCCCATTTGGCCACAGTTGAAGCACTTCCTATCTGCTGGCTTGGCTCGACAATTACTAGCATAATGGCCCTTCTTACCACAGCTGAAGCACTCCACATCTTGCTTATTGTTTTTCTTCTGGCCATCCTTAGCCTGATTCTGCTTTCTCTTATTCTGGGAACCACCTTTGCCTCCACCACTAGCTTGTGGCTTTGGCTCATCTGCGGATGCAACCTCAGTCTTTGGCTTAGGGTAGAGACTTTCTGACCTTAACGCTTTCCCCACAATCGATTCAAACGTCTCATCGATGTGGTTAATAAGTTTTTCCCCCAAGTACTGATCCAATCCAGTTATGAATTTCTCATTCTTTTTCTCGGCAGTATCTATAAGAGATAACCCATATTTTGACAAGGTGTCAAATTCAGCAATATACTCCGAGACAGCCCTGCCATTCTGCTTGAGCTCCAAGAATTTCTTAAATAACATTGACTTCTGAGCAGCTGGAATAAACTTCTCACTAAAGCGAGCCTTAAACTGCTCCCAAGTAATCTGATCTTCGGGAGTAGCTGCCTTTATAGCATTCCACCAATTCATTGCCCGCCCTTGCAGCTGACGGGACGCTAACTTTCTCTTCATCGCATCCTCGATACCCAAATCCTCGAAGATACGTTCGCAACTATCCACCCAATCCTGAACATCCGTAGCCGACTCCGTTCCATGGAACGGCTTTCCACCAAGGCTAGTATAATCCTTATTCAGCTTGGCGAAATCAACCCTCGGCGCCTGCACTATTGGACCATCACCATTTCCATCATTGGGAGCTGCCCTCCGAACATCCCTAAGCATCTCTCTCATGAGGTCAGTAAACATCGTCCTCATGTCAGCAGCATTCCCATTATTGGCCCCTCTACCGGTACCTCTAACATATCGGCTCATCGTCAATCTGAAAAAAAGAAATGATTAACGACTCCATAGTGGTGTTAGTGCAGTACGACTCCATTCTTATACTACTAATAGTATATACATATATAGCTTTTGAAAACCAAAATAATCACAAATACGCTCTCTCGTATACGTATACTATCTCTCCCTGATAACTTCCCTAGGTTAACTACGCAACCTAGCTCTGATACCAAGTGTGACGGCCCGCCTCGCACCAGCCTGCATTTCCTCCCAAAAGTGCGTTGTACACATGCCCGACTAGCACAAGACGGTCGTCATAAGAAAGGAAAGAGGGGAATGAACTAATCAAGAAACCTGTAGAATGTCTCACAGCGCATGGGATAAAATATAATAATAACATACTTGACACAAAACAGGCGAGACAGTACATAAGCTGATAACTAGAATCAACATCAATCGTCAAAGCAGCGGAAATCCAAATACAGCTTATTACAATTTTCCAAATTTACTGTCTCTAAACAAAGAAAGATGAAGTAGAAGATACACCAACAATGCCCAAGCAATGATCTTCAACAACACAGGGAGAATACTATATATATTACGTGGAAGCCTCCTGCTCGTCTCCGGATCATCTACCCGTGCATCACCAGCTAACCTGTCTCTAGTCTGCTCGTGTGAGCACCCAGAGTAATAAGAGGAGACATAAAACTCTGGGTCAGACATAAAGCCTGGTATGAGCGATAAGCATCTAAACAGAATAATAACAGGTATACTAAACCATACCTGAACCTGGACCTGCAACCAAAGAGTTAGTACCACATACCGTACAATACTCCAAGGTGCCATAATAAATAGTGTAAGAATACGGGGGTGGGGTGTGCATGTCACAATGATAGCAAACAAATCATCCATAGCAACCATCCTCACATCTCTCACTCAGTGCGTAAAGCGTACGACATCTACCACTTTGGAACACTAGACAAACTGAGGTAACGACGAACCCCGACTTGTAGAAACCCTGCTGTGACCAAGACAAACACTTGGAGTCATGACCAAACATTTCAATGACCCACTTCATTGGTCGTAGCCCTTGGTTCTACCGATGCCATAATGGCCCTGAATCCGCCTTCGCACCTCCTACCATAGTGGTCCAAAGCTATAGACGTCGATAACTCCTTAACACGCGTCCCGCAGCAAAGCCCAACCATGAAGCGAACTCGTTGATTCCCATCTAAATCTTGAGCTCTAACTTCTCATTTGGACTTCCTTTGCATCTCGGGTTTGGTCGAATTGGAGTGGGTCTTCAGAAGAGTCATCGCGTAGTAGTAATAGCCCACGTACGGTTCGGTTCGGTGCTCCTCATCTAGCTTGGTTCGGTTCGGTGTAACCTTCCTGATCGGTTCGGATTGGTGGTCCTCGTCTAGCTTGGTTCGGGTCGGTAGTCCACTTCGGGTCGGGTCGGTGTCTTCCTCCGGGTCGGGTCGGTTCAGTGATTCTCCCTCTTCAGATATCGGTTCGGTTCGGGTGTCTCTGCTTGAGTTCGATTCGGAGGTAGTTTATCCGATCTGATTCCTTCTGTTTGACGTGCTTGCCTGCTCCGATCCGTCCTGTTCCCTTTCTCCGATCCGATCTGCTCTATTGCTCCGATCCGATCTTCTGTCCAACTCCAACTCTAAGCAATGGCCTTCCTTCCTGCCAAGCTCCTTCCAGTGACAAGTCCCGATCCAGTTCGGATTCCCTTGGCCAGTTCACTAGTCCGATCCGACCCCTGTTCCGATCCGAACCGGTTCGGGACCTGCACATTTCTGCAACTTTCCAGCGAGCTTTCTACGTCATTCGACGACGTTTTCAACCAATTTAACTATTCTAATCAATCATAAAACATACCATAGAGTCATAGCAACATGTAATAGCAACCACAAACAGCAAACAACAATTCAAATGAATCAAAATGGATCAAAAAGTGACTAAAACTTCATATTTTCCCGTAATCCCTCTTAATCATGTTTAAGCATACGATTAGCAAAACACATCGAAATTAACCCAAATTTCTAACAGAGCCTTAAAACATTATTTTAGAATTTTAAGAATTTTTCCAGAATTTATTTACGTATAAATTCGCTAATCTTCACTAATTACCCTTAATTAACTGTAATTAGTGTCAAAATGATGCTATCACTCACCTTGGCCACAAACAAAATTCTCAGAACTGAAACTCCTCTAATTTGGGCGAATACTGATGTCCAACAGCAGCTCTAACCTTGCTTTGGTGCTTTTTCTTCTTAATTTGATGCCTCTAAGCCTTAATCCTTGATTAGTAAGCGATTTTGGGTGTTTTAGAGAGATTTAGAGATTGGAGGCCATGGCTAGGTCAAGAGAAATGAAAGTGGCGGCTGGAAAATGTCTAAAGAAATGTTTTCTAACCCTAATCAGCCTCCATATACCCCTAAACCCGAAATTCCCCTTGGGCCTAGCTGCTAATCACCCGGTTAAGCCCAATTAAGCTGTTTTTAACCATCTGAAACTTGTTTCAGTCATATCTCCCAAACGGTAAGTCCGTTTGGCTAATGTGACCACTCTACGGAAAGAGAAACCATCATCCGAAGCCAATGGAAGTGGTTTCAAGTCAAAATTCCTTTCTAGTCAAAAGTTATGGCCAAAACAGTGCCAACTAGGGGTAAAAGGGTCATTTAAAAATCGAGAAAAATCATGAACATGGGAAATGACCCCAATAGTCGTCTCCCAAAGTTACATGACCATACGACTTCGTATGTGAAAGAAATAAATATTCTACGATCCTATGATGCGTAGAATGCGGGTCGTTACAAAATTCGTTTTCTATTCAAATCAAATTCAATTCGTTTTCTATTCAAATCGAATTCAATTCGAATATAATCGATATAAATATCGTTCGCGTCAAAATAGCGCATCTCTAATCAACACGGCTTTATATTCATCAAATGGATCTATATTTCTTTCAATACACGACTCTATATCTTTGTCAACACACGACTAATCTCAACGAATGAGTACTGTCCACGTGTGACTATTTTTGTTATTTAATATATTTTATAAAAATTATGGTATCTATCGTTTGATTTAAAATCAATCTCCAACCGTAAATTAGTAAGAGAACGATTCCCTAAATATTAACCCCGAAGGCCGAAACCAACATCAGATCAATATCCAGGAGACCACTCATCTTATCTATTTTCCAGTTAATTTCTAATTTCATATATGATAAAGATGTAAATTTTATTGTTAAAATATTTCGTTCAACACATGACTAATCTCAACGGATGAGTACTGTCAACACATGAACCTTTATTTTATAATATTCTTTATTTTCCCGATTGGAATGAGGCCCAATCAATTACCATATAAAGTTAATTATATGGATTCCATACAACACATGTATATAATAGCAATGATAAATAATCAACCATCATCCAAAGTGCACCACACTGTATAAGCATCAAATATAGGTATCTAACGCTTATAACATCCTGTCGATCCATCGATCGACATACAACTAATTATTGGGATTAGTGTATGCCGTATTTTATCCCAATACCCGTGTGGGGTTTCAAATCAACAAACATATATTTTTATTTGTGCAGTTGGGCGATGTGTAAAATTTATCGTCCCAATCAATGTCCTTCAAATAGGTGTACATAAACAAACCGTCCGGTTTGTAAATGAATATTTATCTATTCCCATTCACGTTAAAAATTATATTTTTAACGACCAAATTATTTTATTCAACCTATGAATATTCTATTCAGTTCATTTATTAAATAAAATGATATCTTTATTTTTCTAACTTATTTTAGAAAATTTTGGCGGCATAACGGCGCGATACTAGAAACGGGACGAGGCCTAGCCTTATCCCCGGTCTAGTGAAGGCCCATGCCATTCACACATCAATCAAATCAATTTCCATTTCACCAAACAATCAAATTCCAATCGAATAATCTAACCAACTACACAACCAAACAATTAAACAAACAAGCCATCCATGGTCTGTGGATGACGGGTGTCGGGTGCTACTAAACACCGTCTGCATCCTAGTATATATATATAACTAGAAAAAGAAATTGAATGGTGAGAAATTCTCACCAATAGCTATCCAATTCCACGACACTTCATTTATAGAAATCTTCATCGTTCTCGCCTTTTTGTCACCTTCGTTGCCCGTATTCTCTACATATGTAAAAATTGAATTTTTACTTTGCTATTCAATATATAAAAATGGAATTTTTACTTCGCTATTCAATATATAAAAATCGAATTTTTACTTCGCTATTCAATATATAAAAATCGAACTTTTACTTCGCTATTCAATATATAAAAATCGAAATTTTACTTCGCTATTCAATATATAAAAATCGAATTTTTACTTCGTTGTTCAATATATAAAAATCGAATTTTTACTTCGTCGTTAAATATATAAAAATCGAATTTTTACTTCGCTATTCAATATATAAAAATCGAATTTTTACTTCGCTATTCAATATATAAAAATCGAATTTTTACTTCGCTATTCAATATATAAAAATCGAACTTTTACTTCGCTATTCAATATATAAAAATCGAATTTTTACTTCGCTATTCAATATATAAAAATCGAATTTTTACTTCAAAGTTATATATAATCATCTAATTCTTATACCGCCTTACCATATATGAAAATCATATTTTCCCTACAAAGAAAAATCTAATCTTTTTAATAAGAAAATCTAACCTTTTTCAACTATAAAAATCCCGCCTTTTCATTTAGAAAAATTTAATTTTTTTTTATCATAGAAAAATCTATAAAAAACCGATTTTATATTATATTTTATATAAATATAAATTGATTTTATTTATGTAAAAACAAAATCAAAAACAAAATCAGAAAGGAAAAGAAGAAGACTCACTTTGTATTTGATTTCGTCGGAGGGTAGGGGGTCAGAGGAGGGGATGAAAGGTCGCAGGGTTCTCCGATGGTCGGCGGCGGGTCTTGGGAAGCTGGGCGGCGCGGATCTCCGTGGGGTTGGGGCTCGGGTTTGCCTTCAGGAAAGGGGAAGAGAAGGAGAAGAGGGAGCAGGAGGAAGAGGGAGGAAGAAGGGGAGGGGCGGAGGTCAGAATGGGGCGAGGGCGGCGATCCCCCCTGGTGGCGGCATCGTCGACGAACGGGAAGGGGGCACGATTAGGTATTAATTTTTTTTTCTTTTTCAGATGAATCGATTCTGAACGGGGGGGGGGGGGGGGGGGGGGGGGGGCAGAGGGTAATAGGGAGAGGAAGGTTTTTTTTTATTATTTTAATTTCAAAAAGTTGACTTTTACATACGACCTCTAAACGAGGCCCACCGCCTGTCGTCCTTAGCTAATTACCCCAATTCCGAACACAATGGGATAAGTATCGTAAGATGATTCGACAATTTCGATCAGTTTCCGTTGAAATCAACATATAACTCTATATATTGAATTTGAACGCGCTTTTCAATTTACCGGGGTCACATACGAACTCTATAAATCCCAAAAAAATATTTTCTAGCTTTGTATTGACGATACGGTCCTAACAAAACTAGTTTCGTCGAATTCTGAGACCGTTTGGAAAATGGTCATTTTCCAGTTGATTAAATTCAACTAAAATGGTCAAAACGCGTTTTCCTTTGCCACGCTCACATATTGATTCGAAATATTATGAAATTTGGAATCTAGCAATAATTTGACATCACGGATCCAACAAAAGTGGTTTCGTCGAAATCCGAGGTAATTTGCAAAATGTCAATTTTTAAGGGCCTGAATTCCATAGCGACTATTCAGAATTTTCAAATAGACATATCTTTTGATTCCCGCTATGAAATTTTGATTTTTCGGATTCGTTGGAAAGATATTATCAATTAGATCCTATTATTTTTGGTTTCACTGAAATCCGGATTGTTTTGCACCTGGTACATTCAATTGAAGTTTGAAATCGAATTATCGAACTACCGCGCCATTTTCAATTCTATTTATAATTATAAATAATTATTTATATTCTAACGACGACGTATATATTATACACGTTCTAAATATTCATTTTAAATATTCAAAATTCGCTAAAATTGCCAAAATAAAAATTTTAAACTGGCCCAGATTTTTGGGTTATTACATTCTGTCCTTGTTTTATGCTTTCGGTAACAGTTGATGATCACAACAGTGGGTGATAATATGCTCTATACACACAAGTTGAATGAGTGGTCGGTCATGTGTGGTCGGATTACAAGATGCTTTTATTGAACCCAATGTATTCCACTCTAGAGATACATTGTCAGAAGGAGGTCTCATACCTTGTCATGATTGGAAATCCATTCTCCAATAAGCGCCCTGCAGTTTTTGGTTATATATTTTTTATGGGGCGTGAGATGCAAGCGTTTTGCTAGATTGCTATTTATTTGATTTAGACACTATTTAATACCAGAAGAGTTTTGATACAAAAAATATTTTGGGTTATCGTAAGGTAAAAGCCATCCTTATTTATGTGTGGATCGGTCTTATGATTATCTTTCTTTCAAAAAGGATTTTTGAAAGTTAAACCAAATGGTTGGAGTTTACTCACACTTGCCTGATGACTGACCTGGAGTTTATTTTGTTTTGTTTTACCCTAAACTCATGGGTGTTCAAATTTGTACAGGCAGTCAAGTAGTTTAGGTGTTTACAAATATACTTGGACGAGCTTGGAGTAGGAGGCTTCACCGTTAGTTATTAGAGTTTATTTCCGTTGTGTTGTATATGTGATGTACTCTGATGATGTATGTAAGTACAGGAAAAAATTTGTATTTCAAAAGGTTATTATATATTATATTTTATTCGACTGCGATTGTGAGATTCTGTATTGTTGTTTGTTCTTCTTCTACCTTTTTCTTCTTTACCCATAGTGATTTGTATTTCTATGCAATTTGGGTTGGACGTGTGTTGTATTTAGTCAACTCAAACAGTACGGAAATTCGGGCCACTGAATTTGGCATCAAAGCTTAGGTTGAGAGAATACCTAGGGTTTGATGGGGTTTACTCATTAGAGATAGGGTTAGGAATACCCTAGAATGAGTTTGAGTGTATATATACGAGAGTGTGTATTTGTTAGTTGATATAAAAATTGTTTTACATTGTGTTGACTTGTCTGTTGAGTGGCTTATGAATTCTGGTCGAATCGTGGGACACCACGACGTTGATAGGAGTTTCTAAACAATTGAACATAGGAATGCAACATAATATTTTTTTCAAGTGGGTAAGTGAAATAATGTTACCCAAAAATACTACTTTGGTATAGAAATAATAATTTTCTGAAATTATTATATTATATGGATGCATCGGTTGCTATATATTATAAAATTAGAATGGTTATATATAACCAAATTGAATTTTTATATGAAAGAAATATACAAATGAGAGGAAATAAAGTTAAATGAAAACTAAAATTTAAAAGCCTAGGGGTTGGAAGAAATATATTTTATGAGATATAAAATATATAAATAATATAACTTTGTTTTATAAGTTTTTTTTTAGTAAAAACCATTTTAATGAATTTTTAAAGTGATAAAGCAATAAACTCACTTCATTTGCTAGAAAAGGATTCAAATGATGATGGCCACATTATTTGAATTTATTTTTGAGTTTCTAAGTGAAGGATTGCTACCATAGTAAAATTTTCCATTGGAAACTTATTTCTAAAAGAAAGTTTTTTAGAGAATTAAAATGTTTTGAATTTGAGATGGTTATAAATATATGTGTATACTTAAATATGATTTCAAATGTATTTGGAATAAAAACCCGAGAATTTTATATTCTGGAATTTAAATTTAACTTAAGCAATTTAAATGGATTAAAATGGATAAACTGATTTGGAATCAATTTAAAATTTAGTAGAGATATAAATGGCTATTTAATTAATTGAATAATACTAAATATGCATATAAAATTATCATTTGTCATAAACGAAGTAATTAAATTGATGTTCAGTTAATTTGAATGAATTTGGATGCATATGAATGGAATATGAATCGAATGTAAATAAATTGATTGTAAATCATTCGAATTGAATGAATATGAGTTTATATGATGTGTAATATGAATAAATCAACATATAACTAAATATCGGGGCTTGTATTAATACGTACGTGCTAAATATACATGATATGACTTGTTTGTGAACCTATGTGTTTAACCATTTAAAATGAATAAAAGTTATTAAAACTTTATATTAGTGAGACTTATGAGTTTAAATTGAGTAAGTACAGGTACATGGAGCTGCCTAGCTTAGTTTTGGCTGCGTGGATTACATAAACACTAAGCGAATACGCTTACCAAATGCTTATATAAGGTATGTCTACGCAAATATATTAAATTTGGTTATATAAACTATTTTTCGACCGTGTGGGTCGATGTATACTTTTTTAATCTCTTTTGCTATATTGAAAAAGTTCCTCCGTATAGGGGAGACACTGCCAAAAAAATTCAAAAATTTAGGGGTTTAGAATTTTTTTTAAAAAGTTTTTGTGAACTATAATGATAAACTGTAGTTTGAGTACAATTTAAAGATTTTGAAATAGAATTGGAAAAGACTGTTATTGGCGTGAAAATTTAAAAATTAGGAATGGAGTTAAAGTGTAGAAATATGAAATATCGAGTTATAACTGAGTTTTTGAAAAGAGCATTGTTTTGTAGCATTTTTCCTGCCGAAATATAAAATTCACGATGAAGTGATTTTAGGATGAAATCCTTTTAAAGGGGGAAGAATGTAACGACCCAAATTTTTCATCATTTAATTGTGGACATTTGAAATAGCTTTAACCGTTGAATAAGATATATAATTAGGTTGTAATATCAAGTTTATCAATTTAATAACTAAAATTTGATTTAATTTCGAATATATTGAAGTATCATAAGATGAAAACGAGCTATAATTGAATTCGAAGTTAAAGCTGAATCGAAACAATTCAGATGATCAATATAAACTTTATTTGAATATAAATAATAGTAATAATTTATTATCGAGGAATTGATTGTGTAACAACCCGAATTTTTAATAACATGTTAAAATAAGAAATCAGGGCAGAATTAAATTCTAAGTTAAGAATCAATGGAAACGCGTTACGCCATTGCGTTCGTCTCGAAATTCTGCTTGAAAACGAGTCCGAAATTTCGTAAATCGGAGTCCGTATGACCAAGTTATGGCCCATAGAAGATTTCAGAAAATTCAAAATTCAGCCTGAAATTCAAATTCAGCCAGAAACAGATTGGGCGGGAAAATTTCCCGCCCAACCCCAGGTCGACTGGGGAGTTGACCTGCCCCAGCCCAGGTCGACTGCCCAGTCGACCTGGGGGTCGACCTCCCTGGTCGGACCCTGTTGGTCTGGTGCACCAGTTTGCTCCTTTGGTCTGTTTACTTGGCCTGTGACGGGATTTGATGGTTCAGATCTAACCTAGGGTTAATCCTATGGCCTAAACTAGTCTGTACACCTATAAAACACCCTAATACCTAGCCTAAACCACCACAAATCATCCTAACAACTAAATTCTGCCAAAATGCTCCCTAATCATGGCCTCCATCTTCATCTTGAGAGCTTCTAAGGCAAAAAGGATCAATCTTTCTTCATCAAATCAAAGGAGCTACTTATTTTCAAGGCTTCTAGTGTTGCTACATCATTCCTAGAGCTTCTACAACGTCTCTATCTTGTTCTATTTGGTTCTAGTTCTCATAACCACGATTTGTAAGCCCCACTCTACTCTTAGATTTAAACTATGAAGTTAATATGAACATGTAGCAAGTTGAAATGGGATTTTTGGTGTAATACTTGTCTTGGGGCTATATTTGTATGCATAAGATCCATTTTTGACTCTTTTGATCTATGATTGTGGAACTATCATGAACCTAGTACCTTTCACTTTGATTTTTGGGTAGAAAGCTATGAGCTTTGTTTGGGGATTATGCATAATGCAACATAGAACCCCTCATAACCTTGATGTCAACTTGCCTATGATGTTGAACTACATGCTATCCACAAGTTTATCACACTATGTCAACTATTATCATGTTATCACCTTTGCCTATGATGTTGAACTACATGCTACCCACAAGTTTATTTGCTAAGTTTGATGTCATACATGTTTTGAGGCCAATAATCCTATATGCTAGTTGTGATGAACACCTTTGCCTCAAATATCATCATGTTTAACTTATGACCAACTTTACCACCTTATGCCCATCTTGGTTATATTTTTATGTTCCTTGATTCACTTGTGTTGATGCGAATTTACGTGCGAATGGGAATACGTTATGGGTAGTTAGGCAAACTTGAAATGACATGAAAAACATGACTTGAAATGTGACATGAAACTTGATTATGCTTGAAAACGTGAATGTGGTCATGACATGTAGAAAACCATAAAGTGGCCAACTCGAGGTTGGGTTGAGTTTGTAGCGTAAATCTGCCCGGAACCGCCCGGCAAGTCCAGTGGCTACAAGCAATAGGACCCAATGTGAGAAGTTGGTCATATCGCGCTTGAAACCCGAGGTTAGACTAGGTTGTGGTGTAAAGCTGCCCGGACCCGCCCGGCATATCCAGTAATCACAACAAAGTCTAATGTGAGAGGTTGGGTGCATTAAATTAATTAATGCCACATGTTAGGGTTAAGTCATGAACCACTTGGATACACTTAACCAACTTGATACATGATTGGATAGGGTTAACCACACTTAACCCGTTGGAAACCCTAGTTACGTGGTCCTTTTCAGCAGTAACCCTCTTGGATGTATCACGATACCCTAGGGACTAGGCTAGGGTGGGGCACGATTACTGGGCTGATTGTAAGCGACCAAAAAGACGGCTGAGTAGGTGCGCCAGTGTAGGTTCAGGCGGGCTATGGTCGTGCACATAGTCCGGAGTTCAAAAATAACAGACATGGGCACCAGTAGGTTTAGACTGTGCGTGCTTGATTCGTGTCAGTGGTTGGCACCCTAGGGCTTGATACACCCTAGGGTGGACCTAGCACAGTTCGACTACATTCCGTGATTGGGCCGTATGACACCGACACTCGACGAGTTAGGCTTATAGGGAGCCGATCGACTAGATTGTATAGTTGGACCTTGACTTGGGTCAACTCATGATATTGGGACAAGGGATCATTTCTTGTGTATACTTGACATGGGTTGGAATACTAGTACTATTGGTGCAAAACTAAACCTTGTATATGCGATGCCACACTTGATCTACCTTGTTATCTATTTATCGTGCCAGTTAGTTACCATCTTTATGTTTCATCTCAGTTTCTCATGTTTAGTTAACTTCATTAGTTTTTATACTAATAGTAGGTAGGACTTACCAGTCTTTATGACTGACCCTTTTTCTTTCGCCTCTTTTCTTCTGTTCCCCCCCAGGTTCTCAGGGAGGGAACACTAGTGCTTAGCTTGGAAATTTGGCTTGCTTTCTTGACAGCTCATGTACGGTTTGGACATGAGCTTGCTATGGCTTCACCACATCTATTTTGGGGATAGTTTACTTTATGTTATTTTCAGTTTATGTTTCCTAGACTTGTGGTAGTTGGAAAATAATGACTAAGTACTTTGATGTAAGTTGACTATTTGGTTTTGAAATGATGGTTTTTAAATTTCTACCGCTGCTTTACTTATTTATTTATCTATGTTCTGTCTTGTGATATCTCTGTGCATGTTTACCTAGACAACACCCCTCCAAAGCTAGTGCATTCTCTCGTGAATGGCCCTGGCGGAGGTGGGGTGTTACATTTGGTATCAGAGCATGAGGTTTTACTAGACCGGACAAAAGTTTTAAAAACCTTTTTTGAAAAACTATTTTCAAAACCAATTAAGTATTTTTCCAAGGAAAGTCTAGTTTATTTTAAAAGGCTATTCCCCAAAAAGCCATTAGCACCATCCTTCGTTTCCTCGTTCTAAATCTATCTTTTCCTTTTTCAGCATGGCCGATCTTAACCTTTCCGAGGGAGTACCCATACCCGGATGGTTCCGAAGGTACTTGGAAGCTAGGGCCAACGATGCAGGCCCCGCAAACACTCCCACTCCTCCTCCCGTACCTGAGGTTCCTCCTCCTCCTCAGCGTCCACAAGCAGATTTCGCGAAGATTTGCAAAGACTTTAAGGCGATGGGTGGCAAGAATTTTGTTGGGACAGAGACCTATGTTGAGGAAAGAAACTGGTTAAGGGAAACTGAAGACCTTTTTTCTATCTTTGATGTGGAAGATCGTAGGAAAGTTCTGTTGGCAGTATGGCTATTGAAAGAGGAAGCTGCTTATTGGTGGGAAGTCACCAACGCTACTAGACCTATAGAGACTTGGGCCGACTTTAGGATGAGGTTTGGGCTTAAGTTTCTATCATCTGCTGAAGAGAATATGCAGTTGGAGAGGTTTATATCTTTGAAGCAAGGGGACATGACCGTAAGGGAGTATGTGAATAAGTTTAACCAGCTTGCTCGATTCGGTTTAGACATGGTTAACACACCGCAGAAGAAGGCTCTACGCTTTGCTCGAGGATTGAATGAGCCATTGCAAGGATTGGCCATGTCTCATATACCCATGGGGGGCACTTTTGAGAGCTTAGTGGATATGGCCTTGCTTCAAGGAGATGATAAGAATGGCAAGAAAGAAGTTAAGCTTAATGAGACTCAAACCAAGAAGGTGGACTCCAAGTGGGGAGGCAATCAGAACAATCAGAACAATCAGAACAATCAGAACAATCAGAACAATCAGAACAACAAGAACAACGAGAACAACAAGGGTAACAAGTCCAACAACAACAAGGCAAGGGAGACAAGGAAGTGCAACTTCTGTGGGATCACTGGACACATAGCCAAAGATTGGAGGAAGAAGAAGAGGGAGCTGGGAGAATGCTTTCATTGCGGAGAGTCTGGACACTACAGTAAGGATTGCCCAAAGAAGCAAGGACAGGGGCAAGGACAAACTCAGCGGGTAGGACCTTCTGGAGGGCAGATGCATGCTCTCAACACTACTCCAGCTCCGGACCGAGGTAGTATTTCTGTAGAAAGCCTTGTTTACATTTCTGGTTTTCCTGTTCGAACTTTATTTGATTCTGGCGCATCGCATACCTTTATTTCTTCTGACATTGTTGAAAGTTTGCACCTAAGTACTAGTCTAGTTGAGGATCCCGTTAGTGTTTCAAATCCAATTGGGGGTTCCGCCCATCTATCTATGATTTGTATGGATTTGAGGATTTCTATCTTGACCGTAGAATTCACATGTAATGCTTATGTTCTCGGGTTCATGGGATACGGGTTGATTTTGGGCATGGATTGGTTGTCCAGTTATGGAGCCATTCTCGATTGTGAGCATAGGGTAGTGAGGCTTATGACTCACCTTGGCAATACCCTAGAGATTTCTTGTAACCCTCTGGATCCCGTCATGTTATGTTATCTTGAATCCCTCAACTCGTCTATTGACAATCTTCAATCTGTGAGGGTGGTCCGAGAATATCCTGATGTTTATAATGAGGTAAAGGGGTTACCCCCTAAACGCGAGATAGACTTCCGTATTTATCTTGTTGATAATGCCAAGCCAGTTTCATTGCCTGTTAGGCACATGGCCCCGCGAGAAAGAAGAGAGCTTAGCAAGCAAATCAAGGAGTTGCTTGAGAAAAATTTCATTAGGCGAAGCATTTCTGAATGGGGTGCTCCTATGGTATTCGCCACTAAGGCGGATGGTTCGCTTCGCCTATGTGTTGACTATCGTGAGCTAAACAAGCTGACAAAGAAGAATAGGAACCCGTTACCAAGGATTGATGATCTCTTTGACCAGCTTGTAGGTGCTTCTGTTTTCTCTCAGCTCGATCTAGCCACCGGATTCCATCAGCTTAGAGTGGCTGAGGATAGTATTGACAAGACTGCGTTTAGGACTCCAGATGGATTCTTTGAATGGCTCGTCATGCCGTTCGGTTTGACTAATGCACCCGCATACTTCGTTGATTTGATGAGTAGGGTGTTTAGGGAGTTCCTTAACAAGTTTGTGGTTGTCTTCGTGGATGATATTCAGATCTTCTCTAAGGACGAGGAAGAGCATGCTACACATCTCAAGGAGGTATGGATAAGCTTAGAGCTCATCAGTTAAAAGCCAAGTTCTCCAAATGCCATTTCTGGAGAAGGGAAGTTCGGTTCCTTGGGCATATAGTTCTAAGCAGGGCATAGCTGTGGATCCCGCTAAAGTAGTGGCGGTACAAGACTGGAATGTTCCGAAGAATGCAACTGAAGTGAGAAGCTTTCTCGGTCTGGCAGAATTTCATAGGAAGTTCATTAAGGACTTCGCTAAGATTTCAGCCCCTCTCACTAAGTTAACGAAGAAGAACTTAGTCTTTGCATGGGACTTAGATTGTGAGCTTGCTTTTCAAAGGCTCAAGAAAGCCCTCACCACAGCTCCAGTTCTAGCATTACCCGATGGAGGGAAGTTGTTTACCGTGTACACCGATGCATGTGGCACGGGATTAGGCGCTGTCCTGATGCAAGAAGGGAGAGTGATATGCTTTGGGGGTAGGCAACTCAAAGTTCATGAGAAGAACTATCCCACTCATGATTTGGAGTTGGCGGCGATCGTCTTTGCACTCAAATCTTGGCGCCATTATCTTCTAGGTGAAAGGTTTGAGCTATATACTGATCACAAGTCGCTCAAGTACCTCTTCTCGCAGAAAGATTTGAATCTAAGGCAGCAGAGGTGGATGGAATTCTTGGCATCATATGACTTCGATATAGCTTATACCCCTGGCAAGGGTAATGTTGTGGCGGATGCGCTAAGTAGAAGAAGGTTGACTTTGAGTCCCTTGTTTGTTGAGATGAAGAGCCTAGAGTTCTTGGCAACCTTTGATTTTGCACCTGCTGTTGAGTCGACGACTGGTTCGTTAGCATCCCTTGAGCTTAGACCTACACTTCTTGATCAAGTTGGGACTTCACAGAGGGAAGACCCGCAGATAGTTGAGATCATGGACAAGTTGATTCGTGGTGAGACGTCAAGTCACCTCGCTAGATATACTATTGATGACAAGGGGTGGCTAAGGCGTGATGGAAGACTATGTGTCCCACAAGTGGGAGACTTAGTAAATAAAGTTCTTGAGGAGGCGCATCACTCGAGGATGACCATACATCCCGGAGGGGACAAGATGTACCGGGATATGAAGCGCATTTTCTTTTGGGACAGGATGAAAAAGGATGTTGCAGAGTTTGTTTCTAGATGCATTGTTTGCCAACAAGTAAAGGCCGAGTCGAAAAAGCCCGGTGGGCTACTGCATCCATTGGAGGTCCCGCAAAGGAAGTGGGAAAGTATCTCTATGGATTTTGTGGATGGATTGCCGAGATCAAGGAAGGGGAATACTAGCATATGGGTCATAGTGGATAGACTCACGAATAGCGCTCATTTCATTCCAGTAAAGAGCAAGAGGACCGCATCATGGCTAGCATCTGTTTATCTTCGGGAGATAGTGCGATTGCATGGAGTTCCTTCTAGCATAGTGAGCGATCGTGACCCAATCTTCACTAGCCAATTTTGGAGTAGTTTGCAAGAAGCGATGGGTATGCGATTGAATCTAAGTACAGCCTATCACCCATAGACTGATGGTCAGACCGAAAGGGTGAATAGGGTACTAGAAGATCTGTTGAGGCTATGCATTCTTGACTTTGGTGGCACTTGGGAAGACCACCTTCCTCTCGTAGAGTTTGCTTATAATAACAGCTACCAAGCAAGCATAGGGATGGCACCATTCGAAGCTTTGTATGGGAGGCCGTGCAAGTCACCAACATGTTGGTGGGAGACGACGGATAAGCTTATACTTGGGCCCGACATGATAAGGTACACATCCGAGAAGATTGAGTTGGTTCGAAGGCGAATGAAAGCAGCCCAAGACAGACAGAAATCCTATGCATACAAGTGAAGGACAGACTTAGAGTTTGAAGTTGGAGATATGGTCTTTGTGAAGGTTTCTCCCTTACGAAATGTGGTTCGTTTTGGAGCAGTTGGAAAGCTAGCACCAAGGTTCGTAGGACCCTTCCCTATCATCGAGAAGATTGGGCAAATGGCTTATAGGGTGGAATTGCCCGAGATGCTAGCTGGAGTGCACAATGTCTTTCATGTCTCGCATCTCCGAAAATGCCTACATGAATCAGCCGAAGTAGTTGAGCCTAGTATTCTTGAAGACGTGGAGGTAGAGAAAGAGGCAACCCTGAGGCGAGTTCCGATTTATATCTTGGGAACGGAGATTAAGAAGCCGAGGAATCGAGAAGTCAAGTTAGTAAAGGTTCAGTGGAGTGAAGCCGATGAAGATGCAACTTGGGAAACCGAGGAGAAGATGTGTGGGCTTTATCCATTTCTTTTTGAGGGTACATTCTCAATCTCCTTTCCTAGTTAGCGTATCTTTCTTTTGCTATCCATGTTTATCTTGTTAATCTTGTCATGAGAACCTTAGGTAGAAACCATTTGGATGAAACATGTATTTGAAACATGTTATGCTTGACGGTTGCAAATGGTTGCAAGTGTTTGCAAGTGGTTACTCGTGGATGCATGATACACGTTAGGCACTAAGATCGGCTCACACACTTTCATATTGCATATGCATGAGTGTTTATGCTTATTCATGGATGGAACCTGTTATGCTATCACGTGGATGTTGCATATGAATGAATGTTATGTGCACTCATGTAGAGATTATAAACTATGTTAGGAATTTGCATACATTTGGACTCATTTCACTAGCATATTCTGCATTAAGGAGGTTTACTGAGTCAGTAACCGCCTGATTTTCGCATTAGATAGGTGCATATACACACACTTTTGCATATGTTCATACAGCATTAGAAATCCTTTAAGGACAATGATTACTTGTGGATGATGTTTGAGTAGATGGATGATGGATGGTAGGATACGTTCTTCCTAACTTGGAGATTTCGGGGACGAAATCCTTTAAGGTGGGGAGAATGTAACAACCCGAATTTTTAATAACATGTTAAAACAAGAAATCAGGGCATAATGAAATTCTAAGTTAAGAATCAATGGGAATGGGTTACGCTATTGCGTTCGCCTCGAAATTCTGCTTGAAAACAAGTCCGAAATTTCGTAAATCAGAGTCCGTATGACCAAGTTATGACCCATAGAAGATTTCAGAAAATTCAAAATTCAGCCCGAAATTCAAATTCAGCCAGAAACAGATTGGGCGGGAAAATTTCCCGCCCAACCCCAGGTCGACTGCCCAGTCGACTTGGGTGTCGACCTGGGGGTCGACCTCCCTGGTCGGACCCTGTTGGTCTGGTGCACCAGTTTGCTCCTTTGGTCTGTTTACTTGGCCTGTGACGGGACTTGATGGTTCAGATCTAAACTAGGGTTAATCCTATAGCCTAAACTAGTCTCTACACCTATAAAAACACCCTAATACATAGCCTAAACCACCACAAATCATCCTAACAACTAAATTCTGCCAAAATGCTCCCTAATCATGGCCTCCATCTTCATCTTGAGAGCTTCTAAGGCAAAAAGGAGCAATCTTTCTTCATCAAATCAAAGGAGCTACTTATTTTCAAGGCTTCTAGTGTTGCTACATCATTCCTAGAGCTTCTACAACGTCTCTATCTTGTTCTATTTGGTTCTAGTTCTCATAACCACGATTTGTAAGCCCCGCTCTACTCTTAGATTTAAACTATGAAGTTAATATGAACATGTAGCAAGTTGAAATGGGATTTTTGGTGTAATACTTGTCTTGGGGCTATATTTGTATGCATAAGATCCATTTATGACTCTTTTGATCTATGATTGTGGAACTATCATGAACCTAGTACCTTTCACTTTGATTTTTGGGTAGAAAGCTATGAGCTTTGTTTGGGGATTATGCATAATGCAACATAGAACCCCTCATAACCTTGATGTCAACTTGCCTATGATGTTGAACTACATGCTATCCACAAGTTTATCACCCTATGTCAACTATTATCATGTTATCACCGTTGCCTATGATGTTGAACTACATGCTACCCACAAGTTTATTTGCTAAGTTTGATGTCATATATGTTTTGAGGCCAATAATCCTATATGCTAGTTGTGATGAACACCTTTGCCTCAAATATCATCATGTTTAACTTATGACCAACTTTACCACCTTATGCCCATCTTGGTCATATTTTTATGTTCCTTGATTCACTTGTGTTGATGCGAATTTACGTGCGAATGGGAATACGTTATGGGTAGTTAGGAAAACTTGAAATGACATGAAAAACATGACTTGAAATGTGACATGAAACTTGATTATGCTTGAAAACGTGAATGTGGTCATGACATGTAGAAAACCATAAAGTGGCCAACTCGAGGTTGGGTTGAGTTTGTAGCGTAAATCTGCCCGGAACCGCCCGGCAAGTCCAGTGGCTACAAGCAATAGGACCCAATGTGAGAAGTTGGTCATATCGCGCTTGAAACCCGAGGTTAGACTAGGTTGTGGTGTAAAGCTGCCCGGACCCGCCCGGCATATCCTGTAATCACAACAAAGTCTAATGTGAGAGGTTGGGTGCATTAAATTAATTAATGCCACATGTTAGGGTTAAGTCATGAACCACTTGGATACACTTAACCAACTTGATACATGATTGGATAGGGTTAACCACACTTAACCCGTTGGAAACCCTAGTTACGTGGTCCTTTTCAGCAGTAACCCTCTTGGATGTATCACGATACCCTAGGGACTAGGCTAGGGTGGGGCACGATTACTGGGCTGATTGTAAGCGACCAAAAAGACGGCTGAGTAGGTGCGCCAGTGTAGGTTCAGGCGGCTATGGTCGTGCACATAGTCCGGAGTTCAAAAATAACAGACATGGGCACCAGTAGGTTTAGACGGTGCGTGCTTGATTCGTGTCAGTGGTTGGCACCCTAGGGCTTGATACACCCTAGGGTGGACCTAGCACAGTTCGACTACATTCCGTGATTGGGCCGTATGACACCGACACTCGACGAGTTAGGCTTATAGGGAGCCGATCGACTAGATTGTATAGTTGGACCTTGACTTGGGTCAACTCATGATATTGGGCCAAGGGATCATTTCTTGTTTATACTTGACATGGGTTGGAATACTAGTACTATTGGTGCAAAACTAAACCTTGTATATGCGATGCCACACTTGATCTACCTTGTTATCTATTTATCATGCCAGTTAGTTACCATCTTTATGTTTCATCTCAGTTTCTCATGTTTAGTTAACTTCATTAGTTTTTATACTAATAGTAGGTAGGACTTACCAGTCTTTATGACTGACCCTTTTTCTTTCGCCTCTTTTCTTCCGTTTCCCCCCCAGGTTCTCAGGGAGGGAACACTAGTGCTTAGCTTGGACATTTGGCTTGCTTTCTTGACAGCTCATGTACGGTTTTGACTTGAGCTTGCTATGGCTTCACCACATCTATTTTGGGGATAGTTTACTTTATGTTATTTTCAGTTTATGTTTCCTAGACTTGTGGTAGTTGGAAAATAATGACTAAGTACTTTGATGTAAGTTGACTATTTGGTTTTGAAATGATGGTTTTTAAATTTCTACCGCTGCTTTACTTATTTATTTATCTATGTTTTGTCTTGTGATATCTCTGTGCATGTTTACCTAGACAACACCCCTCCAAAGCTAGTGCATTCTCTCGTGAATGGCCCTGGCGGAGGTGGGGTGTTACAGATTGTTTTTAGATTTAATTCATATTATATCGATTTAATAAGGAACTTAACTATAGTCAATTCTCAAACGACCTCTTATTTCAATGAAACTAGTTTTTTTAAATCCGTAATAGTTAATTATGCCTAGATTTCAAATTCGTGTTAATTGGAGTTTATATGTGATCATGCGTAATTTAAATGCATATCGATTTACATTGAGAATTAAATAGAAAGTTTTACAAACGATCACGGAATTCGACGAAACCAGTACGATATTTTCTAGAATCTTAAGTTATAGTAGGATATCAAGTTTTATCGCGATTGGAGCTTGTATGTGTCGGTTAAGCATGAAACTTTGGGCATAAGTTTCATAAGAGTATAATAATAATAAATCGATTAGCTTCTTGGACACACTACCTTCACTTAGCTTCTTAGGCACACCAACTCCTATTATGAATAACGCAGTCATTCCTCTCAATTCTTATTTTTCCTTTCATTTCCAGTTAAAAAAAAAATCAAAGCCGCATGTCTCCATTTCTTATCCTTCAAATTTTGTATAACATCGAGTTCAAACTTAACTTAGTAAAAATTAAAACCACTCGACTTCTTTATTTTCCCCCTTTCGTTCATCCCTACCAAACGATAAAAAAACACTTTCCTCTATCGATTTCAGAGATTCGAAATTTATTCAAAACAAATCCTAAAATCCTAAGGATGATTTTACTAAGTAAATCGAATTGCTCTTCATGCCTAGAAGGTCGCGACTTCAGATCTGTGGGGTTCAGCTTCGAACCTGTAGGCCTAGTGTTGACTGGCATTTGAGATTTAAGTAGCTGTAGGGTTTATTGATGGTGCAGCAATGTTCAGGCGATAAAGGGGAACGATGTGGCAAAATTTGGAGCAATTAAAGGATAATTTCCGTTGAAGCCTTCACAGTAGCAATAATCGAAGTACTGGAGGTTGCGATTTTCAAATTTTGTTTGTACGTGGAGTTATTATGTCGGTAGATGGAGGGTTGATGCCGAACAGTTTGATGACGTCGGGAGGTGTGCACAAGATGGAAAATCGAAAATCGGTAATAGTGGTTGCCTGGAGCGGCTTCAAAAGAGCAGAACGGGGAAGAAGTGTGTTAAGCGGGTGGTTAGGAGGTTAAATGTGCATTAAGGGAAATTAAAGGAAAATTAGTGTAAATATAATTAGTTACTAAAATTTTACTTTATATTTTACATCGTTCAAGATTTCTTATTTAATGAATTTCTAATTCAAACAAGCTCAGATTCGAACGCTGTCAGTATTAGCTGAGTTTGTATAAATTTAATTTTTATGATGGGATTCGTTTCGAAGTTTTTGGAGTTATTTGGAATCAGCTATGGAATTTTAATTTAATCGAATACCATCTGATTTAAGTTAAAATTGAATCAGATTGCAAATAAAATCAAGATGAGTAAACTTACTCTCTGGTTCGTTTATAATTTATTATAAATGAATTTTTATTTGGTATTCAATTTTTTATATGTTGGTTGTTGGCTGCTTGGATGCATTAAATAATTTTTGATGAATTGTGGCTATTATATATATATATATATTAGTTATATTCAGGCTTGGTAGTTGTGGCTATTATATATATATATATATATATTATTTATTTAGGCTTGGTGATTGGATATTGATATCTCCCGCAGTACCATTAATGGATGACCCTATGTGCCCCACAAATAGTGGATGACCTTCTATACCGCGATATCCTGCCTTAAAGCAGGATTGGCATTTTTATTTGGCTAATATCCGTGGATGCAAGGAAACAGATTGGAGGAATCCAACTAGATTTTACAAAATTTATCATTGTTTGTTTTTATATATATTATAACATGTGATGTGTGAGAAAACCGGTGATTGGTGATTTTGTGTGATTTGGATGTTGAATGTCGCTGGCCCTAAATATTCATGTTTAAAAATATCATGAAAAGTGAGTTTGATATTTTAATTTTTTTTTTTAAAAATAATTAAAAACCAAATTTTGAATAGGCAAGGAAAATAAACTTGATCTAAGCAATAAAAATAAGTAGTTGAATTTATAAACGATGTTTATACATGAAGTGAAATAAAATATCATTGGATAATTTGGGAATCATTTAAAAAAGGGAAATGATAAGATTTATTTCGATGTTCAGAATGTAGATTGAATTGAAATAAATCCATACGGATTTACGATTAGAATTCGTCTATGTAAAATTTATAAGAATAAATTATTTCCAGAAAGTATATTGGAATTATATAAAAACTAAAAATTTGAAATTTAAAATGAAAATAGATTATATATATAAGTTATAATAATAAAATAAAATGGTAATCGGTTTTCTTACGGAAATTTGTTTTAATATATAAAATAAGGAAGTTAAATTATAAACAACGTTCATAAATGTGATGAAGTAATTTTCATCTAGATAATTTGGAAATAGATTTTCTAAATGTAAGAAATGGCGCTTAAAACCCTGTTTCAATTGAGATAGACAATGATATTTTTATGATGTTATAAGTAATATCATTTTTTGAATTATGAAATTTTATCTATCTCAAGGTAAGAACGTTGTCGATCAAGGTCTGAGATGTAAATAAATTACCCTAACTTGAATGACTTCACTATTATCAAGGGATGATATTAGTTTGTAATGGTAAAGTTGTTGAATTAATTAATTATTTCCATAAAACTAAACTGTAATTATATTAAATAATTTATGTCCAAGGAAATTGGAATTTGATATAGAAATTGAGTTGTGAATAATTTTTAACCGAGTTATGAATTTTGAATAAAATAATCAACAATTTTGGAAAATCAAAATGTTTAAGTTAAATTTGGGAAACTGGTTTAATTTACATTAAAATATCCAAGAATGGAATTGGAATTATTTAATAAACGAAGTTTAAACTTTTATATTTAAATTTAATCAAAATAAGCTTGCTGCGGTGCGGTAGTTCATATTTTGACGTTCCAAACTTCAATTGAGTATATGAAACTCAATATAAGTCGGAATCCTTTGAAATAAGAATTGTCTGAAACTATTGAATAATAATTTTCTAATGAAAGAGAAATTTTTTGATTTCATATTATAGATTTTGAGTTATGTCAAAATCAAATTTTCAGAAAAACAGTGTTTTGATTGTTTATAAACCATAACGATTTATTAAATTAAATAAAAGGATTTTAAGCTAATAAAAAAGTTATCCGTTAGTAAAATTCAGATTTGAGTTATATAATAAATATAAACTCAAGTGGTATAAGAGGATTGATTTTTGAAACAAAAATCTGATTTTAAACTATTAAATGAAGTTAACTATTTGGAATTAATTGGTTAAAGGTGGTTTTAGATCGAACTTAAGTAAATTAGATTTTGTGAAATTAAAATTGAAATCGAATATGAAACTCGGGCTGGAAATGGAATTCGATTGGTTTATAAGCAAATTTAAAATATATTTGAACATGATATGTTCAAATAAAAGGGGATTATGCTAAAGAGCTAATTAGAGAATAAATTAGTGAATTGAGTTGAAAATGATTAGATTGAGTCTGAAAAAATTTGAAATAGTTGAGTATGTGTTAAATAGGTATGGGATGAAGTAATGGAAGGAATATAAATTGAATGCTCGACAAGACAGGTACGTATTTAATTGAGTATGAGATTTTATGAGCCTATTTGGCAAGCCGCTTGGTTTTTGATTTTCTTTTTGAATGGAAAGGACCTAGAAAGGCGATTTGTTGTTGTACTGATTGAGCCGTACAAAGGAGATATTAGCGAAATTTTCGAAAATTTAAGAAGATATAAAAAATTTAAGAAGATTAATAACTAGAAACTGATTTGTCGATTATACAGAAAATTCAGTAAGAGAATAAACGTATAATAAAATTTATAAGTGAAAAGGAAATTTATAAATTGAAATATTGGTAAGAATTGAATTAATGAAATACTGATTAAAAAGGGACTCATTGATTGTTTGATGCTAATTAATGGTATTCCTTTTGGGAATAAGATCTTTGGATGAATGTTTGTTTATGTTATAGTTAAATGATTGATTATCGAAATATTGACCAATTTAATACCATCATTGTTAATATGGAGAGAACTGTTGGATTTATTATTCGAAAACCAATCTGTATTGGCATAAGCATTGCGAATCGAATTATGCTAAAGATAATTGAAGATGGAGTAAAATGCAAGGGTCGTTCTATTAATCCTAGGTAGAAATTGCCAAAGATGGATTGATGGGATGGTGACTTCGGTTTTTCCAGTCCCAAGACAACGTATATGGACGAATGTCTGACAGAGTATTTTTGGATGGTCATGCACATTAATTTCTTCAAATATTCCAAGTTTGGTGGTGGAGATGGAAACTTCTCTTAGATTAACACCTAGTGTATTTCTGACCACGTCAATTAGTGATTTGACAGATCTGACGATGTGGCATTCAAGGTGAATAGTTGCAAGATGTTCTAAAAGGTAATCGTGACCTCTAGCTTCATCAATTGGGAAATGTCCAAAATCGGGAAAGCAACATGGCTAAGTGGGTCATTCCCATTTGGGGTATTATCACCCGATCTAGAGAAATTCCATTTGCTTCTTATTCTATCGCTGCTGTATGCTTTCGGTAACGGTTGCTGATCACAACAATAGGTGATAATATGCTCGGTACACACAAGTTGAATGAGTGACCGGTCATGTGTGGTCAGGTTGCAAGATGTTCTTGTTGAACCCAGTGTATTCCTCTCTAGAGATACATTACCGGAAAGTGGTTCCATACCTTCCCATGGTTGGAAATCCATTCTCCAATAAGCACCCTGCGGTTTTTATTATATATTATATATGGAGCATGAGATGCAAGCGTTCCGCTATATTGCTATTTATTTGATTTAGACACTGTTATAATATCCAAAGAGTTTTGATACAAAAAATATTTTGGGTTATTGTACGGTAAAAATATTTTATGTGTGTATCGGTCTTACGATTATCTTCTCTTTCAAAAATGACTGTTGAAAGTTAAATCAAACGGTTGGAGTTTACTAACACCAGTCCGATGTCTGACCTAGAGTTTATTTTGTTTTGTTTTACCCTAAACTCTAGGGTGCCCAAATTTGTATGGGCGGTCAACTAGTTCAGATGTTTACAGATATACTTGGAGGAGTAGGAGGTTTCACCGTTAGTTATTAGAGTTTATTTCCACTATGTTTTATATGTGACGTATTCTTATGATGTATGTAAGTACAGATAGAATTTTGTATTTCAAAAGGTTATTATATATTGTATTTTATTCCGTTGCGATTGTGAGATTCTATATTGTTGTTCTGTTCTTCTTCTATTTTTTTCTTTTTTATCCATAATAATTTGTATTTCTATGCAATTTGAGTTGGACGTTTGTTGTTTTTTGTCAACTCAAATAGTATGGAAATTCGGGCCATTATAGGAATGAGGGCCAAAAGAGAAGGATCGGAAACCAAAACAGAGTGGCAATGAAGAAACGATCTAAAAGGCTCTAGAATGGTTTCTTGGATGTCGACCGACTACAAGGCCATGGAGAGATCATGACGAATGATTTCCTTAATCGAGAGATGCTTATTGTTCTTACGAATAGAAGAATTGAAGAATTTCGAGTTAGAATTACCTTCTACAATCCACTTGATCCCTTCCTTTTGATAAAGGAAGCCATTCTCGGCGCACAATTCGGAAGAGAAGGCAAGCTGAGCAAGGACCCAATGCTCCTTGCTGGCAGAGGAGGGGTTAGCGTTGAAAACTGATTCTGTAATATCAAAAGCCACTTCAGCGATGCGGACAGGATCGAAAATATTCTTGAAAACTGTTGAATTCCAAGATTTAAGACAAGTCTTGAGGCGCTTCAGTTTGAGGGTGAACACTGACAGAGGGCTCCCAGAAAGAGGAACCGACCAAGAATCTTCCACTACCTGAAAGAAATAATGGTGGGATCGCCAGATGGATAGGAAGAGGAAAGAGGAAGGACCCTACGAGAGGTGGGACAAACAAAATAGAACCAAAAGAGAGTAACCAGAGTTAAATCGATGAAGGTGAGAAAACAAGAACGAAAAAGGAAGGTTGAACCAACTTTCAGACCCGAAAACTCGATCAAGTCAGGAAAGGTTTTGGTTGGTACCATCTTGGTTGTTGCACCACGTGAAGCCAGAACCAACAAACGAGACTTCCGAAAGGTCAAAAGAAACAATGAAGGAGTCGAAATCCTCTATCGCCCTGCAGTTTATGGATGCACCCCCTTGCTTCTCCGCCTAGGGAGAAACGACATTAAATTCTCCATCGATGACAGACGAGGCATAGCCATAGTCAGTGAGAGAAAGAATGACATCCAATAGAGTTTGACAGTTAATGCGGTCATAACTAGCGTACACTCCCAAGAAAAGGAACGGGGACAGGAAAAGTGGGAAAGTGCGCACCACTCACAACAATTGGGAAGTATCGAAAACCGGATGAACAGAAATAACCTTAGACCAAAGAATCCAAATCTTGTTGGATGTGTTGGAGAAACCTCCGCCAAAACCAAGAAAAAGGATAACCTTGGTTAACTCTTCTACTCCCATCATAGGCTCAAAAAGAGCAACCAGTAGTAAGAAATTCTTACAGACAAGGCTTTTAAGATGAGCAAGAGAAGCATCATTCCCAATAGCTCGAACGTTCCAGAAAAGAATTTTGGCCATCAAAAAAGAAACTAAAAGACGATGAGAAACCAATGCACCTAAAGAAAGAGAGAGATTAAATAAGATGAAGGGTGTGGCGAGTATATTTAACGATCTTCTCAGACGTTTCTATAGAGCATGTGCGAATGGTGCGAGGGGTCAGAAGCCTTATCGCAATCTCTAATGAGATGAAATAAAAGAGATGCGTGATCCAAAACAATAAGATTGCGCAGAAATAGAAGGTGAGATCGAAGAGGGGGAGGCTCGAGAAGAAAGGGACACTCCAGAGAAACTAAGCGAACAAAGTGGGAGTTCTTAGTAGGACAAGACAAACGACATTTAATTGCCATTATCTCGTCCAAACAAAGAGGGCGTAAGGAATATGAAAAACAAGAAGAAGCAGAAGCCAGGGAAGATAGACTGACAAGAAGACGCTAACTTAGAAGAAGGCGCACAAGATATGGAATAAATGTGGAAACATCACTGATGATCGTTTCACATTGTTGTGTGGATTCTCTGACGGTCGAGAAGCCATTAACTTGGCTCCACGACAAAAGAGAGTGAATCCTTTAAATCAAAGGACAAGAAATGAAATGATGGATGGGGATTTGGGTAGCAAAAGACCAACCTGATAGGCAAGAATCCATGTGCGCAATGGTCGAAGGACTGGTTAATTCCATATAGCTCATGGCACCTGCGCCAGCTATATGAAATCGTGTGAGACCACCGACCAAAGCTTAAAGCAGAAAGATTAAGAAAGAGAAACTAAAAAACCAACAGGCAGCCATAACCCATATTGTCATTGGAAAATCATGATGGGATTTGTCGTGCCAAAACCGAATAGCAAACAAGCCTGGGACGTCCAAAAACCCAACCAACGAGCCAATGTACTTGAAATAACCTGTACACAAAAAAACATAGCTGAGTAGCTACGCTGAGGCAAAGAAAGCCCAACACCATCTATAAACGCAAGAAGACCACTCCTCCGAACACAAAAGCCAAAGTATGTGACACCAAATGGCAATGTCCTTAAACAACACCTAACAAGGGGATTGCTAGTCCCATAAAAAAAGAGGAACAAAAAACTCCCTTTTCTGCAAAAAACAAGAACTGGGAGAGCAACCAAAACTAACCAATAGTTCACTAGAGAATGGTGAAAAAGGAAATGACTGTGCATGAAAGAAAGGCACACTACATGCAATAATAGATAAGTCATCACAACCCAACAAAACAAAAGGAAGTGAAATGAAAGGAGAACATACCTACCGGCGAGGGCAACGAGCTAGAAGACCCCTGAAGAAACTGAAACCAACTTGATTGGTGCAAAAGGACGTGAGCATGCGGTTGCCACGCCAACTCCAGAACGGAGTGGCTGCAAGTGCTGGCTTACCCCAACCCTGCGCAACGAGACTTTAGAAGTAGGCGATCCTAGCCACTGTCGATCCATTATCCTTGACAAGTGTGCAGAATAGACTGGAAGGGTAGTAGGATACACACTACCGCTATCAGGCTCAAATACCGTTTCCTTGTCAACAACTGAAGCGTAGTATATATCTTATGCTTTGGCATGTTCTCAAGTAATATATATGCAACAAACTCTAAAATATTTCGAATTAAATATAACTAAATCACCAATTTACTACGATAATACGAGTGTTAAAAATCTATCCAAAAATCATACACATCATGCTAGAACAAAACATATTGATGTTAGACATCATTTTCTTAGAGACAACGTAAATAATGAAAATATTTCACTAGAATATATTAAAACAAAAAATCAAATTGCAGATGTATTACCTAAACCATTGAACGAAGCAACGCTTACTAAATTAAGAAGAGAACTAGGAATTTGTTTATTAACCAAAGTAAAATAATTAGACATATTAGTATAAATACATAGTAAAATATAGGAAAATTCGAAATGTTCAAAATTTTAGGAGGTATGTCGACATACCTAAATTATTATGTCGGCATATAATAGTAATATTTTAAAATTTAAATTCCCTCCAAAATTAGTTATTACACCTATTTAAACTCTCCACTTAGAAAATTCTTCTCTTTCCACTCATTTTCTCAGTAATAAAATTCTAAAACATATAAATAATGGCTACCACTTCGAATAGCAACCAAAACATCTCCGTTTTGTTTCCTACTTGTGCTCAAGGCCCTTTTCAACAACCTACGCTTGCAAGGGTTATCAAATTAGAGGAATCTATGAAAGATACCCTGCAATTACTCGCTGAAATACAACTTCTAAAATTTCGTATGGCAAAAGAACAAGGAAAAAAGGGGAAGATTGGTAGGAATCTCCAGAAGTTCATAATGGATAACTAGTCTAATAAAATTATTATTGTAGGTGATTCATCTAATATTCAAACCTATAATACTATGGAATAAGAAGAAGAAGTTGAAGAAAAAGAAGATCAAGATATGGTAAAAGACGATCAAGTCATTTGCTTTGGCGAAGTGTGTTTTGATAAGGAAGGAAATTTGATCGGACAAAACGGAAAATTACGCCTTCATTACCCTAATTGTCTAATTCACAAGTATCAATTGTCAAAAACACTTAGTAGTTTGGTATCGTATATTCATGTAATATTCGTATATTCGCTAATGTTCATAAGTATTTGTTGTACGTTCTCGTATATTGAATTTGTAACAAAAATTATAATAAGGTTTACACTTATGTGCTTAAAGTATAGTCTCAGAAAGATTGTTAAGGTAGTTTTCTACTTTATTAACTTAAGGGTAGTATTAGATATTAGATTATCCTAATTTTTATTAATTTGAAGTATTAGGACCATATTTTTATAACTGTGTCTTAGTTTTAGGGGGAGTATTGTAGTCTAGTTAGGAATATATAGTTTTTGTTGATGACAAAGGGGGAGAATTATAAAATAGGGTTTAGATTAGAGGAGTTAGTAGTTTTAGAAGGATTTCATGGAGTAAGGCGGAGTAACCGGAAAATCAAGATGTCAGGTATGAATATTTAATAAACCAAGGTTGTTATCATAAAAAGAGGGAGATTGTTAGTGATTGAGATGGTTGTAATGATGGTTTTGATGACAAAAACCTTGTTTAACTATTATTGTTATAAATTATATACTAAAACTATTATCTAGAATATATATATATGTGTGTGTGTGTGTGTGTGTGTTTGTATATATATATATATAGGAAATATATGCAGGTAATGATTATTGAAAACTGTACAGTTTAGAGAATCAAGATTTCAAAGAAGAAGAGTTTAAGATACAATACTCATGTTGTAACGACCCGTATTTTTGGCAGTCGAATATTTAATTTAATTTATTATTTTAAATACTTTATTTAGAATATTAATGGATTTTAATATTTAATTCGTTATTTAAACAAAGTTTAAACGCTATAATTTATTTAAATATATATGTCGAGCTTGAAAATGGCGTGCAGTTCGTAATATGGAGTTTTGAACTTCAACTGAGAATACAGGATCCGATATAAGTCGGATTTCTGTGAAACGAGAAACAATGGAACCATGTTGATGATAATTTTCATATGAAAGAGAAAAATTCAGATTTCGTGTTATACATTGTAAGTTATGGCTAAATCAAATTTTGAAATAGTCGCTGTGAAAATCGTTATTTAAATATCGACCTTTAAAATGGTCATTTTGCAAACGGACTCAGATTTCGACAAAATCAGTTTCATTGGGACCGTAGCGTTAAATTATTGTACGGTGTTGAATGGCGTGGCAAACCGATGTCGTATGTGACCACGGTAGCCATAAACGCCCGTTCAATTTCTATAGCGCGTAACTAATTTAATAAAGGGTTATTTGGGTATAACTTGAACAGACGATCGAATTAAGCCATGAAACCAATTCCGTTGAATTCGTATCGTCGATTAGAGTCAGAATAGGTATATAGTTTGTTATTTTTGGAGACCGTGTAATTTGGTGTCCGAAATGGCATTGCAGTGCGCGTAAAAATAGCCTACCGGGAGAACATTCTCAGAATGCGACGAAACTGGTGCCGTTGGGTTCGTATTGAAGAATTATTATAGGATTGTAAGGTTTCAAGTAGATTTGATTTATCTGGTGATCGTGGAAAAATTAAACGCGTGTTTATTTCTGGTTTTATAAAGGAAATTTTTTCATATGACCTCGGATTTCGACGAAACTTGTCCCATTGGGTCCGGAATATTTTTTTATACCAAGATTAGTTTTTTATCAGTAAACAGAAATCGTTTGTGCTAGTTTTTATCAACTATTTCATGGCGAAGTATCGTATAATATTATTTTATTGGTCCAACTCTATATATATACCTCAAACCGTGAAAACCTAATTTCCGTGGTCAACTACTTCATTTCTGCGCCTCCACACAAATGCTGAACGGACCAAAATTCCAACCGCTTCTCCTCAAATTTCTCCTTAATTCACTAACTGAATCGATGGAAATCCAATAACAAAACTGATCGTCTCGATGAGTACTCCATACTGGTCGGCCAGGATCTTGTTGGTGTACTATAGCGACTGGGGATTGGCTAAAGAAGGTGGTAACATTCGAAGGGTTTTGGGGGAATCAGCGAGACCGAGCTTCGAACTGTTTTTGGTGGAGACCGGTGGCGCCAGGCCGCAGCTGTTGGTGTCTCCTGATCAACGTCAGGTGGTCGAGAGGGAGAACGGCTCTGGTGAAGGCAACGCGAGTAAGTGATGTCAAGAGGGAATAAACAGCGAGCAAAAGAACGAACTGATCAGACCAGATTTGTGTACAATATAAGCAACGCTATCACACTTTAATTCAGAAATTACGGTTGACTTAAATCTACTAATTCTAAATGTTATAACAGGGACTAGTGTGACCATTCAAAACAAGAAACGAGAGCAACAGCATAAGGAACCATTCGATCAGCCGTAAACAACGTAATTATGTTAGTGTTAAAATGTAATTATAAGTTATAATTAATGATTTTAATACCTAACTTAAATGGTGTAGGTTCCCTGAAAGGGACAAAACGTGGTTTCCACGAAGTGATGTAGTTCAGACCATTTTTTTGGACAAGGGACTTGTGATGACCGATCAATCTTTTACCCAATATATTAATGTATAGTAATATAGTTATTAGGAATTAGTTATATTTTAATTAAATCTCCTGATGTCGGCCTTTTTGGAATATTGCAGGAATCAGATCGGTAGGAACGGAGATAACCCGCCATGTTTAAATGCCTAAAGTAATTAATTTAACGAAACTTAATTAGGTAATTAAATTAATAATTAATTTAAGGAAATATTATTTTAATTGAATTGTATAGATTTATAAATTATAATTTGTTCATACGTCTCTAGTTATCAGAATTGGAGCAGACCAGGAATGCCAGGATTGTATGAACAAACATAATATGGTGGAACTGATCTAGACTGTAATGACCTGGATTTTTTGTGACTTTGGTTATTGCCATAAACTCAATGACGACTAACCAAACATCAAAAAAAATCCCGGTAATTAATGAAAGAAATTAGAGGGTGAGGATAGATAAGATATAAACTTAGAATAGAAGAAGAAAAGAAGAACTTACATCATCAGAGTAACACGAATCTCATAGCGGAACAAATAACATTTAATATATAACATAACTTTGAGATATCAATCTGTACTTGAATTTACAAATCATTCCAAAGTATAACACTTACAACACAGCGGAAATAACAATAGTTATATGATCCTGAAGCCTCCTGCTCCAGCTCTCCAAGTATATCTGTAAATCCCGACTACTTGACTGCCCGTACAAATTTAGGCACCCATGAGTTTAGGGAAAACAAAACAAAGTAAACTCCGGGTCAGTCATGGGACTGGTGTGAGTAAAACAGTTTAAATAGTTGAACAGGTATATGATATCTCAAAAGACCACGCCGTGAATACGGAACGGGTTTTTCCCTTATGAGAATCCAACATCTTTGACAAAGCAATATCATTCTGATATTATAATAATGTCTACATACAAATAGATATCAATCTAGCAGAAACGCTTTCATCTCACGTTCTACATATATAGTATACAATCAAAATCGCAAGCACGTATTGGATAATGGATTTCCAACTATGACAAGGTATGGAACCACCTTCTGCTAGTGTACCTCTAGAGAGGAATACACTAGGTTCAACAAGAACATCTTGTAACCCGGCCACACATGACCGACTACTCATTTCGCTGAGTGTATCGAATGTATATCACCAAAGGTTGGGATCAACAACCGTTTCCCGAATGGGACAACATCAACAATAGATTTTTAGAAGTAAATGAAACTCTAGATTAGTGATTATACACCCTATTAGGTGCGACCTACATAGCCATGCTACCTGCCCGATTTCTGTCATTTACCGGTTGATGAGGCTTGAGGTTACGCTTCATCGTCACATCAGATTCACTTCCAATGCTACATTGTCAGCTCTATCGAAAATCACTAATTGACGTCTACAACAATACATTACGTGTTAGCTAAAGAAGTTTCCTTCTCTGCTTCCACTCTTGGTATGGTTGAAGAAATCAATGTACGTGACCTTTCTGGAAATACTCTGTCAGACATTCATCCATGCATGTCATCCAGGTTTACATGCCACATCTTTATTCACTTAGAATGTCACATTGTCATACCCGCCAAATCACAAATTGACTTATCCAAAAATAACATGGGTATACAACTAAGAGAAACGAATTCCTCCGCCACCAAACGTGAATACATTTGAACAGGCCAACTTACGCGATCTATTAGATATACTCTGTCAGACGTTCGTCCATACAGGTCGTCCTGGGACTGGATAAACCGAAGGCACTATTCAGTATATCCATCTTAGTCACTGTTATCTAAGACTTATACAACAGCCCTGGCACTTTACTCTGTCTTCAATTATCTTTGGCATAAATGATTCGCAACGCTTATGCCAATACAGAGTGGTTCTTTGGATAATAATCCAACCAATCTCTCCATATTAACAACGTTAAAATGGTCAAAACTTCGATAAGCTGTGAGTTAACTATCAAAGAAAAACAAGTGTGCAAACAATGATATTATTTCCACATGGAAATTATATCGATCAATCATCAAACAACTTTTATCCTTTTAATTAATTTATCATTTATTTATCTTATTTGTCATTTCCTGTTTCCCTATATTCAACATTTTCTTATTTTCTAAATTTAGAAAATATTTGTTATTAACACTGGAAAACATTTCTATCCCTTGTTTTCTATATTAGAAAACAATTCTGATTCTTGTTTTGAAAACATTTCCAAAACTTCTACGTTTGGATTAAGCAGATGTTTAGATAAAACATCGCTATGCCAACTCAACCATTTCCTTTAATTACTATATTCAATTTACCATCCTTTACTGCCGAACCTTAACCATTCCTCAGTTAAAAATGAAGCCAATCAAGTTAAGGTAGAACTACCTCTCAGACCTTAACTGAACAACAATTCTAACCTTGAAATAGGCAAAGTTCACTTTATATTTCTTTAACTAACTTCCTTACTTAATCTTTCTTTTGAATAACTATATTCGGTTAACTCTTTTCAATTAACTCTATTCGATTAACTCCTTTGGATTAACTCTATTTGCTAACTCTATTTGGTTTACTCTATGCTCTTAACTCCTATCGAATAAACTATATTCGATAACTCCTCTAACTCTATTCGAATAAACTATATTCGATTAACTCCTCTAACACTATTCGAATAAACTATATTCGATTAACTCCTCTAACTCTATTCGAATAAACTATATTCGATTAACTCCTTTACTCTATTCGATTAACTCCTCTAACTCTATTTGAATAAACTATATTCGATTAACTCCTTTCAAATATCTAGATTTGATAACTCCTTTCGAATAACTAGATTCGATAACTCCTTTCGAATAACTAGATTCGATAACTTCTTCTCGAATAACCAATATTCGGTTATCTTACTTCGAATAACTTATATTCGATTATCACACTTCGAATAACCAATATTCGATAATTCTTCTCGAATGAACTATATTCGATTTCTCTTCTCGAATAAACTATATTCGATTACTCTTCTCTTCGAATACACTATATTCGATAACTCTACTTCGAATAAGTGATATTCGATAACTCCACTCGATTAACTCTATTTGAATAACTCTAACTGGTTAACTCTAACTCTAACTGGTTAACTCTAGTTGGTTACTCTAACTGGTCAACCCTAACTATTTAACTCCTTTGGGTTACTCTAACTGTTCATCTCTAACTGATTAACTCACTTGGGTTAACTCTAACTGATCAACTCTAACTGGCCAACCCTAACTGATTTACTCTAACTGGTTAACTCTAACTGGTCAACTCTAACTCTAATTGATTAATTCTGTAACACCCCGTAATTTTATAACATTAAAATTCACAAATTAAAGTATACTTAATTTTTAAAAAGAATTAAGTGAAATGGGTTGCACAGAGAAATATATATATATAAATTAAAAATTAAATAAATAAATATGCGAAAAAGTTCAAAACAGCGAATTGGGAGGGGGAATAACCGAACCGGCCCATTTTTGAGGTCGACCCGAGCCTTGCTGGGTCGACTAGGGGTTAATCCAGGGTGTTTGGCTGTCAACCCGTGGGCCGATTCGCTCAAATGCAGATTTTGCATTTGATTGGTTCTCATGGTTCAGGGTTAATCTAATGGTCCTAAATAACTTCCTACACCTATAAATACATCCTAATGCTAACCCTAAACCTAATTAAAATAGAATAGTTACCGTCATACCATCGCCATGGAAATCAATGGAGCCGCCGCCAACTAAGAAAGAAGAAAAGCAAATTCAATTCTAATTCTCTCAACCCTAAAGCAAAGCAAAACTCTCTCTTTTCTTCTCTAAATTGTGAGTATGATAATCTTAACAAGATTATTATCATTTTAATTAGGTTGAGTTATGAATGGATTATGAGTAGATGATGTGAATTATCATATATGTTGTTGTAAAACCCTTTTGCTATCATGTATACTGTAAATCCAATGTTATGTGATGATGATATCTTATATGTTGTAAATCATGGTATGATGATGTTATGTATGTTGAAAGTTTCTATGCTAAGTTGTGATGAATCATACATGTTAAAAAGGCCATGATGTTACCATCTATGCTAGTTAGTTCATATTAATTAAATCATCATGTTTGGGTTATGTTGATCTATATGACAAGTCACATATGCAAGTTAGATTGGTTAGAAAAGTTATGAACATATGCCAAGACATCTATTATGACATCTAGAATTATGCTATGACATATGTGATATCCTATGCTAGTTCACACCATCATTATGTTGCCTAAAAACCCCATATGCAAGTTTATGTATAGATTTGGGCTATGATCATATCATGTAAATTGAGACATTTAACAAGTTGACACCTTTTGATCCTTAACATGTGTAGTTTATGCAAGTTTCACCCCTATTATGATTAGATTTATTTTAATTGTCTATATGTTGTGATAATTTATCTTTGTGCTAGGTGTTAGACTATACAAGTCTAGCCTATATTATGCGTTGAATAAGCGAACGTATAAACGTGGGGTAGGGGTAATATTAAGGATTTAATATTAAAAAGTTGGGGTGCAATTGATATGATTTTGCATGCCATAAGTGGATGGCCATAATTGAGTCAATTATGGACATCATTAAAAGTTGACTTAATTAATAATTTGAGTAGGGAATTATTAAAACTGGGGTAAAAGATTTTAAGTATTAATCAATGCTTAGGACACGAGGTTGGACTCGTTTGTGACGTAAACCTGCCCGGACCCACCCGGCAAATCCAGTGGTCACAAATGTCAGCCCAATGTGAGAGGTCCTAGGCCTAAACTAAAGCATAACGGTTGTAAAGACACGAGGTTAGACTCTTTTATGGTGTAAGACTGCCCGGACCCGCCCGGCAAATCCAGCTGCCATAAATGCCAGTCTAATGTGAGAGGTCTTTATGAGGTTATGGCCTGAATGAATTAAGAAATACTTAACCAGATAAACATGTAAGGTGGGACATGGGGGTTAAGTAGGTGCCTTGGGTGGCATGAGGAATCTAGGGGGTGCCCTTAGTGGCATGTGAAATACGATTAGTAAGACTTAACCAAACACACATGTAAATGAACATGACTAAGAGGGTTAAGTGGGATACACTAGTGACAAGCTTAGGTGGGTAGCTTGTGGGGGCCCATTTCGACCAGTATCCCAAACGTATCTTTGTGGGCTCGACCCAAGTCGAGGATGGGACACACATGCTGGGTTTGACTGTAAAAGGACAAAACGGGGAGCGGTGGCAACGCAAGTCCAACGGGTTTCATATGCGTGTGTGGACCCGGGCTGGTAGGTAAGACGTTGTTGCATCGTGTTGGTATAAGCCGTGCATTCTCAAGTTGTATCGGTGAAACACCCCACCTCCGTTAGGGTCACTCTCAAAGGGAATGCCCTAATTTTGGTGGAGGTTTATAAGTATAAGTCACAGATACATAAGACAGATATAAATACACATATTTTTGAACAACGGAAAACAACAGCAACTTTTATTTCATTAAAATACGGGTTACACAAACCATGCCATAATTTGTCTTACAATACTTCCAAAAACATAACATCTTCATAACTGTCTTGATTACATTATTTAAAGAAGCATAAAAACATAAGTAAACTGCATAAGTCCCATAATTGTTGTCCAAAGCCATAGTCCAAAACGAAAAAGATCCAAGCAATACATTCTTTCTCTTCAAGCTGGATGCGAAAACTGGTCAAGCTGCGGTATTCCCTCCCTGTGGACCTGGGGGGGGGGGGGGGAACGGAAGAAAACAAGACGAAAGAAAAGTAGAGTCAGACATAAAGCCTAAGTAAGTCTAGGACTATTAAGTCTATGAATAAAGAACTGGGTATGATAAGTATAAACTGGAAATGGGAAAGCACTATAAACTAGGTTAAGTTGTCTAGAATCGAATATACTATCGTACCCCATATTAATCTCTGCATTCATTCAAACTAGTTCCCAATAGGCACCCCATAATCAGGGTGAAGTGATCCATTTCAAATGATCGGCTCCTACCCGCATAGTTACATGTGTCTTACGGCCCCCGATGTTGTAGTTACCTATGCTGGTCCCACCATGGGGTGTATCAAGTCACATGGTGGCGGCCCGACACAATTCTAGAATGCAAAGGTATACTATTGGTGCCCAGTGCCTTATTTTTCTGCGCCGAAGTGTGTGCACTCCCGCACCCCGTTAGAACCTACACTGCTGCACCACCGCCGTCGATTTGACCTCTTACAGTCAGCCCAGTTATCGTGCCCCACCCTGCCTAGTTCAGGGTATCCTGATACACCTTGTAGGGTTACTGCTGAAAAGGGTCCCCCGCTACTAGGTTTTCTATTTCTAGCCAACATGCTAAGTTGGTTAAGTGTTTTGTAAACCTAACCCCCATCAGTCTGTTTAGTTTAGCATGTTCCATTTTGATTAAGTATTAATTCAATTTACTTAATCCTATCAATCCTGGCTCAGCCTTAATTGTCTTATTAAAGCCTCGACCTCTCACATTAGACAGGTATTGTTGTGGCTGCCTGTTGCCGGTTGGGTCCGGGCAGTCTTACGCCACAACTCAGTCTAACCTCGGGTCTTTATTGGGCTCCATGTTTAACCACCCACATTGGATAGGTATTGTTGTGACTACTGGACAGCCGGGCGCTTCCGGGCAGGTTTACATCACAACTCAATCCAACCTCGGGTTAAACACATCGTATTTTCTAAATTTACATATTTTGTCTCTTTTCTTTTTATATGTAAATATTTGCGGCCCATTATTCAAATTCATCTTTATTGGGTAAAATTAATTTACACCACTTAATTGTTTTTCAAGGTCGTTGGCATGCGTCAAACACGCCAACACATATGTTTTATATTTTAACCCAATCGTCATTACCCCCGTTTTATACGTTCGCTACAATATAACATATGTTGGGTTTAGCATTTAAACCCAACTTAGCCACATGAAAAAGGGGAGGCTTAGAACATGGTGTTTATATATTCTAAGCAACATAAAAGGGGAGTGTGAACGCATGAACTTGCAACATAACGATCTAATTAACATGAATTAGGCACATGTGAACTTGCATGGTAATAGCATATAATCATGGCATAAACATACTTAAATGTGAATCATTCTATTCATATAATCATGGCATAAACATACCTAAACATGAACCATTATATTCATATAGTCATGGCATAAACATTCCTAAACATGAACCATTATATTCATATAATCATGGCATAAACATTCCTAAACATGAACCATTATATTCATATAATCATGGCATAAACATACCTAAACATGAACCATTATATTCATATAATCATGGCATAAAAATTCCTAAACATGAACCATTATTTTCATATATCATGGCATAAACATACCTAAACATGAACCATTATATTCATATAATCATAGCATAAACATTCCTAAACATGAATTCATGTAAACTTGCAATTGGAATGTAAATCTAACTTAATTTATGTGTTACATATATCACCATATGATTTTTATAACAACATAGGCCTAAAGCATGGTTTCAACTAGGCATAACACCAAACATAGTTTAGTCATGTTCATAAAGATGCTTACTTTTGTCTCTAATACAAAAGTATGATTTTATACTTGAATTACGATACCAATTCCAACATAGATTCATATAAACCATAGTACTTAGTTGAATCCAATTACACTAAAAGTGATCATAAAAGTATGTACATTATATTGGCATAATAGTGAATCATATACTTGTATGAATCCCAAATAAAATACCACAACATATGGTTGTTATCTTCCAACATAAATCACATACTTGCAAATATCCAATCGTATCCCACAACATTTCCAAATCGTTTAGAATCAAAGCAACATACAAATATAGATTATTATCGCCACAATTCCATTTCTCACTTTACACAAATCAAAACACAATTATTTATTCACATCGGAATAGCACACTACTTACAACGTATGACGAATCTTCAATTCAGGAATCTGAATTCTGAATTTGGAGATGCTATCCTTTGTCGTAGGCGTTGTTTTGATTTAATTGATGTTGCTTTAAGCTTTTGAATTGCCTCCTAATCGTCTCTCAATTTCTGACGGCTATTCCTAGTCTTTCCTCAGCAGCATGACGGTCTCATCTCCATTTTTGTTTGTATGAATTAGGGTGAGTCTTAGGTCCTTTTTATAGAGTTTGTGAGTTGATTAGGACCGTCGATGGAGCTTGGTTTAATAATAGCCGTTCGTTTGAAGTAGAGACCAATCAGGAGCTGACACCTAGCCCTAGTGACAAGGCAATGCTCAAAAAATCGACCAAACACAGACCAGGCCAGCCAGGGGGGCTGGGTTCGACCTGGCTCAGGGGCCAGGTCGACATGCCAGTCGACACCGTGTCGACTTGGCAGTCGACACGGGTGACCCAGGTCGACTACCCAGTCGACCTGGGTAGCCCCAGGTCGACTACCCAGTCGACCTGGGTAGCCCCAGGTCGACTACCCAGTCGACCTGGGTGCCTTGGGCAGGAAAATTCCCGCCCTGGCCAATCCGGCCCGATTTTGAATTTTGAATTGGTTTTTCTGGGCTGTTTTGAATTTTAAACTGAATTCTGAAACTTCCGCAGGCCATATCTTCTTCATACGGAGTCCGTTTTACGCAAACTCGGACTCTATCCCAAGCAGAATTCCGAGACGAACGCAATGGCGTATCCCGTTTCCCTTAATTCTTTGATTTGAAATTAATTATACTTTAATTTGTGAATTACACTGTTATAGAATACACGGGGTGTTACATTCTCCCCTACTTAAAAGGATTTCGTCCCTGAAATCTTCAAGTTCAGGAAGAATGTACATCCTAACATCCAAACATCCATCTACTCATCCATCAAACACGAGCATCCATTGTCCTTAGAAGACTTCTAATGCTTCATGATCATATGCGAAGTGTGTGTACATGTACTTATCTAATGCAAAATCAGTCGGTCTACTGATTCAGTTGACCTTCTTAATGCAAATTATGTAACTGTCATGAACTCATTATGTATGCAAATTTTCCTATTCATGATTCTACATGAGTGCACAATCATTCATATAAATGCAACATCCATATGACAACACATTTAACTTCAACCATATACGAATATAAATACATATATGCATATGCAATATGAAGTGACTGAGCCGATCTAAAACCTAAATTGTGCGTGTATATGCAACCACGAGCAACCATTAGCAATCACTTGCAACCACTTGCAACCATCGTCCATAACATGTTTCAATTACATGTTTTCATCCAAAGAGTTTCTACCTAAAAGATAAGGTCGAGGAGATATACCTAAAAAGATAGATAAAAGCGCAACTTAAGGAAAAAGATCAAAGATGTACCCTCGAAAAGAAAAGGGTTGGCTGCACGTATTCTAGCTTCAGTTTCCCAAGTTGCGTCCCCCTCGGCGTCGCTCCACTGAACTTTGACGAGCTTGACTTCACGGTTGCGTAGCTTCTTCACTTCCATTCCTAATATGCGGGTTGGAACTTTCCTCACGGTTACTTCGCGTTCCACTTCAGCTTCTTCTAGGATATTTGGCTCTACCACTTCAGCAGATTCATGTAGACATTTTCGGAGGTGCGAAACGTGAAAGACGTTGTGAACTCCGTCCAGCTTTTCGGGTAGCTCTAATCTATAGGCCATTTTCCCAATTTTCTCGATAATAGGAAATGGTCCTACGAACCTTGGTGCTAGCTTTCCTGTGGTTCCAAAACGAACAATGTTCCTTAGCGGAGATACCTTAAGAAAAACTCTGTCCCCAACCTCAAATTCAAGGTTGGTCCTCCTCCTGTCGGCGTAGGATTTTTGTCTGTCTTGGGCTGTCTTCATTCTTCTCCGTATTAAGTCTACTTTTTCTGAAGTCTCTCGGATCATATCTGGTCCAAGTATGAGCTTACCAGTAGACTCCCACCAACAAGTGGGCGATCGACACGGTCTTCCATATAAAGCTTCGAAGGGAGCCATTCCGATGGTGGCTTGGTAGCTGTTGTTGTAGGCAAATTCCACCAAAGGAAGATGGTCTTCCCACGTCCCTCCGAAGTCAAGGACGCACAGTCTTAAAAGGTCCTCCAAAACTCTGTTCACTCTTTCTGTCTGGTCGTCGGTTTGGGGATGATAGGCTATGCTCAAGCATAACTGTGTGCCTACCGCTTCTTGCAGACTCCGCCAAAACTCACTTGTGAAGATAGGGTCTCGGTCACTAACAATGTTGGAGGGTATTCCATGGAGTCGAACAATTTCCTTGAGGTAAAGAGATGCTAGGGATGAGGCAGTTCTTTTACTCTTGACAGGTAAAAAGTGGGCGCTTTTAGTAAGCCTATCCGCTATTACCCAAATGCTAGTGTTGCCTCTTCTAGACCTAGGCAGCCCATCAATGAAGTCCATTGAGATGCTATCCCACTTCCACTGCAGGAACTCTAGAGGATGGAGCAGACCGCCAGGCTTTTTCTGTTCCGCCTTAACCTGTTGGCACACCATGCACTTAGAAACGAAATCTGCCACGTCCTTCTTCATGTCGTTCCAAAAGAAAGTTCTCTTTATGTCCTTGTACATTTTATCTCCGCCTGGATGTATCGTCATCTTGGAGTGATGTGGTTCCGCGAGAACCATCCTTACTAAATCCCTTGTCTGTGGGACGCATAGTCTTCCGTCCCGCCTTAGCCAACCCTTATCGTCGATGGAGTATCTGTTGAGGTGACTTGAAGTCTCACCCCTAATGAGCCTATCAATCGTCTCCACAAGCTGAGGGTCTTCGCGTTGTACTGTCCCTATTGAGTCCACTAAAGTCGGGCGTACTTCGAGAGATGCTAGCAAGCCCGGTACAAAATCGGAGGAGGGCCTAAAGTCAAAGCTGGCTATAAACTCTAGGCTTTGTCTTTCAACAAACAGCGGGCTTAGGGTCAGTTTCTTTCGTCTCAACGCGTCTGCCACTACGTTGCCTTTGCTCGGAGTGTAGGAGATCTCGAAATCGTACGAGGCAAGAAACTCCATCCATCTCTGTTGCCTCAAGTTAAGATCTTTCTGCGAGAAAAGATATTTCAACGATTTATGGTCAGTGTAAAGTTCGAACTTCTCACCTAGGAGATAGTGTCGCCAAGACTTGAGTGCAAAGACGATGGCAGCTAACTCAAGATCGTTGGTCGGGTAGTTCTTTTCATGCACTTTCAACTGCCTTCCGCCATAAGCTACTACCCTCCCTTCTTGCATTAAGACAGCGCCTAGCCCTATCCCACATGCATCTGTATAAACTGTGAACATCTTGCTTCCATCTGGCAACGTCAGAACTGGGGCCGTTGTAAGAGCCCTTTTCAGTCGTTGGAAAGCAAGCTCGCAATCCAAGCCCCAATTGAACACTAGATTCTTCTTTGTCAGCCTTGTGAGCGGAGCTGATATTTTTGCAAAGTCTCTGATGAATTTTCGATAGAAGCCTGCTAGCCCGAGAAAGCTTAGGACTTCTGTTGCGTTCTTTGGTGTCTTCCAATCCTGTACCGCTACTACCTTAGCAGGGTCCACAGCTAACCCTTCCTTGGATACTATGTGCCCAAGAAACCTCACTTCCTCTCTCCAAAAGTGGCACTTGGAGAATTTGGCTTTTAGCTGATGGGCTCGCAGAGTTTCCATGATTGCCTTTAAGTGCTGAGCATGCTCTTCTTCACTCTTTGAGAAGATCAAGATATCGTCTACGAAGACCACTACGAACTTATTGAGGAAATCTCTGAACACCCGACTCATTAGGTCCACGAAGTAAGTGGGTGCGTTTGTCAAGCCAAAAGGCATGACAAGCCATTCAAAGAAGCCGTCTGGGGTTCTGAATGCCGTTTTATCGATGCTATCTTCAGCCACCCTTAGCTGATGAAAACCGGTTGCCAAATCGAGTTGGGAGAAAATAGACGCTCCTACAAGCTGATCAAACAGATCGTCAATTCTGGGGAGAGGGTGCCTATTCTTTTTCGTTAGCTTGTTGAGCTCCCTATAGTCAACACATAGACGGAGTGAACCATCCGCCTTTGTGGCGGACACCACTGGAGCGCCCCATTCTGAAATGCTCCTCCTAATGAACCCCTTCTCTAGAAGCTCTTTAATTTGTTTACTGAGCTCTTTCCTTTCCCGTGGAGCCATGTGTCTAACGGGCAACGCAACGGGCCTTGCATTATCTACAAGATATATGCGGAAGTCTATCTCCCGCTTTGGAGGCAAGCCCTTCACCTCTTCGAAGACATCCGGATACTCCCGGACCACTCTAACCGATTGCAAACTTTCAACAGAAGCATCTAGCGATTCAAGATAACTAAGCATAACCGCATACGAGGGATTACAAGTAATTTCCAGAGTGTTACCGAGTTGGGTCAGAAGCCTAACCACCCTTTTCTCACAATCCAGGATGGCACCATTACTGGATAGCCAATCCATGCCCAAAATCAAACCATATCCCGAGAAGCCCAAAACAAAGGCACTACATCTAAATTCTACGCTTAGAATAGAAATTTTCAATCCCACACAGATCATAGACAAATGAGCTGGGCCCCCAATTGGGTTTGAAACAATTAAGGGGTCCTCTACCATACTAGTTTTTAGGTGCAGAGATTCTACTAAAGCAGACGAGATAAAGGAGTGTGATGCGCCAGAATCAAATAAAGTGCGAACTGGGTGATCATAAAGATAAACTACACTTTCTGCAGAAGTATTTATACCTCGCTGTTGCAGAGGTGGCGCTTTTAGCACATGAACCTGTGCCCCTGAGGTGGATCCAGCCCTCTGCCCCTGCCCTCATTTCTTTGGGCAATCCTTAGCCATGTGGCCTGTCTCACCGCAAGAAAAGCACCCACCATTCAACTTGGCCTTCTTTTTCCGGCAATCTTTCACTAAGTGCCCCACTTTGCCACAGAAATTACACTTCCTCTTCTCTTTGTTGTCTTTCCCGTCCTTCTTAAAGTTTGTCTTCTTAGGCTGTAAACCCTCTTTCTTCCCTTGAGAGCTTTCTGCCTTTGTCTCCTTCTTGCCCTTATCCTCTTCGTTCAGCAATGCCATCTGTACCAACCTCTCATACGTAGCCCCCATGGGTATATGGGTCATGGCCAAACTGTGTAACGGCTAATTCAACCCCTTGACAAAGCGGAGAGCCTTCTTGTGCGGGGTGTTGACTAGGTCCAGTCCGAACCTAGCCAGCTGATCGAACTGATTCACATACTCTTTGACTGTCATATTCCCTTGCTTAAGAAATAAGAATTTTTCCAACTGAAGACTCCTTTCAGCTTCTGAGAGAAATTTAGCCTCAAACCGTGCCCTAAAGTCCTCCCATGTTTCCACTGGTCTTTCTGCATTGGTGACTTCCCACCAGTAGGAAGCCTCGCCTTTAAGTAGCCATACTGCCAATTGTACCTTCTGCCTATCTTCTACCTCAAAGATGACGAATAAGTCCTCGGTTTCCTTCAGCCAATTCCTGGCTACCACGAAGGACTCGGTTCCATGAAAGTCCTTTCCTCCCATAGCTTTAAAATCTTTACATATCTTAGCAAAAGTATTTCCCCGCGGAGGAGGTGGAGGAAGAGGTGCTGCTGCAGCTGGATGATTTCCTGCAGCTGGGGGAGGAGGAACGGTAGGACCTGGCTGAGTGGCCCTTGCTTCTAAGAATCGTCTAAATCAACTGGGTATTGGTACACCCTCTGGCAAGTTAAGTTCTTCGGACATGCTGAAACAAAAAGGATAGATTCAAAACGAAGGATAAAAGATAGTACCTATGGCTTTGGGGGACTTTGCCTTTAAAATAAAATAATATTTTATCTTTAAAAATGCTTCTTTAAATTTTCTTTTGAAAATAAATTTTCAAAACTTTTTGTCTTATCTGGTAAACCTATGCTCTGATACCAAGTGAAACACCCCACCTCCGTTAGGGTCACTCTCAAAGGGAATGCCCTAATTTTGGTGGAGGTTTATAAGTATAAGTCACAGATACACAAGACAGATATAAATACACATATTTTTGAACAGCGGAAAACAACAGAACCTTTTATTTCATTAAAATACGGGTAACACAAACCATGCCATAATTTGTCTTACAATGCTTCCAAAAACATAACATCTTCATAACTGTCTTGATTACATTATTTAAAGAAGCATAAAAACATAAGTAAACTGCATAAGTCCCATAATTACTGTCCAAATCCATAGTCCAAAACGAAAAAGATCCAAGCAATACATTCTTTCTCTTCAAGCTGGATGCGAAAACTGGTCAAGCTGCGGTATTCCCTCCCTGTGGACCTGGGGGGGGGGGGAAACGGAAGAAAAGAAGACGAAAGAAAAGTAGAGTCAGACATAAAGCCTGAGTAAGTCTAGGACTATTAAGTCTATGAATAAAGAACTGGGTATGATAAGTATAAACTGGAAATGGGAAAGCACTATAAACTAGGTTAAGTTGTCTAGAATCGAATATACTATCGTACCCCATATTAATCTCTGCATTCATTCAAACTAGTTCCCAATAGGCACCCCATAATCAGGGTGAAGTGATCCATTTCAAATGATCGGCTCCTACCCGCATAGTTACATGTGTCTTACGGCCGCCGATGTTGTAGTTACCTATGCTGGTCCCACCATGGGGTGTATCAAGTCCCATGGTGGCGGCCCGACACAATTCTAGAATGCAAAGGTATACTACTGGTGCCCAGTGCCTTATTTTTCTGCGCCGGAGTGTGTGCACGCCCGTACCCCGTTAGAACCTACACTGCTGCACCACCGCCATCGATTTGACCTCTTACAGTCAGCCCAGTAATCGTGCCCCACCCTGCCTAGTTCAGGGTATCCTGATACACCTTGTAGGGTTACTGCTGAAAAGGGTCCCCCGCTACTAGGTTTTCTATTTCTAGCCAACATGCTAAGTTGGTTAAGTGTTTTGTAAACCTAACCCCCAATCAGTCTGTTTAGTTTAGCATGTTCCATTTTGATTAAGTATTAATTCAATTTACTTAATCCTATCAATCCTGACTCGGCCTTAATTGTCTTATTAAAGCCTCGACCTCTCACATTAGACAGGTATTGTTGTGGCTGCCTGTTGCCGGTTGGGTCCGGGCAGTCTTACGCCATAACTCAGTCTAACCTCGGGTCTTTATTGGGCTCCGTGTTTAACCACCCACATTGGATAGGTATTGTTGTGACTACTGGACAGCCGGGCGGTTCCGGGCAGGTTTACATCACAACTCAATCCAACCTCGGGTTAAACACATCGTATTTTCTAAATTTACATATTTTGTCTCTTTTCTTTTTATATGTAAATATTTGCGGCCCATTATTCAAATTCATCTTTATTGGGTAAAATTAATTTACACCACTTAATTGTTTTTCAAGGTCGTTGGCATGCGTCAAACACGCCAACACATATGTTTTATATTTTAACCCAATCGTCATTACCCCCGTTTTATACGTTCGCTACAATATAACATATGTTGGGTTTAGCATTTAAACCCAACTTAGCCACATGAAAAAGGGGAGGCTTAGAACATGGTGTTTATATATTCTAAGCAACATAAAAGGGGAGTGTGAACGCATGAACTTGCAACATAACGATCTAATTAACATGAATTAGGCACATGTGAACTTGCATGGTAATAGCATATAATCATGGCATAAACATACTTAAACGTGAATCATTCTATTCATATAATCATGGCATAAACATACCTAAACATGAACCATTATATTCATATAATCATGGCATAAACATTCCTAAACATGAACCATTATATTCATATAATCATGGCATAAACATTCCTAAACATGAACAATTATATTCATATAATCATGGCATAAACATACCTAAACATGAACCATTATATTCATATAATCATGGCATAAACATTCCTAAACATGAACCATTATATTCATATATCATGGCATAAACATACCTAAACATGAACCATTATATTCATATAATCATGGCATAAACATTCCTAAACATGAATTCATGTAAACTTGCAATTGGAATGTAAATCTTACTTAATTTATGTGTTACATATATCACCATATGATTTTTATAACAACATAGGCCTAAAGCATGGTTTCAACTAGGCATAACACCAAACATAGTTTAGTCATGTTCAAAAAGATGCTTACTTTTGTCTCTAATACAAAAGTATGATTTTATACTTGAATTACGATACCAATTCCTACATAGATTCATATAAACCATAGTACTTAGTTGAATCCAATTACACTAAAAGTGATCATAAAAGTATGTACATTATATTGGCATAATAGTGAATCATATACTTGTATGAATCCCAAATAAAATACCACAACATATGGTTGTTATCTTCCAACATAAATCACATACTTGCAAATATCCAATCGTATCCCACAACATTTCCAAATCGTTTAGAATCAAAGCAACATACAAATATAGATTATTATCGCCACAATTCCATTTCTCACTTTACACAAATCAAAACACAATTATTTATTCACATCGGAATAGCACTCTACTTACAACGTATGACGAATCTTCAATTCAGGAATCTGAATTCTGAATTTGGAGATGCTATCCTTTTGTCGTAGGCGTTGTTTTGATTTAATTGATGTTGCTTTAAGCTTTCGAATTGCCTCCTAATCGTCTCCCAATTTCTGATGGCTATTCCTAGTCTTTCCTCAGCAGCATGACGGTCTCATCTCCATTTTTGTTTGTATGAATTAGGGTGAGTCTTAGGTCCTTTTTATAGAGTTTGTGAGTTGATTAGGACCGTCGATGGAGCTTGGTTTAATAATAGCCATTCGTTTGAAGGAGAGACCAATCAGGAGCTGACACCTAGCCCTAGTGACAAGGCAAGGCTCAGAAAATCGACCAAACACAGACCAGGCCAGCCAGGGGGGCTGGGTTCGACCTGGCTCAGGGGCCAGGTCGACACCGTGTCGACTTGGCAATTGACACGGGTGACCCAGGTCGACTACCCAGTCGACCTGGGTAGCCCCAGGTCGAGTACCCAGTCGACCTGGGTTGTGACGGCCCGCCCCGCACCAACCGACATTTACTCCAAAGTTGCGCTGTACACATGCCCAGTTAGCACGGAACAGGTCGTGAGAAGGAAAGGGACGAAGGAAATGAACATATAAAGAACCTGTAGAATGTCTCACAACGCATAGAACAAAATATAATAATAACATACTTGACATAAAACAGGGAGACAGTGCATAAGCTGAAAATCAGAACTAAACATCATAGCAGCGGAAATCCAAAATACAGCTTATTACAACTTTCAAACTGTCTCAAAGCAAAAGTAAGATAAATGAGGTACACTACTAATGCCCAAGTAGCGACCACCAACGACACAGGGAGAATGTGTATATATATATCATACGTGGAAGCCTCCTGCCCGCCTCCGAATCAGCTACTCGCGCATCACCAGCTAACCTGTCTCTAGTCTGCTCGTGTGAGCACCCAGAGTAATAAGAGGAGACATAAAACTCTGGGTCAGACATAAAGCCTCGTATGAGCGATAAGCATCTAAAGTGAACAATAACAGGTAGACTAAAACATACCTGAACCTGGACCTGCAACCAAAGAGTTAGCACTACATACTGTACAACACTCTAAGGTACCATATCAAACGGTGTAAAGATACGGAGGTGGGGGAGGTGTGCATGTCATAATGATGGCAAACAATCAAACATAGCATCCATCCTCACATCTCTCACTCAGTGCGTAAAGCATACGATATTCACCACTTCGATCACCCAACATACCTTGCTACGATCACTCTGCCCCATGAAGTCATAAATGGCTTCACTGCACTGATAACGTAGCCACTAATCCTTTGCTATGTCCACTTTGCCCCATGGAGTCACAAGAACCCCACTGCACTGGCTCATAGCCTTACCAATCCTTACTATGTCCACTTGCCCCATGGAGTTATTCACCCCATCTGCGCTGGCTCATAGTCTTACTACGCATCACCTTGCCCCTCAGGTCATAATGACCCTACTGCACTGATAACGTAGTCTTGCTACCATCACCTTGCCCCTCAGGTCATAATGACCCTACTGCACTGATAAGTAGCCCATCATTCATTCATTATTAGTGGTGAATCGAAGTTATGAACGTCGACAACTCCTTAGCACACGTCCCACAGCAAAGTCCAACCATGAAGTGAACTCATTGGTTTCCAACTGGATCCTGAGCTCTAACTTCCCATATTGGACTACCTTTACATCTCGGGTTATTGGTCATCACCAGATCGGATCGGGTCGTAGCCTTCAGTTCATAGTGGTTCGGTTCGGAGTCCAGTTTTCCCTCGTCACCACGGTTCGGATCGAGTCACGTCATCAGCTCGTGGTCACCCATACGGATCAGGTCGTAGTCACCCTTTCGGATCGGGTCGGGTCGTGGCATCCATTCGGATCGGGCTGTGGTTCCTCCTTCACGTCAGTTCGTGTTCCCCCCACTGGTCGGGTCGGGTCGGGTGCATCTTCCCAGGTGGTCAGCTCGTGAGCTTCTGAAGTGGATCGGGTCGTGCTCCTCCCTTCGGATCGTGGCGCCTCATCAAGCTAAATCGGATCGTGGAGAGGGTTCGCGATCGGGGGTGGCCATACGGATCGTTGTCTTCGGGTCGGATCGCCCCTATGCCCACCGATCCGGTCCGGTTCGGGCAGATTCCTGCAGTTCTTCCAGCGAACAGTTTACGCCCCTCGACGGCGTTTTCGACCATTCTAACTATTCAAATCAATCACAAAGCATTTCATACAGTCATAGCAACAAGCATAATCAACCACAAACATCAAAACATCAACATGATAGGTAAAAATGGATCAAACATACCCAAAATTCCATATTTCCCCCTAAGCATGTTTAGGTGAAACTAATGATAGGATTAGCAAAACTTAACCAAATTAACCCAAATTCATATCAGAGGCCTAAAACATCATTTAAGAATTTATGAACATTTTTCCCGAATTTTATCATGCTTAAATTCGCTAATTAACACTAATCACCCCTAATTAGCCATAATTAGTGCAAAACTATGCAAATCACTCACCTTAGCCACAAATAAACTAAGATCTGAAATAAATCTCTGATTTGATGTGATTCTCTATGCTAAACAGCAGCTCCAATGTTGATTTGGTGTAGATCTTCCTTGATTAGGGGTTGCTAAGCCAAATCCTTGACCAAAAGGTGATTTGGAGGTGATTTAGAGGTTGGAGGCCATTTTTAGGGTTCCTTGGTGATAAGTGGAGGCTAGAAAACTGAAATGGAATGATCCTCTATCTCATTTCAGCCTCCCCATAACCCTAATCCCGAAATGGGTTATGGGCCTACTCACTAATCACCCGATTTGGCCCGGTAAAACAGTTTTTCACCCTCCAAACCTTATTTCAGCCATATCTCCCAAACGGTAAGTCCGTTTGGCTATTATGACCACCCTACGGAAAGGTAAACCATCAAACGAATCCAATGGAAGTGGTTTCAGCTCAAAATTCCTTTCCAATCAAACGTTATGGCCAAAACAGTAACAACTAGGGGCAAAATGGTCATTTAAAAATCGACAAAAATCATGAACATGGGAAATGACTCTAATGGATGTTTCCCAAAGTTACATGACCATACGACTTCACATGGGAAAGAAATAAATATCCTACAATTCTATGATGTGTAGAATACGGGTCGTTACACTCTCCCCCCCCCCTTTAAGAAATTTCGCCGCCGAAATTCCCTAATCAAAACATACACAAAGGTTCCCACATGCCTATCAACCATGAAACAACCATCAAACATGCAAAGCAAGTAAAATAAGTCAATCCTAGCATGCGGAATAACTAAATCGCAAGGTAAATCTTACCAGGAAAAGAGTTCTGGATATGCCTTCCTAATGCTCTCCTCTGTCTCCCAAGTACAATCATTCTCGTCCTCGCCCCACTGAACCTTGACTAGCTTCACCGCCTTCCTTCGAAGTTGCTTTGTATCGTGCCCCACAATACAAATCGGCTTGCGGTTCCCAACCGCCTCAGGTTCTACTTCGAAGTCCTCTAACTGATCAGGTGAAATAGTCATATCTGAGTCGTGAATGAACTTCCTTAGTTGGGAAACATGAAATACATTGTGAACTCCCGCCATTTTCTCTGGTAAGCCAACTCTATATGCCAAATTCCCGACTAGTTCAAGAACAGGGAATGGGCCAACAAATCTTGGTGCTAATTTGCCTCTCCTGCCAAATCGTATCACGCTTTTTAACGGAGAGATCTTGACAAACACCAAGTCCCCAACGGAGAATTTCAAGTCTCTTCTCCTCTTATCAGCATAACCCTTCTGCCTATCATGGGCAGCTTTCATTCGTTGTTGAATGATCTTGATCTTATCGGAAGTTTCTCTCACCACATCTGGTCCAAGCACAAACTTCTCGCCAGTCTCTATCCAACATGATGGTGAGTTGCACGGTCTTCCGTACAAAGCTTCATATGGAGCCATACCGATACTGGATTGGTAGCTATTGTTATATGCAAACTCTACTAGATGCAAATGGTCATCCCATGATCCACCAAAATCCAATATACACGCTCTCAAGAGATATTCCAATATACGATTCACCCTCTCCGTCTGACCGTCGGTCTGAGGATGATATGCGGTACTGAGATGTAATCCTGACCCTAGAGCCTCTTGTAAGCTTTTCCAAAACCCACTAGTGAACAACGGGTCTCGGTCACTCACAATGCTTTTAGGTACTCCATGAAATCTCACTACCCACTTCATATACAATTCTGCCAACTTGGCTGCCGTTCTAGTCGATTTGACTGGTATAAATCTTGCGCTCTTAGTCAATCGATCCACAATTACCCAAATGCTATCATATCCCGATCTAGTCCTTGGTAAACCATCGATGAAATCCATCGAGACTTGCTCCCATTTCCAATCGAGAATTCCTAATGGTTGCAACAACCCACTAGGCTTCTTTTGCTCGGCTTTAACTAGCTGGCAATTCATGCATTCGGATATAAACTTCCCAACGTCTCTTTTCATCCCTTCCCAGTAGTAAGTCAATCTCATGTTTCGATACATCTTATTACCACCGGGATGTATAGTCAGTTTTGAGTGATGACATTCTCTAAGCACTTCATCTCTCAATCCATTCGCGTTGGGCACAACTAGTCTTCCATTCCTTCTAAGCCATCCATCTCGATCAAGCCCATACACATTCATCTCCTCACCGTCGATGTTCATCTCTAACTTGGAGATGATTTCTAATAGATTAGGATCGTCCCACTGGCTAGAACCAATCCGCTCTATCAAAGTGGGTCTGATCGTCAAACTAGCTAGCATGACTGGATCCAATTCGCACTTTGGTCTGAAATCAAACCCCGCGATATACTCCAGTTGCTTCCATTCAAGAAACATTTCCCCTAAGCTGGCATGTCTCCTACTCAAGGCATCGGCTACTGCATTACCTTTCCCAGGTGTGTATGCGATATCAAAATCATACGAAGCCAAGAACTCTAACCATCTCTGCTGACGGAGATTCAGATCTTTCTGAGAGAAGAGATACTTTAACGATTTATGATCGGTAAACAACTCAAATCTTTCTCCCAAGAGATAATGTCTCCACATCTTCAGCGCAAACACAATCGCTGCTAGTTCCAAATCATGGGTAGGATACTTCTTCTCATGCGGCTTTAACTGTCGACTAGCATAAGCTACAACCCTACCTCCTTGCATCAATACAACACCCAGTCCGGTACCACAAGCATCCGTGTATACCGTCATCTCTTCATTCCCTTTAGGAATGACTAACACTGGCGCACGCGTCAACTTCTCCTTTAGACTCTTGAAGGCATCCTCACACACTCTGTCCCAGACGAAGGACTGATTCTTCTTAGTCAACTGAGTCAACGGTGCTGCTATCTTGGAGAAGTCCTGGATAAACTTACGATAATATCCGGTTAATCCCAAGAAACTTCTCACATCTGTTGCATTCTTGGGCGTAGGCCAATCCTGTACCGTAGCCACCTTCGCAGGGTCCACGGCAATACCATTCTCGGAAACAACATGACCCAAGAATCTCACTTCCCTTCTCCAAAAATGACACTTTGAGAATTTCGCTTTCAATTGGTGTTTCCTCAACACCTCCATCACTATCCTCAAGTGTCCCTTGTGTTCCTCCTCTGTCCTTGAATAAACAAGGATATCATCCATGAACACAAGAACAAACTTATTCAACTGATCTCTGAATACTCGATTCATGAGATCCACAAAGTAGGCTGGTGCATTGGTCAACCCAAATGGCATGACCAACCACTCATAAAATCCAGACGGCGTCCTAAATGCCGTTTTCGGAACACTCTCATCCGTTACTCGAAGCTGATGAAATCCTGTCGCGAGGTCCAACTGGGAGAACACTCTTGCTCCTTCCAGTTGATCAAACAAATCATCTATCCGCGGTAGACGATACTTATTCTTCCTCGTTACCTTATTCAACTCGTGATAGTCCACACACAAACGAAGGGAACCATCTGCCTTAGTGGCAAACACAACTGGTGCTCCCCACTCGGAGACACTCCTTCTAATAAATCCCTTCTTCAAAAGATTGCTGACTTGCACCCCGAGCTCTCGCTGCTCCCTTGGTGCCATACGACGAAGTGGCATCACTATAGGTCTGGCATCTTTCACTAAATCAATACGGAACTCAATCTCTCGGTGTGGTGGAAGCCCGGTCACCTCCTCGAAGACGTCCGGATACTGGCCAACCACGGGCACATCTGACAACTCATCCTGCGGGATGTCGAGGGAATTTACAAAACTAGCCATAACCCCTTCACTAGGTAGACTACCAAACACTACCCTCCGCCCATCATCTGCCCTCACTGTCACCAAAAAGCCCTCACAGTCTACCACCACCCTGTACCTTTGGAACCAATCGACTCCCAATATAATGCCATACCCAGTAAAGCCCAAAACAAAGCAATCACATACAAACATACATCCATGACTCGATAAGACCAAATTCCTGCAAATCATACTAAGGCAAGTCGAACCACAAATCGGGTTCGTCACAACCAATGGTCTATCGACTATCTCGGGTTCCAGTCCCAACCTATCTACCAGGTCACTAGATATGAAGGAAGGGGAAGCCCCAGTATCAAACAAAACTCGAACTGGTACATCATAAATAGAAAACATACCTTGAATAACAACATTCTTTCCTTTCTCCGCCGCAGTTGGGGCATTCGACGAAGAAGGAACAACATCAATAGCATATGCTTTCACAATCTGCTTCTCCTTAAGAGGTTGCGGACACTTATCCTTATGATGTCCCACTTGACCACAGTTGTAGCACTTCCTTTCCGCTGGCTTGGCCCGACATTCTTTAGCATAATGGCCCTTCTTTCCACAGCTGAAGCACTCAACATCCTTCTTGCTCTTTTTCTGGCCACCTTTAGATTGGTCCTGCTTCCTCTTATTCTGAGAGTTATTCTTGCCTCCACCGCCTACTTGCGGCTTTGGCCCTTCTGCAAATGCAGCCTCAGTCTTTGACTTAGGGTAAAGACTCTCTGATCTCAAAGCCTTCCCCACGATCGATTCAAAAGTCTCATCGATGTTGTTGATAAGCCTTTCCCCCAAGTATCCATCCAACCCAGTAATGAACTTCTCATTCTTCTTCTCAGGAGTATCGATAAGAGACAGTCCATACTTCGACAAAGTGTCGAACTCAGCAATATAATCAGAAACTGCCCTTCCGTTCTGCTTGAGTTCCAAGAACCTCTTGAACAATACTGACTTCTGGGCAGCTGGAATGAACTTCTCGCTAAAGCGAGCCTTGAACTGATCCCAAGTAACCTGGTCCTCTGGAGTAGCTATTCTAATGGCATTCCACCAATTCATCGCTCGCCCTTGCAGCTGACGAGACACTAGCCTTCTCTTCATCGCATCCTCAAGACCCAAGTCATCGAAGATACGGTCACAGCTATCCATCCAATCTTGAACATCTGTGGCCGACTCCGTCCCGTGGAACGGCTTTCCACCAAGGTTAGTGTAATCCTTGCACAACTTGGCGAAATCGACCCTAGGCGCCTGCACTACTGGGCCAACACCAACTCCGGGATTGGGAACTGCCCCTTGCACTTCTCTAAGCATGTCTCTCATGAGGTTAGTAAACATCGCCCTCATGTCAGCGGCATTCCCTTGGTTGGTCCCTCTACCAGCACCCCTCGTATCTCGGCTCATCGTCAATCTGAAAAAGGGAAACGATCAACGACCCCATAGTGGTGCTAGTGCAGTGCGACTTCATTCTTATACTACTAATAGTATATATATATAGCTTTTGAAAACCAAAATAATCACAAATACGCGCTCTCATATACGTACTATCTCTCCCTAGTGTCTTTCCCTAGGTTAACTACGCAACCTAGAGCTCTGATACCAAGTGTGACGGCCCGCCACGCACCAACCGACATTTACTCCAAAGGTGCGCTGTACACATGCCCAGTTAGCACGGAACGGGTCGTGAGAAGGAAAGGGAAGAAGGAAATGAACATACAAAGAACCTGTAGAATGTCTCACAGCGCATAGAAAAAAATATAATAATAACATACTTGACATAAAACAGGGAGACAGTGCATAAGCTAAAAATCAGAACTAAACATCATAGCAGCGGAAATCCAAAATACAGCTTATTACAACTTTCAAACTGTCTCAAAGCAAAAGTAAGATAAATGAGGTACACTACTAATGCCCAAGTAGCGACCACCAACGACACAGTGAGAATGTGTATATATATATCATACGTGGAAGCCTCCTGCCCGCCTCCGAATCAGCTACTCGCGCATCACCAGCTAACCTGTCTCTAGTCTGCTCGTGTGAGCACTCAGAATAATAAGAGGAGACATAAAACTCTGGGTCAGACATAAAGCCTCGTATGAGCGATAAGCATCTAAAGTGAACAATAACAGGTAGACTAAAACATACCTGAACCTGGACCTGCAACCAAAGAGTTAGCACTACATACTGTACAACACTCTAAGGTACCATATCAAACGGTGTAAAGATACGGAGGTGGGGGAGGTGTGCATGTCATAATGATGGCAAACAATCAAACATAGCATCCATCCTCACATCTCTCACTCAGTGCGTAAAGCATACGATATTCACCACTTCGATCACCCAACATACCTTGCTACGATCACTCTGCCCCATGAAGTCATAAATGGCTTCACTGCACTGATAACGTACCCACTAATCCTTTGCTATGTCCACTTTGCCCCATGGAGTCACAAGAACCCCACTGCACTGGCTCATAGCCTTACCAATCCTTACTATGTCCACTTGCCCCATGAAGTTATTCACCCCATCTGCGCTGGCTCATAGTCTTACTACGCATCACCTTTCCCCTCAGGTCATAATGACCCTACTACACTGATAACGTAGTCTTGCTACCATCACCTTGCCCCTCAGGTCATAATAACCCTACTGCACTGATAAGTAGCCCATCATTCATTCATTCTTAGTGGTGAATCGAAGTTATGAACGTCGACAACTCCTTAGCACACGTCCCGCAGCAAAGTCCAACCATGAAGTGAACTCATTGGTTCCCAACTGGATCCTGAGCTCTAACTTCCCATATTGGACTACCTTTACATCTCGGGTTATTGGTCATCACTAGATCGGATCGGGTCGTAGCCTTCAGTTCATAGTGGTTCGGTTCGGAGTCCAGTTTTCCCTCGTCACCACGGTTCGGATCGAGTCACGTCATCAGCTCGTGGTCACCCATACGGATCGGGTCGTAGTCACCCTTTCGGATCGGGTTGTGGCATCCATTCGGATCGGGCTGTGGTTCCTCCTTCACGTCAGTTCGTGTTCCCCCCACTGGTTGGGTCGGGTCGGGTGCATCTTCCTAAGTCGTCAGCTCGTGAGCTTCTGAAGTGGATCGGGTCGTGCTCCTCCCTTCGGATCGTGGTGCCTCATCAAGCTGAATCGGATCGTGGAGAGGGTTCGCGATCGGGGGTGGCCATACGGATCGTTGTCTTCGGGTCGGATCGCCCCTATGCCCACCGATCCGGTCCGGTTCGGGCAGATTCCTGCAGTTCTTCCAGCGAACAGTTTACGCCCCTCGACGGCATTTTCGACCATTCTAACTATTCAAATCAATCACAAAGCATTTCATACAGTCATAGCAACATGCATAATCAACCACAAACATCAAAACATCAACATGATAGGTAAAAATGGATCAAACATACCCAAAACCCCATATTTCCCCATAAGCATGTTTAGGTGAAACTAATGATAGGATTAGCAAAACTTAACCAAATTAACCCAAATTCATATCAGAGGCCTAAAACATCATTTAAGAATTTATGAACATTTTTCCCGAATTTTATCATGCTTAAATTCGCTAATTAACACTAATCACCCCTAATTAGCCATAATTAGTGCAAAACTATGCAAATCACTCACCTTAGCCACAAATAAACTAAGATCTGAAATAAATCTCTGATTTGATGTGATTCTCTATGCTAAACAGCAGCTCCAATGTTGATTTGGTGTAGATCTTCCTTGATTAGGGGTTGCTAAGCCAAATCCTTGACCAAAAGGTGATTTGGAGGTGATTTAGAGGTTGGAGGCCATTTTTAGGATTCCTTGGTGATAAGTGGAGGCTAGAAAACTGAAATGGAATGATCCTCCATCTCATTTCAGCCTCCCCATAACCCTAATCCCGAAATGGGTTATGGGCCTACTCACTAATCACCCGATTTGGCCCGGTTAAGCAGTTTTTCACCCTCCAAACCTTATTTCAACCATATCTCCCAAACGGTAAGTCCGTTTGGCTATTATGACCACCCTACGGAAAGGTAAACCATCAAACGAATCCAATGGAAGTGGTTTCAGGTCAAAATTCCTTTCCAATAAAAAGTCATGGCCAAAACAGTACCAACTAGGGGCAAAATGGTCATTTAAAAATCGACAAAAATCATGAACATGGGAAATGACTCTAATGGATGTTTCCCAAAGTTACATGACCATACGACTTCACATGGGAAAGAAATAAATATCCTACAATCCAATGATGTGTAGAATACGGGTCGTTACATGGGTGCCTTGGGCGGGAAAATTCCCGCCCTGGCCAATCCGGCCCGATTTTGAAATTTGAATTGGTTTTTCTGGGCTGTTTTGAATTTTAAACTGAATTATGAAACTTCCGGAGGCCGTATCTTCTTCATACGGAGTCCGTTTTACGCAAACTCGGACTCTATCCCAAGCAGAATTCCGAGACGAACTCAATGGCGTATCCCGTTTCCCTTAATTCTTTCATTTGAAATTAATTATAATTTAATTTGTGAATTACACTGTTATAGAATACATGGGGTGTTACAATCGGGTTGCCACTTTAGGGGAGTGATACACCCCACTGTGGGGCCAGCACAGGTATCTACGAGTAGGGAGCCGATCGAAAGTGGGTAGTGGGGTACACTAGTGGAGATAGGGGCAGACGGCACCTATGTAGTCAACTAGGGGTACGTAAGGCTATTTATAAAGTTTCTGTGTGAAGCAAGTGGGATCAAACAATAGGGTGACTGGTGTGGTGTAGTGTAGTAATGTGCGGTGCAGTGTAGTAATCATTCGTTAGTAATTAGGTGTGCCTTTACCGTTATCTTTAACGTTATCTTAAACGCTATCTTTATCTTCCCAAGAGTTCATAGACATTTACTTGTCTTCCAGCTTATGCCTTAGTCTAGTTATTTTGATAATAGTATTGTTAGAATTATCATACTCGCCGGACTTTATGTCTGACCCCCTCTATTTCTATCCTTTTTCCCCTTCCAGGTCCTCAGGTTGGGCCCAGCTCTAGTGGAGTTTGATTGAATTGCTTCATCTCTCTTTGGAAAGCTTGGACCGTTGAAGTAAAGTCCAGCTTGTTATCTTTTTAATGGCTATTTATGTAATGGGATTATGTATTTTGTTTTTATGAAGATGGATATTGTACTTGGTTATGATCTATGGTTTTATGATGTAACAAACATGTTTAATTTCCGCTGCAATAAAATGAAGTTTTAGATTTCCAAGTACTATTTATTATCTGTCTTGTTGTAATTTTTCTGTTCTATATTCACTTATAACCTCCATGGAAGTTAATACATTCCCTTTGTGAGTGACATTAATGGACGTGGGGTGTTACACGTGGTATCAGAGCTTAAGGTTACCAGAACAGATAAAAATACTTTAGAAAAATAGTTATTTTTGGAAGAAGTGCTTTCAAAAACATGTTTTAATGAGAAATTTAAAGAGAAAAGTTTTTAAGAAAAAAAAAACATAATCCCCAATAGCCCATATCTTTATCTTTCGAATTCTCCATTCTGAATCTTTCCTTTTTCGTTTCAGCATGGCTGAAGATCTTAATCTACCCGACGGTGTAACGATACCAGGATGGTATAGGAGGTTATTAGAGGCTAGGGCCGCTGCAGGTCCAGCCAATGTTCCTCCACCACCAGTTGCACCCGTTCCTCCTCCTCCTCCTCGCGTAGATACTTTTGCAAAGACGTGCAAGGAATTCAAGGCTATGGGTGGAAAACCATTTCAAGGGTCAGAAACATTTGTGGAAGCTAGAGACTGGCTTAAGGAGGTGGAAGAATTGCTAGAAATCTTTGACGTAGAAGAAGGGAGGAGAGTTCGTTTAGCAGCTTGGTTGATGAAGGGAGAGGCCTCGTTTTGGTGGGAGGTCACTAATGGGGAGCGTCCTGTTGACTCTTGGGCGGATTTCAGACATAGGTTCGAGGCGAAGTTTCTCTCAAGGGCGGAAGAAAATCTATATATGGAAAGTTTCTTGACATTGAAGCAAGGAAGCTCATCAGTGAAAGAATATGTCAATAAATTTAATCAGTTAGCAAGGTTTGGCTTGGACTTAGTGAACACGCCGGAGAAGAAGGCGTTGAGGTTCGTGAATGGCTTGAATGAACCATTGCAAGGGTTGGCTATGACCCACATCCCTATGGGGGCCACCTTTGAGAAGTTAGTAGAAATGGCGCTTATGCATGAGGATAAAAGCGCTAAAGCTGAGAAGGCACCCGAGAAGAAGGGGGATCAGAAGAAACCACAACAGCAAAACAAGAAGGGTGGTAAAGACAATAACGGCAAGGGAAAGAAGAAATGTTTTAACTGTGGAACCCCAGGCCATCTCAGCAAGGATTGCCGATAGAAAAAGAAGACAGGCTGTTTTCATTGTGGCGATGCGGGACATTTAGTGAAGGACTGCCCAAAGAAGGGGCAGAGGGCAGGAGCTACCTCGGGAGGACAGGTGCAGGCTCTTATGGCACCAGGGCAGGCTAGGGGACAAGTTCAGGCTCTTGCGGTCCCACCGCTGCAAGAACGAGGTAGAACCATTTCTGTTGAAAGCTTAGTTTTTCTGTTTGATCATCCTGTTCGTACCTTATTCGATTCGGGCGCATCACATTCGTTTATCTCTACATCATTAGTTGAATCACTGCACTTAAACACCAGTTTAGTAGAGGATCCCTTAGTTGTTTCGAATCCAATTGGGGGCTCAGCTTATTTGTCCATGATGTGTTTGGATTTGAAAATTTCCATACTTAGCGTTGAATTTAGATGTGATGCTTATGTGTTGGGCTTCACGGGCTATGGGCTAATTTTAGGAATGGATTGGTTATCCAGAAATGGGGCCGTTCTTGATTGTGAAAGGAGAGTAGTTAGGCTCGTGACTCGCCTTGGCAACACTCTCGAAATCTTCTGTAATCCCATAAATTCGGTTATGCTAAGTTATCTAGAATCGCTTGACGCGTCTGAGGAAAATCTACGATCTGTTAGAATGGTCCGAGAATATTCGGATGTGTTTGAGGAGGTGAAGGGCTTGCCTCCGAAGTGGGAGATAGATTTTCGAATATATCTTGTGGATAATGCGAAACCAGTATCTTTGCCAGTACGCCACATGGCTCCACGTGAAAGGAGGGAACTCAATAAGCAAGTGAAGGAGTTGCTTGAGAAGGGGTTCATAAGACGAAGTATATCGGAGTGGGGTGCTCCAGTAGTATTTGCCACGAAGGAGGATGGGTCCCTTAGACTCTGTGTGGACTATAGAGAACTTAATAAACTTACTAAGAAGAACAGACAACCACTGCCGAGGATTGACGATCTCTTCGATCAGTTAGTTGGCGCCTCAGTGTTTTCGCAGTTGGACTTAGCCACTGGGTTCCATCAGTTGAGAGTGGCTGAGGATAACATAGACAACACTGACTTTAGGACTCCGGACGGTTTCTATGATTGGCTAGTGATGCCCTTCAGTTTGACAAACGCCCCAACATATTTTGTTGATTTGATGAGTAGGGTGTTTAGGGAGTACCTTAACAAATTCGTGGTAGTCTTTGTAGATGACATCTTGATCTTTTCTAAGGATGAAGAAGAGCATGCCCTACATCTTAGGGAAGTGTTGGAGACTCTTCGAGCGCATAAGCTTAAAGCTAAATTTTCTAAGTGTCACTTTTGGAGGAAGGAAGTACGGTTCTTAGGACACGTGGTTTCCAAAGAAGGGATAACTGTAGATCCCACGAAGGTGGTGGCCATCCAAGATTGGAAGGTTCCTAAAAATGCTACCGAAGTGAGAAGTTTCTTGGGGTTGGCTGGCTACTATAGGAAGTTTATCAAAGACTTCGCAAAGATATCAGCTCCATTGACACGCTTGACGAAGAAGAACCTAGTTTTCACATGGGACGTAGATTGTGATGATGCGTTCCAACGTTTGAAGAGAGCTTTGACTTCAGCCCCAGTCTTAGTATTGCCAGACGGGAGTAAGCCGTTTACCGTTTATACTGATGCTTGTGGGACAGGACTAGGCCCAGTCTTAATGCAAGAGGGTAGGGTAATAGCCTATGGTGGAAGGCAGTTGAGAGCGCATGAGAAAAATTATCCTACACATGACCTATAATTGGCCGCTATTGTTTTCGCGCTTAAGTCTTGGCGTCATTATCTTCTTGGCGAGAAATTCGAATTATTCACTGACCACAAGTCTTTAAAATACCTATTCTCTCAAAAGGACTTGAACTTAAGGCAGCAAAGGTGGATGGAGTTCCTAGCGTCCTACGACTTCGAAATAGCCTATACCCCTGGCAAGGGTAACGTGGTGGCAGACGCCTTAAATAGAAAAAGATTATCCTTAAGTCCTTTGTTTGTTGAGCGGCGAAGTTTAGAATTCATTTCGATGTTTGACTTTAGACCTTCAGTTGACTTCGTACCCGGTTTGCTAGCATCCTTGGAGGTCAGACCTACGCTTTTGGGACGGATTGGCGAGGCACAACGAGACGACCCGCAGTTGGTTGAGTTAGTAGAAAAACTCAAAGGAGGGGAGTCATCAAGCCATCTCCGTAGGTATACCCTAGATGATAAGGGTTGGTTACGTAGGGACGGTAGACTTTGTGTACCAAAAGACGATGACCTAAGGAAGACTATTCTTGACGAAGCACATCGTTCGAAGATGACCATTCATCCCGGCGGGGACAAGATGTACAAAGACATGAAGAGAGTTTACTTTTGGGCCGGCATGAAGAAAGACGTGGCCAAGTATGTCGCTAGATGCTTGGTGTTCCAACAAGTAAAGGCGGAGCAAAAGAAACCCGGTGGGTTGCTTCACCCATTGGAGGTTCCACTATGGAAATGGGAAAGCATCTCGATGGATTTTGTGGATGGATTACCGCGATCGAGGAAGGGTAATACGGAAATTTGGGTTATAGTAGATAGACTTACTAAGAGTGCCCATTTTATTCCCGTGAAGAGTAAGAGGACTGCTCCATGGTTAGCTTCTGTATACGTCTGAGAGATAGTTCGTTTGCACGGTGTTCCTTCTAGCATAGTGAGCGACCGCGATCCTATTTTCACTAGCGAATTTTGGAGAAGCTTGCAAGAGGCTGTAGGGACTCGGTTATGTTTGAGCACCGCATATCATCCTCAGACGGACAGCCAGACCGAGAGGGTGAATCGCATTCTAGAGGATCTTTTGAGGCTATGTATCCTAGACTTTGGGGGTACATGGGAAGAGCATCTTCCATTAGTGGAGTTCGCGTATAATTACAGCTTTCAGTCTAGCATTGGCATGGCACCTTTCGAAGCTCTTTATGGACGACCTTGTCATTCACCTACATGTTGGTGGGAATCTACGGATAAGATCTTACTTGGGCCCGATATGATTAGGGAGACTTCGGAGAAGATCGACTTGATTCGAAGGAGGATGAAAGCAGCGCAAGATAGGCAGAAATCTTATGCGGATAAGAGGAGGACAGATCTCGAGTTTGAAGTTGGGGACATGGTATTTGTCAAATTGTCTCCATTACGAAACGTTGTTCGCTTTGGGTCCGTTGGGAAATTAGTACCAAGGTTTGTAGGGTCGTTTCCTATTAAGGAGAGGATTGGACGGATGGCGTATAGAGTGGAGTTGCCCGAGAGACTTAGTGGTGTACATGACGTATTCCATGTGTCACATTTGAGGAAGTGCTTGCACGAGACCGCAGAAGTGGTAGAGCCGAGCTTGCTTAGAGAGGTGGAGATAGAGCGTGATGCGACAATTCGACGAGCTCCTACGCGCATTCTTGGGTCGGAGATCAAGAGGTTGAGGAATCGAGAGGTCAGACTAGTCAAAGTGCAATGGGGAGATGATGAGAGCAACGCTACTTGGGAGACGGAAGAGAAGATGCGTTCACGATACCCTTTTCTTTTTGAGGTTATGTCCTTTAATTTCTCCTTTATCGCTTAGCTTGTACTTATCTTACATTTAGTATATCCTCTCGCTAGTATCTTTGACCTTTAGTTAGGATAATCCTATGGTTGAAACATGTGTTTGAGACATGTTATGTATGGTGGATGCAAAGTGGATGCAAGTGTTTGCTAGTGGTTGCTCGTGGATGCATTTACACACACTATTAGGCACCAGATCGGCTCAGTCACTTCATATTGCATATTGCATATATATGGATGTATTTAGTAAAATGGATGTATAATGGTTGTATTATCATATAGTTGCTGCATTCGGGTGGATGGTTGTGCACGCATATAGAATTAATATGTATCATTAGGAATCTTTTGCATACATATTGGACGCATGGCACTATCATGAATTGCACTAAGGAGGTCGACTGAATCAGTAGACCGCCTAATTTTGCATTAGATATGGACATATACACACACTGTGCATATAAACATTAAAGCATTAGAAGTCTTTTAAGGACAATGGATGCTGGTGTTTGATGGTTGAGTAGATGGACGATTAGATGGTAGGATATACATTCTTCTTGACTTGGAGATTTCGGGGACGAAATCCTTTAAGGAGGGGAGAATGTAACACCCCGTAATTTTATAACATTAAAATTCACAAATTAAAGTATACTTAATTTTTAGAAAAGAATTAAGTGAAATGGGTTGCGCAGAGAAATATATATATATTGATATATATATATATATTGATATATATATATATATATATAAATTAAAAATTAAATAAATAAATATGCGAAAAAGTTCAAAACAGCGAATTGGGAGGGGGAATAACTGAACCGGCCCATTTTTGAGGTCGACCGAGCCCCGCTGGGTCGACTAGGGGTTAATCCAGGGTGTTTGGCTGTCAACCCGTGGGCCGATTCGCTCAAATGCAGATTTTGCATTTGATTGGTTCTCATGATTCAGGGTTAATCTAATGGTCCTAAATAACTTCCTACACCTATAAATACATCCTAATGCTAACCCTAAACCTAATTAAAATAGAATAGTTACCGTCATACCATCGCCATGGAAATCAATGGAGCCGCCGCCAACTAAGAAAGAAGAAAAGCAAATTCAATTCTAATTCTCTCAACCCTAAAGCAAAGCAAAACTCTCTCTTTTCTTCTCTAAATTGTGAGTATGATAACCTTAACAAGATTATTATCATTTTAATTAGGTTGAGTTATGAATGGATTATGAGTAGATGATGTGAATTATCATATATGTTGTTGTAAACCCCTTTCGCTATCATGCATATTGTAAATCCAATGTTATGTGATGATGATATCTTATATGTTGTAAATCATGCTATGATGATGTTATGTATGTTGAAAGTTTCTATGCTAAGTTGTGATGAATCATACATGTTAAAAAGGCCATGATGTTACCATCTATGCTAGTTAGTTCATATTAATTAAATCATCATGTTTGGGTTATGTTGATCTATATGACAAGTCACATATGCAAGTTAGATTGGTTAGAAAAGTTATGAACATATGCCAAGACATCTATTATGACATCTAGAATTATGCTATGACATATGTGATATCCTATGCTAGTTAACACCATCATTATGTTGCCTAAAAACCCCATATGCAAGTTTATGTATAGATTTGGGCTATGATCATATCATGTAAATTGAGACATTTAACAAGTTGACACCTTTTGATCCTTAACATGTGTAGTTTATGCAAGTTTCACCCCTATTATGATTAGATTAATTTTAATTGTCTATATGTTGTGATAATTTATCTTTGTGCTAGGTGTTAGACTATACAAGTCTAGCCTATATTATGCGTTGAATAAGCGAACGTATAAACGTGGGGTAGGGGTAATATTAAGGATTTAATATTAAAAAGTTGGGGTGCAATTGATATGATTTTGCATGCCATAAGTGGATGGCAATAATTGAGTCAATTATGGACATCATTAAAAGTTGACTTAATTAATAATTTGAATAGGGAATTATTAAAACTGGGGTAAAAGATTTAAAGTGTTAATTAATGCTTAGGACACGAGGTTGGACTCGTTTGTGACGTAAACCTGCCCGGACCCGCCTGGCAAATCCAGTGGTCACAAATGTCAGCCCAATGTGAGAGGTCCTAGGCCTAAACTAAAGCATAACGGTTGTAAAGACACGAGGTTAGACTCTTTTATGGTGTAAGACTGCCCGGACCCGCCCGGCAAATCCAGCTGCCATAAATGCCAGTCTAATGTGAGAGGTCTTTATGAGGTTATGGCCTGAATGAATTAAGAAATACTTAACCAAATAAACATGTAAGGTGGGACATAGGGGTTAAGTAGGTGCCTTGGGTGGCATGAGGAATCTAGGGGGTGCCCTTAGTGGCATGTGAAATACGATTAGTAAGACTTAACCAAACACACATGTAAATGAACATGACTAAGAGGGTTAAGTGGGATATACTAGTGACAAGCTTAGGTGGGTAGCTTGTGGGGGCCCATTTCGACCAGTATCCCAAACGTATCTTTGTGGGCTCGACCCAAGTCGAGGACGGGACACGCATGCTGGGTTTGACTGTAAGAGGCCAAAATGGGGAGCGGTGGCAACGCAAGTCCAACGGGTTTCATATGCGTGTGTGGACCCGGGCTGGTAGGTAAGACGTTGTTGCATCGTGTAGGTATAAGCCGTGCATTCTCAAGTTGTATCGGGTTGCCACTTTAGGGGAGTGATACACCCCACTGTGGGGCCAGCACGGGTATCTACGAGTAGGGAGCTGATCGAAAGTGGGTAGTGGGGTACACTAGTGGAGATAGGGGCAGACGGCACCTATGTAGTCAGCTAGGGGTACGTAAGGCTATTTATAAAGTTTCTGTGTGAAGCAAGTGGGATCAAACAATATGGTGACTGGTGTGGTGCAGTGTAGTAACGTGCGGTGCAGTGTATTAATCATTCGTTAGTAATTAGGTGTGCCTTTACCGTTATCTTTAACGTTATCTTAAACGCTATCTTTATCTTCCTAAGAGTTCATAGACATTTACTTGTCTTCCAGCTTATGCCTTAGTCTAGTTATTTTGATAATAGTATTGTTAGAATTATCATACTCGCCAGACTTTATGTCTGACCCCCTCTATTTTTATCCTTTTTCCCCATCCAGGTCCTCAGGTTGGGCCCATCTCTAGTGGAGTTTGATTGAATTGCTTCATCTCTCTTTGGAAAGCTTGGACCGTTGAAGTAAAGTCCATCTTGTTATCTTTTTAATGACTATTTATGTAATGGGATTATGTATTTTGTTTTTATGAAGATGGATATTGTACTTGGTTATGATCAATGGTTTTATGATGTAACAAACATGTTTAATTTCCGCTGCAATAAAATGAAGTTTAAGATTTCCAAGTACTATTTATTATCTGTCTTGTTGTAATTTTTCTGTTCTATATTCACTTATAACCTCCATGGAAGTTAATGCATTCCCTTTGTGAGTGACTTTAATGGACGTGGGATGTTACAAATTCTAACTCTAATCGATTTACTGTAATTCTATTAACTCCTATTTGATAACGTTTATTCATTTATAAATATTTACTTTTAGTAACGGTTCTTCACTTTATAAATGTTTCTCTTTAATAACGTTACTTCACTTATACAAATGTTGTGTACATATTCTATTTAAACTATTGGTGTTAAACCCAATATCTCTTCTCTATATAAGTTCAGAATTATAGATTCCATTTATCGAATGATAAATATTTAATTTAATTTATAAACTGTTATTTATAAATTAATCTTTTCCATTCATCTGTTAAAAACAGATTTCCATTTTCTATTCATCTTCTAAATATTCTTTTGATTTAGTTCTATTTATCTTCCAAATAAATATTCCTTGATTAAATCCTATTTATTTAACAAATAAATATTCCTTTGATTAAATCCTATTTATTTAACAAATAAATATCTCCTTTATTCTATTTAGTTTAACCCTTTATTTATTCCCTAAATAAATAAAACCTTTTACTTTTATTTATTCCCTAAACAAATAAATCCTTTCTTTCCTATTTGTAAATGTTCTACCAATATTTCTCTTTCTATTTGTTTGACAAATAATTTCATTTATATTTGTTTTACAAATATTTTCCCTTATATTTGTTTAACAAGTATATTTCCCTTATATTTGATTTACAAATAAATCCCTTTATATTTGTTTTACAAATAAAATTCCTTTATATTTGTTTTACAAATATAATCCCCTTTTTCAAAATCCTTATTCTTTTATAATATAAAATCCATTGATTATATATAAATAAATTATTTTCAAAATATACTTTGAAAATCCCTTTTTCACATTTTGGTATTCTTATGGTATTTAACACACCATATAACAACGATAAATATCGTCCAAACACACATAATCAACGTCAGATTATATATCACATTATATATCACAATATATAAATCACAGTAAAATTACTGTTGAGGAATCTAGTTGGATTCCTCCAACCTGTTTCCCTGCATCACAGATGTTAGACAATATAATTATCATCACTTTCAGTTCAATATGAATTATTCTGATCAACATAATCGACATATAAATATTTAACGGTTTATATATATATATATACATATATATATATATATAATTTCTACTAACTGACTAGTAATTCAATCAAACAGTCAACACACAACAATCGACAGATAATATATAACAGTTCTAAGAATACACTGTAAAAACAGAACTATTCAGAGTTGGTGAGTTTTACTCACATTGGACGATCATCGTTAATAACGATAACAATCGCTCGGTTTGATTCAGACGGACAATTTATTTTGCTATAAATTGTAACGTGCTCCAATTGACTCGTGGTCAGTTCCATTGTGTAGCCACCGTCCATACGATCCTGTCGGATCTTGTTTCACTGAATTTCGTTACAGTATGACCAAGTTATGACGTTAACAAGTTATACAATTTAGTAAACAAGAATTTAAATTAAAAGCTTGGATTTAAATTTTACATTGGGCTTTCACCATTTCCCTCCCTCGGCCCAACTCCCTCACAAGCCCAAATGCTCATCATCTTCTTCCTCGACGTGTTCATCCCATTTCCGCACCTTTGTTCACTGGCCTCTCCTTCTGCACACCATCGAAACAAACCAAATCACCACCAAATTACTTCTCTCGGCGACCTCTTCAACCTCAATGCCATCAACTCGACCCCGCACCATCACATCAAAACCCATCGAAAACTCCTGGAGCTCCCATACAGCGAAACCCATGACACTAAACTGATCACGGAACTCCACAAAAATAGCACAACAGGTGCGGAATCTCATCCTGAACCCCAAAACTACATTCGATTTACACCACATCGGCTAAATCTTCCTATAACCCGAACCCTAGATCACTGCCAAAATTTCGACTTCCAGAAAACTACACCGAGCCATACACAAATGGTACCGATGTGAAGATAAAAGTCGCAGCAACTCAAATAAATAAGTGTTAAATTTTATAACATTTGTTTTGATTTCCTTTTTGATTTTAGAAGAGGATCGAGCTTTCTACTGAAAGAAAAATAGAGCGGCGCCTAGTTTTTGACCTCAGGAGAAAACAATTAGGTTAGAGGAGTTAGAGATATTTTATAGGAAAATATATATATTATTTTAATATTCGTTTTAATATTCAATTTTAATGAACCACTGATTCTATTTATCCTTTAAAATTCCTGTGATCACATACGATACCCAAAAATCACCAAACTGCACATGTAGCTAGAGTTCGACATTACGGTCCCAATGAAACTGGTTTCGTCGAATTCTGACTTCGTATGCTCACACAGCGTACTTTTAACCGTCGAAATACTGACTGTTTTTCACTCTAAAAATCCGTATGGCCACACAGTGCCTCTAAAAATCACCAAACTTGGAATCTAGCAATAATTTAATATTGCGAATCCAACAAAATTAGTTTCGTCGAATTACGACTTCGTTTGCAAAAGTGGCTATTTTTAAAGCTCTAAATAGCCTATTTAAATATATAAATATATTTAAATATAATTAAATTTAATATTTAAAAATAAATATTATCGTCTATATTCACAGCGGAATACCATACAGCTCAGAATATTCCTATATGGATTTACAACTCGATATTACGTCGTCAGAGTTATATCGATGTTCGATTTCTATTTAAATCCATATATAAAATATAATTAAATCGTTATGGTCAGTGCGCTGCATTTCTGAGAATTTGATTTGGACGTAACTCAAAATCTACACGATGAAATCTCGATTTTTCTCTTCCACTAGAAAGATATACTCCACCAGCTCCACACGTTTCTTGTTTCACAGAAATCCGATTTAAAACGAATCCTGTATATTCAGTTGAAGTTCAAATCGCCAAATAGCGAACTACCGCGTCGTTTCGAGCTCTATTTTAATTATATTATAATCCTACGTTCAAACTGACGTCGATTGAATATATTCGTCAATATAATTCAACTCTAAGCTGAACTAAATCCTAGGGATGACCCAGTTCACAGAATATTATGATTTCCAATATTTTGATTATTTCTGAATTAAATATATTATTATATTATTTAATTTAATTAAATATTCACTATAATTTAATTAATGATGATTTAAATCCCTAAATCACTATTTATATAATTAAATAAATTAATTATGATACCTCTGACAATGCGGGTCATTACATTCTTCCCCACTTAGAATAATTTCGTCTTCGAAATTGCTAAGTTAGAGGACGACCCTATCTATTTGGTAAAAGCTTATCGGTTTACCCCTTATCTCTGATTTCAACTGAACAAAGTAATATCGACTAAAATATTTATTCATTCCGACTAACTAAAATTTTCAAAAATTCTGAAAATTTTCTAACACTTTAAATTTTCGGTAAATTTCGCGATAACCTCCTTTGTACAGCCCTATCGGTAAAACTCCAACTCGCCTCTCTAGGCCTTCTACAACCCAAAAGAAAATCAAACAGCCAAGCGGCTTACCAATTCGGCTCATAAATCTCATGCTTATACCAAATATAAACTTGTACCTTTTTGTCGAGCATATCAACTTTATCACTTCCATCTGCTGTTAATTCAGCATATACCAATGTTATCCTAACCAAATTCCAATCTGTTTTTACCCGCAAATCCAACCATTCGCTTATACCTAAGTCGAATTCAATTTCAAATCGATGCCATTACCAATTTAAATTCTTTACTTACCAGCCCAATATAATTCTAGATTATCTCTAATCAAGTCTAATCCTACTTGAAATCAATCTATTTCCATACGATTTTCACTTAATTGGCTTTTAATTCCATCTCAATTTTATTGGATTTTACAAATTTTACTTTAATTTTTTTTAATTCACATAATCTGTTTCTAGGAGTTTTTAAACAGCTTAACCTTTTCCAAATATCAAAATATTCAATTTGGAATATCAAAACAACTTGTTTTTCTCAAAACAATTCAAAACAATCTCTTTGGTAGTAATCTGTCACTTACACACTCGAAAATGAACACCGATGATCTCATTATCAACATCGGAATCTATTTTCCAGCTATCGAAGTGAGTTCAATACTATATCACTTTTCAAAACCATTTCTAAGTATTCCCATTTTGAAATTGATTCCAAATATCCTTTTACCATGTTGTAAACAATTTAAAATCTCCCAGGATCTTAAAATTCTCATATACTTAATCCAGATTCATCTACAACACTTTTCCAATTTCTGGGATTTTAATTCCAATTAATTCTGATTTAAATTTAGATTTAACTCATCTGATTTCACGTATTTCACTTATATAAATTAATTAGTTATCTACATAACCATTTAATTTATAATCTTACTCAATTATAATAACATCCAATATATCTAATATATATACTTCTTTATATCCAAATACACTTTGGGTAAACTTATTTTAATTTACCCTCTTCTCAAAACATATTGTGTCGACCCATCGTATTCGAGTGTTTAGTAACTCCTACCGATACAGTGGATCAAACTGATCGACCAGAACCCATAAACAACCCAACCAATGAATCTCCACAATATAAAACAAATTTTATATCAAATTACAAATACACACTCGTATATATACACTCAAACTCAATCTAGGGTATTACTAACCCTATCTCTACCGAGTCACGCCACAGAGCCAAGGTAAACTTAACTTAAGCTCTGATACCAACTGTAATGACCCGGATTTTTGCGACTTTGGTTGTTGCCATAAACTCAATGACGACTAACCGAACATAAAAAAAAATCTCGGTAATTAATGAAAGAAATTAGAGGGTGAGGATAGATAAGATAGAAACTTTGAATAGAAGAAGAAAAGAAGAAAAGAAGAACTTACATCATCAGAGTAACACGAATCTCACAGCGGAACGAATAACATATAATATATAACATAACTTTGAGATATCAATCTGTACTTGAATTTACAAATCATTCCAAAGTATAACACTTACAACACAGCGGAAATAACAATAGCTATATGATCCTGAAGCCTCCTAGTCCAGCTCTCCAAGTATATCTGTAAATCCCGACTACTTGACTGCCTGTACAAATTTAGGCACCCAAGAGTTTAGGGAAAACAAAACAAAGAAAACTCCGGGTCAGTCTTGGGACTGGTGTGAGTAAAACAGTTTAAACAGTTGAACAGATATATGATATCTCATAAGACCACGCCGTGAATACGGAACGGGTTTTTCCCTTATGAGAATCCAACATCTTTGACAAAGCAATATCATTATGATATTATAATAATGTCTATATACAAATAGATATCAATCTAGCAGAAACGCTTTCATCTCAAGTTCTACATATATAGTATACAATCAAAATTGCAAGCACATATTGGATAATGGATTTCCAACTATGACAAGGTATGGAACCACCTTCTGCTAGTGTACCTCTAGAGAGGAATACATTGGGTTCAACAAGAACATCTTGTAATCCAACCACACATGACCGACCGCTCATTTCGCTTAGTGTATCGAATGTATATCACCAACGGTTGGGATCAGCAACCGTTTCCCGAATGAGACAGCATCAACAATAGATTTTTAGAAGTAAATGAAACTCTAGATCAGGTGATTATACACCCTAATAGGTGAGACCTTCATAGCCATGCTACCTGCCCGATTTCTGTCATTTACCGGTTGATGAGGCTGAAGGTTACGCTTTATCGTCACATCAGATTCACTTCGAATGTTACATTGTCAGCTCCATCAAAAATCACTAATTGACTCTACAACAATACATTACGTGTTAGCTAAAGAAGTTTCCTTCTCTGCTTCCACTCTTGGTATGGTTGAAGAAATCAACGTACGTGACCTTTCTGGAAATACTCTGTCAGACATTCATCCATACATGTCATCCAGGTTTACATGCCACATCTTTATTCACTTAGAATGTCACATCTCATACCCGCCAAATCACAAATTGACTTATCCAAAACTAACACGGGTATACAGCTAAGAGAAACGAATTCCTATGCCACCAAATGTGAATACGTTTGAACAGATCAACTTACGCGATCTATTAGATATACTCTGTCAGACCTTCGTCCATACAGGTCGTCCTGGGACTGGACAAACCGAAGGCACTATTCAGTATATCCATCTTAGTCACTGTTATCTAAGACTTATACAACAACCCTGGCACTTTACTCCGTCTTCAATTATCTTTGGCATAAATGATTCGCAACGCTTATGCCAATACAGAGTGGTTCTTTGGATAATAATCCAACCGGTCTCTCCATATTAACAACGTTAAAATGGTCAAATCTTCGATAGTCTGTGAGTTAACTATCAAAGAAAAACAAGTGTACAAACAACGATATTATTTCCAGATGGAAATTATATCGATCAATCGTTAAACAACTTTTATCCTTTTAATTAATTTATCATTTATTTATCTTATTTGTCATTTCCTGTTTCCCTATATTCAACATTTTCTTATTTTCTAAATTTAGAAAATATATGTTATTAACACTGGAAAACATTTTCATCCCTTGTTTTCTATATTAGAAAACAATTATGATTCTTGTTTGGAAAAAATTTCCAAAACTTCTACGTTTGGATTAAGCAGATGTTTAGATAAAACATCGCTATGCCAACTCAACCATTTCCTTTAATTACTGTATTCACTTTACCATCCTTTACTGCCGAACCTTAACCATTCCTCAGTTAAAAACGAAGCCAATCAAGTTGGGGTAGAACTACCTCTCAGACCTTAACTGAACAACACTTCTAACCTTGAAATAGGCAAAGTTCACTTTATATTTCTTTAACTAACTTCCTTACTTAACCTTTCTTTCGAATAACTATATTCAGTTAGCTCTTTTCAATTAACTCTATTTGATTAACTCCTTTGGATTAACTCTATTTGCTTAACTCTATTTGGTTTACTCTATTTGATTTACTCTATTCACTTAACTCCTGTCGAATAAACTATATTCGATAACTCCTCTAGCTCTATACGAATAAACTATATTCGATTAACTCCTCTAATTCTATTTGAATAAACTATATTCGATTAACTCCTCTAATTCTATTCGAATAAACTATATTCGATTAACTCCTTTACTCCATTCGAATAAACTATATTCGATTAACTCCTCTAACTCTATTTGAATAAACTATATTCGATTAACTCCTTTCAAATATCTAGATTTGATAACTCCTTTCGAATAACTAGATTCAATAAATTCTTCTCGAATAACCAATATTCAGTTATCTTACTTCGAATAACTTATATTCGATTATCTCACTTCGAATAACCAATATTCGATAATTCTTCTCGAATGAACTATATTCGATTTCTCTTCTCGAATAAACTATATTCGATTACTCTTCTCTTCGAATACACTATATTCGATAACTCTACTTCGAATAAGTGATATTCGATAACTCCACTCGATTAACTCTATTTGAATAACTCTAACTGGTCAACTCTAACTCTAACTCTAACTGGTTAACTCTAACTCTTACTGGTTAACTCGAGTTGATTACTCTAACTGGTCAACCCTAACTATTTAACTCCTTTGGGTTAACTCTAACTGGCCAACCCTAACTGATTTACTCTAACTGGTTAACTCTAACTGGTCAACTCTAACTCTAATTGATTAATTCTAACTCTAATCGATTTCTGTAATTCGATTAACTCCTATTTGATAACGTTTATTCATTTATAAAGATTTACTTTTAGTAACGGTTCTTCACTTTATAAATGTTTCTCTTTAATAACGTTACTTCACTTATACAAATGTTGTGTACATATTCTATTTAAACTATCGGTGTTAAACCCAATATCTCTTCTCTATATAAGTTCAGACTTATAGATTCCATTTATCGAATGATAAATATTTAATTTAATTTATAAACTGTTATTTATAAATTAATCTTTTCCATTCATCTGTTAAAAACAGATTTCCATTTTCTATTCATCTTCTAAATATTCTTTTGATTTAGTTCTATTTATCTTCCAAATAAATATTCCTTGATTAAATCCTATTTATTTAACAAATAAATATTCCTTTGATTAAATCCTATTTATTTAATAAATAAATATCTCCTTTATTCAATTTAGTTTAACCCTTTATTTATTCCCTAAATAAATAAATCCTTTTACTTTTATTTACTCCCTAAATAAATAAATCCTTTCTTTCCTATTTGTAAATGTTCTACCAATATTTCTCTTTCTATTTGTTTGACAAATAATTTCCTTTATATTTGTTTTACAAATATTTTCCCTTATATTTGTTTAACAAATATATTTCCCCTATATTTGATTTACAAATAAATCCCTTTATATTTGTTTTACAAATAAAATTCCTTTATATTTGTTTTACAAATATAATCCCCTTTTTCAAAATCCTTTTTCTTTTATAATATAAAATCCATTGATTTTATATAAATAAATTATTTTCAAAATATACTTTGAAAATCCCTTTTTCACATTCTGGTATTTCTTATGGTATTTAACACACCATATAACAACGATAAATATCGTCCAAACACACATAATCAACGTCAGATTATATATCACATTATATATCACAATATATAAATCACAGTAAAATAACTGTTGAGGATTCCAGTTGGATTTCTCCAACCTGTTTCCCTGCATCACAGATGTTAGACAATATAATTATCATCACTTTCAGTTCAATATGAATTATTCTGATCAACAGAATCGACATATACATATTTAACGGTTTATATATATATACATATATATATATAATTTCTACTAACTGACTAGCAGTTCAATCAAACAGTCAACACACAACAATCAACAGATAATATTTAACAGTTATAAGAATACACTGTAAAAATAGAACTATTCAGAGTTGGTGAGTTTTACTCGCATTGGACGATCATCGTTAATAACGATAACCATCGCTCGGTTTGATTCAGACGAACAATTTATTTTGCTATAAATTGTAGTGTGCTCCAATTGACTCGCGGTCAGTTCCATTGTGTAGCCACCGTCCATACGATCCTGTCGGATCTTGTTTCGCTGAATTTCGTTACAGTATGACCAAGTTATGACGTTAACAAGTTATACAATTTAGTAAATAAGAATTAAATCAAAAGATTGGATTTAAATTTTACATTGGGCTTTCACAATTTCCCTCCCTCGGCCCAACTCCCTCACAAGCCCAAATGCTCATCATCTTCTTCCTCGACGTGTTCATCCCATTTCTGCACCTTTGTTCACTGGCCTCTCCTTCTGTACACCACCGAAACAAACCAAATCACCACCAAATTACTTCTCTCGGTGACCTCTTCAACCTCAATGCCATCAACTCGACCCCGCACCATCACATCAAAACCCGTCGAAAACTCCTGGAGCTCCCGTACAGCGAAACCCAAGACACCAAACTGATCACCGAACTCCACAAAATTAGCACAACAGGTGCGGAATCTCATCCTGAACCCTAAAACTACATTCGATTTACACCACATCGGCTAAATCATCCTACAACCCGAACCCTAGATCACTGCCACAATTTCGACTTCCAGAAAACTACACCGAGCCATACGCAAATGGTACCAATGTGAAGATAAAAGTCGCAGCAACTTAAATAAATAAGTGTTAAATTTTATAACATTTGTTTTGATTTCCTTTCTGATTTTAGAAGAGGATCGAGCTTTCTGCTAAAAGAAAAATAGAGCGGCGCCTAGTTTTTGATCTTAGGAGAAATAAATTAGGTTAGAGGAGTTAGAGATATTTTATAGGAAAATATATATATTATTTTAATATTCGTTTTAATATTCAATTTTAATGAACCGCTGATTCTATTTATCCTTTAAAATTCCTGTGATCACATACGATACCCAAAAATCACCAAATTGGACATGTAGCTAGAGTTCGACATTACGGTCCCAATGAAACTGGTTTCATCGAATTCCGACTTCGTTTGCAAAAGTGGCTATTTTTAAAGCTCTAAATAGCCTATTTAATTATATAAATATATTTAAATATAATTAAATTTAATATTTAAAAATAAATATTATCGTCTATATTCACAGCGGAATACCATACTGCTCAGAATATTCCTATATGGATTTACAACTCGATATTACATCGTCAGAGTTATATCGATGTTCGATTTCAATTTAAATCCTTATATAAAATATAATTAAATCGTTATGGTCAAGGCGCTGCATTTCTGAGAATTTGATTTGGACGTAAGCCAAAATCTACACGATGAAATCTCGATTTTTCTCTTCCACTAGAAAGATATACTCCACCAGCTCCACATGTTTCTTGTTTCACAGAAATCCGATTTAAAACGAACCATGTATATTCAGTTGAAGTTCAAATCGCCAAATAGCGAACTGCCACGTGGTTTTGAGCTCTATTTTAATTATATTATAATCCTACGTTCAAACTGACGTCGATTGAATATATTCGTCAATATAATTCGACTCTAAGTTGAACTAAATCCTAGGGATGACCCAGTTCACAGAATATTATGATTTCCAATATTTTGATTATTTCTGAATTAAATATATTATTATATTATTTAATTTAATTAAATATTCACTATAATTTAATTAACGATGATTTAATTCCCTAAATCACTATTTATATAATTAAATAAATTAATTATAATACCTCTAACAATGCGGGTCATTACAAGATAGTAATGAGGATAGCTGGAAATTTCAGTTAAATTAATCGTCTGTTTAATTTAACTGTAACGGAATGCTACAACGAAATGATTTCAAGGTGAGTTAAACTCACTTAGTATTTTTCCCATTTATATTTTTTATAAATTGGGTTTTTATTTTGTGTGCCGTGCTTGCTAATGGTTGATTGTTTGCCAGTTATAATTTATTTGTTGATTTAGCTAAAGAAATTAAACCGTCGTTTAATTTCAGTGAAATACCAAACCGTTATTTTAACGATTGGTTCCAATAAAGGTAACTTACCTTATTGGTCACGTTTATCAATAAACATGTTTAATCACTTGGATTGTTTGCTCTGTTTGAAGTGTTTGATCTGTTTGAATTGTTTGATCTGTTTTGAATTGTTTTGAATTGTGTGGGGATAACCATTTGTATACAGAGAAGAACAGGTTGGAGGGATCCAACCGGATTCCTCAAAATATATTATGTATTTTCATATTATCATATGAACTGTCATGTTTGGATGATTTATTTGAGTATTGATCATTGATTTGAAAGTCAACCTGCTTGGTGTTTTAACCAGTGGGCAGTATTGGTTGAGTAATCGGCAGGAAATGACCTAAAAGTAAATTATTTTTATATCGATTTACCGTTAGGTAAATCGATAGAACTGAAATTATAAAATTTATTTCGTAACTAAAGATAGTTTTGATATATATATATTTTGAATAAAAACTTATTGAAAAGGAAATAATTATTTATGTTTATAATTAAGTTTAAATTGATTTTATAGAGCCAAATCTGATGTTAATCAGATTTGCAAATGTGAGGATAAGGAAATTTATCTAACCATTAAATTTGGATAATCGTTTTGTTGAGAAACAGTTTAATGAAATTATTTAAATTAATAAATTATATTATTAATTAATTTAAAGGGAAGAACGAATTGAAATCGGTTGATAAGATAATCGTGATTTGAGTAAATAAATCGACTCGTTAATTGAATTGATAATTAAATTAGTATGTTTTGAGTATAAATAGTTTAATGAATATTGTTAAGATTATAATAAGATTTTAAAAAAGGATTTACTGCTTATTTTAAATTAATAAAGAAATTAACTACTAATGTGGTTAATGGTTGAAATAAAATATTATCGTAATTGATAATAATTTAGAAAATTACTTTTTAATGGGAAATCATTTAAAAAGTAATCGAAGTTGAAATGGAATTCAATTGAATGACGAAAGGAGAGTGGGAACGGGTTTTGTTTAACGCTTGAGTTTTATAACGAAGTTATGAAAGGAATGGTTAAGAAAATGTGACAATGCAAAATAAATGTAACTTAATTATTCGAATTAAGTAAAAGAAAAGTAAGATAAAGAGTTTGATGATAAACCAGAGTTATATATAAAGGGTGAAGTGGTAAATCGTTAATTTTATATTAACTTTACCTAATAATGGGATTATGTAGAATTGGGAGTTGAAATGAGATTTCTAAAGCGGGATATGGTTGAATAGATTTGAAACGAGATTGGTAAAAGTGAATTTGATAGGAGAAGCAAATTGTAAGATTTGTAAATCAATCTGAATTATAAAGTGAAGTTGCTTGAAAAGTGGAAGGTGTTAAAAGTGGCATTTTTATAAGAAGTTGCTTAATTATTAAATTAAGGAATAATAGTTACATCCGAGAAAGGAAATTTCAAATATATAAGAAGGTTTTATGAAACTGTATTTTGAATAAAATAGTTCAATGGTATTTGTATTGGGATTAGAATGAAATTTTGGTTTTTGATTACAACCTATATTTATTTTAAGGTATGAACTTGTTGATCAAGGTCTGAGAGGTAATTAAATACCCCAACTTGAATGACTTCGGGATCATCTTAGAATGATATGAGTTATAATGGTAAATGTGGTTAATAAACTTTATTATTTCATTAGTGAAATGATAACGATATACTTTTGGTGAAAATGTATATATATATAGGAATGATGACTTCAAAGAAAAGGGGAATAAAGGAAATTGCATCAAATTATAACGATATCCGCAAAGTTGAAAGGAAATGTAGAGTTAAGTATTGAAATAGATTTACTTTATATTAATAAGCATTTGTTATCGTTGTCAAGTAATGAACGAAGATGTTTCGAAAAGTAAAGTATGTGTAATAAGTTAAATTAATTTTTTTCCAATATTATATGGTGATAATGTGGTAAATGTTTTTGAAAGTGGAAATTTAAAACTAAATATGACATAGGGTTATCCTAAGCAATGAATTGGTTTTAAAGAAGAATCTCATGTTAAATAAAGAGGCGAGGAAACTATATTTTTGGTATCGAAAGATTTAAAATTTTGAATTTATATTTGTTTTTAATTAAAAGGCCAAGGGGTGCTGAATACGGAACCAGTGAACTTACTAGATTGTCATGATTGAAACACTGTTTATTTTGATAGTTAAATCACCGACTATCAAATCTGTCCAATACGATTGTTGGTACGGAAAGACCGGGATCGAGTATATATTCGAAAACCATTCCAACCAATGAATATGTGGAGATATCAGAAGACGATCGAGATGGAGCATTGAAGACCGTGGATTTTCATAAGCGGAAGAACTACTAAAAATCTCTGGTTTAGCGGCCATAGATAAACTGTGGTTCTGTCGTAATTGGAATTTATGGGCTGCAAGGACTTCTCGCTACTGATCCATGGGTGATTCCTATATGAGATGCAGTAGGAGAGTGCCTTCGGTTCGTCCTGTTCCTGGATGACTTGTATGGACGGATGTCTGACAGAGTATTTCCAAAAGGATCGCGTACGTTGATTTCTTCAAACATGCCATAGTTGTTTAGCTCCCAACTAGAGTATTTTTGTGGACGTCAATTAGCGATACCTAGTAGATTTGACGATGTGGCATTCAAAGTGAATGGCGATCAGATGTTTCAAAGAAAATTCTGGCCTCAAGCCTCACAACCGGTAATTGAAAAAAATCAGGCGGGAAGCATAGATATGTGGGTCGCTCCCATTAGGGTGTATAATCACCTATCTAGAGAAAATCCATTTCATTCTTTAATCTGTTTCGATGCTGTCCCTTTTCGGGAAGACGGTGGGTCGCACCCAACCGTTGGTGATATACATTCGATACACTAAAGCGAAAAGAGTGGTCGGTCATGTGTGGGCCGGGTTGCAAGACGTTCTTGTTGAACCCAGTGTATTCGCCTCTAGAGATACACGATCGACAGGTGGTCCCATACCTTGTCATAGTCGGAATCCAATCTCCAATAAGCCCGCGGTTTTGATTGTATACTATATATGTAGAGCGTGAGATGCAAGCGTTCTACTAGATTCTATTTACTTGTATTTAGACATTATTATAATATCAGACAAGATATTGATTTCAAAACTGTTTTAGGTTATCGTAAGGTAAAAACCGTCCATGTTTTTGTGTGGATTTGGTCTTACGATTATCCTTTTCTTTGAAAGATTTTAACTTTAAAATCAAGTTGTGTGATACCCTAAACACTGTGCGAGTTTATCTCACTCTGGTTCACCAAACTGACCCGGTGTTTTGTAAATGCTCGGGTTAGACCGAGGTGTACAGGTTCAGGTTATCGAATGCTGTGAAGAGACGAGTTGGAAGAGTCCAGACGTATGATATTATATAGCTACTATTCCGCTGTGTGTTGTATATGGGAACAGGTTATTATAACCGTCCCGTTGTGTAATGTACTCTGATATTGTAAGTATTTTTAAAGCTCTCAATAAAGTATATTTCTGTATTATATTTTGTTCCGCTGCGATGTGAGACTCTGATTCTGTGTTGTGTTGGGTCGGTCCTTCTTTTGTCGGCGTAGGATTTCCTTCTGTCTTGGGCAGTCTTCATTCTCCTTGGTATCAAGTCCACTTTTTCTGAAGTCTCTCTAATCATGTCTAATATTTCTTCTTCTTCTTCTATTCTAATATTTCTTTCTTACCTCATCATCTAATTTCTTTCTAATAACGTCCAGTGTTTTCGGTGTTGGAAGGTCGGCATGAGTTACAGTAAAGGTATTTGTGTCGATTTTCGGGGCCGAAAATCCCTGTTCGTTACAGTGGTATCAGATGGTGTAACTCGATAGAGATGGGGTTAATAATACCCTAAATCGTGATTGAGTGTGTGTGTATATATATATATATAAGGGCGTAATTGTAGTTTTCATAAACAAATGTTTTGTATTGTGTTATTTGATCGCTTCAAGTGTTGAAAAGCGTTGGATTGGCAAATAGATACAGTATTGTTTTGAAAAGAGGGTAAATGAAATAATTTTACCCAAATTATATTTTTGTATAGAAAAGGAATAACTTTCTCAATTTATTGAGATATTGGTGTATTTGATATGTTTGTCGATTTGGATAAATTCAAGCCGATTGTGAATTTCAATTGGAACTTAGCTTGGCTAAGTGGAATTGAATTAAGTATGATAATGAAATATAATAAAACAAATTTGGAATTTGGGAATTGATGGGATAATAAATAGAAATCGATTGGATATTAACCAATTGTTGTTCAAACTTGTGAACCAGAGTAAAGATTAATATTGAATATTAATAGTTAATAAAAGGTGGTTGATTGGTTAAGTTAAGTTGTTGATTAATTATTGATTGTATGTTTGATTAAGCAATGGTAAACAAGAGTTGAATGAATTAAAATTAAATTCCAGAGTTAAACATTGAAATGAAAACCGAATATGAATTGAAATAAATAATTTCACCATGTATTTAAGAGTGAATTAAGGCTCATGCTTGATTTTGGAAATGGGTGCAGTTGTAATTGTTGATTAGTGAAATATTATTGCAGTTTATTACTCATATGTGAATTAAGCTAAGTACAGGTGCTAGTTGTCTAACCGGAATGATACTGGTTGGGTAAATCCTATATACGTCGAGCAGATATGCTCAATAATGCTCACAAAAAGGTACGCCTATGCAGAATATGAAATTTTGGTGTTTGGTTGGATTTTGAGTGTGGTTTTTGAATTTTTCTGACCCTATTGGTCGATGGATATATATTTCTTGAACCTGCGATATTGCAGATGTCCTCCATACAGGGGGGACTGCCAAAATTTAAGTTGTTAGAAATTTTTTGAAGATTTTTGGGAAATTCTTTTATTTGAAGTAAATTGGGTTTAAAACCAATTGGATTTGTTTTGGAAAAAAATTTGAGTTTTAAAATTATTATTTTTGTAAAGATAATGGGTTTGTAACGTTCTTTCTTACCTTAGCAATTTCGAGGACGAAATTATTTTAAGGGGGAAAGAATGTAACGACCCGTATTTTTGGCAATCGAATATTTAATTTAATTTATTATTTTAAATATTTTATTTAGAATATTAATGGATGTTAATATTTAATTCGTTATTTAAACGAAGTTTAAACGCTATAATTTATTTAAATATATATATCGAGCTTGAAAATGGCGTGCAGTTCGTAATTTATTTAAATATTCACAGGGTCCGATATAAGTCGGTTTTCTATGAAACGAGAAAGATGGAACCGTGTTGATGATAATTTTCATATGAAAGAGAAAAATTCAGATTTCGTGTTATAGATTGTAAGTCATGGCTAAATCAAATTTTGAAATAGTCGTTGTGAAAATCATTATTAAAATATCGACCTTTAAAATGGTCATTTTACAAACGGACTCAGATTCCGACGAAATCAGTTTCATTGGGACCGTAGCGTTAAATTATTTTACAGTGTTGAATGGCGTGGCAAACCGATGTCATATGTGACCACGGTAGCCATAAACGCCCGTTCAATTTCTATAGCGCGTAATTAATTTAATAAAGGGTTATTTGGGTATAACTTGAACAGACGATCGAATTAAGCCACGGAACTAATTCCGTTGAATTCGTATCATCGATTAGAGTCAGGATAGGTATATAGTTTGTTATTTTGGGAGACTGTGTAATTTGGTGTTCGAAATGGCATTGCGGTGCGCGTAAAAATAGCCTACCCGGAGAACAGTCTCGGAATGCGATGAAACTGGTGTCGTTGGGTTCGTATTGAAGAATTCTTATAAGATTGTAAGGTTTCAAGTTGATTTGATTTATCTGGTGATCGTGGAAAAATTAAACGCGTGTTTATTTCCGGTTTTATAAAGGAAATTTTTTCATACAACCTCGGATTTCGACGAAACCTGTCCCATTGGGTCCGGAATATTTTTTTATACCAAGATTAGTTTTTTTATAAGTAAACAGAAATCGTTTGTGCTAGATTTTATCAACTACTTCACGGCGAAGTATCGTATAATATTATTTTATTGGTCCAACTCTATATATATACCTCAAACCGTGAAAACCTAATTTCTGTGGTCAACTACTTCATTTCCGCGCCTCCACACAAACGCTGAACGGTCCAAAATTCCAATCACTTCTCCTCAAATTTCTCCTTAATTCACTAACGGAATCAATTGAAATCCAATAGCAAAACTGATCGTCTCGATGAGTACTCCATACTGGTCGGCCAGGATCTGTGTTGGTGTCCTATAGCGACTGGGGATTCGCAAAAGAAGGTGGTAACATTCGAAGGGTTTTGGGGGAAATCAGTGAGACCAAGCTTCGAACTGTTTTTGGTGGAGACCGGTTGCGCCAGGCCGCAGCTATTGGTGGCTCCTGATCAACGTCAGGTGGCCGAGAAGGAGCATGGCTCTGGTGAAGGCAACGCGAGTAAGTGATGTCAAGAGGGAATAAACAGCGAGCAAAAGAACGAACTGATCAGACCAGATTTGTGTACAATATATGCAACATTATCATACTTTAATTCAGAAATTACTATTGACTTAAATCTACTAATTCTAAATGTTATAACAGGGACTAGTGTGACCATTCAAAACAAGAAACAAGAGCAACAGCATAAGGAACCATTCGATCAGCCGTAAACAACGTAATTAGGTTAGTGTTAAAATGTAATTATAAGTTCTAATTAATGATTTTAATACCTAACTTAAATGGTGTAGGTTCCCTGAAAGGGATAAAACGTGGTTTCCACGAAGTGATGTAGTTCAGACCATTTTTTCGACAAGGGACTTGTGATGACCGATCAATCTTTTACCCAATATATTTATATAGTTATTAGCAATTAGTTATATTTTAATTAAATCTCCTAATGTCGGCCTTTTTGGAATATTGCAGGAATCAGGATCGGTAGGAACGGAGATAACCCTCCATGTTTACATGCCTAAAGTAATTAATTTAACGAAACTTAATTAGGTAATTAAACTAATAATTAATTTAAGGAAATATTATTTTAATTGAATTGTATAGATTTATAAATTATAATTTGTGCATACGTCATTAGTTATCAGAATTGGAGCAGACCAGGAATGCCGGGATTGTATGGACAAACATAATATGGTGGAACTGATCTAGACAATAATGAGGACAGATGGAAACAGAATGCTACAACGAAATGATTTCAAGGTGAGTTAAACTCACTCAGTATTTTTCCTATTTATATTTTTTATAAATTGGGTTTTTATTTTGTGTGCTCTTCTTGCTAATGGTTGACTGTTTGCCGGTTATAATTTATTTGTTGATTTAGCTAAAGAAATTAAACCGTCGTTTAATTTCAGTGAAATACCAAACTGTTATTTTAACGATTGGTTCCAATAAAGGTAACTTACCTTATTGGTCACGTTTATCAATAAACGTATTTAATCACTTGGATTTTTTGCTCTGTTTGAATTGTTTGGTCTGTTTGAATTGTTTGATCTGTTTTGAATTGTTTTGAAATGTGTGGGGATAACCATTTGTATATAGAGAAGAACAGGTTGGAGGGATCCAACCGGATTCCTCAAAATATATTATTTATTTTCATATTATCATATGAACCGTCATGTTTGGATGATTTATTTGAGTATTGATCATTGATTTGAAAGTCAACCTATGTGGTGTTTTAACCAGTGGGCAGCATTGGTTGAGTAATCGGCATGAAATGGCCTAAAAGTAAATTATTTTTATATCGATTTACCGACAGGTAAATTGATAGAACTGAAATTATAAAATTTATTTTGTAACTAAAGATAGTTTTGATATATTTATATATTTTGAATAAAAACTTATGGAAAAGGAAATAATTATTTATGTTTATAATTAAGTGTAAATTGATTTTATAGAGCCAAATCTGATGTTAATCAGATTTGCAAATGTGAGGATAAGGAAATTTATCTAACCATTAAATTTGGATAATCGTGTTGTTGCGAAGCAGTTTAATGAAATTATTTAAATTAATAAATTATATTATTAATTAATTTAAAGGGAAGAACGAATTGAAATCGGTTGATAAGATAATCATGATTTGATTAAATAAATCGACTCGTTAATTGAATTGATTATTAAATTAGTATGTTTTGAGTAGAAATAGTTTAATGAAGATTGTTAAGATAAACTGGTAGAGTTGGTGAGTTTTACTCAAAGTGGACGATCATCGTTAATAACGATAACCATCGCTTGATTCAGACGGACAATTTATTTTTTGCTATAAATTGTAATGAGCTTCAATTCACTACCAACCAGTTCCATTGTGGAGCTCATGTCCATAAGGTCCCAACGGATCTGACCGTTCGAAATTCTGATACAGCACGGACAAGTTACGAAATTTACAAGTTTAAACTATTTACAAAATAAAAACAAAAGTTTTGATTTTCTTTTAAATAGTAATTTGGGCTTTAACCTTTTTCCCCGGCCCAATACCCTTTGCACATACCAGACCCGTACCTAATACTACCCTCGTCTTCCTCAAAACAGAAATACGAGCTTCAGGAACCTCAATCACCATTTTCGATCCTTCTTCACCCGTATGTCCTTCCATGGCTCACGAAAACTCAAACAAAAATCATTTCAATACTCCTTATCAAAATCCGCTTCCCTCCATTACCATCTTGTTCAACTCGTGGCACCCATTTCATCGCGTCGACTAGAGATAACCCCGAAGCCCAGTACAGGTATCGACATCGGTCTTCACCAATCCCTCCAGAAATCTGCTACAAGGTAGTACTCGACACCACGAGTTCAAACCCACCCAACAAAACCAACATCAGTGCTTAATTTCCAAAGAACCGTAACCCTAGGACTCACGGTGGTTATTTCGAACTCGAGAAAATTGCGACGAGCTTCACAAGGACCATACTGCATTGAAGAGCAGTACACCATGAGTTCAAAAACATAAATATTATGATTTATGGTATTTGATTCTCTTTTATGAGGATTTTAGAAGTTGCGAATTTTCTGGTTGTAGAAAAATTGCCGGTGGGTTTTGTGTTTGACTGAGGAATGACTTTTAGAATTAGGTTTAAGATGTGTGTTGTATTTATAGGTAAGTTTTACTATTTTTCTATTTGTTTTTAATCAACCGCTATGTGCATTCATCCTCTAAAATTCGTATAATCACACACGATACCCAAAAATCATGAAAATGGACATGCAGCTAGAGTTTGACACTACGGACCCAACGAAACTGGTTTCGTCAAATTCCGATTCCATTTGCTGACACAGCGTATTTTAAAGGTCAATTTATCGACTATTTTTCACATTAAAATCGCCCACGGCCACATACTGACTTCAAAAATCACAGAAATTGAAATCTAACAATAATTTAACATTGCAGATCCAATAAAATTAGTTTCATCGAAGTCTGAGGTCGTTTGCGAAACTGGCTATTTTTAAAGCTCTAAATAGACCATTTAAATATATAAATATATTTAAAAATAATTAAATTAAATATTTAAAAATAAATATTATTGTATATATTCACTATAGAATATCATACAGCTCCATTGGGATTTATAACTCGATATTTCAAAGTTCTCAGTTATATCGATATTCGATTTATATTTAATTTTTTTAAAAATATAAATAAATCGTTATAAATTATAAAGGAATTCCATAGCGACATTTTGAAATTTTGATTTGGGCATACACAATGAAATCCCGATTTTTCTCTTCCATTAGAAAAATATACTTCTCCAGCTCCGTATGTTTTCTTGTTTCATAGGAATCTGATTTAAAACGGACCATGTACATTCAGTTAATGTTCAAATTGCCGAATAGCGAACTGCCGCCCCATTTCGAGCTCGATTTTAATTATATTATAATTATACGTTCAACTGTCGTTTATATAATATATTCGTTATTTGAATTCAATTCCAAACTGAATTATATATATTTTGAATTGCCCAGTTCACATTATATTGTCAATTCACAATTTCTGACTATTTCAAAATTAAATATATTATTCTATTATTTATATTAATTAAATATTCAATATTATTTAATTTAACAGCCTTTAAGTTACTAAACCATTATTTTAAATAATTAAATTAATTAATTATTCGACCGTAAAAAAACGGGTCGTTACATCCCCATTTCTTGTTTCCATATATTCATCAAATCCTTATTTTCTGATTTTAGAAAATATACGTTATTATTAACTTTGGAAAACGTTTCCATTTCTGATTCGCGCATCAATATCTTCCCACCTCTATCACTCTCTAAATGTAAACTAGTAAGAGAACAACCCTCTACGTATTAACCCCGAAGGCCGAAACCAACATCAGATCGATACCCAGAAATTCATTCAATTCAACTAATTTCCAGTCAGTTTCTACTTTCAGTACTTCCATTTTAAATTCCCATTTCAAACCCCAAATTCCTTTATAATATTTTATTTGCAAAATATTTACTTTAAATCAATATCATATTACCCCCGTGTGCGAAGCACGGGTCTAAACCTTCCTAATGTAAAATTCTCTTTTTATAAAACTCTATTCATTTTCCATATATTTCCCTTTTATAATTCTACTTACTTTCTAAATCAATATTCCTTTTATAATTTTATTTATTTTATAAATATTTCCTTTTATAAAATTCTATTTATTTCATATATAAATAATTCATTTTTAATATTCATTTTGAAAATTTCCTTTTTACATTCCAGTATTTCATATGGTATTTAAAATACCAAATGACATGACCAGTGTCATCATAATCAATCACAGATTATATATCACATCATATATCACAATATATGAATACAAACAGTATTATAAATATTGAGGAATCCAGTTGGATCCCTCCAACCTGTTCCCCTGCATTCACAGATGTTAAGCAATATAAATAACATCGATTTCATTTCAATATAAAATATTCTGATAAACAGAATCAATATTTGATTAATGATTTATATATATATATATCGTTTTCTATAGTTTCAACCAATACATCAGCAATTCAACCAAACAATCAACACACAACAATTAATCATCATGTATCAATACTAGATTATATTTATAAAAATATAAACTGTATAGAGTTAGTGAGACTTACTCACATTGTTTTGCAGTTGATGACTCTGTTTTCGTTTCGTTTTAAAATCAAACAGGCATTTGATTTTTCCATGAAATTCCAGTTACTCTATTCTTGACCATCTTAGTTCCATAACGTAGATTTCCTCATTACGATCCCAACGTGATTTGTTTTGTTAAATTCTGTTAAAGTATGAATGAAATATCAATATTACCAGTTAAAATTGGATTAAACATCATCAATGTTTTAAATAGTAATTAATTTAACTAGATGGCGTTTAAAACCTTAGTCATCGTTTTCGTTAATCCATCTTCTTCCAGGCATAAGAAAACGCTATTTCTTTGTTTCATGACCCATCATCTTTCCCTCGATTTACCACCATTCACAAACCGGAATCAGCATTAAAACCCTCTTTGATTTCTCCCCAATTCCATCACCACTTTCAAGAATCTGATCCCCTCTTGTTCGTCGCAGCTCTACAAACAAGCTCACTACTATGTGGACAATTCCTATTCTCATTTGTTCTTCGTCAATTAAGCTCATCACATCTGATCCCTATTGATATAGTCAAACTCCCTGTTCATCGTAACTCTACAGGCCACCGGAAAAATGGCCATCGTGAATTATCGAGCTCACTTTCCTCCTCTAAATCCTCACAGAAGTTCGAACAAATATACCACATACTCTCTTCCAACATTTAGAAGCAAATAATAAATCGCAATACCACAGGCTGACCCCTTGTTTTCCTTCACTTCGCAAACCCCTTCTCGCTATACTAGTATCGAATCACTGGTCCCCTCCTTCCTACTCGCGATTTCAAATTCACTCACCACCATTTCCCAACACTCGAGCTCACAAACTGATTTGCTTCGACATCAAAACCGCTACGTGTTCCAGAAATTTTGATCGACACTTTTTATTTCAATAAAATCCCATATTTTTAAACAAGATGCTACTCTCGCTCCTGAATTCGAATCTAACCACCAAAACACGTATTAATGCTTCGAATTTGTAATTGCTAGAACCCTAGCTCGCGCTGCTAAACTTCAATGACCCAAAACACAAATCGCACTCAAGGATTTTGATATAGAAATGAACCTTTAGCCTTGCTGAATCCATAAATATACCTCTCACGATTTATGGAATTTCTTTTGATTTTTGTTTGAATTTCCTTTTGAATTTCTTTCTCATGATTTTAACATAAATGGTGGTAGAAATTGTTTGACCATGGAAATTAGGATGACTTAGGTTAAGGGAGGTGTTTATAAGGTTACATAGCTTAGGATTTAAGCTACTGATTTTTATATTAGTTTGTATTAAATTTCCAACTCTATTTATCATTAAAAAAAAGTTCTTGTGATCACATACATTATCCAAAAATCATGAAAATGGACAGATAACTAGAGTTTGACATTACATACCCAAAGAAACTAGTTTCGTCGAATTTTGACTGCATTTGCTCACACAGTGTATTTTTAACCATCAAAATACTGACTGTTTTCCACAATAAAAATCGGTATAGCCACAAACTGACCCTAAAAATTATGAAACTTGACATCTAACAATAATTTAACATTCCTGATCCAACAAAATTAGTTTCTCGAAAATGGAGGTTGTTTGCAGAAGTGGCTATTTTTAAAGCTCTAAATAAACCCATTTAAATATTAATGTATTTAAAAATAATTAAATTAAATAAAAATAATTTAATATCACCATATATATTCACATAGAATATTTTCTAGCACCAATTAGATTTATAACTCGATATTCAAATCCCAGTCGAATCAATATTCGGTTTATATTGAAAAATCCATTTATAATATAAATAAATCGCTATAAATTATAAAGGAATTGCATAACGACTTTTCGAAAATTTGATTTGGACATAAATCAAAATCTGCACGATGAAATCCCGATTTTTCTCTTCCATTAGAAAGATACACTTCACCAGCTCCGAACGTTTCTTGTTTTACAGAAATCCGGCTTGAAACGGATTCTGTATATTCGTTTAAAGTTCGAATCGCCAAATTACGAACTGCCGCGCCATTTCGAGCTCGATTATAATTATAATATAATTTATACGTTCAACCATCATTAATTAAATATATTCGTGATCGTAATTCAATTTTGAACTGAATCATATATTTTGTATTGTCCAATTCACACAATATTGTCAATTCACTATTTCCGACTATTTCGAAATTAAATATATTATTCTATTATTTATATAAATTAAATATTCTAAATTATTTAATTAAATGACCATTTAATTCTTTGAATCGCTACTTAAATAATTAAATAAATAAATTATTGTCTGTAAAAATACGGGTCGTTACACTGACATTGTTACATTCTCTTATGTAGCACAATCAAACCTTCCAACGCTCAAGCCAAAAGAAAAAAAGAGTTCCTAAAATTTAGAACCTTGTAGTAAGTACTTTGCTCTTTAGTTAATTTGTCCTACGTACTAGCTAGTCTAGCATCTTTTTGGGGATGATTGGAAAAGCTCACCTTATTTTTATTTGAATAAGGACCTTCTAAACAACCAGGTGGTAGTGAATGCGGCTACGTTGTGATGCGTTGTATGAAAGAAATCATTTCCGATAAGGAAATGTCTTTTACTACCAAGGTAACCTATTTTATATTTTGGTTGAAAAATAGTAAGATATTTGGATGAATATATGTAGTATTGTGCTAATTTGTATGTTACACTTTTTTAGTGGGCGAACAAGACAAGTAATTCCTATATGCTGCAAGAGCTTGATGATGTGTGCCATGAGGCTCTTGAATTCGTCCAAGGAAAAATGTAATGTGACTGTTAATGTTGATTTTGACTTAAGAGACAGGGAAGCAATGTACTTTTTTTACGTGGGTTCATGTCTGGGTTGTTTAGAATGTTCTAGATGTTGGAGTTAGGTGGATTATTGTTGGATGTTTTTGGATTAGTACGGTTGAAAAAATAAATTAATTTTGGATGTTTGTAGATTAGAATGGTTGAAAAAAGATTAATATAGCTAAGTTATTTTGGTTTTTCTTAGATTGTTGTAGCCGGATGATCTAATTGGTTTTTTTTTGGTTTACATACAAATGAAAGGTATATTGAAGAAAACAACTGAAACTGATGTATATAATTAAAATGATATCACTTTATTATCAAATAACAAATGTACAAAAAACTATAAACATCAGGAAAAACTAAAAAAATAGATATGTAAATAACTGATGTCTACTACTACACGTTTACATTGCTTGCTATAGAAAACCAGTGTATAAAATAACAAGTAACATCAGTTCCTTCAAAGAGACCAATGTAATCAACAAGTAAATTATAGTAAAAGACATTAGATATCGTAATCAAAACGTTGTCTAAAGCCATCGTATATGTCCGCAATTCCACGCTCTTGATAATCTGATGCTGTCAGTGGTTGTTTTCTTGAATGTTCCATCTTCAAGTGTAACAACCTACTCGGAGTGGGCCTAAATCCTGAAATATTGGGTTGGTGCAGCGATAAATGAATAGTCGCTATGCACTGGATCGACGATGGACAATATATTGTTAGGGATTGAGATGGTTATAATGATGGTTTTGATGACAACAACCATGTTTTAACTATTATTGTATAATATATGTACTAACACTATAATCTAGAATATATATATATATATGCATGTATATACGTGAAATATATGCAGGTATTGATTATTGAACACTATACAGTTTGGAGAATCAAAATTTCAAAGAAGAAGAGTTTTAAGATATAAGACTCATGAGTAAGAAGAGTTCAAGAAATAAAAAGTAATTTATTCTATATTTCTTGTTATAACTTTGATTAGCACTGAATCCTTCTTTCAATTTTTTCCCACTATTTTTAAATATTCCTATCTTTATTTCAAAATGATTTCAAAATTACTTCCTTATTTTAAATATATTTCTTTGTTCTTAATTTTATTTTAACTTCTGTTTTAAATATATTTTATTTCCTAATACTTTTTAACTTCTCATTCAAATATTTTATATTTATATATTTAATACTAATTTTTATATTTAGTTTTAATATAGATACTTAAGTTTTAAATTTCCTTATTTATATTTATATCAATTTCTAAAGTATTTCTATTCATAGTTTTATATATGCTTTAAATACCATTTTATAGATAGTTTTTTAATCATTTTTAAATCATCCTAATATATGTTTTAATATATATTTTTACTTGAAAAACTCTATTTTAATATAAAGTACTATGGTTTGTTTTAACTCAAGAACCACCATAATTTATTTAATCATTATTTGCTTTAATTCAAAATTTAATTTTTTGAAAAACTCTAAGGTATGTTGACATAGATTTTTATGTATGTCGACATAGTGGCCATTGGTTTCAAATTCAAATTTTGAAAAGTTGTGTCTTTTAAATTCAAAAATATTCTAAAAGGATTAAACTTCGGGAGACCATAAATAGGCTTCTAAATTCGGTTTTTTAACTAACTTTTCATTGTCTTCTTCTTCCTTTCTCTTCTCTCCATTATTATCTTGGTGTGATTGGAGCTCGAAAATCAATTAGGTGTAGGTTGTGGTGCGGAAATCAATGGAGTCTCAGTGTTCAGCGGAAACATTGGGGTATGCCCTTATAGCCCGAAAATCAAGGATTGTAATTTAGATAATATTTGAAAAGAAATCCACATCAACCCAGCCTTGTGTGCGTCTAGATGTTGGATAACTCTGAACCAGTATAAAATTCTTGTGTGTTCTTTTCTTTTACTATTATTTGTTATTATTATTTGCATCTGTGTTTGATTATGTGATTATTTATATTTTCATAACATTCTGATTAACTTAAAAAGATTCCTGTAAATCTATAAAATTTATAAAAGACTATTCACACCCCTCTATTGTTTAGTTTTCCTTAAGATCCTTGATCCGCATTCCCAACATATAGAAGCATAATTTAAAGCGTAAAAATCACAACATCAATAATATGAATATAATAACAACAGAAAATATAAAGCAATAAAGTAAAGTGACTCCAAAGATTTTTATACTTGTTGGTAGCATCATCCTACATCTAGTCCCAAAATACTTCTAGAATATCAGCTACATACAAATCCTCACTTAACTTGGAGGAACATGTATACAAAACGGGAATTTCATGCCTTAGCAACCGAAGAGGGATTCAAACGTGCCGGAGTAGACAAACATGACTTTAATAAATACAAGTGATAGTTTTGACTATTTATGTTCTCAATAACATAGATTTGTCACTTATAGTACACCTTTCTTATAATCTTCTCCTTAAGTGTATATATTATGTGTGTGAAGATAAAAAAGGAAAATATTGCTTAGAATAAAATAATTAAAGTTCATATTCGAGCAGTTTAAATACTGAGAATACTTTGAGCATATAGAGAAAGTATTCACAAATTCTAATGAGTTATTTGGATTGTAAATAAAACACACATATAAATAGTAGTTAAAAGGTTACATCCATTTATGAAGAGATTTGCTTGAATAGAAACATCTGTATCTCTTAGAGAAGATCATAACTCTTCATGAATGGAAGCAACTCTTTAGAAAATATGACAGTTATAACTGATTCGGTTGACTAAATTTAAATTCAATTGACTGAATTTTCTATTCAGTTACTAAATTTAAGTTTAGTTGACGGAATTTTCAGTTCAGTTGACTAAATTTAATAGTTGATTAAATATCATATGCTTGTGCATATATGTGTACTGTGCATTTTGCACAGGTTAATCGGCTGACTGATATAGTCCAATCGACTGAACTGGTTTAAAATGTACAGTGCACTTTTTTTAAAAGGATCAAATATAAAAACGTATTTGTGTTATAATATAAACTATTTTAGGATAGATTTTAACAACAATATATACTATTAAGACTCAAACTCGAAGAATATGGAACTATTCACTAGTTTGAAGTCTAGTCTTCATTGTAATTTAAATCAATACATGTGAATCTCTTTTTGTTGCTCAAATCGTCGTCGAGTCTCCTTGTTGAAAGGTAAGCTCCTTGTCATGAATCAAAACCATAAGTCAACATCCTCCCCTCGACTAGGTGGGCGTTCGACCTCCTCCCTAGGAGGGTGGTTGACCTCCAAGACGACCCCTCTTAAGGGAGGACGATCGACCCCTCTCATATTGTGGACTTGAGAAGATTTGTTTCCCTTGTCGTTATATTTTAATTAAAATGTTATTAATTCCATTGATTCTTTCAGTTGTTGTTTCTTTATTCTTGACCCCTTTCGTATACTTATATATACACTTAATTTTGAATATCTAGGGAATGTTTAATTATCCAAAAAGCTATATCCGTATAGTTTAAATTTCAGATCATGTGTATACACAATTTTTGTATAACTTATTTTATTCATAACTTTTCATACGAACTACGTTTTCGACAAATAAATTATGAAAATAAATTAAAATTTCGCAATGAATACAATTGTAATACTTTCATGGCCAAATTCTCAATTATCCAAAATTATTATTTTCAACCCACTAATATTTTATTAATTTAATTATCTATGTTTAATTGGGGTACATTTTACAGGGTTCTTCATTCTTCCCCATTAAAAGAGATTTCGTCTCAAAATATTTTTGAAGGGGTAAAAAACATAACTAATTCTAACAAAAATTTTATACACCTAAGTTATTTATTAAACATCCATAAAATATCCATACTCAAGTCATTATGCACTGTAGGATTGCTAAAGTGAGCTCAGTCCTAGCACGAATGTGTAACACATGATGTTGTATGTATGCAAAACACCCTAGTATGCATATAATTTCTACATGATTTTCGATGCATTTGTGTTGCAAACCATTTCTACCATACAATCTAGCAACCACATTGTAATCATAAAGGAAATTTAAAGGAAATAATTATCCCTGAAAAGCCCCGGATGAGTTTATCACAGCTTTTCTTCCATTTTTCATATGCTTTTCGCTGGGTATCTCCCCATTGTGCTTAGACAAGGTTAATAGATTTTCTGCGAAGCCTTTTGATTCCATGCTCTGAAATCTTTGCAGCCGCACGGGGAACGCTAGGCTCCATCTTAGAACTCCTTAAGTCTCCAATCCGATCAAACTTGAGTCTAACGGTAGTGTTTTGAAGGCACTTCCTAACGTGAGAAATTTAGAAAACGTTATGGACTCTCGATAATCTCTAGAGAAGATCCACTCGATAAGACAGTTTCCCGGTTCTATCTACAATTTTAAATGGCCCAATAAATCTGGGAGCCAACTTCCCAGTCTTTCCGAACCGGGTACCTTTCCTAAGAGGAGAAACTTTTACAAAGAACAAATCACCAATATGAAACTCAAGTACCTTCCTTCTTTGATCACCGTAAGATTTCATCCAGTCTTAGGATGCCTTCATTCATTGTTATATTAAAAGAATATGCTCCGTAGAATCATAGATAAAGTCGGGTCCGAGTAAAATCTTGTAAGTAGTTTCCCACCAAAAAGTAGGAGATTTACATGGTTATGCATGCAGTGCTTCATAAGAAGCCATACCAATCATTGCTTGAAAGCTATTGTTGTACGTGAACTCTACTAATGATAAATGTTGCTCCCATGCTCCTCCAAAGTCAATGATACAAGCTCTAAGTAGATCCTCAAGAACTCGATTGACTGTCTCTATTTGACCAACGGTCTATGGGTGGTATATGGTTCTCTAACTAACCATCGTCCCTAAAGTTGCTTACAAGCTCCTCCAAAATTCGCTTGTAAAAAAGGATCCATACTAATTACTATGCATATTGGAGTTCCACGTAAACGAAATACCTCCTTGATATATAATTGGGCTAACGAAGCTGCGGTCCTACTCTTATTCACTTTGATAATATGGGCATTTTCGTCAAATGATCCACAATTATCCAAATGGCTTCATTCCCTTTCTAACTCCTTAGTAGTTTGTCCAGGAAATCTATCGAAATATGTCCCCATTCCAAGTGGGAACCTCCAAAGGTAACAGAAACCCTCTGGGCTTGCCTTGCTCTACTTTAACTCTATGACAAGTTAAACATCTTGCCACAAACTCAACAACATCCTTCTTCATACGTTCCCATAAACACTCCTCATGTTTCCTTAAACATTTTATCCCCTTCGGGATGTATGATCATCCGTGAATGATGATACTCTTCTAAAACCTCTTCTCTTAGATTCCCATTCTTAGGATATAAATCAGCCGTCCCTTCTCAAAGTCTCATCTCTATCAACAGAATACCTATGAGAATGAGGAAAGTGCTCTCCTTTAGCAATCCTTTCCCTCAACTCTCTCAACTCTTCATCGAGACCTTCCTCATACTTAATTCAATCTACTAAAGCTGATCTCACTTCCAAAACTCCAAGAAATCCTTGATATGATACAAACAGAGTGACAAAAGGTCAAAACTAGAAAAAAACTCTAACTACTTCCACTCAGCAATCACACTATAGGTAGCTTGTCTCTGACTCGAAGCATCTGCGACAACATTACACTTCCATGGGGTATGCTGAATAGTGATATTGAACGTAGCTATATATTCCATGCACCTCTTCTACCTAAGATTCAAATCTCGCTAAGAAAACAAGTACTAAAGAGTCTTATGTTCTATAAAAAGCTCAAATTTCTCCCATAACAAATAATGCCTCCACAACTTATGGGCAAGCACCACGAATGCAAGCTCCAAGTCAAGCATAGGGTATTACTTCTCATGACCCTTTAGTTGTCTAGTTACGTAGGCAACCACCATATCCTCTTGCATAAGTACCGCTCCTAATCATATCCCACAAGCATCGATGAAAACTGTGAACATCTTAGTACCATCAGGAATAATAAGGACAGAGACACTCATAAGAGATTCCTTCGTTTTCTCAAACGCAATACTCCCCTTATCACTCTAAAAAACTCGATTTTTCTTAGTCGAACAGGCCAGAGGGGCTGCTATCCTTATAAGGTCCTTAATGAATTTCCTGTAATAGCTTGCTAACCCTAGGAAACTTCTAACCTCTAATGCATTGTGGTGAACCTTTCATTCTTGAGTAGGTTCTACCTTCGCATGGTATATATATCCAAGAAACTTGAATTCCCTTCTCTAAAAGTGGCACTTTAAAAACTTAGCCTTGAGTTGATTATCCCTCAAAATCCCTAAGACCTTAATCAGGTGATCTTCATGCTCTTTAAAGTCCTTTGAAAATTTGAGAATGTCGTCAATAAACACCACAACTATCTTATTAAGAATGCCTCTAAACACTCTACTCATAAAATCCACAAAGAAGGAGGGGACATCCATTAATCCAAAGAGCGTCACTTCCTATTGAAACAAACCATCAGGTGCCCTAAGCACTGTCTTAGTTTTTCTTTCCCCATAAATTATCAACTGATGAAATCTTATTGATAGGTCCAACTGAGAAAAGACTTGGGCACTTCCTAAATGGTCGAATTGGTCATCTATTCTAGGTAAAGGATACCTATTCTTATTGGTCAACTTATCGAGCTCTCTATATTCAACGCACAATCTAAACGATCCATTGGTCTTGGTGGCGAAGACTATGACCGCTCCCCACTCTTAAATACTCTGTCGGATGAATCCTTTCTGTATAACACAAAATTTGCTTATCCAATTCTCTCCTTTTGTTTGGAGCTATGCGCTTCAACGACAATGCTACTGGTCTAGCGTCCTCCTCGAGATCTATCATAAACGTGATCTCTCTATGGGGAGGAAGTGCCATAACTTCTTCAAAAATCATCAAGAAACTCGCAAACAATGGGCACCAAAGATGACCCTTTGAAATCAGCTGATAGAAAATAAAATAAGTCTGAATTCTTACATTAATAATCTTACAAGGGATTACAAATCTATGACCTCTACTACTCCGCAAGCAAACAATCTTCCTATCGCAATTGAGGATGATCCCAAAATAAGATAGCCAATCCATCCCTAAGATATGATTATACCCCTCGAAATTCAATACATACATATTACGTGAGAAATTGACATCATCGATATCTTGTACTAGGTGCTTACAAATCATCAAGAGTTTCTTAGCTTCTCCGATAGGATTAGACACCACCATCGGACGACTAGTAAAGGATATAGGAAGTTTCATGAAATCAATAATTCTCCTAACTATGAAGGAATGAAATGCTTCAAAATCAAACAATGTACGAATAGAAGTCCCTAAAATAGAAATTATAACTTTTAAGCCTGGTTGTCTTTGGTCCTTGGATGGTTGACTCTAAAGAGGTGTTAACTCTAAAGCGTATTTTTGCCTACTCGATTTTCCTTTAAGCTTGGGGTAGTTCCTAGCAAGATGTCTTTCTTCGCAACAACTATAACATTTCCCCTTGAATTCTAGTTTTTCTAGGCTAACCTTACAATCTTTGGCTTCATAGCCTTTCTTATGACATCTCCCACATACTTTAGCCTCTTTGTTAAATTTTCCTTTCTTTTTATTCTTTAGCCAAAAGCTCTTCTTCTTTTCTTTTCAAATTTAGATGTACCCTCACCCTTTTCACTCTTAATATCCTTCATTCCTTCCACAGTATATAAGATAGCGATCTACACAAGCACCTCAAAAGTTGCTCTAAAAGTCAACTAAGCTAACAACACCTCTCTCAAAGGGGAGTTGAGCCCCTTCACAAATTTTAACACCTTATTCGTAGGCCTATCTACAAAACCTCTTCCAAATTTTGACAACTTTGTAAATTTTGCAATATACTTCCTCAAACTTGACTCTCTTTTCTTAAATTGGACAAACTTCTCCATTTGCAGACTCACCTTAGCACTAGGTAAAAACTTAGCTTCAAATCAGGAATTAAACTCATCCCACATAAATATTTTGCCCAAATTCTCCTTGAAAATCACATTCCACCATTCCAACGCTTTGCCTTTAAGATGGCAAGCGGCTGCCATACATTTCAGCGAGTCCACCCATACTGTAGCCTCAAAAATATGATCACACTTAGATATCCATGCCTTTATTTCAAGAAACCCTTCAGTTTTGAGAAAGCGTTTGCCTTTGAGATTAATGAAATTCATACAGAGACAAGGAAAGCTGAGAGCTACATTAACTAGTTGAGCTGCTAGCTCTGCTGGTGCAACGAGAACTTGTTCTATATCCTTAAGTACTACTGGAACCACTCAGGAAAGTATCGAGGCCGTGCGAACTCTATTGCTCGGGATTATTTTAGGTCATTTCTACTATCTCAAAAAGGAAAAAACTTCAGTGATGATACTTAAGTTAGTATTTAAACCAAAAGCAAAGAGGAAGAAAGATAGAGATTACCTAGTATAATTGCGTATGTCTTTGGGGTATAGCATATATTTATATATAATTTAAAAACTTTTTTGAGTAAAAAGTACATCTCTCATACGTATGTTTCCCTATAATCGGGTAATCTATGATTTGACATCACATGTAACAATCCACCTAGAATTGGCCTAATCCCAACCTAGAAAAGGTTCATCGGAACTTAGAGCCATTCTAAACGGATCGTTGGTTCCTACAAGGATTACATAAACATAGCCAAATTAAAAATAAAATCAGAATCTCACAATGGGAGGGATAAAGTTTAATAACTGCAAAGTAAATGTACCATTAAATAAAACCACAGTAATGTTGATTACATCAAGTTTCAACTGTCTGATCAGGTACATCATAATAATATCTCATGAATACAATATATCGCCAAACATGATAATAATAAGATATAGAATCTCATTTACTAGGCTCTAGTCTCCATGACTTCATCAATCAAGCATTCTTACCTACTAACATGTTTAATTATTATAAGTAAGGAGGTCAGAACAACAATTTCTAGTGAATGAAACCAAATAAGTTTAAGGAATGGCTATTTCCTATACTTGGCGGTATGAATTCATTAAATTATGTCTATGAAAAATTAACACATATATAATTAATACGTCATACACGTTTCAATTTGGCAGACTGTCCTACAATCAATTAAGGCCAACATGTTTATATAAGGGTGGATTTATATTATCACATAATACCTTATGAGCCGGAGTAGCAGTCAGTCACTTAAGGACATTTTCTATATTCATTTATGGGTGGATCCCCACTATCACTTAATACCCTATGGTGGGCCTTAGTCACTTAAGACCTCGTCTTCAAATCGTCATCGCTATTAAGTATACTCTCAATGTAGTCAAGAGATAGTAATCATCCACTTAATATTGGGGTTTAAGGGGACACTCATCACCATTTATGACCCTCCTGGCCGACCTATATGTTACTATCTAGCTGTTATTATAGGTGAACTCCTAGCCACTTAATACTTCCCTTAGGCGTGTGGTCTCATTACATGTTCTTTAGGACTATTATGTTCACATCCCTAGGTATGCCCTCATATAGCCGCTAGATAAGAAACATACAACTTCTAGAGAACTACCTTACTATTACGTATATCTTTAATTATGATTGTTCAATACCTTATAAGATAAAGGCAGACCTAATGGTCGCTTAAAACCCAATAATAGCATGGCCGATGACTTGGGTCCAAAAACAAAGAGTGAACCTTAGGAAAGGACCTAGTACTAACTCTATAATACCCAAACAAGGTAGGTCAGCCATTTAATGCCTTTTTGAGGTAGGCCTACTTCACAAATATATATACACACAAGACATCCAACATTAAACCGGCCACTTGTAGACGCTAGATTTGTCGGGCGGTTCCGGGACTTTTACAACAAGTTAGGCTTAATCTCGCATCTTGATGTACCAATTATAATGGCTCATGACATGTAGACCTTTCACATTAACCTGACTTCCTTGTAGATAATGGATATGACGGTCGGTTTTGGATAGGCTTCTACAATAAGTAGCGGTAAACCTCGTGTTTATGTGTCATTAATATTAATAATAGCCATTAATACTCACATGCATATAAATTTCCTATCGGATATTTAAAATTCTAATTTCCTAATTTAACGTACTTAGTATTCATTTAATGTGCATTTACAATACATTAATTATGATATTGTTAGCCCTCTTTTTGGCACTAATCTTATCGGGCTAAAACCAAAGTCCAAACGCACAACCAAATAAAAGTTGTTCTCCAAGAGGCCCACCAGGGGCGCTACATCAAGCAATGGTATATCGGGCCAAATACAACTCAGTCAGATTGACTGCGCATTACCTGAAAAATCGCTCACCAAGGCGACCGAGTTTCTCGCTTACAGAAAGAACTCGTCGACCGGTTATCTCGAGCCAGCGTGGAAGATTTCTACAGAGCCAGTCCACTTAATATCCCGACTTCCAAGGAGATAAAGGCGGTCAACCATATGCGGGCAAAGCTCTGCTTTTGATATACCTCTCCACGGATGCCACGCCAGCCACAATTTTCGAGGATACTATTTATAAGTAGTGGAATCAGTCTTCCAGCCGCAATTCGAGCGAATGGATGGATTCCACGTGTCTGGACCTTCCCGAAATGGCCGGACCATTTCGCAACAGTCCAAGCAGCATTTTCCACCTATAAATACCTCCAAGCTTAAAGAGAAGGACGATTTCTCTTGGCTAGACGACTTTCTTCAGACTTTTCATCTCTACTCTCCTATAGAATCTTAATCTCTCAAAAGGAAGAAAGGAAAATAGTCATTTTCTTTCTTTTCTCCAAACAGAAAAGGCATTGTATTTGTAATATAAAAAAAGAGAGAAATAATTTATAAAGTGGACGTAGGCATTGTCTTTGCCGAACCACTATAAAAATTCTGTGTGTGCTCCCCGTTCTTTTACTTTTTATTGCTATTTTATCTTTATTCGTGTGTAGATCACGCGATTGGGGGTTGATCGTCACTAGTGACCAACTTTTGACGTCAACACTTTGGCGCGCCAGGAAGGGGAAGCGCACCGACACCGCCATCGAGCTTCTGCTTATCCCAGGTCATGGCGAACAAACGAAAGAAAGATGCAACATCCTCTCGTCCCGCAAACGCCGATGCAGCTGATGCCGATGCTGCAGAAGCAAGCAACGAAGTTTCCTCTCATGACAACATGTCCCGATTCCTTACCCGGGACGAAATGGATAAAATCATGGTCGAACTCAGAGACCATATGACATCTCAGGGTAAAGTCCTCGAACGACAACATCAGTTGATGGATCACCTTCTCGGTCGAGTGGAAACAGGGTTGAACGCTTCAACATCAATTCCTCCATCGACCGAAGCTGGGGCAATAACCGGATCTTTGGTCTGCACGAAATCATGCCACTGATCGGGATATACCTTTATTTCATTCTGGTTTGGTTCCACCAACTGATCATTTGAAATCACGGTTTCAAAACATGAACTGCAGCTTCATTATTCGATATATTTTAACTATATTTATATATATATATATATATAAATATAATCGATTCTTCGACTTCAAAATCCTTTTCACTTCATATATTTGATAAAAACGATATTTTATCCAACATATATTTATTTCAACACATGAATTTTGTTTATTTTATTTCAACACAGGAATTTCTATTCAACACATGAATTTTATTTCAACATTCAACACATGAATAATTTCTATAGTTTATATATATAATAAAATTGTGATTTTTATTGCAAAAAAATTTATTTCAAAACACGATTACTTTATATAGTTTATATATATAATATAAATGTGATTTTTATTGCAAAGCAATTTATTTCAAAACACGATTACTTTATATAGTTTATATATATAATGAAAATGTGATTTTTATCTTTCAAAGAATTTATTCAATACACGAACTCCATTCCACACCTGAATTTACTTCAACAACATGAATTTAATTTCAACATTCAACACATGAATTTAAATCAAACGCAGAATTATTTTAGAAAATTTCGGCAGCATAACGGCAGGGTAGTTAAAACCGAGGCTGTCCCTAGTACGACTCCTCGCTCTACCTTAAAGCCTCGTAGCTTTTGACAATGGGGATTTTCAATATCTAGTTCGTACGTAGATGAATTTTCCCATATACAAATCCTATTGGGATTTCAACCACAATCATTTATTTCAAATCAACCATTCATGATATTCACCAAATTTTCACATCAACCAATAATCCAAACAATATCACAACCAATATATATATCGTCCATGGTCTGTGGATGAGGGGAGTGTATATATATGTATATATATATATAGATATACGTATATAACTATATTTCGATTTCATTTCAATATCACTTCAATTTATTTCAACGCATATATCATTTTTACAATGCATATATAACTTATACATCGAACATACAACTTATACAACGCTTATACATGAGGTGTACAACGCTTATATAACTCATACTTCGACCATATAATTTATACATCGTTGATTCCATATCGTTTATAATTCAGAAATCTCACATTGGGTTCCATTCCACCAAAAATAGCAGAAGGCTCAGAAAAATATCCGGTCTCTTCTAGAATGTAGAAGACGTCGTCACAGTCCCGGTGTCTCTTGTTTCACTGGATTTCGATCATACATGAAAAAGACACGATTTTTAGAAGTTTGCAACGCTTTAGAGTGTTAAACTCGGTTTAAAATAAACAAACCATTACCTTCCATGATGGGTTCAAATTAGGGTTCGGATTTTCTGGCCAAACCGTTGAACTTCGTGATGATCAGAGCATGCCACACGGAAGAGTTCTGAACGGCGCATGGATTGACGGTGGAGTGGTCGAACACGGCGGCGGATTTGAAGCACGACGGAGGCTGAAAGTGGCGGATTTTCGAGGCTCGATTCGAACAGATTTCTCAATGATAAGGGACCAAAGTTGTATGGATTTGTAGAGGAGCTTCAGCTCTTCAAAATGATTCAAGAGTTGCGTGATTTCATTGAGTGGAACTGGAGAAAAAGAGGAGAGAAGGCTTGAGCTTTCTCTGTCGTTCGTGAGTGAAGAGGAGCGGTTTTTCCCAGGTCAACGATGAACGGAGAAAGAATGTGATTGGCTAGTGTATGATAATTTATTATTTAATTTATTTAATTTGGAAAATACCACTTTATCCATACGAAGTCCAATTCAAACCCAACGACTGTTGCCCCTAGCTAAATACCCCCATTCCGAACACAATGGGATATATTTCGTAGGCCCATTTGACTGTTTCAGTCAGCTTTTCTTCAAATTAAAATATAAAACATTCAATATTTGATTTGAACGTACATTTCAATTTGCCGGGGCCACATACTGATTCAAAAAATTCCCGAAAAATAAATCTTGCTAAGTTTTCACGATACGGTCCCAACAAAACTAGTTTCATCGAATCTGAGGTCGTATGCAAAATGTCTATTTTCAAGGGATATATATTACCTATAGCGACCTTTCTGAAAATTCATTTGGCCATAACTTTTGATTCCCGCTATGAAACTTCGATTTTTCAGATTCGTTAGAAAGATATTCACTAACAGATTTAAATAATTTTGGTTTCACTAAAATCCGTTTTATTTTGCACCTGGTACAGTCAGTCAAAGTTTGAATTGAAATTTTGAAACTACCGCGCCATTTCAGGCCTTGTTTATGATTTAAAATAATTATATTTATTTTCAAACATCGATTCAAACATATTTTTCGTCGTTGTTATTTAAAATAATTTATTTTAAATATTAAAAATACAATAAAATAGCCAAATTAAAAAATTTAAACTGGTTCAGATTTTCCGGGTTGTTACAGAGATCATTTATTTCAAAGGACCTAGATAAACTTTAGCACTGTAGTATCGAACGACTCAGTATCATTGTGCAACTACTCTTAAGTCAGCTTCTTCGTGCCTCTTATCTATCCTGTTTGGATATTCTAAAAGGAGATCCATTTGATTCTGTGTTCAAAGTACATCCCTCAATGAGGAGGAAATTATCGTTCAACTGAAATGATGACTTCAACCTTGTATACAAGGTTGAACAAAGTATGGTCAGTTGCAGATTTTGAATGATTCTATATGCCCATAAGGTTAACGAGATCGCGTTAACCCATTTACCTCTAATCTTTTCCAATCTCTTATTAAGAAAAATCCTAGTGATCTAATTATCTACTTTGACTTATCCGTTTTCTTAAGGATAAGCAACTTCCATAAATTGATTTTCAATGCAATAGCATCGGTAGAATTCTTTGAGTTTTGAATTGCCTAATCGGATCACATTGCCTATAATGATGTGTCTAGGAACTCCAAAGTAGCATATGATGTTTTCAACTATAAAGTTGATTGCTTTCTTAGTTGATACTGTTGTTGATGACTTAGCTTTCTCCCATTTGGTGAAGTAAACAATTTCAACGGTGTCGTACTTCGTGCTATCTTTGGAGATTAGTAGAGTGCCGATAATGTCAATTCCTCAAAAAGCGAATGGCCATGTAGGGAAATTTTTTAGCAGTTTATCTTGGCAGGGCCCTTGGAATGTCCGAAAATTTCTAAAATTTATTGCAACGTTGCATATAATCAGCATCATCTCGATTGATAGTTGGCAAACAATAGCCATTACGAAGTATTTTCTTTTCCAAAGTTCCCCCTTACATATGAGGAAATTGGGACAAAAGGCTGTCGAGTGCATATCCTTAGGATGTGCCCAACATAATAAAGGATACAAGTTTCTGGTAACAGAACCTAATAGCTCTATTGAAGTGAATACAGTAATAAAATCAAGGGATGCAGTGTTTTATGAGAATAGATTCACATCTATTCAAAATAAACCGATTAATGAAACAGTGGAGGTCAATACACCTATTAATGAAATGGTGGAGGTTAATGAATCAACTACTGAACCTGTAGAAAGCACTGATGGAAATATCGATGAAAATGGTGATTCTCATAGGAGAAGTAAAAGAAGAAGGATAGAAAAATGTTTTGGACCAGATTTTGTCGTATATTTGGTTGAAGGATCTAGAAATAATGTAGAGCATCGATTAATGATATCTACAAACTTAGAATATGATCCTTTAACATATAATGAAGCAATGAAATCTCAAGACTCATCATTCTGGCAAGAAGCCATAAATGATGAAATGGATTCTATTATGGGAAATAAATCATGGAAACTAGTAGATTTACCTCCTGGTTCTAAACCAATAGGATGTAAATGGATATTTTAGAAAAAGTTAAAAGCAGATGGCATAATCAAAAAAATTAAAGCAAGATTAGTTGCCAAAGGATTCACACAGGAAGAAGGAATAGATTATTTTGATACATATGCCCTAGTTACAAGAATTTCAACTATTAGGACTTTAATTGCATTAGCTTCTATATATAATTTTGAAATTCATCAAATAGACGTCAAGGCTGCATTTCTAAATGGAGAACTTGATGAAGAGATATATGTCTCAATCAGAAGGCTTTGTAATGCCTGGACAAGAAAATAAAGTATGTAAACTTGTCAAATCACTTTATGGTCTTAAAAAAGCACCAAAGTAATGGCATGAAAAGTTTGATAAAACTATTGTATCTAATGGTTTTAGGATCTTTGAATCTGACTAATGTGTTTATAGCAAGTTTCGTTGAGATAAAGGTGTAATTATATGCCTTTACGTGGATGATATTCTTATATTTGGAATGGATACTTCGAGTATTGAAGAAACTAAAAGATATCTATCTTCATGCTTTGACATGAAAGATATGGGAGTAGCTGAAATGATTCTTGGAATAAGAATCATGAAAATAAAAGATGGGTTATCAATTACCCATTGTCATTACATTGAGAAAATTTTGAAAGGTTCAATCTATTCGATTCTAAACCTATGTCTACTCAATTTGATTCAGTATGCAGTTATACATGAATACTGGAAGAGCTATAGAGCAATTGGAATATGCTAGAGTTATTAGAAGTTTGATGTATGCAATGACATGCACACAACCAGATATTGCCTATGTTGTTGACAAAATGATTAGATATACTAGTAACCCTAGTAATATCCATTGGAATGCAATACATAGAATTTTAAAGTATTTAAAAGGTACCATAGATTATGGTATATGTTACAATGGTTATCCGAGTGTAATAGAAGGATACACAGATGCTAGTTGGAACACTGCAAGTGAAGATAATAAATCAACTAGTGGATGGATATTCACCCTGGGGAGCAATATCCCGGGCCTCAAAGAAACAAACATGTGTAGCTGATTCAACCATGGCTGCTGAGTTTATAGCACTGGCTTCGGATAGTAAAAAAGCGAAATAGTTAAGGAATTTATTATTAGAAATTCCTATGTGACCAAAACCTACGCCACCAATATTTGTGCATTGTGATAGTCAGTTTACATTGTCTTAAGCTTACAACCAAGTTTATAATGGTAAATCCAGACATATTGGTCTAAGGCATAGTTTGGTTAGGAAAATGCTCATTGAAGGGGGTAATTACCATAGATTTTGTGAGATCTAGCCAGAATTTGGAAGATCCATTTACTAAAGGACTTACAAGGAACTTAGTGATAAAAACATCATAGAGAATGAGTTTAAAGCCTATACAATACAATCGCCAATGAAAGAAACTGAACTCAACATAATAAAAACAAATTATCTTGAGTTCAAAGAGAAAAAGTACTTCATATGTTTGTGGTTGGAAGCACTATAATATTTAGTCTAAAAAACTAAGTATTATCATACATTCCAAAGAAAAAGTGCTTGGTACTTATAATGACAAAGAGAGGACGTTCTGCTTAGAACTTAATAGGTTTATAACAAATATACTGTTGATGAGACGACCCGAACTTCCCCGTGAAGGAAAGCACGGATAGAATTGAGAACAACACACAAAAGGACACATACGGAAGAACATTTCATTGTTATTACAACAATTCCATCAGATATAAGAATATACAGAGTATAAATGAATAAATTACATTCGATAAATATCAGAGATTACAATAAATTACATAGCAGCGGAGAATAATACAAAATCACAACTAGAAGTGATACGCGGATACAGAGCTTTCCGAGCATCGTTCCAGCTGTAAATCAGGACCCTGTGAATATAAATCTGCAAAACCAAAACTACTAGCTGCCCGTGCGGAAAATAGGGGCACCCAGAGTTTAGGTTAAAACAATAAACTCCAGGTCAGTCATGTGACTGGTGTGAGAACTAAAACAGTTATTAATCTTTGTTTTTAAAGTTAGGTAAATCAAGGGACCACGCCGTATAACACGGAACGGGTTTCCTCCCAAGAATACCAGTGCATAGAACAAACAGCGCAATGCTAAATAAAGAAAAATGAAGCTATTATAAGACCCAGGTCCCATCACACAATGCAACGCAAGCCGGAGGATAGGGTTTTCCCTTATAATAGCCAAACATGCTTGGTACGTCAAAACAAATCATTTGATACTATTATAAGTGTATAGTGTCAAAACAATTTTCAATCATAAATATCAATCATAGACGGCATGGGTACCATATATCATGTCGCCATACTAGTTCTACAATTAAAACCGCAATATCACGTATTGGAAATTGGATTTCCGTCATGAGCCGAGGCAAGGGGCAAGCTCCTCTCCGCGTTCGAGACACTCTAGCAAATGTCCCAGGACCCCACTATGATCCTTGGATCTTCAGGGCCGGTCCTCTCTTACTTTTGAGGATTAATTATTCCTGAACACACGTTTCCCGGTCCTTACAGACCTATATCCGAGGCGCCTCGCATTCCAACAACCACACAGGTGAAAAATATATAAATGTCAGGGCTGGTAGGTCACTGACACCACCCTAGCTAGAAAGAAACGTCGTGCTCTCCCTGCAGTCACTATCCCGTTTTTGACTCATACCGAGGTGTGAGGCTCGCGAATTCACGTTATACACAAAGCTATGCCACACAGGCCGTGCTTTGATCATCAACCACAAGACTTTGCTTTTCAACAGAAGCCTTGATCAATTGCCACTTACGCGTGCCACACTGGCAATTCATTCCATGCGAATGATGTCCATCGATATACAACCTCTGAGCTCGTACGTCTCAAAGAAGGGCGTTAAGCAAGAGAATAAATTCTCCGCCGCCAAACAGATGTATATTTAATAGAGATCAATCAACACAGAATAAAATCCAATGTCCGACACACAATCCATTTACAAGTTCGTTCTGGGTCTGAACGAAACCGGAGGCACTTTCCTCGCATATCCATCCATCTCCAAGTACGTCTGGAAGATCACCAACTGATTCCCTCATCCTGGGTGTACAGCCCAATCAAGATCATCAGTAATCACCCAAACGATGTGAAGACTTCCGGTCTTCTACCACCGTCTTCATCTTCGACATCTCGTCGAATCGGTTATTCAGAATGGGTATAAACCCGGCCTTTCTGAATAACCCACGTATATAATAAACGAATGTTACACAAACACAACAAACGCCTCATTCCAATTCAGAATATTCTTTTATTCACAAAATCACATTCTTAGGGAAAGGTTCCCATTAATTTTATCAAAGATAAATTCTTCCAAATTTATTCTTTAATCTTCCTTTGGATATCATCTCAAACTAGTCGGGATTAACGAACCACACCGAAGTAATTATTTAGTTTATTTCCCAATCCCAACCTATATATCCCATGGAGCAAAACTGGCGATACTCCATATCTAACACCACGGTGTAATCGGTAAAATTAATTACCATTTCACGTTCAAATCTAATTAAGGATTTAACTATCGCTTTGGAGCAAAACTGGTGGTACTCCATTCTCGATCACCTTTCATATATGATAATTTAAATTATCAATTCACATTTTAATCTAATTAAAGATTCATTAAAACTCCACTTAGTTTTAATCTTTTCAAAAATCAATATCCTGCCTTTAACTGGGTTAAAGAACCAATGTCATCAAAACACGATTCACGACAAACCCAAATCACATTTGATATTAAATACAAGGCTCTGAATAGAAAATATATCGACTTATATTCAATACCAAATTCTGAAACCAACAAATATCGTATTGGAAATAACGATATAAAATATATCTTTCAAATTCCCATAACAATATCTGTATAGTCACGAAATCCAACATCGAAATATCCCGAAGATAATTTCGATTCAGCTCCATTCCAATCCACGTATTGGAAATTATCGATTATTTTCAAAATCACTTTCAAATTCAATTTATTTATTTCGAAAATAAATTGAATTCAATTCTAGTTCAAAACTAGTTCATTTCGATAAAAATCTATTTTTATCTTTTCAAATATGGAGTTTTCCAGCCCAAATCTTTCCAATTCACATATTATAATTTTACACAAATTATAGATATTTTAAATAATTTTATCAAGGCCCGTACAGTCGATTTCCAACAACGGCCATCGAACTGCACTTACAGCGACCTTTTTCGAATTTGATTTGGACATAATTCCAAATCCAATCGTTAGATTTCAAATTTCTAATATTCATTGGAAAGCTCTTTTCGATACGAACCCAACGGTTCCGGTTTTAGGAGAATCCGACGGTCGGATCTCCCGCAATGTCCGTTTGAAATAAATGGTCGAAATTCACGAACTACCGCGGCGCGGCGCGTTCTATTCAGGCCATTATATTATATATATAATATATATAATATATATTTCGTCGATTTCCTTTTAAAACGAATTTTATAAATCGTTTTAAATTCGTTTCAAAACAATTTCAACTTCCTTTTCAATTCAAATCAAAATTGAATTCTTCTTTATAAATTCGTTTTAAAATTCATTTCTATTCAATTCAAATTTCAATTCAATTTGAATTCATTTCAATTCGCTTTCAAATCAATTTGAATTCGTTTTCACTTCAATTCATTTCGAAATCGTTTTCAATTCAATTCATTTCGAAATCGTTTTCAAATCGATATAAATATCGTTCACGTCGAAATAACGCATCTCTAATCAACACGGCTTTATATTTTTCAAAACTCCTTTATTCTATCCAACAAATGAATATTTATCCCATTCAACACATGAATCTATATTTTTTTCAACCCACGACTAATCTCAACACATGAGTACTGTCAACACATCACTATTTTTGTTATGTAAAATATTTTATAAAACTATGGTATCTATCGTTTGATTTTAATTAGACTTCTACTAGGAAGTAGTTCTAATTTTAAATATGATAAAGATGTAAATTTTTATTATATAAAATATTTCACTCAACACATGAACATCGTCAACACATGACTATTTTTATATTCAACACATGAATTTTCTTTTATAATATTCATTATTTTCCCGATTGGAATGAGGCCCAATCAATCACCATATAACGTTAATTATATGGATTCCATACAACACATGTATTTAATAGCATTAGTAAACAATCAACCATCAACCAAAGTGCACTACGCTGTATAAGCATCAAATATAGATATCTAACGCTTATAACAGCCTGTCAATCAATCGATCGACATATTTAATCAATCAGGATGAGTGAACTTCAAATTTCATCCCAACACCCGTGTGGGGTTTCAAACAATCAAACACAGATTTTATTTGTGCAGTTGGGCGATGTGTAAAATTTATCATCCCAATCAATGTCCTTCAAATCAGTGTACATAAACAAACCGTCCGGTTTGTAAATGAATATTTTATTTATTCACTTTCACGTTAAAAATTATATTTTTAACGATAAAATATTCTATTTCAACACATGAATTTCTATTCATTTCATTTATTCAATAAATGATTATTTTTATTTTTCTAACATATTTTAGAAAATTTCGGCGGCATAACGGCACGATACTAGAAACGGAACAAGGCCTAGCCTTATCCCCGGTCTAGTGAAGGCCCACGCCATTCACACATCAATCAAATCAATTTCAATTCACCAAACAATTCAAATTCAAACCAAATAGACTAACCAACTACACAACCAAACAACTTAACAAACAAGCCATCCATGGTCTGTGGATGACGGGTGTCGGGTGCTACTAAGCACCGTCTGCATCCTAGTATATATATATATATAACTAGAAAAAGAGAATTTAGAGTGAGAAGTTCTCACCGAAAGCTATCCAATACCACGACTCTTCATTTATAGAAATCTTCTTCATCCTCGCCTTTTTCATCTTCGTTTGCCCGTAGTCACTATATACATAAAAATCACATTTTTATATTTGGATGTCTTTAAAATAAAAATCACATTTTTATTTGTTCGTTTTCAATTTAAAATCATATTTTTATAATCACTTCATATATTTAAAAATCGAATTTTTACTATGCTATTCAATATATAAAAATCATACTTTTACTTCGAAGTTCAATATATAAAAATCACATTTTTACTTTCACGCTATATGGATAAAAATGCTATTTCTACATTGCTACTATATAGATAAAAATTCCATTTCAAAAATATAGATTTCGCCCTTATAAAAATATAGATTTCGCCTTTATAAAAATAAAGTTTTCGCCTTTATAAAAATAAAGTTTTCGCCTTTATAAAAATCAACACTTTATCTCAACGTATATAAAATAAAAATCAGGTTTTTATTTCGCTACATATACAAAGATGATATTTTTATATTCTCTACCCTATAAAGATTATATTTTTAATACTTTAAAAATATAAAAATCATATTTTTAATATTTCTATATAGTAAAGATTATATTTTTAATACTTTAAAAATATAAAAATCATATTTTTACTTCTCTACTTATATCAAAATATCGTCTTTTCCTTTTTTTTTTAAAAAATCTAATCTTTTATATTTTAAAGTTCAAATCATTTTTTTTTTAAGTTCGAAATAAAATCAGTTTTTAAACCTCTTTTTAAAAATCAGTTTTTCTAAATCCTCTATTTAAAAATCAGTTTTCTAAATCCTATTTAAAAATCAGTTTTCTAAATCCTATTTAAAAATCAGTTTTTAAAACTCTGTATATAAAAATAAAATAAATAAAATAAATAAATAAATAATAAAAAAAACTTACAGACAGTTTTTCGAAGGGGGGGGGGGCGTCGGCGGCTGCCTCGCTGGAGGGAGGTGGGTGGCTTCGGAGGTTGCCTCGCTGGAGGGAGGTGGGTGGCTTCGGAGCAGGCGAGGGCTCGGTTGCGTCGGTGTCGAGGAAGGCAAGGGGAGAAGGAAGAAGAAGAGGGGAGGACGGCGGGCGGAGCGTCGCAGGTGGTTGTTCGGTGGTCGTGGGAGGAGGAGGAGGGGGACTGGGGCGGCGCCGCCTTCGCTGGGGGGGGGGGGGGGGGGAGAGAGGCGATCGATCGCCAGTGGAAGGGAGGGGCGCGCCTGCTCCTCCTTCGTTCTTCGTTTTCTTTTCTTTTTTTATTTTCCTTTTTTTTTTGATTCTGAAATGAAACTAACGGGGGGGGGGGGGGGGCCAGAAAGATAAAGGGAGGAGGGAAAAGAAATTTTTATTTTTATTTAATTAATTTAATCGCAAAAAGTTGACTTTCACATGCGACCTCGAAACGAGGCCCACCGCCTGTCGTCCATAGCGTTTAACCCCCATTCCGAACACAATGGGATATGTATCGTCAGCTGATATGATCGTTTGAGTCAGTTTCCGTTAAATTTACATTTAAATCACTTTATTGAATTTTAAACGTACCTTTCAAATTACCGGGGTCACATACTAACTCTAAAAATTCTCGAAAAATATTTTCTAGCTTCGTATTGACGATACGGTCCTAACAAAACTAGTTTCGTCGAATTCTGAGAACGTATGAAAAATGGCCAATTTCCAGTCGATTAAAATCAACTGAAACCGGTCAAACGCGTTTTCCTTTGCCACGCTCACATATTGATTCGAAAAAATTATGAAATTTGAAACCTAGCAATAATTTGACACTGCGGATCCAACAAAAGTGGTTTCGTCGAAATCCGAGGTCATTTGCAAAATGTCCATTTTTAAGGGCCTGAATTCCATAGCGACTATTCAGAATTTTCAACTGGACATATCTTTTGATTCTCGCTACGAAATTTTGATTTGTCGGATTCATTGGAAAGATATCCACAATTAGATTCCATTATTTTTGGTTTCACTAAAATCCGGATTGTTTTGCACCCGGTACATTCAATTGAAGTTTGAAATCGAATTATCGAACTACCGCGCCATTTTCAATTCTATTTATAATTATATATAAATATATATATTCTAACGACGACGTATATAAATATATACGTCGAATTCCATTCAAAATAAATTTCTCGTCGATATTATTTAAAATAATCCATTTTAAATATTCAAAATTCACTAAAATTGCCAAAATAAAAATTTCAAATTGGCTCGCATTTTACGGGTTATTACAGTTGAGGTGTGTGTTATAAGGCACTCCTGATAAACCTACTTATATGAATGCAATGAAGGTGGGGCCGCCTTCTGCGCACAGCCGGCCCTAACCCAAAGTGAGTGAAGCGTTCATCTAGGGCCCCAAAACATCAAGGGCCCAGAATCCAGAAATAAAATATCCCTTCATCCATCCGTCTGCATCCTCGAATTATCGAACTCGGCCACGTGAATCCAGAAACAAAATACCCGAGTGCAACCAGCAACAAACAACGAGGAGCACGTAGGGAGTCGCGATCGACTCTCTCTGACAAGGCAGTGGCACAGCAGGGAGGGCGCAACTTGGCTTCAACTTGAACTCGAATATCTAGTGTTGATTTTCTGATTTTGACCTAATTCTAATTTGGCTTAAGTCTACTTTTGAAATCGAAAACATGTTTCATGTTTTTAAAGCTTCTTTAGGCTGCTTCTAACTTGCTGATGAATAATTGTTGTTTAAATATATGGTTAATCGATTGATTTTCATTACCAGTTTGTATATTTTGAACTAGTGTTATATGACTAATTTGTAGTTCAAGTTAAAGCTATAGTTTAAATACACTGTAGTTGAAACAGTCAAAATAAGAACTTACAGTGTTATATGACAAATTTGTAGTTCATTATCTGTGTTTAAATTTTCTAATTTGCTTCTAACTTACTGATGTAATTAAACCGGTAACATACAAACATATTTTGCACTTTCAGTTTGACCTAGCTGTGTCTAAATTGAAGTTATATCCCAGCTTGAACTTTTGAAGCCTTCGAAAAAAGAAAAAAAAAGAGAAAAAGGAATTCCAATTCAGTATAACTTTATGTTTTGTTGTATGGCTTGAATTATTATTATTATTATTGGATTTTTATTTGTTCTGCATACTTTTATTTTTATGTGTGAAATGGAAAACACATTTTTTTATGTGTGAAAGGGCCTTGGCTTACAGTCCGCTTTAGGCACCAAAACTCCTTGGACCGGCCCTGCTTCTGTGAGATTATGACTTAATCTCTAAGGGCGTTACATGAAAGAAGATACAGACCCAAGGCAAATCAATGGGTCGGGCAAACTACTATTTGAAAATAGGAAAATGAGTGTGTGATAATCACATCCGGTAGATCATATAGGATCAATGGTTCAATGCTTAGTCTACCACTCCATTCTGATATACTTTGATGGGTTTTGTAATAACCCGGAAAATCTGGGCCAGTTTAAAATTTTTATTTTGGCAATTTTAATGAATTTTGAATATTTAAAATGAATTATTTTAAATAAAATCGACGAGAAATTTATTTTGAAATGAATTCGAACGTATATATTATATACGTCGTCGTTAGAATATAAATAATTATATATAATTATAAAAGGAATTGAAAATGGCGCGGTAGTTCGATAATTCGATTTCAAAATTCAATTGAACATACCGGGTGCAAAACGATCCGGATTTTAGTGAAACCAAAAACAGTAGGATCTAATTGATAATATCTTTCCAACGAATCCGAAAAATCGAAATTTCATAGCGGGAATCAAAAGATATGTCCAGTTGAAAATTATGAATAGTCGCTATGGAATTCAGGCCCTTAAAAATTGACATTTTGCAAACGACCTCGGATTTCGACGAAACCACTTTTGTTGGATCCGTGATGTCAAATTATTGCTAGATTCCAAATTTCATAATTTTTCGAATCAATATGTTAGCGTGGCAAAGGAAAACGCGTTTGACCAGTTTCAGTTGATTTTAATCGACTAGAAAATGGCCATTTTTCCAACGGTCTCAGAATTCGACGAAACTAGTTTTGTTAGGACCGTATCGTCAATACGAAGCTAGAAAATATTTTTATGGAATTTTTAGAGTTCGTATGTGACCCCGGTAAATTGAAATGCGCGTTCAAAATCAATATATAGAGTTATATGTTGATTTTAGCGGAAACTGATCGAAACGATCGAATCAGCCTACGATACATATCCCATTGTGTTCGGAATGGGGGTAAAACGCTGTGGACGACAGGCGGTGGGCCTCGTTTTGAGGTCGAAAATTAAAGTCGCTTTTTGGGTGGAAAATAAAATAATTAAATAATAAATTAAAGCTTTCTCCTCTCTTCCCCTTATACTTTTGCCGCCCCCCCCCCCCCCCCCCCCCCCGTTAAAAATGAAAATCAGAAAAACAAAATAAAAAAAAAGAAAGAAAGAGAAAGACGGGGGGGAAACCCGCCGCCGCCTCAAGGGAGGGGCGCCACCTCCGAACCACCCCCCCTTCCACCTCGGCCTCGTAGACACCCCCCCCTGCGCGCAACCGCGAAGCCCCCCTCATCTGCACCCTCCTCCGCCGACCACCGCCCTGCCTACCGCCGCACCCCCCTAGCCTCGCACCGACGCACCATCCCCCCTCATTATGCAACGCTGTAAGTTTTAATTATTTAATTTTATTTTAAATAATCAGTCTTTTTTTTATATATAAATATTTTAAAGAACTGATTTTTATTGTTTATAAAGAAATGATCTTTATGTAGTGAAGATAAAAATTCAACTGTTATAACGAAGTGAAAGTAAAAATATGATTTTTATATTTTTAAAGTATTAAAAATATGATTTTTATATTTTTAAAGTATTAAAAATATAATCTTTACTATGTAGAAGGTGTAAAAATATGATTTTTGTGTTTGTAGAGAATTAAAAATATAATTTTTACATGATAGGAATATTAGAAATATCATCTTTATATGTGTAGCAAAATAAAAGTGTGATTTTTAAAATCTTTATATTTGAAAAGGCGAAATCTTTATATTTGAAAAGGCGAAATCTTTATATTTGAAAAGGCGAAATCTTTATAGTTGAAAAGGCGCGATTTTTATATACTGAATAGCGATGTGAAAATTCGATTTTTATATATTGAATAGCATAGTAAAAATTCGATTTTTATATATTGAATAACGAAGTAAAAATTCGATTTTTATATATTGAATAGCGAAGTAAAAATTCGATTTTTATATATTGAATAGCGAAGTAAAAATTCGATTTTTATATATGTAGTGGCTACGAGCAACGAAAGTGATAAGAGACGAGAACGACGAAGATTTCTAGTTAAGAAGAGCCGTGGAGTTAGGATAGCTATCGGTGAGAACTTCTCACCTTTCAAAATTTCTTTTTCTAGTTATATATATATATATATATATACTAGGATGCAGACGGTGTTTAGTAGCACCCGACACCCGTCATCCACAGACCATGGATGGCTTGTTTGTTAAATTGTTTGGTTGTGTAGTTGGTTAGTTTATTTGGTTTGAATTGAATTGTTTGGTGAAATGGAACGGATTTGATTGATGTGTGAATGGCGTGGGCCTTCACTAGACCGGGGATAAGGCTAGGCCTCGTCCCGTTTCTAGTATCGTGCCGTTATGCCGCCGAAATTTTCTAAAATATGTTAGAAAAATAAAAATATCATTTTATTGAATAAATGAACCGAATAGAATATTCATAGGTTGAATAAAATAATTTGATCGTTGAAAATATAATTTTTAACGTGAACGAGAATAAATAAATATTCATTTACAAACCGGACGGTTTGTTTATGTACACCTATTTGAAGGACATTGATTGGGACGATAAATTTTACACATCGCCCAACTGCAAAAATAAAATCTGTGTTTGATTGTTTGAAACCCCACACGGGTATTGGGATAAAATACGGCATACACCAATCCCAATAATTAGTTGTATGTCGATCGATGGATCGACAGGCGGTTATAAGCGTTAGATATCTATATTTGATGCTTATACAGTGTAGTGCACTTTGGATGATGGTTGATTATTTATCGTTGCTATTATATGCATGTGTTGTATGGAATCCATATAATTAACTTTATATGGTAATTGATTGGGCCTCATTCCAATTTAGAAGATAAAGAATATTATAAAATAAAGGTTCATGTGTTGACTGTACTCATCCGTTGAGATTAGTCATGTGTTGAACGAAATATTTTAATAATAAAATTTATATCTTTATCATTATAAAATAAAGGTTCATGTGTTGACTGTACTCATCCGTTGAGATTAGTCATGTGTTGAACGAAATATTTTAACAATAAAATTGACATCTTTATCATATATAAAATTAGAAACTAACTGGAAAATAGATAAGATGAGTGGTCTCCTGGATATTGATCTGATGTTGGTTTCGACCTTCGAGGTTAATATTCAGGGAATCGTTCTCTTACTAATTTACGGTTGGAGTCTGATTTAATATCAAACGATAGATACCTTAATTTTTATAAAATATATTGAATAACAAAAATAGTCACACGTGGACAGTACTCATTCGTTGAGATTAGTCATGTGTTGACAAGAATAAATATTCATTTGTTGAATAGAATAACGGGATTATTGAAAAATATAAAGCCGTGTTGATTAGAGATGCGCTATTTTGACGCGAACGATATTTATATCGATTATATTCGTTTTTAAATTTGATTTAAATTGAATTTGAACAGAATAGAAAATGAATTCGATTTGAATAAAAAAATGAATTGAATTTGAACAGAATAGAAAATGAATTCGATTTGAATAAAAAATGAATTGAATTTGAACAGAATAGGAAATGAATTCGAATTGAATAGAAAACGAATTGAATTTGAATTGAATAAAAAACCAATTTGTTTTGAATTGAATAGAAAACGAATTGAATTTGAATTGAATAGAAAACCAATTTGATTTGAATTGAATAGAAAACGAATTGAATTCAATTAAATAGAAAACAAATCGAATTTGAATTGAATTGAAAACGAATTCGAATTGAATTGAAAACGAATTCGAATTGAATTGAAAACGAATTGAAATGAATTCAAATTGAATTGAAATTTGAATAGAAATGAATTTTAAAACGAATTTATAAGGAAAAATTCAATTTTGATTTGAATTGAAATGGAGGTTGAAATTGTTTTTGAAACGAATTTAAAACGATTTATAAAATTCGTTTTAAATAGAAATCGACGAAATATATATTATATATCAGATCAATATCCAGGAGACCACTCATCTTATCTATTTTCCAATTAGTTTCTAATCTTATATATGATAAAGATGTAAATTTTATTGTTAAAATCTTTCGTTCAACACATGACTAATCTCAACGGATGAGTACTGTCAACACATGAACCTTTATTTTATAATATAAAGCTGTAAATTTTATTGTTAAAATATTTCGTTCAACACATGACTAATCTCAACGGATGAGTACAGTCAACACATGAACCTTTATTTTATAATATAAAGCTGTAAATTTTATTGTTAAAATATTTCGTTCAACACATGATTAATCTCAACGGATGAGTACAGTCAACACATGAACCTTTATATTATAATATTCTTTATTTTCTAAATTGGAATGAGGCCCAATCAATTACCATATAGCGTTAACTATATGGATTACATACAACACATGTATATAATAGTAACGATAAATAATCAACCATCATCCAAAGTGCACTACACTGTATAAGCATCAAATATAGATATCTAACGCTTATAACAGTCTGTCAATCAATCGATCGACATACAACTAATTATTGGGATTAGTGTATGTCGTATTTCGTCCCAATACCCGTGTGGGGTTTCAAAACAATCAAACGCAGATTTTATTTGTGCAGTTGGGCGATGTGTAAAATTTATCGACCCAATCAATATCAGTCAAATCAGTGTATATAAACAAATCGGCCGATTTGTTTATAAATATTTATTTATTCACTTTCACGTTAAAATTTATATTTTTAACGATCAAATTATTTTATTCAACCTATGAATATTCTATTCGGTTCATTTATTCAATAAAATGATATTTTTATTTTTCTAATTTATTTTAGAAAATTTCGGCGGCATAACGACACGATACTAGAAACGGGACAAGGCCTAGCCTTATCCCCTCATTTGGTATCAGAGCTTTGGTTTACAGAGCTCGAGAACAAGACACATTAGAACCATATGAAAGAATTCATCAGATATTGGATTAGTAATATCCAATTAGAATGACTCGTTAGAGATAGGATCAGTAGTATCCTAGAACGAGTGTGAAGAGTATATTTTTCAAATGAAAACAATTTTGTTTTGAAAATTTAAATCAATTCAACGTATTTGATTATTTATTTATTTTGAATATGGACAATCCGATATATAAAGATTTTGCATATACGCGTCATGAACGTATATTCGAAGTTTAAATATACTGGATAGATATAAATTCACACTCTAGTCGCTCGGAGATGATTCTGATGATTGATATATCATCATCAGAATTTGTGTTCGTGTTTCGAAGGTGTGATTTTCTATATATTTCCATTAGACTGGTGTGAGAACCAAAACTAATATAGCTAGAACACATTGTAGTGAATTGGCATCAAAAACATGATTTTTGTATATATATCAAATTTATGGATTTGAAACTCTAATCCACTAATTGATTGATGTTTGTGTTGTTAGTTTATTTGTTTGATAATTTTTGAACCATTATGCCTAATTGAACCAAATTTTGAGTTGTATTGAAAATGGGTCATATTTGCTTGCATATACATGTATATCCATTGAACAGGTCATAGCAAGGAGGCTAGAGCAGAGAATAAATTTTGTTTGCCCGACAAATAGGTACATGTTTATCATAATTTACTGATTTTGTTTGGGTGATGATGATTTTATGAGCATATTGGCTAGCCGCTTGGCTTTTTCTTTTTCTTTTTGAGATCAGAAGGCCTATATGGCAATTTCAGGATTTTCCCATGGCTCCCGGTGCAGGGGAGGTTATGGCGAAATTTTTCGAAAATTTAGGGTGTTAGCCAAATTTTTGAAAATTTGAAAATTCTTAGAAACTGAAAAGTTGGAGAATGGAAGCCAGATCGAACGTAGAGCTGATTAATCAAACCACTTTCGACTTTGTTCCTTTTCGGGGACGAAAAGTTTTAAGTGGGGGAGATTGTAATAACCCGGAAAATCTGGGCCAGTTTAAAATTTTTATTTTGGCAATTTTAATGAATTTTGAATATTTAAAACGAATTATTTTAAATAAAATCGATGAGAAATTTATTTTGAAATGAATTCGAATGTATATATTATATACGTCGTCGTTAGAATATAAATAATTATATATAATTATAAAAGGAATTGAAAATGGCGCGGTAGTTCGATAATTCGATTTCAAACTTCAATTGAACATACCGGGTGCAAAACGATCCGGATTTTAGTGAAACCAAAAACATTAGGATCTAATTGATAATATCTTTCCAACGAATCCGAAAAATCGAAATTTCATAGCGGGAATCAAAAGATATGTCCAGTTGAAAATTCTGAATAGTCGCTATGGAATTCAGGCCCTTAAAAATTGACATTTTGCAAACGACCTCGGATTTCGACGAAACCACTTTTGTTGGATCCGTGATGTCAAATTATTGCTAGATTCCAAATTTCATAATTTTTCGAATCAATATGTGAGCGTGGCAAAGGAAAACGCGTTTGACCAGTTTCAGTTGATTTTAATCGACTGGAAAATGGCCATTTTTCCAACGGTCTCAGAATTCGACGAAACTAGTTTTGTTAGGACTGTATCGTCAAAACGAAGCTAGAAAATATTTTTATGGAATTTTTAGAGTTCGTATGTGACCCCGGTAAATTCAAATGCGCGTTCAAAATCAATATATAGAGTTATATGTTGATTTTAGCGGAAACTGATCGAAACGATCGAATCAGCCTACAACACATATCCCATTGTGTTCGGAATGGGGGTAAAACGCTAGGCGGTGGGCCTCGTTTTGAGGTCGAAAATAAAAGTCGCTTTTTGGGTGGAAAATAAAATAATTAAATAATAAATTAAAGCTTTCTCCTCTCTTCCCCTTATACTTATGCACCCCCCCACCCCTTAAAAATCAAAATCAGAAGAAAAAAAAGAGAAAGACCGGGGGGGGGAAACCCGCCTCCGCCCCCCCTGGTTGATCGCCCCCGCCTCAGGGGAGGGGCGCCACCTCCGAACCACCCCCCCTTCCACCTCGGCCTCGCAGACACCCCCCCCTCTGCGCGCAACCGCGGAGCCCCCCTCATCCGCACCCTCCTCCGCCGACCACCGCCCTGCCTACCGCCGCACCCCCCTAGCCTCGCACCGACGCACCATCCCCCCTCATTATGCAACGCTGTAAGTTTTAATTATTTAATTTTATTTTAAATAATCAGTTTTTTTTTATATATAAATATTTTAAAGAACTGATTTTTATTGTTTATAAAGAAATGATCTTTATGTAGTGAAGATAAAAATTCAACTGTTATAACGAAGTGAAAGTAAAAATATGATTTTTATATTTTTAAAGTATTAAAAATATGATTTTTATATTTTTAAAGTATTAAAAATATAATCTTTATTATGTAGAAGGTGTAAAAATATGATTTTTGTTTATGTAGAGAATTAAAAATATAATTTTTACATGATAGGAATATTAGAAATATCATCTTTATATGTGTAGCAAAATAAAAGTGTGATTTTTAAAATCTTTATATTTGAAAAGGCGAAATCTTTATATTTGAAAAGGCGAAATCTTTATATTTGAAAAGGCGAAATCTTTATATTTGAAAAGGAGAAATCTTTATATTTGAAAAGGCGAAATCTTTATATTTGAAAAGGCGAAATCTTTATATTTGAAAAGGCGAAATCTTTATAGTTGAAAAGGCGCGATTTTTATATACTGAATAGCGAAGTGAAAATTCGATTTTTATATATTGAATAGCATAGTAAAAATTCGATTTTTATATATTGAATAACGAAGTAAAAATTCGATTTTTATATATTGAATAGCGAAGTAAAAATTCGATTTTTATATATTGAATAGCGAAGTAAAAATTCGATTTTTATATATGTAGTGGCTACGAGCAGCGAAAGTGATAAGAGACGAGAACGACGAAGATTTCTAGTTAAGAAGAGCCGTGGAGTTAGGATAGCTATCGGTGAGAACTTCTCACCTTTCAAAATTTCTTTTTCTAGTTATATATATATATATATACTAGGATGCAGACGGTGTTTAGTAGCACCCGACACCCGTCATCCACAGACCATGGATGGCTTGTTTGTTAAATTGTTTGGTTGTGTAGTTGGTTAGTTTATTTGGTTTGAATTGAATTGTTTGGTGAAATGGAATGGATTTGATTGATGTGTGAATGGCGTGGGCCTTCACTAGACCGGGGATAAGGCTAGGCCTCGTCCCGTTTCTAGTATCGTGCCGTTATGCCGCCGAAATTTTCTAAAATATGTTAGAAAAATAAAAATATCATTTTATTGAATAAATGAACCGAATAGAATATTCATAGGTTGAATAAAATAATTTGATCGTTGAAAATATAATTTTTAACGTGAACGGGAATAAATAAATATTCATTTACAAACCGGACGGTTTGTTTATGTACACCTATTTGAAGGACATTGATTGGGACGATAAATTTTACACATCTCCCAACTGCACAAATAAAATCTGTGTTTGATTGTTTGAAACCCCACACGGGTACTGGGATAAAATACGGCATACACCAATCCCAATAATTAGTTGTATGTCGATCGATGGATCGACAGGCGGTTATAAGCGTTAGATATCTATATTTGATGCTTATACAGTGTAGTGCACTTTGGATGATGGTTGATTATTTATCGTTGCTATTATATGCATGTGTTGTATGGAATCCATATAATTAACTTTATATGGTAATTGATTGGGCCTCATTCTAATTTAGAAGATAAAGAATATTATAAAATAAAGGTTCATGTGTTGACTGTACTCATCCGTTGAGATTAGTCATGTGTTGAACGAAATATTTTAATAATAAAATTTATATCTTTATCATTATAAAATAAAGGTTCATGTGTTGACTGTACTCATCCGTTGAGATTAGTCATGTGTTGAACGAAATATTTTAACAATAAAATTGACATCTTTATCATATATAAAATTAGAAACTAACTGGAAAATAGATAAGATGAGTGGTCTCTTGGATATTGATCTGATGTTGGTTTCGGCCTTCGGGGTTAATATTCGGGGAATCGTTCTCTTACTAATTTACGGTTGGAGTCTGATTTAATATCAAACGATAGATACCTTAATTTTTATAAAATATATTGAATAACAAAAATAGTCACACGTGGACAGTACTCATTCGTTGAGATTAGTCATGTGTTGACAAGAATAAATATTCATTTGTTGAATAGAATAACGGGATTATTGAAATATATAAAGCCGTGTTGATTAGAGATGCGCTATTTTGACGCGAACGATATTTATATCGATTATATTCGTTTTTAAATTTGATTTGAATTGAATTTGAACAGAATAGAAAATGAATTCGATTTGATTAAAAAAATGAATTGAATTTGAACAGAATAGAAAATGAATTCGATTTGAATAAAAAATGAATTGAATTTGAACAGAATAGGAAATGAATTCGAATTGAATAGAAAACGAATTGAATTTGAATTGAATAGAAAACCAATTTGTTTTGAATTGAATAGAAAACGAATTGAATTTGAATTGAATAGAAAACCAATTTGATTTGAATTGAATAGAAAACGAATTGAATTTAATTAAATAGAAAATAAATCGAATTCGAATTGAATTGAAAACGAATTCGAATTGAATTGAAATGAATTCTAATTGAATTGAAATTTGAATAGAAATGAATTTTAAAACGAATTTATAAGGAAAAATTCAATTTTGATTTGAATTGAAATGGAGGTTGAAATTGTTTTTGAAACGAATTTAAAACGATTTATAAAATTCGTTTTAAATAGAAATCGACGAAATATATATTATATATATAATATAATGGCCTGAATAGAACGCGCCGCGCCGCGGTAGTTCTTAAATTTCGACCATTAACTTCGAACGGACATTACGGGAGATCCGACCGTCGGATTCTCCTAAAACCGGAACCGTTGGGTTCTTATCGAAAAGAGCTTTCTAACGAATATTAGGAATTTGAAATCTAACGGTTAGATTTGGAGATACGTCCAAATCAAATTTGAAAAAGGTCGTTGTAAGTGCAGTTCGATGGCCGTTGATGGAAATCGACTGTACGGGCCTTGATAAAATTATTAAAAATAGTAATAATTTGTGTAAAATCATAAGAAATGATTTGGGAAAAATTAGGATGAAAAACTCCATATTTGAAAAGATAAAAATGGATTTTTATCGAAATGAACTAGTTTTGAACTAAATTTAAAACCCAAATTATTTTTAAATAAATAAATTAGATTTAGAAAGGGGCTTTAAATAAATCGGAATTTCTAATATATTTGATTGGAATTGAATTAGAATTGATTTTTAAATGACATTAGTTCTTTAACCTAGTAAAAGGATTTTTAATGAATCTGCAATTAGATTGAAATGTGAATTGATAATCTAAATTATCAAATTTGGGAAAATAAGCGAGAATGGAGTATCACCAGTTTTGCTCCAAAACGATAGTCAAATCTTTAATTAGATTTGAACGTGAAATGGTAATTTATTTTACTGATAACACCATAGTATTAGATATGGGGTATTACCAGTTTTGCTTCATGGGATGAATAGGTTGGGATTGGGAAATAAATTCAATAATTACTTCGGTGTGGTTCGCTAATCTCGACTGGTTTGGAAAACCATAATTTGGTTTGAAATGACATCCAAAGGATGATTAAAGGATAAATTTTAAAGAATTTATCTTGGATAAAATTAATGGGAACCTTTCCCTAAGAATATGAAATTTGCGGTTAGTGGCTGATGAATTGGAGTGAGGCGTATGTTGTGTTTGTGTAACATTTGTTTTTAATATACGCGGGTTGTTCGGAAAGTCCGGGTTTATACCCATTTTGAATAACCGATTCGACGATATGTCGAAGATGAAGACGGTGGTTGAAGACCGGAAGTCTTCACATCGTTTGGGTGATTACTGATGATCTTGATTGGGCCGTACACCCAAAATGAGGGAATCAGTTGGTAGTCGTCCAGACGTACTTGGGGATCGATGGATATGCGAGGAAAGTGCCTCCGGTTTCGTTCAGACCCAGAACGAACTTGTAAATAGATTGTGTGTCTGACATTGAATTTTATTCTGTGTTGATTGATTTCTGTTAAATATACATCTGTTTGGCGGCGGATAATTTATTCTCTTGCTTAACGCCCTTCTCTGAGACGTACGAGCTTAGAGGTTATATATCGATAGATATCAATCGCATGGCTTGAATTTCCTGTGTGGCACGCTGAGTTGCAGGGATCAAGGCTTCTGTTGAAAAGCAAAGTCTTGTGGTTGACGATCAAAGCATGGCCTTTGTAGCGTAGCTTTGTGTATAGCGTGGATTCGCGAGCCTCACACCTCGGTATGAGTCAAAAACGGGATAAGGACTGCAGGGAGAGCACGACGTTTCTTTCTAGCTTTGGTGGTGTCAGTGACTTACCAGCCCTGACATTTATATACTTTTCACCTATGTGGTTGTTGGATGAGGCGCCTCGATTTTAGGTCTGTAAGGACCGGGAAACGTGTGCTCAGGCATAATTAATCCTCAAACGTAAGAGAGGACCGGCCCTGAAGATCCAAGGATTGCCCAGAGTGTGTAGTCCTGAGACTTTTGCTAGAGTGTCTCGAAAGCGGAGAGGAGCTTGCCCGTTGCCTCGACTCGTGACGGAAATCCAATTTCCAATACGTGTAATTCAATTTTATTTGTAGAGCCTAGTAGGGCGACATGATAGATGGTACCCATGCCGCCTAGGATTGATATTTATGATTGAAAATGTTTTGACACTATACACTTATTATAGTATCAAATGATTTGTTTTTAAAACGTACCAAGAATGTTTGGTTATTATAAGGGAAAACCCTATCCTCCGGCTTGTGTTGCATTGTGTGATGGGACCTGGGTCTTATAATAGCTTCATTTTTCGAAAAAGCATTGCGCTGTTTATTCTATGCACTGGTATTCATGGGAGGAAACCCGTTCCGTGTTATACGGCGTGGTCCCTTGAATTACTCTCTTTTAAAGTAAAGTTTTAAATAACTGTTTTAGTTCTCACACCAGTCACATGACTGACCTGGAGTTTATTGTTTTAACCTAAACTCTGGGTGCCCTTATTTTCGACACGGGCAGCTAGTAGTTTTGGTTTTGCAGATTTATATTCACAGGATCCTGGTTTACAGCTGGAATGATATCCGGAAAACTCTGTATCCGTATATCACCTTCAGTTGTGCTTTGTATTATTTTTCGTTGCTATGTAATTTATTGTAATCTCTGATATTTATCGAATGTAATTTATTCATTTATACTCTGTATATTCTTGTATCTGATGAATTGTTGTAATAACAATGAAATGTTCTTCCGTCTGCGTTCTGATTTGTCTTGTCCTCACAGTAATTCGTTCTTTCTCATCTCTTCGGAGACCGGGGAAGTTCAGGTCGCTTCAGGTTTTCATTACGTATAGATTCAAGTCAGTAAGACATCTATACTTATACACAAATTTTCCTGCAAATAAAATGATAAGAAGAATTTGTTTATAATTTGGTGGAGGATTGTTAGAGGAAATTTAAAATAAAAGGAAGAGAGGGGCAAAAATTTTTGTCCCACATCATGAAATATACATGTGTTTATCACTATATATGCAAACGCATGGTATATTATATCAAAAGAAAGAGGAAGGGAGAGCATGATAAGGCAATAGCATAGCATTGGCATGAATATTAAAATTTAAAGGTCAAAAGATGGGACTTGGGGCTCTTGGGGTATCATGATTAGTTGGGCCTTGGAATGTCAATGGGCTTGCTGCACTTCGGATTGTTTTGTTTTTTGAACCAAAACAACTGCTGCAGTTTTATAACATTACCAATCGGCTGGTGGTATTTACAACAATCGACTGGTCAACATGAAACAGTGGTGTTTGTTTAAAATATAAACACAACTTTTCAAACGGATTACCTTTTCTACATACCAGTCGATTGGTACTTTATCGACCAATTGACTAGTCTGAAGAGATACGACTGTTTCTGAAAAGAAACAGTCGCTGCTGTTCAAAGAGTTGCAATCTTTTCTAAAGAGAAGCAACTGTATCTCCTCACTACTATAAAAACTGGACTGCAATTCAGTTTTATTACGCTCGAAACTATTCTCTAACATCTTCTTATCTTTGATCTTCCAATTTTATAATAAATTATACAAATTATAGTTCTGTAGGCTATAATTTCAATATCTTGTTACTGCAGCGATAAATCTAGATAGTGAATCATCGTGTTTGTACAACCAAATCGATTAAAGATATTCTATATCTGCTCCGTTGTATCTTCGAACAGATTTGCCATTACTTGTGCACACAAGATAAGATGGCAAATACTGTTTTAAGATAGCGATCACCACATCGTGCCTTGGTGATTTGCAAACAAGAAGAATCAGCAGCGAATTTATACCAACAATCTAAAACAATATTTTGGCAATAGCTCCTCACAGTCTTAAGAAATCTGCCACTGATTTTACAAAGCTAGAGAGATTTGATGGTGTTAATTTTCTTTGATGGCAGAAAAAGATGCATTTCTTGCTCATTGGAATGAAAGTGGTATACGTTCTAACTACGCCAAAACCAGCGGAGACAGAAGATGAAACCATTGCAAATACACGAGATTGGGTCAAATGGGAACATGATGATTATATTTGCAAAGGCCATATTTGTAATGCAAAGACGGACACACTTTTTGATATGTACTACAACAAGGCAACTGCAAAGGATGTTTGGGATGCATTGGAGGCAAAATATCTAATGGAAGATGCAACTAGTAAGAATTTTTTAGGCACCACATTTTTTAATTAAAAAATGACTGATGATCATTCGGTAGTAGAGCAATTCAATGAAATCATGCACATACTTAACCAATTCAGTCAATATAAGTTAAATATGGATGAGAAAATTAAGGTATCCTCGATAATAGACAAGTTACCCCTTCTTGGAAAGATCAAAGGAAACTATTGGAACACAAGAAGGAGGATATGAGTCTAAACGGCCTTGCATAATATTTTCAAGTTGAACAACAACTGAGGCAGAAAGATGCTCAAGATGATACAGTTGTTGATACATCAAAAGTCCATATGGTGGAGGAAAAGAAAGCAAATAGTGCTTCGAATAACTCTTCTAATAAGAAGAGGAAAGGGCAGAACAACAATAATTCCCAGAACAAGAAAAGCAAAAAATGGTTGCTACTTTTGTGTTAAACCAGGACAATTCAAAAGGGATTGTCGCTTCTGGAAAATGAAGCAGCAATCTGAAAAAGAAAAGTTTGCAGCAGTCATATCAAAAGTGAGTATGATTGAGCAAGATAATTCTTGGTGGATCGATTCTGGTGCTACTAAGCATATCTGCATAGACAAGAATCAATCTAAGAAACTGGAACCAAAGATGAAGAATACCTATACATGGGAAATTCAGCAAAGGCGGAGGTCAAAGGGAAGGGGACTGTGGATTTGGGATTCACATCTGGAAAAGTTCTCACTTTAAATGATGTATATTATGTACCTGAAATTAGGAAGAATCTTGTTTCGGGAAGTCTTCTTAATAAGTTTGGTTTCAAACAAGTCTTTGAGTCAGACAAATATATTTTAACCAAAGTTGGTGTGTTTGTAGCAAAAGGGTACCTATGTGATGCTATGTTTAAACTGAATGTTGATATTAATAAAAGTATGAATTCTGCTTATATTGTTGACTCATTTTCATTATGGCACAATAGACTAGGACATGTTAATTATAAACGTATGCTTGATATGATATCATTGAATCTGATTCCCAAACACAAAATTAATATGCTAGATAAGTGTAGAATATGTTCATTAACTAAGATCACTAGAAAATCATTTCCTATTAAAGAGGAAAGTGCAACAAAATTGTTACAACTTATTCATAGTGATGAATTTGATATGCATATTACTCCTACTAGAGGTGGAAAGAAATATTTTGTCACATTTATAGATGATTATTCAAGATATTGTTATGTTTATCTTATGCATGCTAAAAGTGAAGTGTTAAATTCATTTATGTCATACAAAACTAAAATAGAAAACTAGTGTGATGCTAAAATAAAAACACTTAGATCTGATAGAGGAGGCGAGTATCAATTTCCTGAATATTTTGAATCAGTAGGAATTATACATGAAACATCTATTGCTTATACTCTATAACAAAATGGAGTGGCTAAAAGGAAAAATAGAACACTTACCAAAATGGTAAATGCAATGTTGTATAATTCTGGACTGAATACTAGTTTCTGAGGAGAAGCTTTACTTACCGCATGTTATATTCTGAATAGAATAACTCATAAGAAATGTAAAGTTACTCCTTATGAACTTTGGAAGAAAAGAAAACCAAATTTTGATTATTATCGAGTTTGGGGATGTAGAGAGATTGTCCGATTACCTGAACCAAAAATAAGGAAATTGGGATGAAAGGCTGTCGAGTGCATATTCTTAGGGTATGCCCAACATAGCAAAGGATAAAGGTTAATACAATAATAGAATCAAGGGATGCAGTGTTTTATGAGAATAGATTCACTCCTATTCAAAATAAACTGATTCATGAAACGGTGGAGGTCAATACACCTATTCATGCAACGGTGGAGGTCAACACACCGATTCATGAAACTATAGAAATAATGTAGAGCATCAATTAATGATATCTACAAATTTAGAATCTGATCCTTTAACATATAATGAAGCAATGAAATCTCAAGACTCGTCATTTTGGCAAGAAGCCATAAATGATGAAATGGATTCTATAATGGGAAATAAAACATGGAAACAAGTAGATTTACCTCTTAGTTCTAAACCAGTAGGATGTAGATGGATATTTAAGAAAAAGTTAAAAGCAGATGGCACAACTGTAAATTTAAAGCAAGATCAGTTGCCAAAGGATTCACACAAAAAAGAAGGAATAGATTATTTTGATACATATGCCCCAGTAGTAAGAATTTCAACTATTAGGACTTTAACTGCATTAGATTATATATATAATTTTGAAATTCATCAAATGGACGTCAAGACTGCATTTCTAAATGGTGAACTTAATGAAGAGATATATGTTTCTCAACCAGAAGGCTTTGTAATGTCTGGACAAGAGCATTAAGTATGTAAACTTGTCAAATCACTTTATGGTCTTAAACAAGCACCAAAGCAATGACATGAAAAGTTTGATAAAATTATTCTATTTAATGCTTTTAGGATCTTTGAAATCTGGCAAATGTGTCTGTAGCAAGTTTCATTTAGGTAAAGGTGTAATTATATGCCTTTACGTGGATGATATGCTTATATTTGGAATGGATACTTAGAGTAATGAAGAAAGTAAAAAATATCTATCTTCATGCTTTGAAATGAAAGATATGGGAGTAGCTGAAATGATTCTTGGAATAAGAATCATGAAAACAAAAGATGAGTTATCAATTACCTAGTCTCATTACATTGAGAAAATTTTGAAAAAGTTCAATCTATTCGATTGTAAACCTATATCTACTCCATTTGATCCAAATATGCACTTATACACTAGTACTGGAAGAGCTATAGAGCAATTGGAATATGCTAGAGTTATTGGAAGTTTGATGTATGCAATGACATGCACACAACCAGATATTTCCTATGCTGTTGGCAAAATGAGTAGATATACTATTAACCCTAGTAGTATCCACTGGAATGAAATACATATAATTTTAAAGTATTTAAAAGTTACCATAAATTATGGTACACATTACAATGGTTATCCGAGTGTAATAGAAGGAAACACAGATGCTAGATGGAACACTGGAAGTGAGGACAATAAATCAACTAGTGGAGGGATATTCACTCTTGGTGGGGGAGCAATATCCTAACATCAAAGAAACAAACATGTATTACTGATTCTACCATGGTTGCTTAGTTTATAGCACTGGCTTCGGGTAGTAAAGAAGCGGAACGGTTAAGGAATTTTTTAGTAGAAATTCCTGTGTGGATTGTGAAAGTTAATCTACATTGTCACAAGCTTACAACCATGTTTATAATTGTAAATCTAGACATATTGGTCTAAGGCACAGTTTGGTTAGGAAAATGCTCATTGAAGGGGCAATTACCATAAATTTTGTGAGATCTAGCCAGAATTTGGCAGATCCATTTACTAAATGACTTTTTTTGATGCAAAAGGTAGTGAATTGCGAGATCCAGGCCTTACTTCATTAAACATAAAAGACTAGTACGTAGTAGGTTCTAGCATACGTGTATTTACAAGAATATATACAACCCAAAAAATATCACATGCACGTAGGCATGGTAATACAATAGCCAAAAAATATAGGTACATAATATAACCACATAGAAACTAGACATCCGAACAAACTGAACCCAAGTCATCAAACTCATCTGCCACGAGCATGATCCATAACTCTTGCAGCTATGGTGTCCACGAACTTCACTTCGTCGCTGCTTGACAATAGAGAAACAAATCTGAGAATGCAATAAATAAGTAAAGGACTTCGTGGAAAAACCATCACAGGGAATGGGTTTAAAGCCTATACAATATAATCGCCAATGAAAGAAACATAACTCAACATAATAAAGAACTTTGTTATCTTGAGTTCAAAGAGCAAAAGTACTTCATATGTTTATGGTTGGAAGCACTATAATATTTAGTCTGAAAAACTAAGTATTATCATACATTCCGAAGAAAAAGTGTTTGGTACTTATAATGACAAAGAGAGGATGTTGTGCTTATAACTTAATAGGTTTATAACAGATATACTGCTGAGGTGTGTGTTATAAGGCACTTCTGATAAACTAACCTAGATGAATGTAACGAAGGTAGTGTCGCCTTCTACGAGATTTTGGCTTAATCTCTAAGGGCATTTCATGAAAGAAGATACAGACCTAAGGCCAATCAATGGGTCGGGCAAACTACTATCTGAAAATATGAAAATGAGTGTGTGATACTCACATCCGGTAAATCATATAGGATCGATGGTTCAATGCTTAGTCAACCACTCCATCCTGATATATTTTGATGGGTTTTCACTACGTATAGATTCAAGTCAGTAAGACATCTATACTTATGCACAAATTTTCTGCAAATAAAATGACAAGAGGAATTTATATAAAATTTAGTGGAGGATTGTTAAAAGAAATTTAAAATAAACGGAAGAGGGGTGAAAAATTCTTTTGTCCCATATCATGAAATATACATTTGTTTAGCACTATATATGTAAACACATGGTATATTATATCAAAAGAAAGAGGAAGGGAGAGCATGATAAGGCAAGAGCATAGCAGTGGCATGAATATTAATATTTAAAGGTCAAATGATGGGCCTTGGGCCTTAGGGCTCTTGGGGTCTCATGATTAGTTGGGCCATGGAATGTCAATGGGCTTGCTACACTTCAGATTGTTTTGTTTTTTGAACAAAAACAACTGCTGCAGTTTTATAACATTACCTGCCGACTAGTGGTATTTACACCAGTCGGTTGGTCAACATGAAACAGTGGTGTCTTTTTAAAATACAGACACATTTTTTCAAACGGATTTGCCTTTTCTGCATACTAGTCGATTGGTACTTTATAAACCAATCGACTAGTCCGAAGAGATGCGACTGTTTCTGAAAAGAAATAGTCGCTGCTGTTCAAAGAGTTGCAATCTTTTCTGAAGAGAAGTGACTGTATCTCCTCACTGCTGCAAAGTTTATAATAAATTATACAAATTATAGTTCTGCAAGCTACAATTTCAATATCCTGTTACTGCAGCGATAAATCCAGATTGTGAATTGTCATGTTTGTGCAACCACGTCGATTAAAGATATTGTATATCTGCTCCATTGTATGTAACACCCCGTAATTCTGTTAATATTAATATTCACAAATTAAAAATTACCTAATCTCAGATGTGAGAATTGTTGGAAACAGGTTGTGCCATTGTGTTCGTCTCGGAATTCTGGTCGAAATAGAATCCGAGTTTGCGTGAATTGGACTTCGTATGAAGAAGTTATGGCCATCGGTAGTTTCAGAAAATTCAAAACAGCTCGCAGGAAATTTACAATTCAAAACAGAAAGTGCAGAAGCGGGCTGGGTGGGAAAAATTCCCGCCCAGGCAGTTCGAATGGGGAGTCGGCTAGGGTTTTGGCTGAACCTGTTTTTGACTGAGTGAAGACCCAATTAGGGTTTTGACCTAATCTGGTTGGCTGGGATTAGTTCTGAGTTGATCTGACGGTCTAAAATAAATCCTAACTCTATAAATACCTAGGTAGTCTCTCACCCTAATTCATATGAAAAATAGAGTAGCTACCGTCATACCACCGCCATGGAACTCAGTGGAGCCGCCGCCAACTAAGAAGAAAGAAAAGCTAATCAAATCCTAATTCTACTCAACTCTAAAGCAAATCTAGGCTATCTTTTCTGTTCTAAATTGTGAGTATGATGATCTTAACAAGATTATTATCAAACTAATTCGATTGAGTCATGAATGGATTATAAGTGAATGATGTGGATTATCATATATGTTGTTGTAAACCCTTTTCTATCATGTATGTTATAAATCTTATGCTATGTGGTGATGATATCCTATATGTTGTAAATTATGCTATGATGATGTTATGTATGTTGAGAGTTTCTATGCTAAATTGTGATAAATCATACATGCTTCAAAGTCATGATGTTATTGCCTATGCTAATTAGTTCATGTTAATCAAATCATAATGTTGATACTATTTGGGTTATGTTGATCTATATGACAAGTCACATATGCAAGTTTAGGTTGATTAGTAAAAGTTATGAACATATGCCATGACATCTATTATGACATCTAGGATTGTGCTGTGACATATGTGAAATTCTATGCTAGTTCACACCATCATTATGCTGCCTAAAACCCCCTATGCAAGTTCATACGTAAATTTGGGTTATGATCATGTCATGTAAATTGTGACATTTAACAAGTTGACACCTTTAGATCCTTAACATGTGTAGTTTATGAAAGTTTCACCCCTATTATGATTAGATTCATTTTAATTGTCTATATGTTGTGATAATTTATTTTTGTGCTATAAGTTAGACTATTCGAGTCTAACGTATATTCTGCGTTGAATAAGCGAACGTATAAACGTGGGGTACGGGTAATATTAAGGATTTAATATTAAGATGTTGGGGGTGCAATTGATATGATTTTGCATGCCATGAATGGATGCCCATAATTGAGTCAATTATGGACATCATTAAAATTGGAAGTAATTAATATTTTGAATAGGGAATTATTAAAACTGGGGTAAAAGATTATAAGTGATAATCAATGCTTAGGACACGAGGTTGGACTCGTTTGTGATGTAAACCTGCCCGGACCCGCCCGGCAAATCCAGTGGTCACAAATGTCAGCCCAATGTGAGAGGTCCTAGGCCTAAACTAAAGCATAACAGTTGTAAAGACACGAGGTTAGACTCTTTTATGGTGTAAGACTGCCCGGACCCACCCGGCAAATCCAGCTGCCATAAATGCCAGTCTAATGTGAGAGGTCTTTATGAGGTTATGGCCTGAATGAATTAAGAAATACTTAACCAGATAAACATGTAAAGTGGGACATGGGGGTTAAGTAGGTGCCTTGGGTGGCATGAGGAATCTAGTGGGTGCCCTTAGTGGCATGTGAAATACGATTAGTAAGACTTAACCAAACACACATGTAAGTGAACATGACTAAGAGGGCTAAGTGGGATATACTAGTGGTGACAAGCTTAGGTGGGTAGCTTGTGGGGGCCCATTTCAACCAGTATCCCAAACGTATCTTTATGGCTCGACCCAAGTCGAGGACGGGACACGCATGCTGGGTTTGACTATAAGAGGCCAAAACGGGGAGCGGTGGCAACGCAAGTCCAACGGGTTTCATATGCGTGTGTGGACCCGGGCTGGTAGGTAAGACGTTGTTGCATGGTGTAGGTATAAGCCGTGCATTCTCAAGTTGTATCGGGTTACCACTTTAGGGGAGTGATACACCCCACTGTGGGGATAGCACGGGTATCTACGAGTAGGGAGCCGATCGAAAGTGGGTATTGGGGTACACCTAGTGGAGATAGGGGCAGACGGCACCTATGTAGTCAACTAGGGGTACGTAAGGCTATTTATATGTTTCTGTGTGAAGCAAGTGGGATCAACCTTTAGGGTGACTGGTGCGGTGCAGTGTAGTAATGTGCGGTGCAGTGTAGTAATTATTCGTTAGTAATTAGGTGTGCATTTACCATTATCTTTAACGTTATCTTAAACGTTGTCTTTATCTGCTCATTCCATACCTAATAGTTCATAGACATTTACTTGTCTTCCAGCTTATGCCTTAGTCTAGTTATTTTGATAATAGTATTGTTAGAATTATCATACTCGCCAAACTTTATGTCTGACCCCCTCCATTTCTATCCTTTTTCCCCCTCCAGGTCCTCAGGTTGGGCCCAGTTCTAGTGGAGTTTGATTAGATTGCTCATCTCTCTTTGGAAAGCTTGGACCGTTGAAGTAAATTCCAGCTTGTCATCTTCTTTAATGGCTATTTGTGTAATGGGATTATGTATTTTTGTTTTTTTATGAAGATGGATATTGTACTTGACTCTGATTTATGGTTTTATGATGTAACAAACATGTTTAAATTCCACTGCAATAAAATGAAGTTTTAGATTTTCAAGTACTACTTATTATCTGTCTTGTTGTAATTTTTCTGTTCTATATTCACTTAAAACCTCCATGGAAGTTAATGCATTCCCTTTGTGAGTGACATTAATGGACGTGGGGTGTTACATTGTATCTTCAAATAGATTTTCCATTACTCGTGCACACAAGATAAGAGGGCAAATACTGTTTTAGGATAACGATCACCACATCGTGCCTCGGAGATTTGCAAACAACAAGAATTCGCGATGAATTTATATCAACAATTCATTTGGTTCATGGGATCAGCGTTATTCTAGATCGAAATGTTCAACTGCTGCTAACTATCTTCTAGTGCTTTATTAGGCTTTCAAGATCCACTTTAATGGTTGGATCAGAGTGGTTAAGAGAAGTAGTGGTTGTAGCTAAGATGGTGCTCTGGTTTAAATGTTGGGCACTAGCATTGTCTTGCTCATTAGCGGTAACATCATGTGAAGCAGCGACTTTGTTCTTAATAGCCATGACAACAAGCTTCCTTGTATATATATTCGAAATATATGGAGTAAACATAAGCTTGTATAAAGGACAAACATAATCTTATTTCATTGATGCAAAGATCCACAAGGAGATGATTGCTAATGTAAGGGTGTTCTGATGATTACAACAACGGTACAATAGGTAATGGTATAAAATATATTTACAGTTATTTACGATTATATTAACAATTATTACTAATGATTTTATATATAGTATAAGGTAGTGGCTTTATAATAGGTGTTGATATTCAAGATAATATAGTAACAAGATCGCGCGTAATGTTGATCAAGATTGGTGATGAAAATCAAAACCCATAAGTTATTACGAGTTCAAGAATTCAAGAATAATGAAGGCATATATTAGAGTCTTAGTTATATGTGTTAGAACTCTATTGCAATCATCTGAATTCTTTTCAAATGGTTTTCAAATAAGTTTTCAAATAAATTTCAAATTATATTTCAAATGTTTTTTAAAATAAAGTTTTCAAAGTATATATTTTATAATTGTTTTTAAGATTTAAGTTTCTAAACTATTCAATTTCAATTTCAATTATACTTATTTCTATTTTAATATTTATTTGATATTTGATATTATATTTATTTTAGTTTTGATTATATTGAATATTATATTTTTGGTCTTTAATTAATATATATTTATTGTTTGTTACTTTTTGTTATTTGAGTTATATACTAGTATTTTAATCATTATTGTTTTAAGTATTTAGTTTTGAGTTTAAGTTTACTTTATACATTAGTTTTTATATATTTAAGTTTAAACTGTTCAAAATTATCATGATAAATTTTCTTACATACTTTATGTTGGAAACTACCTTTTACTGCGTATAATAGTTCCCAAAAGCTTCAGGTTTAATTATATAATTTATACTTTCGAACAATCTTCAAACAAGATTTTCAAAATTCAGAATATAAGTTTGTCGATAAGGCCTATTTGGGTTGTCGGCGTAGAGACCGTTTAAATTCATATTTCAGTTTTCAAAAGAAGTGTCTATTCATCATATCCTTTCACAAATGAACATGAGCGTTATTTGAAAGGCATTTATTATTTATTCACCCATGAATCAATTACAATGAATACAAGATATCATCTCCAACTATTCTAGCAATATACAGTACACTATATCACTCTAGTATGCAGAATTAAGAAAAAAAACATGTACAAATATAGAATTGAAATTCAGAAAAAACTCAAAAACTACAGGTAACAAAAAGCAATACTTGCCCCAACATCAGCATCAACAAAAAACTACACTTGAAGATACTTCTTGGATGTCCTTCACACCATGACTTGCCAAATAACTCGTATACCATGATCACAGAATATATATACCAAGAAAGAAACATAGTAAAACCACCATAGATCAATACTGAGGATTCTCCCTCGTATTTCTCTTATAAGATTTCGAATAAATACCAGAAGGAATTACATCCTCTAAGGTGTACTCTATTCCTTCATACAAGTCATCAAAATTCACAGTAACTTTCTTATTTTTACCTCTTCCTTTTCTTTTCATAGAAGTGACTGGCTGTTCCTCATCATCACCTTCAGCCCAAAATTTACCAGTTAATTTAGATGAAGATGATAAACCACCCTGGGATGGAGGAGGAGGCAGAATCATGTGAGCAGGAAGACTTAAGTGTGAATACAGAGAGGCTGAGTTCACATCAGGCCCTGAACCAGGCCTTGAATTTGCAGATTTAGTAGCACTGGATAAAGATGAGGAGGCATTTAACATTGACCTAGCAGGTGCACTATTACTGAAAGAAGACGAACATGACATAGTTGAATTAGAGGATGGACGAGATGAAGAATTATTTACAACTGAAACGAAACTTGCACCAGAACCAGTACTAACAGAAGAAAAAGAAGGATTGACTGTAAAAGTATTAAAAGGTATAATACGAGCTGAAGAAGTACTAGTAGAAGAATTAACTACTGCGCCAGAACTAATTCCAAAACTAGTGCTAGCAGAAGTATTAATTGTTAAAAAAGTGGATGAAAATGTTGCACTAGTAGTAGCAGATATTCCAGATGAAGATTCCTTATGCACACCGACCAAATTATCAACATCATCATCAACTAAATTTCCTGTTAGAACATCATCATCCTACTCAATTGTTTTATCCTTTCCAATTTTCTGCAATTCATCTTGTTCTCCAATAAAACTTGGATCTAAAATATCATTATCTGCTTCATCTTGCAGTAAACATGAGCGTTATTTCTTTATAAATAGCAGTAAGTTTAGTGAATTTTTATCCATTAATTAATGCTTCTTCTTCCTTGTTTTCTTCTCCATCATTGCTTAACAAAATTCTGCTTGTACTCTGCCGAATTATCAAATGAATAAAACCATTTTTATTTAACTTTTGATTCTCTATCATCCTCTCCATACTCTCTCAAGACAAGAGTACAAATCAGAGTTATAGGGCTATTGTAAACAATATGACAAGATCAATTCTGCATTCCATTGTAAAATCCTCTCAAATATATACTAAAGGGTGTGACTTGTTAGCCCATAAGTCAAGTTGGGTTCGATTGTACCTGGAATGCTATTAGGTGTGTCTTGTTTTTGGAAAATACAGGACGTGCTTGAGGTACAAATTATAGAGGGTATCTCCTTGTAGCCTTGAAATAAATAAGTGTAAAAGATATTGTGGATAATAAAAATCCATATATGCTTTGGTGCAGGACTGGATGTAAGGTAACTCCAAATAAATAAAATACGATGTGTTCTTTCCTTTACTTTACTTTTTTTTTTATTCTATTCTATTTTTTATGATTTTAGTGATAAATCTGTGATAGTTTGAATGTGTACAACTATAATTTAAGTAATCCAAAATCATTCAAATAAATTCCATAAGCCTTATTCACCCTCCCTCTGATGTTAGGTTTTCATTAAAACCCACTTTAGTTCACCCAAAATTGGCATTAGAGCATAGGGATTCAAAAGTTTCATTATCTGATTTTCGAAAATAGTAGCAATGGCAACCAACACAGGTAATGGCATCACAATCACTAGTTCATTTGTAAAGGGCCAGTCCACTACTAGACCACCACTTTTTAATGGCGGTAATTACACTTATTAGGCATGTAGGATGAAAATTTATTTTCAATCTGTAGGATTAGATTTTTGAAATGTTACACAAAATGAGTACACTGAACCTCGAATATTATGCATTATGGATTGCTGCTCAAAAGCCAGTTGCATAAAGTAACTTTAAAGCTATGAATAAATTGTTTCGTTCATTAGATAGGAATGAATTTAATACCGTATTTGTTTGTAATTCTACATATGTAACAACTAGCCCCGAATGGGCCTAACTTCCAATCCAAAAAAGGCCCATCGGAACTTAGAGTCATTTTAAATAGATCGTTGGTTCATATAAGCAATTATTTAAACAAATATAACACACAAGTCAAAAAACGAAATCGGAATCTCACACAGTGGAAGGTATAAAATATAATATCTCAAAATAGATGTAACATAAATAAGACCACAATAAATGTTGGTTGCAATGTGTCTTGGGCAATAATCAAAAGTACATCAAGAATAACTATCCCAATAATATAATAATGATACTTCCATAAATATCTAAAAGCCTCCATCGTCAGACACCATCTCCAAAGCATCACTTATACCAAGCGTTCCCACCTACTAACTTGTTTATATGTTAAGATGAGGGAGGTCAAAACAATAAATTCTGTTGAATGAAAATCACATAACTTAAGGAAGAACTATTTCCTATACTTGGCAGTATGGGTTTGTCGAATTATGTCAACGCAAGGAAACACAAACAACTAAACATATGAGGCGGACATCCTTACAGTAACTTAAGGCCTAGTGTTAATAATAGGGTGGACATCCTTACAGTCACTTAAATTCTCAAGTGCTTATATAAGGGCAGACATCCTTACAGTCACTTAATACCCCCATAATGTGGGTACTACTTGGTCACTCAAGGCCATTACTTAGATTAATTTAAGGGTTGATTCCTATTGTAACTTATCAGACTTCTTGCAAGGGACACATGAAGACTAAAGAATGGGTCTCTCTCGAATCAGACAAGGCACAGATAAACGTTCTAAATAGAGATCATACCTTTCCAAAGCTGGCTGTCATTGATCTCTTAGGGGTTAGGTCTGAAGTGGTGTTGCCTAAAAGGCAAAATTCTGACTACCCTATCTTCACTTTGCTTTGGGGATTTTCCTTGCTAAGTGTTTATCCTCATAAAAATTAAAGCATTTTCCTTTAAACTCAAGCTTCGCTAGATTCACCGTACAATCCTTGGCCTCATGCCCTTTCGGTGGCATTCCCACATACTTTGGCCCCCCTCTTAAACTTTCCATTATTCTTCTTTTGGTCCTCTCTGTTATTCAAGTTGAGTTTGAAACCTTTTGTGTAAATAATTTAGTATTTTATTAATAATTTTTTTACACGGACTTCGTTTTCAGCCAATAAAATATGATAATATATCAGAATCTCGCCATGAACTCAATAGCATTTATTTTGTTTTCAGCAAGTTTAATTATCTATGTCCATTTATGTTTTATTTTATGGGGTGTTACATTATCCTCCCTTAAAAGAGATTTTTTCCCGAAATCTTTTTAAAGGGACGATAAACACAATTCGCTTTAACAAACATGTTATGCACCCATGTTATTTATAAACATACATAATCATTGTGATTTTGCAGTGCAGACTTGCTATAGTGAGCTCTGTCCTATCGTGTATATGTAATACGTGATGTAAATGTATGCAAAACACCTTAATATGTGTTTAATTTTATATGTGTGCAAGGTGTATTTTTGTTGCAACCATCACCTGCCATCCAAGCTAGCAACAGTGATGCGCCATAAAAGGAAATTTAGGGAACATAATTACCCGAGAAAGTCTGTGGATGAGTTTGTGTCATATTCTTTTCGGTTTCCCAAGTGCATTCGACGGGGTTATCTCGCCATTGTACTCGGACTAGTCTGAAGAATTGGTTGTAGAGTTTTTTGATTCCATGCTCCACAATCCTTGCAATAGCCCAGGGCACCCTAGACTCTAACTCAAAGCTATTTATGTCCCCAATGTCATATATCTCAGGCATACTGGCAGAATCATGTAGGCATCTTCTTAGATGAGAAACATGGAAAATGTTATGGATCCCCGATAAACGCTCGAGAAAATCCACTCAATAATTCGGTTTCCCTATCCTATCAACGATTCTAAATGGCCCAATAAATCTGGAATCTAACTTCCCAGTCTTTCCAAAATGAATAATCTTCTTAAGATGGAAATTTTTACAAATACTAAATCTCCAATGCTAAATTAGAGTTCCTTCCTCCTCTTATCCACATACAATTTCTGCTGGTTTTGGGTTGCCTTCATTGTTTGCTGAATCAAAGCGATCTCTCCGTGGAATCACGGATAAGGTCTAGTCCAAGTAAAAACTTGTCAGTGGTTTACCACTAAGTTGGCGATTTGAATGAACGCCCATATAATGCTTCATGAGGGGCTGTACCAATCGTCGCTTGAAGATTGTTGTTATACAAAAACTCCACCAATGGAGAATTCTGCTCCCAAGCTCTTCCGAAGTCGATGATGTAGGCTCTAAGTAGAACCTCAAGAACTCTATTGACTCTTTCCATCGGACTACAGGTGGTAGGCTCTGCTTAAAATCAACGTCCCCTAAGGCTGCTTGTAGGCTCCTCCAAAATTTTCTTGTAAACAAAGGGTCCCTATCACTAACTATGCTTATCGAGACTCTATGCAGTCTAACTTTCTCCTTGACATATAATAAGGAAAAATGAGTTGTTGTCCTATTTGTCTTGATCAGGATAAAATGATCACTCTTCGTTAAACGGTCCACAACGACCCAAATGGCTTTATTTCCCTTTTGACTCCTCGGAAGCCTATCTATGAAACCCATCGAAATGTGTTCCCATTTCCAAGTGGGAATCTCTAAGAGTAACAGCAACCCTCCGGGCCCACCTTGCTCTGCCTTAACTTTTTGACAAGTCAAACATCTTGCTACAAACTCTGCAACATCCTTTTTCATTCCTTTCGAATAAAACCTTATCTTCATATCTCTAAAAAAATTATATCCTTCGAGGTGTATAGTCATCCTCGACTTATGCCTCTATAAATTCCTTTCCAAGATATCCATCCTTAGGGACACAAAGCAGATTTTCCCTTATCAAACTCCCACAACTATCTATGGAACACCAATCCGAATGAGGAAAGGATTCTCCTTTAGACATCCTTTCCCTCAACAACCTCAGCTCATCATCGAGATCTTGCCCACGCCTGATTCTATCTACCAATGTTGGCCTCACTTCAGAACCTAAAGAAATCCTTGGGATGCTTCAGAAGGCGGCAGAAGATTTACACTAGGTACAAATTCTAGCTGCTTCCGCTCGGAAATCACACTTATGGTAGCATTTCTTTGACTTGAAGCATCAACAATGACATTACCCTCCCCTGGGGTATACTAGGTAGCAAAGTCGAATAATGCTATGTACTCCATCCACCGTTGTTGTCAAAGATTCAGATCGCGACGATAAAACAAGTTCTTAAGAGATTTATAGTCGGTAAAGAGCTCAAACTTCTCCCCTAAAATGTAATGTCTCCAAATATTCAAAATGGACTCCATAGCTGCCAGCCCCAAGTCATGCACATGGTATTTTTTCTCGTGGTGATTAAGTTGTTTACTTTCATAGGCCACTGCTCTACCCTCTTGCATGAGAACTGCTCCTTACCTTGTCACACAAGCGTCTGCAAAAACCGTGAATATCTTTGCACCCTCATTAATAACAAGGACAGGCACACCGTCAGAGAGTCCTTCAATCTTTTGACGGCCCTACTATACTTCTCACTCCAAATTTTCTCAAGATTCTTCTTTGTTACCTGGGTTAGAGGGGTTGCAATCCTCACAAAGTCCTTAATAAATTTCCTATAGTATCCCACCAACCTAGAAAACTACTAAGCTCCATGGCATTATGGGGGATCCTCCATTGTACAGCCTTTACCTTTGCGGGGTCTACTTCCAATCCTTTCCAAAAACTATGTGTTCTAGAAATTTTACCTTTCCTTTTAAAGGTGACATTTCGAGAACTTAGCCTTATGTTGGTTTTCCCTTATAGTTCCTAAGACTTTTCTTAAATGATCCTCATGCTCCTCAAATTCCTTGGAAAAGATAAGAATGTCATCCACGAACACCACAACTATCTTGTTGAGATTTCCTATAAATACCCTACTCATAGGATCCACAAAGAAAGCAGGGGCATTTGTCAACCGAAGGGCATTACCTCCCACTCAATTAACCCCTCGGGCATCCTAAATGCCATCTTAGATTTACTCACCTCAGAAATCATCAACTGGTGAAATCCAGTCACTGGATATAACAAAGAAAAGATTTGGGCACCCCCAAATGATCAAATTGGTCATCCATCCTAAGCAAGGAATACTTATTCTTCTTAGTCACCTTGTTGAGTTCCCAATAATCCATGCACAATCTTAATGATCCATCAAATTTAGTGGCAAATACTATGGGTGCTCCCCGCTTAAAATACTCCGTCAGATAAATCCTTTTTGCAATAACTCAGAGATTTATTTGTCTAATTCTCTCCTTTCCTTAGTAGCCATGTGCCTTAATGGCAATGCTACTGACCTCACGTCCTTTTTGAGGTCTATCCTAAATGAAATTTCTTTATTGGCCGGAAGTCCCATAACTTTTTCAAAGGCATTTGGAAACTCGCACACAAGAGCATTAAAGATGGTCCTTCTGAATCAGACGATAAGAATTGCAATAACATCGAATCCCTATTTCTAATTCTACAAGGGATCTCCAGACTATGCCCTTCGCGGCTTTTCAAGCAAAAACTTTCTCATCGCAATCAAGGAAGGTCCCATAAAATGATAGCTAATCCATCCCTAATATAAGACCATACCCTTCAAATCTAACACATACACATTACATAAGAAAGCGACCTCTTCGATATCTAATACTAGGTCTTTAAAAACAAGCAACAGTTGCTTAGCTCCTCTGATAGGGTTGGACACCTCTATCGGACTGCTAGTAAGGGAACACAAAGACTTAAGAAATCTGCAATCTTTCTAGCGACGAAGGAATGGGTCGCTTTTGAATCAAACAAGGCACACACAGAAGTTCCTAAAATCAAGATTATACCTTCCGAATCTGGTTGTCTTTGATCTCTTAGGGTTGAGTCTTAAGTGGTGTTTCCTCTAAGGCATAATTCTGACTACCTTATCCTCCCTTTGCTTTGGGGAAGTTCCTTAGTTAGTGTCTGTCCTCATAAACATTAAAGCATTTCCCCTTAAAATCAATCTTCGCTAGGTTAACCCTACTATGCTTGGCCTCATTGCCCTTTCGGTGGCATTCCCATGAACTTTGGCCTCTCTCTTAAATTTTCCATTCTTCTACTTTTTAGGCCACCAATTCTTCTTCTTCATTCTATTGCTAACATTTCTCCCAAAGTGGAATTTATTCCTTTAATGAATCTTAATGCCTTATTCATCGACGTGTCTATTAATCCCTTTTCGAACTTGGACAACTCAGTGAACTTCGCCACATATTTTCTCAAACTGCACACTCCTTATTTTTGATGAACAACTCTCTCCATCTATAGGTCATCTCCGCATTGGATAAGAACTTAATCTCAAACCTTGCCTTGAACTCATCTCATTAAAAAACTAAACCCACATTTTCTTCGGATGCCATATCCACCATTCTAGTCCATCACCCTTAAGATGCCAGGCGGATATCATATATTTCGAAGGGTCATCTCGTCCTGTGGCTTCAAAAATCCTATCTGCCTTACTATCCATGCCTTGGCCTCCAGAAAATCTTCAGTTCTAAAGAAATTCTTGCCTCCTAAGTTTACTAAATCTTTACAAAGTCTAGAAAATTTAGAAGCCACTTCAATAGTATGAGCATATGGCTCTGCTGGAGTTAGAGGGGAGACAAGGACTTGGTTCACAGTCCTAAGATATTGCTATAACCACTAGAGCAAGTACCGAGGTCTTGCCCGATTCCCCTGATCGAGCTGATTGTTGACCATTTCTAGTATTTGAAAATAGAAAAATCCTCAGTGGACACTCCTAAAATAGTATCTTGACCAAAAGAAAAGAGGAAGAAAATCGAAATTGCCTAGTATAGATGCATGTGTTTTTGGGGGATAGTACACATATATATATATGCACACATGTATAATTTGAAAACCTTTTAAATTCAAATACGTCTCTCATACGTTTATTTCCCATAATCGAGTAACATATGCTCTAGTACCACATGTAACAACCTACCCATAATGGACCTAAAATCCGACCTAGAAAAAGCTCATCGAAACATAGAGCCATTCTAAATGGATTATTGGTTCCTACAAACAAATATTTAAACAATATAATAGAACAGTCAAAAAGCGAAGTCAGAATCTCACACAACAGAAGGGATAGAATATAATATCTCGAAATAGATGTACCATAAATAGAACCATCATAAATGCTGGTTACAACGAGTCTCAAGCAATAATAAAAAGTGAATTGAGAATAAATATCCTAATAATACAATAATGATACTTCCATAAATAAATAAAAGCCTCCATCATCGGGATCCATCTCCAAAGCATCACTGATCCGAAGCGTTCCCGCCTTCTAACATGTTTATATGTTTAGAGGAGGGAGGTCAGAACAATAAGTTACATTGAATTAAAATCACATAACTTAAGGAATAATTATTTCCTATACTTGGCAGTATGGGTTTGTCAAATTATGCCAACGCAAGCAAACACACACAACTGAACATATGAGGAAGACATCCTTATAGTCACTTAAGGCCTACATGCTAATAATAGGGCGAACACTCTTACAGTCACTTAATACCTTAAGATCTAATACAAGGGCGAACATCAATCACTTTATATCCCACGATGTGAACACTACTTGGTCACTTAAGGTCATTAAATAGATTTATTTACGGGTGGATTCCTATTATCACTTATTTCCTAATGTCGGATCCCTATCCACTTAAGACCTTGTCTTTAATCATCAATGTTACAAAATATATTGTAACAACCGCCCATTACTCTTGCACTTAACATGAAGAATAATACGCTAAAAGGTGTGTTAGACAGATATGGACGATCATCATAGTAAATAGTAGAAATTAATGCGCCAGCCTCTTGCTCGTCATCGCTTAGCAGCATCGTCCTCATCATGATCTACTACCTGTCACATGCTACTCTGTCTGCCCATCCACAACTGGATGAATAGCCAAGGTAATAAGAGGAAACATAAAACCTTGAGTCAGACAACAGTCTTAATCAGCAATAAAACATCTATCTAAGATCATCAATAGAGTATATGAGAATAGGCAGATTAATCAACTAATCTACCAACATCAACATAGAAGAACCCAAACCCGTCATCCCCAAATCGAACAGTGATTGCCTTTACGATAATCAAGTAGAAACAAATAGTACATTCATGGCAATTAGTTATCAAGCGTAGACCATTCTAATCGATATCGACATCTTCTAAGCACAAGCCCGAAAGGCCTAAACCAACATCAGACAAGCACCAAGAGATGCCTCCTTCGATGTCGAATAATCTACACAAGACGATACAAGTGAAACAATCATCATCCATGACTATGGCTATCACCGCCAATCTTACTTCGAAACCATCGCTAATCATATGACTGGCCTTATCATCATGCCATCCGTCAAGGGCTAATGGTAACCTCGATTCTATAAAAAAACTCCATATGCCTTTCATCGCTGCGTATCTAGGCCTTTCATCGCTACCTAGGGTACTTGACTAATCTCTAGTCTTTTAGCATCCCTACTATACCCCTGCTTTGACTCCTCTAGAAACTACGACAACCGTAATTTCTTGGCCTTCATAACTCTAGTCGTCATCATCCCAACCATTAACAAACTCAAATCATCTAGAGCAGCCATTATCCACGAGCTCAAAACATGCTTGAGTCATCATTATATTCGTTTCATTTCATCGATCAACGAACATATTAAAACACTTTGAACATTCCTTCTTGAATTTGCGTTGAAGCCATGGCCATTGTTGACCCAAAAATATGCATCATTTGGTCGATATTACTTTTCATAGCATTTCCATCTTTTTCTCTATACATACAAGGAACAACATTTAAACTGCATTCTACAGAATTTTGGAAATGCTACCAAATCTGCGCATTCAATTCTGGATCTATCTTCCCAATCCATCTGTGCTATCGCTTAAAACCACATATGCAACACCACGTTTTTAGTTCCCGATCCATGCACAAAAAAGTGGCCGGTCCATCCCCTTTTCACAGCGTTTGTGAAGCGTTGTAATTGCGCCCGATCCATACCATAAAAAACTGCCCAATCCATGGTCATGCGCCTAGCCCGATCCATCATTTTCTCGTGCGCAACACCACGATTTTTTTTCCCAATCCATGCTGGGCCAGCCTTACCCGATCCATCTTTCCATGGTGTTTGCCAAAAGCTATTAAAGAATTTTTGCCCGATCCATCCAGATGCCTGCCAAATCAACTATCTTCACGCGTGCTGCCTTTGGCCGATCCATGGAAACCAATTTTTGTGCCAATACATTCATGCTACACGCACACACAACTTCCACTAAATACAACTTGAAATCAACTTGATTCCACGCTCGAAAACCAATTTGATTTCAATGTTCAAACAATGATCCAACAACGAAATCAAACAATTATCAACCAAACATTAGTACTTCAAACAACATATGAAATTCACCAAATACGATTGAAAAATGATCAAGTTAACAAATGGGTCTAAACATATAATTAGCACATGAAATTATCGTTTATAAGTTGCTAGATTAGATCCTGTGATGAACCGTATTGGAAACATACTTACATCGATGTAGATCTAGGTGAAAACAAGTTGAAATAATGAAAATAAGATTATACAACCCATACAATCTATTGAATCTACGTGAGAGATGCTTATCACTCACCAACACTTCAGACTAGCTTGAAATCAAAGATCTCCAATTTCGGATAGTGAAGAATGATGAAGAACGACCTTTGAATCAATCATTTTGATGCAATCTACCTTTCTTCGATGTTGTTCATTGATCTTCTAATCTAGATCTACGATTTAATGGAGTATAGAGGTATTTGATTGAGAAAGGAGGATCACGAGCTCAACCAAATGAGAGAAATGAAGAAACTAAACTTTTCTCCATGCCTTCACCCCCTATTTATAGCCAACAGCGCAAGACTTAGTGGGTCCCACAAATCAGCCCACTGATTACCAATCAGCCTGGACAGAAATTATGTAACACTAAAACAGCGATTTCTCCCAAACCGCTGAACCAATATTTAATGTGACCACTCTACGGAATTGGCGACACCATTTCCTTTCCGATGAAATCCAACTCAGCGCCTAATTTATCCCAGTCAAAAATTAAGCCATGTTCAAAACTGATAGGGGAAAAATTATCAAAAATAAAATTGGTAAAAATTATGGACATTTCTCACATCCCCTTAAACAACATATCAAAATATGAGAATGATCTGACCTTCAGAGAATTAAATAAAATTATTTTACGATCCTTTGATACGTAAAATGCGGGTCGTTACATTCTCCACCCTTAGGAATTTCGCCTCTGAAATTCCAAGCAAACTCAAGCAACTAAAACAATTCTACATGCCTATCATCCACAAGCAACCAATTTACCATTCAACTAGCATCCATTAAGCCATGCATCCATAGCCTTATCCTAGCACACGAAATTCTAACAAAATAATACAAGTTACAATGCTGTACGGTGACACGACATTAATGGGTCATACCGACAAAGAGTTCTGGATGGATGGTCTTCATACTCTCTTCGTCTCCCACGTACAATCGTCATCATCCTCACTCCATTACACCTTGACTAGCTTAACCATCTTCCTCCTAAGCTGTTTCGTGTCATTCCCCACAATGTGAAGCAGCTTACGAGGTCTTATAACTATGGCCTTGACTTCTAAGTCATCGTATTGCTCTGGAGATACCACTACATTTGAATCATGTACACACTTTCGTTAAAATGACACATGGAAAACATTGTGCACACTCAACATCTTCTTGGGTAAATCCAATTTATACGCAAGCTTTCCCATCCGCTTGACTATCGAAAACGGTCCAACGAATCTTGAAGCTACTTTCCTTTATTTCTGAACCGCTTTCTTCAACGGGGAAATCTTCACGAAAACCATATCGCTAACTTCGAATTCCAAATCCTTTCGACACTTATTAGCATAACTCTTGTAAGGTCTTAGGCTGCCTTCATTCATTGCCGAACAATCTCGATACGATCTGATGTCTCTCGGATCAACTCTAGCCCAAGTATTGACTTATCTCCATTCTCAAAATAACAATCCAGAGAATTACACGGTCTTCCAGACAACGCCTCGTATGGTGCCATCCTAAGGCTCGACTGGTAACTGTTATTATATACAAACTCAATTAAATGTAGATGGTCCTCCCTTGATCCTCCAAAGTCCAATACACAAGCCCTCAGGAGATCTTCCAAAACTCGGTTAACCCACTACAAGAAAAGTGGTTATCTATAATACCGAAAGAGAATGTTTTATTCTCTTTGTCATGGAAAACAAAGGTCAGTACGTGTAACACCCCGTATTTTTTACAAAATTAAAATATGATAAACTAAATAATAATTAATTTAATATTCAGAATTAAGGAAAATGGATTGCGCCATTGCGTCCGTCTCGAAATTCTGGTCAAGATAGACATTTGATTTACGTAAAAAAGACAACGTATGAAGGAGTCATATGGGTTTTAAATTTGTATACGCGAAGAAAGATTATATATACACATGAGTCAGAGATGAGTCAGAATTTTATCCAGAACCATTCGAATTTGAAAAATAAAAAGTGGCAGCAGTTTTCTCACTTTAGGGGGTCGACCCCCCTAGAGGGGTGTCGACACCAAGGTCGACCCACCCACAGGGGTGTCGACAGCCCTAGGGATGACGTGGCAGTTGGTATCAGAGGGTCTGGCAGCTATATATACGTAGTCATTTCCCTTATTTGAGGATTCATAGTAGCCAAACTCTGTCGGTATCTGAACTGATCTGGATCTGTTATCTTCCTTAACTAAAGCAAATCAATTGTAGATACAAGATCCAATCTTTTCTAGTTTTCTTATACAAACTCTGTGAGTCTCTAGTTGCTTTTAGATTTGAATATTTAAAAGTAAATATGTCCCGACTATGACTTGGATTTGTTCATATGCCTAGATTGTATCATATCCATTGTAAATTTGGATTATATGACATTCTAAATTGGTTAGGATTTGGATCTAAACCTCTATCTAGTCGGATCTATTGTATCTTATATGACATGCTATGATGTGAATCTAAATCTCATTTGTGTTAGATCTGTTTTTTTCTATTAGATCTGAATTATGTGGACATTTAAATAGTTAATCAGATCTAGTTTATCATCTTGTGCCTATTATGTTAGATCTGAATAGTTGGACACATAAATGATTAATTTAGATCTTATTATGCTCCCTATGACATCATAGTTATGTTAGAACTAGTAACTGCTACAAATTCATCAGATTTATGCTCATATGTCCACCTTATCACCATGCTTGTAACGACCCGGATTTTCGGCGACTTTGGTTATCGACATAAACACGATGTCGATAACCAAAACATCGAAAAATCCCGGTAATTAATAAAAGAAATTAAAGGGTGAGAATAGATAAGATAGAAACTTAGAAAAGAAGAAGAAGAAGAACACAACATCAGAGTAACACGAACCTCACAGCGGATCGAATAACATATAATAGATAACATAACTTTGAAATATAACAGTTATGTATACAATAGCACTTATCAGAGTACAACACTTACAACACAGCGGAAATAAACTATAGCTATATGATCCAGAAGCCTCCTGCTCCAGCTCTTCAAGTATATCTGTAAATCCCGACTACTTGACTGCCCGTACAAATTTAGGCACCCAAGAGTTTAGGGAAAACAACAAAGTAAACTCCGGGTCAGTCATGGGACTGGTATGAGTAAAACAGTTTAAACAGGTATACGAACAAGTAAACGATATCTCATAAGACCACGCCGCAGAACGGAACGGGTTTTTCCCTTATGAGAATCCAAACATCTTTGGAAAGCAATATCATTCTGATATTATAATAATGTCTATGTACAAATAGATATCAACTAGCAGAAACGCTTTCATCTCACGTTCTACATATATAGTATACAATCAAAATCGCAAGCACGTATTGGATAATGGATTTCCAACTATGACAAGGTATGGAACCACCTTCCGATCAGTGTACTCTAGGAACAATACACTGGAGTTCAACAAGAACATCTTGCAACTCAGCCACACATGACCGACCACTCATTTCGCTTGAGTGTATCGAATGTACATCACCAACGGTTGGGATCAGCAACCGTTCCCGTATATATATGGGACAGCATTGATAGATTTAAGAAGAAAATGAATATTCTCTAGATAGGTGATTATACACCCTACTTCGGTGCGACCGACTTAGCCATGCTGCCTGCCCGATTTCTGTCATTTACTGGTTGATGAGGCTAGAAGCTACGCTTTATCATCACATCAGATTCACTTCGAAAGCCACATTGTTAGGTCCATCGAAAATCACTAATTGACGTCTACAACAGTACATTACGTGTTAGCTAAAGAAGTTCCCTTCTCCGCTTCCACTCTTGGTACGGTTGAAGAAATCAATGTACGTGACCTTTCTGGAAATACTCTGTCAGACATTCATCCACACAAGTCATCCTCATTCACTTAGAATGTCACATCGTCATACCCGCCAAATCACAAATTGACTTATCCAAAAATAACACGGGTATACAGCTAAGAGAAACGAATTCCTCCGCCACCAAACGTGAATACGTTTGAACAGATCAACTTACGCGATCCATTGGATATACTCTGTCAGACCTTCGTCCATACAAGTTGTCCTGGGACTGGACAAACCGAAGGCACTATTCTGTAAACAGGATAGCCCTTGCATTTTACTCCGTCTTCAATTATCTTTGGCATACGTGATTCGCGATGCTTATGCCAATACAGAGTGGTTCTATGGATAATAATCCAACCGGTCTCTCCATATTAACAACGTTAAAATGGTCAAAACTTCGATAGTCTGTGATTTAACTATCAAAGAAAACAAGTGTGCAAACAACGATATTATTTCCAGATGGAAATTATATCAAACAAACATCATTTAACATTAATCTCTTTAGTTCATTTATTTACTTATCTCCTGTTTCCCTATATTCTAAATTCTTATTTTTCTTTTATCGGAAAACAATTCTGATTCTCGTTTGGAAAACATTTCCAAAACTCCTTTACGATCAAACCTTACCATTTCTTAGTTAAGAAGGAAGTCACTCAAGTTGGGGTATAATTACCTCTCAGACCTTAACTGAACAACGTTATAACTTCAAAATGGTCAAAGTTTATCTTTAAATCTTTAACAACTTCTTTACACCTTTCTCGGATCCAATTTTACTAATCCACTTCTATATTTAAAACATTGGTTATAACGATAACGTTATAATCCCTCCTTTCGAATTATCTAACTTTAATTATAACTTCTATTCTTATTAGTGAATAATTAACCTAACACTTATTTATTTATAAATAAATAAAACTCTATTTAAACACTGGAAAGTATAAGTACTTTCCCGAATTCGATATAATCGAATTTGCCGATTAACTCTCTTCGATAAATCTCTATTTGATTAACTCTAACTGGTTAACTCTAACTGGTTAACTCTATTTGACTAACTCGACTTGACTAACCCCTTTCGAATAACATATTCGATTAACTAACTTTCGAATACCATATTCGATTAACTAACTTCGAATACCATATTCGATTAACTCCTTTCGAATGTCTATATTCGATTAACTAACTTCGAATACCATATTCGATTAACTAACTTCAAATACCATATTCGATTTCTCCTTTCGAATACCATATTCGATTTCTCCTTTCGAATACCATATTCGATTTCTTTATTCACTTTATAAAGATTTCATTTTAACAACGTTTTATTCATTTGAAAAGATTTACTTTTAAATAACGGTTCTACACTTTAAAAATGATTTCCTTTTTATAATGTTCCCTTTCCAATTCTATTTGTAAATGGTTTACAAATATTTCCTTTTCAAATTTATTCTTGAAATATTCTAACTCCTTAAATTCCCGGGAAAATTCGCCATAACCTCCTTTGTAACGGGAGCATCGGGAAAATCCCCAAACCCGCCACACAGGCCTTTCCATTCAAAAAGCAAATGGTTTGAAATTATTTCCTTTTTGAATATCTCCTATTTATAAATATTCCAATTTATAAACATTTCTTATTTATAAATATTCCACTTTATAAATATCTCTTATTTATAAATATCCCATTTGAAAATCCCCTTATCAACATTTCGGTATGTTATGGTATTCAATCATATCAAATCACGATGTTCAATATCGTCTAAGCACATATAATCGCCCACAGATTTTATATCACATCATATAACAATATATGAAAAAAAATAAAATAACTGTTGAGGAATCCAGTCGGATTCCTCCAACCTGTTTCCCTGCATCCACAGATGTTACACAATATGATTATCATCACTTTCAGTTCAATATAAATTATTCTGATAGCAGAATCAATATATAAATATTTAACGGTTTATATATATAATTACATATATATATATATATAATTTTCACTAACTGACTAGCAGTTCAATCAATCAACCAACACACAATCAAACAGACAATTTCTAACAGTTCTAAAAATACAACATGAAATTATAAACTGTTCAGAGTTAGTGAGATTTACTCACACTGGACTGTTATCGTTAAAAACGATTAACTGTCTTTGATTTAGACGGACAATTTATTTCACCATAAATTGTAACGAGCTCGGATTCACTCCCGGTCAGTCTCGTTGTGTTGCTCCCGTCCATACGATCCCAACGCAACTTGTTTCATCAGATTCTGACCATGTATGATAAAGTTATCAACATTCAAAGTTTTTATACATTTTAATTGAAATAGAACTTGGATTTTATTTATTAAGTGGGCTTTAACCTTTTAAATCCTCTTCAGCCCATTCAAAAGCCCAACCCGCATCACCTTTTTAAAACCCAATCCGCCCATACATCTCCTCCCCAAATCGAATTATAAAATTTCAGAAGGAAAAACCTCCCCACCGACCCACCGTTGACCACCCACTGCCACCTCGACATCCGCCGAACTCCTCCATCTTCACCACCGTTTTAATCCCCTTCCTTCCTTCTCCGATTCCATCACCAACTATGGAAACTCGCAGGCCCGAATCTCCACTTCGACAGCAGCTGTACACGCGAGCCACCGGTCTTTGATCGACGGAAAGGGGTGCGGAAATCACCAGAAATGGGAGTACGAGTGCGGAATTCACTCACGAGCTTGAAACTGATCTCCATTCCTTCGATCGAACCATAAATCCAACACCTGATCCAACCCTAGCCTCGACAGTCTATTTCCAGCACATACGAGATTGCGTCGCACTCCCCAAACATTGTACCAGACCGAAGTAAATCCATCCAGGAATGTATATGTATATAGAGAATGCTTTGTATTATTTGTTTTATATTTCTTTGATTTTCTTTTGGGAAATTTTCTACTGTAAAAAAGAACATTGCGGTTATATAGTTGAGTTTGTGGTTGGTGAGGTTTGTGGTAGAGAAGAGAGGATGGCGCGGTCCTCATTTGGTCCACACAATGATAGGATATTTTTTTTATTTGATTTCTATATTTTTTTTTGATTTTATTCTCGTTTTTGATCTTTAAAAATCGCTGCGACCATATACGATACCCAAAAATCACCAAACTGGACACGTAGCTAGAGTTCGACATTACGGTCCCAACGAAACTAGTTTCGTCGAATTCCGACTCCGTATGCTCACACAGCATATTTTTAACCGTCGAAATACTGTCTATTTTACAATCTAAAATATCCGTACGGCCACACATTGACTCTAAAAATCACCAAACTTGGAATCTAGCAACTATTTGACATTGCGGATCCAACAAAACTGGTTTCGTCGAATTCCGACTTCGTTTGCAAAAGTGGCTATTTTTCAAAGCTCTAAATAGCCTATTTAAATATATAAATATATTTAAATATAATTAAATTAAATATAAATAAATTTATATTATCGTATATATTCACCGTGGAGTACCATACTGCTCAGAATATTCTTGTATGTATTTACAACTCGATATTACATCGTCAGAGTTATATCGACGCTCGATTTCTTCTTTAAATCCTTATTTAAAATATAATTAAATCGTTATGGTCAGGGTGCTGCATTTCTGATAATTTGATTTGGACGTAACTCAAAATCTACACGACGAAATCCCGACATTTCTCTTCCACTAGAAAGATATACTCCACCAGCTCCACACGTTTCTTGTTTCACAGAAATCCGATTTAAAACGAACTATGTATATCCACTTGAAGTCTAAATCGCCAAATAGCGAACTGCCGCGTCGTTACGCGCTCTATTTTAATTATAATATAATTATACATTCAAACAGTCGTCGACTGAATAAATTCGTCAATATATTTCAACTCTAAGCTGAATTAAATCCCGGGGATGACCCCGTCTATATTATATCGTCAATTCACTATTTCTGGTTATTCCTGAATTAAATATATTATTTTAATTATTTAAATTAATTAAATATTCACTTTATTTAATTAAACGACGATTTAATTCCCTAAATCACCATATATATAATTAAATAAATTAATTATAATACCTCTGCCAATGCGGGTCATTACATTCTTCCCTACTTAAAATAATTTCGTCCTCGAAATTGCTAAGTTAGAGGACGACCCTATATATTGGAATTCCTAAGATTTGTTTACCCCTTATTTCTGATTTTAACTGAACCAATTAATATCGACTAAAATATTTATTCCTTCCGACTAACTAAAATTTTCAAAAATTCTGAAAATTTTCTAACACTTTAAATTTTCGGAAAATTTCGCCAGCGTTTCCTTTGTACCGGCATATACGTCAAATCACAACTCGCCTCTCTAGGCCTTCTTCAACCCAAAAGAAAATCAAACAGCCAAGCGGCTTGCCAATTCGGTTCATAAATTCCAAACTCATATAAAATATAAACTTGTACCTTTTTGTCGGGCATATTAACCTTATCACTTTCACCTGCTGTCAATTCAGCATATACCAATATCAATCAAATCAAACTCTGATCTGTTTATCCTCAACACAACCATTCGTTTGTCCGAGCCAAATTCAACTTTTAAATCAAAGTTCTATTCTCGATTCCAAATCCATAACTCCCCAACCAAATATCGTTTCAAATCCCTATCTTATAAATCCAATTTTATCTTGATAATTTCTATTACAATTCAAATTCCACTTAACCGGATTCCATTCCAGTTTGTCTCCACGAATTTTTTATTCAATTGCTTTTAAATTCAAACCGTCTTTTTCCTGGGAGTTTTAAACTGCTTGGTTTTTCTCAAAACCCAAACTTTCCTTTGCAGGATTCAAACAATTTTGTTTTTCTCAAAACAATTAAAAATCAAAATCCTTGGTAGTAATCCGTCACTTACACACTCGAAAATGAACAACGATGATGTCATGATCAACATCGGAATCTAATTTCCAGCTATCGAAGTGAGTTCAATACTACATCACTTTCAAGTCCATTTTTAAATACTTTCATTTTTGAAATCACTTTCAAAATATCCTTCACAAGGCTTGTAAACAATTTAAAATCTCCCAGGATCTTAAAATTTCCTTATTTTAATTCCAAATCTGATTTAAATTCATATTTAATTCATCTTATTTCATATACTTTACTTATATGATTCTGATTGGTTATATACTTAACCATTTCACTTTATAATCTTACTCGATTATAATAACAACCAATATATCCAATATATTATAATTTCGATATATATATATCTTCTCTATATCAAGATATACACTGGGTAAACTTATTTTAATTTACCCTCTTTTCAAAACATATCGTGACGACCCATCGTATTCAAGTGTTTAGTAATTCCTACCGATACAGTGGATCAAACTGATCGACCAGAATCCACAAACAACTCAACCAATGAATCTCCACAATATAAAACCATTTTTATATCAAATACAAATACGCACTCGTATATATACACTCAAACTCAATCTAGGGTATTACTAACCCTATCTCTACCGAGTCACGCCACAGAGCCAAGGTAAACTTAACTTAAGCTCTGATACCAACTGTAACGACCCGGATTTTCGGCGACTTTGGTTATCGACATAAACACGATGTCGATAACCAAAACATCGAAAAATCCCGGTAATTAATGAAAGAAATTAGAGGGTGAGAATAGATAAGATAGAAACTTAGAATAGAAGAAGAAGAAGAACACAACATCAGAGTAACACGAACCTCACAGCGGATCGAATAACATATAATAGATAACATAACTTTGAAATATAACAGTTATGTATACAATAGCACTTATCAGAGTACAGCACTTACAACACAGCGGAAATAAACTATAGCTATATGATACAGAAGCCTCCTGCTCCAGCTCTTCAAGTATATCTGTAAATCCCGACTACTTGACTGCCCGTACAAATTTAGGCACCCAAGAGTTTAGGGAAAACAACAAAGTAAACTCCGGGTCAGTCATGGGACTGGTATGAGTAAAACAGTTTAAACAGGTATATGAACAAGTAAACGATATCTCATAAGACCACGCCGCAGAACGGAACGGGTTTTTCCCTTATGAGAATCCAAACATCTTTGGAAAGCAATATCATTCTGATATTATAATAATGTCTATGTATAAATAGATATCAACTAGCAGAAACGCTTTCATCTCACGTTCTACATATATAGTATACAATCAAAATCGCAAGCACGTATTGGATAATGGATTTCCAACTATGACAAGGTATGGAACCACCTTCCGATCAGTGTACTCTAGGAACAATACACTGGAGTTCAACAAGAACATCTTGCAACTCAGCCACACATGACCGACCACTCATTTCGCTTGAGTGTATCGAATGTACATCACCAACGGTTGGGATCAGCAACCGTTCCCGTATATATATTGGACAGCATTGACAGATTTAAGAAGCAAATGAATATTCTCTAGACAGGTGATTATACACCTTACTTCGGTGCGACCGACTTAGCCATGCTGCCTGCCCGATTTCTGTCATTTACTGGTTGATGAGGCTAGAAGCTACGCTTTATCATCACATCAGATTCACTTCGAATGCCACATTGTTAGGTCCATCGAAAATCACTAATTGACGTCTACAACAGTACATTACGTGTTAACTAAAGAAGTTCCCTTCTCCGCTTCCACTCTTGGTACGGTTGAAGAAATCAATGTACGTGACCTTTCTAGATATACTCTGTCAGACATTCATCCACACAAGTCATCCTCATTCACTTAGAATGTCACATCGTCATACCCGCCAAATCACAAATTGACTTATCCAAAAATAACACGGGTATACAGCTAAGAGAAACGAATTCCTCCACCACCAAACGTGAATACGTTTGAACAGATCAACTTACGCGATCCATTGGATATACTCTGTCAGACCTTCGTCCATACAAGTTGTCCTGGGACTGGACAAACCGAAGGCACTATTCTGTAAACAGGATAGCCCTTGCATTTTACTCCGTCTTCAATTATCTTTGGCATATATGATTCGCGATGCTTATGCCAATACAGAGTGGTTCTATGGATAATAATCCAACCGGTCTCTCCATATTAACAACGTTAAAATGGTCAAAACTTCGATAGTCTGTGATTTAACTATCAAAGAAAACAAGTGTGCAAACAACGATATTATTTCCAGATGGAAATTATATCAAACAAACATCATTTAACATTAATCTCTTTAGTTCATTTATTTACTTATCTCCTGTTTCCCTATATTCTAAATTCTTATTTTTCTTTTATCAGAAAACATTTCTGATTCTCGTTTGGAAAACATTTCCAAAACTCCTTTACGATCAAACCTTACCATTTCTTAGTTAAGAAGGAAGTCACTCAAGTTGGGGTATAATTACCTCTCAGACCTTAACTGAACAACGTTATAACTTCAAAATGGTCAAAGTTTATCTTTAAATCTTTAACAACTTCTTTAAACCTTTCTCGGATCAAATTTTACTAATCCACTTCTATATTTAAAACATTGGTTATAACGATAACGTTATAATCCCTCCTTTCGAATTATCTAACTTTAATTATAACTTCTATTCTTATTAGTGAATAATTAACCTAACACTTATTTATTTATAAATAAATAAATCTCTATTTAAACACTGGAAAGTATAAGTACTTTCCCGAATTCGATATAATCGAATTTGCCGATTAACTCTCTTCGAGAAATCTCTATTTGATTAACTCTAACTGGTTAACTCTATTTGACTAACTCGACTTGACTAACCCCTTTCGAATAAAATATTCGATTAACTAACTTTCGAATACCATATTCGATTAACTAACTTCGAATACCATATTCTATTAACTCCTTTCGAATGTCTATATTCGATAAACTAACTTCGAATACCATATTCGATTAACTAACTTCGAATACCATATTCGATTAACTCCTTTCGAATGTCTATATTCGATTAACTAACTTCGAATACCATATTCGATTAACTAACTTCAAATACCATATTCGATTTCTCCTTTCGAATACCATATTCGATTTCTCCTTTCGAATACCATATTCGATTCTTTATTCACTTTATAAAGATTTCCTTTTTAACAACGTTTTATTCATTTGAAAAGATTTACTTTTAAATAACGGTTCTACACTTTAAAAATGATTTCCTTTTTATAATGTTCCCTTTCCAATTCTATTTGTAAATGGTTTACAAATATTTCCTTTTCAAATTTATTCTTGAAATATTCTAACTCCTTAAATTCCCGGGAAAATTCGCCATAACCTCCTTTGTAACGGGAGCATCGGGAAAATCCCCAAACCCGCCACACAGGCCTTTCCATTCAAAAAGAAAATGGTTTGAAATTATTTCCTTTTTGAATATCTCCTATTTATAAATATTCCAATTTATAAACATTTTTTATTTATAAATATTCCACTTTATAAATATCTCTTATTTATAAATATCCCATTTGAAAATCCCCTTATCAACATTTCGGTATGTTATGGTATTCAATCATATCAAATCACGATGTTCAATATCGTATAAGCACATATAATCGCCCACAGATTTTATATCACATCATATAACAATATATGAAAAACAATAAAATAACTGTTGAGGAATCCAGTCGGATTCCTCCAACCTGTTTCCCTGCATCCATAGATGTTACACAATATGATTATCATCACTTTCAGTTCAATATAAATTATTCTGATAGCAGAATCAATATATAAATATTTAACGGTTTATATATATAATTACATATATATATATATAAAATTTTCACTAACTGACTAGCAGTTCAATCAATCAACCAACACACAATCAAACAGACAATTTCTAACAGTTCTAAAAATACAACATGAAATTATAAACTGTTCAGAGTTGGTGAGATTTACTCACATTGGACTGTTATCGTTAAAAATGATTAACTGTCTTTGATTTAGACGGACAATTTATTTCACCATAAATTGTAACGAGCTCGGATTCACTCCCGGTCAGTCTCGTTGTGTTGCTCCCGTCCATACGATCCCAACGCAACTTGTTTCATCAGATTCTGACCATGTATGATAAAGTTATCAACATTCAAAGTTTTTATACATTTTAATTGAAATAGAACTTGGATTTTATTTATTAAGTGGGCTTTAACCTTTTAAATCCTCTTCAGCCCATTCAAAAGCCCAACCCGCATCACCTTTTTAAAACCCAATCCGCCCATACATCTCCTCCCCAAATCGAATTATAAAATTTCAGAAGGAAAAACCTCCCCACCGACCCACCGTTGACCACCCACTACCACCTCGACATCCGCCGAACTCCTCCATCTTCACCACCGTTTTAATCCCCTTCCTTCCCTCTCCGATTCCATCACCAACTATGGAAACTCGCAGGCCCGAATCACCACTTCGACAGCAGCTGTACACGCGAGCCACCGGTCTTTGATCGACGGAAAGGGGTGCAGAAATCACCAGAAATGGGAGTACGAGTGCAGAATTCACTCACGAGCTTGAAACTGATCTCCATTCCTTCGATCGAACCATAAATCCAACAGCAGATCCAACCCTAGCCTCGACAGTCTATTTCCAGCACACACGAGATTGCGTCGCACTCCCCAAACATTGTACCAGACCGAAGTAAATCCATCCAGGAATGTATATGTATATAGAGAATGATTTGTATTATTTGTTTTATATTTCTTTGATTTTCTTTTGGGAAATTTTCTACTGTAAAAAAGAACATTGCGGTTATATAGTTGAGTTTGTGGTTGGTGAGGTTTGTGGTAGAGAAGAGAGGATGGCGTGGTCCTCATTTGGTCCACACAATGATAGGATATTTTTTTTATTTGATTTCTATATTTATTTTATTGATTTTATTCTCGTTTTTGATCTTTAAAAATCGCTGCGACCATATACGATACCCAAAAATCACCAAACTGGACACGTAGCTAGAGTTTGACATTACGGTCCCAACGAAACTAGTTTCGTCGAATTCCGACTCCGTATGCTCACACATCGTATTTTTAACCGTGGAAATACTGTCTATTTTACACTCTAAAAAATCCGTACGGCCACACACTGACTCTAAAAATAACCAAACTTGGAATCTAGCAACTATTTGACATTGCAGATCCAACAAAACTGGTTTCGTCGAATTCCGACTTCGTTTGCAAAAGTGGCTATTTTTCAAAGCTCTAAATAGCCTATTTAAATATATAAATATATTTAAATATAATTAAATTAAATATAAATAAATTTATATTATCGTATATATTCACCGTGGAGTACCATACTGCTCAGAATATTCTTGTATGTATTTACAACTCGATATTACATCGTCAGAGTTATATCGACGCTCGATTTCTTCTTTAAATCCTTATTTAAAATATAATTAAATCGTTATGGTCAGGGCGCTGCATTTCTGATAATTTGATTTGGACATAACTCAAAATCTACACGACGAAATCCCGATATTTCTCTTCCACTAGAAAGATATACTCCACCAGCTCCACACGTTTCTTGTTTCACAGAAATCCGATTTAAAACGAACTCTGTATATCCACTTGAAGTCTAAATCGCCAAATAGCGAACTGCCGCGTCGTTACGCGCTCTATTTTAATTATAATATAATTATACATTCAAACAGTCGTCGACTGAATATATTCGTCAATATATTTCAACTCTAAGCTGAATTAAATCCCGGAGATGACCCCGTCTATATTATATCGTCAATTCACTATTTCTGGTTATTCCTGAATTAAATATATTATTTTAATTAATTAAATATTCACTTTATTTAATTAAACGACGATTTAATTCCCTAAATCACCATATATATAATTAAATAAATTAATTATAATACCTCTGCCAATGCGGGTCATTACAATGCTAGTTTGTGTTTATGCCAAGTTATGTTAAAACATTCACTTTTGTCGTATTCCTATTATTTTTCCCTTTTATCGTTTATGACTAGGCTATTATCTAGCTAGGCATGCTGCCAATTTTGTGAGTGCACTAGTTAGGGAACGGGGAAAAAGGTAAATATTGTCACAATTTGAATATAAACATCAGTGGACATATAATTCAAATCATTGGGTAAAATGGGTATTAACACCTTTAAAGGTATAGGTTTAATTAATTGATTAATTAATAATGAATGCCTAGTACTACAATTAGAAATTGTAATTGCACTTTTGACACGAGTAGTGGTGGAAGTCTGCCCGGACCCAACCGGCATATCCAACATCCACAAATGTTGAACCTAATGTGAGAGGTCTAAGTGCACAAATACAATCGGGCTATGATACGTGGTTAGGCCCAACTTATGGAATAAGACTGCCCAGACCCGACCGGCATATCAAGCATCCACAAGTTATAGGCCTAATGTGGGAGGTCTAGCCCATTATAAACCATAAATGGGCATGGTAAACGAATTGGACTACTTAATCTAATCTAATCCATAGGGATTGTATGATTATGAACTAAAGTTAGGGTTAAGTAAAATTGGTTGGACAGTGGGTGGGTTAAGTTAATCTGGAGGGGTGGGTAATATATACATGTTGGCCCACAAACTTAACTCAATAAGGTTATGTAATTAAAGACGCCTAGTGGTATACATAACCGGAGGAAAGAATAAAGTTATGTAATTAAAGACACCTTTTCGGGTAAGCATAACTTGTAGAAATAATAGGGTTATGTAATTAAATACACCTAGTGGTATATATAGCCAAAGAAAACCCATTGGGGATATAAGACAAGGGGAGTGCTTGTATCATATTGTGTAGGATCCGTTTCATCCAGTAACCCGGTGTAGGTTTCAAAACATGTACTCCGTACTAGGTCGGAGAAGGGGCACGCTTACTGGACTGATCGTAAGAGATCCAAACATGCAGGACGCAGTGGGCGGCGCAAACCGACCGAGCCTTGTGCATGCATGAGCCGGGCAGAGGGGGATAAGACGACCGTGACACCTATAGATATGGGATTGTGCATATTAGTGGAGGGTTTCCACTTTAGGTCGTGATACATCCTACAGTGGGGCCAGCACAGAGTATTTGCATGGATTAGGAAGCCGATCGATTTGGGTAGTAGTTAGGGTACACTTGGACGTATGCCTAAGTCTGCCACCTTATAGTGGTTGGGATCATCTCATTCTGGACATACTGGTAATAGTGCAGAGTAATCATTAGAAGCGTAAACACCTTATCCTGTCTACCTTGTCACACCTGCCATCTATGTAGTGATTTCCCTTATCCACTTTATATGCCTATCATGCTACTTTTATTTATTTACTTGCTAAAAGTTACTAGACTCGCCAGACTTTATGTCTGACCCTTTTGTTTCTCCCTCTTTCTTCCGTTTTCCCTTAGGTTCTTAGGGCTGGAACTCTCAGGCTTAGACAGTACTGAGTTAACATATTGCTAGAGCTGCTTTCGAAGTATGGCTCAAGTTCTTATATCTACTGTGGCTTTATCTCTTTTACTTGGAGAATTATGTTTTCTTTTAAGTATTTATGTACTCTGATGGTAAAAGACAGAAGTTATATTGTTGTAAGGGTTTTTGTGACTTATGGTATTTTGGACCACGATGTATGATTTGTATTTGAAATAAAAATTTGAATTTCCGCTGTTACCTTAATTATATATGTCTCGTAATATTCTGAATCTGTTTACCTATAACGCTTCACGAAACTTAATGCATTCCCTTTGTGAGTGACATTAACGGACGCGGGGTGTCCATTACTTGATTTTACATGAGAAACGTTGAGATAAAACTGAAGCATGAAATCATTTCACTTTCCTCCAATTTTACTATTCGGATGCTAAAAATCCCTAAACTTTAATCACCAATCCATTTCCCTCTTGAATTCATCCATTATCATTTTTTCTCTCCTCTCAATTTTAACTTCAATTTGCCTGCTCTAATTCCATCGTCCTTTGCTTCTTCTAACAGCGATGAATCTAACTCCAGGTTGCGATTTTGATTTCTGGATGCTTCAAATCGCTGGAGAGGCTCAATTGTGGACAAATGAGATATGGCGAGCAGTACAAATATATTTGGTGAGTACTACGCTCACGATCATCTTTTGTTTCAAGTAGATTAATCTAGGCTTAAACTAGAAATTGGAAGGTAAATGGTTGTTTCCTTGTATCTTGCTTTATTTCTGTTTGCTGTGAACAGTATGTTATCATCATTTGGTTGTTGTTCATGCTATATGGTTTCATTTATTTAAGACATTTGTGCGGATTTACAACTCGAAGAAATGGTAGATTTTATGGAATTTGTCAATGATAGACAAAGCTTCTGGGTGGGAAATAAATGTTTAAGGAAATTAGAGAGTCCATGCACCATAAAAATGTAATATAACTGAACAATATTAGCATGGTGTTGTCTTTTACGTCTTAGCTTGAGGCCCTAAACAATGGTAAATTAAACTATTGTGTTCTTCTGTTATTTCTCCTTACATTCTCATTTGTTAAAGGTCGAACCCAAATTGGAAAATCAACTAGCAGTCTGGGTTATTATTAAGGAACAATTGTGTGCCAATAAATCATCTTTCAGTTATGAGTATGGGCAGTACAAAGAAAGCATAGCCTGCGTTGTGGGTATAATTATATCTAAGTGTCTAAAGTCTTAAAAAAATAGAGAAAAATGTAAAACCATCCATTTCCACTATTATTTGTTCTGCTTGAGTAGATCAGCTATGAAACGGAAAATTTGCTTTACACTCACTAATAATAAAGCTAATGTACGTTCTATGTAATGAAGTTGTTTTAAAATTTGACTAATTGTTTGTAATAACATTAGTACTTAAATGGTTGATGAGGAAAAATTTAATTAATTAATATTCTTATTCTCATTTTTTATGGAAGCTAGCTTATATTAAACACATATATTAAGACGTAATTTTGTTGATTTTAACCCATATGATCTACCGTAGGATAGAATATTTGCCTATATTAGAACAGGTATCACATGAATGAAACAACAGATCATCAATTAACGTAACTTAGTATGCATGTAAAGGTGTATGTATATGTGAGTTAAAGCCATGTTGTATTCAAACTGTGCATTTTAATACTTTCCATGTTTTGTTAACTATTGTGCCTCTATGTGTCTACTTTCCAGCATTCCTCATTTTTATCAACAAACTTTCCATTTTATTAGTTAAACCTTGATGCTTAATGCTATCACTGTTAGTACTTTTACAGTTCACATTTTTAGCCAAACTGATGCATCTTTGCACATTGACACCAACGTTTTTGATGCTTTTGGGCATTATTATTATAAATTTATCATTGATTTTTGTGAGGCACATGTACATATGTTTGAATATCAGTATATATGTGCATATGCATATGTATGTATGCATATGCGTGTATTAATTCTCTTCGGTTTCGTACTATATGTAATATTTAAAATTACTTCTTTTTTCGTCGATCATTAATATATATATATATATATATATGTATGTATGTATGTATGTATGTATGTATCTTCGATTCTTTGTCATCAGTTGATTGCAGTTGCTCTACCATATGTAATATTCGCGGGAATCTACTCGAAGAAGAGGGATGTATATGATTTGCACCATGCCATACTTGGTAAAAATATGTCTTAATTTGATCTCTACTATGAATATTATGTTCTTGTTTGATTTGCACTATAAAAGCAAGTCTTCTATATGATGTGCTTATAACTAGCGTTATTAATGATGCAATTAAGGATGCAGTTAGTCGGCCATGACCTGACTTATTTTGGCACTATTTTCCCAATGGAAAAGAGGTACATAATACATAGTCAATATTAATAAATACTATAAAATCATGACATGAATTATTCCTGTAACTTTGTTGACAAATGTATGTTCAGAAATATGATCCTGCAAGATCTGGAGATGTAATTTGCCATGGAAGTAAAGGGGACTTTAGAGAAGGGCATAAAAGATTCCCAAGTGGCCATTCTTTATGTAAGCAAATTGTGTTATGGAAAACATATGCATTTCCTTCCGTATTTTCTACACCATCTCACATTGTATGGTAGTGCTTGATTTATCTTACAATGTAGACATAATTTGTCATATTTGCTTGCTGATACTTGCAAACTCATGGTGCAAGAACAAATAAAACTTCTGAAAGTAAAATAAGGTATGCGACAATATGCAGGGTGTTTACAGGATTAGGCTTTCTTGCATGGTACCTTTCATGAAAAATACAAGCATTCGATTGCAAGGGCCATATTGCAAAACTTTGCATTGTATTTCTTCCTCTTTTGGTTGCATCTCTGGTGGCAATTTCACGAGGTGATTATTATTGGCATCACTGGCAAGATGTATTTGCTGGCGGATTTTTAGGTGAATTTTGTATTTTAAATACTGCTGTGATATTAAATTGGTTGCAGTAATGTGTTTTATATGCATGATTTGCAGTTGCATTATTCTGTTACCTTCAATTTTTCGCACCACCTTATGATTCATAAGGTATTCTTCATGTGCATAACTTATAAAATCTTGCTTCGTAGATCACATTGTATTATGGGAAAATGATCTTCATTGATCTTAAATTTAGTCATGTAAAACAGTACTAAAAGGTTTCAAGTGTGCATAAGTTTCATCTGGATGCGATTGCTAGGAAGAACGTTTTGCACCAATACTTGAATCCTTCACCAAGTCCAACTGGTTCTCGTATTGTGTTGGTAATTAATTCTTTCAATTTTATAGAGTTGCTATTTGTGATAAAAATATGTTATTTCTTATTATTGATTTCGACTTGACTGGCTTTAAACATGTACATGCATTTCAGATCCTAGAATATATTTGGTCTTCTAGAAAATGTTACTCAATGGTATATGTTAAAGTTGTGCATATCACAAGTTCATATAAGTCCTAATATATGAGTTTCAAGAAGAGATTTGGCTTCAGATACTTACGTACATATGTACATCTCCCATGTGAGCTCTTGAAATATGTCTTAGTTCTAAACGTGAAAGCAATTTAACTTTATATGAAATACGAGAGCCATAAGCATACACGTAAGAACTTTCTCAAGTATACATTCTCTCATAAGTTAATTTTTTAACATATGCAAATTTCAGTCTTCGAAGATATTAAGCTCCATATTCATGGCAATGGTCAGTTCTTTAAATACTAAATCACCCATTATTTATTGACCTGCTATCATTTGAGCCATGTATGATTAACGCTCTTTTGTTCTCTTTAACATTCCAGTCTTCTACATCATGTTATATATCAACCTTTTTCTCATTTAACTATTATGTTGTCTTAGGGATTACATAAGTACCTTAGCAGTAGATGCCGCCCCAGATGCCACAATAGCAGGAGAGGATAAGGCTACTTTCTCCCATAGGGAATCCTCTTTTGTCTTATCTCAGGCCAATGCTTCCTCAGGTATTTCCTTCAGGATCTCCTGGCTTTGCTTCTGGTTGTAGAGTTGTGGTAGTTTATTTGTAAAAGCTGTGTATATGCAGTGTAGTTTTTGGGTGTGTTTGTGGTAGCAATGGCTCTGTAGAATGGTCATTGATTTGGTTAGGATCGCCATCTAATACAGGATGATTTTTCTTCCTCTAATTTTGTTTTGCTGGTGGAACAATAGCCGAGCAATGCTCATTGGTGTGTCCAAAACAATTACACTGCTTACATATAGGTTGTGTGAATTTTTTTACTTAATATTCTAAATATAAGTATTCCCATTTCTATCCTTGGATCGTACCTTTTTCTTTAGTGTAACCTTAGCTTTCACATTAGCTATGACCCTGGTAGATCAAAATATTTTTAACATTTCTTGTGAAGTCATCAAATGTTATCTCAGGATCACATTAGATATGGTTCAAAGCAGTTGCGGCTATCTCATGTTTAACCGACAGCTATGAATTTTTGTTTGCTCATGTATTACCATACCAAAAGTGATTTGTATAGTACAGTTTATGAAACTAATATGCACTAGCAATTGTTAACTAAGTGCTGATATTCAGTATAGTACTTTTTGTTCTGTTACCAATTTCTTGAAATTAAAATGCGTGTTTGCATAGAATTAATACATTCTCGTTACAAGCAAGCTTTACTGAGACATTCTGGGTTTATTTGTAAAAATTGATCTTATCCACTGTGTTTTGACATTTGTTTTAAGCAGAATTTTGAATTTTGACAAAAATATGTTATTTCTGAATTTTATTTGTTAATATTTGGATTTTGACTCCATAATATTTGATCAAAAAGGCTCATATTAATAGTGATTTACACTAATATTGATCTGTTTCCTTGTAGAGCTCCGCAACTGAAAATGGTAAGCCAGCTGCTTTCCTTCATGAAGAATTCTCAGCTCAAGTCCGTATTTGCAGTGGAAGAGTGATGAAGGATCAAAAGATACTAGTTAGATTTTAGGTAATGAGTTTGTTAGAAACAAGTAGATTTTTAATGTTATTCTTTCAATCTGTTTACAACATCTATCATCTAGTGCAACTCTTAACATTTTATTTCTACTTCCATTTCAGCCATTTTATTATCATAAATGTCTGCTTGGAGTTATCCTGATGATAGTATACACAAACAATATTATTATAAAGGTATGCTTACAGTTTATTTCTTCTTCCATTTTAGCCATTTTGGTATGAATTTTAACTGTCAATTTCTTATCAGTGTTCATTGTTTTATATTTATGCCATAACCTAATAATTAGGATTCAATTGATATTCACTATTATATTCATATTTACTGTTAGCACTTAGCACTAGCAAAAGGAATTGCCTGAGAACAATTTTAGACATCTAAAATAAATTTTAGACGTTTGAAATGGTCTCAGGGTGTTTCCTGAATTCCGTTTTAGACGTTTGAAACCCATTTTCAGACGTTTGAACTAGTCAGACGTCTGAAATTAGGTTCAGACTTCTGCAATTTGCTGCAATTTCTAGTTTGAACAAAAAATGAACTTACAAAAATTATAAAAATGAACCAAGTATTCTATAATAACAGCAATAATTAAAAATTAACTAAGTATTACAAGAAATTACAAACTATTATAAGAAGTTAGCTAAGTTTACCAAATTTATAGAAATTAAGAAGTTTAGTTTATACAAGTTAACTAAGTATATAAAAATATAAAATATTACCAAGTACTACATAATGTTAATAACAATAATTAAAAACTAACTGATATTAAAATAATTAACTAAGTTTACTAATTTTATAAAAATTAAGAATTTTAGTTTATAAAAGTTAACTAAGTATATAAAAATATAAAATATTACCATATTCTATAATAATAATAGAAATAATTAAAAATTAACTAACTATTATAAAAAATTAACTAAGTTAAATTTTAAGAAGTTTAGTTTATAAAAGCTAACTAAGTATATAAAAATATAAAATATTACAAAGTATTTTATAATAATAATAGCAATAATTAAAAATTTACTAAGTATTATAAAAATTAACTAACTATTATAAAAAATTAAGTAAGTTTACTAATTCTATAAAAAATAAGAAGTTTAGTTTATAAAAGCTAACTAAGTATATAGAAATGTAAAATATTACCAAGTATTTTATAATAATAATAGCAGTAATAAAAAATTAACTAAGTATTATAAAAATTAACTAATTATTATAAACAATTAACTAAGTTTACTATTTATATAAAAATTGAGAAGTCTAGTTTAAAAAAGTAAACTAAGTATATAAAAATATAAAATATTACCAAGTATTGTGTAATAATAATAGAAATAATTAAAAATTAACTAACTATTATAAAAATTAACTAAGTTTAATAAAAGTTAAGAAGTTTAGTTTATAAAAGTTAACTAAGTATATAAAAATATAAGATATTACCAAGTATTTTATAATAATAATAGCAATAATTAAAAATTAACTAAGTATTATAAAAAATAACTAACTATTATAAAAAATTAACTAAGTTCACTAAATTTAATTAAGAAGTTTAGTTTATAAAAATTAACTAAGTATAGCATCATGTTGCATATCCAGCTGCTCCAAAAAAGTTAACTAAGTATATAAAAATATAAAATATTACCAAGTATTCTATAATAATAATAATAGCAATAATTAAAAATTAACTAAGCATTATAAAAATTAACTAACTATTATAAAATATTACCAAGTATGCTATGTTGTTATCTTCAACTTTCTCCTTATATTCCTTTTTCTTGATGTCGAGCATTGTTTTCTTGTTAATGTGTAAGCATGACCAAATGCTAACATAAACACATGTGTATAGGTATTGGAGATGGGCATCGTTGTGCATTCGGCTATAATCAGAATATCGTTAGGCGCTTCTAAAGATCCCTCAACAAAAAGACCGCTTGCGGTATCTGATTACGAAGAAAGCAGTAACTTTTAGATGTTCATTTTGTTGGTATTCGGCGCAAACTTATTTTATGGAAATTTTGTTTTATTTGTGGATATCGTGGCTTTGTTCGACGGATATTGTGTAAATTTAGTTTATGGTGTTATTTTTTTATGGAAACTATGTAAAGTTTTTTTTTATTGATGATATCTTTGTGTATAAATATTGTGTTATATAATTAGTTGGTTGATATATATTTACATGTTGTTGATATGTTTGTGCATGAATATTTTGATACTACAATATGTAAATACTGTGACAGATGCAAAAAATGTTCTGATATGTGGCAAAACGCTGTGATAGTAAAGAACATGTAAGCTTCCAGAAACGCTGTGATATGTGGAAAAACGCTATAATAGTAAAGAACTTGTAAACTTCAAGAAATGTTATGATATGTGACTAAACGCTGCAAAAAGGGAAGGTAACAACATTTAAAACACTGTATAAACATAAAGACAACACCATTTGAAACGCTATAATATGTCAGTTTTCTACAGCATTTTTGAAAATGCTGTGATATATCCAGGGACCTATAACAACATGTTGGTAGACAGCATTCATCAGAACGCTGTTAAAGGCTATAACAATGTTTTTCAACATTGTGAATAGACGTATTTGCTGTAGAGACCCTTTCGGTTTGACCATCGGTTTGGGGATGATAAGCCGTACTCAAACACAATTCGATTCCAAAAGTCTCTTGCAAACTCTTCCAAAATCCACTCATGAATAATGGATCTCGATCACTTACTATGCCCTTCAGGATACCACGGAATTGAACTATCCATTTTATATAAAGCTCAGCCAACTTCGATGATATCCTAGTCGATCAGACAAAAATAAATTTTGCGCTTTTGGTCAAACGATCCAGTATGAATTAACTTCCTTTGTTTCCTGCTCTGGCTCTAGGTATTCCATCGATAAAGTCCAAAGATATATGCTTCCACTTCTATATTGGAACTTTCAATGGAAGAAGCAATCCACTCGGCTTCTTCTATTCAGCTTTCATTAACTGACAGTACACACATTTGGAAATGAACTTTCCAACATCCCTCTTCATCCCTTCCCAGTATTAAGCTCGCTTCATGTCCTGATACATTTTGTTACCACCAGGATGAATCGTCAATTTTGAGTGATGACATTCCCTTAGAGCCTCATCTCTCAACCAATCGATATAAGGAACAATCAGTCGTCCTTTCTTTTGAACCCAACTCTCTTGATCAACCACGAATTCCTTATCCTTTGGTTCTAACTTTTGAATAATCTCGACAAGCTTTGCATCACGCTTTTGGCTCTCACCAATCCTTTTGATGTGAGTAGGTCATATCGAAATTTTGCTAACATTTCAGGTTCCAACTCACTCTGTGGTCTGAAATCAAATCATGCCAAGTAATCGAGGTGCCTCCATTCCGAAAAGATCGCTCCTAAACTTGCATGTCTTCGACTCAACACGTCTGCAACTGCGTTACCTTTACCAGGAGTACAGGCTATACCAAAATCATACGATGCCAGAAACTCTAACCACCGTTGCTACCGAAGATTCAAATCCTTTTGGGATAAAAGATACTTCGACGAGTTATGAAACGTAAACAACTCGAATCGAACTCCCAATAGGTAATGTCTCCACATCTTCAGAGCAAACATGATCGCTGCCAACTCCAAATCATGAGTCGGATAATTCCTTTCATGCGGCTTCAGCTTTCGACTCACATAGGCCACAACCTTATCCTTCTACATCATCACTGCTCCAAGTCCAACACCACATGCATCGGTGTAGACCACCATTTCTTCATTTCTGCTTGGAATCGTCAAAATAGGAGCACTCGTCAGTCTCTCTTTCATAATTCCCAAAACTTGCTCACACTTTGCATCCCATGTGAACACCTAATTCCTTTTCGTCAATCTTGTTAATGGTGCAGCTATCTTGCAGAAATCCTTGATAAATTGACGATAATATCCGTCTAACCTAAGGAAACTCCTTACTTTTGTCGCATTCTTAGGTCTTTCCCGATCCTGGATTGCTGCCACCTTAGCCGGGTCAACCACTATCCCATTTCCAGAAACAACATGGCCTAAGAACCTCACTTCGCTCTTCCAGAAGTTACACTTCAAAAACTTAGCTCTCAACTGATGCTTTCGCGAGGTTTCAAAACAACTCGAAAGTATGAACTTTTTCAATTGATCTTTGAAAACTCTATTCATAAGATTCACGAAATAAGCTGGCGCGTTAATCAACCCAAATGGCATCACCAGCCATTCGAAAAAACTAGATAGTGTCCTGAAAGCAGTCTTCAGCACACTATCCTTTGCCACCCTTAGCTAGTGGAATCCCGTGGCCAAATCCATTTGATAACACACCTTGGCTTCGTGAAGCTGATCGAACAAGTCATCTATCCTTGGCAATGAATACTTGTTCTTCTTGGCCACTATGTTCAGCTCACGATAATCCACAAATAATCTCAACGATCCACCGGCCTTGGTTGCAAACACAACTGGTGTACCCCATTCGGATACACTTCTCCAAATGAATCCTTTTCCCCAAAGGTCACGTATTTGCACCTCTAACTCTCGATGTTCCATAGGCGACATCTGCCTAAGAGGCATGACAATAGGTCTTGCACCCTCGACTAAATCAATTCTAAACTCCATCTCACGATGTGGTGGCAACCCTTTGACCTCGTCAAAGACATCATCAAACTCACTAGCAATCGACATCGATAACAAGTCTTCCCGTGAAATCACAAGCGAATAAAAATAGCTTACAAGGACACCATCTTTGGGCTTACATTGAATCACAACCATTTTCCCTTCCACGTTCCAGATTGTCACCTCCTACTTCTTGCAATCCACTTTTACCGCTTATCTCTTGAGCTGGTCCATACCCATAATAATCCCAAACCCAGCGAAGTTCAAAACAAAGCAATCACACACAAAGGAGAGACCATGACTCAAAAACACTAGAACATGAAAAATTATATGCAAAACTAGACAAAACCCCAACTGGATTAGTCACGATCAATGGTCTATCACAAATCTCAGGTTCCAAACCCAAGTGGCACACAAGCTCATTATAAATGAAAGAATGTGATGTTCCAGTATCAAACAACACACAAACTGAAACATCTCTAATGGAAAGAATGCCTTGAACGACGACACTCTTCCCTTTCTCCTATGATGTAGGAGCCTTTGAAGATGATGACACATCATCTAAAGCATATTCCTTCACAATCCGCTTTCCCTTAGCTGGTTCTGGACAATCCATCTTGTTATGCCCAGGCTTACCACAGTTGTAGCACATTTTCTCAGCCTTCGGATTCTTGCAGTCCCTAAAGTAATGATCCTTCCACTGCTAGTTGTCGCAAGCCATTTCGCCTTTCTGCTTTTTATGTCCATCTTTTCCTTTTTATTGTTGCTGCTTCCTCTTTTTGTTATTACCACCTTGTTGTGGTTTCAGTTCTTTATCTGTAATAATAGTCTCTTCCTTGGGAAACAAACTCTCGTGCCTTAGAGCATTCTCAACGAACTTCTCATAAGTATCATCCAGATGACCCACCAACTGATTCCCAAGGTATTTGTCCAAGCACATGACAAATTTATCGTTCTTCTGATAAGAAGTATCGGCATATGAATGAGCATACTTTGATAAAGATTCGAAGTCAGGAACATAATACAGCACTGGTCGACCATTCTGCTTAAGCTCAACAAACCTCGTAAACAGAATAGACTTCTGAACGGTAGAGATAAACTTTGTCTCAAACATGACTTGGAATTTCTCCTATGAAATATCATCTTTTGGAGTCTCTAGAGTGATAGAGTTCCACTAATCCATAGCTTTGCCTTGTAACTGTCTCGATGCAAGCTTCCTTTTAGTTGCATCATCAACTCCCAAGTCTCCAAAGATCCGAATGCAAGTATCAAGCCACCCTTGAATCTCTACCATCGGCTCCGTTCGTTTAAAAGACTTCCATCCTAGACTAGTGAAGTCTTTGCAGAGCTTTGCGAAGTCCACCACACTAGGTACTTGCACTTGAACTCCTATATCTATCGCGACTATCTCTTAAGCGAGTGCCCTTCCATTGATCGCTGCCATTATGGCCTCGAATACAGCTGGGTAATCTGGTACACCGCCAACACCCCCCTACAGGAACAGTCTCCTCCCTAGTATTGTGTCTCGATGTTCGAAGACTCATTCTAAATCTGAAAAATACAATGATTAGTCAACAAACGAGAAAAAATGCAAATGGAGTTCAAACGCTATTATAATACACATTGATATATAGTATATATCCATCAGAAATCTACAAATACGTCTCTCATACATAATTACGTCTTAGAACTTTAGCTAAAATTGATAACCAGAGCTCTGATACCAAACGTGACGATTGGCCATAACTCCTGCAGTTAATAAGAGGAATAATGTGCTGAAAAGTATGTCAGGAAGCTATAGACGATCATCATGGTAGGTTAACACAAGCAGAACCTGTTGCATAACTCGCAGTGCAAGGATAAAATATAACAAAACATATACAACAGGAAATAACGGTGAAGCAGAATTGAGCAGAATTTTAACTTTCATATCATCATGAATCATCCAAACATCAAACTGGATACAACATCAAATTCTGTCCAATGTGCCTCACTACAAGTCACTCAGTGAATGCGTCAAATAGTGGAAAACAACAGTAGTAGATAGTAGAAAATAATACATCGACCTCCTGCACATCATCGCTCGACAGCGTCGTCCTCATCACGATCTACTACCTGTCACCTGCTACCCTATCTGCCCATCCACAACCAAATGAACAGCCCAAGGTAATAAGAGGAGACATAAAATCTTGAGTCAGACAACAGTCTTAATGAGCGATAAAACAGCTATCTAACATCATCAATATAGTATACGAGAATAGGTAGATTAATCAACTAGTCTACCAACATCAACATAGAAGAACCCAAACCCATCTTCCATGCAACGAACAGTGATAGCCTTTACAATAATCAAGTAGAAACAAACAGTACATTCATGGAAATCAGTTATCAAGCATAGACCGTCCTAATTGATATCAACATCTCCAAGCAGAAGCCCCGAAGGCCTAAACCAACATCAGACAAGCACGCAAGAGATGTCTCCTTCGATGTCAAATAATCTACACAAGATGATACAAATGAAACAATCATCATCCATGACTCTGGCTATCACCGCCAATCTTGCTTTGAAACCATTGCTGATTGTATGACTGGACTTATCATCATGACATCCGTCAAGGTCTAATGGTAACCCCAATTCTAGCTAAAACTCCATACGCCTTTCATCACAATGTATCTATGCCTTTCATTGCTACCCAGGGTATTCGACTAATCATTTAGTCTTTTAGGCATCCCTATTATACCCCTGCTTTGAGTTCGGTAGAACCTACGACAACCGTAATTTCTCAGCCTTCATAACTCTAGTCATCATCATCTCGACTTTAAACAAGCTCAAATCATCTTGAGCAGCCATTATCCATGAGCTCAAGACACACTTGAGTCGTCATTATATTCATTGGATTTCATCGATCAACGAATGTTTTAAAACACTTCGAACATACCTTCTTGAATTCGCATCGAAGCCATGGCCAACATTGAGCCAAAAATATAAAGTGTTTGGTCGATATTACATTTCATAGCATTTCCTTCGTTTTCGCTATGAAAAACTAAGCACAATGTTTAAACTAAATTCTATAGCATTTTGGAAACCCTGCCAAATCTGCGCATTCAATTCTGAATCGGTCTTCCCGATCCATCGGCCCAATCCCTCAAAACTTCTCAAAACCACGTGCGTAACACCATGTTTTTAGTGCTCGATCCATGCTCCAAAAAGCGGCTCATCCCACCACTTTTCACAGCATCTGTGAAGCATTCTAATTAGCGTCCGATCCATACCATTAAAAACTGCCTGATCCATAATCAGGCGCCTAGCCTGATCCATCATTTTCTTGTGCGCAACACCTGATTTTATTGTCCAATCAATGCCAAGCCAGCCTTTCCCGATCCATCTTTCCATAGAATTTGCTAAACGCGGTTAATCAATTTTTTCCTAATCCATTTATTTGGCTTGGCCCGTCCATCCAAATGTTTGCCAAATCAACTATGTTCACGCGTGCTGCCATCGGCCGATCCATGGAAACCAGTTTATGTCGTGATACATTCATGTTACGTGCACACACAACTCCCACTAAATCCAATTTGAATTCGACTTGATTCCACCCTCAAAAACAAATTTGATTCCCCCTCGAAAACCAATTCGATTTCAATGTTTACAAACAATGGTCCAACAACGAAATCAAAAAATTATCAACCAAAAACTTGTACTTCAAACAACGTATCAAATTCACCAAACATGATTGAACAATGTTCAAATTAACAAATGGGTCTAAACATATAACTAGCACATGAAATTACCATTTATAAGTTGCTAGATTAGATCCTATGGCGAACCGTATTGGAAACATTATTACAACGATGTAGGTCTAGCTGAAAAACACTTGAAACGATGAAAATAAGATTTTACAACCTATACACTCAATTGAATTCGCATGAGAGATGCTTATCACTCACTAACACTTCAAATTAGCTTGAAATCAAAGATCCCCAATTTCGGACAGCGAAGAACGATGAAGAACATCCTTCGAATCAATCACTTTGATGCAATCTACCTTTCTTCGATGTTGGCCTCCGATCTTCTAATCTACATCTACGATTTAGTGGAGTAGAGAGGTATTGGATTGAGCAAGGAGGATCACGAGCTCAACCAAATGAGAGAAACGAAGAAACTATACTTTTCTCCATGCCTCTACCCCTTATTTATAACCAACAGCCTAAGCATTAGTGGGCCCTACAAATCAACCCACTAATTACCAATTAGCTTGGACATAAATTATGTAACACTAAAACAACGATTTCTCTCAAATAGCTGAACCAAATATTTAATGTGACCATTCTACGGAATTGGCAACACCATTTCCTTTCCAATTAAATCGACCTCAGCACCTGATTCGATCTTAGTCAAATGTTATTCCCTATACAAATCCGATAGGGAAAAAATGGTCACAAATAAATAGGTAAAAATTATGGACATGTCTCACATCCTCATAAACAACATATCTAAATATGATAATGATCCAACCCTCAGGGAATTAAACAAAAATATTTTGTGATCCCCTGATACGTAAAATGCAGGTCGTTACATGTATGCTCTCATTGTTGGTCGAGAGATAGTAAGTAGTCACTTAATATCTGGTTTAAGTAGGAGCATGACACCATTTAAGACCCTCCTGGCGGACCCCTACATTATTATCTAGCTACCCCTACGGGTGAACTCCTGGCCATATAATACTTTCCTTAGACGATGGTTTCTTAGAATTTTCATATTAATCGTCCCTAGGTCAGCCCTTATATAGCCCCTAGAGGAAGCAAACGCCCAGAGAATTACCCAACTCATCGTAATTGCTATAACATTTCAATACCTCATAAATATTAGAGAATGGCAGACCTTATGACCACTTAAAATCTAACAAGGTAAGGGCCAGTCCCATGACTTAGGTTCTAAACCAAGGGATAAACCATAGGAATGGACCTAGTTCTGACCATGTAATACCCAAACCAAGCAGGTTAGCCACTCAATACCTTCCCAGAGGCAGGCTTACGTCACACAAATATGTACATATATATATATATATACACATATATATATATATAAGACATCTTACATTAAGCTGACCACTTATAGATGCTTGATTTTTCGCCTGGTTCTGGGCATACTTCTACTACAAGTTGGGCTTAACCTTGCATCTTAGTGTAATAATTATAATGGCCCATGACACCAACCAATCTTACTTATAAATAGTTTTGGGCGGGCTTCTACTATAAGAAATGGTTAACCCCGTGTTTGTGTGTCATCAACTATAACAAAAGCCATTAAATCACACACATACAAATTTCCTATGGGGACATGTGAATTCCCAGTTTCCTAACTTAATGCATTAAGTACAAAATTTGTACGTATTTATATTACTTTTATTACGTTATAAATATAAGAATAAGTAGGTGTAAATTTAGCGCACGTTAATAACATCCTAAAAGATTTGAAATGTCAATCCTAATAACACAGTTAAGGTATACAAGTTAATTTCCCTATCAATTAACATGGTCCAAACATGTATATTCACATTCAATGATAAAAAGGGAAATAACAACACATACAAATAAAATTTGCGACCTAGATTTGAATAATTATTTAAATAATAAAAGTGTGGACAAGGTGCAATAATCCAATTTATGGTGCTGCTTCACTTCTTATTTTATATCACATAAAAAACTTAAGATTCTAATATATTGTTTTCAATACATTCAAACGAGTCTATTTAAAATAGATGCTAAAACCTATTTATTTACAATACTCAAATCTTTTGTTTTTGTTAACAAACATATATGAATATTTAAAGTGAAAATCAAGTGAATTAGACCAAAAACTAGGAATTGCACAACACCCAAAACTAGAATTTTATCATTTCAATAAAACAAACCCAAACGTATAACTTTTGATTGATCATTCCCATAGAAAAGAAAATGTAGGATTTGGAGGATTTATAGTGTTTTATTTTCATTTCAAATCCAAATCCCATACATGCATAAAATCCAAATCTACACTATAAAAAACAGAAAATAACAAGTTATATATTTTCCGCGCATAGAGATTTGAGAAGGAGTAATAATTGAATTTGTGTAGAATCAGATCTGGATTTAGCCTTCGAAATTATTGTACTACAATCTTCCTAATATATATATATATATATATATATATATATATATGAATCAAATCTTAGAATCTTATATACATATATATATAAAAACTAAATTCCAAAATCTAATTCTTTATGAATCTAGACCAGAAAAGATAGAATGGAGGTTAGAAGAATAAAAGGGAATCCTAACTTTTTTCTAGAATTCAGCCATAGCAAAGGGAAAATTTGGAGGCATATAATGAAATGGAAGTGGAGTTTAGAGTGAGGCTATGAGGCTATATTTATAGTTGTAAGTGTGTATATAGGCCGTATGGTTAGTAAGATTTAATCTAGATCATCCATTGATGCAAATTATAAATGAGTCCATTATTAAAAATAACCTCCTTTACCCTTCTCTCAAAAGTGTGGTCGACCCCCTCTGTAGGAGAGTGGTCGACCCCCATGTCGATTCCCTTCTTATAGGGGCAGTCGACCCCCTTCTAGGGTCGAGCTGGGAGATATAAATCTACTCTAATGATGCTTTTTTATTAATTTCTGAATTTATGACATTGATTATTTCCTTATGTTTATTATTTTTTCGTCCTTCTATATTTGTATATCTACACACAATTCAAATTCTTTTGGAATGTTCTTTAATGCCAATTAATATATTTTTATATAATATATTTATATTTATTCAATTTGATTTTCAAACCTTGTGTGAAAACAATTTACACCTAGCTTATTTATTAATAACTTTTTCATATGGACTCCGTATTTAACAAATAAAATATGAAAACGGATCAGAATCTCTCCACGAATGGAATAACAATACTTTCATAGCTCAATTCCCAATTATCCAAATTTTTTATTTTTAGCCTATTGAATTTATTACTTATTATTACTATTTATATTAAATTTAATTATTTATGTCTGTTTATGGTTTATTTTATGGGGTGTTACATCTCCTTTTAACAACACAGGTTAGTTGGTAGGAATGCTTGATTGATCATGTGATGAAAAATAGTGCTTGGCGTTATAGATTTATCTTATTTTATTATAATGTCTAGTAAATATCTGTATTTATGGGATATTATTAATCTATATTATTATGACATTTGGAAACTTTGATGTATTCCACATTGTTATGATTTTTATGAAAGGGTACATTTATTTTATAATTATATTTTGTCCCATCTGCTGTGAGATTCTGATTTTGTTTTTAGTTTGGCTCTGTTATTTATTTTTTATAGAAACCAACAACTTGTTTAAAATGAATTTAATTTCCAATGGGACTTTTCTGGGTCGGGATTTAGGCTCATTTCGGGCTGATTGTCAAATTTGGTATTAAAGCTTAGGTTACTCAATAACGAGGTAATATACGTACAAGAGACACACTTGTTATTCAAAACAATTTCAAATATATATATATGTATATGTATATATATATTATACCCCTAAGACATATGCGATCATACTAGGCAATCTCTTTCTTCCTTTTTTTGCTTTTGGCTTTAATACTATTTTAAGGATTTCCATTGAGGTTTTCCTCTTATAGATAATAGAAATGTCCGAAAACCAACCCGAGGAAGGGAATCCAGTTAGAACTCGATACTAACCCGAATGGTTCCAATAATATTTAAAGATTATGGGACAGGTCCCTGTTGCTCCTGCTGTCCCAGCGGTACCGGCAGCTCAACCCGCTGATGTCGCTCTTAATTTCCATTGCCTCTATAAAAATTTCATAGGTCTGGAAGAAAATCCCTTTTTTGAAACAAAAGGATTTCTGGAATCTAAGTCATGGTTATTGGAGTGTGATCATATACTTGAGGGTACGAGATGGAAAAAAACCATTAAAATGAAGGGTAGCCTCTTGGCATCTAGAAAGCGAAGCATTGGAATGATGGAATATGTTTTTTGAGGAGAATGTGGATAGTATATTCTTTGGAATGAGTTCAAGGTGCGATTAGAGGTTAAATTTTTGGCCAAAGTGAGTTTACAGATGGAGAAGTTCATCCACCTTAAGTAAGAAGAGTCATCTTTAAAGGAATACGTAGTGAAGTTCAAGGAGTTGTCTAAGTTTGGTAGGAGCCTTGTAGATACACCTATGAATAAAGAATTGAGAATTGTAAAGGGACTCAACTCCCCTCTCAGAGAGATGTTGTTTGCTCAAGTGACATTCGGTGAAAGTTCTGAAGTTCTTGTGGAGACTATTGTTTTATGCTCTGTAGAAGAAAGGAAGGAGATTAAGAGTGAGAGGAGTGAGGGTTCTTCGAAATTTGGAAAGATTAAGAAGAAGAGATTTTGGTTGAAGAAGAAGAGGAATGGAAAATTCAAGAAAGCAGCTAAGGAGTGTGTAAGATGCCATAGGAAATGCCACATGGCCAAGACTGTAGGGTCAATCTGGCGAAGCATGAATTCAAGGGAAAGTGTTATAAATGCCACGTAGTGGGACATCTTGCTAAGAATTGCCCAAATCTTAATGAAGTATCAAGTGGGAAAAATTATGCTCTAGAAGTAACACCCCTTTAGACTTAACTTCCGAAGGACCAAGGACAAGCAACCCTAGAAGGTATCAATTCTATTTTAAGGACTTTTATTCGTACCTTGTTTTATACTGGAGCATCTCAATTCATGGGTAAGAGCCTTATTGATTTCTTGAAACTCCTACTTCTATTACTAGCATTCTGATAGTGGTGTCTAACCCTACCAGAGCAGCTAAGAGCTCTTGTTGATTTGTAAAAAACCTAGTAATAAACATCGACGATGTTGATTTCTCGTGTGTTGTGTATGTTTTGAGTTTTGAGGGGTATGGACTTATCTTAGAGATAGATTGCCTATCTTATTATAGGGTTATCCCTGATTGTGATAAAAAGTTTATTCTTTTGAAGAGGTGTAAAGGTCGTAGTTTAGCGGTCCCTCGTAAGATTGGAAATATAAGGGATTCAGCCTTGTTGTATTCTCTATCTTCTAATTCAGAAGGGCCATCCACTGTGCCCATTGTCTATGAGTTTCTTGACGTCTTTGAAGAAGTGATGGGGTTTCTACCACATAGGAATATCGCTTTTATGATAAATCTCGAAAAGCACGCTTGATCTGTAGCATTGCCATTGAGGCAGATTGCTCCTAAGGAAATGAGAGAGTTGGATAAGAAATTTTTTGATTTGCTACAGAAAGGAGTCATCCGATGGAGTACTTTGGAGTGAGAAGCGCTTTTAGTATTTTTCACTAAGGTAGATGGATATTTAATACAATGCGTTGATTATAATGAGTTGAATAAGTTGACCAAGAAGAATAGGTAACCCTTACCTAGGATTGATAACCTATTCGATCATTTGGGTGGTGCCAAAGTTTTTTCTCATTTGGACCTAGCAAATGGATTTCACAAGTAAAAATTTCTACGGAAAGCAAACCTATGATTGCATTTAGGACACCTGCTGGTTCATTTGAATGGTAAGTGATGCCTTTTAGATTGATGAATGCCCCCGCGTTCTTTGTGGAATTGATGAATAGAGCGCTTAGAGGCATTCTTAATAAGGTATTCATGGTGTTTGTTGACGACATTCTTATATTCTTTAAGGATTTTAAACAGCATGGAAATCATTTAAGGGGGGTACCAGAAATCTTGAGGAAGAATCAGCTCCAGGCTATGCTTTCCAAGTCACTTTTGGAGAAAGAGGAAGTCAAGTTTATTGGGCATCTTATTTCGGGAAAAGGTTTGGCTGTCGACCTCGCAAAAGTGGAAGTTGTTCAAGGATGGAAGATTCCTCGCAATCCTACTGAGGTTAGGAGTTTCTTAGCGTTAGCAGGCTATTATAGCAAATTCATGAAAGACTTTTGCAAGGACAACAGCCACTCTAACCCATTTAACAAAGAAGAATCTTGAGTTTGCTAGGAGCAATAATTGTGGTAGTGCTTTGAAGAAGTTGTAGGAGTCTCTTACAAGTGCATCTATCCTTGTCATCCCTAATGGTATTAAGATGTTTACAGTTTTCACGGACGCTTATGGGACATGAGTAGGAGCAGTGCTTATGAAAGAGGGTAGGGTAGTTTCCTACACAAGTAGAGAACTAAAGGATTATGAGATGAGATACCATGTGCACAATTTGGAGCTTGCAACCATACTTTTTGTCCTCAATATGTGTAGGCATTATCTCTTAGAGGAAAGCTTGAACTTTTTACGGATCATAAATACTTTTAATATTTATTTTCTCAGCGAGACTTAAATATTAGGCAGTAAAGGTGGATGGAGTATACAACATCGTTTGATTTCAACATCTAGTGTACCCCCGGAATGGTTAGTGTTATCACAGATGCTTCGAGTAAGAGAGATGTTACCCTTAGTGTTATTACCTAATAGAGAAAATTGGAGTTTCTTTCCAGCTTTAACCTTCAACCACCATTTGAGCCATCTCAAGGGGTTCTCATAGTTTTGGAAGTGAGACTAGCTTTGATGGATAAGATTAAGCATGAGCATGGCCTTGATGAGGATTTAAGGGTATTGATGGAAAATATTACTAGACGAGAGCACTTTCCTTATTCTGATAGATATTTAGCTGATAGTGATGGAAGCTCAAGAAGGGCGGACAACTCCAAATCCTTAGGATTAGTAGTTTGAGAGAAGAGGTCATCAAGGAGTGCCATCATTAGAGGATGACCATACTTCTTGGAGGAGATAAGATGTATAAAGACATGAGGATGGCTTTCTTTTGGGAAGGCATAAAGAAGAATGTTACTGAGTTCATTGCAAGGAGTTTGACTTATCAGAATGTCAAAGCGGACCAAGCTAGTCCCAAAGGGTTATTGTTACCTTTGGAGGTCCCCACTTGGAAATGGGAACATAACTCTGTGGATTTTGTGGATGGCCTACCAAGAAGTCTACAAGGGAATGAGACATTTGGATAATACTGGATAAATTGATGAAGAGTGTCAACTTCATTCCTATGGAGAAGAGTAGGATCGCAACCTCGTTGGCCAAGCTTTATATCAAGGAGATAGTGCGACAATATAGGATACCGACAAGCATAATAAGTGATAGATACCCTATGTTCACAAGTGATTTTTAGAGAGGATTACAAACAGCTTTGGGAATGATTCTAAATTTGAGCACTGCATATCACCCGTTGTCTAAATGAAACTAAGATTGTCAATCGAACTTTTAAAGATCTACTTAGAGCTTGCATCATCTATTTTGTAGGAGCATAGGAGTAGCATTTAGCATTATCGGAGTTCTTGTATAATAATAAATTTCAAGTGATGATTGGTATGGCCTCTTACAAGGCATCGTATGTGTAATACCCCGTATTTATATATATAATTAGTAATTGAAAAATATCGATGTTTTATGATTTCAGAATTTGGCCCTGAGACATGTACCATTGTGTTTGTGGAATTTTTTTGATTTATATTTATATGACTTGTCCTAAACAGAGCCCGTATGGGGAAGTTATTAACGAAAAAAGATTTATAGAGTTATATGCAAATATACGCGTGCAGGTTCGAAATTAAAACATTAAGCATACCTTATAAATGAAAGAGATTGATTTACATAAGAATATTTAGAAAGAAAAAGAATGTTGCACTCAGAGTTAAAAAAATTGGCAGAATTAATGTAAGAGGCCCAGGTAATGGGTCGACCCAGACCATGTGTGGGTCGACCCAGGGGTCGACCCACCCTAAAACTGGGTGAACATACCAGTGGTCCAGGTCGACCTAATGTTAGGCAAATTGACGTCAAATTTTGATTTACATGGCTCGGATTTTAGTATATTCAATTCGATGAACTATAATCTTCTATGAACCTATAAATATTTTCTGAGACGACACTAAGGCTCTGCAATTTTCTTTCTTCTCCAAATCAAACAAAATCAGAATATTAGTTTTAGGAATTCTGATTCAAGATTTGAAGACAAAAAATATAGATTTACGATATAGGTGTTTAGGTTTCTCGTCTATGTGAGGTAAGTTTTGTGAATTTGAATTATTAGGATTTCTTTCATTCTTTTAGCGTCAGATTTGTAAATTTGTGGTTATTTTAATATTAGATTTAATTAGGAAGACCATGGGGTAACAGATCTGAATCAAATTCAAGAATTGGAAAGTAGTCAGGTGAGTGGATTTAAATTATACCTTTTGGTAACGGTATATTTATTGTTTAAATCCCCGTAATTCTTAACGTAATGAATAATTGAAATTTTGGTAACTGTGATATAATCCATTCCCTAAGTACGTTAAGAATGTTACTGTTGTACGAATCTATTCCATTAATTTTCTTTTTAGGTTGAGAATTACTATAATACTAAAATTATGAATCTGACAGTGATTATGCACATATTCTTAAGACTGTACTTCAATGGTAAATTGGATATGTTGTAAAAATTATTACAGTGAATTATGGAAATAGTGGAAAAAGAATTACAGTAAATTTTTTAAATAATGGTAAAAGAATTAACATGCCTAATTTAGTATGGAAATTTACAGTGACTGGAAATGGTGTATGAAAAACAGGAATTAATATCTAACTCAGAAAAAGGGAATTAGTAGTGGACTGAATTAGTTGGGGGTGGAAAAGGGATACATTTTAATAATTACCATTACGGTAAATTACTGAGAACGTAGTTGCAAGAAAAATAAATAATTGGAATTAGTGTGAAATAGGTGTTCTCTTGCCATATTGCACACTAATCAAATATGTCTATGCACATGATGTAAATAAAAGAAATAGCTTGCAGCTACGGATCTTAATTGATGTGTGTTATGAAAATAGTTTTTTATACATTTCTACCTACTGATCTAATGAAGTGTGTGAAATATTTTCCCATAATAATAAAAATGTACAATACGGTAAATAAAGAAAGGTTACAACAATAAAGGTTTGGTTAAATATTAAGGAACTTAGGGAAAATGTGATGAACGGGGAATATAACTTATTATAATTAATTATATGAATGGGAATGAAATATAATAAGTAGACTTTTCCTAGGGATTAGTAGAATTATAACATAGGTTATAATTAATGATGAATAAGGAACTTACTAATAAACCTCAGTCAAGGGAGCTAAGTTAATAACCATAGCAATGGTTGCGGTAATGATATAACATAAGGTTATAATTAAATATGGAAGATTAAAATAGGCTTATTATTGGTAAACTTATAATTGGAAGGATTAAGTCCAATGAACATAATAACAAGTGGAAGTCCGTTCCGGCGGCGTGGGGCTGATTAGAGAAAGTAAGCGGCAAAAAGGAGGCTAATAAACCAGGACTTGAATATTAAACAAATGTGTAAATAATCAAGTTGATTAGCAATGTGAAAAGTTACAGCAAGCGCGTGATTAAAAGATTAGGCCTATGATCTATTGACGCGATGGTGTGACGCGCTTGGACCAGTCCGTACGTATAGAAATGAAGAACCTGCCGAGGTAGATCATCACGGTTTCTGGAAACACAAAAGGAGAACGTACAACTAATTATTCTATGGGATTGGAGAGATGCACGCAGCTTCTATGGAATGTGATAGGGTACTCTGAGCTGGGCCTCCGAGGAACAACCGGATGAAGTCGTCGCTCGAGGGCAGTTCTTTTGCATCATATTGAGTATACCTTGATAGGAACTGGAGAGTGGTAGCAGATGGTTGTGTTAGATGGCATTGGATGATTCGACGGTTTGCCTCGCTCTGGTCGGGACCAATTTAAGGATAGTATTCATTGGATGCATGTCATTAGAAGTCAGTGGAAATGCGGAAAGACTAAGAGCTAAATCAATGGACCAATGATCTTTCACTATCAAGACATTGGTTGATGGACACGCCAAATTGGATGTTAGATTGGTTGATCGAGGAAGTCATTAGCTCTTGATGTAGTCTTTCATTAGTTGAGGGAGGGGCTAGGGTGGGGCCATAGCCATCGTGGAAAGAGATAGACCATATGTGGTTATCTGTAATGTAGGCCTAACGAAGTTTTCCTTTATAGTACCGAAAGATCTTGACCGAGTTTCGTGTATTGGATGCAACACTATTACGGAACTTGGGTTATATTAGGTAGTACGTTCGTATGAGGGTCTAGATACACGCACTGGATGGTGTATTGTAGATGTTAAGGAAATATTTCATGTTGAGATGAGGTTCAACCGAGGAGTTCGGATACGAGGATCCGTACGCTTTCGTGACATAACGGTAGAGACCATACGAGGAAGGTACTGTGGGGATTTCCTTGAGACGTTGGGCATAGCTACATACATATTATATTATGTTTAATCTATTGGGGAGTAGATCGGCACGACATGAGTGTAAAGCCTAGAGTGTTATTAACACGAATAAGCTAATAATTAAGAAATTGTAACTAATGGTATATATAGGGTTATTTCAGAATGTATGATTTGTCCTCTTACTAGAACTTGTGTTTTGACCCCTTCCTCATAACATATTCGCAGGTTAGACTTTTGGCAGAGATTTTAGTAGCTTTGGACACCTATTAGTTAGGTCATCTTTAAGTAAGCATATGTTTGATTATTATATTTTATCCATTCCTATGTGAGATGTTTTATCGAGCTCTAATATATTTATTATCTCTGTCTTTTCTGCAGGATACTAGACAAGCCAACTTGGGCTTTGACAGATTGGGATTTTTGAGAAAAATTTGGCTTATCGAAATTCGGATTGTTACATCTGGTATCAGAGCTCAGGTTTAGGATCCAATATAAATAATGAGTGAATGTATTTGTATATTTTTAAATAAATGTATTATATATATATATATACATGAAAGGAATTGAGATACCAAAACTTGTACATTAAAGTAATGATCATAGAGTTCTGAGAAAGATAAGCCTATAAGTGGTTCGGTTAAAAAATTGTACAAATGGTTGATAAATAAATAAATAAATGGATTGCAAATTTATATATAAGACTATTAGGCATGAAAATTTGGCATTTGATGATGTGCAACATAGTTAAGAGATTTTCATAGAAGCAAAAAAGACATAATGGTACAAGTTACTATTGACGGTTATGAAGATAAAAGTTTAAGATTATTTGAAAAGATGTGTTCTAAGGATTTTGTGTTCATGTTTAGAAACGGACAAGGGAAAGAACGACGATAAATTTTTTGGAATTTTAGATGAGTTCGAAAGCTTTTGGAAAAATCATTCAAATAGTGGAAAGGCATAAGAGAATTTATCTGAATTGGAACAACCTCTCGACCGACCCAAAAAATATTTTCAGAATTTAGTATAGAGAATAGTTAGTTGGAAACTCTGAAGGGATAGCCAAAAAAACATAATCAGCTTGGGTCGATACAAAATTTCGGTTGGGTGGACCACATTATCGGCCCAAACTAAGGCAGATTGACACATAGGTCGACACACCCTTCTTATTATTCGCTTATATAAAGCGATGAAGATTGTATCGTCGTCACTTTCATTTCCCCCACCTAAGAATTCTACTGACCCATTTTCCCTTACCTCCAACCACCGCCGCCGCTCCAAAATTCCCTCGTTCTTCATAAAATTAGCTCCAAATCGAAGCTAGTCACCTCCTCTATCCAGATCTAAGCTCCTTTTTTGCGAATTTCAAGAATTTTCGCCATGCCTCCGTGACCATCTTTAGCTTCCATTTTCCTCGATTAACACCCCAGGAGATCGCTTGGTGCTGGAACATCAGGCGAGTAACTCAAACCTATGTCGATTCCGTATGGTACCGGATCTTTCTTGGAAGATAGGTTAGATTTACAGACTTTATAGGCAACCCTTTAGAGCAGCTTTTTCTAGATACGGGGTTGCGCTAGATTCTTGACCGATATACGGTAGAGCAGATTGCTTACCCCATGTTAGTTCACCTTTTTAATGAAAATTTGAATTATAAAGAGGATAATAATGAGGTCGTATTTGATTCTGAAGTGAAAGGGGGGGTAGCGATAGTTTTTACAGAGAGACAATTTGGGGACATGGTTGGTATTAGTGGTGAGGGTATGTGTAACAACCCAAATTTCGATAGATCGATTTTTTTTCAAAAATCCCAATATGTCGAAGCTCGAGTTGGCTTGTATATTATCCCGTAGAAAAGAAAGAGATAATAAATATATTAGAGCACGATAAAACATCTCACAGAGGAAAGGATAAAATATAATAATCAAATATAGCCTTATCGAAATAATAACATTATCTAACAAGTGTCCAAAGGTTACCAAATCGCTGCCATAAACCTAACCTGCGAGTATGTTATGAGAGAAGGTCAGAACACAAAGTTCTGGTTACTAGACAAGTTATACATTCTGAAATAACCCTACATATACTATTTAGTTATGTTTTCTTAAATATTAGGTTATTTAGGTTAATAACACTTATAGATCTTTACTCACGTCGTACCCATCTAGTCCCCGACATATTAACCTAATATAGTCTAAATGTAGCTATACCCAACATTTCAAGGTACATCCCATAGTATCCTTCTCGTACGGTCTCCGTAGCCATGCCACAAAAGCGTATACAACATCCATACTACGCTAAATCATGTATGGAAATCTATATCTTTACGCCACGTAATCGCACAGAACTACCATCGCTATGCCACGTAAGCATGTGGATTAACATATCCAAACTCCTCAGTCGAATCAAGTCTTAACACGGAGTAATGCCCTACTGTTTACGATACACCACACATGTGAAGACCTCACATAACCCCTTCACTATACAAGGGGAATAATGCGCTGAAGGATGTGCCAGCCAGTCATGGACGATCATCAGAGTAGGTAAACACAAGCGGAAACTTTCGTAAACTCACAGTGCAAGGATAAAATATAATAGAACATATATAACAGGTAGTAATAATGAAATAGAAACACAAGACTTTCATACAATCAGAAAGTAATATCCACAACTTGGAAATAGTGTTTGTACAAAGTTGCCTCACTACATCACTTAGAAAAGCAAACAACGAAAATCCAATTATTATATAGTAGTAAAAATGATACCTGAGCCCCCTGCACGGCATCGATCACCATAGTCGTCCTCACTAAAGCATTACCTATCACCTGTTACTTAGTCTGCCCATCCATAACCGGATGAACAACAAAAGGTAGTAAGAGGAAACATAAAATCTTGAGTCAGACAACAGTCTTAGTGAGCGATAAAACAACTAACAAACTTCAACAATAAAGTGTATGAGAAAGGATAGAAAAACATACTAATCTACCCACGATACCAGAGAAGAACTCAACCTTATCTTCCCCACATCGGACAATGATAGCCTTTACAATATATTCAACCAAAGGAATAACAATTCATACATGGGAACCAGAACAAGCATTGATAACATTCATAGCATCCAGATTACATAGGTCTCACGTAAACAACCCTAGTCGTGTTTAACATTCCCCAAGCACTCTCCTCAGAGGCCTAAACCAATATAAGTTAAGCACTCAAAGAACATCTCCCTCAATTTTTGATAATATATATAAGATAGTATAAACAGAACAACCAATCATCCATGACTGACTCTAGCTATAACCGCCAATCCTTCTTTGAAATCATCGTTAATCGTATGATGGCCAACCTTGCGATATGTCAAGGGATAATGGTAATCCCAGTTCTAGCATAAACTCCATATGTCCAACCTTGAAAACTAGGCCTTTCAATGATACCAAAGGTACTCGACCTACAATCGGTCTTTTGGGTGCCCCCAGCATACCGCTGCTTTGAGCCTGCTAGAACTTACGACAACGATAATCACTCAGCCTTCAATATCTCTAGTCGTCCAACCTTGACGGCTACTTACTGCTCAAGCGACCTTCTCGAGCAACCATTATCCACCAACTCACGACCTTTGAGTTGTCTGCCTATTCGTTGCTTATCACCGATCAACGAACATATCACATCACTTCGAACATCCCGTTCTGGACTCTTGTCAAAGCCACCACCATCGTTGAACCAACCGACATCTTTATAAGGTTCAAAGCAATAAATAGTATTATTTTAGCACTTCCTGACTTCCCAGTTAAATTTACTTTGAAGTCACACCATCACTGGAAATGTCCAGGCCACTTTAGTCCGAATCACTTCTGACTGATCTAATTCTGGCTGAGCCAATTCTGCCCGATCCAACTTCTGCCCGAGCCAACTTCTGCCCGATCCAACTTCTGCCCGAGCCAACTTCTGCCTGAGCCAGCTTCTGCCCAATCCAACTTCTGGCTGAGCCAACTTCTGCCCGATCCAACTTCTGCCCGAGCCAACTTCTGTCTGAGCCAACTTCTGCCCGATCCAACTTCTGCCCGAGCCAACTTCTGTCTGATCCAACTTCTACCCAATCCAACTTCTGGCCGAGCCAACTTCTGCCCGAGCCAACTTCTGCCCGAGCCAATTTCTTCCCGAGCCAACTTCTGCCCGAGCCAACTTCTGGCCGAGCCAACTTCTGCCCGAGCCAACATCTGGCCGAGTCAATTATGGCCGAGTCAAAAACTGCATATTGCAATTCAACTCTAATTTCGACCAAAACTTTGCCAAACGACGAACCCGACGAAACCAACTCAACCAAAATCATCTTACACAATCATAAACATATCATAACATTACTAACCATATGAATATGACTATTACCACAAAAATGATGTAAATCTCACCAAAAACCATTAGAATGAATATATGATCAAAATGAGAGATCTAATAAACATAAACATGTAAAATAACATGAAACTCACGAGTAAAACTTGTTACATTAGATCATAGGGTGATGCATATGAAAATGGACATGTAATGGTGTAAATCTATGGTAAAAGATTCCAATTTGATGAGAAACATGCATAAAACTCATATACTTCATTGCATTCATGTGAGAGATGTAAATCACTCACCCATTGTCTAAAACAAAGCAAAATGATGAAATAGAATTCCGGACAGCGAAGAGATAGCTCCCAGCCCTTTGATTTGATGAATCCTTACTTGAATTGATGTAGATCTAGCCTCCAATGATGTAGATCTATAATTTCCCTCCTTAGATTTGGATTTTAATGGTGGAAATGTGTTAGAGGAAGAAGGAGATCAATGCATCCAAATGAGAGAATGGGAAAGTAAATCTTTTCCCTCTACTCTCACCCCTATTTAAAGGATTCCACCAGGGCTCCAAAACCTGAATTGCCAACTGTAAAACCTTAAAACAACGATTTCTCCCAAACCGCAAAGCCAAATCTTTAATGTAACCACTCTATGGATAGGTAATCATCAATTCCTTTCCAATGGCATAGGTCTCACCCTCTGATTCGACCGAAGTCAAAAGTTATGCCTTGTACAAGGCTGATAGTGGAAAATGGTCATAAACAAAATCAGTAAAAATTATGGACATGTCTCACATCCCCATAAGTAACATATTAAAAGATGAGAATGATCCAACCCTCATAGAATGAAATAAAAATATTTTACGATCTTTCGATACATAAAATGCGGGCTGTTACATTCTCCCCCCTTAAGAATTTCGTCCCCGAAATTCCAAACAAACACAAGTAATCACAATGATTCCGCATGCCTATCATACATGAAAAGCCAATTCTATCATCCAAACTAGCAACCATCAAGCCATGCATCAATAGCCTTATCCTAGCACACGGAATACTAACAATCAATAACAAGATACAACGATATAACGAAGATACGATATCAATGGGTCCTACTGATGAAGAGTTCTAGATGAGTCGCTCTCATACTCTCTTCCGTCTCCCACGTACAATCGTCTCCATCTTCACTCCATTGTACCTTGACTAGCTTAACCGTCTTCCTCCTAAGCCGTTTCTTGTCGTTCTCCACAACATGAAGCGGCTTACGAGGTCTCGAAACTAAGGTCTCTACTTCTAAGTCTTTGTTCTTCTCTGGAGATACCACCACATTCAAATCATGCATGAACTTCTGTAGAAACGACACATGGAACACATTGTTCACACTCGACATCTTCTCGGGTAACTCCAATCTATACGCGAGCTTTCCAATTCACTCGACTATAGGAAATGGTCCAACAAACCTTGGAGCTAACTTTCCTTTCTTACCAAATCTATCCATGTGCTTCAACGACGAAGCTTTCACGAAAACCATATCACCCACGTCGAATTCTAGGTCCTTACGATGCTTTTCGGCGTAACTCTTCTGACGATCCTGGGCTGCCTTCATTCATTGCCAAACTATCTCGATACAATCCAAGGTTTCTCTAATCATCTCAGGCCTATGTACTAACTTATCTCCAGTTTCTAACCAACATGCTGGAGAATTGAACGACCTTCCATATAATGCTTCGTATGGTGCCATCCCAATGCTAGACTAGTAACTATTATTATACGCAAACTCAACTAGATGTAGATGGTCTTCCCATGATCCTCCGAAGTCTAGCACACAAGGTCTCGGGAGATCTTCCAAAACTCGATTGACTCTCTTGGTCTGACCATCAGTTCGGGGATGATATGTCGTACTCAAGCACAACTCGATTCCCAAAGCTTCTTGTAGACTTTTCCAAAATGCACTCGTGAATAATGGATCTCGGTCACTCACTATACTCTTTGGGACACTATGGAATCAAACTATCCATTTCACATAAAGTTCAGCCAATTTCGATGTCGTCCTAGTCGACTTGATAGGAATTAATCTCGCACTTTTGGTAAAACGATCGACGATAACCCAAATCCCTTCGTTTCCTACCCTTGTTCTAGGTAGTCCATCGATAAAATCCATCGATACTTGCTCCACTTCCACGTAGGAACTTCCAATGGCTGAAGCAAACCGCTCAGCTTCTTCTGTTCAGCTTTCACCAATTAACAGTTCATACACTTGGAAATGAACTTTCCAATATCTCGCTTCATCCCTTCCCAGTAATAGACTCTCTTCATGTCCTGATACATCTTATTTCCACCGGGATAAATCGTCAGCTTCGAGTGATGACATTCTCTCAGAACCTCATCCATCAATCCGTCGATATCAGGAACAACTAATCGCCCTTGCTTTTGAAGCCAACCTTCTCGATCGACCTCGAACTCTTTATCTTTTGGTTCCAGTTTCTGAATGAACTCGACAAGCTTCGCATCTTTCTTTTGGCTCTCGCCAATTCCTTCGATAAGAGTAGGTCTTATCGACAAGCTTGCTAACATTTCAGGTTCCAACTGACACCTTGGCCTGAAATTGAACCTTGCTAAGTACTCTAGGCTCTTCCATTTCGAAAACATCGCTCCCAAACTTGCATGTCTTCGGCTTAACGCATCTGCAACTATGTTACCCTTGCCCGGAGTATAGGCTATGCCAAAATCATATGACGCCAGAAACTCTAACCATCTTTGTTGCCGAAGATGCAAATCCTTTTGGGAGAAAAGATACTTCAACGACTTGTGATCCATAAACAACTCGAATCAAACTCCCAACAGGTAATGTCTCCACATCTTTAGAGAAAATACAATGGCCGCCAACTCCAAATCAAGAGTTGGGTAATTCTTCTCATGCGGCTTTAGCTGTCGACTTGCATAGGCCACAATTTATTCTTCTGCATTAGTACTGCTCCAAGTCCAGTACTACATGCATCGGTATATACCACCATCTCTTAATTCCCACTTGGAATGGTCAACACAGGTGCACTTGTCAATCTCTCCTTCAGGATTTCAAATGCTTGTTCACACTTTGCATCTCATGTGAACGCTTGGTTCTTCTTCATCAATCATGTCAACGGTACAGCTACTTTGCAGAAATCCTTGATAAACCGTCGGTAATATCCTGTCAACCCAAGGAAACTCCAAACATCTGTCGCATTCTTATGTCAATCCCAGTCCTGGATTGCTGCTACTTTGGCGGGGTCAAACGTTATCCCTTTTCCAGAAACTACATGACCTAAGAACCTCACTTCATCCTTCCAGAAGTGACACTTTGAGAACTTAGCCTTAAGCTGATGCTTCCGCAAGATCTCTAACACAACTCTCAAGTGCGTCTTATGTTCTCCCTCATTTCTGGAGTAACCCAGAATATCATCCACGAACACAAGCATAAACTTGTTCAACTGGTCTCTGAATACTCTATTCATAAGATCCACAAAATACACTAGTGCGTTAGTCAACCCGAATGGCATCACCAACCATTCGAAGAAACTGGATGGTGTCCTAAAAGCAGTCTTTGACACACTACCCTTAGCCACCCTCAACTGGTGAAATCCTGTTGCCAAATCCATCTGAGAAAACACTTTGGCTTCGTGAAGCTGACCGAACAAGTCATCTATCCATGGTAACGGATACTTGTTCTTCTTTGTCACCTTCTTCAGCTCACGATAGTCCACACATAATCTTAACGAGCCATCCGCCTTGGTTGCAAATATGACTGGTGCACCCCACTCGGAAACACTCCTCCGAATGAATCCTTTTCCCCAAAAGGTCACGAACTTGCACCTCTAACTCTAGCTGTTCCCTAGGCGTCATCTGCCTAAGAGGCATAATGATTGGTCTAGCACCTTCGACCAAATCGATCCTAAACTTGGTCTCACGATGCGGCGGCAACCCTTTGACCTCGTCAAAGACATCTACATACTCATTAGCGATTAGCACTGATGATAGGTCTTCTTGTGGAATCCCAAGCGAATATAGATAACTCACGAAGACCCCGTCTTTGCGCTTACAGCTAATCAACAACTTTCGCCCTTCCACATCCCCGACCCTCACCTCTAGCTTCTTGCAATTCTCCCTGGCCGCATATCTCTTGAGCCAATCCATGCCCAAGATGATCCTAAACCCAGCGAAGTTAAGAACAAAGCAATCAGACACAAAAGAGAAACCATGACTCAATAACACTAGACCATGACATATCGTGCAAAGATTTGACGAACCCCCAATTGGATTAGTCACTACGAAGGGTTTATCACAAATCTTAGGTTCCAAACCGAAGAGACACACAAGCTAATTGCAAATGAAAGAATGTGATGCTCCATTATCGAAAAGCACATGAACTGAAACACCTTTAACAGAAAGAGTACCTTGCACCACGACACCCTTTCCCTTCTCCTCTGCGGTAAGAGCTCTCAAAGAAGATGGCATAGCTTCCAAAGCATATGCCTTCACAATCTGCGTGGCCTTAGCTGATTCTGGGCAATCTTTCTTCTCATGCCCAGGCTTCCCACATTTGAAGTACTTCTTCTCAGCTTTGTGATTCTTTCACTCACTAGCAAAATGGCCTTTCTGTTGGCAGTTAAAGCAAAGCACCTCACTCTTGGGCTTCTTTTGACCATCTTTTCCTTTTTGCTGTTGCTGCTTCCTCTTCTTATTATTACCACCCTGTTGTGGTTTCTGAGCCTCTTTGGTCGTAGCGACAACATTTGCTTCCTTAGGAAACAAGCTCTCATGACGAATAGCTTTTTCCACAATCTTCTCAAATGAGTCATCAAGATGGTCCACAAACGGCTTTCCGATATAAGCATCCAAACCCAAGACAAACTTCTCGTTTTTCTGATAGGGTTTATCAATGTATGAACGAGCATATATAGACAAAGCCTCAAAATCATAAATGTAGTCAAGAACTGATCTGCCATTCTGCTTCAACTCTACGAACTTCTTGAAGAGAACAGACTTTTGAGCAGTGGGGATAAACTTTGCTTCAAACTTAGCTTGGATTAGCTCCCATGAAATTTCTTCCTCTGGAGTCTCGAGTGTAATAGAATTCCACCATTCCATGGCCCTGCCTTGCAGTTGCCTTAATGCAAGCTTTCTCTTTATTGCATCCTTAATACCCAAGTCTCCAAAGATTCATACACATGAATCCATCCACCTATGAACCTCTTCAGCTGGTTCAGTTCCCTTGAATGGTTTTCCCCTAGAGATGTAAAGTCCTTGCACAGCTTTGCAAAATCTACTACTCTTGGAACTCGCACACCAACATCTACCGTCGCTTCCATTGGAGCGGGTGCTCTTCGCATAATTGCTTTTTCCATGGCTTCAAACATGGTCGGGTAATTAGGTTCAACACATTTCCCCCTCCAGTATTGGCTCCCCTACCAGCGTGTCTTGTTTCTCGTCTACTCATTCTAAATCTGAAATTTAGAATAATTAGTCACTTTCAAGAAAAACTGCTAAAGGAAAACAACTGTTATTACTATATATGCTAATATATATAGTAAGCATCTACGTGAAATCTACAAGTACGTCTCTCATACGTAATTACGTCCTTGAACTTTGGCCAAAAATCATTGACCAGCGCTCTGATACCAAATGTGACGACCGCCCATAACCCCACACTATACAAGGGGAATAATGTGCTGAAGGATGTGCCAGGAAGTCATGGACGATCATCAGAGTAAGTAAAAACAAGCAGAAACTGTCGTAAGATCACAGCGCAAGGATAAAATATAATAGAACATATACAACAGGTAGTAATAGTGAAGCAGAAACACAAGACTTTCATACAACAAAAAAGTAATATCCACAACTTGGAAATAGCGTTTGTACGAAGTTGCCTCACTACATCACTCAAAAAAGCAAACCGTGGAAATCCAATCATTATATAGTAGTAAAACTGGTACGTGACCCTCCTACACGCCATCAATCAGCATAATCCTCCTCATTAAAGCATTACTTGTCACCTGTTACTTAGTCTACCCATCCACAACCGGATGAACAGCCCAAGGTAATAAGAGGAAACATAAAACCTTGAGTCAGACAATAGTCTTAGTGAGCGATAAAACAACTAATAACCTTCAACAATAAAGTGTATGAGAAAGGATAAATAAACATACTAATCTACCCATGACACCAGAGAAGAACTCAACCTTATCTTCCCTACATCGGACAGTGATAGCCTTTACAATCTATTCAACCAAAGGAATAACAATTCATACATGGGAACCCGAACAAGCATTGACAACATTCATAGCATCCAGATTAAATAGTCTCACATAGACAACCCTAATCAAGTTTAACATTCCCCAAGTACTCTCCCCAGAGGCCTAAACCAATATCAGTTAAGCACTCAAAGAACATCTCCCTCGACTATGGATAATCAATATGAGATAGTATAAACAGAACAACCAATCATCCATGACTGACTCTAGCTATCACCGCAAATCCTGCTTTGAAATCATCGTTAATCATATGACGGCCAACCTTGCCATATGTCAAGGGCTAATGGTAAGCCCAGTCTAGCATAAACTCCATATGTCCAACCTTGACAATGTCCAACCTTGACAACTAGGCCTATCAACGACACCAAAGGTACTCGACCTACAATCGGTCTTTTGGGTGCCCCCATCGTACCCCTTATTTGAGTCTGCTAGAACTTATGATAACGATAATCTCTCGGCCTTGAATATCTCTAGTTGTCCAACCTTGACGGCTATTTACTACTCAAGCGACCTTCTCGAGCAACCATTATCCACCAACTCACGAACTTTGAGTTTTCTGCCTATTCGTTGCTTTTCACCGATCAACGAACATATCACATCACTTCGAACATTCCCTTCTGGACTCTTGTCGTAGCCACCACCATCGTTGAACCAACCAACATCTTTGTAAGGTTCAAAGCAATCCATAACATTATTTTAGCACTTCTTGACTTCCCAATTAAATTTACTTTGAAGTCACACCATCACTGGAAATGTCCATGTCACTTTAGTCCGAATCAATTCTGGCTGATCCAATTCTGGCTGAGCCAATTCTGCCTCATCCAACTTATGCCTGATCCAAATTCTTCCCGATCCAACTTCTGGCTGAGCCAACTTATACCCGTGCCAACTTCTGCCCGATCCAACTTCTGCCCGAGCCAACTTCTGCCCGATCCTACTTCTGGCCGATCCAACTTCTGCCCGAGCCAACTTCTGCCCGAGCCAACTTCTGCCCGATCCAACTTCTGCCCGATCCAACTTCTTCCCGGGCCAACTTCTGCCCGAGTCAATTCTGGCCAAGTCAACTATTGCCAAGTCAAAACCTGCATATTGCAATCCAACTTCGATTTCGACCAAAACTTCGCCAAACGACGAATCCGATGAAACCAACTCAACCAAAATCATCAAACACAATCATAACATTACTAACCACGTGAATATGAGGATTACCACAAAAATGATGTAAATCTCACCATAAACCATTAAAATGAACATATGATCAAAATGAGAGATCTAACTAACATAAACATGTAAAATGACATGAAATTAACGAGTAAATCTTGTTAGATTAGATCATAGGGTGATGCATATGAAAATGGATATGTAAAGGTGTATATCTATGGTAAAACATTCCAATTTGATGAAAAACATGCATAAACACTCATATACTTCATTGCATTCACGTAAGAGATGTAAATCACTCACCAATTATCCAAAACAAAGCAAAATGATGAAATAGAATTCCGTACAGCGAAGAGATAGCTCCTAGCCCTTCGATTTGATGAATCCTTACTTGAAATGATGTAGATCTAGCCTCCAGTGGTGTAGATCTATGATTTCTCTCCTTAAATTTGGATTTTTAATGGTGGAAATGTGTTAGAGGAGGAAGGAGATCAATGCCTCCAAATGAGAGAACGAGAAAGTAAACCTTTTCCCTCCACTCTTACCCCCTATTTATAGGATTCCACCAAGGCTCTAAAACCTGAATAGCCAACTGTAAAACCTTAAAATAGTGATTTCTCCTAAACCGCTGAGCCAAATCTTTAACGTAACCACTATACGGAATGGTAATCATCAATTCCTTTCCAATGGCACAGGGCTCACCCTCTGATTCGACCTGAGTCAAAAGTTATGCCTTGTACAAGGCTGATAGGGAAAAATGGTCACAAACAAAATCGGTAAAAATTATGGACATGTCTCACATCCCCATAAGCAACATATTAAAAGATGAGAATGATCGAACCCTCAGAGAATGAAATAAAAATATTTTACGATCTTTCAATACATAAAATGCAGGCTGTTACAACCCAATACGCGTATCTAGACCCTCACACAGACATATTGTCTACTGTACCCCGAGTCTCGTAATAGGGCTGCATCCAATGCACGAAACTCGGTTGGGAGCTTTCCGCATCTTTAAAGGTCCGCCTCATGAGGCCTACAGTACAAATATTCAATTATGGTCTGCATTTTCACGGTGGCTATGGCCCTACCTTGGCCCCTCCTTCAACTAATGAAAGATTACATCAAGAGCTAAGTTATGTGCCCCAGTCAAACAATCTATCATCCAAATTGATGTGTCCCACAGCTAATGTCCTGATAGTGAAAGATTGATGATCTCTACGTTTAGCTCTAATCTTTCTACATCACACTAACTGTCGATGACCGGTTCCTGATGATTACTATAACGTATTGGTCCTGACCCGCCTCTCTTGTGGAAAACCACTGAATCAACCAACGCCATTTGCCACAGCCTATTAACTGCCAAACTATCGTTGCAATTAAGGTATACTCATCGGATGTTACCACACAAACCAAACCTCTGCAAGTACAGCCTGAGCATACACTGCACAGAGGACCACCACGGAGTACCCTACCACATCCCGTATAAGCCATGGTTCCCTCCAGTCCCGTAGAGCAATCAGGCAGAATAATCAAATGGACATGCTCTTCTCATTTCTCCACACACCACAATGATCTACCCCATTGGGTTCTGCACCTTCGTACGTGCGGACTGATCAAAGTGCATCACACCAACGTGTTATTAGACCTTACATCTAATATTTTAAGGCGCTTGCTATATCTCATCAGGTTGCTAGTTAACTTGATTACCCTCATATTCATTTTGCATTCAAGTTACCAGATTCGTTAGCTTCCAACTGGCTGCTCACTTTCTTTATTCATCCCTATACCGCCGGAGCGGTCTTCCGCTTATTATTTATTTTGTTTATTTGACTTAACACTCCCAATTATAAGTTTATTAATAATAAGCCAACTTTATTCTTTCTTATTTACTTATAACCATGTTTTACACTGTTATCACAACTTGTTATTGTTGTTTACCTATTAACTTAGTTCTCTTAACTAAGGTTTACTAATAAGTTCTCTTTTCATTTATTACCACCCATGTTATAATTCAACCCATCCCTTGGATAAGCCTACCTATTATATTACGTTCTCATTCATATAATTAATTATAATAGGTTATCTTTCCAGTTCATCATAATTCTTCTTTATTCCTTATAATTAACCAACTTTACCATTGTAATCTTTCTTTAATTACCATCATGTTCATTTTTATCATTTCGGGAAAACATTTCATACACTTCATTACCTCGATTAATGGAAAAACGAAAAGATCTTTTTCCATAACGTACATCAATTAAGATATGTAGTTGCAAGCTATTTCTTTTATTTTCATTATGGACATACATGCATATTTTATTTGATTATTATGCAATACAGTAAAGAACCCCAATTTCATACTAATCCATTTTTTCTTTCCTTTCTTGCAACTATGTTCTTAATAGGTTTAACGTTATGGAAATGTATCTATTTTCTGAAAATCCAACTAACTTAGTCCACTACTAAATTTTTCCCCTTTTTATTTTTTGAGTTAGATGTTAATTCTTAATTTCCATTTACTTTTTTTTCAAGTACAGTAAATTTTCCATATTACTGTCAAACTAACATGTTTTCAAAATTACTGCCAAACTAACATGTTTTCCAAATTACAATCAAGTTAAAATATTTCCCAAATTACTTATTAGTTAATTTGTTTTTTGAATTACAGCCAAGTTAACATGTTTTTCTAATTACTGTCAAATTAAAATGTTTTCCAAATTACTATCAAGCTAACATGTTTTCGAAATTACCGTTGAAAGGTAATCTCAAGACTATATGCATATCTATTGTCAGGTTTACCATTTCGGTATTACAGTAATTCTTAACCTAAATAAAGAATTATTTGAAAAATTACAATAATAATATTCTCAACTTATTTTAAATAAGATTCAATGCAATTACCACAAATTACGGATATTTAACATTTTAAGAATTACGGGGAATGCAGACGGTAAATATACCGTTACCAAAGGTATAATTCTAAATCCACTAACCTGGTTACTTTCCAATCCTTAAATCTGATTTCGTGGTCTTTCTAACTGAATCTAGTATTAAAATAACCACTAATTTTACAAATCTGATAATAAAGGAATAAGGTAAGGAAGAAACCTAAATAATTTAGATTCACAGGATTTATCTCACGTTGATAAGAAATCTGAACACTTATATTGTAGATCTACATTTTTTATCTTCAAAATTTTCGGAAGAAATTTTTCTAATTTCTGAAAGATTTAGAAAGGAAAGAAAATGACAGAGCATTGGCGTCGTCTCACAAAATATGAGTTGGAGGCTAGGCCCTACTAATCTATTTATAGGTGTATAAGAGATTCTAGTCTATAAGATATAATAATATGAATTCCAAACCATTAAACCAAGAAATAAACATCACTAAAAAACAATTCTGGCCCGGGTGGGTCGACCCATGTGTCAACCCACTCTAGAGGTGTGTCGACCCTATGGTCGACCCATGTATGCCTTGGGTCGACCTAGAGCCTGGGTCTGAACGTGATTCCAGTGGCTACTTATTTTTAGTTTAATGTTACGTTTAACGTTCGTTTTATTTCTTAATATTACAGATAGGAAATATATTTTCTTATAACACATATATCATTTAAATTTGTGCACGTATATACGCATACGGCCTTTTAAATCTTTATTCATCAATAGTTGCTCAATTAATGTAATTAATAATGCTTATCAATTCATTGTTTTCTTCCTTTTTATATATTCTAATTTCAAATGCAGTTATCTTCTTGTCCATTTTTCATTTATTATACATTTATTACTTCCCGGACTTAACTTGCACTTTTAATTTCAAATTTTGAATTTATGCGTGTATACATATACATATACGCACAATCTTTATTTCTATTCAAAATTCAAACGACATTATGTCGTCATTTATTTTTTACCTATTTTTATTGATTGCAGGTTTATTTTGGATCTCTTATTTCTCTCTCTCTATATATATATGTATATGTATATACACACGCACACACATAGAAATATATACACATATGCATGTATACATATATATTTATACTCACCTATATGTATAATTTTCCTTATATGTACATTTACACATATTTTTCTCTTAAAAGATGCATTTCTTTAGCCGTCCCTCTAAAATTAAAAACATGACGCTAACGAGACTCGAACTTGTACCACTCACATGGGAGAGACATACTTCCACTAACTGGACTACATAAACTTTTGTTCATAAGTCTAAAAACATTGGTGATCATTGTTCTTCTAAGTGTTCTTCTTATATCTTCTTTTCCCTTTTGTTATAGTACTTCATTTAAAGATAACTTTTTCATTTTAAATTCGTTTTCTGCAAACCATATGTCTGAATTGATCAAAAAATTGCCATGGACGCAATGATGCTAATTCTATGACCAATTTCTGAAAACGGATGAGGCTGCGTTGGGTGGGATTTTAATTGACATTCGGTATAGAGCTTGGGATTGGGGCATCTACGCCCATTAGCTTGGATAGTTATACGTATATTGCAGTATAACTTGGTTACCCGAACTGGTAATTATGACAGGGTTACAGGCACTATTAGGCATGCCACTTGTGCTATTTTCCGAACTTCAGATTAATTGGGAGAGGGAGATTATGGCATATTTTGCTACTTCCATAAACACAAGACAGTTTATGATCCCTTTTGATCATTTATGGCTAGTTGTATTTAGACAGTTCAATGTTCCATTAGGGAATGAGAGTTCCATTGTGGAGACCTACCCTATGATATATGTATCCACTCTGACTAGGATGCACATTGAGTTGTCCTTGATGCTCAACCTATGCAGCTCAAGGATGAGCATGAGGGCGATGATGATGGATAGGGTTAGCCGTACCAAGAGGATCAGTCGATATACCGAGCTGGACATCATCCAGAGGTAGGATTTAGGAATGAGTTTGTACATGATGAGGAGCAAGGCATGGTGGAGCCCTGTAACACCCTGCATTTTTGTAATAATTAAATAATGCACATATGAAAAAGAAAAATTTGAAGAGCTTCTAGAATTTGGCCACAGGGTTGAAGTCGTTACGTTCGTGGCGATTTTCTGGTCAATTCAGACCTATGGATTGCAGAAAACCGATTTAAGATGAAAGAGATATCTTTAAATGAAACATTGCAGCAAAACATGAAAATAAGGTAAAGAAGGAGAACAATGAGTACCATTGTTCCTAAATTTATTAACAAGATATTTCATTGCTCAGTTGATTGAGGCATTGGATATGTAACATAGAGGTCGGGGGTTAGAGCCTAGGCGGTGACATGATTTTTATCTTTGTTTTGGAGAGGGCCAACTGAACATACAAATATATGTATAGACATGAACATATATAAGGGAAAAATAATGGTAATGTATAATTTAAATAAATTCATACATTGAAGAGGAGGCAAATTAGTACAATTTTTAATGCATTAAGAAAGGTAGTGCAATTAAAAGAGATAGTGTGGATACTAATTAATGCAATGACGTTATAAAGAAATGGTTAATTTCATGCGAGCACTAAATTGGAACATATATATACACACACACACACATATACATATGTATGTATAACATAGAGGAAGGTAACACACGCTAATAAATGCAATAAGGAATCAAAAGAGGAAGAATTATAAGTTAACGCATTTAAAAAAAGGTACATTTGAAAATGCATGCAATAAAAATGTGAAGTAATGGCATAATCAGGAACACATAAGTATATGTAACATATTTAAAATATTAAAAATTCATAATAAAAAAAGCAAACAATGCAAGCGTTAATAAGAAAAGAAACGCCATGGAAGAAAAATGCATAAAAAGGGAAGGTTAATAATAACGCACAATAGTATTTGAAAGAAATGCATAAAAAATGGTAAATCGAGGCATTATTGAGAAAGAGTTTAAAAAAGAAATAAGTCATGCAATAATTAATTAAGAGAGGCAAAATTTGGAATAGAATAAAGGTTGTGCGCATAAGGAGGCTTTGTATGTGCTTAAGGATGTCTTATATACGAAGATAATTCCAATTGAAGACAAGGATATACACACATGAAAACATGCACTTAATTAAAGAAGGAGAATAGGCACAATTAATTTAAACAGGGAGCAAAACAAGAAGGCTTTTAAAAGCTACAAAACATTAAAATTATATATGTATAGGTAGCATAAAATAAAGTATGAAATGCAAAATGGGCCTTATTCGTAGTTGACTCAGCATTTCATGTATGGTTAGATTGAAAAACCTAATATCTATCGGTTAAGGATTGGCTTAGTTAATCTATAAAAAGGGGCTCTTTCTCCCATTTTATTCACAAACAATTCTTCATCTCTATCTCTGCGTCCATGACATTCTAAATTAAAAAAATAAAATGAGGAGATGCTGCTGGAATCTAGATTAACAAAGAAGATTCAAGATTTAGAACCAACCTCCAAATCTATAAAAAGATAAAAGTCTGCTTTTTTCTAACAAAACTATTTAGAAGAATTTCTATATCCGCAAATGAGGTGAGAGAATTTAAGTTATATCATTTTTGGCAATGATATATTATCATTTAAACATTCCCCATTATCGTATAATGTGAATTTGCTAAAATAATTGAAAGTATTGAATTGTTGTTATGACATGTTTAGATATGATATGTTGAAATTTTCAAACACATGTTAGAATGGATTAAAGTGATGAATACGACATGTTGGAATATTAATATACTAAAGATATTAATATGTTGGGAAATTTGCCAAAACATGCATAGCAATTACTTTTGTTTCAATTCCAAGTTACTTGTGACATTTATGCACCTGGACCGTTAACGATAGAAATTGAGAAAATTAGATGTTAAGTTAAAAATTACATGATTTGACAATCACATGTTATTGATAAATTTGAACAATTATCTATTTATACGATTACATGATAGAATAGAATTGATTATATGTAAGAAAGAACATATGACATAGAATAGGCATAATATGATGACCTGTAAATTATAAATTACAGTGGAAATTTGAAAGAAATAGACATGCCTAGATTATATAGAAGATTTACAGTAAATAAGAAACTGTAACCGCGCTTAGACACAAGGTTAGATTACACTTATGGTAGAAGTCTGCCCGGAACCTCCCAGCATATCCAGCATCCACAATTGGTAAATCTATTGTGAGGGGTATAAGTGTATAATTAAAACATATAATGGTGCTAAGACACGAGGTTAAGTCGACTTGTGGTAGAAGTTTGCCCGTAACTTCCCGGCAAATCCAACATCCCCAAGTGTAGGCTTAATGTGAGAGGTCTAGTGCATAAATAAATACATATGTAAATATATGTAAATAGAAGGAATGATAAACATCATTAATTGTAATTAATGGGAATAAATGGAATTAAAAGCAAAATACAACAGTAAAAGAAAAATGGGAACGAATGGGGAATGATAATAACCTATTATAAATAAATTACATTAATGAGAATGTTGTATAATAGGTAGACTTATCCTAGGGACAAGTGAAGATTATAGCATAGGTTATAATAAACTAGTAAGGAAATGGGATAACTGGTGAAATGAGATAAGTGACACTTAATTATAAATTAAGTAATCAGTAAATGGGGAAAACCTGAAACCAGTTGAGAAAAGGGGAAAATTTATGAAATGAAAGAAGTTGTAATTAATTATAAATTAAGTAATTTGAAAACTTGGAAGTCTAAAATATGCCAATAAGAATGTTGTGTTAAGATTTGTCCTAGAGACAAGTGGGAATTATAACTTAGGTTATAATAAAACAATAACAAAATTGGAATAACTTGTGTTATGGGATTAACTGTACCTAATTGCAAAATAAGTTATTTGTGAGAACGAGAATCTAAATCTATGGATGAGGACAACATAAGTTATATTTATGGGAAGAGGAGACTTATTAGTGAACCTTAGTTAAAAGAACTAAGTTAATAAGTAAACAACGTTAAGTTGTAATGACGGAATAGGCAGGAATTATGATTAAATAAGAAAGAATGAGGAAACTCAGGAAATGAGGTAAGTTATATTTAATCATAAATGTTAAGTGACATGTTAAATAGAAAACATATGAATTAAGATACATTTAATTACTTATTAGGTTGAACATGTTATTGTAACCTTGAATCAAACAATAATATAAAGGTATTGTGGATTACAGACCTTGGATCACAATCTAGAGAATAACATGTTTTGGGCTTATTAATAAACTTTAATGGGTTATGTTGTATAACTGAAATTAATAAGCAAGAGGGGCCCATTCCTTAGAGATATAAGGGGCTAGGAAGAATTTGGTAACCTGAATATAAATTAAGATAACCAAGTTAAATGGAAACCTATAAGGTAAAGCAGACGCCTAAAAGAATGTTTAGACATAGGGTCTAATAACATATTAAAGTGAGGCGCTTGGACCAGTCTGTACGTTTGGGGGTGAATAACCCAACAGGTAGTTCATCATAGTGTTATAAGGCACGAGGAGAACACACGTTCATCAGATTATTGTGTCGGCTCAAAAGGGACTGGAAGGGGAAGCACACAGCTTCCTGAGATACGTAAGGTGTCCCTGGTAATCCTCTATGCGATGGCCGATGTTTAGGCTGTACTCGCAGAGGTTGGGTCTACGCATAACTACTTGTAGGGTGGGTCTTGATTGCAAAAGTAGATTTGAAGTCGGAATGCTGTAACGAGGTGACACCAGGGTGATTCGGTGGTCGCCTCAATGGGGAGGCGGAGGATCATGACCAAAAAGAATAGTAGATCATCAGATACCCGATATCGACAGCCAGTGAGATGCGAAAATGCTAGAGTTAAATCCAATAGACCATTCAACTTTCACTATTAAGGTATGGTGGTTGAGTGGAGACGCCAACTGGATTTAAGATTGTTTGTTGTTAGGGGCATGTCGCTTAGCTCTTGTAGTCTTTACTAGTTGAGGGAGGGGCCGAGATGGGGCCATAGCAACCATGGAATACAGACCCTAAGAATATTTATATTTTGTGGCTCTTAAAGGTGGGCCTATACAAATATGGAAAAGCTCACAATCGAGTTCCGTGTTTCTGGTATCGCCCTGCCACGGAACTCGGTGCACATTAGAGGACATGCAGTTGAGGCATCGATCTACAATTAATAGTACGTACGTGGGACAGTCTAGATACATGCATGCCTGCTCTGGATGGTGTATCGTAGAATTTAGGGCATTACTCTGGTATGGAATCTGATTTGAACAAAGGTGGCAGTGCATATGTTTGCATAACATAGTAATGAAAGATTTGTGTGGAATATAGTATTGTTATATAGAGGTTCATACGTCACTCTGGCGTAGGATGAGGGACTGCGTACATTTCGATAGTGTTATGGCGGAGGCCGTGCGAGTGGGGTACCATGGGGTGTACCTTAATATTAGGGGTAGCTACATATATACTACATTAGGCTAATCCATTGGGAAGTAAATGGGTGCGACGTGTGTGTAAGCCTTGAGTGTTGTTAACCCAAGTAATCTAATAAATACGGAAATATGATTGAACGGTATATGTAGTGTTATCCAAAGTGTATAATTTAAATCCAGTCACTAGAACTTGTGTTCTGACCCCCTCCTCATAACATACTCGCAGGTTAGATTTGTGGAAGAGACATGACTTTGGATACTGGTTAGGCAGTATTATTAATACGGTAAGACTATACTTTGAGTATATTATATTTTATCCATTCCGCTGTGATATATTTTCTGAGCTTTGACATATTTTATGTCTCTGTCTTTTCTGTAGGATACCAGAGCAAACCAATACAAGTTTTGATAGATTAGAATTTTGAAAAAAATTCGGTCTGCCGGTATTTGGGTTGTTACATCTGGTATTAGAGCTTAGGTTTAGGATTCCTGTATAAATAGTAAGTGAACGTATTTGTATTTTTTTAAAATAATAATATAAATATATTATATATATATATATACCTAGATCCATAAAGGAACCCATTAAATAAAAAGAGTTTAATTTTATAAGAATTTGGATGAATGTTTTGTACACTAAAGAAAGGAATATGAGACCCTTAGGTAATTTGGGTGGAAAGTGTACAATGTATTTTGTATGGAAGGAAGGTGAATCCCATATGGTTAGTATTTTGGGTTAGTAAGTTTGGCAGTAAAACCTTATAAATAGGAAAAGTTTAAAAAAGAAGAAGAGAAAGATGGATTAGGAATATATATGGTTGAGAGAATTGACTTTGTGGGAGTGACTAGGAAAGCCTAGGAAAAATTGGAAACCTGCTTTGAGTCTAACCCCATTATTAACTTTTAAGAACTTGAAATTGTAAAAGTTTTGGGAAAACGGTTTGTGATGTTTTCAAATTTTAATCTTAAAACTTATAGTTTAAAATATGTAAAGAAGTACATATTGTGTTTTGAAGAAAAACGGGGTATATTTTATAAGTAGTGATTTCTTGCGAATTTTTTTGTCTAAAATAAAAATTTCCAACATAAGATGAAAAAGAAAATATGTAACAAAGAAAATTTTCTTATGTGGGCTGTGCTTGGATAGGAAAAATAGGGGAATCTTTATAAACCGTAACACCAAATCCAAGTGCGGTTGGAAAAAGGTTGAAAAAGAAAAGCGGAAGATGAGAAATTTTCTGTTTTCCACCTTTTTGTAACATAAGAAATCAAATTTAGGAAATTAGATTTTTCTAAAATTAGAGAAATAAATTTGGTTGGTAGGATTTTGGATGACACAATTAGATGAACTAGCTCTTACTCAGTGAGAATATGGGAAAATTTGGATGAAAAAGCATTTTTGATTTTTAAAATATTGCATTCATATAGAACTGCTAGTATATTTAGGATGTGAGCATCATATTTTAAAAGGATTTTTGAAGAATTTGCATACATGTGGGAGGTACCGCTTAGGCATACATGCAATATTATGTTGTATTTCACTTTGCACAGGTGCACAATGTTTGCAAAAATTGGATGCACACATAACAGATGTATATTATGTGAGGGTTTAACTGATTTTTACCTTTATCAAATTTCAGGGACGAAATTTCCTAAGGGTGGGGGAATGTAACACCCCGCATTTTTGTAACAATTAAATAATGCATATAAAAAAATTGAAAATCTTCCAGAGTTTGGCCACAGGAGTAGCATCATTACGTTCGTGGCGATTTTCTAGTCAATTTGGACCTATGTATTGTGGAACATCAATTTAAGATGAAAGAGATACTTTTAAATGAAGCATTGCAGCAAAACATGAAAATAAGGTAAAGAAGGAGAACAATGAATACCATTGTTTCTAAACTTATTAACAAAAGACTTCATAGCTTGGTTGGTTGAGACATTAGATATGTAAATAAGGTCAGGTGTTCGAACCCCGACGGTGACATAATTTTTTTCTTTGTTCTAGAGAGGGTCAACTGAACTTACAAATATATGTATATGCATGAACATAAATAAGGGAAAAATAATGGTAATGCATAATTTAAATAAATTCATACATTGAAGAGGAGGAAAATTAGTACAATTTTTAATGCATTAAGAAAGCTAAGAAAAAAATTGCAATTAAAAGATGGAGTGCAGATATTAATTAATGCAATGACATTATAAAGAAATGGTTAATTTCATTCGAGCGTTAAAATGGAATACACACACATACACACACACACAAATATATATATATATATATATATATATATATATATATATCTGTGTGTGTGTGTGTGTGTGTGTGTGTGTGCGTGTGTGTATATGTATAACATAGAGGAAGGTAACGCATGCTAATAAATGCAATAAGGAATAAAAAAAGGAAGCATTATACGTTAACGCATTAAAAAAAGGTACATTTGAAAAGCATGCAATAAAAATGTAAAGTAATGGCATAAGAAGGAACACACAAGTATATATGTAAGGTATTCAAAAGAAAAACATTTTTTCATATTAAAAAGAGATATCAATGCAAGCATTAATAAGAAAAGAAATGCCATCGAAAATAAATCCATGAAAAAGGAAGGTTAATGTGTGAATAATGTACAATAATATTTGAAAGAAATGCGTTAAAATGGTAAATTGAGGCATTAATGAGAAAGAGTTTAAAAAAGAAATAATTCATGATTATGTTTGACCAAAAAATGGTCCTAACACCCAATTCATCATATTTTGAGCATAGAATATGAATAAATATCCGAAAAATATAGGAAAAAGCAAAACAACGGGATTTTTATAGTGGTTCGGCGTTAACGAGCCTACATCCACTTCATATTTTCTCATTTCATTCGTAGATTACAATTACAAGGGGAATAGTCACTAGATTACTTGAATTCGATAAATAATTCTCTCTGAATTCATTGATTTTATTGAGGAAGATAGTGGTTATTCCAGGAGAAGTGTTGGCCATGACCGCCATGGGCAAGGAGATGCCAAAATCCCCTCTCATTTGTAATATAATGGTGTATTTATAGAGGTGGAGAAGCTTTAGATGAGGCCACGTGTCACATCTAGAAAGGAACTCAAGAAGCAGTGGAAAATGTTTCTTTTGATCATGCGGAGACATGTATTGTCTGTTCCATGAAAGTAGGCCAAAGAATAGGTCAAAGTCATGTGCATTGCTTCCATTCCCAGGCGGTTCGTGGTCATGGTTCATGAGCCGGGATGGTGAACTGGTGATGGTTGTGATGGTGATGGTCAGGTCGGGTCATGGTCCCAGGGGTCATGAACTGCCCTCAGGAAGGGGTCACGAACCGCCCCTCATGAGGGGGTCGTGAACCGCCCTCAGGAGGGGGTCACAAACCGCCCTCAGGAGGGTGTCATGAACCACCCTCAGCAGGGGGTCACCAACCGCCCTTAGGAAGGGGTCACTAATCACCCTCAGGAGGGGGTCACGAACCGCCCTCAGGAGGGGTCACGAACCACTAGGGGCGAGCCGGTAGTGGGCGAGCCGGCCTTCACAAATGCCAAAATCCAAGTTGTTCCATATTCCCCCACTTCATCCGAGCGATTGTTGATCAATGTATGTTCATATTCAAGTCCTTGGATTTGGGGAGCTAGGTCACAAAGCAACCTAACACATTAATTAATTAATTAATAGAGGAAAAATTTGGAATAAAATAAAGGTTGTGCGCACAAGGAGGCTTTGTATACGCATAAGGATGTATTATGTATGGAGACAAATCCAATTAAAGACAAGGATATACACGCATGAAAACATGCAATTAATTATAGAAGGAGGATATGCATAATTAATTTAAAAAGGGAGAAAAACAAGAAGGCTATTAAAAGCTGCAAAACATTAAAATTATATTTGTATAGGCAACATACAATAAAGTATGAAATGCAAAATGGGCCTTACTCGTAGTTGACTCAGCATTTCATGTACGTTCAGATTGAAAAACCTAATATCTAACAGTTAAGGATTGGCTCTATTAATCTATAAAATGGGGCTCTCTCCCCCATTTTATCAACACACAATTCTTTATCTCTTTCTCTGCCTTCATGACATTCTAAATTAAAAAAATAAAATGGGGAGATGCTGCTAGAATCTAGATTAACAAAGAAGATTCAAGATTTATAACCAACCTCCAACTTTATAAAAAGATAAAAGTCGGCGTTCTACTACAACAACTATTTAGAAGAATTTCTAGATCTGCATATGAGGTGAGTAGATTTAAGTTATATCATTTTTTGGTAATGATATATTATCGTTTAAACATTCCCCATTATCGTATGATGTGAATTTGCTAAAATAACTAAAAGTATTGAATTGTTGTTATGAAATGTTTAGATATGATATGTTGAAATGTTTAAACACGCGTTAGAAAGGATTAAACTGATGAACATGACATGTTGGAATATTAATATGCTAAAGATATTAATATGTTGGGTAATTTGCCAAAACATGCGTAGTAGTTACTGTTGTTTCAATTCCATGTTACTTGTGACATTTGTGCACCTGGACCGTTAACGATAGAAATTGAGAAAATTTCATGTTAAGTTAGAAAAAGTACATGATTTGGCATTCACAAGTTATTGTTAAATTTGAATAGTTATCTGTTTAACTGATTACATGATAGAATAAATTGAATATATGTAAGAAAGAACATCTGACATAAAATAGGCATAATATGATGACCTGTAAATTATAAATCACAGTGGAAATTTGAAAGAAATAGACATTCCTAGATTATATAGAAGATTTACAGTAAATAAGAAATTGTAACTGCGCTTAGACATGAGGTTAGATTACACTTATGGTAGAATTCTGCCCGGAACCGCCCGACATATCCAGCATCCACAAGTGGTAAATCTAATGTGAGTGGTCTAAGTGTATAGTTAAAACATGTAATAGTGGTAAGACACGAGGTTAAGTCGACTTGTGGTAGAAGTCTGCCCGGAACCACCCGATAAATCCAACATCCACAAGTGTAGGCTTAATGTGAGAGGTCTAGTGCATAAATAAATACATATATAAATATATGTAAATTGAAGGAATGATAAACAACATTAATTGTAATAAGTGGGAATAAATGGAACTGAAAGAAAGATACAACGGTAAAAGAAAATGGGAATGAACGGAGAACGTTAATAACGTATTATAAATAAGTTTCATTAATGGGAATATTGTATAATAGGTAGACTTGTCCTAGGGACAAGTGAAGATTATAATTTATGTTATAATAAACTAGTAAGGAAATGAGATAACTGGTGAAATGAGATAATTGACAGTTAATTGTAAATTAAGTAATCAGTAAATGGGGAAAACCTGAAACTAGTTGAAAAAAGTGGAAAATTTTATAAAATGAATGAAGTTGCACTTATTTATAAATTAAGTGTAACAACCCGAATTTTATAACATGTTAAAACAAGAAATCATGGCAGAATTAAATATTAAAATCTGAATCAAGGGAAACGGATGTGCCATTGCGTTCGTCTCGGAAAAATACGTGAAATAGAGTGCAAGTTTTCGAGAATCAGAGTCCATATGACCAAGTTATGGCCCGTCAAAGTTTTCAGAAAATTTCAAGTTCAAAACAGTTTAAAACTAGAGCCAAAATCGAATTCAAACACACAGGCGGCAGGGCGGGAAAATTCCCGCCCTGGTCAAGTCGATAGGGGTGTCGACTGCACAGTCGACACCCCCCCATGTCGACTGGGCTGTCGACATGGGTGTCGACTTGCCTGGTCAAGCCTAGTTGGCCTGGGTGCACCTGCTTGGCCTTGTGCTCTGTTTTGATGGCCTGTGACGGATTTTGAGGGTTCAGATCTGTTCTAGGGTTTATCTAAGGGCCTAAATTAGCTCCTACTTCTATAAAAACACCCTAAGACCTAACCTAATTCATAACAAATCATTCTTACACCTAAATGCTGTTGGAATCTCTCTTGAGCCATGGTCGCCATCTCCAAATTAAAGCGTAAGCGTTCAAACTCGAATCAAATCAAAGATCAATGCTTCTACAACAAATTCAAAGAGGATAGATCAATGACACTGCAACTTTCTACGACAAATTCACTCCCTAATTCATTAGCCGTTCTCTGTAAGTGCTAGTTATTTTCAGATCTAAATATTTAATTTTAATATGGGCATGAAATAAAGTGGAATTGAATCTAAGTATGTTTATCGATTCAGATCTATTCATGTTGCGTTTTGAATCTTTAGTTTTGAGACTTGTCTACCTTTATTCTCATGACAAGTTTGTTATTTATTCAGCAGTTTTCTTAATTCGTAACGATGTTATCATCAAGTTCTAATATTTATGCTTATCATGGTGTTGTTTTTCTCTCTAGTCTATTTATTATGCAAATTTCTACCTCCCCCTATTTATTTTCTTTTGATGAACCTTGGTCAACTTCGGACCTTGGCCTAAAATCGCGATTCGCATACGAAATTTATACGGGGGAAATATGGGATTATTGCCTATATGGATATGATTAATAATTGGCGACATGAAATTGGATATTATCATTTAATTTGCAAGTTTGGGGTAGATCTGTAAAGTTTGGTATAATCTTGTTATGATAAAATTTGCGTAAATATTATATACATGGAATTCGACACCAATTAGATCTATGTAAATTAAATCAAAAGATTGGGCTTATGCTAATTAGGCATATGTAGATTTGGGAATTTTGAGCATGAAAGCGATTGTAAACTTTATAATTGGCATAAACATGTATTAGGAACTTGGGCAACTGGCATGTATTGAAATAAAAAGATTATAGCTTTGGATAACTACATCATGAATCATCGGATTTGGGTATGAAACTTGATACACGTAATTTTGGCTAGATCTTGACATATGTGAAAAAAGGCATGAAACTTGGTGTATATGTAAACTGACTAGAATTGGGTACATATATTAGTTTGTATGTAATAGCCTTAAAAGAGGGATAAATATAAATTGAGATAAGTTGCCTTTAATGGCCTAAGATAAATTATGGTAAAATTGGTATGATTTTGCATACCATTAATTGATGGACATAATTGAGTCAATTATGGACATCGTTAAATTAGGAATTAATTTATAATTTGAATAGGGGAAATAAATCAAATTGGGGTAAAAAATTATAAGTGATAATCAATGCTTAGGACACGAGGTTGGACTCATTTGTGACGTAAACCTGCCCAGAACCGCCCGGCGAATCCCGTAGTCACAAATGTCAGCCCAATGTGAGAGGTCCTAGGCCCAAATTAAATGCGTAACAGTTGTAAAGACACGAGGTTAGACTCTTTTATGGTGTAAGACTGTCCGGACCCGCCCGGAAAATCCAGCTGCCATAAATGTCAGTCTAATGTGAGAGGTCTTTATAAGGTTACGGCCTTAATGAATTAAGAAATACTTAATCAGATAAACATGTGGTGGGACATGGGGGTTAAGTGGGTGACATGTGGGTGACATGTGGAAATACGAATAGTAATACTTAACCAACGTAACATGGTAATTAGACCAGTGGGTAGGGTTAAGTAAATAAGAACACTTAACCAATATGATGTAAATGGGTGGGTTAAGTAATATGATTAGGTTAATCTGGACACTTAACCAATTTAATATGTTGTCTACGGGAGTGGGTAAGGTTAAGCAAATGTTTAACCATTATAACATGATTAAACTGGACTAGAGAGTGAGGTTAAATTAATGAGAACCTTTAACTAATACAATGGGTTAATTTGACAAGTGGTTGCGGTTAAGTAGTAACACTTAACCAACATAACAGGACAAGCGGGTGGGTTAAGTTAACTTGAATAAGTTGATAACACTTAACCATTATAATATGACTAGTGGATGGGGTTAAGTTAACATGCACTTAACCAATCTGATGTGATGCGTGGTAGGGTTAAGTAACACATGGGGTTAAGTTAACAAAAAAATTCTTAACCAATGTAACCAGATAGACGAACGGGGTTAAGTTAATAAACCACACTTAACCAATCAAACATAATAAGCGAGAAAGGTTAAGCTAACTAAGGTAAACACTTAACCATGGTAACATAACGAGTAGAAGGGTTAAGTACATATCGGGTTGGTGGGTAATATTAGTAAATATAGGCCCACATACACTTAACCATTAAATACACATGCTTGAATCAGTAGCGGGGTTAAGTACACATCAGGGTTGGTGGGTAATATCAGAGAATACAGGGCCATAGACTTAACCATTAGAAAAACCTAGTAATGGGGACCCATTTCAGCAGTAACACACATTAGGTATCAATAGAACCCTGAGCTAGGCAGGGTGGGGCACGATTACTGGGCTGATTATAAGAGGTCAAATTAGCGACGGTAGGTGCAGCAGTGCAGGTTCTAACGGAGTGCGGGCGTGCACACACTTCGGCGCAGAAAATTTAGCCACTGGGCATCAGTAGGTATAAAGTTGTGCATCTTGATTGTGTCAGGGTTGCCACCATGGGACTTGATACACCCCATGGTGGGACCAACACAGGTATCTACAAGTAGGGGGCCGCATGACACAAACGAGAACTAGGTCAAGTAGGGAGCCGATCGATTAGGTAGTAAGGGTGCATCGAATATATACATGGCCACTGGGGTGATCGAGGTGGAATCCTCATAATCGATGTACACCTAAAGGCTACCATAATTGCGGGGATTGGGATCACGTTGTAATTATTATATAACACGGGCTACTAGTTGGGACACTAGTAGGTGGTACGGATTCTCGTTACACAGGACACTAGTTGGGGCACTAGTAGGAATACAGATCATTCCATGTAAGACACTTATGAGTATGCTAGTTAGGTGGTGCAGAGCAAATAGATGTCGTTTTAATGGTAAAGCTTAGAAACCTTGCGATGTTATTCTTGATAGAAACCATGCGGTGGGATACTTGATGGGAATTATGGGATGTTATACTTATTTCATCGTGCCCGAAGTTTATCTTGTTACCTTAGTTTATCTTGTTATCATAGTTTATCTTGTTATCTTAGTTTATCTTGCCTACCTTGTCATCATGCTTATGTTTACTTTCAGTTTATTCATGCCATGTTATCTTTATCTATTTTTATGCTGAAAGTCACTAGGACTTACTCAGTCTTTATGACTGACCCGTTTTGTTTCGCCTCTTTTTCTTCCATCCCCCCCCCCCCAGGTTCACAGGGTGGGAATACAGCTTAGTTCGGATCTTACCAAGCTCCAAGGCTCTTTCATGTATGGCTTGGATTTCTCTTGTCTATGGCTTGCTTTGCTTTATTGGAGAATACTGCAGTTTGTTTTTATGCTTCTTTGTTTTTGAGCAAGACAGATATTTTAACTATGAAATTGGGTATTAGAAGTTGATGGGCTTTTCTTGTAAACATTTATATTTAATAAATGATTTGAAGTACTTCCACTTTATTTTCCGCTGTTTTATATATGTCTGTCTTGTAATATTTCTGTTTCAGTACCCATAATACTCCATTGAAGTTAAGGCATTCCCTTTGTGAGTGACCTTAACAGATGTGGTGTGTTACATTTGGTATCAGAGCAGAAGGTTACCAGATTGGGCAAAAGTTTTCAAAAACCTTCTGAAATTATTTTCAAAACATTTACAAAGAAGCAAATTTTCAAGAAAATTTTGTTTTGATTAAAAGGCGTATTCCCCAAAGCCATATGCTCTATCTTTAGGTAGGAACAATGGGATGTAAACATGTGTTTGAGACATGTTATGATTGATGGTTGCAAGTGGTTGCAAGTGGTTGCTAGTGGTTGCTCGTGGATGCATTTACACATTAGACACTAGATCGGCTCAATCACCTTTCATATTGCATATGCATGAGTGTTTACACTTGTTTGTGGATGAAATTGAATGTGTTATCATGTGGATGTTGCATATGGATGGATGTTTGTGCACACATATAGTCTTTATGTTACTAGGACTATTTGCATACATATTGGACTCATGGCACTAAACATATTTTGCATCTAGAAGATCAATCGGGCCTGATCATTTGCATTAGACAAGGAACATATACGCACACTTTCTGCATATGTTCATATAGCATTAGAAATTTTTTAAGGACAATGGTTGCCTGGGGATGATGCTTTGAGTAGATGGATGATTGGATGGTAGGACACATCCTCCCAAACTTAGAGATTTCGGGGACGAAATCCTTTAAGGTGGGGAGAATGTAACAATCCAAATTTTATAACATGTTAAAACAAGAAATCATGGCAGAATTAAATATTAAAATCTGAATCAAGGGAAACGGGCTGCGTCATTGCGTTCGTCTTGGAAAAATACACGAAATAGAGTCCAAGTTTTCGAGAATCGGAGTCCGTATGACCAAGTTATGGCCCGTCAAAGTTTTCAGAAAATTTCAAGTTCAAAACAGTTTAAAACTAGAGCCAAATTCGAATTCAAACACACAAGGGGCAGGGCGGGAAAATTCCCGCCCAGGTCAAGTCGACAGGGGTGTCGACTGCACAGTCGACACCCCCCCATGTCGACTGGGCAGTCGACATGGGTGTCGACTTGCCTGGTCAAGCCTAGTTGGCCTGGGTGCACCTGCTTGGCCTTGTGCTCTGTTCTGATGGCCTGTGACGGATTTTGAGGGTTCAGATCTGTTCTAGGGTTTATCTAAGGGCCTAAATTAGCTCCTACTTCTATAAAAACACCCTAAGACCTAACCTAATTCATAACAAATCATTCTTACACCTAAATGCTGCTGGAATCTCTCTTGAGCCATGGCCGCCGTCTCTAAATTAAAGTTTAAGCGTTCAAACTCAAATCAAATCAAAGATCAATGCTTCTACAACAAATTCAAAGAGGATAGATCAATGACACTGCAACTTTCTACGACAAATTCACTCCCTAATTCATTAGTCATTCTCTGTAAGTGCTAGTTATTTTCAGATCTAAATATTTAATTTTAATATGGGCATGAAATAAAGTGGAATTGAATCTAAGTATGTTTATCGATTCAGATCTATTCCTGTTGCGTTTTGAATCTTTAGTTTTGAGACTTGTCTACCTTTATTCTCATGACAAGTTTGTGATTTATTCAGCAGTTTTCTTGATTCGTAATGATGTTATCATCAAGTTCTAATCTTTATGCTTATCATGGTGTTGTTTTTCTTTCTGGTCTATTTATTATGCAAATTTCTACCTCCCCCTATTTATTTTCTTTTGATGAACCTTGGTCAACTTCGGACCTTGGCCTAAAATCGCGATTCGCATACGAAATGTATACGGGGGAAATATGGGATTATTGCCTATATGGATATGATTAATAATTGGCGACATGAAATTGGATATTATCATTTAATTTGCAAGTTTGGGGTAGATCTGTAAAGTTTGGTATAATCTTGTTATGATAAAATTTGTGTAAATATTATATACATGGAATTCGACACCAATTAGATCTATGTAAATTAAATCAAAAGATTGGGCTTATGCTAATTAGGCATATGTAGATTTGGGAATTTTGAGCATGAAAGCGATTGTAAACTTTATAATTGGCATAAACATGTATTAGGAACTTGGGCAACTAGCATGTATTGAAATAAAAAGATTATAGCATGGGATAACTACATCATGAATCATCGGATTTGGGTATGAAACTTGATACATGTAATTTTGGCTAGATCTTGACATATGTAAAAAAAGGCATGAAACTTGGTATATATGTAAACTGACTAGAATTGGGTACATATATTAGTTGGTATGTAATAGCCTTAAAAGAGGGATAAATATAAATTGAGATAAGTTGCCTTTAATGGCCTAAGACAAATTGTGGTAAAATTGGTATGATTTTGCATACCATTAATTGAGTCAATTATGGACAGAGTTAAAGGAATTAATTGATAATTTGAATAGGGGTAATAAATTCTAATTGGGGTAAAAGATTATAAGTGATAATCAATGCTTAGGACACGAGGTTGGACTCATTTGTGATGTAAACCTGCCCGGAACCGCCCGGCGAATCCAGTAGTCACAAATGTCAGCCCATTGTGAGAGGTCCTAGGCCAAAATTAAAAGCATAACAGTTGTAAAGACACGAGGTTAGACTCTTTTATGGTGTAAGACTGCCTGGACCCGCCCGACAAATCCAGCTGCCATAAATGTCAGTCTAATGTGAGAGGTCTTTATAAGGTTACGGCCTTAATGAATTAAGAAATACTTAACCAGATAAACATGTGGTGGGACATGGGGGTTAAGTGGGTGACATGTGGGTGACATGTGGAAGTACGAATAGTAATACTTAACCAACGTAACATGGTAATTAGACCAGTGGGTAGGGTTAAGTAAATAAGAACACTTAACCAATATGTTATAAATGGGTGGGTTAAGTAATATGATTAGGTTAATCTGGACACTTAACCAATTTAATATGTTGACTACGGGAGTGGGTAAGGTTAAGCAAATGTTTAACCATTATAACATGATTAAACTGGACTAGAGAGTGAGGTTAAGTTAATGAGAACATTTAACTAATACAATGGGTTAATTAGGCAAGTGGTTGCGGTTAAGTAGTAACACTTAACCAACATAACAGGACAAGCGGGTGGGTTAAGTTAATTTGAATAACTTGATAACACTTAACCATTATAATATGACTAGTGGATGGGGTTAAGTTAACATGCACATAACCAATCTGATGTGATGCGTGGTAGGGTTAAGTAACACATGGGGTTAAGTTAACAAGAAAATTCTTAACCAATGTAACTAGATAGACGAACGGGGTTAAGTTAATAAACCACACTTAACCAATCAAACATAATAAGCAAGAAAGGTTAAGCTAACTAAGGTAAACACTTAACCATGGTAACATAACGGGTAGAAGGGTTAAGTACATATCGGGTTGGTGGGTAATATTAGTAAATATAGGCCCACATACACTTAACCATTAAATACACATGCTTGAATCAGTAGCGGGGTTAAGTACACATCAGGGTTGGTGGGTAATATCAGAGAATATAGGGCCACATACTTAACCATTAGAAAAACCTAGTAACGGGGACCCATTTCAGCAGTAACCCACATTAGGTATCAACGGAACCCTGAGCTAGGCAGGGTGGGGCACGATTACTGGGCTGATTATAAGAGGTCAAATTAGCGGCGGTAGGTGCAGCAGTGCAGGTTCTAATGGAGTGCAGGCGTGCACACACTTCGACGCAGAAAATTTAGCCACTGGGCATCAGTAGGTATAAAGCTGTGCGTCTTAATTGTGTCAGGGTTGCCACCATGGGACTTGATACACCCCATGGTGGGACCAGCACAGGTATCTACAAGTAGGGGGCCGCATGACACAAACGAGAACTAGGTCAAGTAGGGTGCCGATCGATAAGGTAGTAAGGGTGCATCGAATATATACATGGCCATTGGGGTGATCGAGGTGGAATCCTCATAATCGATGTACACCTGAAAGCTACCATAATTGCGGGGATTGGGATCACGTTGTAATTATTATATAACACGGACTACTAGTTGGGACACTCGTAGGGGGTACGGATTCTCGTTACACAGGACACTAGTTGTGACACTAGTAGGAATACATATCATTCCATGTAAGACACTTATGAGGATGCTAGTTAGGTGATGCAGAGCAAATAGATATCGTTTTAATGGTAAAGATTAGAAACCATGCGATGTTATTCTTAATAGAAACCATGCGGTGGGATACTTGATAGGAATTATGGGATGTTATACTTATTTCATCGTGCCCGAAGTTTATCTTGTTACCTTAGTTTATCTTGTTATCATAGTTTATTCTGTTATCTTAGTTTATCTTGCCTACCTTGTCATCATGCTTATGTTTACTTTCAGTTTATTCATGCCATGTTATCTTTATCTATTTTTATGCTGAAAGTCACTAGGACTTACTCAGTCTTTATGACTGACCCGTTTTGTTTTGCCTCTTTTTCTTCCAATCCCCCCTAGGTTCGCAGGGTGGGAATACAGCTTAGTTCGGATCTTACCAAGCTCCAAGGCTCTTTCATGTATGGCTTGGATTTCTCTTGGCTATGGCTTGCTTTGCTTTATTGGGGAATACTGCAGTTTGTTTTTATGCTTCTTTGTTTTTGAGAAAGACAGATATTTTAACTATGAAATTGGGTATTGGAAGTTGATGGGCTTTTCTTGTAAACATTTATATTTAATAAATGATTTGAAGTACTTCCACTTTATTTTCCGCTGTTTTATATATGTCTGTCTTGTAATATTTCTGTTCCAGTACCCATAATACTCCATTGAAGTTAAGGCATTCCCTTTGTGAGTGACCTTAACAGATGTGGGGTGTTACATTAAGTAATTTGAAAACTTGGAAGTCTGAAATATGCTGATAAGAATGTTATGTTAAGATTTGTCCTAGAGACAAGTGGGAATTATAACATAGGTTACAATAAACAATAAGGAAATTGGAATAACTTACACTATGGGATAGAATGTACTTAATCGTAAATTAAGTCATTCGTGAGAGCGAGAATCTAAAATCTATGGATGAGGACAACAAAAGTTATATTTATGGGAAGAGGAGACTTATTAGTGAACTTTAGTTAAAAGAACTAAGTTAATAAGTAAACAACGTTTAGTTGTAATGACAGCATAAGAGGGAATTATGATTAAGTAAGAAAGGATGAGGTAACTCAAGAAATGAGGTAAGTCATATATAATCATAAATGTTAAGTGACATGTTAAATAGAAAACATGTAAATTAAGATACAATTAATTACATATTAAGTAGTACATGTTATTGTAACCTTGAGTCAAACAAGAATATAAAGAGATTGTGGATTACAGACCTTGGATCACAATCTAGAGAAAAACACATTGTGGGCTTATTAATAAACTTAAATGGGTTAAGTTATATAACTGAAATTAATATGAAAGAGGGGTCCATTCCTCTGAGAGATTAAGGTGCTAGGAAGAACTTGGTAACCTGAATAAAAATTTAAGATAACCAAGTTAAATGGAAACCTGATAAGGTAAAGCAAGCACGTAAAAGAATGTTTAGACATATGGTCTAATAGCATATTAAAGTGAGGCGCTTGGACCAGTCCGTATGTTTGAGTGTGAATAACCCAACAAGGTAGATCATCGTAGTGTTATAAGGCACGAGGAGAGCACATATTCATATGATTATTCTGTCGGCTCCGAAGGGACTGGAAGGGGAAGCACGCGGCTTCCTTAGATACGTAAGGTGCTCCTGGTAGTCCTTTGTGCAGTGGCAGATGTTTAGGCTGTTCTCGAAGAGGTTGGGTCTGCGCATAACTACTAGGTTGGTAGGCCTTGACTGCTAAAGTAGCTTTGTAGTCATAATGCTATAACTAGGTGACACTAGGGTGATTCGGCGGCCGCCTCAGCGGGGAGGCGAAGGGTCACGACCAACAAGGATAGTAGATCGTCGGATTCCCATCATCGGCAGCCAATGGGATGCGAAAAGGCAAGAGCTATACCCAATAGATCATTCACCTTTCACTATCGAGGTACGGTGGTTAAGGGGAAACGCAAACTGGATGTTTAGATTGTTTGTTGTTAGGGGCATGTCGCTTAGCTCTTGTAGTCTTTACTAGTTGAGGGAGGGGCCGAGGTGGGGCCATAGCCACCATGGAAAACAGGCCCTAGAAATATCTGTATTTTCAGGCTCTTAAAGGAGGGCCTGTACAGATATGGAAAAGCTTCCGACCGAGTTCCTAGTTCCTTATACGGCCCTTCCACGGAACTCGGTGCACATTAGAGGACGTGCGGTTGAGGCATCGAGCTACAATTAACAGTACATACGTAGGACAGTCTAGATACATGCATGGCTACTCTAGGTGGTGTATCGTAAACTTTAGATGTGACACCCCACGTCCGTTACTGTCACTCACAAAGGGAATGCATTAAGTTTTATGAAGTGTTATAGGTAAACAGATGCAAAATATTACAAGATAGATATAAAGAAGATAGCAGCGGAAATTCAAATTTTTATTTCAAACACAAATCATACATCCTGTTCCAAAATACCATAAGTCACAAAAACCATTACTACAATGTAGCTTCTATCTTTTACCATCAGAGTACATAAATACTTAAAAGAAAACATAATTCCCTAAATAAAAGAGACAAAGCCATAGTGGAGATAAGAACTTGAGCCATACATCAAAAGCAGCTCTAGCAAGATGATAACTGAGTCCTGACTAAGCCTAAGTGTTCCCGCCCAGAGAACCTAGTGGGAAACGGAAGAAAGAAGAGGAAATAAAAAGGGTCAAACATAAAGTCTGGTAAGTCTGGTTACTTTTGTCAAGTAAATAAATAAAATTAGCATGACAGGCATATAAAGTGGATAAGAGAGATCACTACATAAAAGGCAGGTATGATAAGGTAGACAAGATAAGTTGTATATGCTTCTCAAATAATTACTCTACACTATTACTTGTATAACCAGAATGAGATGATCCCTTCCACTATAAGGCGATAGCCTTAGGTATTCGTCCAAATGTACCCTAACTACTACCCAAATCGATCGGCTCCCTTCTCCGTAGATACTTGTGCCATCCCCACAGTGGGTTATATCACATCCTAAAGTGGCAACCCCTCGCTGATATGCACAGCCTCATATCTACAGTCACGGTCATCTTATCCTCTTCGGCCTGGCTCATGCACGCACATGGCTCGGTCAGTTTGCGCCGCCAATACCATCCTCCACGTTTGGATCTCTTACAATTAGTCAAGTAAGCATGCCCCTTCTCCAACCTAGTTCGGAGTTCTATACTCGATACATACTCCGGGTTGCTGACTGAAATAGGTCCTACACAATATGATACAAGTTCTCCCCTTTGTCTTGTATCCCCTACTAGGTTTTCCACAAGTTTTATTTACCCTAAAGTGTCTTTAATTTTATATAACCCCAGTCTTTCTACTGGTTATGCTTACCACTAGGTGTCTTTTTAATTAAATAGCCTTATCGGGCTAAGTTTGTGGGCCTATATGTAAATATTACCCACCCCTTAGATTTACTTAACCCACCCACTGTCCAACCAAATTTTACTTAACCCTAACTTTATTTCATAATCATACAATCCCCATGGGTTAGATTAGGTTAAGTAGTCCAATTCATTACCATGTCCATTTATGGTTTATAATGGGATAGACCTCCCACATTAGGCCAACAACTTGTGGATGCTGGATATGCCAGTCGGGTCCGAGCAGACTTCTTCCACAAGTTGTGCCAACCTCGTGTCATAGCCCGATTCTTATTTGCGCACTTAGATCTCTCGCATTAGGTTCAACATTATTGGTTGCTAGATATGCCGGTCAGGTACGGGCAGACTTCCACCACTAATGCAACATAACCTCGTGTTATAAGTGCAATTACAATTCTTAATTGTAATTATTAGACATTTCATTCTTATCCAATTCTTACTTATGTCTTTATAAGTGATTGTGTCGTTAATTTCCCCTTTTTGAATTATATGTCCAATTCATAAACATTACTTAAATTATGCCAATTCTAACCTTTTTCCCCCATTCCCTAACTAACGCGTTCGATTAAATTTGGCGGCATCTAGGCTAGAAAGTAGCCTAGTCATAAACAATAAAAGGAAAAGTGATGGGAATATGAAAAAGGTGATTGTTTTGGCATAAACATAAACTAACATGGTGATAAGGTGGACATATAAGCATAAATCTGATGAACTTGTGGCAGTTAATTGATTCTAACATAACTATGATGTCATAATAAGCATAATAAGATCTAAATTAACATTTTAGATGTCTTGCTGGTTTAGATCTAATATGGTAGGCACAAGGTGATAAACTAGATCTGATTAGAAATTTAGATGTCTACATAATTCAGATCCAATAATTAAAACTAGATCTAACACAAATAAGGTAAAAATCCACATCATAGAATGTCATAGAAGTTATAATAAATCCAACAAAATAGATGTTTAGATTAATAGTTAAAAATAGATCTAACACAAATAAGTTCAAGATCCACATCATAGAATGCCACAAAAGTTACAACAGATCCAACAAGATAGAGATTTAGATCCAACTTATACTCAATTTAGAATGTCATACGTTCGCAATTTACAATGGATCCAGTATAATATAGGCATAGGAACAAATCCAAACTATTGTCGTGTCACGTTTACTTTTATATATTTAAATCTAAAAGCAACTAGGAACTCACATAGTTTGGATTAGAAAACAGAGAAAGAATGGATGTTGAATCTCTAACCGATTTGCTTAGGTTAAAAGTTGTAGGAGAATAATGGATCCAATTCAGTTCAGACACCAACAAAGTTTAGCCCCCATGGATTTTCAATGAAGAAAATAGAGAAAAGGGGCCTCTATATATAGCTTCCAACCCTCTCTAAACTGACAGCCACCTCAGCCCTAGGGGTGTCAACACCCCTATAGGCGGGTCGATCCTGGTGTCAACACCCCTTAAGTGGGTCGACCCCCTAGAGCGGGAAATTTGCCACCACATGAATTTTCGATTTTTGGACCCTTTCTGGATAGGTGTTGATTCATATCTGACTCATATGTGTATCCTATGTATATACATATTTCTTCTGCGCGTATTCAAACTTAAAACCCTCATGACTTCTTCATACGATGTCCGTTTTACGCAAACCAAATGTCTATCCTGACTAGAATTTCGAGACGGACGCAATGCGCAGTCTGTTTACCTTAATCCTGAATACTAAATTAATTATTATTTAATTTATCCTCTTTTAACGTTGTTAAAATAAGGTGTTACATTCTCCCCTACTCAAAGGATTTTGTCCCCAAAATCTCTATATTGAGAAGAATGCATATCCTACCATCCATCATCTATCTACTCATCCATCAATCACTGACATCCATTGTCCTTAAAGATTTCTAATGCTTGTATGAATATATGCAAGGGTGTGTGTACATGTCCCAATACTAATGCGAAGATCAGGCGGTCTACTGATTTAGTTGGCATCCTTAATGCACTATATGTTAGTGCCATGAATCCAATATGTATGCAAATAATCCTATTATAACATGTGAATTCTATATGTGTGCACACTCATTCATCCAAATGCAACATCCATATGCTAATGCATCCATTTCCATCCATAAAAGAAAAGAAAATGCACACACATCCATATGTAGTATGAGAGTGATTGAGCCAATCTAATGCCTAATGTGCGTGTATGTGCATCCACAGGCAACCACTAGCAAACACTTACATCCACTTGCATCCATCAAACATAACATGTCTCAACCACATGTTTACATCCATAGGATTCCTATCTAAATGTCGAAAATACTATGGATAGAATATATTCAAATGATAGAAACAAGTACTGATAAAACTTTGGAAAAGGAGTTAAGAGCATACCCTCGAAAAGGAAAGGGTTCGAAGCACGAATCTTGTCTTCGGTCTCTCAAGTTGCATCCTCTGAGTTATTCTCCCATTGAACCTTTATCAGCTTGATCACTTTATTGCGTAGCTTCTTAACTTCCGATCAAAGAATACGGGTAGGAACTCGTCTAACTGTTACCTCCCATTCCACTTTTAATTCTTCCAATATGCTTGGCTCAACAACTTCCGCGGTGTCATGCAAACACTTATGTAGATAAGAAACGCGGAAAACATCATGAACACCGGATAAATTTTCTAGAAGCTTTACTTTATAGGCCATTTGGCCAATTCACTCGGTTATGGGAAATGGTCCCACAAACCTAGGTGCCAACTTTCCTACAGATCCGAAGCGAACCACATTCCTCAGAGGTGATACTTTGATAAAACTAAGTCTCCCACTTCAAATTCGATGTCAATCCTTCTCTTGTCTGCATAGGATTTCTGCCTATCTTGAGTTGTCTTTATCCATCGTCGAATAAGGTCAATCTTCATGGACATTTCTCTAACCATATACGATCCAAGTAATAATCTTTCTGTAGATTCCTACTAACAAGTTGGTGATCTACATGGTCGTCCGTACAATGCTTCGAAGGGTATCATGCTGATGCTAGCTTGATAGCTATTGTTATAGGAAACCCTACTAAAGGAAGGTGCTCTTCCCAAGTCCCTTTGAAATCTAGGATACACAGTCTTAAAAGATCCTCTAGAATTCTACTCACCCTCTCCGTCTGCCCATCGATCTGAGGATGATAAGCGGTGCTTAAACACAACTATGTATCTAATGCTTCCTGCAAGCTCCTCTAGAATTCACTTGTAAAGATGGGATCACGATCTCTTACAATGCTGGAAGGTACTCCATGAAGACGAATTATGTAACACCCCACGCCCGCTATGGTCACTCACTAAGGGAATGCCATAGCATCGATGGAGTATTTTAGTGAATATAGAACAGAAAAATTACAACAAGACAGATATAATTAGTACTTGAAATTTAGAAATATCATCTCACAACAGCGGAAATAAACATGTCTGGTTACATCATAAAACCACGATAAAAGTCAAGTACAATATCCATCAAAATTAAGAAGTACATAATCCCACTCTCTCATACAATAGCCATAACAAAAGAAAAGATAACTGGATAACTGGAGCTTTACATCTACCCAGGCTCCTAAAGACTGGAACAGCAATCCGATCAAGCTCTACTACCGCTAGGATCCACCGTAGGACCTGAGGGTTGGGAAAAAGATAAAAACAACGGGGTCAGACATAAGTCTGAGTGAGTCCTATAACTTTAACAATACAATCATTAAAGTAACCAGAGAAGACATATACTTGACCTACGGTAATATCTGGGGATGAATGGCTACACTAAGCAGCTTGGTAGTCTTAGGATAAACTAAGATAACCGTCAGGACGCATCTACCCACCCAAGGATAATTACTAACTGCACCACACCAGTCATTCCTACTTAAAGGTTGATTCCTTCCAAGGACTTAGAAAATTTCCCCAGTAATCTCATGTACCCCTAGCCCATTACATAGGTGCCGTCTGCCCCTATCTCCACTAGGTGTACTCAGTAATTCTTACCCAGTAGTTTCGTGTACCCCTACATAGGTGCCGTCTGCCCCTATCTTTATTAGGTGTACCCACTACTTCCCAAGCGATCGGCTCCCTACCGTAGATACCCGTGCTGGTCCCACAGTGGGGTGTATCACTCCCCTAAAGTGGCTACCCAATACTAACGGTGCACGGCTTCATATCTACACGATGCAACAACGGCTTATCTACCAGCCCGGGCCCACACACGCATATGAAACCCGTTGGACTTGCGTTGCCACCGCTAACCCGTTTTGGCCTCTTATAATCAAGCCCAATATGCGTGTCCCGTCACTCGACATGGGTCGAGCCCACAAAGATACGTTTGGGATATTGGTTGAAATGGGCCCTCACAAGCTACCCACTTAAGCTTGTAAAATATCTAGTGTATCCCACTTAACCCTTTAATCATGTTTAATTACATGTTTCCACTTGGTTAAGTATTCTAATCGTATTTTCTATTGCCACCCAAGGCAACCCACTAGATTCCACATGCCACCCAAGGCAACCATTAAATTTCCACATGCCACCCAAGGCACCCACTTAACCCCTCATGTCCCACTACATGCTACTATGGTTAAGTGTTTCTTAATTAATTAAGACCGTGATTTCCCATAAAGACCTCCCACATTAGACTGGCTGTTATGACCGCCTGGTTAAGCCGGTTGAGTCCGGGCAGTCTTACGTCATAACAGAGTCTAACCTCGTGTCTTTACCTTAATCACGTATTTAATTTATGGCTAAGACCTCTCACATTGGGCTTACATTTGTAGCAACTGGTTAAGCCGGTCGGGTCCGGGCAGTTTTACACTACAAATGAGTCCAACCTCGTGTCTTAGTCGATTAATTACACCTAATTAATCACCCCCATATTAATTATCCCTAATTAATATCAAGTTTTCCATAACATGGGTAGACCTAACTCAATAGGTAAATTCCCATGGGGTAGACCTAACTCAATAGGTAAATTCCCACTTATGGTAATTTATTTTTATGGTATGCTTAATCATACCCAATCATTCATTTATTAACTTATTTACCAACCCCATCGTTCCCCACGTAAATCGTTCTCACTTCATGACATAACAAAGGGGAAGATCCATCACAAATATCATGGGTTTAGCATAAAACTTTGTCATGGGTTAAGAGGATGTCAACTTGCATATATGAACACATATTAACCCAACTACATTTAACCCAAACTTGCATATTATCATACACATGATTTGCATAACATGTTGCATATGAGCTTGCATATTATCATACACATATCTTGCATAACATGTTGAACTTGCATATAGGCATTCTCATAACTTGCATAACATGTTAAACATGCATTTAAGCATACACATAACTTGCATAAGCATTCACATACTTGCATAAGCATTCACATACTTGCATAAACATTCACATACTTGCATAAACATGCATAACTTGCATATCATGTCATTTAAGCATATACATATCTTGCATAAGCATTCATATACTCGCATAAGCATGCATAACTTGCATATCACATAAATCTTGCATTTAAACATATACATGACTTGCATAAGCATCCATATACTTGCATAAGCATGCATAACTTGCATATCACATTAAACTTGCATTTAAACATATACTTAACTTTCATAACTCACTTTGTTAAACATGCATAATTCCACTCATTAAATATGCATAAATCCACTTGTTAAACATGCATAAACCAACTTGTTAAACATGCATAAATCAACTTGTTAAACATGCATAAATCAACTTATTAAGCATGCATAAACCAACTTATCAAACATGCATAAACATAGAACAACATAGAGTAACATATCATTATAAATGATTCAAACTCACTAATCCGCATTTAAGACCATAAGTCTCATTACACCCAATCTACTTACTTTAACAATTGATGTTAAAGTGATAGAAACTCACCAAACCCAAAATTAACCAACTTATGAAGAGGAATTAGTTGCTAATTATGAAGATGGTGATGATTAGAGAATGATATGAGAGGGATTAGCTTGAAACTTCCTTCTTAGATTAATGGAGACTCCTTCTAGGATTTAATTTGGCGGCATGAGGCCTTCATTTCTATTTTTAGTATGGATTAAGGTAGGTTTAGGGTGTATTTATAGATTAAGAGAGTGTTTTAGGCCCTTAGATTAACCCTAGATTAATTTAGGTCCGTTATATATAGGAAACCTCTAGAACCAGCCCTCCCAGCCAGCCTAGATCCCAACCTGGTGCACCCAGGTTCACTGGACGGCGCGCCCCTGTCGACAGGCAAGTCGACACCCCTGTCGACAGGCCTGTCGACAGCCCTGTCGACATGGGTAGGGCGGGAATCTTCCCGCCTGACCCCGCCTGTCCCATTCCACAATCTGAAATTTAAATTCTTATATCTGTTTTAAGTTTTTAATTTTCTACAAACTTCTTTGGGCCTTAACCGGGCCATACGGACTCCGATTCTCGAAAACTCGGACACTATTTCGCGTATTTTTCCGAGATGAACGCAATAACGCAGCCCGTTACCCCCAATTCCCACATCTGAGATTATTTATCCTATAATTAGTGAATTTTAGTATTAACTAAAATTCGGGGTGTTACATTCTCCCCTCCTTAAAGGATTTCGTCCCCGAAATCTCTAAGCTAAGGAGAATGCATATCCTACCATCCAAACAACCATCTACTCAAATCATCAACCACAGGCATCCATTGTCCTTAAACAGTTTCTAATGATGTATGAGCATATGCAAAAAGTGTGTGTATATGTTCCCTATCTAATGTATGAACATATGCAAACCATGATAGTGCCATGCATCCATTATGTATGCGAGAGAACCCTATCGACACATACAATATCTACATGAGTGCACAATCATTCACCAAAATGCATCATCCATGTGATAACACAACCTTAATACATCCATAAATATATTTTCCTACACACAATTTTATGCAATATGCAATATGAAGTGACTGAGCCGATCTAGTGCCTAGAGTGTGTGTATATGCGTCCACGAGCAACCACTAGCAAACACTTGCATCCACTTGCATCCATCAACCATAACATGTCTCAAACACATGTTTCAACCATAGGTTTACCCTATCTAAAGGTCAAAGGTACTAACGAGAGGACATACCGAAGATAAGATAAGTACTAGACAAGCGATAAAGGAGAAAGTAAAGACATACCCTCAAAAGAAATGGGTACAATGAACGCATCTTCGCTTCCGTCTCCCAAGTTGCGTTGCTCTCATCTTCTCCCCATTGCACCTTGACTAGTTTAACCTCTCTGTTTCTCAACTTCCTAGTCTCTGACCCAAGGATGCGAGTAGGAGCTCGTCGAATAGTCGCATCACGCTCTACCTCTACATCTCTAAGCAAGCTCGGCTCTACCACCTCTGCCGTATCATGTAAGCACTTCCTCAAATGGGACACATGGAATACATCATGGACACCACTAAGTCTATCAGGCAACTCCACTCTATATGCCATCCGTCCAATTCTTTCCTTAATAGGAAACGGCCCAACAAACCTTGGTGCTAACTTCCCAACGGATCCAAAGCGAACAACATTTCTCAACGGAGATACTTTGACAAAAACCATATCCCCAACCTCAAACTCAAGATCCGTCCTTCTCTTGTCCGCATAAGATTTTTGCCTATCCTGCGCTGCTTTCATCCTTCTTCGAATCAACTCGATCTTCTCTGAAGTCTCCCTAACCATATCAGGCCCAAGCAAGATCTTATCCGTAGATTTCCACCAACATGTAGGTGATCGACAAGGCCTTCCATAGAGAGCTTCGAAAGGGGCCATACCAATACTGGACTGAAAGCTGTTATTATATGCGAACTCCACCAATGGAAGATGCTCTTCCCATGTACCTCCAAAATCTAAGATACAAAGCCTCAAAAGGTCTTCTAGAACACGATTCACCCTCTCAGTCTGGCCGTCTGTCTGAGGATGATATGCGGTGCTCAGACACAATTGAGTCCCCACTGCTTCTTGCAAACTTCTCCAGAACTCGCTAGTGAAGATAGGATCTCGATCACTTACTATGCTAGAGGGTACCCCATGTAATCGAACTATCTCTCGAAGATATACTGAAGCTAGCCATGGAGCAGTCCTCTTGCTCTTCACAGGTATGAAATGGGCGCTCTTAGTAAGTCTGTCTACCACTACCCAAATTCCTGTATTACCCTTCCTCGATCTGGGTAACTCGTCAATAAAATCCATCGAGACGCTATCCCACTTCCATTGCGGAACCTCCAATGGGTGAAGCAACCCACCTGGTTTCCTTTGCTCCGCCTTCACTTGCTGGCACACCAAACATTGAGCGACATACTCGGCCACATCTTTCTTCATACCGGCCCAGAAGAAAACCCTCTTCATGTCTTGGTACATCTTATCCCCACCGGGATGAATGGTCATCCTAGAACGGTGTGTGTCATCAAGAATAGCTTTCCTCAAACCCTCGTCTTGCGGTACACAAAGTCTACCGTCTCTACGCAAGCACCCCCTATCGTCTAGGGTGTACCTACTCAAATGGCTGGACGACTCCCCCCTTATGAGCTTTTCCACCAACTCAACCAACTGTGGGTCGTCCTTCTGTGCTTCTCCAATCCGCCCCAAAAGAGTAGGTCTAACTTCCAAAGAAACTAGTAAACCGGGTACATAGTCAATGGAAGGTCTGAAATCAAACATCGAGATAAATTCCAAGCTTTGTCGTTCCACGAACAATGGACTCAAGGACAACCTCTTCCTGCTCAAGGCGTCCGCCACCACGTTACCCTTGCCAGGGGTATACGATATCTCGAAGTCATAGGATGCTAAGAACTCCATCCACCTTTGCTGTCTTAAGTTTAGATCCTTCTGAGAGAACAAGTACTTCAAAGATTTATGGTCAGTGAACAACTCGAATCTCTCACCAAGAAGATAATGGCGCCAAATCTTAAGCGCAAAAACAATAGCGGCCAGCTCTAGATCATGGGTAGGGTAATTTTTCTCATGTGCCCTCAACTGCCTTCCACCACAGGCTATTACCCTTCCCTCTTGCATTAAGACTGCGCCAAGTCCTATCCCACAGGCATCGGTATAGACAACAAATGGCTTGCTCCCATCTGGCAATACTAAAACTGGAGCCGTGGTTAAAGCTCTCTTTAACCGTCGGAACGCATCATCACAATCTACGTCCCATGAGAAAACAAGATTCTTCTTTGTTAAGCGGGTTAATGGGGCTGATATCTTCGCGAAGTCTTTAATGAACTTCCTATAATAACCCGCCAACCCCAAGAAACTTCTTACTTCGGTAGCATTCTTCGGAACCTTCCAATCCTGAATTGATACTACCTTTGCGGGATCCACAGCTATCCCTTCCTTGGAGACCACGTGCCCCAAGAACCGTACTTCCTTCCTCCAGAAGTGACATTTAGAGAATTTAGCCTTAAGGCTATGCGCTCGAAGAGTCTTCAACACTTCCCCAAGATGTAGGGCATGCTCTTCTTCATTCTTAGAAAATACTAAGATATCATCCACAAAGACCACCACGAATTTATTAAGGAACTCCCTGAACACCCTACTCATCAAATCAACAAAGTATGCAGGGGCGTTCATCAACCCAAATGGCATCACCAGCCACTCATAGAAACCATCCGGAGTTCTAAAGGCAGTCTTGTCTATGCTATCCTCAGCCACCCTCAACTGATGAAACCCCGTGGCTAAGTCCAACTGAGAAAATACTGAAGCGCCAACCAACTGATCGAAAAGATCATCAATCCTCGGCAATGGGTGTCTATTCTTCTTTGTGAGCTTGTTGAGTTCTCTATAGTCTACACAAAGTCCGAGGGACCCATCTGCCTTCGTAGCAAATACTACTGTAGCACCCCACTCCGATATGCTCCGTCTTATGAACCCCTTCTCAAGCAACTCCCCTACTTGCTTATGGAGTTCCCTCCTCTCCCGAGGAGCCATGTGGCGCACTGGTAAAGATACCGGTTTAGCATTATCCACCAAATATATTCGGAAGTCAATCTCCCGCTTCGGAGGTAAGCCCTTCACCTCCTCAAACACATCCGGATATTCCCGGACCACTCTCATAGATTGCAAACTCTCGACCGAAGCGTCAAGCGATTCAAGATAACTTAGCATAACAGAGTCCATGGGATTACAAGAAATCTCGAGAGTGTTACCCAAGCAGGTCATCAGCCTAACAACTCTCCTTTCGCAATCAAGAACGGCACCATTACTGGATAACCAGTCCATGCCCAAAATCAACCCATAGCCCGTGAAGCCCAACACAAAAGCATCACATCTAAACTCAATGCTAAGTATAGAAATCTTCAAACCCAAACATATCATGGACAAATAAGTGGAGCCCCCAATTGGGTTTGAAACAACCAAGGGATCATCTACCAGACTGGTGTCTAAGTGCAGTAACTCAACTAAGGATGATGAGATAAACGAATGCGATGCGCCTGAATCAAACAATGTACGGACAGGATGATCAAATAGAAAAACCAGACTTTCAACGGAAATAGTTCTACCTCTCTCCTGAATCGGTGGAACCGCGAGAGCCTGTACTTGCCCCCTAGCCTGACTCGGCGCCATAAGAGCTTGCACCTGTCCTACTGAGGTAGATCCCGTCCTTTGCCCCTTCTTAGGGCAATCCTTTACTAAATGCCCTGCTTCGCCACAGTGGAAGCAGCCAGTCTTCTTCTTCTTGCGACAATCCTTGCTTAGGTGGCCAGGTGTCCCACAATTGAAACACTTCTTCTTCTTGCCCTTGCCACCGTTGCCTTTCCCACCTTTGCTTTGCTGTTGTGGAGGTCTCTTTTGATCTCCCTTCTTCTCGGGTGCCTTATTAGCATTAGGACCCTTCTCTTCCTCATACATGAGTGCCATGTCAACTAGCTTCTCAAAGGTGGCCCCCATAGGGATATGAGTCATAGCCAACCCATGCATCGGTTCATTCAAGCCTTTCACGAACCTCAAAGCCTTCTTCTCCGGTGTATTCACCATGTCTAGACCAAACCTTGCCAATTGATTAAACTTGTTAACATATTCCTTCACCGAGAGATTCCCTTGCTTTAGAGTCAAGAATCTTTCCATATACAAGTTTTCCTCCGCCCTTGAGAGAAACTTTGCCACAAATCTTTGCCTAAAATCCGCCCAAGAGTCAACGGGGCGTTCTCCATTAGTGACCTCCCACCAGAATGAGGCCTCTCCCTTCATTAACCAAGCAGCCAACTTGACTTTCTTTCCTTCTTCCATCTCAAAGATATCTATCAACTCTTCCACCTCCTTAAGCCAATCTCTAGCCTCCACAAAAGTTTCAGATCCTTGAAAAGGTTTCCCTCCCATAGCTTTAAATTCCTTGCAAGTCTTAGCAAAAGTATCCGTGCGAGGAGGAGGGGGAGGAGGAAGATCGGGTGCTACGGTTGGTGGAGGAACATTTGCTGGACCCGTAGTGGTGGCCCTAGCCTCCATCAATCTCCTATACCATACTGGTACCGTCACACCCTCCGAAAGATTAGGATTCTCGGCCATGCTGAAACGAAAAAGGAAAGATTCAAAACGGAGAATTCGAAGGATATGGATATGGCTATTGGGGATTATGTTTTTCTTTCAAAAACTTTTCTCTTAAAAGACATGTTTTTGAAAATATCTTTTCCAAAAATGTTTTAGAAAAATAATTTTCTAAAAAAAATTTTATCTGTTCCGGTAACCTTTGCTCTGATACCACGTGTAACACCCCACGCCCGCTATGGTCACTCACTAAGGGAATGCCATAGCATCGGTGGAGTATTTTAGTGAATATAGAACAGAAAAATTACAACAAGACAGATATAATTAGTACTTGAAATTTAGAAATATCATCTCACAACAGCGGAAATAAACATGTCTGGTTACATCATAAAACCACGATAAAAGTCAAGTACAATATCCATCAAAATTAAGAAGTACATAATCCCACTCTCTCATACAATAGCCATAACAAAAGAAAAGATAACTGGATAACTGGAGCTTTACATCTACCCAGGCTCCTAAAGACTGGAACAGCAATCCGATCAAGCTCTACTACCGCTAGGATCCACCGTAGGACCTGAGGGTTGGGAAAAAGATAAAAACAACGGGGTCAGACATAAGTCTGAGTGAGTCCTATAACTTTAACAATACAATCATTATAGTAACCAGAGAAGACATAAACTTGACCTACGGTAATATCTGGGGATGAATGGCTACACTAAGCAGCTTGGTAGTCTTAGGATAAACTAAGATAACCGTCAGGACGCATCTACCCACCCAAGGATAATTACTAACTGCACCACACCAGTCATTCCTACTTAAAGGTTGATCCCTTCCAAGGACTTAGAAAATTTCCCCAGTAATCTCATGTACCCCTAGCCCACTACATAGGTGCCGTCTGCCCCTATCTCCACTAGGTGTACTCAGTAATTCTTACCCAGTAGTTTCGTGTACCCCTACATAGGTGCCGTCTGCCCCTATCTTTATTAGGTGTACCCACTACTTCCCAAGCGATCGGCTCCCTACCGTAGATACCCGTGCTGGTCCCACAGTGGGGTGTATCACTCCCCTAAAGTGGCTACCCAATACTAACGGTGCACGGCTTCATATCTACACGATGCAACAACGGCTTATCTACCAGCCCGGGCCCACACACGCATATGAAACCCGTTGGACTTGCGTTGCCACCGCTAACCCGTTTTGGCCTCTTATAATCAAGCCCAATATGCGTGTCCCGTCACTCGACATGGGTCGAGCCCACAAAGATACGTTTGGGATATTGGTTGAAATGGGCCCTCACAAGCTACCCACTTAAGCTTGTAAAATATCTAGTGTATCCCACTTAACCCTTTAATCATGTTTAATTACATGTTTCCACTTGGTTAAGTATTCTAATCGTATTTTCTATTGCCACCCAAGGCAACCCACTAGATTCCACATGCCACCCAAGGCAACCATTAAATTTCCACATGCCACCCAAGGCACCCACTTAACCCCTCATGTCCCACTACATGCTACTATGGTTAAGTGTTTCTTAATTAATTAAGACCGTGATTTCCCATAAAGACCTCCCACATTAGACTGGCTGTTATGACCGCCTGGTTAAGCCGGTTGAGTCCGGGCAGTCTTACGTCATAACAGAGTCTAACCTCGTGTCTTTACCTTAATCACGTATTTAATTTATGGCTAAGACCTCTCACATTGGGCTTACATTTGTAGCAACTGGTTAAGCCGGTCGGGTCCGGGCAGTTTTACACTACAAATGAGTCCAACCTCGTGTCTTAGTCGATTAATTACACCTAATTAATCACCCCCATATTAATTATCCCTAATTAATATCAAGTTTTCCATAACATGGGTAGACCTAACTCAATAGGTAAATTCCCATGGGGTAGACCTAACTCAATAGGTAAATTCCCACTTATGGTAATTTATTTTTATGGTATGCTTAATCATACCCAATCATTCATTTATTAACTTATTTACCAACCCCATCGTTCCCCACGTAAATCGTTCTCACTTCATGACATAACAAAGGGGAAGATCTATCACAAATATCATGGGTTTAGCATAAAACTTTGTCATGGGTTAAGAGGATGTCAACTTGCATATATGAACACATATTAACCCAACTACATTTAACCCAAACTTGCATATTATCATACACATGATTTGCATAACATGTTGCATATGAGCTTGCATATTATCATACACATATCTTGCATAACATGTTGAACTTGCATATAGGCATTCTCATAACTTGCATAACATGTTAAACATGCATTTAAGCATACACATAACTTGCATAAGCATTCACATACTTGCATAAGCATTCACATACTTGCATAAACATTCACATACTTGCATAAACATGCATAACTTGCATATCATGTCATTTAAGCATATACATATCTTGCATAAGCATTCATATACTCGCATAAGCATGCATAACTTGCATATCACATAAATCTTGCATTTAAACATATACATGACTTGCATAAGCATCCATATACTTGCATAAGCATGCATAACTTGCATATCACATTAAACTTGCATTTAAACATATACTTAACTTGCATAACTCACTTTGTTAAACATGCATAATTCCACTCATTAAATATGCATAAATCCACTTGTTAAACATGCATAAACCAACTTGTTAAACATGCATAAATCAACTTGTTAAACATGCATAAATCAACTTATTAAGCATGCATAAACCAACTTATCAAACATGCATAAACATAGAACAACATAGAGTAACATATCATTATAAATGATTCAAACTCACTAATCCGCATTTAAGACCATAAGTCTCATTACACCCAATCTACTTACTTTAACAATTGATGTTAAAGTGATAGAAACTCACCAAACCCAAAATTAACCAACTTATGAAGAGGAATTAGTTGCTAATTATGAAGATGGTGATGATTAGAGAATGATATGAGAGGGATTAGCTTGAAACTTCCTTCTTAGATTAATGGAGACTCCTTCTAGGATTTAATTTGGCGGCATGAGGCCTTCATTTCTATTTTTAGTATGGATTAAGGTAGGTTTAGGGTGTATTTATAGATTAAGAGAGTGTTTTAGGCCCTTAGATTAACCCTAGATTAATTTATGTCCGTTAGATTTAGGAAACCTCTAGAACCAGCCCTCCCAGCCAGCCTAGATCCCAACCTGGTGCACCCAGGTTCACTGGACGGCGCGCCCCTGTCGACAGGCAAGTCGACAGGCAAGTCGACACCCCTGTCGACAGGCCTGTCGACAGCCCTGTCGACATGGGTAGGGCGGGAATCTTCCCGCCTGACCCCGCCTGTCCCATTCCACAATCTGAAATTTAAATTCTTAAATTTGTTTTAAGTTTTTAATTTTCTACAAACTTCTTTGGGCCTTAACCGGGCCATACGGACTCCGATTCTCGAAAACTCGGACTCTATTTCGCGTATTTTTCCGAGACGAACGCAATAACGCAGCCCGTTACCCCCAATTCCCACATCTGAGATTATTTATCCTATAATTAGTGAATTTTAGTATTAACTAAAATTCAGGGTATTACAAATTATCTCCCGAACATAAATTGTTGTCAACCATGATGCCAACCTCTTACTTTTAATGGGAATAAAGTGAGCGCTCTTAGTGAGTCTATCTACCACAACCCAGAAACTGGTGTTGCCTTTCTTCGATCTATGCAAACCATCTATGAAATACATAGAGATGCTCTCCCATTTCCACTGAGGGACCTCCAAAGGATGGAGTAAGCCGTCGAGCTTCTTTTTCTCAGCTTTAACTTTCTAGCAAACTAAACACTGAGAAACAAACTCTGCCACGTCTTTCTTCATCCCATTCCCAAAAGAAAACCCTCTTCATGTCTCTGTACATTTTATTACTGCCTAGATGAATGGTCATCTTAGAATGGTGGTCTTCTTCTAGGACTGCTTTTATCAAGCTTCCAGTTCGAGGAACACAAAGCCTTCCATCTCGTCGCAACCGCCCCTTTTCATCTATGGCATACCTACTAAGGTGACTAGAAGTATCTCATTTTCTGTGCTTTTCCATGATGTATAAAATTTGTGGGTCACGTTGCTGCGAAGCTCCTATCTGATCCATGAGAGTTGGTTATATCTTTAAGGATGCAAACAAAGTAGGCAAAATCTCGATGGAGGGTCTAAAATCAAAAGCTGATATGAACTCCAACCTTTTCCTCTCCACAAATAGAGGACTCAAGGCCATCCTCTGCCAACTTAGTGTGTCTTCCACTACGTTACCCTTGCTAGGGGTATATGAAATCTCAAAATCATAAGAAGCTAGAAACTCCATCCACCGTTGTTGCCTTAAATTAAGATCCTTTTGTGAGAATAGGTACTTGAGAGATTTATGATTGGTGTATAACTCGAGCTTCTCTCCAAGTAAATAATGACGCCTCGTCTTTTACACGAATACTATGGCAGCTAGCTTTAGATCATGGGTAGGGTAGTTCTTCGCATGAACTCTCAACTATCTATCCCTATAACACACTACCTTTCCTTCTTGCATAAGAACCGCACCAAACCCTATACCACATGCATCGGTGTAAACCGTAAACACTTTCTTCCCATCGGTAAAAGTCAAGGTTGGAGCTGTTGTCAGAGCCCTCTTTAAATGTTGGAAAGCAACATCACAGTCTATATCCCATGAAAATGCAAAGTTCTTCTTCGTCAGTTTGTTGAGTGGGGCTGATATCTTTGCGAAGTCCTTAATTGACTTCCTATAATAACCTGCCAACCCAAGAAAGCTTCTTACCTCGGTTGCATTTTTACGAGCCTGCCAATCTTGCACTACCACCATCTTTGCGGGATCTACAGCTATCCCTTCTTTGGAGACCACATGCCCTAAGAATCTCACCTCTTTTCTCCAAAAATGGCATTTGGAGAACGTCGCCTTAAGCTGATGCGGACGGAGAGTTTTCAAGACTTCTCTCAAATGTTAGGCATGCTCTTCTTTGCTTTTGGAGAAGATCAAGATATCGTCAACAAAGACTATGATAAATTTGTTTAGAAACTCCCAAAACACTCTGCTCATTAGATCAACAAAATAAGCGGATGCATTCGTCAACCCAAAAGGCATAACTAGACAATCAAAGAAACCAACCGGATTTACAAAAGCGGTCTTATCTATGTTGTCCTCAGCCACCCTTAATTGATGAAAACCCATAGCCAAGTCTAACGCAGAAAATACCGAGGCACCAACAAGCTGATCAAATAAATCATCAATCCTTGGGAGCGGGTGCCTATTTTTCTTGGTGAGTTTATTCAACTCTCTATAGTCAACACACAAACGAAGCGAACCATCCACCTTAGTTGCAAATACAACTGGAGCACCCGATTTAAATATGCTTCGTCTGATAAGTCCTTTCTCAAGTAGCTCCCCTACTTGCTTACTCAGCTCCTTCCTTTCCCTCGGGGCCATATGGCGCACTAGTAATGCAACTGGCTTTGCATTGTCCACCAGATATATACAAAAATCGATCTCGCGCCTTGAAGGTAAACTCCGTACCTCATCAAAAACATCGGAATATTCTCAGACTACTGGAACAGAATGTAGATCATCGATATATGCATCAAGAGACTCTAAGGAAACTAAGCATAACCGACCCTTGTGGGTCACAAGAAATCTCGAGGGTCCTCCCATGACAAGACATAAGCCTAACAACCCTCTTCTCACAATCCAGAATAGCACCATACTTGGTAAGTCAGTCTATTTCTAGAATCAACCCATAGCCCTTAAACCCAAGCACATATGCGTCACATTCAAACTCGATGCCCGACACAGATATTTTCAGACCCCAACAAATCATAAATAAATGAGCCGAACCACCGATGGGGCTTGAAACAACTATGGAATCCACTACCATACTAGTAATTAAGTGCAGAGATTCAACCACAGAACTAGATATAAATGAATGTAAAGCGTCAGAATCAAAAAGTGTTCTAATTGGATGATTTGAAAGAGAAATTAAATCTTCCACATAAATTTTTCTACCTCTATCAGCAGCACTGATCACGAAAGCATGCACCTGCCCTCTAGAAGTTCCTTCCCTTTGACCTTGTCCCTGCGATCCCTGTTTCTTCGGGCACTCCCTGGCAAAGTGTACGACCTCTTCACAGTGGTAGAAAGAGTTATTTCTTCTCTTACAGTCTTTGACCAGGTGACCCTCTTTCTCACAACTGTGACATTTTCTCTTATCCTTGCCCTTGTCATTCTTTCCACCTTTCTTTTGTTGTTGTTGTCCCTTCTTGGGCCGTACCTTCTTATTTTGCGTTGTTTCCTTAGCCTTTACTTCCATTTTTTTCTCCTTTGTCTTCCTCATGCATTAGGGCCATATCAACAAGTTTTTCAAAAGTGGCTCCCATTGGAATATGGGACATGGCTAACCCATGAAGGGGTTCATTTAGCCCTTTAGCAAACCGTAATGCCTTCTTAAGTGAAGTATCCACCAGTTTCAACCTAAACCTCGCTAGCTGGTTGAATTTGTTCACGTACTCTTTCATTGTCAAGTTCCCTTGTTTGGGGGCCAAGAACCTCTCCACCTGCATACTTTTCACGGCTTGGAAAGAAATTTTATTTCAAATCTGTATCTAAAATCCTACCAAGTTTCCACCTGACGTCCAGCTTGGGTAACTTCCTACCAAAATGATGCTTTGTCTTTCAGTAGCCAAGCAGCTAACTGAATCTTCCTTCTATCCTCTAATTCAAAGATTATGAACAAGTCCTTGGTCTCCTAAAGCCAATTTCATGCTTTTACGAATGTCTTTTTCCCATGGAATGGCTTCCCTCCCATAGCACTGAAGTCTTTGCAGATTTTAGCGAAATTACCTGCTCTTGGAGAGGAACAAGGAGGAATGACTAGTGCAGCCGGGGGAGGAACGTTTCCTTGGCCTTCGGCAGGCATTGTGGCCTCCAAATACCTACGGAACCATCTGGGTAGCGTAAAGCCCTCTGGAATGTTAGAAATGTCTGGTTCCCTAGACATGCTGAAAAGAAAAAGGAAGAGATTCAGATGAAGGATATAAGATATTACATATGGCTTTTTGGGGAATGTTTTTCAAAACAGACTTTTCTTTTTGAAAATGCTTTATTTTAAAACCTTTTTGAAAATAATTTTCAAAAACTTTATCTAATCTGGTATTCAGCTCTGATACGAAGTGTGACACCCCACGTCTGTTAATGTCACTCACAAAGGGAATGCATTAAGTTTCGTGAAGCATTATTGGTAAACAGACACAGAATATTACAAGAGAGATATAAATATGATAGCAGCGGAAATTCAAATTTTTATTTCAAACACAAATCATACATCGTGGTCCAAAATACCGTAAGTCACAAAAACCATTACAACAATATAACTTCTGTATTTAACCATCATAGTACATAACTACTTAAAAGAAAACATAATTCCCTAAATAAAAGAGACAAAGCCATAGTGGAGATAAGAACTTGAGCCATACTTCGAAAGCAGCTCTAGCATGATGATAACTGAGTCCTGACTAAGCCTAAGTTTTCCCGCCCAGAGAACCTGGGGGGAAACGGAAGAAATAAGAGGAAATAAAAAGGGTCAGACATAAAGTCTGGTGAGTCTGGTTACTTTTATCAAGTAAATAAATAAAAGTAGCATGACAGGCATTTAAAGTGGATAAGAGAGATCACTACATAAAAGGCAGGTATGATAAGGTAGACAAGATAAGATGTATACGCTTCTCTAATAATTACTCTACACTATTACTTGTATAACCAGAATGAGATGATCCCTTCCACTATAGGACGGTAGCCTTAGGCATACGTCCAAGTGTACCCAAAGTAATACCCTAATCGATCGGCTCCCTACTCCGTAGATACTCTGTGTCGGCCCACGGTAGGATGTATCACGTCCTAAAGCGGAAACCCCTCGCTGATATGCACATCCCTATATCTACAAGTGTCACGGTCTTCTTATCCCCTTCGGCTCGGCTCATGCATGCATATGGCTCAGTCGGTTTGCGCCTCCAACACCATCCTCCACGTTTGGATCTCTTACAATCAGTCTATTAAGGTGCCCCTTCTCCGACCTAGTACGGAGTTCTATACTCGATACATACTCTAGGTTACTGACTGAAACGGGTCCTACACAATATGATACAAGCTCTCCCCTTTGTCTTGTATCCCCTACCAGGTTTTCTACAGGTTATATTTACCCTAAAGGTGTCTTTAATTTTATATAACCCCGGTCTTTATACCGGTTATGCTTACCACTAGGTGTCTTTAATTACATAACCTTATAGGGCTAAGTTTGTGGGCCTATATATAAATATTACCCACCCCCTCAGATTTACTTAACCCACCCACTGCCTAACCAATTTTACTTAACCCTAACTTTATTTCATAATCATGCAATCCTTATGGATTAGATTGGGTTAAGTAGTCTAATTCATTACCATGTCCATTTATGGTTTATAATGGGCTAAACCTCCCACATTAGGCCTACAACTTGTGGATGTTGGATATGCCGGTCGGGTCCGGTCAGACTTCTTCCACAAGTTGGGCCTAACCTCATGTCATAGCCTGATTCGTATTTGCGCACTTAGACCTCTCACATTAGGTTCAACATTAGTGGCTGTTGGATATGCCAGTCGGGTCCGGGAAGACTTCCACCACTAATGTAACTTAACCTCGTGTCATAAGTGCAATTACAATTCCTAATTGTAATTATTAGACATTTCATTCTTTTCTAATTCTTACCTATGTCTTTATAGGTGATTATTTCCCTAATTTCCCCTTTTGAATTATATGTCCAATTCATAAACATTACTTAAATTATGCCAATTCTAACTTTTTTCCCTCATTCCCGAACTAACGTGTTCGCTTATATTTAGCGGCATCTAGGCTATAAAGTAGCCTAGTCATAAATAATAAAAGGAAAAGTGAAGGGAATATGACAAAGGTGATTGTTTTGGCATAAACATAAACTAACATGGTTATAAGGTGGACATATAGCATAAATCTGATGAACTTGTGGCAGTTAATTGATTCTAACATAATTATGATCTCATAATCTGCATAATAATATCAAAATTAACATTTTAGATGTCTAACTGGTTTAGTTCTAATATGGTAGGCACAAGGTGATAAACTAGATCTAATTAGAAATTTATACGTCCACATAATTCAGATCCAATAGTTAAAACTAGATCAAACACAAATAAGGTCATGATCCACATCATAGAATGTCGTAGAAGTTAGAATAGATCCAAGAAGATAGAGGTTTAGATCAATAGATAAAAATAGATCTAACACAAATAAGTTCAAGATCCACATCATAGAATGCCACAAAAGTTACAACAGATCCAACAAGATAGAGATTTAGATCCAAGTTATAGTCAATTTAGAGTGTCATATGTTCACAATTTACAATGGATCTAGTATAATATAGGCATAGGAACAAATCCAAACAATTATCATATCACGTTTACTTTTGTATATTTAAATCTAAAGGCAACTAGGAACTCATAAAGTTTGGATTTGAAAATAGAGAAACAATGGATCTTGAATCTCTAACTGATTTTCTTAGGTTGATAGTTGTAAGAGAATAACGTATCCAATTCAGTTCAGACACCGGCAGAATTTAGCCCCCATGGATTCTCAATGAAGAAAACAGAGAAATGGGACATATATATATATATATATATATATATATAGCTGCCAACCCTCTCTAAACCGACAACCAGCTCAGCCCTAGGGGTTTCGACACCCCTATAGGCGGGTCGACCCTAGTGTTGACACCTCTCTCAGGGGGTCGACCCGATAGAGCGGGAAATTTGCCACCATATGAATTTTCGACTTTTGTACACTTTCTGGATAGGTGCTTACCCATATGTTTATTAGATGTATGTACATATTTCTTCTGCGCATATTAAAACTTAAAACCTTCATAACTTCTTCATATAATGTCCGTTTTACGCAATCCAAATGTCTATCCTGGGCAGAATTTCGAGACGGGTGTAATGGTGCAGTCTGTTTTCCTTAATCCTAAATATTAAATTAACTATATTTAATTTACCCTCTTTTAATGTTATTAAAACACGGGGTGTTACATTAGGGCATTACTCTAGTATGGAATCTGATTCGAACAAAGGTGGTTGTCCGTACATTTGCGTAACATAGTAATGACAGATATATATGGAACATAATATTGTTATATAGAGGTGTGTTGTCACTCTGGCGTAGGATGAGGGCTGCGTACATTTCAGTAGTATTATGGCAGAGACCGTGCAAGTGGGGTACCATGGGATGTAGCTTAATATTGGGGGTAGCAACATATATATTGTATTAAGTTAATCCACAGGGAAGTAAATGGGTGCGACGTGTGTGTAAGGCTTGAGTTCTGCTAACCCAAGTAACCTAATAAATAAGAAAAAATGATTGTACGGTACATGTAGTGTTATCCAATGTGTATAATTTAAATCCAGTCGCTAGAACTTGTGTTCTGACCCCCTACTCATAACATACTCACAGGTTAGATTTGTGGCAGAGACATGATAGCTTTGGATACTGGTTAGGCATTATTATTAATACGGTAAGGCTATACTTTGAGTATATTATATTTTATCCATTCCGCTATGAGATATTTTCTGAGCTCTGACATATTTTATGTCTCTGCCATTTCTGCAGGATACCAGAGCAAACCAACATGAGTTTCGATAGATTAGAATTTTGAAAATCAGTCTGTTGGAATTCGGGTTATTACAAGCCCTATCAGTATTTTGACCCTCCACCAGGCCAGGGTTATCAAGGTGTAGAGTCGGCATACTAGGGAGGCGTTGGGTCTTCTCATTCATCACAGTGAGGCCCTTGGACAGGAGAGGAGCCATGGGATTTGAGGAGAGAGGCCAGTTTCATATCTGGGTGGCAGGACCAGTTAGCCAGGGAGCACTATAAAATATTTTTTGGACAACAAGATATGGCTCGTACGTAGCTCGACATGACCCAGACACATCAGCAGTCTTTATGGGAGATATTTTTAGCCTAGCAACGCTTTGAGAAAATGCAAGTGGAGGTGCAAGACAGTACTAGACATTAGGCGGAAAGCCTATGTGGATTAAATTCATTGCTTTGGGATATCATTGGATAGGAACCCCGACCTCCTTTCTGAGAGTAGATTGGTAACATTACTGCTTTATGTTGAACTCATTCCTTTATTTTAGAACTCAGCTATCTTTTGTTGAATTGGCAACTGTAGTAGGAACTTGCATTTGATAGTTGTCTTTTAGTCTGTGGTAGTATTTTATCCTATTATGGCAATTGTACGGAACTTTCTCTATATGACAAAGCTAGTGATAAACCGCAATAAATAAGACTAAATAATAAAAGAAAATGGAAAGCAAAATTTACATAAAAGTAACGAAAGATAAATTTTCCTAGGAAAATTTATAAGAAGCTAAAATGAAGGGAATTTGACTTTTCTGAAATTTAAACTTGGTTGGTAGGATTTGGATGAACTACGCTCTTACCTTATAAATGAGTGGGACAAATTGGATGAAAAGGTATTTTAGATTTTCAAAATATTGCATCCATATAGAAATTGCCAATATATTTAGGATGTGTACAGCATGTTTTCAAATGGATTTTCAAGGAAAATTTCCATTCATATAAAAGGTATCGTTTAGGCATTAATTGTAATCTTTTATTTTATGTTGTGTTACACTTTGTACAAACGCACAATTGATTAGAAGTTTAGATGTACACATAATGGCTGCAAATTATACGAAGAATAACATAACTCTACCCTTATCAAATTTCGAGGACGAAATTTCCTAAGGGAGGGAGAATGTAACACCCAATATATATATTTAATCAGTTACTGGAAAATAACGATGTTTTATGATTTCAGAATGTGGACCCAAGACATGTACCATTGTGTTCGTGGCAATTTTTTTTATTTACTTTCATATATAACTTATCTAAATCGAGCCCGTATGGGGAAGTTATTAATGAACAAAGATTTGTAGAGTTATATGTGAATATATGCACTCAAGTTCGAAATTGAAATGTTAAACATACCTTATAAATGGAAGAGATTAATTTACATAAGAATATTCAAAAGAAAACGAACATTTTAGTTAACGTTAAAAAATATTTAATTTCGGTGGAATTAACATAAGTGGCCATGGTAAGGGGTCGACCAAGACCATATGGGTAGACTTGGGGTTCGACCCAGGGGTCAACCCACTAGTGGTCCAAGTCGACCTAATGTTGGGTAAATTGACGTCAAATTTTGATTTAAATGGCTTAGAATTTATTATATTCAACCCGACGAACTATAATCTTTTATGCACCTATAAATAGATTAGTAGAGCCAAGCCTCGAACTCATATTTTCTGTGACGACGCCAAGGCTCTACCATTTTATTTCTTCTCCAAATCTTTCAGAAATAAGAATATTAGTTTTAGGAATTCTATTCAAGATTTGAAGACAAAGAATATAGATCTATGATATAAGTGTTCGTGTTTCTAGCCTATGTGAGGTAAATTCTATAAATTTGAATTATTAGGATTTCTTTCATTCTTTTAGCATCATATTTGTAAATCAATGGTTATTTCAATATTAGATTCAATTTGGAAGACCACGGGTTAGCAGATCTGAATCAAATACAAAAATTGGACAGTAATCAGGTGAGTGGATTTATTATATACCTTTTTAGTAATAATATGTTTATCATTTAAATTCCCCGTAATTCTTAACGTAATGAATATTTGAAATTCTTGTAATTGAGATATAATCCATTCCCTAAGTACATTAAGAATGTTACTATTGTACGAATCTATTCCATTAACAATCTATTTGGGTTGAGAATTACTTAATACTAAAATTGTAAATCTACAGTGATTATGCGTATATTTTTAAGACTGTAATTCAATGGTAAATTATGCATGTTGTAATTAATTACAGTAAATTGTGGAAATAATGGAAAAAGAATTATAGTAAATTATGGAAATAATGGAAAAAGAATTATCGCAAAGTGTGGAAGTAATGGAAAAATAATTAGTTTGCCTAATTTAGTACAAAAACTTAAGGTAATTGGAAATGGTGTATGTAAAACAGGAATTAATATCTTACTCAGGAAAAGATAATTAGTTGTGGAATGAATTAGTTGGGGATGGAAAAGGTGTACATCTCCATAATTACCATTATGGTAAATTACTGGGAAGGTAGTTGTAAGAAAAGGAAGGTAATAGGGATTAGTGTGAAATATTGGTTCTTTTGACGTTTTGCACACTAATTAAATATATTTATGCACATGATGTAAATAAAAGAAATAGCTTGCAACTACAGATCTTAATCGATGTGTATTATGGAAATAGATATTATACATTTCCACCAACCAATTTAATGAAGTGTGTGGAATATTTTCCTTTAATAAAAAAAACATACAAGACGGTAAATAAAGAAAGGTTACAACAATATAGGTTTGGTTAAATATTAAGGAACCTAGGGAAAATGTGATGACAGGGAATATAACCAATTGTAATTAATTTTATTAATGGGAATGAAATGTAATAGGTAGACTTGTCCTGGGGTTAAGCGGAATTGTAATGTAGGTTATAATTAATGTGAACAAGAAACTTATTAATAAACCTTAGTTAAGGGAGCTAAATTAATTAATAAACCCACAGCAATGGTTGTGATAACAATATAGCATAAGGTTATAATTAAATAAGAAAGATTAAAATAGGCATATTATTGGTAAACTTATAATTGGAAGGATATGGTCCAATGAACGTAGTAGTAATAAGCAAAGTCCATTCCGACAGCGTGGGGCTGATTAGAGAAAGTAAGCGACCAAATGGAGGCTAATAAAACAGTAACTTGAATAATAAATGAATGTGTAAATAATCAGGTCAATTAGCAATGTGAAAAGTTATAACAAGCGCTTGATTAAAAGAATAGACATAGGAGCTAATGACGTGATGGCGTGACACGCTTGGACCGGTCCGTGCGTATGGAGATGAAAAACCCAATAGGGTAGACCATTGCGGTGACTAGAGACACGAGAGAAGAATGTCCGACTAATTATTCTAAGGGACTGGAGGGAAGCACACGGCTTCTGCGGGACGTGATATAGTACTCTGAGATGGCTTCCGAGGAGCAACCGAATGAAGCTATCACTCAGAGGTAGGTCTGTTGTACCATCAAGGGTGTACCTTGACTGCAACCGGAGAGGGGAAGTTAGAAGGATGCAGAAGATGGAATTGGGCGATTTGGCGGTTTACCTCACTTTGGGAGGAGGTGGTCAAGACCAATTTAAGGATAGTAATCTTTGGATACCTGTCATCAGCAGTCAGTAAGAATGTGGAAAGACTTAGAGCTAAACCAATGGATAATTGATCTTTCACTATCGAGACGCTGGTTGAGGGACATGCCAAATTTTTTGTTAGATTGGTTGATATGGCATGTCATTATCTCTTGATGTATTCTCTCATTAGATGAGGGAGGGGCCAATGTGGGGCTATAACCACCGTGAAAAGAGACAGGCCATATGTAGATATTTGTGATATAGGCCTAACGAAGATGTCCTTTACAGATACTGAAAGCTCTCGACCGAGTTTCGTGCATTGGATGCAGCCCTATTACGGAACTCGGGTTATAGTAGGCAGTACGTTCGTGTGAGGGTCTAGATACATGCATTGGGTGGTATATTATAGACGTTATGGCATTACTCCATGTTAAGATGAGGTTCGACTGAGGATTTCGGATAAGAGGATCTGCACACTTCTGTAACATGATGGTGGAGACCATACGAGGAGGGTACTATAGGGAGTACCTTGAGATGTTGGGTATAACTTAATATATGTTATATTTAATCTATTGAGGAGTAGATGAGAGTTACGTGAGTGCATAGCCTAGAGTGTTGTTAACCCCAGTAACCTAATAATCAAGAAATTATAACTAAACCTTATATGTAGAGTTATTTCAGAATGAATGATTTGTCCTCTCACCATAACTTGTGTTCTGACCCCCTCCTCATAACATACTCGCAGGTTAGAATTTTGGCAGAGGTTTTCATAGCCCTTGACGCTTGTTAGTTAGTGCCATTCTTTCGATAAGGCTATATTTGATTATTATATTTTATCCATTCTGTTATGAGATGTTTTATCGAGCTTTGATATATTTATTATCTCTATCTTTTCCGCAGGATACCAGAAAAACCAACTCGGGCTTCAATAGATTTGGAATTTTAAGAAAAATTCGGTCTATTGAAATCCGAGTTGTTACAGTATATTTATCCATGCAAATCACCAGCTTGTTAGGGGAAAACCACTGACAAGGTTTTACTTGGACCCAACCTTATATGTGATTCCACGAACATGATTTTTTTATACGATAAAGGATGAAGGAAGACCATGGCCGATAGATATCTTACGCTGATAGGAAGAAGGAACTTGAGTTTAGTATTGGTGATTTGGTCTTCATAAATGTTTCTTATCTTAGCAAACCATCTAGTTTAGAAAGACTAGGACGTTGGCTCCTAGGTTTATTGAGCCATTTAAGATTATTGGCAGAATTAGCAAGCTAGCTTATTATGTGGAACTTCCCGAGAAATCATCGGGAGTCCATAACTGTAGCAACCTAACTTTTGAGGACGTGATAATTAATTAATAAATTAAATAATAGAATCATAAAATTTTCAGAATTAGACAATGAGGATTGCACCATTGGATCAGTTATGATTTTTTTGGTTCAGATACATATTTGGTTTGCGTAAAACAGACTTAAAACGAAGAAGTTATGGCGATTCAAATTTTGAAATTCAAATCAGAATTAAATATACATAATATGCATGGGACGACCCAAGCATTCACAAGGTTGACCCATAGTTCAACCCAAGTGGAAAGTAGGTTGAAGCAGTGAATGGGGGGTCGACCCATACGCGCCTAGCACGTACACTTGCCAAGCACGAAAACGATTGAACATATCTGATTTTTTGGGCTGTTTTTCATCGGACGTGTTTGCATCTGATTGGTTGACGTGGCTATTCCGGATTGATCCAATGACGTGGTCAGCTCAGGTTTAAAATTAAATCTAACGGATGAGGATCTTTTTCTACACCTATAAATAAACCCCCAACCTCTCCCCATTTCTTCACAATACATCTCTTCCATACCTAGGCTAGTCTCCTTTATGAGAAACAAAACCAATCTAAAATTAAATTTCAAAGGATTGAGATTACAATAAAAATAATTTCTATTTTATTTTTGTTCGGTGGGTTCTGCCGGGGCCAAGAGGGAAGATTTTTTGGTAAGTTTTATGATTATTTATATTTTTGATTAAGTTTTGGTAAATAAGAATAATATCATTTGTAGTTTTCTGCACAATTCTTTTACTTACGATTTCAGTTTGTTCCTATTTTCTATAATTTTTTTATGTTAGTTTCTGTAATTTTTCTGTCTTTTCTTATAGTTTTGTTTACTTAATATTCAAAATATTGTAAGTAAAATTCTCTAGATTCTTTTCCCTTTTCTTCATCAGATTTTCACAGTATATTGTGGTTATGTCCTAATTTAGGCATAGATTTACATGTCTAATTGCCTACGACTAATTATAATCCTTTATTTGTGCACGTTGTATACGACTAATTTAGGCGCTGATTATGTACCTAATTTTATACGATTGATTATTATTATTATTATTATTATTTTGTTTATGTTTGGGAAATCTGATTAAAATGGAATAATAGAAAAAAGATTTGATAATTTGGGGATAATTTGACATATGATGTAAACTGTAAAAAAGGGGGAATGTTGGACTGATAATAAGAAAACTTTATTAAGTTTGTAAAATGGCTATGGTATAGATTATGAAATAAAAGTGAACTGTAACACATATTCTCATAAATGTGATAGACTAGGGAATCATAATAAGAAAACATAGTTTATTAGAAAATATGAACATAACTTGAACAGTAAATGGAGAATATGACAGAATTGGGTAAACTTAGTATAAATCACTAAGTAAATTTGGCATTGGAAATTGGGACTAAATAAAGTTGCATAATGTAAATGATAGACTGTATAATTACAAAGAGTCATAATTAAACGATGGGTTTTAATTTCAACTTAATAATAATAACGTGTTGTAAAGAAAAAAGAGGCTTATTAATATAAACTTAAATTTAATTAAATCTAATAATAAGCAATATTCTATGGTGGTAGATGATATTCTACGTGGCCATATGATTAGGCGTTATTCTATGTTAAATGAATGAATTGTTAGGCTTAATAAATATTTAACTTAAAATGACATTAATTTATAAGCCTAAAAACTATGGTCATTCTATGGGACCTTGTACTTAGGGTTTCGTTGATAATTCTGTGGGGGCTTATTAAAGTAGGTGTTCAACGATAAAAATAAATAATATTTCTATAGTGGCCTTGGCGTTCGTTAATGATTCTATGGGGGTCTATGTAAGTAGGCAATCACGATATAATCTTATGGTGGCCTTGGCGTTAGTTGAAATTTTTTTGTTGGCCTAACAAAATACGCGTTCAGCAATATTATTCTGGTGGTCTCATAATGAGGCGTTCTATGGCAATTGTTTCTATGGAAGGCCAAATCAACGAAGTTTCTGGCCGAGTATTATTTTTGTTGGGGATCCATACTATTGAGGTCAAAAGTTGGTCACTAGTGGCAGTCAACCTTCTATCGTGTGAAGAACACACGGATAATAATCCCAAAATGCAGTAAAGTAAAGAAAACAGGGAACGATCAAGACTTTTTATAGTGGTTTGGAAAAGATGGTGCCTAATTCCACTTTGTATGTATCAATTTGCTTTTGATTACAAGTACAACACTTTTTTTACTTGTAGAAAGAAGGAAAATTGGCTATTTTGGAGTTAACCATGGAGAAATTTGTAATTTGGAGGAGATGTTTTGCTAAAAGTTGAAGTGGCGGAAAAAAGGACCATTACCATTTTGAGCTTGGAGGTATTTATAGGTGGAGAAATGGGCTGAGCGGGCGGCTATGTGGCTTGCCTCTTTTGCGAAGCTCGGACACGTGGAGCACGATCAATGGAAGTAGTTGCGACAGTGGGACCCAATCCACCATTGATTAATAGTATCCTCGAAAATGGTGGCTTATGTGGCACTCGAGATGAGGTGTATCAAAAGTATAGTTTTGTCCGGAAGTGCTCGACTGCCTTTAATGCCTTGAGAATCAGGCCGAGTATTGAATGAATCTGCTGGATAATTTCCATTTAGATCCGAAGATATCTGGTCGATCCGAATTATAAGGAAGCGCTTGACTCGAATCAGTTTGGGAGGGCAATCGTGCCGGGGTACGAGATGCCGCTGCTCGAATGAAATTAGCTCGGGCCAAATCTCTTTTGGACTTTCTGAAGTATAGGTCATTCTATCGGTCGATCGACCGATGTTGAGAGTGAAATTTCTGACATTGGGCTTCGATCTGTTGAACCGCGAAGCTTTTACCAAAAAGTTGATCAATACTTTGCCCCTCTGAATACTTCTTTCTTCGAAAAGGAGGCGTGTTCTGAACCTTACATCGAATTTCAATGTGTGGGTAGAGATGGTGGCGCTGATCCATATTAAGGCCAAAAATCCGACGATCTTGGTGGTTGTATTAAGACTATAAAACCAATGATCGAAGCAAATCGTATTAAGGTCAGAAAACCAACAACCATCGAGAACTGTATTAAGGTCAAGAAAGTAATTGTCAACTTTTGTCTTGAGATTCAATACCTGTAGAGACTGACTGGGCCATTCTCGGTCTAGAGAAGGCTTGGATCTTGATTGGGCGAGTATTAACCATACTCGGCTTGAAGATATTGGCGAGCAGTAATTACATTTATCTTTGAAGGGTGGTGAGTATTATCCATACTCGACTTACAGAGTTGGAAAGTATCATCCATACTCGGCTTATAGAGATGGCGAGTGTCATACATACTCAACTTAAAGACATGGCGAGTATCATCCATACTCGGCTTACAGAGGTGGCGTGTATCATCAATACTCGGCTTCTAGCAAGTGTTAATTATGCTCAACTTTTGTAGGATCATTTGGGAAGTTCAAAAAGTGGAGAGTGCACTTATTTTAGAGAAGGGGCGAGTATAATCCATACTCGGCTTAGTAGAGTTCTACCATACTCGGCTCAAGGAGTAGGTCTAGTTATGGTGGCAGGCTTTGATTGTGCACAGACGATGGCTTAGCATTGACCATATTCGGGTTAGTGAGCATCAATCATGATCGACTTAAATCATTCAAACATAATCCATGTTTGCAAAAGAAAGTTTATTGTTGCTAGAGAACTATTACAAAGAAATGGAAATAAATTTTAAAAGGACAACAGTCGATTCCAGAGCATGACTAGGAGCTAAATCCTAACCCCATACATGTGTACATCAACATAACCAGTTTATTGTATGAAATAAAAATACATTGAAAATAAGAAATATAAATCTTATTAATTGATGATGATGCCGCAAGTGCTGAGCGCAAGATCCTTTCCGTTATTGGAGCTCGAGGACCGGCCTGAGGAGCTTGGGCAGAAGATTGTGGCGGCATGGCTGGTGTGTTTTTCTTGACGTACTCGGGTAGTTATCCTTGCCTGGCCCTATCCTCGATGAGTTCATGTAGATGTCTGCATTCATTGGTGCTATGACCAGCTATGTTGTGAAACATGCAGTGCTTTCTAAAATCAAGTTCTTTCTGAGTCAACTCTCTTCAAGGAGATTTTGGGAAAGATAGAGATCCTCGTACGTCAAGGTTGATGTCAAGCAGGGGTGAGCTCGGTATACTGATCGTATGTTGCATTCATTCTTTTCCAAGGCCTTTCATCTTCCTTTATTCTGGCCATTGATGTTAGATGAACCTCCTTGTTTTGTTGCAAGGACCTCGAGGCTCTCCATCTCAATGCTAGCATCTTCTTGTCGGAGGAAACACTCGACCACTGCATATAAATCTTCGATGTCCTATGGGGGATCTCTGGTCAAAGAGATCGAGATTTCTGATCGGTTCTAAACACCCTGATGGTGACCATAAGCAACATCGATGGCTCGAGTCGATTGATTGATGCTATAGCCGCATTGAATCTCTTGAAGAAAGATTAAAGTGTCTCTCCCAAACGTTGCTTGATAGAGGTCAGGAACATGACACTCTTTGGTCGGGAGATGAGGACTTTGAATTGCTCGATGAAGCGGGTGACCAGCGTGTTCCGCCTGCTGGTCAATTCGGTTGTTAACTGCCGAAACCACATGTCGGCTGTATATGTGAGAAAGAGAGGAAAGCACTTGGCTATAACATTGGTCGATGTAGAGAGTACTTCCATATAGCGCATGCATCGCATGAGATGGATAGTCGGTTCATTTTGACCGTTGTGGGGTTCAATGGATGGAAACTTAAATTATGGAGGATTGCAGGATTTCTTATTTCCCTGGTGAAGCAGTTGCGGTGGATATTATCAATATCCTGCTAAGAAGAAGTGCCCCTAGTGAAGTGTCAGATGAAGCTTGCAAGCTGGCTCCGTCTCCAAGGAGTTGCTGGCATGAATCTAGTTCTACATTTGGGAGAGATCCAGCACCGGGGTCCAACGAAAGCTTGTTGGAAGGGTGGTCGTTAGTTGGCTCGACCTCCGAGAGTTGAGTGAAGGTGAGGGCGAGGGTCCATCGCAGTTGTTCGAGAGGTGGAGCCGAGGCAGGAAGAAGCAAAGGTGTTATCTGATCTGCGGCTTGCATTTGTGCAGACCGAAGATCGGTTACTGCCTCAGCTTTGCCCGGTGGTGGAATTGATGTTGTAGCTTTAAATCCCTTTTCCATCCGAGCGAGAAGGTATCCATCAACTATTGCTGTTGTTCGAGGAATTTACCCTGAGATGGAGAAGGTATCCATCAACTATTGCTGTTGTTCGAGGAATTTACCCTGATATGTCATCCGGCCTTCGAACTCGGCCATGATCTTATCCATGTCGTCCCGGGTGAGATCTCGGGACCTGTCTTCATGAGAGGAGGTTTCCTTACTTGTCTCTACAGCGTTTGTCTCGGCTACATCAGCGTTCGTAGGATGGGAAGATGTTGCATCTATCTTCCACTTGTTTGCCATGGGTCGGAACTTGCTAAAAGTCGTAAAGTATGTCGGTGCGTGCCCACTTCTAGGTGCGCCAAAGTGTTGAGGTCAAAAGTTGGTCACTAGTGATAGTCAACCCCCAGTTGTTTGAATAACATACGGATAATAATCACAAAATGCAGTAAAGTAAAGAAAACAAGGAATACACAAGACTTTTTATTGTAGTTCGGCAAAGATGGTGCCTATGTCCACTTTATAAGTATTGATTTACTTTTGATTACAAGTACAACACTTTTATTATTTGAAGAAAGAAGGAGAATTGGCTATTTTTGGAGTTAGCCGTGGAGAAGTTTGTACTTTGGAGGAGAAGTTCGACCAAAAGTTGAAGTGGCAGGAAAAAGGTCCTTTTCCATTTTGAGCTTGGAGGTATTTATAAGTGAAGAAATGGGTTGAGTGGGCTGCCACGTGGCTTGCCTCTTTTGCGGATCTCGGACGTGGAGCTCGATCAATGGAAGTGTTTATCCCTTATACATATATGGGTATATTAAATCCGGGTAAAGAACTACGGGTCAAGGATCATTAGGGTCGGTCGTGTTGTATATAACGGTGTCGTATACACAATTATATGATTTTTGTTTGATGATAACAACCAAATATATTTTATTATAAATGTGTTTGTTATTGTACTGTTTCATATATTCATCACAAACATGACTATAATATTTATATTTAAAACAGAATACACTTGCACAGAAATTCAAATATTTACACAAAATTTCATTTAAATATAATATTTTATTTCAATTTTCACGCAGTACAGATCTACAACTCCACTATTTCAACACATTACTAATATAATTCAATTCATATTCAATTTCATTTTACCATACACAGTTCCTTACTACAACACTCAGTCTATACAATTTTATATATACATTTAGTTACATTTTGCTTTTGTTTTACAAGCTTACAAACTAACTTAACTCTGTTTTCTTGTCTTCTGAATTCTTCACTGTCTGTCCAGTCACTTCAGCCCAGTCTCATCTTCTTACCTGTCACATGAAACAGAAACACACAGTACACTGTAATACAAATAATATTGAATACACACGAATATAAATTTTATTTTTAAAATTTTATTTGCCTCAGAATTTCGGTGTATTTCTCATCATTTTTCGACTTGATCTGATATGTGAATGTGCACGATATATGTGTACACACACATATGTATGAATATACACATATTATTGTGCAGGGACAGGAAAATCCATTCAAATGGCTGCATGTACGCACGTGTGTAATGACCCGCATTGGTAGAGGTATTATAATTAATTTATTTAATTATATAAATAGTGATATAGTGAATTAAATGGTGGTTTAATTAAATTATGATAATATTTAATTAAAATAATAAATTAAATAATATATTTAATTCTGAAATAATCAGAATTGGCTGAAATGACGATATTCTGTGAACTGGATCATCTGTGATATTTAATTCAGTTTAGAATGAATTAGAATAACGAATATATTATTTGAATGACAGTTTAAACGTATAATTATATTATAATTAAAATCGAGCTCGAAATGGGGCTGCAGTTCGTAAATTGGCGATTCGAACTTCAACTGAATGTACAAGATTCGTTTTAAGACGGATTTCTGTGAAACAAGAAACGTGCGGAGCTGGTGGAGTATATCTTTCTAGTGGAAGAGAAAAATTGGGATTTTGTCATGCAGATATTGATTAATGTCCAAATCAAATTTCAGAAAAGTCGCAGTGGAATTTCTTTATAATTTGTGACGCTTTATATACGTTATAAATGGATTTTCAGTATAAACTGAATATCGAGATAATCTAGAATCTGAAATATTAAGCTGTAAATTCTAATATGATATTCTGGAGCTGTATGATATCATATATGAATATATACAATAATATAAATTAGTTTATATTTAATTTAATTTTATATAAATATATTTATATATTTAATTGGGTAATCCAGAGCTTTAAAAATAGCCACTTTTGCAAATGAAGTCGGAATTTGACGAAACTAATTTTGTTGGATCCGCAATGTCAAATTATTGCTAGATGTCAAGTTCCGTAATTTTTAGAGTTAGCATGTGGCCATACAGATTTTTAGAGTGAAAAACAGTCAGTATTTTGACAGTTAAAAATACGCTGTGTGAGCAAACGGAGTCGGAATTCGACGAAACCAGTTTCGTTGGGACCGTAATGTCGAACTCTAGCTACATGTTCTGTTTCGTGATTTTTAGACATCGTATGTGATCGTGGGGATTTTTAAGGACCGGAAAACATACATAAAATCAATAAAATAAAATATATTATTAAAAGAAAAAAAATATCCAACATTTTTCTTGGACAATAGGGAGGCCACGCAGCATTGTATCTCAACCAAAAACCATACCTACAAAACACAACGTATAAAACACCTCTTTATTTGTTTCCAACGTGAAACCTCCAAAGTACGAAAATCAAGATATAATCCAAAATAAATTCTATAAACTGCAAAGTAAATTCGAACGAGTTTGTGATGCCTTGCTCTCGAATTCTAAATGGGTTTTTCTGAGTTCGGTTCTTGATTTCCGTCGAGGTCTTTTACACAGTAAACTGGGGTTTTTGTTTTCGGGTTGTTGGAGTATCAATACGTTATTTTGAGGTTGTATTCGAGTTCATATGAGTGTGTAGCAACTGGTGGTGGGGATTTTGTAGAGTCCGATACTTATTCGAGGTCGCGGTTTCCTGTAACAGCGGATACAGCTGCTCGACGCAGCCCAGAAGGTGGGTCTGAGTTCTGGAAGTTGGGTACAGGGCGGAAGAGATGTGGATGGAGATTTGGTTGGTCAAGTTCTTTTTGAATTCGTTGAATTGTAGGAGGAGCACGGAAGGGATGAAGTTCGGTGATAGTGGAGGAGTAAAATGGAGGCGTCGGATTTGGCATTTGAGGAAGACACTGACCTTTTTTTCTTTTAAAGCGGGTCTGGGCTGAACAAAGTGTAAGTGGGCCTTGTTTTAAAAGTTAAGCCCAAGAAATTTAATTAGAATTGGAAATTTAATTTAATTAAAAAGTATTCAGACTTGTAAATATCATAATCAGATTGACGAACCGTAAGTTGCATTGGGATCGTAGGAATGGGAGCAACACAATGAGACTGACTGGAAGTGGATTGGGGCTCGTATAAATTTATGGAAAAATAAAATGTTTGATTCAAATCAAACAACAGTTTATCGTTCTTTAACGATGAACTGCCAAAGTGAGTAAATCTCACTAACTTGGAACAGTTTATATTTTCATGTTGTATTTTTAGAACTACTAAATATTGGTTGATTGACTGTGTGTTGACTGTTTGATTGAACTGCTAGTAAGTTAGTTGAATTTCTATATTGATTCTATTTAACATAATATATCATATGGAACTGAAAGTGATGTTGATTTTATTGTGTAACATCTGTGGATGCAGGGAAACAGGTTGGAGGAATCCGACTGGATTCCTCAACATTTATTTTATTGTTTTTCATATATTGTGATATATGATGTGTTATATAATATGTTACAGATTATGTGTGTTAGAATGATATTGATCCTTGTTATTCGATATTTTAAATATCATAAAAGACACTGGGATGTAAAAAGAATTATTTCAATGTATATTGAAATAAAGGGATTTTATAAAATCAACAGATTTTATAAAAGGAAATATTTCGAAAGTAAATAAAAGGAAAATGTTTATAAAACGAATAGAGTTTTATAAAGGGGAAAAGTGTTGATAAAACGAATAGAATAGAATAAAGGAATATCTATTTAGAGAATAAATAGGATGAAGGAATATTCATTTAGTAAATAAATAGAATTATAAAAGGAATATTTAGTTGGAAACTAAATAGGATTATAAAAGGAAACTGACAAGATAAAAAGGGGTTAATCAAATGTAGTTTATCAAAAGGAGTTAATCAGACATAGTTATTTAGGATAAGCCACTATTTAGCACGACTGCTAGCATAATTCGCAAGGCTGCAGATAGCCTACGGTAGTCGGATGTTTCCTGAGGGAATCAGGTGTAACCATTATGATCGCTGCAATCTAGAGTCAAGCGAACGGAGTTAAATCGAATATAGTTATTCGAAATAAAGTTAAAGCAGATATTAGTTATTCGTATTAGAGTAAATCAAATAGAGTTAATCGAATAGAGGTAAAGAAATAGAGTTAAACAAGATTAGAAACTGACTAGAGATTAGTTAAGTTGAATAGTTTTCTGAGTATCGATCTGATGTTGGTTTCGGCCTTCGGGGTTTTATACTTAGAGAATTATTCTCCTACTAGTTTACAGTCAGAGACTAATAGTTGTAGAAAGAATAGTGATACGTAAATAAGTTAGGGAAATGTTTTCCAGTGTTAATAACGTATATTTTCTAAACATAGGAAATAAGGATATATATATATATATATATATATATATATATATATATGATTGATGATCGATTGATAGTATTTCCATTTGGAAATAATATCGTTGTTTGCACATTTTATTTCATTTGATAGTTAACTCACCGACTATCAAAGTTTTGACCATTTTAACGTTGTTAATATGGAGAGACCGGTTGGATTATTATCCAAAGAACCACTCTGTATTGGCATAAGCGTTGCGAATCATATATGCCAAAGATAATTGAAGACGAAGTAAAGTGCAAGGGCTATTGTATAAGTCTTAGATAACAGTGTCTAAGATGGATGTATTGAATAGTGCCTTCGGTTCATCCTGTTCTGGATGACTTGTATGGACGGATGTCTGATAGAGTATTTCAAGACGATCACATATATTGATTTCTCCAACCGTACCAAGAGTGGAAGCGGAGAAGGAAACTTCTTTAGCTAACACATAATGTATTGTTGTAGACGTAAATTAGTGATTTTCGATGGATCTGACAATGTAGCATTCGAAGTGAATCTGATGTGATGATGAAGCGTAACCTCAAGCCTCATAACTGGTAAATGACAGAAATCGGGCAGGCAGCATGGCTAAGTCGGTCGCTCCGAAGTAGGGTGTATAATCACCTGATCTAGAGTTTCATTTACTTCTAAAAATCTATTGTTGATGCTGTCCCATTCATGAAACGGTTGATGATCCCAACCATTGGTGATATACATTCGATACACTCAAGTGAAATGAGTGGTCGGTCATGTGTGGCCGGGTTGCAAGATGTTCTTGCTGAACCCAGTGTATTCCTTTCTAGAGTTACTCCAGCGAAAGGTGGTTCCATACCTTGTCATAGTTGGAAATCCATTTCCCAATACGTGCTTGCGGTTTTGATTGTATACTATATATGTAGAACGCGAGATGAAAGCGTTTCTGCTAGATGATTATTATAATATCAAAAGGTTTTGATATAAAGATAATTTGGATTCTCATAAGTGAAAAACCCATTCTGTTATACGGCGTGGTCTTATGAGATATCGATTACTTATTCGAACCGTTTTAAACTGTTTTACTCATACCAGTCCCATGACTGACCCGAAGTTTATTTTGTTTTGTTTCCCTATACTCTTGGGTGCCCAATTTTGTATGGGCAGTCAAGTAGTCGGGATTTACAGATACTTGAAGAGCTGGAGCAGGAGGCTTCAGAATCATATAGCTATAGTTTATTTCCGCTGTGTTGTAAGTGCTGTACTTTGATAATGATGTATATTCAAGTACAGATGTATATTTCAAGTTATGTTATATATATTATATGTTATTCGTTCCGCTGTGAGGTTTGTGTTACTCTGATGTTGTGTTCTTCTTCTTCTTCTTCTATTCTAAGTTTCTACCTTATCTATTCTCACCTTATGTTTTCTTTCTATTAAAATCCTGATTTTAAGTTTAATATGGGGTTGGACTTGTGTTTTTGGTCAGCTCAAATTGGACTGGATTTTCGGGTCATTACAACGTGCATGTATATATACGTGTGCACTGCCTCGCCAATCAGAATGTAGTGTGCAACTGAGGAGTAGCCACATAGACCATCTCAACTCAGTGCAACATGTAAACAAGCTAAATGGGTCGAGCATAGGCATATGGTTATCATTACACATGGTCGAGAGTGTGAACAATACAAATGCAACTACATGAAACAAGATAGTCAAGCAAGGGTGAGTACAACATGACCAAAGCAGAATACAAGGTACAACTGGTCAAACACAAGTTGTCGAGCACAAGGCCAAGTCAACATATTTGGATGATTTTCAAAAATGGTCGAGCACACTACTAGCAGCAGTACACAAATAGGGCAGAAAACAAAGCAAAGATGCAATGACATCATGTGCATGAATGAATTAGTTCAGCCATAGTAAAGTGCAAATCAGCAACACATTTATGGCAACAAGGTAGAGAGCAGCATATACAGCAGTATGGAAAGTATGGTTTTAGCATAACATACATGGCTAAGCAAGTAGAGCCAAGCACTCAACAAACTCCAAAGAACCAGGTGGTATACATACATGTTTCAAGTATAAGCTAAATCACAGATGTATACAGCATGGTGCAATGAAGACAAGTTACAACATTGGTCAACGCATACTCATGTGAAATTGCATTCAGACATGCATGGTGGAACATACTCAAGTGTAGTTTTAAATGCATATGTCTCATCATAGTTCAATGTAGTTTTTAATTGGAAACATGATTGACCAAAGTAGGAACTGCTCAATTTTTTTAAACAAGACCCTACAGTGTGAAGTATATAACAACCCAGGATAAAAAGCATGGCATGTTTCATATTTACAGTCTCAAAAATGGAAAGTTACAGTGGCAAATGAACATGGAAGTGCAAAGATATGTAGAGCACATTTGATCATCATGCACGGTACATAAGCAAAATGAAGCAAATAATCTGTATCAGCACAATAATGGACATAATTGGATGCAACACAATCTGAAATGGTTCAGTATTGTCAAGATGTACACCGGAGGCTCAAGCACAAGTGAGTCAGGCAGATGAAACAATTTTTACAAATGGTTCAGCTGAAAGTACAAGTCCATGGCATAGCAGTTTTTTCGAAATAGTTCAGTGAAGTGCAGATCTGCCAATCAAGCATGGATGAACGGTGGAGAACAAATAACATGACAAATGCACATTGGTATTTGTATACGGTGGAAGAGAGTGCACGACAACAATCATGGTAAGAAATTCAATTGCAAACCAATGTCATAAATGGATATCATACAGAATTACACCTGATCAATATTTGGCATCATTCAAGTATTTCTAGAATTTCAGTAATCACTCAACACTAGTTTTGGTAAGTTTTTTAATCAGTCACAAACTCGAGATAATTTTAAGTAAGAATCAAACTCGGCAATGATCTGTAAATATGCAATGGCAACCATACAAAGAAAATCATCTAGATGCATAGAGGAAACAAATTATTTTTAGTTTCCTGATTTGAACAGTTTTAAATTTGGCAAAGGTTTAAAAAAAGGCAAAATTTCATTTCTAGAATTTAGACCAAAAGAATTTATTTTCGAGCGATTTCACACAAGGATAATTCCAATCAAAGCCGAGGCAACTTTCAAGGGACAAAATCACATAAGGAATCAAATCAACTAAGACGTGTGAAATCAAAGTTTAGGGTTTCTATACCCTATATTAATCACCATATTCATCACTACCAATACAGATCGAAACAAGCAAAAAAAAAAAAATCTAAAGGACACATTTTGAAGAATCAAACTAAATTACTCACAGTTATTTCGATCAAGCCCAAATCTTTCAATCACAAGCATCAACGAATTGAAGACTATCAGAGAATCAATCTTCATCAAATAATCGATTGTGATTTGGAGCCAACAAGGAAAAACCCTAATATTGTGAAGCCGCCTTTTTCTTATCACCAGAAGGGATCGGGTTCAATATAAAGAGAAGTGGGTCGGCCAAATGTTTTAAGGGATAAGGGGTTTTCATTTGTTTTTATTATTGTTTTGTATTTTAGCTTGAAAACAATTCATTTGTTTTCTAGTTAAACTAGGTGATCTAGTTAAGGTTTTAACTAGCAGTTTACTAAAGTCTGTAAAAACTAGTGTTTACTGTTTATGGGATTGCAATCAGGGAAAATTTGATCTAGGGAATTAGATCAGTCTAGGGTTTTGAGCATAGGGTTAGTACAGGAGTGTGGGGTTCGCGAGTGTAAATGGTCTTGTATGTGGGATCTGTTCTTTTACCTAGTAGAAACCTTAGGAATGCAGCAGTAGGCAGGGTTTTGCCGAAGCTGGGTAAATCTGTGTGTGATGTATTTCTGCATTTTTATTTTTGTTGCATTCTGTGATCTGTTTATTATTTCAATATCCTGTCGGTTTTTTAACTCAGTGAAAAACCGTGATTAACCCTATTCACCCCCCCCTCTAGGGTTAATCTAGATCCAACAAGTGGTATCAGAGCAGGTTTTTTTTTAACTCTAGAGTAATGGTGATTCCTAGTTGTCAGTCCATAGAGAGTCAGTCCAGTCATATTCCGTCTATTTTTAATAGCACAGTTTTTTTAAATTCGAAATTGGAAATTAGAAATGAAATCATATTTAAAACTGTTGATATTAAATGTTGGAATAGTATTATAAATGGGTATTATATTGTAAATAGGTTTGATATTGAATTTAATTTACGCGCTACTCATATCTTATATTAATATATTGATGATGTACAATATAGCCTTATTTCCCATTGTTTAACTACGTAGGAAATTTGGCAGACTCTCAATGCGCTATATGGAAAAACAGACAACTGCTCAAAACCCCAGAAAGTAACTCAGTTTCAGATTTGGGCTTAATAGGTTGTACAGATGGAAATTCATATATAGACTCAACAAAAGATCTTTCTTATAAAAATTTAGCTCATCGTTTAAATGATTTAACTGAATCGATTGAGAATCTAAAATCTAAAATTCCAAAATCTGAAAAACTTGAGTTGATATGCAAAAATAATCTTTTGGAATCAAAGCTTAAAAACGTTAAGAAGTCTTCAAATTCTAATAGCAAAAATTCTTTAAATTTGAAAAATAATCTTGTTCGTCAAAATAAAAATATTCAAAAACTTGAGAATGAAATTCTGATCTTAAAAGGGAAGAAGATAGAGCTTAAAAGCACAAACAATTGTTTGCAAAAAGAATTTGATAATTTTAAAATGACTGGAAATTCCAAATATATTTTCGCTGAAAATCAAAGCTTGTTGAAAACTGAGTCTATTCTGAATGAGATCGAAATTGAGATTGAAAAACTCAAGAAATTTGAATCTGAGAGTCGAAGTCTCAAACCAAAATTAAATTGCTTAATGATGAAAATTTGGTTATGAAATCTGATTTTGAAAGATGTAAGATCAATAAAAACTGTTGTTCAGATTTGATAAAAGAAAACGGTGATCTTAAAACTGAAATTCAATAACTTGAAACAACGTTGACAAAATTTTCTAATGGTGAAAAATCTTTAAATATGTAACGATCCCATAAAGGCGATCTTGGTTACCTGATATACAACACATATCGAACATCCAAGGATCGAAAATAACCGGAAAGTTAATAGAAAGAAGTTAGAGGGTGAGAATAGATAAGATAGGAACTTAGAATACAAGAAGAAGAAGAAGATACAACATCAGAGTAACAAGAATCTCATAGTGGAACGAACAACATATAATAGATAATATATCCTTGAAATAAAATCAGTATATGTATACAGTAACATTATCAGAGTACAACACTTACAACACAGTGGAAATAACTATAGCTATACAATCCTGAAGCCTCCTGCTCTAAGCTCTCCAAGTATATCTGTAAAATCCTGACTACTTGACTGCCCGTACAAAAACCTTATGAGAATCCAAAATATCTTTATATCAAAAACCTTTTGATAGTATAATAATGCCTATCAACCAGAATATAATAATCATCTAGCAGAAACGCTTTCATCTCAAGTTCTACCTATATAGTATACAATCAAAACCGCAAGCAAGTGTTGGGTAATGGGTTTCCAAATACGACAAGGTATGGAACCACCTCTCGCTAGTGTACCTCTAGAGAGGAATACACTGGGTTCAACAAGAACATCTTGGAACCCGGCCACACATGACCGACCACTCATTTCGCTGAGTGTATCGAATGTATATCACTAACGGTTGGGATCAGCAACCACTTCTCGAATGGGACAGAATCGACAATAGATTTTTTTAGAAGTAGATGAAACTCTAAATCAGGTGATTAAACGCCCTAATAGGTGCGACCTACATAGCCATGCTGCCCGCCCGATTTTTGTCATTTCCCTATTGTGAGTCTAGAGGCCATGTTTATCTCTGACAGATCACACATTTATTCACTTTGAATGTCACATCATCATACTCGCCAAATCACAAATTGATTTCCCCAAAAATACCACGGGTATACAGCTAAGAGAAACGAATTCCTTCGCCACCAAACATAAATACTTTTGAAGAGATCAACTTTCGCGATCTATTAAATATACTCTGTCAGACATTCTTCCATACAGGTCGTCCTGGGACTGGACAAACCGAAGGCATTATTCAGTACAACCATCTTAGGCAATCTTTACCTAAGATTTATACAACAGCCCTTGCAATTTACTCCGTCTTCAATTATCTTTGGTATATATGATTCGCAACGCTTATGCCAATACGGAGTGGTTCTTCGGATAATAATCCAACCGGTCTCTCTATATTAACAACGTTAAAATGGTCAAAAAATTCGATAGTCCGTGAGTTAACCATCAAATAAAAACATGTCTGTGTACACACAACGATCTTATTTCCAAATGGAATTATCGATCCAATCATCAAACATATATATATATATATATATATATATATATATATATTTCCTCATTTTCTATGTTTAGAAAATATACATTATTAGCACTAGAAAACATTTCCATGGCTTAATAACGTATCACTATTCTTCCACATCTATCAAACTCTAACTATAAACTAACAAGAGAACAACTTCCTAAGTATAAACCCCGAAGGCCGAAACCAATGTCAGATCGATACTTAGGAAATCAATCAACTTATTAATCTCTAGTCAGTTTCTAATTTTTTTTTAACTCCATTTTGATTAACTATGTTCGATTAACTCCTTTCGATTAATTCGACAAGATCAACCATATTCGATTAACTCGACTTAACTTGATTCGATTAACTAACTTGTCTTAACTGATTCGATTAACTAACTTGTCTTAACAAATTTGATTAACCCTTATTATATCTCATCAATTTCATTTTTACACTTCTATTTTAATAAATATTTCCTTTATAACTCTATTTATTCCCTAAATAAATATTCCCTTATTAATTCTATTTATTTAACAAATAAATATCCCTTTATAAATTCTATTTACTTTCTAAGTAAATATCTTTCTTTATACTTCTATTTACTTACTAAGTAAATAATCGTTTTACACTTCTATTTTAATACACAGTTTGAAATTTCCCTTTTTCATTCCAATATTTCTCTTGGTATTCAACAGTACCAAATAACAGGACTAGTGTCATTATAATCAAATCACAGATTATACACCACATCATATAACATAATATATGAAAAAAATAGTATTATAAACATTGAGGAATCTTGTTGGATCCCTCCACATGTTTTCCTACATCACAGATGTTAAACAACACGAGTATAGAATATTCTGATACATAGAATTAATATTCGATTAACGATTTATATATATATATATCAATATCTATAATTTCAACCAATACTCAAGCAATTCAACCAAATAGTTAACACAAAGCAATCAACAGATAATTATCAGTTCTAAGAATACGTTATAAAAATATAGCTGTTCAGAGTTGGTGAGTTTTACTCACATTGGACGATCATCATTAATAACGATAACCGTCGCTCGATTTGATTCAGATGGACAATTTAATTTGAAATAAATTGGAACGAGCTTCGATTCATTCCCGTCAGTCCCATCGTGTAGTCGCCGCACATACGATCCCATCGGATCTTGTTCCACTCCATTCTGATACTGTACGCATAATTTATGGAAATTACAATTTAATATACTATTTATAATAAAATTTAGCTTGAATTTAAATTCCCTTTTGGGCTTTAACTTACCCATCCAGCCCATCTCCATCCTTATACCCCATACCCGCTCTAATCATGTTTTCCTAAATGATCGTTCTGCTAATCATCTTCCTCAAATCCAGAACTCCACGAACCCGATAACCTGTTCACTGTCAATTGCTCACAACGTCGATTACTTCTCCCCTGGTACATGAAATTCATCACTAACTCTACCGCTCTTCTCATCATCAAAATCTCCTTACCCCAGTACCATTTTGAATGAACGTGCACCCTCATTCCAAACACTATCAGCCTCCACTTCTTACAGTAAATCCCATACTCCCTCTCTGACTCCATTCTGCCAACTCGACTTTAAAATCCCATGCTTTCCACTTTATCATCTGCGTCCTCCTGCTTTCCTTTGCCACCTCATTTTCATGTGAAACACCCAGTCTCCACTAAATGCAACAACGCCTCCCCTCCCTCAGTTCTCACCGCTAACTTTACCGCTCCATTTCCAAGCAAGTACACCCTCCGTCTCTTCGAAAATTGGACATCCTTCACGTTGGATTTTGTTTTTAAACGGAGATATCATTTGCTTTGATTTTTGAAGTGGGAATTTGTGGTGAAAGAAATAAGAAGTGGCGGCTTGCTTTCTTTGAGGCTGCGGAAAGATATTAATTTATAGGAGAGGATGAGTGTGGACCCTTTTAAGGCCACGTTTTCACTTGTTTATGATGTGGATGATGCCATGCTTTCCCTTGTTTGTGGTTGAGAGAAATTTATACTTGGCAGTTATATTGACGTCATAAAGGTAACAGTTGGTTTGCATTACATCACAAAGAAATACGTTGTTTAGGTTATAAAGTTTTTAGCGTACTTCAGTGCACCAACTTCATTACACAAAATTTATACGATTTTACGGACTACTATAGACAGAATTGAACATACCGTTGTGATGACCAACGTACCACGATCCCAAAGATATAATAATACTAGTAGATTAACTTATATTGTGAAACCCCGAAATGTTGATACAGGGTGCCAAATAATCCAATTAAAAAGTTGCTTATTTAATTAATTAAAATTACCATAAAATTCTAAAAATTTAATTATCACTACAACTCAAAAGAACGTCGTCTAAATTCGAAACCGGTATCTAGTTATATTGAATAACCCATTACGGTCGATAAACGATTCTATAGCGACTATTTTAAAATTTGATTTGGGCACAACTCACAATCTACATGATGAAATCCTGATTTTTCTCTTCCATTAGAAAAATATATTTCGCCAGCTCTGAACGTTCCTTGTTTTACAGAAATCCGATTTAAAACGGACCCTATATATTCAGTTGAAGTTCAAATCGCCAAATAGCGAACTGTCGTGCCATTTCGAGCTCGATTATAATTATATTATAATTATACGTTCAAACTTCGTTTAAGTAATATATTCGTCAATATAATTCAATATAAACTGAATTATATATTTTATATCATCCAATTCACACCATATCATGAATTCTGATATTTCCGATTATTTCATAAATATATTATCCTGTTATTTATATTAATTAAATATAAATATTATTTAATTCTGGTTATCGATATCGCCAAATCGATATTTAATAATTAAATTAGTTAATTATTCGACAGTTAAAAATGTGGGTCATTAAAACCTTTCCCGCGTAAAATAATTTCATCCTCGAAATTGCTAAGGTAGAAAACAAACTTTATTTTCTGGGCCAAAATTTATTTGTTTACTTCTTACTTCAGTTTTAACTGAACCACGTAAATTCAAATTAAAATATTAATTAATTCTTATCAACGAAAATTTTCAAAAATCCTGGAAATTTTCTAACGCCTTAACTTTTCGAAATTTTTTGCCAGCACTTCCTTTGTACTGGTCAATAGTTCAAACTCCAACTCGCCTCTCTGGGCCATCTCCAACCCAATAGAAAATCAAACAGCCAAGTGGCTTGCCAATTCAGCTCATTTGAAATCTCAAACCCATATATAATATAAACTGGTACCTTTTTGTCGGGCATATCATTATGTCCTTTCATCTGCTGTCAGTTCAACATATAACATTGTCAACCCAATCAAACTCCAACACAACCATTCGCTTATATCCGAGCCAAATATCGTTTCAAACTCGAGTTTCATTCTCGATTCCAAACTCTTAACTTGATTATCAAATTGCACTTCAAATTCGAATCTCACAAATCCAGTTTGTCTCGATATCATTCTAATTCAATTTCAGTTACCACTTAACTGACTTTAATCCAATTCCAATTTGCTTTCACAATTTCTATTTAATTTGTTTTTAAATCAAACTATCTCTCCTGGGAATTTTGAACAGATAAGCTTTTCAAAAATTAAGTATCCCTTTTTGGAATCAAAACAACTTGCTTTCCACACAACAATTCAAAAACAAAATCTTTGGTAGTAATCCGTCACTTACAACTCGAAATTGAACACTGATGATGTCATGATCATCATTGGAATCTATTTCCCGCTTTCGATGTGAGTTCAATACTATATCGCTTTTCAAAACCGTTTCTAACATTTCCACTTTGAAATTTATTTCAAAATATTCTTCCAATGTTTGTAAAACAATTTAAAATCTCCCAGGATTTTAAAATTCACATATATTTAATCCAAATCCATTTAGAAACACCTTTCCAAATTCCAGGGTTTAAATTTCAACTCTGATTTTAATTTCAGATTTAATTCAATTCATTATGCTTATCTGAATTATGGTCGGTTATTTACATAACCATTTCACATTTTTATAATCTTATTCGATTATAATAACAACGAATATATCCAATATATATATATATATATATATATATTCATCCCAATATATATATCTTCTCTATATCAAAATATAATTTGGGTAAAATTTTTCTGTTTACCCTCTTTTCAAAACATATCGTGTCGACCCATCGTATTCGAGTGTTTAGAAACTCCTACCGATACAGTGGATCAAACTGATCGATCAGAACCCATAAACATCTCAACTAACAAAGCTCCACAATATAAAATCATTTTATATTGAATAACAAATACATTCGCTCGTATATATACACTCAACTCAATCTAGGGTATTACTAACTCCATCTCTACCGAGTCATGCCACAGAGTCAAGGTAATTACTTAACCTTAAGCTCTGATACCAACTGTAACGACCCGGAAAAAGGAGATCTTGGTTACCCCATATACAACACATATCGAACATCCAAGGATCGAAAATAACCGGAAAGTTAATAGAAAGAAGTTAGAGGGTAAGAATAGATAAGATAGAAACTTAGAATAGAAGAAGAAGAAGAAGATACAACATCATAGGAAAACGAATCTCATAGCGGAACGAACAACAAATAATAGATAATATATCCTTGAAATAAAATCAGTATATGTATACAGTAACATTATCAGAGTACAACACTTACAACACAGTGGAAATAACTATAGTTATATAATCCTGAAGCCTCCTGCTCTAAGCTCTCCAAGTATATCTGTAAAATCCTGACTACTTGACTGCCGTATAAAATTGGGCACCCAAGAGTTTAGGGAAACAAAACAAAGTAAACTCCGGGTCAGTCATGGCACTGGTATGAGTAAAACAGTTAAAAAATAGTTTGAACAAGTAAACGATAGCTCATAAGACCATGCCGTATAACGGAACGGGTTTTTCCCTTATGACAATCCAAAATAAACTTTATATCAAAACTCATTGATATTATAATAGGGTCTATCAACCACAATATAATAATATTTAGCAGAAACGCTTTCATCTCACGTTCTACATATACAGTATACAATCAAAACCACAAGCACATATTGGGTAATGGATATCCAACTATGACAAGGTATAGAACTACCTTTGGCTAGTGTACCTCTAGAGAGGAATACATTGGGTTCAACAAGAACATCTTGGAACCCGGCCACACATGACCGACCACTCATTTCGCTGAGTGTATCGAACGTATATCACCAACGGTTGGGATCAGCAACCGTTTCCCGAATGGGACAGCATCGACAATAGGTTTTTAGAAGTAAATGAAACTCTATGGGTGATTATACACCCTAATAGGTGCGACCTACATAGCCATGTTGCCTTCCCGATTTTTGTCATTTCCCGCTTGTGAGGCCACAGGCCACATTTATCTCTAACAGATCACACATTTATTCACTTTGAATGTCACATCGTCATATCCGCCAAATCACAAATTGATTTCCCCAAAAATACTATGGGTATACAGCCAAGAGAAACGAATTCCTCCACCACCAAATGTAAAAACATTTGAAGAGATCAACTTACGCGATTTATTAAATATACTCTGTCAGACATTCTTCCATACAGGTCGTCTTGGGACTGGACAAACCGAAGGCACTATTCAGTACAACCATCTTAGGCAATCTTTACCTAAGATTTATACAACAGCCCTTGAACTTTACTCCGTCTTCAATTATCTTTTGCATATATGATTCACAACGCTTATGCCAATACGGAGTTGTTCTTCGGATAATAATCCAATCGGTCTCTCCATATTAACAACGTTAAAATGGTCAAAAACTTCGATAGTCGGTAAGTTAACTATCAAATGAAAACATGTCTATGTACACACAACGTTCTTATTTCCAAATGGAATTATCGATCCAATTATCAAACATATATATATATATATATATCCTCATTTTCTATGTTTAGAAAATATACGTTATTAACACTGGAAAACATTTCCATGGCTTAACTACGTATCACTATTCTTCTACATCTATCAGACTCTAACTATAAACTAATAAGAGAACAACTTCCTAAGTATAAACCCCGAAGGTCGAAACCAACATCAGATCGATACTTAGGAAACCATTCAACTTATTAATCTCTAGTCAGTTTCAAATTTTTGTTTAACTCCATTTTGATTAACTATGTTCGATTAACTCCTTTTGATTAATTCGACTAGACCAACCATATTCGATTAACTCGAGTTAACTTGATTCGATTAACTAACTTGTCTTAACTAATTTGATTAACTAACTTGTCTTAACAAATTTGATTAACCCTTATTATATCTCATCAATTTCCTTTTTATACTTCTATTTAAATAAATATTTCCTTTATAACTCTATTTATTCCCTAAATAAATATTCCTTTATTAATTCTATTTATTTAACAAATAAATATCCCTTTATAAATTCTATTTACTTTCTAAGTAAATATCTTTCTTTATATTTCTAGTTACTTACTAAGTAAATAATCATTTTACACTTCTATTTCAATACACAGTTTGAAATTTCCCTCTTTCATTCCAATATTTCTCTTTTTATTCAACAGTACCAAATAACAGGACTAGTGTCATTATAATCAAATCATAGATTATACACCACATCATATAACACAATATATGAAAACAAACAATATTATAAATATTGTGGAGTCCTGTTGGATCCTCCAACCTGTTTTCCTGCATCATAGATGTTAAACAACACGAGTATAAAATATTCTGATACACAGAATCAATATTCGATTAAAGATTTATATATATATATATATATATACATATCGTTATCTATAATTTCAACTAATACACAAGCAATTCAACAAAACAGTTAACACAAATCAATCAATAGATAATTATCAGTTCTAAGAATATGTTATAAAAATATAGCTGTTCAGAATTGGAGAGTTTTACTCACATTGGACGATCATCGTTAATAACGATAACCATCGCTCGATTTGATTCAGACGAACAATTTAATTTGCAATAAATTGTAACGAGCTTCGATTCATTCCCATCAGTCCCATCGTGTAGTCGCTGCCTATACGATCCCATCAGATCTTATTTCACTCAATTTTGATACTGTACGTATAAGTTATGGACATTACAATTTAATATACTATTTATAATAAAATTTAGCTTGAATTTAAATTCCCTTTTGGGCTTTAACTTACCCATCCGACCCATCTCCATCCTTATAACCCATACCTACTCTAATCACGTTTTCCTAAATGATCGTTATGCTAATCATCTTCCTCAAATCCAGAACTCCACGAACCCAATAACCTCTTCACTATCAATTGCTCTCAACGTCGATTACTTCTCCCCTGGTACATGAAATTCATCACTAACTCCACCGCTCTTCTCATCATCTAAATATCCTTACCCCAGTACCATTTTGAATGAATGCGCACCCTCATTCCATACGCCATCAGCCTCCACTTCTTACAGTAAATCTCGTACTCCCTCTCTAACTCCATTCAGTCAACTCGACGTTAACATCCCATGTTTTCCACTTTATCATCTGCGTCCTCCTACTTTCCTTTGCCACCTCATTTTCACGTGAAACACCCAGTCTCCAATAAATGCAACAACGCCTCCCCTCCCTCAGTTCTCACCGGTGACTTTACTGCTCCATTTCCGAGCAAGTACACCCTCCGTTCTCTTTGAAAACTGGACATCCTTCACGCTGGAATTTGTATTTAAATGGAGATATCATTTGTTTTGATTTTTGAAGTGGGAATTTGTGGTGAAAGAAATAAGAAGTGGCGGCTTGCTTTCTTTGAGGCTGCGGAAAGGTATTAGACTATAGGAGAGGATGAGTGTGGACCCTTTGAAGGCCACGTTTTCACTTGTCTGTGATGTAGAGGATGCCATCCTTTCCCTTGTTTGTGGCTGAGAGAAATTTATACTTGGCAGTTATATTGACGTCAAAAAGGTAACAGTTGGTTTGCATTACATCACAAAGAAATATGTTGTTTAGGTTATAAAGTTTTTAGCGTACTTCGGTGCACCAACTTCATTACACAAAATTTATATGATTTTACGGACTGCTATAGACAGAATTGAACATACCGTTGTGATGACCAACGTACCACGATCCCAAAGATATAATAATACCGGTAGATTAACTTATATTGTTAAACCCCGAAATGTTGATACAGGGTGCCAAATACTCCAAATAAAAAGTTGCTTATTTAATTAATTAAAAATTACCATAAAATTCTAAAAATTAAATTATCACTACATCTCAAAAGAACCACGTCTAAATTCGAAACCGGTACCTAGTTATATCGAATAACCCGTTACGGTCTATAAACGATTCTATAACGACTATTTTAAAATTTGATTTGGACACAACTCACAATCTACACGACGAAATCCTGAATTTTCTCTTCCATTAGAAAAATATACTTCGCCAGCTCTGAACGTTCCTTGTTTGACAGAAATCCGATTTAAAACGGACCCTGTATATTCAGTTAAAGTTCAAATCGCCAAATAGCGAACTACCGCGCCATTTCGAGCTCGATTTTAATTATACATTCAAACTTCGTTTACATAATATATTCATCAATATAATTCAATATAAAATGAATTATATATTTTATATCGTCCAATTCACACCATATCATGAATTCTGATATTTCCAATTATTTTGGAAATATATTATCCTGTTATTTATATTAATTAAATATAAATTTTATTTAATTCTGGTTATCGATATAGCCAACTCGATATTTAATAATTCAATTAATTAATTATTCGACAGCTAAAAATTTGGGTCATTACAAAATATGTTGTTGAAAAATCAGTTTTCATCAGGAAATAAAAGTGGACTCAGCTTTGGAAAATTTGACGGTTTTGAAAAAGAGAAATCAAATGATTTTAAAAATCCTTCAAACTGCTTTGGAAATGTTTGTTTTGAAAATTTAAACTCTGAAAACTTCAAAGGATTTTTAAATCACAATCGGGATGAGAATTTGTTTTACAACAATCCATTTGTACACTCTTGGATTCCAAAAGGAAATAAAATGTGTTTTGTTAAATTCAAATAGATTTGGGTTCTAAGTGTATAAAAGTTAATTTTAATTGTTTGTTGTACAAACAAGTTTGGGTACCAAAACATATGAATACAACTGTGAGTGGTTTTACTAATTTTGTTAGACCACTCGATTCTCTAAACTGTTAGGTACCGGTGGAGGCTGAGGAACTGCTTTGCAAAAGAGAAACTGAATTCAAATTGCTTCATATCAACAAATTGTTCACGGTTCCTTAACCAAGTTTGTTGAGTTAGAGATTCTGATTTACATTGGATTCTGGTATGATCTCTAAAGTCACCTTTGTAAATATTCCCTATTTTTATTTTCTGTTTATTTCTTCTTCTACCCCTTTTATTTTTTTCTGTTTTTTGTTTTGATTTGTCACTGCTATATCTTTATTCTTTGCTTCTTTAAATTCCAGTTGCAGTATTCTTGATTTTCTGGAAATTTGCTTATGTGAATAAAACTCTCTTGGTTTAATCATTTCCAGATCTTGAATTTAAGTAATTATCTGCAATTGTTTTGAAGTTTTTATTTTTAATTTTGAATTCTTAACAGTACTGAAGCATTAATATCATATCATGAACAATGTTATTTTAAATTCTAAATTTTTGAAGATCTGAATAATTAATGAAATTTCACACACTTATGCTATTTTAAGTTTCTTCTAATTCATTTTGGAAACGCTTAAAATATTATACTCATTACAGTACACTGCTTCTTATCATTCATGATAATTTCATTGATTTTCGGATTGGCTTGAATCATAGTGATACATCTTGAATTTTATCTTGATTCATGATCATTATGGTTGAAGTTTGTTTGTTTGAAATCATCTAAAATTCTTGATATTATGAATCTCACACACCTCTTAAATCTAAAATTATCAATCTTGTGTGACTGATTCATTATATCTCAAAACTTGACATTGATTCAAGTGATTTCAAATAAATTATTGTTTAATTTTCTAGATCATGAATATCTCCCAATCTTGATGTAAATGATCTGAGATTTCTCTTATGCTTGTCAGAGAAAATTGTGAAAAAATCTTTTGAAATATAGGTCTTGAAACTTACTGTTATTTCATGATTGTTTGATTTGAATAACTGTTTGTTTAAAATCATTTGAAATTATTGATTTACTGAATCACACACATATCTCGAATCAAAAACTTAATCTAGTGTGATTGATTCATTGAATCTTAAGATCTTCATATTTTCTCAAATGATTTCAAATAAACTGTATTGTTATTCTTGAATCATATTTTGTGATCATCGGAAACATCGTCTGACAAGTCTACTGTGATATTGATTTTTCTTTGCTGCTCTGATACTATTTTCAAATATCTTCTTGTTCTTATCTGCTGCTCTGATAAATGTGAAAAATCTGTTGTTTTGTCTGCTTGTGCTTTGGACTTAAATTCCTTCTGTCTGTGATATCCTTGTTTGTCTCTGGTGTCTTCTTTAAAACCCTCATGAATAGGGACACCAATTGGTATCAGAAGTGCTGTAATTTTTTGTATATATTTTTTCATCCCTCTTGGCATGCATAGATCTTCATATCCCTCTTGTAATTGGTTTTCAATTTTTAAAATTAATTTCAGAAATTGAATCCAAATTGAACTGTATTTATAATTCATCAAAATTATTATCAGATTTTGAAACTGTGACGAGTTGTGACTGCAGTATATTTCACAACAATAGGAGATTTATTTAGATTTTCATGATGGTTGAACATATATTATAATATCTTTGTATTGGCAATTATTTCATGACCATCTTCTTTATCTATCATTATTCTGCCATCCATCATGTTTTTATATTAATGTGGAGAGTTTAATATATTTTTTTAAATATTTTTTTGAATAAACTGTGGAAATATTTGTGATAGAAATCAGACTATGTTATTTTTCATAATTAGTGATAACTGAAAATTTTAAATGATCCCGGTACAGTCGAGCATATTTCATAATATAATTAATTTAGAAATTTATTTCACAGTCCATCTCTGTACCTACCCTGTTTTCTATCATTCATATATTGGTTTTATATACTGAGGAGTTTTTTCTTTAAATGCTAAAAATGATAAATATATAATTAATATATAAGTGTGTCTCTAACCTCATTTAAAAATCCAAGCTTTGGTCATGCATGGTTAAGAGACAACTTATAATTTAAGTTGCAACTGATCTCATTTAAAAATCCAAGATCTGGTTATGCGTGGTTAGTGTGCTATTAAATTAAAAGAAAAAGAAAAGAAAATAGTTTGAATAAATAAACATTTTATATGGATTTCTTTTTGGTATGTGAAAACCAGTCCGTCAAAACATTTTCTAATTTGTGTGTTAATATTTTATGACGTATTATGATCTGTTGATTGATAGCTACTGGGATTTGAGATTATATGATTGCATCACTCAAATTGAGTTATTAACTATAGTCCAAATTCATCGCTGTTTTTGTGCTCAATTTTTTAAAATTCTTTCGAAAATAATTCGAAATATATGTTTTTGGAACTCTCTCCATTATATATAAATTTCATCGTGAATCTGTCATTCTCTAAAATGTGAAATATACCATTGATTCTCAGAATATTATGATTTTTGTTTGACTGATTGAGATTTATGATGACGGTTCTTCCTCTTAAGCAAAATTTATACTTTTAGTCATTTTTCATCTGTATTTTAAACTCTGTATCCTTTTGATGATAACAAAAGAGGGAGAATGGGTTGAGATTTTAATTTATGAGTGAATATTTTATAAATATTTTTAATTTTGAAAATTTCAAAATTTCATTCTTTTCACTCATGCACAATTATAGGGGAGTTTTTGTTGTAGGGGAGCATTAAAATAGGGGGAGTTCAGTTCTTCACTGTCAGACACATTTATTATATTCAAAATATTAATATTTGTTTGTCATCATCAAAAGGGGGAGATTGTTGTATATAACGATGTTGTATACACAAATGTATGATTTTTGTTTGATGATAACAATCAAATATATTTTATTATAAATGTGTTTGTTATTGTACTGTTTCATATATTCATCACAGACAGGAATATAATATTTATATTTAAACAGAATACACTTGTATAGAAATTCAATTATTTACACTAAATTTCGTTTAAATATAATAGTTTATTTCAATTTTCAAACAGTACAGATCTACAACTCCTGTAACGACCCGGATTTTTCGAACAGTTATTTTAAATATTTAGTATCGTTTAAATATTGAATTAACAATATAAAAGAATTTTTATAGTGAATTATCGATCAAATAATCGAAATACGAGAACAAAATATAATTGAAATCGAAGTAAAAAAACAGAATCAAAACAGTTCAGTTGATTTATATAAATTCTGTTTGAATTAGAAAGATAATAATAATTTATTTTCGTGAAATTCTATCTTCTGAAATCGATTTATATATTAAATCGATATTTATTTAAATTGTTTTCTGCTTTATACAGTTAAATTAAAATTCCAAAATCAGTCATGTGGAGTTCAAAATAACGTTATAATCCGAGAACATCAGTCGTTAAGTTAGAATAGCGGTTCTGGGTTTTAAAATAAGGGACTGTGATATACTTTAGTTTTAATTAAAAACAAACTCAAATCAGACAAATCTAATCAGCTGACCTCCTATTTCATTTCGCAGACCTATCCATTTTGAGCCAACAACTTGTCTCTAAGCTTCAGTATCAGGGAAACAGGAATTTAATGGCCGGTACTAATTGTTTCATCGTTCCTCCCTATAAAAACAGTTCTCGTCTTCAATTTCCTTCCATCTCTGAAATCATCAAACCCATTTCATTTTCCTTCCCCTTCATTTCTTTTCCCTCAGACCAACCTCGGAAACTAATATCCACCATTTCAAAAAAAATAATATGAAAAATGATGAAATCAGGAACCGCGAGTTCGAATCGGGCAATCCCCTGTGGGGCGACGACAGCTAGGGCACTTGCGAGAGGCAGTCTTGACCATCATCGCGATGGGGATATCGAGGCTCTCGAAGGATTTAGGGCAACGAAGAACGTAGGGTTCCAAAGCGTGATGTATGAGTGGTTGTGACGTTGGGGTTGTTCGAGTGTAACAGATGTGGTGGTGCGAGGTACTAGGAGTGGACTGGAGCTCGATTATGGGGTGGCGAGTGGAGTTGGACCGGTGATGCTAAATTGGGTAGTGCGATGGTTGGCCACCTGGGGAGATCGATGTTTGTTTTGGAGGCACTACAGGGGAGTTGCTGCTAGAGTCGGGATGTGCTGGAGTTTGAAATTTTGAGGCAGTGAATGGACTATAAGTTGGAGGAGTTGTTTGCAGGGAGGGCTGATGGGATTTCAAGGCACGGCAGGGGTGAATGGAGTTCGACAACAAGTTGTTCGGTGAAATGTCGTAACAGCATGATGTGGTTTTGGATTGTTGCTATTAATTAGTGAGGGCCAAATTGATTTCGTCGATTTAGTTGTGATTGGCAGAGACGATAAGGTATGGGTTCTTTAGAATTTAAGATGCATAAATAATCAATTTATATATATATATATAATGTTAGTAGTTCATTTGAATTAATATCATCTAATCGATAAGTAAAATAAAATTGAATGATCATAGGTATTAGATGAATTCTTTTGAGACGAGTCGAATAGTTGAATAGTCGCGAAGTATGGAAACTAATTCGGATATTCAACAAACAAGAATCAGGTGAGTAAATCTCACTCACCTTTTATTTATAATTATTTTTATTTCGTTAAGAATAATTGTTGTTGCTCGTTTGGATTTTTCTGCTTGTTTTATATATATTAGTTATTTAGGCTATTATATATATATTGGGTTGATTGATTGGTTGGATTCCCGCAGTCTCATTAGCGGATGCCCGCAGTTTCATAGCGGATGATTACCCTATACGCCCCACGCTATGATTAGTGGATGACCTTCTATACCACGATATTCTGCCACGAAGCAGAATGGGTATTATTTATGTGCTAACATCTGTGGATGCAGGAAAACAGGTTGGAGGAATCCAACTGGATTCCTCAAAAATATATTATTTGTTTGTTTGTTGGTTGTCTGATTTCATATATATTCATATATGATGTGTTAAAAACCAAATGATTGAAAATTGGGTGATTTGATTGTTTTAAATATCACTGGGCCAATTGTTAATTTATTAAAATATCATGAGAAGGATATTTGAGGGTTAAAAAGGGAAATTCTGTTTTTCTCAAATAGAATTTGAAATTCATGTAGAATTTAAAAGTATAGGATTTCAAAGTGGAATTTTGAAATAGAATTTTGAAATGAAATTTCAAAATAGAACTTGAAATAGAATTTTTAAGTAGAAATTTAAATAGAATTTAAATATTAGAAAGGAGTTGAAATATTTGAAATACAAAAGAAATTTCAAATAGGATTTTGAATGGAATTTTTAAATATATAACTCAAATGAATTTTGAGTATAACATTTGAATAGTAGAATTAGAAAAGGAGTTTAAATATTTGAATTTTAAATAAAAGAAAAAGGAGATTGAATATTAGAAATTCAAATAGAAGTTCAAATAGAATTTGCATAGTCGAAATTAGAATGAAATTTGAATATTTGAATTCAAAGGGATAAAAATAGAATTTGAATTCGAAGGAATTCAAATAAAGATAATTCACATAGAGATTCTGATATAAAATTTGAATAAAGAAATTCAAATAGAGATTTGAATGTAGAATTTCAAAATAGAATTTGAAATAAACTTTGGAAATAGGATTTTCGAAGTAGAATTGGAAATAGAATTTCAAAATAGGATTTCAAAATAGGGAATCCAAATGGTTTTGAAATGGAATTTGAATTCAAGGGAATTCAAATGGATTTGAGTGAAGAAATTCAAATGGGATTTAAATAATGGGTTTTAAATAAAGAGGATTCAAATATAAGAATTTAAATAAAACTCAAATGGAGTTTAAATATAGGATTCAAATAGAATCCAAAAAGGATTTGAATCAGAGGAATTCAAAGAGAATTAGAATGGTGTTAAAAATGAGTTTGAATATTAAAATTCAAATGGTGTTGGAAATAAATTTGAATATTAGAATTCAAATGGAAATGGAAAATGAAATTTGAATATAAGAGATTCATATCGAATTCAAATAGGATTTAATCTATGGGATTTGAATATGAAATTCAAATGGGTTTTAAACTATGGAATTTTGAATAGAGGATTTAAAAAGGAGTTTGAATATTTGAATTCCAATAGAATTCAAGAAATTGGAATATAGAATTTCAAATGGAATTTAAATATAGAGTTCGAATAAGAAAATTCAATAGAAATTCAAGTATTAAATTTGAATATGGAATTGAAATAGAAATTCAAGTATTGAATTTGAATATCAAATAGAAAAGGAATTGGAATTTGAATATAGAATTCAAATAAAAGTGAGATTGGAATTAGAATCAAGAAATTCAAATAAAGGAAAATGGAGTTGGATTCATTTTAACGAAAGTATAAAAGTTTATATATAAAAATATAAATAAAACGAACTCGCCGCGGTGCTGCAGTTCGTAAATTGGCGATTCGAACTTCAATTGAATATACAGAACTCAATTGAAGTCGAAATTCTTTGAAACAAGAAACATTAGGACCAATTTGATAATAGTTTTCTAATGAAGGAGAAAAATCAGGATTTCGTCGAATAGATTTTGAGATATGTAAAAATCAAAATTTCAAAAATGCAGCGCCAGAAACCATTATAAACCATAATGGATTTTGTATATAAATATAAGGATTTTTAAGCAAATAAAAATCCAAAGTCCCATTTTAAAAGCCTAATCTTGAGTTAGAAAATAAAGGCGAGCTCAAGTGAAGTAAGTAAAGAGATTTTTTGAAACAATAACCCTATTTTGATTATTTAGGATTAACTAAGTCAAGTAGAAATTAGTTAATCGAGTTTGAACTAAAGTCGAACCTTGAAAACTAAATTTGGCGTTTGTAAATATATATATATTCGAAATCGAACATAGCGCTTAAATTGAAATTTGAATTCAATTATTTGATAAGTATGTTGAAATATATTTGAAATATGTTATATTTCAATATACAAGCGAAATAGACCAACGAGTTAATTAACGAGTTAATTAACGAGTTGGGTCAAAACGAGTGTGTGAAGTTGAAATAAATTGGACAGGTATAGACATACAGGAGACAGGTATGGGACAAGGATAATGCAGGTATATAAATTTATGTGCTCGACAAAAAGGTACATGTTTAATTCATATATGAGATTTTATGCGCCGTATCGGCAAGCCGCTTGGCTTTTTCTTTTTCTTTTCAAAATGAGAAGGTACCGGGAAGCTATTTGCAATTTCCCGTTGCTCCCGATACAGGGGAGGTTATGGCGAAATTTTCCAGAAATTTAAGGAGTTAGAATATTTTTAAGATATTTTGATAATTAGAAATCATTGTATCGACGTATAGAATTCGATAGGTAAGTGAGTATAAAAATCGAATATTGTAAACAAAAAGGGAAATCTATAAATTAGAAATAGAAAGCGAACTTTATACATGTTTTAAAAATGAACAATTGGATTGTATAGTGTGATTATTCGAGGTAAGTGGTTTGGCCGTTTTAAAGTTGAGGATGTTTTCAGTTAAGGTCTGAGAGGTAATTTTACCCCAACTTGATTGATTTCATTTTTAATGGATAAATAGCAAGATCCAGTCTCGAAGAGAAGTGTTTGAAAAAGAGTTAGTTGAATAAAATATTTTGGGTTGTTGTAACGATGTTATTACACAACATTCGTTTTAAACCCATGTGATGGAAATTTTGGAAATATAACAAGTAAATATTTCCTGAGTATAACTAAAATAGTCAGGATAGAGATAAGTGATTGGAATTGTTTCCAATTGCAAATAGAGATATTTTCTAATATATAGAAAATAAAAGAAGTTGATATTGGGAAATGCTTTCCAAATAGCGTAAAAGGCCAATATGGTTATTGAAAATATTTGGTTAACAAATATTGATAAGGAAATGGAGAAGAGATTTAATTAATGAAATATTAATTAAAGAGCCCAGTGATTTGTTTGATATGTTGGATGAACACTTGTTTTTATTCGATAGTTAAATCACAGATTATCGAAGTTTTTGACCATCGTTGTCAATATGGAGAGACCGGTTGGATTATTATCCAAAGAACCACTCCGTATCGGCATAAGCGTTGCGAACCAAGTATGCTGAATATATTGAAGACGGAGTAAAGTGCAAGGACTCTTTCTATTAATAGAAATAGTGCCTTCGGCTTCGTTCCGTCCCAGAACGAATGTATATGGACGAATGTGTGACAGAGTATTTCCAATGATCAAATGGGTTGGTCTGTATAAATATATATGGTTGCAACGGATTTATTCCCTTAGCATAACATCCAGAATATTTGTGCAAACTCAACTAGTGATTAACGGATCTGACAATGTGGCATTCAAAGTGATTGGGCTATCAATGAATGGTAAGTATTCGTAGCCTCAGGCCTCAACAACCGGGAAAGGACAGAAATCGGGCAGGCAGCATGGCTATGTGGGTCGCACCTATTAGGATGTATAATCACCTATCTAGAGGTTCATTTAATTTCTTATTCTATTCGATGTTGTCCCAGTCGGGAGACGGTTGCTGATCCCAACCGTTGGTGATATACATTCGATACACTCAAGCGAAATGAGTGGTCGGTCATGTGTGGGCCGGGTTGCAAGATGTTCTTGTTGAACCCAGTGTATTCCTCTCTAGAGATACACTAGCGGAAGGTGGTTCCATACCTTGTCATGTGGGAAATCCAATCTCCAATAAGCGCCATGCGGTTTTTGATTTTATAATATATGTGGAGCGTGAGATGCAAGCGTTTTGCTATTTGGTTATTTACTTGATGTAGACATTATTATAATATCACTAGATTTTCGTATCAAAGTGTTTTGGGTTATAGTAAGGTAAAAACCGTCCGTGTTTATGTGTGGGCTGGTCTTACTATTACCTTTCTTTTGAAAGGATTTTTTTTTAAAGTTAAACAAGTGGTTGGAGTTTACACACACCAGTCCCATGACTGACCCAGAGTTTATTTTGTTTTGTTTCCCCTACACTCTTGGGTGCCCAAATTTGTACGGGCAGTCAAGTAGTTCAGGTGTTTACAGATACCATTGGAGGAGCTTGGAGCAGGAGGCTTCAGCGTTAGTTATCTAGCGTTATTTCCGCTGTATTGTAAGTGTGTACTCTGATAATGATGTATGTATATACAGTCAAATTTTTTTGTATTCAAAAAGTTGTTATCTATATTATATTTTATTCCGCTGCGATGTGAGGTTTTGGGATGTGTTTATGTTCTTCTTCTTCTTCTCTTCTAAGTTTCTATCTTATCTACTCTCACCTTCTAACTTCTTTCTAATAATGAGTCGTATTTCTGTGCAATTTGAGTCGGACGTGTGGTGTTTTTAGTCAACTCAGATAGCACGGATTTGCGGGTCGTTACAACTCCACTATTTGAACACATCACTGATATAATTCAATTCATATTCAATTTCATTTTACCATACACAGTTCCTTACTACAAGACTCAGTCTATACAATTTTATATATACACTCAGTTACATTTTGCTTTTGTTTTACAAGCTTACAAACTGACTCAACTCTGTTTTCTTGTCGTCTATCTTATGAATGCTTCACTGTCTTTCCAGTCACTTCAGCCGAGTCTCATCTTCTTACCTATCCCATGAAACAGAAACACACAGTAAACTGCAATCGAAATAATACTGAATACACGCGAATATAAATTTTATTTGCCTCAAAATTTCGGTGTGTTTCTCATCATTTTTAATGTCTTGATCTGATATGTGAATGTAGCACGCATACGATATATGTATACACACATGTGCATGTATATACACATATTATTGTGCAGAGACAGGAAAATCCATTCAGATGGCTGCATGTACACACGTGCATGAATATACACGTGTGCACTGCGTCGCCAATCAGAATGTAGTGTGCAACTGAGGAGTAGCCATGTAGACCACCTCAACTCAGTGCAACATGTAAACAAGCTTAATGGGCCGAGTATATGCATATGGTTATCAATACACATGGTTGAGAGTGTGAACAATACAAATGCAACTACATGAAACAAGATGGTCGAGCAAGGGAGAGTATATCATGACCAAAGCAGAATACAAGGTACAACTGGGCAAACACAAGTGGTCGAGCACAAGGCCAAGTCAACATATTTGGATGATTTTCAAAAATGGTCGAGCACACTACTAGCAGTAGTACACAAATAAGGCAGCAATCAAATAAAAAATGCAATGAAAACATGTGCATGAATGAAGTAGTTCAGCCATAGTAAAGTGCAAATCAGCAACACATTTATGGCAACAAGATAGAGAGCAGCATTTACAGTAGTATGGAAAGTATGGTTTCAGCATAACATACATGGCTAAGCAAGTAGAGCCAAGCACTCAGCAAACTCCAAAGAAGCAGGTGGTGTACAAACATGTTCCAAGTGCAAGCTAAATCACAGATGTATACAGCATGGTGCAATGAACACAAGTTACAACATTGGTCAAGGCATACTCATGTGAAATTGCATTCAGACATGCATGGTGGAACATACTCAAGTGCAGTTTTAAATGCATATGTATCATCATAGTTCAATGCAGTTTTTAATTGGAAACATGATTGATCAAAGCAGGAACTGCTCATTTTCATTTTTAACAAGACCCAACAGTGTGAAGTATATAACAACCCAGGATAAAAAGCATGGAATAGTTTCATATTTATAGTTCCAAAAATGGAAAGTTACAGTGGAAAATGAACATAACAGTGCAAAGATATGTAGAGCACATTTGATCATCATGCATGGTACATAAGCAAAATGAAGCAAATAATTAGTATCAACACAATAATGGACATAACAGGATGCAACACAATCTGAAATGGTTCAGTATTGTCAAGATATACATGGGAGGCTCAAGCACAAGTGAGTCAGGTGGATGAAACAATTTTTACAAATGGTTCAGCTGAAAGTACAAGTCTATGGCATAGCAGTTTTTTCAAAACAGTTCAGTGAAGTGCAGATCTGCCAAGCAAGCATGCATGAATGGTGCAGAATAAGTAACATGACAAATGCACATTGGTATTTGTATATAGTGCAAGAGAGGGCACGACAACAATAATGGTAAGAAATTCAATTGCAAACCAATGTCATAAATGGATATCATACAGAATTACAGCTGATCAATATTTGGCATCATTCATGTATTTCCAGAATTTCAGTAATCACTCAACACTAGTTTTGGCAAGTTTTTAAATCAGTCACAAACTCGAGATAATTTTAAGCAAGAATCAAACCAGGCAATGATCTGTAAATATGCAGTGGCAACCACACAAAGAAAATCATCCAGAAGCACAGAGGAAACAAATTATTTTTAGTTTCCTGATTTGAACAGTTTTAAATCTAGCAAAGGGTTAAAAAAAGGAAAAAATTTATTTCTGGAATTTAGAGCAAAAGAATTTATTTTCGAGCGATTTCAGACAAGGATAATTCCAATCAAAGCTAAGGCAACTTTCAAGGGACAAAATTACATATGGAATCAAATCAAGTCAGACGCGCGAAATTAGTGTTTAGGGTTTCTATACCTTATATTAATCACCATATTCATCACTGGCAATATAGGTCGAAACAAGTAACAAAAAAAAATCTGCATAACACATTTTGAAGAATCAAACTAAATTACTCAGAGTTGTTTCGATCAAGCCCAAATCTTTCAATCACGAGCATTAACGAATTGAAGACTATCAGAGAATCAATCTTCATCAAATAATCGATTGCAATTTGGTGCCAACAAGGAAAAACCCTAATATTGGGAAGCCGCCATTTTCTTATCACCAGAAGGGATCGGTTTCAACCTAAAAGAGAAGTGGGACGACCAAATGTTTTAAGAGATAAGGTGTTTTCATTTGTTTTCATTATTGTTTTGTATTTTAGCTTGAAAACCATTCATTTGTTTTCTAGTTTGTCAAATTAGGTGATTTAGTTAAGGTCTTAACTAGCAGTTTACTAGAGTCTGTAAAAACTAGGGTTTACTGGTAACGAGATTGTAACCAGGAAAAATCTGATCTAAGGAATTAGATCAGTTTAGGGTTTTAAGCGTAGGGTTAGTACAGGAGCGAGGGGTTCGCGAGTGTACATGGTCTTGTATGCGGGATCCGTTCCTTTACCTAGTAGAAACCTTAGGAATGCAGCAGTAGGCAGGGTTTTGCCGAAGCTGGGTAAATCTGTGTGTGATTTATTTTCTGCATTTTTATTTTTGCTGCATTCTGTGATCTATTTTTTTTCAATATCCTGTCAGTTTTTTAATTCAGCGAAAAACCATGATAAACCCTATTCACCCCTCTCCCCCTCTAGAATTAATCTAGATCCAACAAGTCGTGCATAGCCCACTTCAATCCGGTATAGCAAAACAGTTCGTGAAGGGTAAGGAACGACCACATAGAACAAAGTTCATGTGCCAACTTAAGATTAACCACGACAAGGAAGGTCGCATACATCAGAATGAGTTGGGTCGCCCGCTCAACACTGTCAGGATCGGTCATACAGCAGAGGGATCACGTGCATGAAGCCAGCTCAAGAATAATACTGCCCAAGGATGGTGAGGCTCATACAACCTGCAAAGATCGCCAATATTAAGGAAGTATTCAAACCTATGCAGTCGCTCGCTCCTATGCAACCGCTCGCTCCTATGAAGTCGCTCGTACAGGACAGCTGAATACAACTATTGACAGATTGGCTACAGCTAAGTGGTGGCATTTTCGTAATTAATAAGATGAACGACTCCAACCTGCATATATGGATTTCAGTTCATTTCTTGAGGGGGGTCCGTCTATAAATAGGTCATGGCTTCCACCATAAAGGGGATCAAGACCTTACAACCACGAAGTGCTACTAAATTCATCCCTCCACCATTCCTTGAACATTCCCAACCATCATCGTCATCTCTACTTGAAGGATCTTCATCTATTTGGCCATGGCATGCGTTAAGATCTTATAAGTGAAAAAAAAAGGTCCAAGACATCCTCCTTCTCCGTTGCTCATCCGTCCTTCTCCCCCACAGCTTCCACCATTCCTCCACTGAATTCCGTGAATTTAAGCGAGATTTGTGTGTAAGAATAAGAATATGTAGAGAGTTGAGAGAATGAGAAAATGTATGAAAAAAGAGAATTTACATGCTTTGTAATCATCATGACAATGCAAACTATCTTCATAGTGGACGCAGGCCTAGCTCAGGGCTGAACCAATCTAAAATCTTGTCTCTATTTGGCTATGGTAAAGTACGTTTCTCGTACCCTTGGTGTTTGAGCCATTTTTGGTGAAAACATTTGGCGCCCACCTTGGGGGCATGTTCGTATTTAGTTCCTTTACACTTTCCTCCAATTCCAATAGCCAACCCTTGAAATCCTAAACCTCCTCCTTCCTCTAAGCCATGGCTGGTTCGAAGAAAAATAACAAGTTCTTTAGAGCTACTCCAATTGTTGAAGATTTTCATGGTGATGAAGCTAAACTGCAAACTTTGAACCGAGAAGTTGAGGAGACCTCTAGGCTATCTATAACGAGAGATGAATTGAATGTGGTAATGACCAGCTTGAATGAAAAAATGGATGCTACAACAAAAATAATTGTAACACCCCACATCCATTAAGGTCACTCACAAAGGGAATGCCTTAACTTCAATGGAGCATTATGGGTACTGGAACAGAAATATTACAAGACAGACATACATAAAACACCGGAAAGTAAAGTGGAAGTACTTAAAATCATTTATTAAATATAAATGTTTACAATAAATGCCCGTCAACTTCCAATACCCAATTATATAGTTGAAATATCTGTCTTGCTCAAAAAAAAAGAAGCATAAAAACAAACTGTAGTATTCCCCAATAAAGCAAAGCAAGCCATAGCCAAGAGAAATCCAAGCCATACATGAAAGAGCCTTGGAGCTTGGTAAGATCCGAACTAAGCTGTATTCCCACCCTGCGAACCTTGGGGGGGAAACGGAAGAAAAAGAGGCGAAACAAAACGGGTCAGTCATAAAGACTGAGTAAGTCCTAGTGACTTTCAGCATAAAAATAGTTAAGGATAATATGGCATGAGTAAACTGAAAGTAAACATAAGCATAATGACAAGATAAGCAACAGGCAAGATAACTAAGGTTAACATGATGTGATTTTTGTCAAGTAACATCGCAAGGTTCCCATTCAAGATAAACTAAGTATAATTTCGTAAGATTCCTCTCAAGCATATCACGATTCCTCTGCTTCGCCATTAAAAGATTTCTGTGATATCTATTTGCTCTGCACCACCTAACTAGCATCCTCACAAGTGTCTTACAAGGAATGATCCGTATTCTTACTAGTACTCCAACTAGTGTCCTATGTAACAAGGATCCTTACCCCCTACTTGTGTCCCAACTAGTAGCCCGTGTTATATAATAAGGTGATCCTGCCTACTGAACATAAGTGATAATAATAATGGTAGTTTCGTGTACCCCTAGCTGCTTTCATAGGTGCCGCCTGCTCCTATCTCCACTAGTGGTATCCGCTACCCTCCCCATTCTAATTACAATATTCATAATATGGTAGCTGTACTCCTAGCTGCCGTCATAGGTGCCGCCTGCTCCTATCTCCACTAGTCGTACCCACTACCTTCCCCATTCGATCGACTCCCTAACTCGTAGATACCCGTGCTGGCCCCACAGTGGGGTGTATCACTCCCCAAAGTGGCAACCTGATACAATAGAGATGCACGGCTTATATCTACACGATGCAACAATGTCTTACCTACCAGCCCGGGTCCACACACGCATATGAATCCCGTTGGACTTGCGTTGCCACCGCTAACCCGTTTTGAACTCTTACAATCAAACCCAATATGCGTGTCCCTTCCTCAACATGGGTCGAGCTCACAAAGATACGTAATGGGCTACTGGTCTGAAAAGGGTCCCCTTTCCTTGACACAAGCATCCCTCCTATGCTTGGTCCCCTCTAGTAATTCGTACTTAACCCCTTCTTATTCATGTCCACTTACATGCTTAAATTTTGGTTAAGTATACACCAGTTATGTCTTACATGTTACCCATGTCCTCCACTTAACCCCTACATCATCCTCATGTCTTAATACATGCTTTATCTTGGTTAAGTGCTTATAGGTTATATTTTACATGTCATTCATATTACCCCTTACGTCTGGGTTTAACCAAGCGCGTTGTCTTTATCTGCTATTAGACCCTATGTCTATCCATTAACTATGCGCTTGTGCTGCCTCATTAGTCTTATCATTTAACTTGGTTATTTCCATTTATACCTTCCTTCAACGTGCTTATTAATTCAATTCTTAATTTGAACTATACTAAGTCCATTAATAAGCCCACAACATGTTATTCCTATGATTCATACATTAACCCCTGTTATGGTACAATAACATGTTCTTGTTCAATCTTTACAACCAAGTACCCCTTAACTTACAAGCACACTGGAGAGAGAGAATAATTCCCTAAATACCAACCCCGAAGACCGGAATCAACATCAGATTGATACTCAGAGGATTATCCAACCTAACCAACGTTTTGTTCCTTTTCATAATATAACTTATGTCGCCTTCAATTGTAAATTCATTCTTGTCTTTACATATTGCTTAATCTACAATGAAGCACATCTTTTCTTATTACATAAGTTATCTCATCTTATCTATTGTTCCGCCTAACTTACTTTATTCCATAAGTTATCATTCCCACTTAGGCATTAATTAAGATTTAATTAACTAAACCAATCATGTTATAACAGTTAGGTGTCATTGGCCTGGTGATATTACTTAACCTACCCATTCATACCATATTGGTTAAGTGTTCTTAGTTTACTTAACCCTACCCACTGGTCTAATTACCATGTTATGTTGGTTAAGTATTACTATTCGTATTTCCATATGTCACCCACATGTCACCCACTTAACCCCCATGTCCCACCACATGTTTATCTGGTTAAGTATTTCTTAATTCATTAAGGCCGTAACCCTATAAAGACCTCTCACATTAGACTGACATTTATGGCAGTTGGATTTGCCAGGCGGGTCCGGGTAGTCTTACACCATAAAAGAGTCTAACCTCGTGTCTTTACAACTGTTACGCTTTTAATTTGGGCCTAGGACCTCTCACATTGGGTTACCATTTGTGACTACCGGATTCGCCGGGCGGGTCCGGGCAGTTTTACGTCACAAATGAATCCAACCTCGTGTCCTAAGCATTGATTATCACTTATAATCATTTACTCCAGTCTTAATAATTTCCCTATTCAGATTATTAATTAATTCCTAATTTAACGATGTCCATAATTGACTCAATTATGTTCATCAATTAATGGTATGCAAAATCATACCAGTTTTACCACAATTTATCTTATGCCATTAAGGCAACTTATCTCAATTTATATTTATCCCTTCTTTAAGGCTATTACATTCCAACTACCCAAAACCCACTTAGGCATGTTCATATTAGCCCCTTTTCAAGACATAAATTATCATATGTGTTTCAACTACAAATCTCACATAATTGACATATGCCCAAGTTCTAGATTACATGTCCGTTTTACATATGCCTAATTCATACCAAGTTTAAATATGTTCAGTTCATGCCATTTTATATGTATGCCAGATTTATGCCAATTTACACCTATCAAGTTCTAGCCAAATTACATATGACAATCCCAATTCTTGCAATTACCCTTTTAATGGCGATACCCAATTATCAAATTTCATATTAATGGCAATAATACCCATATATCAAATTTTCATGTTATGCCATCAATTCCACCAATCACATATATCCAAATAGGTAATATTCCCATACTTTTCCACGTATTCAATCGTACGCAAAATCGTGGTTTAGGCCTAGATCCGAAATTGATCTAGGTTCATCAAAAGAAAATAAATAGGGGAAAGGTAGAATTTTGCAATAAAACAAGATCAGAGAGAAAACAACATAAATCATCATGATAGGCATAAAGATGAGATCTTGATAATAATATCAACATGAATCCAGGAAACTGATTTACAACGACTGAATAGAGCATGAACTAGACATAAGAATGGAGATGAACAAGTCTCAAAACCCAAGGTTCAAAGGTAAACAGGAATAGGTCTGAATTGATAAACATGCTTATATCCAATCACACTTTATTCCATAGCCATATTAAAATTAAGTATTTTAATCTAAAAAGTAACTAGAACTGTAACACCCCGAATTTTAGTTAATACTAAAATTCACTAATTGCAGGATAAATAATCTCAGACGTGGGAATTGGGGGTAACGGGCTGCGTTATTGCGTTCGTCTCGGAAAAATACACGAAATAGAGTCCAAGTTTTCGAGAATCGGAGTCCATATGGCCCGGTTATGGCCCAATGAAGTTTGCAGAAAAATTAAAGCTTAAAACAGATTAGAAATTTAAATTCGGATTTCAAATTGAAGCCAGCAGGGGGCAGGCGGGAAGCTTCCCGCCCTACCCATGTCGACAGGGCTGTCGACAGGCCTGTCGACAGGGGTGTCGACTTGCCTGTCGACCTGGGCGCAGCGTCCTGAGAACCTGGGTGCACCAGGTTGGGTTTTAGGCTGGCTTGGAGGGCTGGGTTCTAGAGATTTCCTAAATCTAACGGACCTAATCTAATCTAGGGTTAATCTAAGGGCCTAAAACACTCTCCTAATCTATAAATACACCCTAAACCTACCCTAATCCATACTAAAAATAGAAATGATGGCCTCATGCCGCCAAATTAAATCTTAGAAGGAGCCTCCACCAATTTATGAAGGAAGTTGCAAGCTAATCCCTCTCTAATCAATCTCTAATCATTATCTTCTTCATATTTAGCAACTAATTCCACTTCATAAGTTTGCTAATCTTGGGTTTGGTGAGTTTCTATCACTTTAACATCAATTGTTAAAGTAAGTAGATTGGGTGTAATGAGACTTATGGTCTTAAATGCGGATTAGTGAGTTTGAATCATTTGTAATGATATGTTACTCTATGTTTTCCTATGTTTATGCATAATTAATAAGTGGGTTTATGCATGTTTGATAAGTTGGTTTATGCACGCTTAATAAGTTGGTTTATGCATGTTTAACAAGTGGGTTTATGCATATTTAATAAGTGGATTTATGCATGTTTAACAAAGTGAGTTATGCAAGTTCATATGCAAGTTAAGTATATGTTAAAATGCAAGTTTAACATGATATGCAAGTTATGCATGCTTATGCGAGTATATGAATGCTTATGCAAGATATGTATATGCTTAAATGACATGATATGCAAGTTATGCATGCTTATGCAAGTATGTGAATGCTTATGCAAGTATGTGAATGCTTATGCAAGTATGTGAATGCTTATGCAAGTTATGTGTATGCTTAAATGCATGTTTAACATGTTATGCAAGTTATGAGAATGCTTATATGCAAGTTCAACATGTTATGCAAGATATGTGTATGATAGTATGCAAGTTTGGGTTAAATGTAGTTGGGTTAATATATGCTCATATATGCAAGTTGACATCCTCTTAACCCATGATAAAGTTCTATGCTAAACCCATGATATTTGTGATGGATCTTCCCCTTTATTATGTCATGAAATGAGAACGATTTACGTGGGGAACGATGGGGTTGGTAAATATGTTAATAAATGTATGATTGGGTATGATTAAGCATACCATAAAAATAAATTACCATAAGTGGGAATTTACCTATTAAGTTAGGTCTACCCCATGGGAATTTACCTATTGAGTAAGGTCTACCCATGTTATGGAAAACTTGATATTAATTAGGGATAATTAATATGGGGGTGATTAATTAGGTGTAACTAATCGACTAAGACACGAGGTTGGACTCATTTGTAGTGTAAAACTGCCCGGACCCGACCGGCTTAACCAGTTGCTACAAATGTCAGCCCAATGTGAGGGGTCTTAGCCATAAATTAAATACGTGATTAAAGTAAAGACACGAGGTTAGACTCTGTTATGACGTAAGACTGCCCGGACTCTACCGGCTTAACCAGGCGGTCATAACAGCCAGTCTAATGTGGGAGGTCTTTATGGGAGATCACGGTCTTAACTAATTAAGAAACACTTAACCATATTAGCATGTAGTGGGACATGAGGATTTAAGTGGGTGCCTTGGGTGGCATGTGGAAAATTAGTGGTTGCCTTGGGTGGCATGTGGAATCTAGTGGGTTGCCTTGGGTGGCAATAGAAAATACGATTAGAATACTTAACCAAGTGGAAACATGTAATTAAACATGATTAAAGGGTTAAGTGGGATACACTAGATATGTGACAAGCTTAGGTGGGTAGCTTGTGGGGGCCCATTTCAACCAATATCCCAAACGTATCTTTGTGGGCTCGACCCATGTCGAGTGACGGGACACGCATATTGGGCTTGATTATAAGAGGCCAAAACGGGTTAGCGGTGGCAACGCAAGTCCAACGGGTTTCATATGCGTGTGTGGGCCCGGGCTGGTAGATAAGCCGTTGTTGCATCGTGTAGATATAAAGCCGTGCACCGTTGATAGTATTGGGTTGCCACTTTAGGGGAGTGATACACCCCACTGTGGGACCAGCACGGGTATCTACGGTAGGGAGCCGATCGCTTGGGGAGTAGTGGGTACACCTAATGAAGATAGGGGCAGACGGCACCTATGTAGGGGTACACGAAACTACTGGGTAAGAATTACTGAGTACACCTAGTGGAGATAGGGCAGACGGAACCTATGTAGTGGGCTAGGAGTACACGAAACTACTGGGGAAATTTTCTAAGTCCTTCGAGGGATCAACCTTTGAGTAGGAATGACTGGTGTGGTGCAGTTAGTAATTATCCTTGGGTGGGTAGATGTGTCCTTACGGTTATCTTAGTTTATCCTAAGTCTACCAAGCTGCTTAGTGTAGCCATTCATCCCCAGATATTACCGTAGGTCAAGTTTATGTCTTCTCTGGTTACTTTAATGATTGTATTGTTAAAGTTATAGGACTCACTCAGACTTATGTCTGACCCCGTTGTTTCTATCTTTTTTTCCCAACCCTCAGGTCCTACGGTGGATCCTAGCAGTAGTGGAGCTTGATCGGATTTCTGTTCCAGTCTTTAGGAGCTTGGATAGATGTAAAGCTCCAGTTATCCAGTTATCTTTTCTTTTGTTCTGGCTATTGTATGATAGAGTGGGATTATGTACTTCTTTATTTTGAGGGATATTGTACTTGACTTTTATCGTGGTTTTTATGATGTAACCAGACATGTTTATTTCCGCTGTTATGAGATGATGTTTTAAATTTCAAGTACTATTTATATCTGTCTTGTTGTAATTTTTCTGTTCTATATTCGGAAAAATACTCCATCGATGCTATGGCATTCCCTTAGTGAGTGACCATAGCGGGCGTGGGGTGTTACACGTGGTATCAGAGCAAAGGTTACCGGAACAGATAAAATTTTTAGAAAACTATTTTTCTAAAAACATTTTTGGAAGAGATATTTTCAAAAACATGTCTTTAAAGAGAAAAGTTTTTGAAAGAAAAGCATAATCCCCAATAGCCATATCTATATCCTTCGAATACTCCATTTTGAATCTTTCCTTTTCCGTTTCAGCATGGCCGAGAATCTTAACTTTCCGGAGGGTGTGACGGTACCAGTATGGTATCGGAGATTGATGGAGGCTAGGGCCACCACTACGGGTCCAGCTAATGTTCCTCCACCAACCGTAGCACCCGATCTTCCTCCTCCCCCTCCTCCTCGCACAGACACTTTTGCTAAGACTTGCAAGGAATTCAAAGCTATGGGAGGGAAACCTTTTCAAGGATCTGAAACTTTTGTGGAGGCTAGAGATTGGCTTAAGGAGGTGGAAGAGTTGATAAATATTTTTGAGATGGAAGAAGGAAAGAAAGTCAAGTTGGCTGCTTGGTTAATGAAGGGAGAGGCCTCATTCTGGTGGGAGGTCACTAATGGAGAACTCCCCGTTGACTCTTGGGCGGATTTTAGTCAAAGATTTGTGGCAAAGTTTCTCTCAAGGGCGGAGGAAAACTTGTATATGGAAAGATTCCTGACTCTAAAGCAAGGAAATCTCTCGGTGAAGGAGTATGTTAATAAGTTTAATCAATTGGCAAGGTTTGGCCTAGACATGGTGAATACACCAGAGAAGAAGGCTTTGAGGTTCGTGAAAGGCTTGAATGAACCGATGCATGGGTTGGCTATGACTCATATCCCTATAGGGGCCACCTTTGAGAAGCTAGTTGACGTGGCACTCATGCATGAAGAAGAGAAGGGTCCCAATGCTAATAAGGCACCCGAAAAGAAGGGAGATCAAAAGAGACTTCAGCAACAACAACAAAGCAAAGGTGGGAAAGGCAACGGTGGCAAGGGCAAGAAGAAGAAGTGTTTCAATTGTGGGACACCTGGCCACCTAAGCAAGGATTGTCGCAAGAAGAAGAAGACTGGCTGCTTCCACTGTGGTGAAGTAGGGCATTTAGTGAAGGATTGCCCTAAGAAAGGGCAAAGGACGGGGTCTACCTCAGGAGGACAGGTGCAAGCTCTTATGGCACCGAGTCAGGCTAGGGGGCAAGTACAGGCTCTCGCGGTTCCACCAATTCAGGAAAGAGGTAGAACTATCTCCGTTGAAAGTCTGGTTTTTCTATTTGATCATCCTGTCCGTACATTGTTTGATTCTGGCGCATCGCATTCGTTTATCTCATCATCATTAGTTGAGTTACTGCACTTAGACACCAGTCTGGTAGATGATCCCTTGGTTGTTTCAAACCCAATTGGGGGCTCCACTTATTTGTCCATGATATGTTTGGGTTTGAAGATTTCTATACTTAGCATTGAGTTTAGATGTGATGCTTTTGTGTTGGGCTTCACGGGCTATGGGTTGATTTTGGGCATGGACTGGTTATCTAGTAATGGGGCCGTTCTTGATTGCGAAAGGAGAGTTGTTAGGCTCATGACCCGCTTGGGTAACACTCTCGAGATTTCTTGTAATCCCATGGACTCTGTTATGCTAAGTTATCTTGAATCGCTTGACGCTTCGGTCGAGAGTTTACAATCTGTTAGAGTGGTCCGGGAATATCCGGATGTGTTTGAGGAGGTGAAGGGCTTACCTCCGAAGCGGGAGATTGACTTCCGAATATATTTGGTGGATAATGCTAAACCGTATCTTTACCAGTGCGCCACATGGCTCCTCGTGAGAGGAGGGAACTCCATAAGCAAGTAGGGGAGTTGCTTGAGAAGGGGTTCATAAGACGGAGTATATCGGAGTGGGGTGCTCCGGTAGTATTTGCTACAAAGGCGGATGGGTCCCTCAGACTTTGTGTAGACTATAGAGAACTCAACAAGCTCACAAAGAAGAATAGACACCCATTGCCGAGGATTGATGATCTTTTCGATCAGTTGGTTGGCGCTTCAGTATTTTCTCAGTTGGACTTAGCCACGGGGTTTCATCAGTTGAGGGTGGCTGAGGATAGCATAGACAAGACTGCCTTTAGATCTCCGGATGGTTTCTATGAGTGGCCGGTGATGCCATTTGGGTTGACGAACGCCCCTGCATACTTTGTTGATTTGATGAGTAGGGTGTTCAGGGAGTTCCTTAATAAATTTGTGGTGGTCTTTGTGGATGATATCTTAGTATTTTCTAAGAGTGAAGAAGAGCATGCCCTACATCTTGGGGAAGTGTTGAAGACTCTTCGAGCACATAGCCTTAAGGCTAAATTCTCTAAATGTCACTTCTGGAGGAAGGAGGTGCGGTTCTTGGGGCACGTGGTCTCCAAGGAAGGGATAGCTATGGATCCCGCGAAGGTAGTATCAATTCAGGATTGGAAGGTTCCGAAGAATGCTACCGAAGTAAGAAGTTTCTTGGGGTTGGCGGGTTATTATAGGAAGTTTATCAAAGACTTCGCGAAGATATCAGCCCCATTAACCCGCTTAACAAAGAAGCATCTTGTTTTCGCATGGGACGTAGATTGTGATGATGCGTTCCGACGGTTAAAGAGAGCTTTAACCACTGCTCTAGTTTTAGTATTGCCAGATGGGAGCAAACCATTTGTTGTCTATACCGATGCCTGCGGGACAGGACTTGGCGCAGTCTTGATGCAAGAGGGAAGGGTAATAGCCTATGGTGGAAGGCAGTTGAGGACACATGAGAAGAATTACCCTACCCATGATTTAGAGTTGGCCGCTATTGTTTTTGCGCTTAAGATTTGGCGCCATTATCTTCTTGGTGAGAGATTCGAGTTGTTCACTGACCATAAATCATTAAAGTACTTATTCTCTCAGAAGGATTTAAACTTAAGACAGCAAAGGTGGATGGAGTTCTTAGCATCCTATGATTTCGAGATAGCGTATACCCCTGGCAAGGGTAACGTGGTGGCGGACGCCTTGAGCAGGAAGAGGTTGTCCTTGAGTCCATTGTTCGTGGAACGACGAAGCTTGGAATTTATCTCGATGTTTGATTTCAGACCTTCCATTGATTATGTACCCGGTTTGCTAGCATCCTTAGAGGTCAGACCTACTCTTCTAGGGCGGATTGGAGAAGCACAGAAGGACGACCCACAGTTGGTTGAGTTGGTAGAAAAGCTCATAAGGGGGGAGTCGTCCAGCCATTTGAGTAGGTACACCCTAGACGATAGGGGGTGCTTGCGTAGAGACGGTAGACTTTGTGTACCGCAAGACGAGGGTTTGAGGAAGGCTATTCTTGATGATGCACAACGTTCTAGGATGACCATTCATCCCGGTGGGGACAAGATGTACCAAGACATGAAGAGGGTTTTCTTCTGGGCTGGTATGAAGAAAGATGTGGCCGAGTATGTCGCTCGATGCTTGGTGTGCCAGCAAGTGAAGGCAGAGCAAAAGAAACCTGGTGGGTTGCTTCACCCATTGGAAGTTCCGCAATGGAAGTGGGATAGCGTCTCGATGGATTTTATTGACGGGTTACCCAGATCGAGGAAGGGTAATACAGGAATTTGGGTGGTGGTAGACAGACTTACTAAGAGCGCCCATTTCATACCTGTGAAGAGCAAGAGGACTGCTCCATGGCTAGCTTCAGTATATCTTCGAGAGATAGTTCGATTACATGGGGTACCCTCTAGCATAGTAAGTGATCGAGATCCTATCTTCACTAGCGAGTTCTGGAGAAGTTTGCAAGAAGCAGTGGGGACTCAATTGTGTCTTAGCACCGCATATCATCCTCAGACAGACGGCCAGACTGAGAGGGTGAATCGTGTTCTAGAAGACCTTTTGAGGCTTTATATCTTAGATTTTGGGGGTACATGGGAAGAGCATCTTCCATTGGTGGAGTTCGCATATAATAACAGCTTTCAGTCCAGTATTGGTATGGCTCCTTTCGAAGCTCTCTATGGAAGGCCTTGTCGATCACCTACGTGTTGGTGGGAATCTACGGATAAGATCTTGCTTGGGCCTGATATGATTAGGGAGACTTCTGAGAAGATTGACTTGATTCGAAGAAGGATGAAAGCAGCGCAGGATAGGCAAAAATCTTATGCGGACAAGAGAAGGACAGATCTTGAGTTTGAGGTTGGGGATATGGTTTTTGTCAAGGTATCTCCGTTGAGAAATGTTGTTCGCTTTGGATCCGTTGGGAAGTTAGCACCGAGGTTTGTTGGGCCGTTTCCTATTAAGGAAAGGATTGGACGGATGGCATATAGAGTGGAGTTGCCTGACAGACTTAGTGGTGTTCATGATGTATTCCATGTATCACATCTAAGAAAGTGCTTACATGAGACCGCAGAGGTGATAGAGCCGAGCTTGCTTAGAGATGTAGAGGTAGAGCGTGATGCGACGATTCGACGAGCTCCTACTCGAATCCTTGGGTCAGAGACTAGGAAATTGAGGAATCGAGAGGTTCAACTAATCAAAGTACAATGGGGAGAAGAGGAGAGCAACGCAACTTGGGAGACGGAAGCGAAGATGCGTTCTTTGTATCCATTTCTTTTTGAGAGTATGTCTTTTAACTTCTCCTTTATCGTTTGGCTAGTACTTATCTTATCTTTAGTATGTCCTCTCGTTAGTACTGTTTGACCTTTAGATAGGGTAAACCTATGGTTGAAACATGTGTTTGAGACATGTTATGGTTGATGGATGCAAGTGGATGCAAGTGTTTGCTAGTGGTTGCTCGTGGATGCATATACACACACTCTAGGCACTAGATCGGCTCAGTCACTTCATGTCGCATATTGCATAAAATTGTGTGTAGGAGGCTATATTTATGGATGTATAATGATTGTGTTATCACATGGATGATGCATTTTGGTGAATGATTGTGCACTCATGTAGATATTGTATGTGTCGATAGGGTTCTCTCGCATACATAATGGATGCATGGCACTATCATGGTTTGCATATGATCATACATTAGATAGGGAACATATACACACACTTTTTGCATATGCTCATACATCATTAGAAATTGTTTTAAGGACAATGGATGCCCGTGGTTGATGATTTGAGTAGATGGTTGTTTGGATGGTAGGATATGCATTCTCCTTAGCTTAGAGATTTCGGGGACGAAATCCTTTAAGGAGGGGAGAATGTAATACCCCGAATTTTAGTTAATACTAAAATTCACTAATTGCAGGATAAATAATCTCAGACGTGGGAATTGGGGGTAACGGGCTGCGTTATTGCGTTCGTCTCGGAAAAATACACGAAATAGAGTCCGAATTTTCGAGAATCGGAGTCCGTATGGCCCAGTTATGGCCCAATGAAGTTTGCAGAAAAATTAAAGCTTAAAACAGATTAGAAATTTAAATTCGGATTTCAAATTGAAGCCAGCAGGGGGCAGGCGGGAAGCTTCCCGCCCTACCCATGTCGACAGGGCTGTCGACAGGCCTGTCGACAGGGCTGTCGACAGGCCTGTCGACAGGGGTGTCGACTTGCCTGTCGACCTGGGCGCGGCGTCCTGAGAACCTGGGTGCACCAGGTTGGGTTTTAGGCTGGCTTGGAGGGCTGGGTTCTAGAGATTTCCTAAATCTAACGGACCTAATCTAATCTAGGGTTAATCTAAGGGCCTAAAACACTCTCCTAATCTATAAATACACCCTAAACCTACCCTAATCCATACTAAAAATAGAAATGATGGCCACATGCCGCCAAATTAAATCTTAGAAGGAGCCTCCACCAATTTATGAAGGAAGTTGCAAGCTAATCCCTCTCTAATCAATCTCTAATCATTATCTTCTTCATATTTAGCAACTAATTCCACTTCATAAGTTTGCTAATCTTGGGTTTGGTGAGTTTCTATCACTTTAACATCAATTGTTAAAGTAAGTAGATTGGGTGTAATGAGACTTATGGTCTTAAATGCGGATTAGTGAGTTTGAATCATTTGTAATGATATGTTACTCTATGTTTTCCTATGTTTATGCATAATTAATAAGTGGGTTTATGCATGTTTGATAAGTTGGTTTATGCACGCTTAATAAGTTGGTTTATGCATGTTTAACAAGTGGGTTTATGCATATTTAATAAGTGGATTTATGCATGTTTGATAAAGTGAGTTATGCAAGTTCATATGCAAGTTAAGTATATGTTAAAATGCAAGTTTAACATGATATGCAAGTTATGCATGCTTATGCGAGTATATGAATGCTTATGCAAGATATGTATATGCTTAAATGACATGATATGCAAGTTATGCATACTTATGCAAGTATGTGAATGCTTATGCAAGTATGTGAATGCTTATGCAAGTATGTGAATGCTTATGCAAGTATGTGAATGCTTATGCAAGTTATGTGTATGCTTAAATGCATGTTTAACATGTTATGCAAGTTATGAGAATGCTTATACGCAAGTTCAACATGTTATGCAAGATATGTGTATGATAGTATGCAAGTTTGGGTTAAATGTAGTTGGGTTAGTATATGCTCATATATGCAAGTTGACATCCTCTTAACCCATGATAAAGTTCTATGCTAAACCCATGATATTTGTGATGGATCTTCCCCTTTATTATGTCATGAAATGAGAACGATTTACGTGGGGAACGATGGGGTTGGTAAATATGTTAATAAATGTATGATTGGGTATGATTAAGCATACCATAAAAATAAATTACCATAAGTGGGAATTTACCTATTAAGTTAGGTCTACCCCATGGGAATTTACCTATTGAGTTAGGTCTACCCATGTTATGGAAAACTTGATATTAATTAGGGATAATTAATATGGGGGTGATTAATTAGGTGTAATTAATCGACTAAGACACGAGGTTGGACTCATTTGTAGTGTAAAACTGCCCGGACCCGACCGGCTTAACTAGTTGCTACAAATGTCAGCCCAATGTGAGGGGTCTTAGCCATAAATTAAATACGTGATTAAAGTAAAGACACGAGGTTAGACTCTGTTATGACGTAAGACTGCCCGGACTCTACCGGCTTAACCAGGCGGTCATAACAGCCAGTCTAATGTGGGAGGTCTTTATGGGAGATCACGGTCTTAACTAATTAAGAAACACTTAACCATATTAGCATGTAGTGGGACATGAGGGGTTAAGTGGGTGCCTTGGGTGGCATGTGGAAAATTAGTGGTTGCCTTGGGTGGCATGTGGAATCTAGTGGGTTGCCTTGGGTGGCAATAGAAAATACGATTAGAATACTTAACCAAGTGGAAACATGTAATTAAACATGATTAAAGGGTTAAGTGGGATACACTAGATATGTGACAAGCTTAGGTGGGTAGCTTGTGGGGGCCCATTTCAACCAATATCCCAAACGTATCTTTGTGGGCTCGACCCATGTCGAGTGACGGGACACGCATATTGGGCTTGATTATAAGAGGCCAAAACGGGTTAGCGGTGGCAACGCAAGTCCAACGGGTTTCATATGCGTGTGTGGGCCCGGGCTGGTAGATAAGCCGTTGTTGCATCGTGTAGATATAAAGCCGTGCACCGTTGATAGTATTGGGTTGCCACTTTAGGGGAGTGATACACCCCACTGTGGGACCAGCACGGGTATCTACGGTAGGGAGCCGATCGCTTGGGGAGTAGTGGGTACACCTAATGAAGATAGGGGCAGACGGCACCTATGTAGGGGTACACGAAACTACTGGGTAAGAATTACTGAGTACACCTAGTGGAGATAGGCCAGACGGCACCTATGTAGTGGGCTGGGAGTACACGAAACTACTGGGGAAATTTTCTAAGTCCTTTGAGGGATCAACCTTTGAGTAGGAATGACTGGTGTGGTGCAGTTAGTAATTATCCTTGGGTGGGTAGATGCGTCCTTACGGTTATCTTAGTTTATCCTAAGTCTACTAAGCTGCTTAGTGTAGCCATTCATCCCCAGATATTACCGTAGGTCAAGTTTATGTCTTCTCTGGTTACTTTAATGATTGTATTGTTAAAGTTATAGGACTCACTCAGACTTATGTCTGACCCCGTTGTTTCTATCTTTTTTTCCCAACCCTCAGGTCCTACGGTGGATCCTAGCAGTAGTGGAGCTTGATCGGATTTCTGTTCCAGTCTTTAGGAGCTTGGATAGATGTAAAGCTCCAGTTATCCAGTTATCTTTTCTTTTGTTCTGGCTATTGTATGATAGAGTGGGATTATGTACTTCTTTATTTTGAGGGATATTGTACTTGACTTTTATCGTGGTTTTTATGATGCAACCAGACATGTTTATTTCCGCTGTTATGAGATGATGTTTTAAATTTCAAGTACTATTTATATCTGTCTTGTTGTAATTTTTCTGTTCTATATTCGGAAAAATACTCCATCGATGCTATGGCATTCCCTTAGTGAGTGACCATAGCGGGCGTGGGGTGTTACAAGAACTTACCTAGCATGGTTAGCGAATTTAAGAAATGAAATCGATGTTGAAACATTGTAGAGTTGTTAATTCATCTCCTTAAATTGTTGTAGAAGTTTTCATCTTTGCATTGGATGGCATATGAAAGCTTAAGAAGAAGATTAGAGACGGCGGCCATGACCAAAAGGGATTTTAGCAGTATAATGGTGGCTAGACATGTTGTAGTGAATTAGGGTTAGGCCTTAGGTTGTATTTATAGATGTAGGAACTCATTTAGGCCCTTAGATCATCCCTAGAGTCAATCTGGACCATCAAAACTCATCCCGGGCCTCAAAAATGGGTTCTGGGCCACACCAGGCCGACCAGGTCGACCTGTACGGGGGGAGGTCGAAACTACAGTCGACCTGGGGGGAAGTCGACTGTGCAGTCGACACTACAGTCGACCTGGGGGGGAAGTCGACTGTGCAGTCGACACTACAGTTGACCTGGGGTCAGTCTGCCTGAAAGTCTGCTGAAACTTGTACAGGCCATAACTGGGTCATACGGACTTCGATTTTCGAAAACTCGGACTCTATTTCATGTAAAATTTCGAGACGAACGCAATGGCGCAACCCATTTCCCTTGATTCTTATTTTAAAATTTAATTATGCCTTGATTTATGATTTTAATATGTTATTAAAATTCAGGATGTTACATTCTCCCCTCCTTAAAGGATTTCGTCCCCGAAATCTTCAAGTTAAGAAGAATGTGTCCTACCATCCATCATCCATCTACTCAAAACATCACCCACTAGCAATCATTGTCCTTAAAAGATTTCTAATGTTGTATGAACATATGCAAGAAGTGTGTGTATATGTTCCTTGTCTAATGCAAATGATCAGGCCTGATTGATCTTCTAGATGAAAAATATGTTTAGTGCCATGAGTCCAACATGTATGCAAATAGTCCTAGTCACATAAACACTATATGTGTGCACAAACATCCATCCACATCCGTATGATAACACATTCAATTTCATCCACAAACAAGTTTAAACACTTATGCATATGCAATATGAAAGGTGACTGTAACGACCCAGATTTTTGAACAGTTTATTTTAAATATTTAGTATGGTTTTAAATATTGAATTCATAATATAAATGGTATTTTTTTTTGGGTTATCGATTAAATAATCGAAATACGATTTATTTTGATAATTATCGAAATACGAGAAGTTTGAAATAATTCAATTCGAAGATAAAACTGAATCGAAACAATTCAGATGATCAATATATATACTATTTAAATATGAACGATGATAATAGAAATTCATTGTTGAAGGATTTATTTGTTTTGAATTTAAAATGATTTAATATGGCTATTTTAAATATACGTTCAAATTAAATTGTATAATCTGTTCCGTTGAATTCAGAATAGTGAATAATGTTGGGAACATCAGTCGTTACGGTTAAATAACGGTTCGGGGACCATTAGATATGTTAATTATAAAAATTAAAAGGGCAGTTCAAAATCAATTTCTTTTAACACCAACCGACCTACCGTTATAGCACCACCCTAAAATTTTACATCAGCGCAGACTTATACATCTCGAGCCAACAACTTTGTCTCCAAGCTTCAGTGTCCGGGAAACATGAATTTAATGGTGTTGTACATTTTGTTTCCCCTTCGCATTCTATATAAACGAGCCGAGCCTCGTGTACTTCATTCCAAAAAAACAACCCAGTCCCTCCAACCTCCGTTGTTTCTTCTTTTGCCCTTAATCAATGAAAACCGATCCGATTATATATATATATATATATATATATATATATATATATATATAAAGGAAATCGCGATTAACAGAATCAATGAGTTCGACATTAGAAGGAAGGCGCTCAGATTCAGGTATACTCAAAGTTGAAGCTTCCGATAGGGTTTGATATCAGTCACGATTTGGGGAGTTCTCGATTTAGGAATCTCGATGGCTGCAGAAACTTGATTCGATGTTGTGGCACTCGTGGTTTAGGGGTTCTGATAGGTTGGGATGGTAAAGAGGTCATCGCAGATTTCAAGAAGGGTCGGCGTGAGTTAGAAGCATCGATGCTGATTTTTGAAGGGCGCATCTGTTGTCCAAAGAAATCGCAGTTGATTTTTGGTGCTTGAGGTCGATTTTTGGTGCGATGTGGTGTACTGGAGTTGGAAATTTTGAAGGAGGTTCATGGGTTCCAGCGTGGCAATGAAAGGGGATATTGCTGTTTGATTTGTCGAATGGGCAACTGAACCTTGATGTTCTGATATTGGTCTAAGTTTAGATCTGTTCTTAAGGATTGTGAACTCAGGCAATGACAATGAATGGTCTGCTGAGTAGATAAGATAGAAAGGCAGTTATCTTAGGGCTATTCAGGAGTTTGTTTCGTGGATTGGTCGAATATATTTGCAAGGCAAAGGTATATGTTTTTACTAAAATTTAGAAATTTATAGAATAAATTATTTATTTATTTACTTTAGTAGTCAACTTAAAAAAAATGATAACTTGATCGTTAAATAAAAATAATTATCATATGTGCTAGATAAATTTACTTGAGACAATTCAAGACAATTTGAGACGATTAATAGCTAAGAAGATGTGGGAATTAACAGGATATTCGCCAAATGAAAAATCGAGGTGAGTAAATCTCACTCACCTTTTATTTATAATTATTTTTACTTCGTAAAAATAATTGTTGTTGCTTGTTTGGATTTTTCTGCTTGTTTTATATATATTAGTTATTTAGGCTATTATATATATATATATATATTGGGTTGATTGATTGGTTGGATTCCCGCAGTCTCATTAGCGGATGCCCGCGGTACCACAGCGGATGATTACCCTATATGCCCCACGCTATGATTAGTGGATGACCTTCTATACCACGATATTCTACCACGAAGCAGAATGGGTATTATTTATGTGCTAACATCTTTGGATGCAGGAAAACAGGTTGGAGGAATCCAACTGGATTCCTCAAAAATATATTATCTGTTTGTTTATTTGTTTGCATATATATTGTTATATATGATGTGTTAGAAAAATAAATAATTCGTTGCTTTGTGTGTTTAAATATCACTGGGCTTAAGTAATGATATTTAAAATATCGTGGAAGGATATTTGAGATTTAAAAAGGAAAAAAATTCTATTTTTAAATAGAATTTGAATTTTAAATGGAAATAAAATATAAACTTGTTTTTGAAAAATAAAACAAGTAGTTTCTTTTTAAACGAAGTTTATAAATAGTTCTTTTATAACGAAGTTATAAATGAAGTGAAAAGAATTATCATTTGATAATTCAGAAATAGAAATACAAGTGTGAAATTGGAATTTGAAATGAAATTTTAAAATAGTATGTGGAATGAAATTTTTAAATATATAACTCAAATGAAATTTGAGTATAACATTTGAATAGTAGAACTAGAAAAGGAGTTTAAATATTTGAATTTTAAAAGGAGATTGAATATTAGAAATTCAAATAGAAGTTCAAATAGAATTTGAATAGACGAAATTAGAATGAAAAATAGAATTTGAATTCAAGGAATTAAAATAAAATTTGAATTCAAAGGAATTTGAATAAAGAAATTCAAATAGAGATTTGCATGTAGAATTTCAAAATAGAATTTGAAATAAACTTTGAAATAGGATTTTCAAAGTAGAATTGGAAATAGAATTTCAAATAGGATTTCAAAATAGGAAATCCAAATGGTTTTGAAATGGAATTTGAATTCAAGGGAATTCAAATGGATTTGAGTGAAGAAATTCAAATGGTGTAAAAAAAATAAGTTTGAATATTAGAATTCAAATGGGGTTGGAGATGAATTTGAATATTAGAATTCAAATGGAAATGGGAAATGAAATTTGAATATAAGAGATTCAAATTGAATTCAAATAGGATTTAATCTATGGGATTTGAATATGAAATTCAAATGGGTTTTAAACTATGGAATTTTGAATATAGAATTTAAAAAGGAGTTTGAATATTTGAATTTCAATAGAATTCAAATATAGAAATTGGAATATAGAAGTTCAAATGGAATTTAAATATAGAGTTTGAATAAGAGAATTCAAATGAATTCAAGTATTGAATTTGAATATGGAATTGAAATAGAAATTCAAGTATTGAATTTGAATATCAAATAGAAAAGGAATTGGAATTTGAATATAGAATTCAAATAAAGGTGAGATTGGAATTTGAATCAAGGAATTCAAATAGAGTTAAATGAAGTTGAATTCATTTTAAAGAAGTTTAAAGGTTTATATATAAATATAATTAAAACGAACTCGCCGCAGCGCTGCAGTTCGTAAAATAGCGATTCGAACTTAAATCGAGTATACAGGACTCAATTGAAGTCGGATCTCTTTGAAACAAGAAACGTCAGGACCGGTTTGATAATAGTTTTCTAATGAAAGAGAAAAATATGAATTTCGTCGTATAGATTTCGAGTTATGTCAAAATCAAATTTTCAGAAAAACAGCGCCAGAACTATTTAAAAACCATAACGGTTTATTTCATTTTATAAAAGGATTTTAAGCGAATAAAATCCGAATTTCTATTTAGAAAATTTCAGATTTGAGTTATAAAATATATGTGAACTCAGGTGGAGTAATGAATTGATTTTTGAAACAGAAATCAGATTTTTGATTATTGAATAGAATTGACTAATTCGAATAGTAATTAGTAAATGAGATGTTGAATTGATATTGGGCCTTAAATAAGTGAATTCGATTTGAAAATTTATATTCGAAATAGAAAAGAGAACTAGAATTGAAATTGAAATTCAATTTGGTTATGAACGAGTTAAATATTTTGTTTGAACATGTTATGTTCAACAAAGAAGTGAAATAGGCAAAATGACTAATTAAAGAATAAATGGGCGAAACTGAATTCAAACGATTAGATGGTATTGAATTGAATTGAAAACAGGTGAACATGTGTAAGCAGGTTTGATATGAAGTATATGAAGATTTAAATTTATGTGCTCGACAAAAAGGTACATGTTTAATTCATATATGAGATTTTATGCGCCGTATCGGCAAGCCGCTTGGCTTTTTCCTTTTTCTTTTTGAGATTAGAAGGACTGGGGAAGCTATTTGAAATTTCCCGATGCTCCCGATACAGGGGAGGTTATGGCGAAATTTTCCGGAAATTTAAGGAGTTAGAATATTTTTAAGATATTTTGATAGTTAGAAAATCATTGTATCGACGTATAGAATTCGATAGGTAAGTGAATATAAAAATCGAATATTGTAAACAAAAAGGGAAATCTATAAATTAGAAATAGAAAGCGAACTTTATACATGTTTTAAAAATGAACAATTGGATTGTATAGTGTGTTTATTCGAGGTAAGTGGTTTTGCCGTTTTGAAGTTGAGAATGTTTTCAGTTAAGGTCTGAGAGGTAATTTTACCCCAACTTGATTGATTTCATTTTTAATGGATAAATAGCAAGATCCAGTCTCGAAGAGAAGTGTTTGAAAAAGAGTTAGTTGAATAAAATATTTTGGGTTGTTGTAACGATGTTTTACACAACATTCGTTTTAAACCCAAGTGATGGAATTTTGGAAATATAACAAGTAAATATTTCCTGAGTATAATTAAAATAGTCGGGATAGAGATAAGTGATTGGAATTGTTTCCAATTGCAAATAGAGATATTTTCTAATATATAGAAAACAAAAGGAGTTGATATTGGGAAATGCTTTCCAAAGAGCGTAAAGGGCCAATATGGTTATTGAAATATTTGGATAACAAATATTGATAAGGAAATGGAGAAGAGATTTAATTAATGAAATATTAATTAAAGAGCCCAGTGATTTGTTTGATATGTTGGATGAACACTTGTTTTTATTCGATAGTTAAATCACAGACTATTGAAGTTTTGACCATCGTTGTCAATATGGAGGGACCGGTTGGATTATTATCCGAAGAACCACTCCGTATCGGCATAAGCGTTGCGAACCAAGTATGCTGAATATATTGAAGACGGAGTAAAGTGCAAGGACTTTTCTATTACATAGAAATAGTGCCTTCGGTTTCGTTCAACCCCAGAACGAACGTAAATGGACGAATGTCTGACAGAGTATTTCCAATGATCAAATGGGTTGGTCTGTATGAATATATATGGTTGCAACGGATTTATCCCTTAGCATAATATCCAGAATATTTGTGCAAACTCAACTAGTGATTAACGGATCTGACAATGTGGCATTCAAAGTGATTGTGCTATCAATGAATGGTAAGTATTCGTAGCCTCAGGCCTCAACAACCGGGAAGGGACAAAAAATCGGGCAGGCAGCATGGCTATGTGGGTCGCACCCATTAGGATGTATAATCACCTATCTAGAGGTTCATTTAATTTCTTATTCTATTCGATGCTGTCCCAGTCGGGAGACGGTTGCTGATCCCAACCGTAGGTGATATACATTCGATACACTCAAGCGAAATGAGTGGTCGGTCATGTGTGGGCCGGGTTACAAGATGTTCTTGTTGAACCCAGTGTATTCCTCTCTAGAGATACACTAGCGGAAGGTGGTTCCATACCTTGTCATGTTGGAAATCCAATCTCCAATAAGCGCCATGCGGTTTTTGATTTTATAATATATATGTAGAGCGTGAGATGCAAGCGTTCTGCTATTTGGTTATTTACTTGATGTAGACATTATTATAATATCACTAGATTTTCGTATCAAAGTGTTTTGGGTTATAGTAAGGTAAAAAACCGTCCATATTTATGTGTGGGCTGGTCTTACTATTACTTTTTCTTTTGAAAGGATTTTTAAAGTTAAACAAGTGGTTGGAGTTACTCACACCAATCCCATGACTGACCCAGAGTTTGTTTATTTTTTGTTTTCCCTAAACTCTTGGGTGCCCAAATTTGTACGGGCAGTCAAGTAGTCGGGATTTCACAGATTCATTTGGAGGAGCTGGAAGTAGGAGGCTTCACCGGTTAGCTACAGGCTATCATATATTCCGCTGTGGACCTTGTTTGTATCTGGAAACAGATGTTTATAACTGTTCCAGAAATGACTGTTGTGCTCTGATGATGGTATGTATATAAAGTTACTGATTTGTATTTCAAAAGTTATGTTATATAATATATTTTATTTGTTCCGCTGTGAGTTGTGATCTTCGTTCTTCTTCTATTCTAATATTTCTTTCTTTCTATTTCTCATCTTCTAACTTCTTTCTATTAATGGTTCGTATTTCTGTGTTATTTGGGTTGGACGTGTGGTGTATTTAGTCAACTCAGATAGCTCAGATTTGCGGGTCGTTACAGTTGGTATCAGAGCTTAGGTTGAGCGAACACCTAGGCTTGTGTGGCATGCGCTCATTAAAGATAGGGTCAGTAGTACCCTAGAATGAGTTGAGTGTATAGATACGAGAGCGCGTATTTGTAAATTGATATAAAAACCGTTTTATATTGTGTTGGCTAGTCTGTTGAGTGGTTTATGAATTCTGATCGAATAGTGGGACGCCACGAAGTCGATAGGGATTTCTAAACGCTTGAACAGAAAAATTTGACACGATATTGTTTTAAAGTGGGTGAATGAAATAATTTAACCCAAAACTATATTTTAATATAGAAGGAATAATTTTCTGAAATTATTATAATATATGGATGTGTTAGTTGTTATTATAATCCATTGAGAGTATAAAAGATGAAATGGTTATATAGAACCAAATAGAACTTGTATATGAATAAAATATACAAATGGGATGAAATAAAAATTGAATTCAAACCAGAATTTGAAATTTAAATCCTGGGAAGTTTGAAATATTTTTGGAAGTATATTAGAACAATATAGCTTTGTTTTAAAAGGATTTTAAATGGATTTTGAAATTGTTAAGCACTGAACTCACTTCGGTGGCTGGGAAATAATTCTGATGATGGTCGCGACATCATCAGTGTTCATTTTCGAGTTTCTAAGTGATGGATTGCTACCTTAGAAAATTTTTGATGGGAATGTGTTTGAAAGAAAACAAGTTTAATTGAAAAATTCAAATATTTTGAATTTGAAAAGATTATAAATATATGTACATGTTTAAGTGATTTCAAAGGATTTGAAATAAAAACCCTGTGATTTGGATTCTGGAATTAAAATTTAACTGAAGTAAGTTAAATGGTTCGAGGTTAATAAATTGACTAGAATCAATTTGAAATAAATTGAAATGAATATGAATTAGAATGCATATGAATGGAAACCAAAAGTTTTGGTTGAAATTAAAGTCATAGAAATATGAGGAGTTGAGTTTCAACATAAGTGAATTTTTGAAAAGTAATAGATTTGTACCATTTTTCCTACCTTAGCAATTTCGAGGACGAAATTATTTTAAGGGGGGAAGAATGTAACGACCCAGATTTTTGAACAGTTTATTTTAAATATTTAGTATTGTTTTAAATATTGAATTCATAATATAAATGGTATTTTTTTTGGGTTATCGATTAAATAATCGAAATACGATTTATTTTGATAATTATCGAAATACGAGAAGTTTGAAATAATTCAATTCGAAGATAAAACTGAATCGAAACAATTCAGATGATCAATATATATACTATTTAAATATGAACGATGATAATAGAAATTCATTGTTGAAGAATTTATTTGTTTTGAATTTAAAATGATTTAATATGGCTATTTTAAATATACGTTCAAATTAAATTGTATAATCTGTTCCGTTGAATTCAGAATAGTGAATAATGTTGGGAACATCAGTCGTTACGGTTAAATAACGGTTCGGGGACCATTAGATATGTTAATTATAAAAATTAAAAGGGCAGTTCAAAATCAATTTCTTTTAACACCAACCGACCTACCGTTATAGCACCACCCTAAAATTTTACATCAGCGCAAACTTATACATCTCGAGCCAACAACTTTGTATCCAAGCTTCAGTGTCCGGGAAACATGAATTTAATGGTGTTGTACATTTTGTTTCCCCTTCGCATTCTATATAAACGAGCCGAGCCTCGTGTACTTCATTCCAAAAAAACAACCCAGTCCCTCCAACCTCCGTTGTTTCTTCTTTTGCCCTTAATCAATGAAAACCGATCCGATTATATATATATATATATAAAAAGGAAATCGCGATTAACAGAATCAATGAGTTCGACATCAGAAGGAAGGCGCTCAGATTCAGGTATACTCAAAGTTGAAGCTTCCGATAGGGTTTGATATCAGTCACGATTTGGGGAGTTCTCGATTTAGGAATCTCGATGGCTGCAGAAACTCGATTCGATGTTGTGGCACTCGTGGTTTGGGGGTTCTGATAGGTTGGGATGGTAAAGAGGTCATCGCAGATTTCAAGAAGGGTCGGCGTGAGTTAGAAGCATCGATGCTGATTTTTGAAGGGCGCATCTGTTGTCCAAAGAAGTCGCAGTTGATTTTTGGTGCTTGAGGTCGATTTTTGGTGCGATGTGGTGTACTGGAGTTGGAAATTTTGAAGGAGGTTCATGGGTTCCAGCGTGGCAATGAAAGGGGATATTGCTGTTTGATTTGTCGAATGGGCAACTGAACCTTGATGTTCTGATATTGGTCTAAGTTTAGATCTGTTCTTAAGGATTGTGAACTCAGGCAATGACAATGAATGGTCTGCTGAGTAGATAAGATAGAAAGGCAGTTATCTTAGGGCTATTCAGGAGTTTGTTTCGTGGATTGGTCGAATATATTTGCAAGGCAAAGGTATATGTTTTTACTAAAATTTAGAAATTTATAGAATAAATTATTTATTTATTTACTTTAGTAGTCAACTTAAAAAAAAATGATAACTTGATCGTTAAATAAAAATAATTATCATATGTGCTAGATAAATTTACTTGAGACAATTTGAGACGATTAATAGCTAAGAAGATGTGGGAATTAACAGGATATTCGCCAAATGAAAAATCGAGGTGAGTAAATCTCACTCACCTTTTATTTATAATTATTTTTACTTCGTAAAAATAATTGTTGTTGCTTGTTTGGATTTTTCTGCTTATTTTATATATATTAGTTATTTAGGCTATTATATATATATATATATTGGGTTGATTGATTGGTTGGATTCCCGCAGTCTCATTAGCGGATGCCCGCGGTACCATAGCGGATGATTACCCTATACGCCCCACGCTATGATTAGTGGATGACCTTCTATACCACGATATTCTGCCACGAAGCAGAATGGGTATTATTTATGTGCTGACATCTTTGGATGCAGGAAAACAGGTTGGAGGAATCCAACTGGATTCCTCAAAAATATATTATCTGTTTGTTTATTTGTTTGCATATATATTGTTATATATGATGTGTTAGAAAAATAAATAATTCGTTGCTTTGTGTGTTTAAATATCACTGGGCTTAAGTAATGATATTTAAAATATCGTGGAAGGATATTTGAGATTTAAAAAGGAAAAAAATTCTATTTTTAAATAGAATTTGAATTTTAAATGGAAATAAAATATAAACTTGTTTTTGAAAAATAAAACAAGTAGTTTCTTTTTAAACGAAGTTTATAAATAGTTCTTTTATAACGAAGTTATAAATGAAGTGAAAAGAATTATCATTTGATAATTCAGAAATAGAAATACAAGTGTGAAATTGGAATTTGAAATGAAATTTTAAAATAGGATGTGGAATGAAATTTTTAAATATATAACTCAAATGAAATTTGAGTATAACATTTGAATAGTAGAATTAGAAAAGGAGTTTAAATATTTGAATTTTAAAAGGAGATTGAATATTAGAAATTCAAATAGAAGTTCAAATAGAATTTGAATAGACGAAATTAGAATGAAAAATAGAATTTGAATTCAAGGAATTAAAATAAAATTTGAATTCAAAGGAATTTGAATAAAGAAATTTAAATAGAGATTTGCATGTAGAATTTCAAAATAGAATTTGAAATAAACTTTGAAATAGGATTTTCAAAGTAGAATTGGAAATAGAATTTCAAATAGGATTTCAAAATAGGAAATCCAAATGGTTTTGAAATGGAATTTGAATTCAAGGGAATTCAAATGGATTTGAGTGAAGAAATTCAACTGGTGTAAAAAAATAAGTTTGAATATTAGAATTCAAATGGGGTTGGAGATGAATTTGAATATTAGAATTCAAATGGAAATGGGAAATGAAATTTGAATATAAGAGATTCAAATTGAATTCAAATAGGATTTAATCTATGGGATTTGAATATGAAATTCAAATGGGTTTTAAACTATGGAATTTTGAATATAGAATTTAAAAAGGAGTTTGAATATTTGAATTTCAATAGAATTCAAATATAGAAATTGGAATATAGAAGTTCAAATGGAATTTAAATATAGAGTTTGAATAAGAGAATTCAAATGAATTCAAGTATTGAATTTGAATATGGAATTGAAATAGAAATTCAAGTATTGAATTTGAATATCAAATAGAAAAGGAATTGGAATTTGAATATAGAATTCAAATAAAGGTGAGATTGGAATTTGAATCAAGGAATTCAAATAGAGTTAAATGAAGTTGAATTCATTTTAAAGAAGTTTAAAGGTTTATATATAAATATAATTAAAACGAACTCGCCGCAGCGCTGCAGTTCGTAAAATAGCGATTCGAACTTAAATCGAGTATACAGGACTCAATTGAAGTCGGATCTCTTTGAAACAAGAAACGTCAGGACCGGTTTGATAATAGTTTTCTAATGAAAGAGAAAAATATGAATTTCGTCGTATAGATTTCGAGTTATGTCAAAATCAAATTTTCAGAAAAACAGCGCCAGAACTATTTAAAAACCATAACGGTTTATTTCATTTTATAAAAGGATTTTAAGCGAATAAAATCCGAATTTCTATTTAGAAAATTTCAGATTTGAGTTATAAAATATATGTGAACTCAGGTGGAGTAATGAATTGATTTTTGAAACAGAAATCAGATTTTTGATTATTGAATAGAATTGACTAATTCGAATAGTAATTAGTAAATGAGATGTTGAATTGATATTGGGCCTTAAATAAGTGAATTCGATTTGAAAATTTATATTCGAAATAGAAAAGAGAACTAGAATTGAAATTGAAATTCAATTTGGTTATGAACGAGTTAAATATTTTGTTTGAACATGTTATGTTCAACAAAGAAGTGAAATAGGCAAAATGACTAATTAAAGAATAAATGGGCGAAACTGAATTCAAACGATTAGATGGTATTGAATTGAATTGAAAACAGGTGAACATGTGTAAGCAGGTTTGATATGAAGTATATGAAGATTTAAATTTATGTGCTCGACAAAAAGGTACATGTTTAATTCATATATGAGATTTTATGCGCCGTATCGGCAAGCCGCTTGGCTTTTTCCTTTTTCTTTTTGAGATTAGAAGGACTGGGGAAGCTATTTGAAATTTCCCGATGCTCCCGATACAGGGGAGGTTATGGCGAAATTTTCCGGAAATTTAAGGAGTTAGAATATTTTTAAGATATTTTGATAGTTAGAAAATCATTGTATCGACGTATAGAATTCGATAGGTAAGTGAATATAAAAATCGAATATTGTAAACAAAAAGGGAAATCTATAAATTAGAAATAGAAAGCGAACTTTATACATGTTTTAAAAATGAACAATTGGATTGTATAGTGTGTTTATTCGAGGTAAGTGGTTTTGCCGTTTTGAAGTTGAGAATGTTTTCAGTTAAGGTCTGAGAGGTAATTTTACCCCAACTTGATTGATTTCATTTTTAATGGATAAATAGCAAGATCCAGTCTCGAAGAGAAGTGTTTGAAAAAGAGTTAGTTGAATAAAATATTTTGGGTTGTTGTAACGATGTTTTACACAACATTCGTTTTAAACCCAAGTGATGGAATTTTGGAAATATAACAAGTAAATATTTCCTGAGTATAATTAAAATAGTCGGGATAGAGATAAGTGATTGGAATTGTTTCCAATTGCAAATAGAGATATTTTCTAATATATAGAAAATAAAAGGAGTTGATATTGGGAAATGCTTTCCAAATAGCGTAAAGGGCCAATATGGTTATTGAAATATTTGGATAACAAATATTGATAAGGAAATGGAGAAGAGATTTAATTAATGAAATATTAATTAAAGAGCCCAGTGATTTGTTTGATATGTTGGATGAACACTTGTTTTTATTCGATAGTTAAATCATCGAAGTTTTGACCATCGTTATTAATATGGAGAGACCGGTTGGATTATTATCCGAAGAACCACTCCGTATCGGCATAAGCGTTGCGAACCAAGTATGCTGAATATATTGAAGACGGAGTAAAGTGCAAGGACTTTTCTATTACATAGAAATAGTGCCTTCGGTTTCGTTCAACCCCAGAACGAACGTAAATGGACGAATGTCTGACAGAGTATTTCCAATGATCAAATGGGTTGGTCTGTATGAATATATATGGTTGCAACGGATTTATCCCTTAGCATAATATCCAGAATATTTGTGCAAACTCAACTAGTGATTAACGGATCTGACAATGTGGCATTCAAAGTGATTGTGCTATCAATGAATGGTAAGTATTCGTAGCCTCAGGCCTCAACAACCGGGAAGGGACAAAAATCGGGCAGGCAGCATGGCTATGTGGGTCGCACCCATTAGGATGTATAATCACCTATCTAGAGGTTCATTTAATTTCTTATTCTATTCGATGCTGTCCCAGTCGGGAGACGGTTGCTGATCCCAACCGTTGGTGATATACATTCGATACACTCAAGCGAAATGAGTGGTCGGTCATGTGTGGGCCGGGTTACAAGATGTTCTTGTTGAACCCAATGTATTCCTCTCTAGAGATACACTAGCGGAAGGTGGTTCCATACCTTGTCATGTTGGAAATCCAATCTCCAATAAGCGCCATGCGGTTTTTGATTTTATAATATATATATATGTAGAGCGTGAGATGCAAGCGTTCTGCTATTTGGTTATTTACTTGATGTAGACATTATTATAATATCACTAGATTTTCGTATCAAAGTGTTTTGGGTTATAGTAAGGTAAAAAACCGTCCATATTTATGTGTGGGCTGGTCTTACTATTACTTTTTCTTTTGAAAGGATTTTTAAAGTTAAACAAGTGGTTGGAGTTACTCACACCAGTCCCATGACTGACCCAGAGTTTATTTTGTTTTGTTTTCCCTAAACTCTTGGGTGCCCAAATTTGTACGGGCAGTCAAGTAGTCGGGATTTCACAGATTCATTTGGAGGAGCTGGAAGCAGGAGGCTTCACCGGTTAGCTATAGGCTATCATATATTCCGCTGTGGATCTTGTTTGTATCTGGAAACAGATGTTTATAACTGTTCCAGAAATGACTGTTGTGCTCTGATGATGGTATGTATATAAAGTTACTGATTTGTATTTCAAAAGTTATGTTATATAATATATTTTATTCGTTCCGCTGTGAGTTGTGATCTTCGTTCTTCTTCTATTCTAATATTTCTTTCTTTCTATTTCTCATCTTCTAACTTCTTTCTATTAATGGTTCGTATTTCTGTGTTATTTGGGTTGGACGTGTGGTGTATTTAGTCAACTCAGATAGCTCAGATTTGCGGGTCGTTACAGTGACTGAGCCGATCTAGTGCCTAATGTGCGTGTATATGCATCCACGAGCAACCACTTGCAACCATCAATCATAACATGTCTCAAACACATGTTTACACCCAACTGTTCCTACCTAAAGATATAGTCGAATGATAGAAGCAAGTAAAAACTCTGCGCCCATCAAAGCTAGAAATCTACGTCACATATATACTGATTAGGAGAAGAATTCCCTAAGCACCAGCCCTGAAGACCGAAATCAACATCAGACTGACACCCAAAGAAATTCTCAACCCAACCAATATATATGTGATTCTAGGAAACTAAGCATGATGGACTCCTTTTAGGTCACAAAAAATCCCTTCCTAAAACCAACCCATATCCTATAAAACCCAAAAGGTTTAATCAACCCAACGGACACCCTCAAGCCCCAACATGTAAAACTAACAGATGAGTCATACTCCCTATCGGGTTTGCAACAGAAATTGGATTGAGAATAGGACCGAGAGGATATACACAAAAGATAGCATGCAAGTAAGCTCTATAGGAAAAAGGAATCAAGAATATACTCTTAAAAGAGATGTGATGCACGAATTTAGTCTTCAATCTTCTAAGTCGCATTTCTTTGAGCTTAACTCCATTGTGCTTTGACAGTCTTTAACTTCACAATTTCATAGCTCCTTGATTCTTATTTCCAAAATACGAGTTGGAACTCATTTCACTGTTGCCTCCCGTTCCACTTTCACTTATTCTCCCTCTAGTATACTCGGTCTCAAACATAACTGTGTGCTGAGGGTTCCATATAAGCTCTCCAAAATTCACTAGTGAATCTTGGATCTCATTCACTTACTAGAAGGTATTCCACATAGATGAATTATCTCTTGAAAATAAAAAAATGTCAACCATGTTGCTAAATGTACTTACTAAGGCGATTTTCTACATCACATGCATAAGTGAAATGAACCATCCGCCTTAGTGGCTAACACCACTCGAGCGGATCAATAAATGTATCTAGAGATTCTAGGTAACTAAGCATGGAAAAAACCCTAAGGGTTACACTAGACTTCGAGGGCATTACCGAGGCAAGTGAAGAGTCTAACTACCCTCCTTTCAAAACCGAGAATGGCACCCTTATTGCATAACCACTCCATCCCTAGAATCCACTCCTAGCCCAAAAATCATAAGCATTCCTTCTAAGCTCAATACTTAGTATAGACATTCTCAAATCCAAACAAATCATGAATAAATGAGCCAATTCCCCAACAGGATTTGAGACAAAAATTGGGATCCTCCAATACGCTAGTACTAAGGTGCAGAGACTCAACTATCGAAGCAGAATTAAAAGGATGCGATGTACAAAAACAAAGTTCTAGCGGGATGATAGAAAAGAAAAGCTAAACCTTTAACAGAAACGTTACCACCTCCCTTAGGTACGCTAGTAGTGAGAGCATACAATTTCCCTCTCGACGATCTTGTCATTTTCCCTTGTCCTTGTCCTACAATACTTAACTACACTCCCTCCTTACCATACTAAAGATACTCTCTCTAGTCATGATTTTCACTATTCTTTCACTTTGGCCTCTTTCCTTTCACATTTTTCCTCCTTCGTGGATTAAGCTATAACAACTAGTCTCTTGTTCTTACTGTCCTTGTATAGTTTGTTGACAAGTCCTTCGAAGCTACCTCCAACGCACGGCAACTCTACACAACTTGAAATAAGATTAGATGCAGATGGAACTAATGTGACTACAGATGGAGGTTGGGCAATTCTTTGCCCTCAAACATATGTCGGATGCCTATGAAACTATGGTGAAAAGAGAGAGGAGAGATTTCAAGAGGGAATCAAAAGATAGTGCATATGGCTTTGGGGAATATGCCTTTTAATCAAAACAAAATTTTCTTGAAAATTTGCTTCTTTGTAAATGTTTTGAAAACTAGTTCAGAAGATTTTTGAAAACTTTTGCCCAGTCTGGTAACCTTCTGCTCTGATACCAAATGTAACACCCCACATCCATTAAGGTCACTCACAAAGGGAATGCCTTAACTTCAATGGAGCATTACGGGTACTGGAACAGAAATATTACAAGACATACATATATAAAACAGCGGAAAGTAAAGTAGAAGTACTTAAAATCATTTATTAAATATAAATGTTTACAATAAAAGCCCATCAACTTCCAATACCCAATTACATAGTTGAAATAACTGTCTTGCTCAAAAACAAAGAAGCATAAAAACAAACTGTAGTATTCCCCAATAAAGCAAAGCAAGCCATAGCCAAGAGAAATCCAAGCAATACATGAAAGAGCCTTGGAGCTTAGTAAGATCCAAACTAAGTTGTATTCCCACCCTGCTAACCTTGGGGGGGGGGGGGAACGGAAGAAAACGAGGCGAAACAAAACGGGTCAGTCATAAAGACTGAGTAAGTCCTAGTGACTTTCAGCATAAAAATAGCTAAGGATAATATGGCATGAGTAAACTGAAAGTAAACATAAGCATGATGACAAGATAAGCAACAGGCAAGATAACTAAGGTTAACATGATGTATTTTTATCAAGTAACATCGCAAGGTTCCCATTCAAGATAAACTAAGTATAATTTCGTAAGATTCCTATAAGCATATCACGATTTCTCTGCTTCACCATTAAAAGATTTCTGTGATATCTATTTGCTCTACACCACCCAACTAGCATCCTCACAAGTGTCTTAGGTGCCGCCTGCTCATATCTCCACTAGTGGTACCCACTACCCTCCCCATTCTAATTACAATATTCATAATATGGTAGCTGTACTCCTAGCTGCTGTCATAGGTGCCGCCTGCTCCTATCTCCACTAGTCGTACCCACTACCTTCCCCATTCGATCGGCTCCCTAACTCGTAGATACCCGTGCTGGCCCCACAGTGGGGTGTATCACTCCCCAAAGTGGCAACCCGATACAACAGAGATGCACGACTTATACCTACACGATGCAACAACGTCTTACCTAACAGCCCGAGTCCACATACGCATATGAAACCCATTGGACTTGCGTTGCCACCGCTAACCCGTTTTGACCTCTTACAATCAAACCCAGTATGCGTGTCGCGTCCTCGACATGGGTCGAGCTCACAAAGATACGTAATGGGCTACTGGTCTGAAAAGGGTCCCCTTTCCTCGACACAAGCTTCCCTCCTATGCTTGGTCCCCTCTAGTAATTCTTACTTACCCCTTCTTATTCATGTCCACTTACATGCTTAAATTTTGGTTAAGTATACACCAGTTATGTCTTACATGTTACCCATGTCCTCCACTTAACCCCTACGTCATCCTCATGTCTTAATACATGCTTTATCTTGGTTAAGTGCTTATAGGTTATATTTTACATGTCATTCATATTACCCCCTACGTCTGGGTTTAACCAAGCGCCTTGGCTTTACCTGCCATTAGACCCAATGTCTATCCATTAACTATGCGCTTGTGCTGCCTCATCAGTCTTATCATTTAACTTGGTTATTTCCATTTATACCATCCTTCAACTTGCTTATTAATTCAATTCTTAATTTGAACTATACTAAGTCCATTAATAAGCCCACAACATGTTATTCCTATGATTCATACATTAACCCCTGTTATGGTACAATAACATGTTCTTATTCAATCTTTACAACCAAGTACCCCTTAACTTACAAACACACTGGAGAGAGAGAATAATTCCGTAAATACCAAACCCGAAGACCGGAATCAACATCAGATTGATACTCAGAGGATTATCCAACCTAACCAATGTTTTGTTCCTTTTAATAATATAACTTATGTCGCCTTCAATTGTAAATTCATTCTTGTCTTTACATATTGCTTAATCTACAATGAACCACATCTTTTCTTATTACATAAGTTATCTCATCTTATCTATTGTTCCGCCTTACTTACTTTATTCCATAATTATCATTCCCACTTAGGCATTAATTAAGATTTACTTAACTCAACCATTCATGTTATAACAGTTATGTGTCATTAGCCTGGACATATTACTTAACCCACCCATTCATTCCATATTGGTTAAGTGTTCTTAGTTTACTTAACCCTACCCACTGGTCTAATTACCTTGTTATGTTGGTTAAGTATTACTATTCGTATTTCCATATGTCACCCACATGTCACCCACTTAACCTCCATGTCCCACCACATGTTTATCTGGTTAAGTATTTCTTAATTCATTAAGGCCGTAACCCTATAAAGACCTCTCACATTAGACTGACATTTATGGCAGCTGGATTTGCTGGGCGGGTTCGGGCAGTCTTACACCATAAAAGAGTCTAACCTCGTGTCTTTACAACTGTTATGCTTTTAATTTGGGCCTAGGACCTCTCACATTGGGTTACCATTTGTGACTACTGGATTCGTCGGGCGGGTCCGGGCAGTTTTACGTCACAAATGAGTCCAACCTCGTGTCCTAAGCATTGATTATCACTTATAATCATTTACTCCAGTCTTAATAATTTCCCTATTCAGATTATTAATTAATTCCTAATTTAACGATGTCCATAATTGACTCAATTATGTTCATCATTTAATGGTATGCAAAATCATACCAATTTTACCATAATTTATCTTATGCCATTAAAGGCAACTTATCTCAATTTATATTTATCCCTTCTTTAAGGCTATTACATTACAACTACCCAAAACCCACTTAGGCGTGTTCATATTAGCCCCTTTTCAAGACATAAATTATCATATGTGTTTCAACTACAAATCTCACATAATTGACATATGCCCAAGTTCTGGATTACATGTCCGTTTTACATATGCCCAATTCATACCAAGTTTACATATGTTCAGTTCATGCCATTTTATACGTATGCCAGATTTATGCCAATTTACATCTATCAAGTTCTAGCCAAATTACACATGACAATCCCAATTCTTGCAATTACCCTTTTAATGGCGATACCCAATTATCAAATTTCATATTAATGGCAATAATACCCATATATCAAATTTTCATGTTATGCCATCAATTCCACCAATCACATATATCCAAATAGGTAATATTCCCATACTTTTCCCCGTATTCAATCGTACGCAAAATCGTGGTTTAGGCCTAGATCCGAAATTGATCTAGGTTCATCAAAAGAAAATAAATAGGGGAAAGGTAGAATTTTGCAATAAAACAAGATCAGAGAGAAAACAGCATAAATCATCATGATAGGCATAAAGATTAGATCATGATAATAACATCAACATGAATCCAAGAAACTGATTTACAAAGACTGAATAGAGCATGAACTAGACATAAGAATGGAGATGAACAAGTCTCAAAACCCAAGGTTCAAAGGTAAACAGGAATAGGTCTGAATTGATAAACATGCTTATATCCAATTACACTTTATTCCATAGCCATATTAAAATTAAGTATTTTAATCTAAAAAGTAACTAGAACTTACCTAGCATGGCTAGCGAATTTAAGAACTGAAATCGATGTTGAAACATTGTAGAGTTGTTAATTCATCTCCTTGAATTGTTGTAGAAGTCTTCATCTTTGCATTGGATTGCATATGAAAGCTTAAGAAGAAGATTAGAGACGGCAGCCATGACCAAGAGTGATTTTAGCAGTATAATGGTGGCTAGACATGTTGTATTGAATTATGGTTAGGCCTTAGGTTGTATTTATTGATGTAGGAACTTATTTAGGCCCTTAGATCATCCCTAGAGTCAATCCGGACCATCAAAACTCATCCCGGGCCTCAAAAATGGGTTCTGGGCCACACCAGGCCGACCAGGTCGACTGATACAAGGGGGAGGTTGACACTACAGTCGAGCTGGGGGGGGGGGAGTCGACTGTGCAGTCGACACTACAGTCGACCTGGGATCAGTCTGCTTGAAAGTCTGCTGAAACTTGTACAGGCCATAACTTGATCATACGGACTCCGATTTTCGAAAACTCAGACTCTATTTCATGTAAAATTTGGAGACGAACGCAATGGCGCAACCCGTTTCCCTTGATTCTTATTTTAAAATTTAATTCTGCCTTGATTTATGATTTTAATATGTTATTAAAATTCGGGTTGTTACAATAATGATGGAAATGATTGATGCCCTGATTAATGCTCAAGACAATCTTCCGCCACCGAATGCTGTAAATAAAGTTGGCGAAAAAGAGGACTCTTCAGCCTCAGACCTTAGTCGATCCCACTTTTTAGTGGAAGACAAGGGAGGGGCCGGTGTTGAGGACTCTAAGGTAAAATCCCCATAGCACGAAGAGAAACGTGCAACTCAGAGCGTCGTAAGTCCCACCAAAAGGACACCTCAAAAAGAGGTGCAAGGCATCGGAGCTTGAACCGCAATCGCACCAATAAAAGCATCGATGCCAACCCTGTGGAACGAGCGAGTGATGAGAAGCGCATTGCAGATATGATCCAGCGAATAATGAAAGAAAAAAATGATCCGAGAAGATGAAGAGAAAGAATGGGAATTTTCACCCAGTAAAAACCTATTTATAGAATGAATCCATCGAGCAAAGTTTCCTAAGAAATTCATACCCCCGACAATAGCAACTTATGGTGGAACTGGAGATACAAACATCTTCCTATTCAAGTATGATAAATATATGAAAGGAGCCAGGGAAACTGATGAGATAAAATGCTTATAATTCCTCGTATTCCTAGAGGGTGTGGCTTCACTGTGGTTCACTAGACTTCCACCTAAATGCATTGTTCAATTTGCCGATTTGGTGAGAAGATTTCAGGACCAATTCCGTCTTCAAACAACCAAAGTAAAGGATGTGATGTCGCTCAGCGAGATGGAACAGATGCCTAGGGAAACCATCAAAGCTTTTCTTGCACGATTCCATGTTGTGACGGCGAAAGTCATAGAACCGGAACCTTGGTACTTGTTGGCAGCTGTGAAGAGTGCGATTGATAAGAAATCGGAATTCGGGAAATGGTTCAAGATGAAGAAACCCAGAACTTTAAAGAAGTCTATAAGAAAGCTGAAGAATATATGAGCGTGGAAGATGATGATCCGAATGTTCAGAAGGTCATAGAAAGTAGTATTATCAAAGAAGGGAAAGGCAACGAGTTCCAGACCGTGCAGAAGAATGATTCTAGGCAGAAGAGGGGGAGTGATGAGAAGCATAACACAGGCTATAAGAAAACGCAACTTTACAAGCATTCAGAATTGACTCTCTTAAATGAAACCCCAGAGAGGATCGACTCTGCAACAAAGGATTCGGGCATCTTTTCCAAATGAAGGCTCAAAAGATTATTGAGCAACAAGCCAACTCTGGTAAATTCTGCCGGTTTCATAATCAACCAGGGCATAGCACTAATGAATGTTGGCACCTGAAAAGTTTGATCGAAGAACTCATCAGAAAGAACCAACTTCAACAATATGTGAAGAATCCCCAAAGCGCTCCGACTACGCAGGGACATAATAATACCACCAATCAATCCGGTTCGAGAGAGAAAGCTAAGGAACCCATTGATTCAAGGCCAGTGATCAACATGATCTTCGGCTGGCCCTACCCAACCGGAAGCAGTTGGGCAGATATGGAAATGTACGCTAGCGAGCTGAAAGGTGTCACGAAAGAAGAAAGGTGTATGATCCTAAGCAAAGAGCTTCCAATGAAGATGCCCAGAACTTTGACCAATGATGTGGTATTCAAAGATAGAGATGCTGACGGATTACTTGCACCAACCGATGATGCCATGGTAGTCACAATTGGTCTTGGCCCTGCAGTTGTGAAAAGAGTCCTAGTGGACACAGGGGCATCCGTTAATGTGATATTCATAAATACATTCCAGAAAATGAACCTTTCTATGACAGAAGTGTGATCCTATCCATACAAAATCCAAGGATTTACCGGACAACCCACGCAACCCATTAGTACAATTAATTTGCTCGTTGAACTAGCAGATGTGGAACGCAAGGTCTTTATGATGCAAACGTTTGTCTTAGTGGGCGAGCTCTCTGCCTACAATGTGTTCCTTAGGAGAGAAACCCTTGTAGGCTTTAAAATTGCGCTAGCTCCATGGTGCTTAACTGTGAACATTCCAACTGAGAATGGAATTGGTGTAATTAAGGGCGATCTAGCCACTGCAATGGATTGTTATGTGACAGAGCTACGTGAGGCAAAGTTGAAAGACTTGGGAAGAATGCGAAGGCTCCCCCCCCCCCACGTTCGCGAACTCCCCTTATCGCAATTAAGGAATGGTCCCTGCATTGGCAAACATAGTGGAGCGCAAAAGGAAATCGATCCTAGAAAAGCGAGTGCAGAGGATGAAAGAATGGTCCTGGCTGAGATCACAATTCCTATAGCTTCTAATCTGAAGGATCCAAACCGTGTGCTGAACATAGGATCTCAGTTGAGCCCCGAATTGAAGAATCGACTAATTATCTTTCTAAAAGCTAATTTGGACGTGTTTGCATGGAACCATTCTAACATGAGCGGCATATCTCCAGATGTTGAAGTCTGTAAACTTAATATTAATCCACATGTTCCATCTATCAAACAGAAAAGAAGGATCTAGTGCCGGAAAGATCAAAGGCATTGAAGGAGGAAGTTGACAGGCTAATGAATAATAACTTCATCAGGGAATCTACCAACCCAAACTGGGTTTCCAATCCTGTACTTGTAAAGAAAGAAAACATAAAATGGCAAGTCTGCGTAGACTATTCGGATCTTAATAAAGCTTACCAAAGGATAGTTTCCCTCTTCCCAGGATAGATCAATTGGTGGATTCCACGGCTAGGCATGAGTTGCTGTCTTTTATGGATGTATATTCTGGATACAATAAAATCATGATGTACGGACCAGATCAAGTAGACACAAGTTTTATCACTGATCTTGGCCTATATTGCTACAAAGTGATGCCATTTGGCCTAAAGAATGCAGGGGCAACTTACCAGCAATTGGTAAATGCTATGTTCGAAAAACAATTTAGTTGGACCAAGGAAGTCTATGTCAACGATATATTGGTAAAATCAAGAAAGGCAATTGATTATTTGGTGGATTTAGGCTAGATGTTCGATATTCGACGTTAATATGGTATGAAGTTAAATCCTTTAAAATGTTCCTTCAGGGTCGGTTTGGGCAAATTCCTAGGATTTATGGTCAATGCTAGGGGCATAGAAGCCAATCCAACAAAAATAGCAGCCTTAAGAGAAATGCGTGCCCCTATAACCAAGAAAGAGCTTCAGCGTTTAAATGGAAAAATAGCAGCTTTGAATCTCTTCATATCCAGGGCAATGGACATATGTCTTCTCTTCTTTGATGCCCTTAGGAAAGGAAAGAAAGAGATACAATGGATTTCTGAATGCCAGAAGGCTTTCGAAGAACTAATCCAACACATGGCGACACCTCTAATGATGTCGAAGCCTGGTGATGGAGAAGATTTGTTTGTATATCTGGCAGTATCTGCCCATGCTTTAAGCGCAGCATTGGTAAGGGAGGATTTGAAGGTTCAGAGACCGGTTTGTTACATCAGTAAGAGATTATCCGGGACAGAACTGAACTACCCAAAACTCGAGAAGCTCGCTTATTGTCTACTTATCACATCAAAAAAGCTATGACCCTACTTCTAGGCTCATCCTATTAAGGTCGTCATGGATCAACCTTTGTGGCAAGTGTTGTTTTGACCAGAGACTTCTGTGAGGTTATTAAAGTGGAATATTGAGCTTAGTCAATATGACATTACATACCATACCCGAAAAGCAACTAACGGACAAGCACTTGTAGATTTCATCGTAGAATTTACCGATCATGGATATGTAAAAGAGGAGTCTGGCACTGAATCCGACATCCAATGGAAATTATTCCTTGATGGAGCATCAAACGATTACTGTTCTAGGGTAGGGATAGTCCTGGAAACCCCTGGAGGAAGATCTATATGTTGTGTGCTAAGACTAGAATTTCCATCAATAAATAACGAAGCTGAATATGAAGCCCTCATTGCAGGAATACGACTAGCAAGAGAATTGCAGCTAAAGACCATACAATATTCAGTGATTCTCAACTAGTGGTGTGTCAGATTCGGGAGAATTCCAAGCTAGAATGGGTAACTTACTGACTTATCTATCTAAGGCCTTGGAACTACTAGAGAACTTCCAGCATTATACTATATCTCACATTCTAAAAGAAGAAAATACCAAGGCAGACTCATCGGCAAAATATGCAAGTACAAGGCATGCAAAACTTATAGGATAAGTCCCAATGGAGGTCCTTTCCAGCCCCTGCATGGAAAAAATTGAGATGGATTGGGTCATGGGGGTGGATAATGAGACAGACTCATGGATGACACCAATCAAAGAGTATCTCAAGACCGGTGCACTCCCGGCAGAAGTTAAGAAGCAACGAAAAATCTTACGAAAAGCCCTATATATCTCATTCAGTATGGACGACTATACAGATGAGGATTTTCTATGCCATTACTTCGTTGTGTTACCAAAAAGGAGTCAAAAGCAATCATGACAGAATTACATGAGCGTGAATGCGGATGTCATACTGGTGGCCAAACATTAGCCAAGAAAATTCTGCAATATCGTTATTTCTGGCCAGACATAAATAAATACTCCATGGCATATACTAAAAGATGCGATAGATGTCAGTGGTCAGCAAAAATTCCAAGGAAGCCATCAACGGTGATAACCCAGATGGTCAGCCCATGGCCATTCGCCATCTGGGGCATCGACCTTATAGGAGCACTCCCCACCGCAAAATCTGGTTTTAAAAATGCCATTGTTGCTGTTGATTATTTTATAAAATGGGCTGAAGCAGAACCATTGGCAACTATAACCTTAAAGAAAGTTATTAACTTTGTCTTAAAAAATATCATTTGCAGGTTCAGCGTGCCACAAAAAATAATCACTGAAAACGGAACCTAATTTAAGAGCAAAGAATTCCAAAATTTCTGTGCCCAGTATAAAATCCAGAAAAGTTTTTCCGTAGTTGCTCATCCACAAGCAAATGGGCAAGTGGAAGCAGTAACAAGATCATTAAATTGACCATCAAGAAGCGATTAGAGAAATACAAAGGTGGTTGGGCAGATGAGCTTCCACTAGCACTATGGGCAAACCGTATAACTCAAAAAACTGCGACTGTGCACACTCCCTTTTCCTTATATTTCGGCTCTGAAGCCATGAACCTAGTGGAACTGGAAGTTCCTACCCATAAGAGGATTCACTTCAACCAGGAGGAAAATGAGAGGCTACAACTTGAGGCCCTCGACCAACTTGGGGAAAAAAGAATGGAAGCAGAACTCAGGGTGGCTGCACATCAGAGAAGGGTAGCTAGGCATTTCAATTCAAAGGTCAGAACAGGACTTTGGAGATCGGAGACCTTGTACTGAAGAAAGCAATGATCGGAATTGTGGTTTTTGGACCAAATTGGGAAGGGCCCAATGTTATAAACCAAAAACTTTGGGATGGTACTTTCAAATTGACCACCACAGATGGAGTCCATATTCCTCGAGCTTGGAATAGCGAACACATCGTCCGTTATTTTCTATAATGCATTGTTCAAAACTATTGTAAAGCTTTGAATATTTGCAAGAAACTTCGCATTCGAACTATGTAAACAAAAAGAAAGTGAGTGAGAAACTCCATTTTCTTACATGAATCGTATATTTGCAAACTTCTGCTAAAAGTTGACTTCTTTTATGTAGGCAAACAAGAACAGTAACTCTCTCAAAATCCAACATAGTTGGAGAATTCCCAAGCATATCCCGGCCGGAACAATTCAAAAACATTGAGTGTTGGAGCATCATTCAAACTAAGCAACGAGTGGGTAACAAATTAGAAGAAGCATCTTTCATCGCAAAAACACCAAATCCTCAGTAAGCATCTAACAAAAGAATTGGTGCCCAACTGCGAAAATAATGCAAAGATGGAAACAACCAAATTTGTCCTATGGATAAAAGATAGCCAGTCCCAAAAGAGGCACCTTGTTAGGTGCAGGACACGAATTTTTCGAATCGAACTAAAACTCGACAAGATGAACTAGCGTCCACCTCCCGGGATGAAGCATAAAGTCGGAAGGACCAACAAAACCTAAGCTAGAAATACCAGTCCTAGTGCCGAAAGGACCAGCAAAAAAGCTAGAAGGACCAGCAGTGGAAAGGACCGACAAACCTAGGTTGGAAGCACCGATCCTAGTGCCGGAAGGACTGGCAAACATGCTGGAAGGACGAGCGCAAACAGAAATCCTAGCCGAAAGGGGGTAACAGAAATCTTAGTCGAAATGGGATAACAGAAATCCTAGCCGAAAGGGGTACCTAATTTAGGTCTTGTTTGATTCCAAAATTGCCAGATCAAATAGGACCAAAATTGGATAGAAACTTAAAACTCAAGTCCTCCCCTGGGGGCACGTACTCAAAACCAGTCTCTGAAGGGCTTGGGTCGCCGAGTTAGTGAGATATGGGGTTAAGTACATTCTAATAAACAACGGAATGTGTGTGTATATATATATACATACATACAAGTATGTGTTTAACTAAGTCTCCGATGGACTCGAGTGAATTAGTTAACAAGAAATATAGTTAAGTACATCAGAAATCTAAAATGTGCATTTAAACTAAAATCTTCGAAGTATTTGGATCACCAAAAAGAAAGAAAAGTGGTGTGTAATCAGTCAACTAAATTCTAAGAGGATGATTAAATTCTAAAAAAAATAAATTCTCTAATCTAATGAAGCTATAACAAACTACTGTAAGATCGAAAAGCATGTCGGTGGCATTAAGGTTACACACCGTAAACGCGATACTAACGCATGATCGCCAAAGAAAATTATAATGCAAGCTACAAATAGAAAATAATGCCAAGAAGGATGAAAGACCGCAACATAACAATAATAGCATCGTCTTGTACTAATAAAACAGGGCACAGAAGCATCACAGCGTCCCAAACTAGTCACAGAGCCACCAAAATAAGCACAAGTCGCAACACAGACCATCATAAAGTCAAATGCGAGGATTGGCACTTGCTTATACAACTGATCTAAAAGCATGGTTTCCAAAAAAAAAACAACCAAAGGCAAGATAGAAAAGCTACAAATCCTTGTTCTTCATGGGCCTGCCAACCTTCCGCTTAACCAGAGTAGAGCAGGATGGGGGTTCATCAACCAAGGACTCTTTGCGCTTTGAAACTGCCAACTCAACATCTCCCGAAGCAAAAGTAGGAACCAAGTAGGAACCACATTATCCCTGGATATAAGAGCTTGGATCAATTTCACCTTGTCACCCTTTAGGGCGGTGATATGCTCAAGATTATCCCTATGATGCTTTTGGAGATCGCAGCCAGAGTGTGCCAACAGCTCATTTTTTTTGCAGAATGATCTATGAGCAGATCCATCTGCTTCCAAAACTAATACATGGCAGTCTCAAAATGGGAAAGCATCTGACCCTTCATGGAAATCATATAACAAGAAAGAGTTTGATGATCAGACAGAGATATACATTAGAAGATACTCCTTGCAAACTCCATCCTTTGAATCGTTTAGCAAGCTTGGGATTGCATGGCCCAGGGGCATAACATGGATTTTTAATGATCGTTTGAAGTTCTATATAAGAGGGACCGAGAGAAGAATTCACAGACGGTTGACCGGTCGATTGAACATCAGTTATCTGAACATCCAAGTCAAAGAACCTTTCCAACTGACGTCGCTCCGGAGACGAATCCATCCTTTATAAGCGAACTGATGAATGGCTATGCAATTTAGGGAGTTAAAGGGCCAGTCAAGATTAAACAAGTAACGCAACCAAAAACAGAACCGCAAACGACCGATCCCGCTGACCTTGGTCGCGCTAAACAAGTCCATGTTATTCTCGTATGCTTCACTCAAAACAGTTACTCATGTTTAACCAGGATAAGGCCATTTTCTTTTTTATTTTTAAAAATAAGAAGAAGTGGGGAGGGGAACAACCCTCTGACAAACGCACTTAGGCAACCATAGGAGTCAAACCAAAAGTATGGATCATAGTGGCAATATCAAGGCCGCATGGTTTAAGCATTTCGTCGAACATCATGTGTGTGAAACAAATGATAGGGAACAAATTATTGGCACATGGTCATAAGGGTAGGAATTGTGCAAGGTGTGAACTTGTCTTAAACATTTCAGTAAGCATATCATATGTACGAAGCTTAGAACTAGAAGAAAAAGGAATATCAGAGTTAAAAGTTCTCAGACAAGTGCATGCACAGAACAACCCAAATTTAGTCCAAAATTCTGACTATTATCATCATAAAAAATCAACAAAAACACAAATTGTACCTAATGATCATAAGGGTTTCGAAAAGCAATCCAAGAAAGCATAAAAAGAACTCACTTCCTATTAAAGCATATATTATCAGTTCAGAAGAGGCACAAGCATAAACAAGAATGACAAACATGCGCTTCACAGATTGATGATAGGAAAGAGTACACGGTTTTTTGATCTAGAGAATCTAATCGAAAGGAAGTCAAAGTAGAAATTAGGGATTTTTAGAAAATGAAGTAGTTGTTATCAATGTGTTCTATCTGGGAAATAGAAGTGGATTAAAGAAAGGAGTAAGAAAATGACAGGGAAGATTAGAAGACACACATCCAGAACATTCTCGCCATGTCAGCTCAATACTCGATTGCACAAGTATAAGTGGCCCGTTAGGTCCAGTTGGCTTGCCCACATCCCCCATGATTTGACCGGTCATAATGATACTTTGACTCAAAGGAAATAGTGCAAGCGACACAAGCCTTTCACTCACGAGAAGGAACGATCCCAGATATCTTTACCTTAACAATCCTTAGGTCTGCGCGAACATTACTTGGTAAACCGGATTTGATCTACCGGACTATGTCATGGTCAGTTATTTTGAAGCCAGTAATTTTTTACAAAATAAAAATTACAAACTTCAAGGGGAAAATGTTTATCCCTTATACATATGTGGGTCTATTAAATCTGGGTAAAGAACTATGGGTCAAGCGTCATTAGGGTCGGACGTGCATAGCCCACTTCAATCTGGTATACTCAAACAGTTCGTTAAGGGTAAGGAACGACCACACAGAACAAAGTTCTAGTACCAACTTAAGATTAAGCACAACAAGGAAGGTCGCATACATCAGAACGAGTTGGATCGCCTGCTCAACACTGTCAGGATTGGTCATATAGTAAAGGGATCCCGTGCACGAAGCCAGCTCAAGAATAATACTGCCCAAGGACGGTGAGGCACATACATCCTGCAAAGATCGCCCATATTACGGAAGTCGTACATTCTTGCACCAAAGATGTAATGACCCGCATTGGCAGAGGTATTATAATTAATTAATTTAATTATACAAATAGTGATATAGTGAATTAAATGGTCGTGGAATAAATAATGATGAATATTTAATTAAAATAATAAATTAAATAATATATTTAATTCTGGAATAATCAGAATTGGCTGAAATGACGATATGGTGTGAACCGGATCATCTGTGATATTTAATTCAGCTTGGAATCGAATTTGAATAACGAATATATTATATAAACGATAGTTTGAACATAGAATTATAATATAATTAAAATCGAGCTTGAAATGGCGTTGTAGTTCGTAAATTGGCGATTCGAACTTCAATTGAATATACAAGATTCGTTTTAAGCCGGATTTCTGTGAAACAAGAAACGTGTGGAGCTGGTGGAGTATATCTTTCTGGTGGAAGAGAAAAATCGGAATTTCATCGTGTAGATTTTGATTTACGTCCAAATCAAATTTTAGAAAAGTCGATGTGGAATTCCTATATAATTTATAAAGGAATTATTTATATTTTTAAAAGGGATTTCATTTTAAATCGAATATCGATTTAATCGGGGTTTGAAATATCGAGTTATAAATCCTGGTAGAGCTGTATGATATTCCACTGTGAATATATACGATAATATTTATTTATAAATATTTAATTATATTTAAATATATTTATATATTTAAATGGGTCATCCCAGAGCTTTAAAAATAGCCAGTTTTTTATACAACCTCAGAATTCGACGAAACCAATTTTGTTGGATCCGCAATGTTAAATTATTGTTAGATGTGAAGTTTCGTGATTTTTAGAGTCAGTATGCGGCCGTACGGATTTTTAGAGTGAAAAACAGTTAGTATTTCGATGGTTAAAAATACGCTGTGTGAGCATACGGAGTCGGAATTCGACGAAACCAGTTTCGTTGGGACTGTAATGTCGAACTGTAGCTACATGTCCAGTTTCATGATTTTCAGGTATCGTATGTGATTGTATGGATTTTTAGAAGACGGATACAAATATAAAATGATAAAAATAAAATACCTAAAAATATCTAGACATTTGTTAACACTATAAATACACCTCAACTCCATTCAACCCTAAAATTCATTGTTCTGTGGTCAGCGTGTTTGGCGCCGCAGGGTTTCTCTTCAGAAAAACAAAAATGTCGACCTTCATAAATCCAATAAAAATCAAATAAATATCCTTAAATCCTCAAACAAGTTGATTTGGATTCATACAGAAATTATCTACGTTCTGGTATAGGTTACAAGCCGTTCGACTTCTGTTATATACCATGGGTTTTTAGCAGCGATGCCTAGGGTTCAAGGTATTGGCGAATGCAGGCGTTTAATTGCGAATTCAAGTTGACTTTTGGAATGAAGAGATCGAGTGGCTCTTGCATTGAACTTTTGGTGGTATTTTGTGCCAAAAAGTGTCGCATCCTATACAGGGTACGGCGGAAATAGCTGGGCGACGCACTGTCAAAGGGAGATGCGGATTGATCTTCGTTGTTACGAGGTTGAAGAGGAGATCACGACAGGAGTTGTCTTGTGTTTAATTTTCGGTTCTGTGGTGTATTGATGGAGAATGGGGTGGTTGAAGTTTCGAAAGTGGCTGTTGTATTTGAGGAGCAGGCATCAGAATTGTTTTGGGGAAGAAGGGGTAAAGGGGCCGGTTAGTGGAGATGTGGAAATGGGTCAGAGATAAAGGGGTAAAGCCCATTATTTTAAATTCAAGGTTTTATTTTTATTAAAGTGTATTTATTTGTTTAAGTCATAACTTAATCATACGACCTTGGAATTCAACGAAACATGATCCAATGGGATCGTATGGACGGACACTACCCAATGGAACTGACGAGGAGTGGATTGGAGCTAGTTTGAATTTAGGGCGAATTAAATTGTTTGATTCAAATCAAACAACAGTTTATCGTTCTTTAACGATGAACTGCCAAAGTGAGTAAATCTCACTAACTCTGAACAGTTTACAAATTCATGTTGAATTTTTAGAACTATAAAATATTGGCTGATTGACTGTGTGTTGACTATTTGATTGAACTGCTAGTCAGTTAGTTGAATTTCTATATTGATTCTGTTTAACATAATATATCATATGGAACTGAAAGTGATGTTGATGATATTGTGTAACATCCGTCGATGCAGGGAAACAGGTTGGAGGGACCCAACTGGGTTCCTCAATATATAAATACTGTTTTTTTAATATATTGTGTTATATGATGTGATATGAAATCTGTTGATGATTTTACATGTGTAAATAATACAGATCATTGTTGTATGATATGTTAAATGCCATAACATACTGGAATGTTGATAAGGGAATTTTCAAAGTGATATTTGAAAATAAATTATTTATAAAATCAATAGAGAAAGATTTGTAAACCATTTACAAATGAAATATAAAGGAGAAATATTTGTGAAATCAAATATAAAAGGAAAATATTTGTGAAATCAAATATAAGAGAAAATATTTGTTAAATAGAATTGAAAGGAGTTAATCGATTTGAATTATTCAAATAGACTTATTCAAATGGAGTTAGTCAAATCGAGTAAAAGGAGCTAATCGATGTTACTTTAATCGAGTTAAAAGGAGTTAATCGATGTTAGTTTAATCGAGTTAAAAGGAGTTAATCGATGTTAGTTTAATCGAGTAAAATGAGTTAATCAATGTTAGTTTAATCGAGTTAAAAGAGTTAATCGATGTTAGTTTAATCGAGTTAAAAGGAGTTAATCGTTGTTAGTTTAATCGAGTTAAAAGGAGTTAAATCGATGTTAGTTTAATCAAGGTAAAAGGAGTTAATCGATGTTAGTTTAATCGAGTTAAAAGGAGTTAATCGATGTTAGTTTAATCGATTAGAGTTAAAGCAAATGAGTTAATCGAATATAGTTTATTCGAATAGAAAGTAAAAGGAGTTAATCGAATATAGTTTATTCGAATAGAGTTAAAGGAGTTATCGAATATAGTTTATTCGAAAGGAGTTAAGTGAAACGAGTAAATCAATAGCGTTATTCCGATAGAGTTAATCCAACAGTGTTAGTCCAATGGAGTTAATCCAATAGCGTTAGTCCAATAGAGTTAATTGATAAGAGTTAATCGAATTTAGTTTATCCGAAGAAAGGTTTTCAAATCTAGTTATTTGTAAGAGAGATTATCGAATATACTTTATTTGAAGGAAAGAATTTTCGAATAGAGATGATTCGAAAGAGAGTTACGTAAGGAAGTTTGTTAAAGAGTTAAAAGATGAACTTAACCTATATCGAGATTTGAAATGTTGTTTAGTTAAGGTCTGAGAGGTAGTTATAAACCAACTTGATTGACTTCGTTTTAATTTAGAAATGGTTAAGGTTCGAGAGTGAAAGTGGTTAAGTGAATTTAGTAAATAAGTAAAGTGGTTTGAGTTATCGTCGCAAATGTTGATTTAAACATCTGTTTAAATCCAAGGAGTTTTTGAAATGTTTTCCAACTAAGAACCAGAAATGTTTTTCTGATATAGAAAACAAGAAATGAAATGTTTTCCAATGGTAATAACATATATTTTCTAAATTTAGAAAATAAGAAATGTTGAAAATAGGGAAACAAGAGATAAGTGAAAAATGAACTAAGGAGATAAATGTTAAATGATGATTGATTGATAGAATTTCCACCTGGAAATAATATCGTTGTTTGCACACTGTTTTTCTTTGATAGTTAACTCACAGACTATCGAAGTTTTGACCATTTTAACGTTGTTAATATGGAGAGACCGGTTGGATTATTATCCAAAGAACCACTCTGTATTGGCATAAGCATTGTGAATCATATATGCCAAAGATAATTGAAGATGGAGTAAAGTGCAAGGGTTGTTGTACAGATCTTAGATAACAGTGCTTAAGATGGATATAATGAATAGTGCCTTCGGTTCATCCTGTTCCTGGTTGACTTTTGTAACAACCCGTATTTCGATAACATGATTAAGACGAGAATCAAGGCAGAATTTAATTTTAAATTCTATATCAAGTTAAACGGGCTATGCCATTGCGTTCGTCTCGGAAAAATACGCGAAATAGAGTCCGAGTTTTCGAAAATCGGAGTCCGTATGACCCGATTAAGGCCCAACGAAGTTTTCAGAAAATTTCTAAGTAAAAACAGATTTAAAATTCAAACTGGAACTTGGGAAATTGGGCCAGTTGGGCCAGGCGGGAAAATTCCCGCCACAGTACCCAAGTCGACAGCCCTGTCGACTTGGGAGTCGACTTGGTCTGACCAAGTCGACAGCCCTGTCGACTTGGCTGTCGACTTGGCTCAGACGAGCATTCTTGCCTGGTGCACCTATTCTCTATCTTGGCTAGGTTTCTGGGCCTGGTTTGAGATCTGACGGTTCAGGTTGGTCCTAGGGTTAATCTAAGGGTCCTAACTAGCCTAATCTTCTATAAATAAGCCCCTAACCCTCCCCTAAACCCTCATTATTAACTCATGTAACTAAACTATGGCAAAATTTCTACTCTCATGGCCTCCACTCAACTATCCTAGCCTCCACTTCATTTCTATGAGAGGTTTCATGAACATGAGAGTATTAGAGAGTCCCTATGTTAGTATGAGAGCCCCTCAAGTTGATTTCAAGACAAAAGCTTTGATCTTTGTTCATAAAGAGAGTGTTTTTGTTGATTTGGAGGGTTCATCTTTGGGGTTTTGGGTAATGGCATGCATAGGCTTCATCACAAGTTTTAGCTTAATCGATTTAGGCCTTCATAGCAATGTAAGCCCTTTCCCTACTCTTAGATATTAACTATGAAGTTAAATGTTCATGTTGCAAATTTGGGTTTGATCATTGGGTATGATTTGTGCTATCATGTCATGCAAGTTTATGAAGTCATCGTCTTGATCTTATGAGCTAAAAGCTACAACCTTTATGTTGAAATGTTGCATTATGCAACATGAGAACCTTCATACCTTTTATGTCAACTTGCATATGAAGTCATAACCCTTATATGATGATATATGCGAGTTTCTAGTCATCATTCCATGTCATTTGTCACCATGATTCGCTTATGTTGCAAGTTTGGGTTTATGCATGTCTTTCTGAGGCTTAAGAATGTAACATGCAAGCTAATGAACACATTTGTGCCTCATTTGCCACCATGATTAACTTGTGGCTTAATATCCATTTTTGTCATGCCTTTGTCAAGTCTCTTCTTTTAGTCCATTACGTTGTTGCGAACGTATATGCGAGTTTAAAAGCGTTGGGGTCACATTATGAGGGAAATATAATGACATGAACATGATTTGGGTAAATGGGTATAAACATGACAACATGTAACGTTAAATATGACATGTGTTTATACTTGAAAACACGACTTGAAATATAACATGAAAGTTGACATGTAAGTATGCTTGAAAACATAAGCTTGGGAATTTACCTATTAAGTTAGGTCTACCCATTGGGAATTTACCTATTAAGTTAGGTCTACCCAATTGCTTGAAAACTTGAATATGAACATGACACTAGACTAAACATGAAAGTGGCCAACTCGAGGTTGGGTTGAGTTTGCAACATAAAGCTACCCGGAACCGACCGGCCTAACTAGTAGTTGCATACAATAGGACCCAATGTGAGAAGTTGGTCATGTTGTGCTTGAACCCGAGGTTAGACCAAGTTGTGGTGTAAAGCTACCCGGAACCGACCGGCTTAACTAGTAACCACAACAAAGTCTAATGTGAGAGGTTGGGGTGCATTAAGTAATAAATGCCACATGATAGGGTTAAGTTAATTTGATTAATGACTCTTAACCAAATATGACATGGGTAAATGGGTTAAGTAAATTGGTTAGGCTAATGATACTTAACAAAACATGACAAGGTTGGGTAGGTTAAGTGATTTGGTTTGCCTAATGACGCTTAACCATTTTTATACGACTAGTGGACGGGGATTAAGTTAACCAACACTTAATCAATCCAACATGATAATTTGGCAAGGTTAAGTAAGTTTTCTTAATGACACTCAACCATACAAGATGATTAGGGGATGGGGTTAAGTAATTTACACTTAACTAATCCGACACGGTAATTAGATGGGGTTAAGTAATCCACACTTAACTAATCTAAACACGGTAATTCGATGGGGTTAAGTTAAACACTTAACCAATTTAAACTCGGTAATTCAATGAGGTTAAGTTACCAATACTTAACCAACTTAACGTGATAATTTAATGGGGTTAAGCAACTTATACTTAACCAATTATACATGATGATTTGATGGGGTTAAGTAACTTACACTTAACCAATCTAATACGCGGACCTGATAAGGTTAAGTCACAAGACCTTTTTAGAATATACTTAACCATTATAGTACGATTAGAGGATGGGGTTAAGCCAACCTATACTTAACCAATCCGACTCGATAATTTGATGGGATTAAGATAATCTATGCTTAATCAATCTAGCAAGATAATCCGATAGGGTTAAGGTAAACTAGTACTTGACCAATTTGACCTGATAGGGTTAAGTCATGAGCCTCTGGGTACACTTAACCAACTTGTAGGGCTAAGTCTTGAACTTAAATACTTAGCCAATCTTGACGTGATTCGTGGGCGGGTTAAGGCATGGACTTGAACGATAACACTTAACCCAATAAGACCAACCCTAGTTAGAGGAACTAGGTAGAGACTCGTGGTTGATCAAGGATAACGGGAAAGGAAGCTAAGTGGTAAACCTTAGTTAAGAGTAACTAAGTAATAATTCTTAGCTAAGGACATAGGACTAATTCACAAAACGATGAGTAACCTGATACGGTAGGTCATCGCTTAGTATACGAGGGGGAGCAAGTTATCTGACTTGGATAAAAGCTCCAGCGCACTGGGTGCCGAAGTGGAAGCTTCGGGGGACGTGAGGATATTCTTAGGATCCCTCTGTGGGCTGCCAGGTATTCATACTAGGCCCATGAGAGGTTAAGGTCTGCGTTAGAAGGACCAAGAGTATGCCTTGGTTGCTATGCGAGCGACCTAAAGACTGGGATGGATTAGCGTGGAGTCGACGATTCTTGGTTTTTGCCCTGGATAGCACATCGCCGACTACCTACCATCTTTAGTCAATCGTGTACGTACGGAAAGGCAGAGAACCCCCAACAGACCATGTGCTTGCTACCGAGTCATGGGTGAGGTTGGCCCGTAGGGAAGTGGGCTATAGTGGGGCCGTGGAGTGGTTCTTATACATGATTTTTCTTGGATTGCCTTTCAGTAGTTGAGGGAGGGGTCACGTGGGACCATAGCCACGGGTACAAAAACAGACCTTGATATCTGCATCGGCAGACGATTTAAAGCTCCCGACCGAGTTCCGTATTTCTTGATTTGCCCTGGCACGGAACTCGGATGGCACATTGGGGAACATGTGCATCTAGACATGGAAAACGATTCACGATACATACGTGGGATCAAGGGCACGGTTGACGGGTGGCGTAATCCCTAGTGGTCCTAGGTGGCCAAAACCCAAACCGAGACACGGAAACGTTCATTAGGTAGCATAATCCCTAGCGGTCCTAGGTGGCATAAATCCTAAGTGGACGCGCGATAGTTCATGGTAAGGAAACACAACTATATCAAGGGTTGCAGTCCAAAACAACTTCAAGGATAAACCGTTTACATGGGAAAGCCCGTACAGCCTACGGCAAAGGACTGAACTTATACATGGAAAGAAACATATGAGTTGAGTAACCTATATATGCGGCATATTAGGTTGACATGGACCATTACACGACTTTTGAGTAAGGGTCATTCACGGATAACACGTAATACAGTTGGGATACTAGTACGGTAGGTGCAGAGTGGGTATACGGGATAGATGCCATGGGACGTTATACGTGATAGATATCTTGGGGATATTATACTTGATAGAAACCTGACGATGTGATACCTTGTTTTATCTTGACATCGTAATTTATCATGACACCTTAGTTTACCTGAGTTCAGTAGTTCATCCTGTTATTTTGATTTAGCCTATCTATCTTGTTATCATGCTTATGTTCATCTCAGTTTCTCATGTCAGTTAACTTTACTAGTTTTTATACTAATAGTAGATAGGGCTTACTCAGTCTTTTTGACTGACCTGTTTTGTTTCGCCTCTTTTCTTCCGTTTCCCCCCAGGTTACAGGGAGGAAATACTGTTGTTTAGTTCGGACTTCTTCTGCTTGAAGGTCATCATGGATGGCTTGGACTTTTCCTGGCTATGGCTACTTTACTGTTTTTATTTGGGGAATAACTTATGAAAAAGTCTTTATTCTTCTTTACTATTGCAAGACAGGTTTTGATGTACTCTGATGTAAAAGGCTTTAGACCTTATGTATTCATGTTTATGAAAGTTCGATTTTACTTCCGCTATTTTATATGTTCTGTCTTGTGATATTTCTGTGCATGTTTACCAATAATGCCCCTCTAAAGCTAGTGCATTCCTTTGCGAGTGACCCTAGCGGAGGCGGGGTGTTACATTTGGTATCAGAGCAGAAGGTTACCAGACTGGGCAAAAGTTTTTAAAGACCTTCTGAAAACTATTTGAAAATCGTTTATAAAGAAGCATTTTTCAAGAAAGTTTTCTTTTAAAAAGAAAAGGCTATTCCCCAAAGGCCATTAGCATTATCCTTGTTTCCTTGATCGAATCTCTTTTCCTTTCTTTCCTCCATCTGTAGTCACAGTGGTTTTAACTGCGACTAGTCTTTTCTATCTACGGAAGTGCTTTCCATGCGATGGAGGTGGTTCTCGAGAGACCAGTGGCCGCGTTATAAGAAAGGATAGTGAGAAAGAGGATAAAGGATGCGAGTTTAAGGATGAACAACTTGTTGGTATGGCTCAACCCAGAATGAGAGAGAAAGATGAACAATGAAACCCATGACGAGAGAATACCTTTGGCATGGTGAAACGGGTGGATAGTTAAGTATCATGGGACAAGGACAAGATCATCGGGAGGGCAATAGTATGCTCTCATTTCTAGGGTACCTCGGAAGGAGGGTAACGATCTTGTTAAAGGTTTAGCTTTTCTTCTCTATCATCCCGTTAGGACTTTGTTTTGATCATGGTATCAATTAAGTCTGCTTCGATAGTTGAGTCTCTGCACCTTAAGTACTAGCGTAATAGAGAATCCCAATTTTTGTCTCAAAGTCCTATTGGAGAGTCAGTCCATGTATACATGACTTGTTTGGAATTGAGAATGTCTATGCCAAGTGTTGAGTTTGGAAATAATGCTTATGTTTATAAGCTATGGATGGATTCTAGGGATGAAGTGGTTATCCAGTAAGGGGTGCCACTCCCGGTTTTGATAGGAGGGTAGTTAGACTTTTGACTAGCCTTGGTAATACCCTCGAAGTATCGTGTAACCTTTTTGAGGTTCTGTCATGACTAGTTACTTAGAATCCCTGGATGCCTTTATTGGAAATTTGAAGCCCGATCGAGTGGCGTTCGCCGATGAGACGGATGGTCTATTTCACTTATGCATGGGTTATAGAAGTCACCCTAGTAAGTGCGCTTGATAACCTGGTTGGCATCTGTTTACTTTCAAGAGAAAGTTTTTCTACGTGGAATACCTTATGGTACGAGATCCAAGGTTCACTAGTGAATTTTGGAAGGCTTGCATGAGATCATGAGTACGCAGTCATGTTTGCGTCAAGTATTCTAGAAAGAGGATAAGTGCAAGTGGAACGAGAGGCGACGAAGAAATGAGTTCCAGCTCATGTTATGGAAACAGGAAATAAGAAGCTACGAAATCGCGAAGTTAAAGGACGGACAAGGCACAATGGAATTGAGCTCAAGGAAATACGACTTTGATGGCCAAAGGCTAGATGCGCGCATAATATCTCTTTTTGGGAGTATATCCTCGATCCCTGTTTTCTGTAGAGCTTACTTGTAGGCTATCTTTTGTGAGCATCCTCTCGGTCCTATTTTCTGTTACAAACCCCGTAAGGAGTTTGTCTTGTTTATCTTCTCGACCCTGTTTCAGGGAATCCTAGGTAGAACCCTATGGATGTAAACATGTATTTGAAACATGTTATGATTGATATGGTTGCAAGTGGTTGCAAGTGGTTGCTCGTGGATGCGCGAATACACATTAGATACTAGCTCGACTCGGTCACATTTCATATTGCATATGCACGAGTATTTATACTTGTTTATGGATGAAATCGAATGTGTTATCATGCGGTTGTTGCATATGAATGAATGATTGTGCACGCATATAGTATCTATATGACTAGGACTATTTGCATACATGTTGAATTCATGGCACTATACATATTTTTGCATTAGAAAGATTATTCAGGCCTGATCATTAGCATTAGCTAAGGAACATGTACACACACGTTTTGCATATATTCATACAGCATTAGAAATCATCTAAGGACGATGGTTGCTTGTGGATGATGTTTTGAGTAGATGGATGATGGATGGTAGGATATGTTCTTCCTAACTTGGAGATTTCGGGGACGAAATCCTAAAAGGTGGGGAGAATGTAACAACCCGTATTTCGATAACATGATTAAGACGAGAATCAAGGCAGAATTTAATTTTAAATTCTGAATCAAGTTAAACGGGCTATGCCATTGCGTTCGTCTCGGAAAAATACGCGAAATAGAGTCCGAGTTTTCTAAAATCGGAGTCCGTATGACCCGATTAAGGCCCAACGAAGTTTTCAGAAAATTTCTAAGTAAAAACAGATTTCAAATTCAAACTGGAACTTGGGAAATTGGGCCAGTTGGGCCAGGCGGGAAAATTCCCGCCACAGTACCCAAGTCGACAGCCCTGTCGACTTGGGAGTCGACTTGGTCTGACCAAGTCGACAGCCCTGTCGACTTGGCTGTCGACTTGGCTCAGACGAGCATTCTTGCCTGGTGCACCTATTCTCTATCTTGGCTAGGTTTCTGGGCCTGGTTTGAGATCTGACGGTTCAGGTTGGTCCTAGGGTTAATCTAAGGGTCCTAACTAGCCTAATCTTCTATAAATAAGCCCCTAACCCTCCCCTAAACCCTCATTATTAACTCATGTAACTAAACTATGGCAAAATTTCTACTCTCATGGCCTCCACTCAACTATCCTAGCCTCCACTTCATTTCTATGAGAGGTTTCATGAACATGAGAGTATTAGAGAGTCCCTATGTTAGTATGAGAGCCCCTCAAGTTGATTTCAAGACAAAAGCTTTGATCTTTGTTCATAAAGAGAGTGTTTTTGTTGATTTGGAGGGTTCATCTTTGGGGTTTTGGGTAATGGCATGCATAGGCTTCATCACAAGTTTTAGCTTAATCGATTTAGGCCTTCATAGCAATGTAAGCCCTTTCCCTACTCTTAGATATTAACTATGAAGTTAAATGTTCATGTTGCAAATTTGGGTTTGATCATTGGGTATGATTTGTGCTATCATGTCATGCAAGTTTATGAAGTCATCGTCTTGATCTTATGAGCTAAAAGCTACAACCTTTATGTTGAAATGTTGCATTATGCAACATGAGAACCTTCATACCTTTTATGTCAACTTGCATATGAAGTCATAACCCTTATATGATGATATATGCGAGTTTCTAGTCATCATTCCATGTCATTTGTCACCATGATTCGCTTATGTTGCAAGTTTGGGTTTATGCATGTCTTTGTGAGGCTTAAGAATGTAACATGCAAGCTAATGAACACATTTGTGCCTCATTTGCCACCATGATTAACTTGTGGCTTAATATCCATTTTTGTCGTGCCTTTGTCAAGTCTCTTCTTTTAGTCCATTACGTTGTTGCGAACGTATATGCGAGTTTAAAAGCGTTGGGGTCACATTATGAGGGAAATATAATGACATGAACATGATTTGGGTAAATGGGTATAAACATGACAACATGTAATGTTAAATATGACATGTGTTTATACTTGAAAACACGACTTGAAATATAACATGAAAGCTGACATGTAAGTATGCTTGAAAACATAAGCTTGGGAATTTACCTATTAAGTTAGGTCTACCCATTGGGAATTTACCTATTAAGTTAGGTCTACCCAATTGCTTGAAAACTTGAATATGAACATGACACTAGACTAAACATGAAAGTGGCCAACTCGAGGTTGGGTTGAGTTTGCAACATAAAGCTACCCGGAACCGACCGGCCTAACTAGTAGTTGCATACAATAGGACCCAATGTGAGAAGTTGGTCATGTTGTGCTTGAACCCGAGGTTAGACCAAGTTGTGGTGTAAAGCTACCCGGAACCGACCGGCTTAACTAGTAACCACAACAAAGTCTAATGTGAGAGGTTGGGGTGCATTAAGTAATAAATGCCACATGATAGGGTTAAGTTAATTTGATTAATGACTCTTAACCAAATATGACATGGGTAAATGGGTTAAGTAAATTGGTTAGGCTAATGATACTTAACAAAACATGACAAGGTTGGGTAGGTTAAGTGATTTGGTTTGCCTAATGACGCTTAACCATTTTTATACGACTAGTGGACGGGGATTAAGTTAACCAACACTTAATCAATCCAACATGATAATTTGGCAAGGTTAAGTAAGTTTTCTTAATGACACTCAACCATACAAGATGATTAGGGGATGGGGTTAAGTAATTTACACTTAACTAATCCGACACGGTAATTAGATGGGGTTAAGTAATCCACACTTAACTAATCTAAACACGGTAATTCGATGGGGTTAAGTTAAACACTTAACCAATTTAAACTTGGTAATTCAATGAGGTTAAGTAACCAATACTTAACCAACTTAACGTGATAATTTAATGGGGTTAAGCAACTTATACTTAACCAATTATACATGATGATTTGATGGGGTTAAGTAACTTACACTTAACCAATCTAATACGCGGACCTGATAAGGTTAAGTCACAAGACCTTTTTAGAATATACTTAACCATTATAGTACGATTAGAGGATGGGGTTAAGCCAACCTATACTTAACCAATCCGACTCGATAATTTGATGGGATTAAGATAATCTATGCTTAATCAATCTAGCAAGATAATCCGATAGGGTTAAGGTAAACTAGTACTTGACCAATTTGACCTGATAGGGTTAAGTCATGAGCCTCGGGGTACACTTAACCAACTTGTAGGGCTAAGTCTTGAACTTAAATACTTAGCCAATCTTGACGTGATTCGTGGGCGAGTTAAGGCATGGACTTGAACGATAACACTTAACCCAATAAGACCAACCCTAGTTAGAGGAACTAGGTAGAGACTCGTGGTTGATCAAGGATAACGGGAAAGGAAGCTAAGTGGTAAACCTTAGTTAAGAGTAACTAAGTAATAATTCTTAGCTAAGGACATAGGACTAATTCACAAAACGATGAGTAACCTGATACGGTAGGTCATCGCTTAGTATACGAGGGGGAGCAAGTTATCTGACTTGGATAAAAGCTTCAGCGCACTGGGTGACGAAGTGGAAGCTTCGGGGGACGTGAGGATATTCTTGGGATCCCTCTGTGGGCTGCCAGGTAATCATACTAGGCCCATGAGAGGTTAAGGTCTGCGTTAGAAGGACCAAGAGTATGCCTTGGTTGCTATGCGAGCGACCTAAAGAATGGGATGGATTAGCGTGGAGTCGACGATTCTTGGTTTTTGCCCTGGATAGCACATCGCCGACTACCTACCATCTTTAGTCAATCTTGTACGTACGGAAAGGCAGAGAACCCCCAACAGACCATGTGCTTCCTATCGAGTCAGGGGTGAAGTTGGCCCGTAGGGAAGTGGGCTATAGTGGGGCCGTGGAGTGGTTCTTATACATGATTTTTCTTGGATTGCCTTTCAGTAGTTGAGGGAGGGGTCACGTGGGACCATAGCCACGGGTACAAAAACAGACCTTGATATCTGCATCGGCAGACGATTTAAAGCTCCCGACCGAGTTCCGTATTTCTTGATTTGCCCTGGCACGGAACTCGGATGGCACATTGGGGAACATGTGCATCTAGACATGGAAAACGATTCACGATACATACGTGGGATCAAGGGCGCGGTTGAGGGGTGGCGTAATCCCTAGTGGTCCTAGGTGGCCAAAACCCAAACTGAGACACGGAAACGTTCATTAGGTAGCATAATCCCGAGCGGTCCTAGGTGGCATAAATCCTAAGTGGACGCGCGATAGTTCATGGTAAGGAAACACAACTAGATCAAGGGTTGCAGTCCAAAACAACTTCAAGGATAAACCGTTTACATGGGAAAGCCCGTACAGCCTACGGCAAAGGACTGAACTTATACATGGAAAGAAACATATGAGTTGAGTAACCTATATATGCGGCATATTAGGTTGACATGGACCATTACACGACTTTTGAGTAAGGGTCATTCACGGATAACACGTAATACAGTTGGGATACTAGTACGGTAGGTGCAGAGCGGGTATACGGGATAGATGCCATGGGACGTTATACGTGATAGATATCTTGGGGATATTATACTTGATAGAAACCTGACGATGTGATACCTTGTTTTATCTTGACATCGTAATTTATCATGACACCTTAGTTTACCTGAGTTCAGTAGTTCATCCTGTTATTTTGATTTAGCCTATCTATCTTGTTATCATGCTTATGTTCATCTCAGTTTCTCATGTCAGTTAACTTTACTAGTTTTTATACTAATAGTAGATAGGGCTTACTCAGTCTTTTTGACTGACCCGTTTTGTTTCGCCTCTTTTCTTCCGTTTCCCCCCCCCCCCCCAGGTTATAGGGAGGAAATATTGTTGTTTAGTTCGGACTTCTTCTGCTTGAAGGTCATCATGGATGGCTTGGACTTTTCCTGGCTATGGCTACTTTACTGTTTTTATTTGGGGAATAACTTATGAAAAAGTCTTTATGCTTCTTTACTATTGCAAGACAGGTTTTGATGTACTCTGATGTAAAAGGCTTTAGACCTTATGTATTCATGTTTATGAAAGTTCGATTTTACTTCCGCTATTTTATACGTTCTGTCTTGTGATATTTCTGTGCATGTTTACCAATAATGCCCCTCTAAAGCTAGTGCATTCCTTTGCGAGTGACCCTAGCGGAGGCGGGGTGTTACAACTTTTATGGATGGATGTCTGACAGAGTATTTCCAGATGATCACGTATATTGATTTCTCCAACCGTACCAAGAGTGGAAGCGGAGAAGGAAACTTCTTTTAGCTAACACATAATGTATGGTTAAGGACATCAATCGGTGATTTGATGGATTTGACGATGTGGCATTCAAAGTGAATCTGTTGTGATGATAAAGCGTAGCTTCTAGCCTCACATCCGGTAAATGATAGAAATCGGGCAGGCAGCATGGCTAAGTCGGTCGCACCGAAGTAGGGTGTATAATCACCTAATCTAGAGTTTCATTTATTTCTAATAATCTATTGTCGATACTGTCCCATTCGGGAAACGGTTGCTGATCCCAACCGTTGGTGATATACATTCGATACACTCAAGCGAAATGAGTGGTCGGTCATGTGTGGTCGGGTTGCAAGATGTTCTTGTTGAACCCAGTGTATTCCTTTCTAGAGGTACACTAGCGAAAGGTGGTTCCATACCTTGTCATAGTTGGAAATCCATTACCCAATACGTGCTTGCGGTTTTGATTGTATACTATATATGTAGAACGTGAGATGAAAGCGTTTCTGCCAGATGATTATTATATTGTGGTTGATAGACATTATTATAAGGGTTTTTGATATAAAGATATTTTGGATTCTCATAAGGGAAAAACCCGTTCCATTATACGGCGTGGTCTTATGAGATATCATTTACCTGCTTAAACTGTTTTACTCATACCAGTCCCATGACTAACCCGGAGTTTATTTTTTTGTTTTCCCTATACTCTTAGGTGTCCAATTTTGTACGGGCAGTCAAGTAGTCAGGATTTACAGATATACTGGAAGAGCTTGGAGCAGGAAGCTTCAGGATCATATAGCTATAGTTATTTCCGCTGTGTTGTAAGTGTTGTACTTTGATAATGATGTATATTCAAGTACAGATGTATATTTCGAGTTATGTTATATATATTATATGTTATTCGTTCCGCTGTGAGGTTCGTGTTACTCTGATGTTGTGTTCTTCTTCTATTCTAAGTTTCTATCTTATCTTTCCTCACCCTCTAATTTCTTTCTATTAATTTCCTAGTTTTCAGTGCTATTTGGGGTTGGACTTGTGTTATTTAATCAGCTCAAATTGGACCGGATTTCCGGGTCATTACAGTTGGTATCAGAGCTTAAGTTAAGTGAATTACCTTGGCTCTGTGGCGTGGCTTAGTAGAGATGGGGTTAGTAATACCCTAGATTGAGCCGAGTGTATATATACGAGTGAGCGTATTTGTTGTTGATATAAAAATTGTTTTATATTGTGGAGATTTGCTGGTTGAGTCGTTTATGAGTTCTGGTCGATCAGTTTGATCCACTGTATCGGTAGGAGTTTATAAACACTCGAATACGATAGGTCGACACGATATGTTTTGAAAAGATGGTAAATTAAAATAAGTTACCCAAGGTATATCTTGATATAATGAAGATATACATATTATAATATATTGGATATATTGGCTGTTATTATAGTCGAGTAAGATTATAAAGTAAAATGGTTATGTAAATAACCAATCAGAATTCATATAAGTGAAATACGTGCAATCAGATGAGTTAAATGAGAACTGAAATTACAATTCTGGAAAATTGGATAAGTGTTTGTAAATGGATTTGGATTAAAAATAAGGAAAATTTAAGATCCTGGGAGATTTTAAATTGTTTTACAAGCAGTGTGAATTATATTTTGAAATGAATTTCAAAGTGGAAATGTTAGAAATGGTTTTATAGTATTGAACTCACTTCGATCGCTGGAAAATAGATTCTGATGTTGACAGCTGCATCATCAGTATTCATTTTCGAGTGTAAGTGACGAATTACTACCAGAGATACTGTTTTGAATTTGTTTTGGGAAAGACAAGTTGTGTTGAATTTCGAAATGGGATTTATAAAATAGAAATTGAATATAGAAATTCAAAAGGGGTTTGAATATATGAAATTCAATGGAATTGAAATAGAGTTTGAATATAGAATTCAAATGGAATTCAAAATATAGGATTTGAATTTCAAATTGGGATTTATAAAATAGAAATTGAGTATAGAAATTCAAAAGGGGTTTGAATATATGAAATTCAATGGAATTGAAATAGAGTTTGAATATAGAATTCAAATGGAATTCAAAATATAGGATTTGAATATATAGAATTAAATGGAATTTAAACTATAGAATTTGAATATATAGAATTTGAATAAAATTCGAATAGAAATTGAATAGAATTAACTAAGTCGAAGAGAAATTAGTTAATCGAGTTTTGAAATTTGAAGTTGAACTTTGAAAGGTGAATTAGATTTGTAAATGGATATTCGAATATAGAACTTAAATTTGAAATTTGGATTCAAATTAGTTAATAAGCAAGTTAAAATATATTTGAGCATGTCATGTTCAAATATAAAAGTGAAATAGACTAAAGAGTTAATTAACAAATTAATAAACGAATTGAGTTAAAACGATTTGATACAGTTAAAATAGATTAGGCAGGTATAAATATACATGAGATAGGTATGGATAAGGTATGAAGGTATATAAATAGAATGCTCGACGAAAAGGTATGTATTTAATCATATATGAGATTTATGAGCCGTATCGGCTAGCCGCTTGGCTTTTTCTTTTTCTTTTGGATTAATGAGGGCCATGGGAGGCTATTTGAAATATCCCAATGCTCCTGGTACAAAGGAGGTTATGGCGAATTTTTCCGGGAATTTAAGGAGTTAGAATATTTTTAAGATAATTTGATAGTTAGAAATCAACGTATCGATATATATATATATATATATATATATATATATATAAGTCGATAAGGAAACGAACTTAGAAATAGAATAGTAAAATCAAAAAGGAAGACTAAGAATAAAATCTAGTAAGAATAGAAAGAGGAAGTGTATACGTGTTTAAAAGTGAATAATTAGTTGTATGGTATTGATTATTCGAGTAAGTAGTCATATCTGTTTTGACGTTATCAATGTTATTCAGTCAAGGTCTGAGAGGTAGTTATACCCCAACTTGATTGATTTCATTATTAACAAATAAATAGTAAGATTTCAGGCTCGAAGATCAATGTTGAATAAGAGTTAGTTGAATATAGTATTTGGGTTGTCGTAATGATGTTTTACACAACATCCGTTTTAACTCAAATAAGTGTAAGCTTGGAAATATAATAAAGAATATTTCCTAAGTATAGAAATAAACGAGATCGGAAAAGAGATAAGTAATTGGAATATTTTCCAATTATAAATAGCATATATTTTCTAAAGTTTAGAAAATAAAGGAAGGCGATATTCGGAAATGTTTTCCAAATAACATAAAAGGCCAATATGGTTATTGAAAATATTTGGTTAACAAATATTGACAAAGAAATAGAGAAGTGATTTAACTAATGGAATATTAATTAAGGGTTCAGTGACATGTTCAAAAGGAAATTTGTTTTTTGAAAAGAGTAAACTGTCTAAAAAAATCCTAGGAAAAGACTGTTTGAATTAAAAACAAATTTAACAGAAATTTGTGAAAGCAAATTTGAATTAAAGTAAAGCCAGTAAAGTGGTAACTAAGATTGAATTAGAATGATATCAAGACAAATTGGATTGTGAGATTCAAATTTGAAGTGTAATGTGATAATCAAGTTAAGAGTTGGGAATCGAGAAGAAACTCGAGTTGAAATGATATTTGGCTTGGTAAGAAAGCGAATGGTTGTGTTGGAGATAAAAGTGATTTCAGAATTTGATTGAGATAACATTGGTATATGCTGAGTTGATAGCATATGGAAGTGATAGAGTTGATATGCCCGTCAAAAAGGTACAAGTTTATATTTCTATTGGATATAAGATTTATGAGCCAAATTGGCAAGCTGCTTGGCTGTTTGATTTTTTTTTTGGGACGGAGATGGCCCAGAGAGGCGAGTTGGAGTTTGACCGATTAACCAGTACAAAGGAGGTGCTGGCGAAATTTTTCGAAGAGTTAAGGCGTCAGAAAATTTTCAGGATTTTTGAAAATTTTCGTTGATAAGAATTAATTAATATATAATTGAAATTAAATTAGTTCAGTTGAAACTGAAGTTAAAAAGTGATGAAATATGTTCTAACCAGTCGATAGGGTTGTTCTCTACCTTAGCAATTTCGAGGACGAAATTATTTGAAGTGGGGAAGATTGTAATTACCCGCATTGGCAGAGGTATTATAATTAATTTGTTTAATTATATAAATAGTGATATAGCGAATTAAATGGTCGTGGAATAAAATAATGATGAATATTTAATTAAAATAATAAATTAAATAATATATTTAATTCTGAAATAATCAGAATTGGCTGAAATGACGATAAGGTGTGAACCAGATCGTCTGTGATATTTAATTCAGCTTAGAATTGAATTTGAATAACGAATATATTATATAAACGACAGTTTGAACATAGAATTATAATATAATTAAAATCGAGCTTGAAATGGCGCTACAGTTCGTAAATTGGCGATTCTAACTTCAACTGAATATACAGGATTCGTTTTAAGCTGGATTTCTGTGAAACAAGAAACGTGTGGAGTTGGTGGAGTATATCTTTCTAGTGGAAGAGAAAAATCAAAATTTCGTCGTGTAGATTATGATCTATGTCCAAATCAAATTTTAGAAAAGTCGCTGTGGAAATCCTTTATAATTTATAAAGGAATTATTTATATTTTTAAAAGGGATTTAATTTTAAATCGAATATCGATTTAATCGGGGTTTGAAATATCGAGTTATAAATCCTGGTAGAGTTGTATGGTATTCCACTGTGAATATAAACGATAATATTTATTTATAAATATTTAATTATATTTAAATATATTTATATATTTAAATGGGTCATCCAAAGCTTTAAAAGTAGCCAGTTTTTCATACGACCTCAGAATTCAACGAAACCAATTTTGTTGGATCTGCAATGTTAAATTATTGTTAGATGTGAAGTTTCGTGATTTTTAGAGTCAGTATGTGGCCGTACGGATTTTTAGAGTGAAAAACAGTCAGTATTTCGACGGTTAAAAATACGCTGTGTGAACATACGGAGTTGGAATTTGACGAAACCAGTTTCGTTGGGACCGTAATGTCGAACTGTAGCTGCATGTCCAGTTTCGTGATTTTTAGGTATCGTATGTGATTGTACGGATTTTTAGAAGACGGATACGAATACAAAATGATAAAAATAAAATACCTAAAAATATCTAAAAAATATATCTAGATATTTGGTAACACTATAAATACACCTCAACTCCATTTAACCCTAAAATTCATTGTTCTGTGGTCAACGTGTTTGGCACCGCAGGGTTTCTCTTCAGAAAAACAAAAATGTCGATCTTCATAAATCCAATAAAAATCAAATAAATATCCTTAAATCTTCAAACAAGTTGATTCGGATTCGTAGAGAAATTATCTACGTTCTGTTATAAGTTACAAGCCGTTCGACGTCTGTTATATACCATGGGTTTTTAGCAGCGATGCCTAGGGTCAAGGTATTGGCGAATGTAGGCGTTTAATCACGAATTCAAGTTGAGTTTTGGAATGAGGATATCAAGTGGCTCTTGCATTGAATTTTTAGTGGTATTTTGTGCCAAAAAGGGTGGCAACCTGTATAGGGTACGGCGGAAATAGCTGGGCGATGCACTGTCAAAGGGATGTGCGGATTGATCTTCGTTGTTATGAGGTTGAAGAGGAGATCACGACAGGAGTTGTGGTGTGTTTAATTTTCGGTTATGTGGTGTATTGATGGAGAATGGGGTGGTTGAAGTTTCGAAAGTGGCTGTTGTATTTGAGGAGCAGGCATCGGAATTGTTTTGGGGAAGAAGGGGTAAACGGGCCGGTTAGTGGAGATGTGGAAATGGGCCGGAGATAAAGGGGTAAAGCCCATTTTTTTTAAATTCAAGTTTTTATTTTAATTAAAGTGTATTTATTTGTTTAAGTCATAACTTAATCAAACGACCTCGGAATTCAGTGAAACAGGATCCAATGGGATCGTATGGACGGACACTACCCAATGGAACTAACGGGGAGTGGATTGGAGCTAGTTTGAATTTAGGGCGAATTAAATTGTTTGATTCAAATCAAACAAAAGTTTATCGTTCTTTAACGATGAACTGCCAAAGTGAGTAAATATCACTAACTCTGAACAGTTTATAAATTCATGTTGTATTTTTAGAACTGTTAAATATTGGCTAATTGACTGTGTGTTGACTGTTTTATTGAACTGCTAGTTAGTTAGTTGAATTTCTATATTGATTCTGTTTAACATAATATATCATATGGAACTGAAAGTGATGTTGATGATATTGTGTAACATCCGTGGATGCAGGGAAACAGGTTGGACGGACCCAACTGGGTCCATCAATATATAAATACTGTTTTGTTTTATATATTGTGTTATACGATGTGATATGAAATCTGTTGATGATTTTATATGTGTAAATGATACTGATCATTGTTGTATGTATTGTTAAATACTATAACATACCGAAATGTTGATAAGGGAATTTTCAAAGTGATATTTGAAAATAAATTATTTATAAAATCAATAGAGAAAAATTTGTAAACCATTTACAAATGAAATATAAAGGAGAAATATTTGTGAAATCAAATATAAAAGGAAAATATTTGTGAAATCAAATATGAGGGAAAATATTTGTTAAATAGAATTGAAAGGAGTTAATCGATTTGAATTAGTCAAATAGACTTATTTAAATGGAGTTAGTCAAATCGAGTTAAAGGAGATAATCGATGTTAGTTTAATCGAGTTAAAAGGAGTTAATCGATGTTAGTTTAATCGAGTTAAAAGGAGTTAATCGATGTTAGTTTAATCGAGTAAAAGGAGTTAATCGATGTTAGTTTAATGGAGTTAAAAGGAGTTAATCGATGTTAGTTTAATCGAGTTAAAAGGAGTTAATCGATGTTAGTTTAATCGAGTTAAAAGGAGTTAATCGATGTTATTTTAATCGAGGTAAAAGCAGTTAATCGATGTTAGTTTAATCGAGTTAAAACGAGTTAATCGATGTTAGTTTAATCGATTGGAGTTAAAGCAAATGAGTTAATTGAATATAGTTTATTCGAATAGAAAGTAAAAGGAGTTAATCGAATATAGTTTATTCGAATAGAGTTAAAGGAGTTATCGAATATAGTTTATTCGAAAGGAGTTAAGTGAAACGTGTAAATCAATACCGTTGGTCCGATAGAGTTAATCCAATAGTGTTAGTCCAATGGAGTTAATCCAATAGCGTTAGTCCAATAGAGTTAATTGATAAGAGTTTATCAAATTTAGTTTATTCGAAGAAATGTTTTCAAATCTAGTTATTCGTAAGAGAGATTATCGAATATACTTTGTTCGAAGGAAAGAATTTTCGAATAGAGATGATTCGAAAGATAGTTACGTAAGGAAGTTTGTTAAAGAGTTAAAAGATGAACTTAACCTATATCGAGATTTGAAATGTTGTTCAGTTAAGGTCTGAGAGGTAGTTATACCCCAACTTGATTGACTTCGTTTTAATTTAGAAATGGTTAAGGTCCGAGAGTGAAAGTGGTTAAGTGAATTTAGTAAATAAGTAAAGTGGTTTGAGTTGTCGTCGCAAATGTTGATTTTAACATCTGTTTAAATCCAAGTAAAGGAGTTTTTCAAATGTTTTCCAACTAAGAACCAGAAATGTTTTTCTGATATAGAAAACAAGAAATGGAATGTTTTCCAATGGTAATAACATATATTTTCTAAATTTAGAAAATAAGAAATGTTGAATATAGGGAAACAGGAGATAAGTGAAAAATGAACTAAGGAGATAAATGTTAAATGATGATTGATCGATAGAATTTCCACCTGGAAATAATATCGTTGTTTGCACATTGTTTTTCTTTGATAGTTAACTCACAGACTATCGAAGTTTTGACCATTTTAACGTTGTTAATATGGAGAGACCGGTTGGATTATTATCCAAAGAACCACTCTGTATTGGCATAAGCGTTGCGAATCATATATGCCAAAGATAATTGAAGACGGAGTAAAGTGCAAGGGCTGTTGTATAGATCTTAGATAACAGTGCCAAAGATGGATATAATGAATAGTGCCTTCGGTTCATCCTGTTCCTGGATGACTTGTATGGACGGATGTCTGACAGAGTATTTCCAAACAATCACGTATATTGATTTCTCCAACCGTACCAAGAGTGGAAGCGAAGAAGGAAACTTCTTTTAGCTAACACATAATGTGTGGTTGAGGACATCAATCGGTGATTTGATGGATTTGACGATGTGGCATTCAAAGTGAATCTGGTGAGACGATAAAGCGTAGCTTCTAGCCTCACATCCGGTAAATGACAGAAATCAGGCAGGCAGCATGGCTAAGTCGGTCGCACCGAAGTAGGGTGTATAATCGCCTAATCTAGAGTTTCATTTCTTTCTAAAAATCTCTTGTCGATACTGTCCCATTCAGGAAACGGTTGCCGATCCCAACCGTTGGTGATATACATTCGATACACTGAAGCGAAATGAGTGGTCGGTAATGTGTGGCCGGGTTGCAAGATGTTCTTGTTGAACCCAGTGTATTCCTTTCTAGAGGTACACTAACGAAAGGTGGTTCCGTACCTTGTCATAGTTGAAAATCCATTACCCAATACGTGCTTGCGGTTTTGATTGTATACTATATATGTAGAACGTGAGATGAAAGCGTTTCTGCCAGATGATTATTATATTGTGGTTGATAGACATTATTATAATATCAAAAGGGTTTTTTATATAAAGATATTTTGGATTCTCATAAGGAAAAAACCCGTTCCGTTATACGGCGTGGTCTTATGAGATATCATTTACCTGCTTAAACTGTTTTAAACTGTTTTACTCATACCAGTCCCATGACTGACCCGGAGTTTATTTTGTTGTTTTCCCTAAACTCTTGGGTGCCCAATTTTGTATGGGCAGTCATGTAGTCAGGATTTACAGATATACTGGAAGAGCTTGGAGCAGGAGGCTTCAGGATCATATAGCTATAGTTATTTCCGCTGTGTTGTAAGTGTTGTACTTTGATAATGATGTATATTCAAGTACAGATGTATATTTCAAGTTATGTTATATATATTATATGTTATTCGTTCCGCTGTGAGGTTCGTGTTACTCTGATGTTGTGTTCTTCTTCTTCTTCTCTTCTAAGTTTCTATCTTATCTTTCCTCACCCTTTAATTTCTTTCTATTAATTTCCTGGTTTTCAGTGCAATTTGGGGTTGGACGTCTGCGCGATCATTCCTTGGTAAACCGGATTTGATCTACCAGACTATGTCATGGTCGGTTATTTTGAAGTCAGTAATTTTTTACAAAATAAAAATTACAAACTTCAAGGGGAAAATGTTTATCCCTTATACATATGAGGGTCTATTAAATCTAGGTAAAGAACTATGGGTCAAGCGTCATTGGGGTCGGACGTGCATAGCCCACTTCAATCCGGTATACTCAAACAGTTCGTGAAGGGTAAGGAACGACCACACAGAACAAAGTTCTGGTACCAACTTAAGATTAAGCACAACAAGGAAGGTCGCATACATCAGAACGAGTTGGATCGCCTGCTCAACACTGTCAGGATTGGTCATACATCAGAGGGATCGCGTACACGAAGCCAGCTCAAGAATAATACTGCCCAAGGACGGTGAGGCTCATACATCATGCAAAGATCGCCCATATTACGGAAGTCTTACATTCTTGCACCATAGAAAACGGTTGCACAAGGTGAAGAGGAGAATTGGTTCCGGTCGCATGTTACATTCTGCAGTCATTCATCCATGCTTCCTTGATCGATCGTATGTAGTAGGGAATACAAAGATGCAAGAAGTCGCATATGTATCCCATGACCGCTTATGGATTGCAACCTCAGTCCCTAGCTCATTCCTCAATCAATCATTAATACTACAATGATATACTACCTACCAATCCGACACATATCAATTCCAGAACGATCACGCATATGTCTACTCTAGAAGCTTTGATCGGTCGCCTATCTACCATCAGATAAAGATGCTCCAACCAGATGGTGTATGCCAGTCAATTACGAAAGGCTTGACATGATGATCCGGTCGGTCATTCTTATACTAACCAAGAAGCTTTGACAAGTCGCCTATGTAACACCCCGTAATTCTGTTAATATTATTATTCACAAATTAAAGAATAACTAATCTCATACGTGAGAATTATGGGAAACGGGTTGCGCCATTGTGTTCGTCTCGGAATTCTGGTTGAAATAAAGTCCGAGTTTGCGTGATTTGGACTTCGTATGAAGGAGATATGGCCATCGGAAGTTTCAGAAAACTCAAAACAGATTTCAGAAAATTCAAAATTCGAGGTCAAACAGGCTAGGCGGGAAATTTCCCACCCAACACCCAGGTCGACTGGGGAGTCGACTGGGCAGTCGACACCCCAGGGACCAGGTCGACTGCGCAGTCGACCTGGGTGTCGACCTGGTCCAGGCGGCTAGGGTTTGACTGAGCCCAATCTTGAGCTGCTGATGTGTCTTTAGGGCTGAGTTGGCAAACTAAACGGTTCAAGTTAGTTCTGAGTTGATCTGACGGTCTAAATAAATCCTAAACTCTATAAATACCTAGGTAGTCTCTCACTCTAATTCACATGAAAAATAGAATAGCCACCGTCATACCATCTCCATGGAACTCAGTGTAGCCGCCGCCAACTAAGAAGGAAGAAAGCTAATCAAAACCCTAATTCTACTCAACTCCAAAGCAAATCAAGACTCTCTTTCTTCTCTAATTGTGAGTATGATGATCTTAACAAGATTGTTATTAAACTAATTAGATTAAGTTATGAATGGATTATAAGAAAATGATGTGAATTGTCATATATGTTGTTGTAAACATTATGCTATCATGTATGTTGTAAATCCTATGTTATGTGATGATGATATCCTATATGTTGTAAATCATGCTATGATGATATTGAATAGGTTGTAATTTTCTATGCTAAGTTGTGATAAATCATACATGTTATAAAGTCATGATGTTATTATCTATGCTAATTAGTTCATGTTAATCAAATCATAATGTTTGGGCAATGTTGATCTATATGACAAATCATGTATGCAAGTTTAGATTGATTAGTAAAGATTATGAACATATGCCATGACATCTATTTAGATCTAGAATTATGACATCTAGAATTATGCTATGACATACGTGAATTCTATGTATTAGATGCTAGTTCACACTATCATTATGTTGCCTAAACCATATATGCTAGTCCATAGATGAATTTGGATTATGATCATATTATGTGAATTATGACATTTTTACCAAACAAGTTGACACCTTTAGGTCCATGACATGTGTAGTTTTATGCAAGTTTCACCCCTATTATGATTAGATCTATTTTATTTGTCTATATGTTGTGATAATTTATCTTTGTGCTATGAGTTAGACTATTCGAGTCTAACGTATATTTTGCGTTGAATAAGAGAACGTATAACGTGGGGTAAGAGTAATATTAAGGATTTAATATTAAGAAATTGGATGCAATTGATATGATTTTGCATGCCATGAGTGGATGGCCATAATTGAGTCAATTATGGACATCATTAAAATTGGAATTAATTAATAATTTGAATAGGGAATTATTAAAACTGGGGTAAAAGATTATAAGTGTTAATCAATGCTTTGGATATGAGGTTGGACTCGTTTGTGACGTAAAACTGCCCGGACCCGCGCGACAAATCCAGTAGTCACAAATGTAAGCCCAATGTGAGAGGTCCTAGGCCCAAATTAAAGCATAACAGTTGTAAAGACACGAGGTTAGACTCTTTTATAGTGTAAGACTGCCCGGACCCGCCCGGCAAATCCAGCTGCCATAAATGCCAGTCTAATGTGAGAGGTATTTATGAGGTTATGGCCTGAATGAATTAAGAAATACTTAACCAGATAAACATGTAAGGTGGGACATGGGGGTTAAGTAGGTGCCTTGGGTAGCATGAGGAATCTAGTGAGTTCCTTTAGTGCCATTTGAAATACGATTAGTAAGACTTAACCAAACACACATTTAAATGAACATGACTAAGAGGGTTAAGTGGGATGTACTAGTGGGGACAAGCTTAGGTGGATAGCTTGTGGGGGCCCATTTCAACTAGTAACCCAAACGTATCTTTGTGGGCTCGACCCAAGTCGAGGACGGGACACGCATACTGGGTTTGACTATAAGAGGCCAAACAGGGTAGCGGTGGCAACGCAAGTCCAACGGGTTTCATATGCGTGTGTGGTCCCGGGCTGGTAGGTAAGACGTTGTTGCATCTTGTAGGTATAAGCCGTGCACTCTCAAGTTGTATCGGGTTGCCACTTTAGGGGAGTGATACACCCCACTATGGGGCCAACACGGGTATCTACGAGTAGGGAGCCGATCGAAAGTGGGTAGTGGGGTACACCTAGCGGAGATAGGGGCAGGCGGCACCTATGTAGTCAGCTAGGGGTACGCAAGGCTATTTATATAATTTCTAAGTGAAGCAAGTGGGATCGACCTTTAGGGTGACTGGTGTGGTGCAGTGTAGTAATTATTCGTTAGAAATTAGGTGTGCCTTTAACGTTATCTTTATCTGCTCTTCCATACCCAATAGTTCATAGACATTTCCTTGTTTTCCAGCTTATGCCTTAGTCTAGTTATTTTGATAATAGTATTGTTAGAATTATCATACTCGCCAGACTTTATGTCTGACCCCCTCTATTTCCATCCCTTTTCCCCCTCCAGGTCCTCAGGGTAGAAAGCTCTAGCGGAGTTTGATTGGATTGCTTTATCTCTCTTTTGGAAAGCTTGGACCGTTGAAGTAAAGTCCAGCTTGTTACCTTCTTTAATGGCTATTTACGTAATGGGATTATGTATTTTGTTTTATCAAGATGGATATTGTACTTGACTCTGATTTATGGTTTTTATGATGTAACAAACATGTTTAACTTCTGCTGCAATAAAATAAAGTTTTAGATTTCCAAGTACGACTTATTATCTGTCTTGCTGTAATTTTTCTGTTCTATATTCACTTAAAACCTCCATGGAAGTTAATGCATTCCCTTTGTGAGTGACATTAATGGACGTGGGGTGTTATAGCCTATACGCTCATCGACTGTCCACCCATTCAATATATTCAAACCTATGCAGTCGCTCGCTCCTATGCAACCGCTCGCTCCCGTGAAGTCGCTCGTACAAGACAGCTGAATACAACTATTGACAGATTGGCTACAGCTAGGCGGTGATATTTTTATAATTAATAAGACAAACGACTCCCAACCTGCATATATGGATTTCGGTTCATTTCTTAAGGGGGTCCGCCTATAAATAGGCCATGGCTTCCACCATAAAGGGGATCGAGACCTTAAAACCACGAAATGCTGCTAAATTCATCCATCCACCATTCCTTGGACATTCCAAACCATCATCGTCATCTCCACTTGAAGGATCTTCATCTATTTGACCATGGCATCCGTTAAGATCTTATAAGTGAAAAAAGGTCCAAGACATCACCCTTATCCATTGCTCATCCGTCCTTCTCCTCCATATCTTCCACCATTCCTCTATTGAATTTCGTGATATTAAGCGAGATTTGTGCGTAAAAGCAATAATATGTAGAGAGTTGAGAGAATGAGAAAATTTATGAACAAAGAGAATTTACATGCTTTGTAATCATCATGATAATGCAAACTACCTTCATAGTGGACATAGGCCTAGCTCAGGGCTGAACCACTCTAAAACCTTGTCTCCATTTTACTTTCTTCGCATTTTTACTTTCAACTTTTGTTGAGTGCGTCCTCATTTATTTTCTAACTATATTGGTGAAGTACGTTTCTCGTACCTTTGGTGTTTGAGCCATTTTTGGTGAAAACATGAAGTAGTTGCAGTGGTGGGACCCGGTCCACTGGTGATTATTAGTATCCTCGAAAATGGTTGCTTACCTGGCACTCGATATGACGTGTATCAAAAGTAGAGTTTTGTCCGGAAGTGGTTGACCGCCTTTAATGCCTTGAGAATCGGACCGAGTATTGAATGAATCAGCTAGATATTTCCATGTAGATCCGTAGATATCTGGTCGATCCGAATTTTAAGGAAGCGCTTGACTCGGTCAGTCTGGTAGAGCGATCATGGCGGGACATGAGATGCCATTGCTCGAAGGAAATTAGTTCGGGCCAAATCTCTTCTGGACTTTCTGAAGTATAGGTCGTTCTATCGGTCGATCAACCAATGTTCAAAGTGAACTTTCTGACATTGGGCTTCGATCCATTGAACCGCGATAGATTTTGCCAAAAAGGTGGTCAACACATACCATTCAGCATACCCTTTTATTATGTATGGTCTCATTGGGAGGCAAGGGCATGTGTTAGGTAGTAAGTTGGTCCAAACTGGAGGTGGGTATTTGGTAGGTCAATGTGCGTGCATTGAGACAACGAAGGAAAATAAGCCAATTTAATACATGTGATAAATGCTATGTCTTTTTGCTGAAGGGTCGAGCCTGATAAATCCAAGACCCATAGTGGGCATTGGTTATCCTATATGGTTAGCCGATCAATGGCTAGTATTAGGAAAATCATCCTAATTATATCATGTTCTGTAATCGTGAAAGTGCAAAGAACCAAAGTTCTATGGAATGAGAAAAGTTAACACTATTTGTAAACTTTTATGTCATCATACATGTTCACTTTAGGTGACACAGCCACTTACCCTATCTAACAGAAGAATATTGTTTATCCGTTTCCCTTGCATATAAATCGTTCTAGTAATCATAATAGCTCACCAGAATTTTCGTTTGACCTACTCCTCTTCCTTCCGTTTTCTTTTCCCCATTAAGCTCACAGGGTAGAAGTTGAACAGTATTGGCATCTTGGGAAGACCAGTACCCGAGATCTGAGATTCAGTTTGTTATCTATCAAATTTCTCTTTGCTTTACTTTGTTACTGTTCAAAGTTGTACTTGAGAGGGAATTTTATGGTATACTCTAATTTAAGCTAAGATTAAGGAATTCATATATTTATAACTTATTGTATGTAAATTATGCTTTGTAATGACAAGTTTATTAAAGGAATAAATATTTTCATCGGCTTTTTGTCTATGTCTTGTGAATCTTAGTCTTTGTGATTTGTTGTTTGTACCATATATGAACCAATAAAATATTCATGTTTAAAAGATGATTTTTTTACAATAAAAAACACATTTTTATTGTATGTATGAATAAACAAAATATTCATTGTTTGAAATAGAATATGTTAACAATAAAAATATACATTTTTATTATGTATGTAGGAATGATTGAAAATTTTCAATGTTTAAATAAAATGTTTAGACAATAAAAATTACATTTTTATTGTATTATAAAATCAATAAAAAGATTAGACAATAAAAATTATATTTTGATTGTGTGTTTTATTCATTAAAGAGGTTTTGCTAAATTAAAATGTAAATCATTAACATGATAGCAAAGTAGAAAATATTATCATTTTAATATGATAAAGATATGAATAGATTTTAAAAATATGATTTTTATATATGGAGCGAATTAAAAATATGATTTATATATATATATATATATAGTAGCGATATAAAATTGTGATTTTTAATGTAAACTGCATGAAACGGATTGCGTTGAAATCACGGTGAAGAACACAACGTGCTGGAACAAATCCAAACCTTGCGATCAAAGAATGGCAGAGTGGAAACCGATCAAGGTGAGAACTCCTTGTCACTCAATTTATTTATAGTTAAATATATACTAGGATGCAGACGGTGCTTAGCAGCATCCGACACCATTGATTGTACAAACCATGATTGTTTGTTTGGATTGAATTGACTATGTTGTGTTTATTGAATGAATGAATTATATAAAATATTCATGTGTTGAATAAAATGTGTAAACGATAAAAATATCATTTTTATTGTATATATGAAGTAATAAAAAAATCATATGTTGAATTATATTTTTGTTAGTTAAAAATATCATCTTTAACATGTATATGAAGTGATTAAAATTTACATGTCTTGAAATATATGTTTGTTCATTAAAATGTTTGTTCATTAAAAATATTATTTTTAACATGAATATGAAGTGTACAAAATTTATATGTAATGATATAAATGTTTGTTTTTTAAAAATATAATTTTTAACATATATATGTGAACGACATAAAATTTTGTTGAAATGAAAATAAATATTCATTTACAAATCGGACGATTTGTTTATGTACACCCATTTGACTGATATTGATTGGGACGATAAATTTTACACATCGCCCAACTGCACAAATAAAAATCAGTATTTGTTGTTTGAAAAAACCCACACGAGTATTGGGATGATATTGGACATACACTAATCCCAATATTTTGTTGTATGTCAATCGATGGGTTGACAGGCTGTGATGAGCATTATTTATTTATTTATTTTTAATGCTTATGCAGTTGTGTAATGCACTCTGGATGATGGTTGATTGTTTATCATGGTTATTATATACATGTGTTGTATGGAATCCATATAAATAACATTATATGGTAATTGTTTGGGTCTCATTCCATTTTGGGAAATAATGAATATTTCAAAAATAAGGAATATTTTAAAATATAAAGAATATTTTAAAATAATGAATATTTTAAAATAATGTTCAGTGAAGAATAAAATTATGATTTTGATGTCTGATTTTAGATGGACACAAAAATATAGAAATATGAAGCCGAGATAAGTAGCAAATGCCATTTTAACCCGAACGGGTTTATCAGTCGATTTTATTCACTTTATAATGAATGTCGAAAAGAAGTTATTTCAAAATCAAATAATTTGAAAATATTATCATTTTAATATGATAAAGAAATAGAATATTCAATTTTGATTAAAAATTGGAAATGGAGTTGAAATTGTTTTAAAATGAATTTATAAACGATTTATAAAATACGTTTTGAGTGGAAATCGACGAAATATATATAGAATATATGTTTAATGGCCAGAATAGAATGCGCCACGCAGCGACCATTCGCGAATTTCAACCATTAACTTCAAATTGGCGTAATGGGAGATCCGACCGTCGAATTCTCCTAAGATATATGTCCAAATCAATTTCAGAAAAGGTCATTATGGATGTAGTTCAGTGGCCGTTATTGGAAACCGACTGTACGGGCGATAATAAAATTACTAAAAATATGGAAAAATTATGTAAAATCATAATAAATGATTTGGAAAGTTTTTTGATGAAAAATTCCATATTTGAAAAGATAAAAATATTTTTTTATTGAAATGAACTAGTTATTAAATAGAATAATAATCTCATGGGTTTTAAATAAAATAAATTGGACTTTGAAAATGGTTTTAAAATAACCAGAATTTTCGAAAGAATAAATTGGAATGGAAGTATTCTTCAGAATATTTCAATATTGGATTCCGTGATTATACAGATATTGTTATGGGAATTTGGAAGATATATATATATATATATATATATATATCGTTATTCCTAAAACGATATTTCTTGGTTTCAGAATTTGATATTGAATATAAGCCGATATAATTTCCATTCAGAACCTAATATTTAATATTGAAATTGAATTTTGGGTTTGCCATGAATGGTGTCTTTATTAACGCTGTTCTTAAACCCAATAAAGAAAAGAATAAATCTTTAAATTAAGATTTAGTGAAGTTTTCCAATTAGTTAATATTAAATTGGAATTGAATAAAAGAATTGGATTTTTAGGTTTATTGTGAACGGTGTTTTAAATAACACTTGTTCTTTAACCCAGTTAATAGTGAAGAAATGATTTGGAATTTATAAATCTTCTATTAAGATTTAATGGAAAATTTCCAAAGTAAAGTTTTCCAATTTAATATATTAAATTGGAATTGAATGGAATTTGATTTGGTAATAATCGAGATGAGCTTTGGTGAATGAAGACTGTTAGTATATGTGGAATTTAAAAGGCCTTGCCGCTATTCCATTTATATTATTAGTCTGACATGGGAATTTATATCGATTATGCATTGTTATGATCTCCGTGTAGATTCCATTTTGATGGAAGATGATTATGGGTTTATCGTGAACTGTGTTTTAAATGACATTGGTTCTTTAACCCAGTTAAAGATAAGATTAATTTCTTAAATTTGAATAATCATAAAGTAATGATTTTTGATATTAAAACCAAAATGGAGTTTTAATAAATTTTTAATTAGATGAAATGAGAATGGGATAATTAAACTTATCAAATTCATGAAATGATCGAGGATGGAGTACCACCAGTTTTACTCCAAGCGATAGTAAAATCTTTAATTAGATTTGAATGTGAAATGGCAATTAAAGTTACAGATAACACCGTGGGTGTTAGATATGGAGTACTACCAGTTTTTCTCCATGGGATGAATAGGTAGGGATTGGGATTAATGAAACAAATGATTACTCCGGTAGGGCTCGTTAATCCTGACTAGTTGATAAAGCTTAATTTGGTTTAGAATGAATAAAGGATAAAATCAAATCTTTTGAAATGAGATCGAAAGGAAGGTAAAAGAATAAATTTAGAAAAAATTATCTTTGATAAAATTAATGGGAAAAATTCCCTAAAAATGTAAATATTTGAATAAAAGAATATTCTGATTTGGAATGATACGTATGATGTGTTTTCTATAGCACTTGATTGTAAAATACAAGAGTTATTCGGAAAGACCGGGATTAACCCATTCTAAATAATGAATACGACAACTAATAGTCACGGAGATACTTAATATCCAAGATATAGTGTAGATGTGCATTACGGTGTTTTCTCATGCCTGTGAGACGACCCCAAACCCCGTACTGACGGTGGCAAGGGTAATCCGTGGAATATAACACATAAACAGATAATAGCAGAACAGAATTAAATAAATACACCAGATAATGAACAATAGAATATACTGGACAAGAGTAATCATTAGAGTTACACAGTATACAGGATCATACTTAGTACAAATACAGTTCAGATATACATAAATGTCTACAGTGGAAAAACAAACATAATGTACAATAGGAGTTGAACAACATAAAAAGAGATAAATGATAGAATCCATCTTCAGCTCTAGCTATCTAGAAAGAACCAGCTAAACCTGAATACAAGGCTGCCCGTGTAGAAAAAGGGGCACCCGAGTTTGAAAGTGAAACAAACTACGAGTCAGTCATGGGACTGGTATGAGAAATCTACTCAACACATTTATAATATGGCTAATCACAGGACCACGCCACTTTCGTGGAACGGGTTTACTCCATTGGATTGCCAGTGCTTTAAAAACAAATCTTTCTTTTAAACATCGCAATGCTTTTTATAAAAATGAAGCCATTATAAGACTCAGTTCCCATCACACAATGCAACGCAAACCGGAGGATAGTGTTTTTACCTTATAACGGCCAAAATATGCTTGATACAAATAAAACAAAGGCATTTGATATTATGCTAGTGTTTATATGTTTTGAAAACAATTTCAAATCATAACTATCAATCATAGACGGCATTAATGCCCCATAGCACTATGTCGCCATATATAGGTATACAATCAAAACCGCACAGTCACGTATTTGGAAATTGGATTTCCGTCATGAACCAAGGCAAAAGATAGTCCTTACCGAATTCGAGACGCTCTAGCCCGTGTCTCAGGAACAGCCGCAACTGCCCCTTGGATCGTCAGGGCCGATCCACCGATGTGGATTATTATGCATGAACAATACGTTTCCCCGCCCTATGGGGCGTCAATGAGCCAACGAATGGCTCCATCGGTCCCGGATCGACCGATATATCCGAGGTGCCTCGCTATCCATCATCCACATAAGTAAAATGTCAGGCCGTGTAAAAACACCGACACAACTCCTAGCTAGAAGGAAACACATGCCCTCCTTGAGGTCCTTCTCCCGTTTCTGGTCATACCGGGGTGTGAGGCTCGCGAATTCATGTTATACACAAAGCTACGCTACACCGACGGTGCTTTGATCATCACCACAAGACTTTGCTTTTCAACAGAAGCCCCGATCATTTGCCACTTAGGCATGCCACACTAGCAATTCATTCCATGCGACTGATGTCCATCGATATACAACCTCTGAGCTCGTGCGTTTCAGAGAAGGGCGTTAAGCAAAAGAATAAATTCTCCGCCGCCAAACAGATGTATATTTAATAGAGATCAATCAACACAGAATAAAATCCAATGTCAGACACACAGTCCATTTACAAGTCCGTTCTCGGTCTGAACGAAACCGGAGGCACTATATACCTCGCAAACCCATTGATTACCACGTACGTCTGGACGATCACCACTCATTATCCATATTTCGGGATGCCTCCCAATCAGGACCTCGGTTACCATCCAAACGAGGTGAAGATCTCCGGTCTTTGACCACCGTCTTCATCTTCGACTTTCAATCATCGGTCAATTATTTGAATTGAGAATTAACTCAGCCTTTTCAAATAATTCACGTATATTTAGAATTTCAAATCAATTTATTTCAATGGTTAAATCATTCGACAACACCAATTTTGTTCTTTAATGTAATTTTCACCCCAAACACATTCAACCATCAAATACCACATAAATCGAGCAACTTCAGTTTATTTCCATTCCATATTGTTTATGATATTTTATAACGAGTTTTCGCTATTTTATTTATTTTAAAATAGCCAATTCACTCAAAAATGACGCTTTGGGCCATTACGCTGCCGTGGCGCTGTTTTTCTTTTGATTTGATTTACACATCTCTGAAAATCTAACCGTTGGATCTTCACAAAATTTACATTATTAGAAAGATCTTTTCAAAACGAATCCAACGGTTCCAGTTTCGGGAAAGTCCGACGGTCGGATCTCCCGGTACAATCGTATGAAGTTTCGATTTCAAAATACGAACTGCAGCGTCGTTATTCGATTAAATATGATTATATATATATATATATAAAATCGATTCTAGCGCTGTTTTTCTTCAGATTTGAATTAAACATTCCAGACAATCCAACCGTTGGATTTTTACAAAGATGGTGCCGTTGGAAAGATTTTTCCAAAGCGAACCCAACAGTTGCGGTTTCAGGAAAATCCGATGGTCGGATCTCCCGGTATAATCGTTTGAAATCACGGTCTCAAAATACGGACTGCAGCGTCGTTATTCGTTATATTTCAATTATATATATATATCGATTCTTCGATTTCAAAGCTATATTCTTTTCATACATTTGATAAAAATGATATTTTTATCCAACTGTCTTCTATTTCAACACTTCACTATATTTAACAATTCATGTATATAATAAAAATGTGATTTTTATTGTAAAACAATTTATTTCAAAACACTATTATTTTATGTAGTTAATATAGGTAATAAAAATAGGAATTTTATTATAAAACAATTTCTTTCATAACAAGATTATTTTATATATTTCATATAGATGATAAAAATGTGACTTTTATATTTAAAACACGAACGCCATTCAACACATGAATTTTAATTCAACGAATGAAAATAATTCAAACACATGAATATTATTCAAAATTTCGGCAGCATAACGGCAAGGTAGTTAAAACCGGGACCGTCCCTAGTACGGCTCCTCGCTCTACCTTAAAACCTCGCGGTTTTTGACAATGGGGAATCATGCATCTAGTTCGCACGCAGGCGGCATGTATATTTATTTCATTTCCACAAACTAATCCTATGTCGTTTCAACCAAACATTTCTCAACCACAAACGGGTATTTTTCAACCACAATCAACCAATATCAACCACAAACAATTCCAATCAACCATTCGCTATCAATCAATTTTCACACCAATCACAACCAATAAATATCGTCCATGGTTTGTGGACGAGGGACGTATATATATATATATATATATATATATATATATATATATATATATATACACACAGCAATTCACTTCTATTTCAACACATATATAATTTTTACAACACATATATAACTTATACATCGAACGTACAACTTATACAACGCTTATACATGAGGTGTACAACGCTTATATAACCCATACATCGACCATATAATTTATACATCGTCGTTTTCCATATCGTTTATAAATTAGAAATCTCACATTGGGTTCCACTCCACCAAAAATAGCAGCAGGCTCAGAAAAATATGCGGTCTCTTCTAGAATGTAGAAGACGTCCACACGAGTCCACTATCTCTTGTTTCACTGAATTTCGTCAACACACGAAAAAGATATGATTTTTACAGTGAAAACAAAAACGGTAGCGCTTTAAACTGCTATTAAATAGAATAGAAAAAAATAAAAATAAAATAAAACAGTCGTACCTTCGCAGTTTCGTTCAAAACTAGGTTAGGGATTATCACCAAATCCGAGCAACTAGGGGATAATCGGCCGATGCCACGATGTTGGGCTTCGAACGGCGCACCATAGGGTGGGGACCGCGTCAGGCGCGATGGGGGGTGTTGGTCGTGGTGGAGCTCCAAAGGTGACGACTTTCGAGGTCCCTAACTCGAGAAATACGAAGTAGTTGAAGGTGATGTTGACATGGATTTGAAGAGAGAGAGAAGCTCTGCAAAAACTTCAACAGGACGGAGGTCTATTTCTTCGTGTGGAGGGAGAAATCAGAGGAGGAAGCGATGAAGAGGGAGCCGCCGTTGATACGGGTTCTTTGTGGAGAGAGAAGCTGATGTGGACCAATTGGGGATTTCTTTTATATTTATAAAATTTTAAAATCCGAAAATACACCTTGCCACACACGAGCACCAATCCAAACCCAACGACTGTCGTCCCTAGCGTTTTACCCCCATTCTGAACACAATGGGATATTTTTCGTAGGCCCATTCGACTGTTTCAGTCAGTTTCCTTCAAATTAAAATATATAACATTCATATTCGATTTGAACGTGCATTTCAATTTGTGAGGGCCACAAACTGACTCGAAAAATTCCAGAAAAATAAATCTAGCTATGTTTTGACGATACGGTCTGAACAAAACTAGTTTCGTCGAATTCTGAGTCCGTTTGCAAAAAGGCCCATTTCTGGTCGATCCAATTTAACTATAATTGACCAAAACACATTTTCCTTTGCCACGCTCACATACTAGCTTCAAAAAAATTTAAATTTGAAACCTAGCAATAACTTCACATCCCGGATCCAACAAAAGTGGTTTCGTCGAATTCCGAGGTCGTATGCAAAATGGCCAATTTCACGGGCTATATAAATTCCATAGCGACCTTTCTGAAAATTCATTTGGCCATAACTTTTGCTTTCCGCTATGAAAATTCAATTTTTCAGATTCATTAGAAAGGTATTCACTAACAGATTTAAATATTTTTGGTTTCACTCAAATTCGTTTTGTTTTGCACCCGGTACAGTCCGACAAAGTTTGAATTCAATTTTTGAAACTGCAGCGCCTTTTCAGGCCTTGTTTATAAATAGAATTAATTATATTCGTTTTCAAATGTCGATTCAAACTTACTTTTCATCGCTATTATTTAAAATATTTATTTTAAATATTTAAAATCCACTATTTTAGCCAATTTAAAATTTTTAAATTGGTTCAGATTTTCCCGGTCGTTACAATCTCCCCCAGTTAAAACTTTTTGTCCCCGAAAAGGAACAAAGTCAAAAGTGGTTTGATTAATCATCTCTACGTTCAATCTGGCTTCAATCCTCTAACTTTTCAGTTTCTGAGAATTTTCAAATTCTTCAAAAATTTGGCTAACACCCGGAATTTTCGCAAAATTTCGCCATAACCTCCTTTGTACGGAGAGAGGTTTGGAAATTTATTGGGCCGTATTAGGTACCCAATAAATCCTAATAAGCATACACATATTTATAGTGATATATTCTGGTGTTTACAGGGGAGCGTGTATTGATAATAACTCCAGAGAATAAATTCTCGTCGCCCTGTCAAAGCCTGAGGGAGTGTGTATTTTAAATGCTCCAGAGGATAAATCCTCGTCACCTCGTCCCGTGTGGGAAATAAATAGTCCATGTGCCGTATCTAATAACTAGAGAGACGTGATTATTGTCAACTCCAGACCCGTGTGGGGTTTTTATTAATTTAGCAATTTTATCGTTATAATTTAAATAGTCCATATCAGTCATCAGTTCAACCTGTAAAATATAGTCATCGCCATACAAGCCTCTCGCTCGTATGGTAAATCTTCCACCTCGTCACATAAGCTCCAAATGTTTATGTGGTATATGATGAAGTATGCCTATCTTCAGAAGTATGCCATGTAATGTAGTTCAAAATTAATTATTACTATCCTATGGCGACGTTTATTATTTCACACAGAACAACCAGCACTCCGCATCCAATGGCATTCACAGGAGTTGATATAATAATATTTCGCATCCAATTCATTAAGGTTTACCTATTTGTCGGGCAGGCAAATAAAATCTTTACTCAACAGCTAATCCATTTACCTGTTCAAACATATATAATGCACAAGTATATATATTTCCATCTATTTTCAAATCAGTTCAATGTGTGATTTAAATGAATAAATTCTACCATTATTCTATTTTTGATTAAATTAACTATTGTTTCAATAATTTAATTAATCAATCTACTATCACACAACACAAACAACAATCAAATTGTTTTTAACTTTTCGAAAATATACTAATCAATTTCTATACTCTTTTAAAATCATTCAGACTATAGAATTAAAAGTGCACATCCATGGAAAGAAAATTACAACAGAGTAGAGAACTAATTGGTAATGCAAAGTATGGTAAATGTACCTTGTACCGGAGTCAATCTGAGATATCCACTCGGCATCTAGGATAGGCTTTCTGAATGCTCTCCTCAGTTTCCCAAGTACAATCTCGCGGATCTCCACTCCATTGCACTTTGACTAAGTGAACCTTCTTGTTCCTCTGCTCTTTGGTTTCTTTGCTGATAATCTTGAGCGGCTCTCTTCTCACAGCTAATTCAGGGGTAATTTCAATATCCTGTTGCGCTGCTTCTTCCACGATCAAGTCTGGATCATGAACGTGCTTTCGAAGTTGAGATATGTGAAATACATCATGAACTCCAGGCAACCAATCCGGCAGTTCAACTCTATAAGCGAGAGTCCTAATCCGTTCCAGAATAGGGAATGGACCAATGAATTTGGGCGCCAACTTTCCAGTTTTACCGAACCGGATAACTCCTCTCATCGGCGATACTTTCAAATATACATAGTCGCCAACAGCAAATGATATATCTCTTCTTCTCCTATCGGCGTAACTCTTTTGTCGACTTTGAGCGGCCAGTAATCGTTTCTTAATAAAATCGACTTTGTCGGCAGCTTCTCGAATCATGTCTGGCCCCAACACAAGCCTATTACCGGGTTCGACCCAACAAGCAGGAGATCGGCACGGTCTACCATACAATGCTTCGAATGGTGACATTGTCAGGCTCGCTTGGTAGCTGTTGTTATAAGAGAATTCAGCCAAATGTAGATGGTCTTCCCATGATCCACCGAAATCTAGAACACAAGCCCGCAATAGATCTTCTAGTATACGATTTACCCTCTCAGTTTGACCATCTGTCTGAGGATGATAGGCGGTGCTTAGGTTCAGCTTTGTTCCCAGCTCTACTTGAAATGCCTCCCAGAATTTACTAGTAAATATTGTATCTCTATCACTGACTATACTGAGCGACACTCTATGTAGTCTAACTATTTCCTTGAAATATATCTGCGCCAGACTCTGAGCAGTTCTGTTTGATGTGACTGGTTTGAAATGGGCAGTCTTCGTGAAGCGATCTACGATCACCCAAATACTGTCATTTCCTTTTCTAGTTCTGGGCAAACCATCAATGAAGTCCATGGAAATATGTTCCCACTTCCATCCAGGAACTTCTAGCGGTTGTAACAATCCAGCCAATTTTTGTTGGTCACTTTTGACTAGCTGGCAAGTAGGGCATCGGCTAACATATATTGAAACGTCTCTTTTCATAGCATTCCACCAGAACGTTCGCTTGAGATCGTTATACATTTTGGCCACACCAGGATGGATACTCAGTTTGGACTTGTGACACTCGTCTAACACTTCCCTTTTTAACTCTGGGATGTCAGGAACACAAATCCTTCCTTTCAACCTCAGGGTCTCGTCATTATCTATTTGAAAACGCGAGGGTTCGCCTTTCTGAATCCTTTTTATCATATCCTTAATAAAGTTATCTTCCTTCTAAAGAATAGATATTTTTTCAATCAAGGAAGTCGTAATAATAAAGCTAGCGATCATTACATTCTTCCGACTCAGCGCATCGGCCACAACATTGGCTTTCCCTGGAGTGTATATAATCTCAAAGTCGTATGCTGCAAGGAACTCTAGCCAACGTTGCTGCCTCAGATTCAAGTCCTTCTGGGTGAACAGATACTTTAACGACTGGTGATCTATAAACAGTTCAAATCTCTCACCCAGGAGATAGTGTCTCCAGATTTTCAAGGCGAATACTATAGCCAACAACTCAAGATCATGAGTGATGTAGTTTTTCTCGTGCGGCTTCAGCTGACGGCTGGCATAAGCAATCACTTGGCCCCTTTGAATTAACACTGCTCCAAGGCCTTCTCTAGAAGCATCTGTCCAGACTTTCAAATCCTGATTGCCATCGATGATGGTTAACACTGGAGCAGTTGTTAATCTTAACTTTAGCTCTTCAAAAGCCTCTTCACTCTCTGGAGTCCATTTGAATTTAGAGTGCTTCTTTGTAAGCTTCGTTAAGTGACCAGATATCTTCGAAAAGTTTTTAACGAACTTCCGGTAATAACTAGCCAATCCGAGAAAACTGCGGACTTCTGTAGGGGTACTGGGCTGTTTCCAATTCTGAATAGCCGTGATTCTACTTGGATCCACTGCAATTCCTTCTTTTGATACCACATGGCCCAGAAATTTTACTTCATCTTGCCAGAATATACATTTGGATAGTTTGGCTTTTAGAACGTTCCTTCTGAGGATTTCCAGAACCTGTTCCAAATGTTTTTCATGTTCGGCCTTTGATTTAGAGAAGATTAGAATATCGTCAATAAAAACCAGAACAAATTTATTCAGGACTCCTCTGAACACTCTATTCATCAAATCGACGAAGTAAGTTGGAGCGTTACATAAGCCGAACGGCATTACTAACCACTCGTAGAATAAGTCTGGACCTCTGAATGCGGTCATTGGAACACACTCTTCGGCAATTCGAAGTTGATGGAAGCCTGTAGCTAGGTCCATTCTTGATAATACTTGTGCTCCATTCAGACGATCCAATAAATCATCAATTCGCGGCAATGGATATTTATTCTTTATGGTCTGCTTGTTCAGATCACGATAATCCACACATAGCCGTAGAGTACCGTCAGATTTTGGGACAAATACCACTACTGCTCCCCAATCAGAGAAACTAGGCCTGATCAGACCCTTCCATACAAGCTGTCGTGTTCGATTGTCTAATTCCTCTTTCTCTTTCAAGGACATTCTTCGAATAGCATGAACTACCGGCCTTGCATTAGGAATCAAAGCGATCTTGAAATCTATTTCTCTCTGCGGAGGTAAGCGAACAACTTCTTCAAACACATCCGCATAATTCTTGACGACAGGAATGTCTTTGATGAGGTCAGGAATATTCTCTGTGACTTCAGGGATATTTTCTATTTGGGCTGGAGAAACATCCAAAGCTACCCAGAAGTCTTTTCTCTTAGCATTCTGACCTTCACAGGGAATGGTTATATAATCACCTGATTTTATCTTTTCCTTAATGACTCTGTCGGCGCATTTAATCTCAGCTTCATACTTGGTCAACCAGTCTAACCCGAAGATAAGATCAAACTCTGTAAAATTCATGACGGTTGCGATGGTAGGGAACCGATAACGAGAAAAGGAAACCGGCACTCCACAAACCCAACTGAGATCAATGGAACCCCCAACCGGATTCTGGACAGTCATTGGTTCCTTGAGCTTTTTCAAATTCAAATCCAGCTTCTTAGCTGCATTCTTTGCAACAAAGCTTCGCGACGCGCCTGTGTCAAACAGTACTTTAACTGGGATATCTTTGACAGTTAACGTGACTTCCAAAACATCGGGCCTTTCCTGAATAGCTGTGGCTGTTGAATATCTGCTACTTCATTCACTTGAACTATTTCGGTCTTTTTCAACTGCCAGCAATCTTGCTTTACGTGACCAGCCTGATGGAAGAGATTGCATTTTCTATCCTCTTGAAATCCCTTCTTGGATTGAAGCCCACCTTTCAATCGCTTCTTCAAGGGTCCACAGTTTATCGACAAATGCCCTTTTTGATGGCAGTTATTGCATACGGTGGTCGTTACCGGTTCTTTTCTTGGTCTGGCCCTTTTCTGATCGATTTTAGGCTCCTTACTGACCTCAGACATCGTACCAGCCTCAGGATGATCAGTTTCAGACTCAATTTTATTACCAGAGCTGACTTCCTCTTCGTCGCGCAACATGCCTTTCTTATGGAGATCTTCGTACTGATAAGCCATATAAATCATTTCTGAAAAAGGAAGATTCACATGCCCCATTACTTTATTCTGGTATTTCCTTTGAAGCCCGTTGATAAATCTCAAATTCTTTCTCTTCGTATTCTGAATTAGATGGGGAGCAAAGTGAGAAAGTTCGTTGAATTTCTTATGATATTCTGGAATTGTCATATCTCCTTGTATCAGATAAGAAAATTCATCGCATAATCGCTCAGTCGCTTCGGGAGGAGTAAATCTTTCTAGAAAAATCACTTTGAATCTGTCCTAGGAGATATCACCTTCTGGATTATCCTTAATAACTGAATCCCATCAGAACAAAGCTTCATCTTTGAGTGCCCAGGATGCCAGTAATCTTTTCTGGTCATCTCTTAGCTTTAATCCTTCAAAGATTTTCTCAGCAGAACGAATCCAAGCCTGTGTCTTCATAATAGATTCTTCACCAGAGAAAGGTATTCCACCCATATTTCGATATTTGATTAATAGGGCCTCAATATCCGGTTCTGCATTCCTTCTGTTTCTGACACTCATTTTCTAGTACTTCTGCAAATAGCAGATCAAGTGTCAGGTCACAGAAAAGATATTTCAAAATATAGAGACAAATACTTCAAATGTAAATGTGTCTATCGAGGTGTAATTTTATTCTGCTACTCATACTAGGATATTACTGAACCTATCTGTACTGAGTTACTCGTCCTAGAACACTACTGGTTCTATTTCTGACGAGTTCGTTAATATGTTATATTCCAGAACTAAGCTTAACCAAAGCTTTGATACCAAACTGAAACGACCCCAAACCCCGTACTGACAGTGGCAAGGGTAATCCATGGAATATAACACAGAAACAGATAATAGCAGAACAGAATTAAATATATACACCAGATAATGAACAATAGAATATACTGGATAAGAGTAATCATCAGAGTTACACAGTATACAGGATCATACTTATTACAAATATAGTTCAGATATACATAAATGTCTACAGCGGAAAAACAAACATAATGTACAATTGGAGCTGAACAGCATAAAAAGAGATAAATGAAAGAATCCATCTTCAGCTCCAGCTATCCAGAAAGAACCGGCTAAACCTGAATACAAGGCTGCCCGTGTAGAAAAAGGGGCACCCGAGTTTGAAAGTGAAACAAACTACGAGTCAGTCATGGGACTGGTATGAGAAATCTACTCAACACATTTATAATATGGCTAATCACAGGACCACGCCACTTTCGTGGAACGGGTTTACTCCATTGGATTGCCAGTGCTTTAAAAAGAAATCTTTCTTTTAAACATCACAATGCTTTTTATAAAAATGAAGCCATTATAAGACTCAGTTCCCATCACGAAATGCAACGCAAACCGGAGGATAGAGTTTTTACCTTATAACGGCCAAAATATGCTTGATACGAATAAAACAAAGGCATTTGATATTATTGCTAGTGTTTATATGTTTTGAAAACAATTTCAAATCATAACTATCAATCATAGACGGCATTAATGCCCCATACCACTATGTCGCCATATATATGTATACAATCAAAACCGCACAGTCACGTATTTGGAAATTGGATTTCCGTCATGAACCAAGGCAAAATATAGTCCTTACCGAATTCGAGACGCTCTAGCCCGTGTCTTAGGAACAGCCGCAACTGCCCCTTGGATCGTCAGGGCCGGTCCACCAATGTGGATTATTATGCCTGAACAATACGTTTCCCCGCCCTATGGGGCGTCAATGAGCCAACGAATGGCTCCATCGGTCCCGGATCGACCGATATATCTGAGGCGCCTCGCTATCCATCATCCACATAAGTAAAATGTCAGGCCGTGTAAAAACACCGACACAACTCCTAGCTAGAAGGAAACGCATGCCCTCCCTGAGGTCCTTCTCCCATTTCTGGTCATACCGGGGTGTGAGGCTCGCGAATTCACGTTATACACAAAGCTATGCTACACCGGCGGTGCTTTGATTATCACCACAAGACATTGCTTTTCAACAGAAGCCCTGATCATTTGCCACTTAGGCATGCCACACTAGCAATTCATGCTATACAACTGATGTCCATGAATATACAACCTATGAGCTCGTGCGTTTCAGAGAAGGGCGTTAAGCAAAAGAATAAATTCTCCACCGCCAAACAGATGTATATTTAACAGAGATCAATCAACACAGAATAAAATCCAATGTCAGACACACAGTCCATTTACAAGTCCGTTCTGGGTCTGAACGAAACCGGAGGCACTATATACCTCGCAAACCCATCGATTACCACGTACGTCTGGACGATCACCACTCATTATCCATATTTCGGGATGCCTCCCAATCAGGACCTCGGTTACCATCCAAACGAGGTGAAGATCTCCGGTGTTTGACCACCGTCTTCATCTTCAACTTTCAATCGTCGGTCAATTATTAGAATTGAGAATTAACTCGGCCTTTTCAAATAATTCACATATATTTAGAATTTCAAATCAATTTATTTCAATGGTTAAATCATTCGATAACACCAATTTTGTTCTTTAATGTAATTTTCACCCCAAACACATTCAACCATCAAATACGACATAAATCGAGCAACTTCAGTTTATTTCCATTCCATATCATTTATGATATTTTATAACGATTTATCGCTATTTTATTTATTTTAAAATAGCCAATTCACTCAAAACGACGCTTCGGGCCATAACGCGGCCGTGGCGCTGTTTTTCTTCAGATTTGATTTACACATCTCTGAAAATCTAACTGTTGGATCTTCACAAAATTTACATCATTAGAAAGATCTTTTCAAAACGAATCCAACGGTTCTAGTTTCAGGAAAATCCGACGGTCGGATCTCCCCGTACAATCGTTTGAAGTTTCGATTTCAAAATACGAACTGCAGCGTCGTTACTCGATTAAATATATTTATATATATATATAATCGATTCTGGCGCTGTTTTTCTTTAGATTTGAATTAAACATTCCAGACAATCCAACCGTTGGATTTTAACAAAGTTGGTGCCGTTGGAAAGATTTTTCCAAAGCGAACCCAACGGTTGCGGTTTCAGGAAAATCCGATGGTCGGATCTCCCGGTATAATCGTTTGAAATCACGGTCTCAAAATACGAACTGCAACGTCGTTATTCAATATATTTCAATTCTCTCTCTCTCTCTCTCTCTCTATATATATATATATATATATATATATATATATATATATATATATCGATTCTCCAATTTCAAAGCTATATTCTTTTCATACATTTGATAAAAATAATATTTTTATCCAACTGTCTTATATTTCAACACTTCACTATATTTAACAATTCATGTATATAATAAAAAATGTGATTTTTATTGTAAAACAATTCATTTCAAAACACTATTATTTTATGTAGTTAATATAGGTAATAAAAATAGGATTTTTATTATAAAACAATTTCTTTCAAAACAAGATTATTTTATATATTTCATATAGATTATAAAAATGTGACTTTTATATTTAAAACACGAACACCATTCAACACATGAATTTCAATTCAACGAATGAAAATAATTCAAACGCATGAATATTATTCAAAATTTCGGCAGCATAACGGCAGGGTAGTTAAAACCGGGACCGTCCCTAGTACGGCTCCTCGCTCTACCTTAAAACCTCGCGGTTTTTGACAATGGGGAATCATGCATCTAGTTCGCACGCAGGCGGCATGTATATTTATTTCATTTCCACAAACTAATCCTATGCAGTTTCAACCAAATATTTCTCAACCACAAACGGGTATTTTTCAACCACAATCAATCAATATCAACCACAAACAATTCCAATCAACCATTCGCTATCAATCAATTTTCACACCAATCACAACCAATAAATATCGTCCATGGTTTGTGGACGAGGGGCGTATATATATATAATTATATATAGCAATTCACTTCTATTTCAACACATATATAATTTTTACAACGCATATATAACATATACATCGAACGTACAACTTATACAACGCTTATACATGAGGTGTACAACGCTTATATAACCCATACATCGACCATATAATTTATACATCGTCGTTTTCGATATCGTTTATAAATTAGAAATCTCACATTGGGTTCCACTCCACCAAAAATAGCAGCAGGCTCAGAAAAATATGCGGTCTCTTCTAGAATGTAGAAGACATCCACACGAGTCCACTATCTCTTGTTTCACTGAATTTCGTCAACACACGAAAAATATATGATTTTTACAGTGAAAACAAAAACGGTAGCGCTTTAAACTACTATTAAATAGAATAGAAAAAAAATAAAACAGTCATACCTTCGCAGTTTCGTTCAAAACTAGGTTAGGGATTATCACCAAATCCGAGCAACTAGGGGATAATCGGCCGATGCCACGACGTTGGGCTTCGAACGGCGCACCATAGGGTGGGGACCGCGTCAGGCGCGATGGGGGGTGTTGGTCGTGGCTGTAATGACCTGCACTGTCAGGGGTATTATAATTGATTTATTTAATTATATATATCGTGATGTAGTGAATTAAATAGAGGTTTAATTAAATAATATGGAATAATTAATTTAATTAAATAATTAAATAATATATTTAATTCAGAAATAATCAAAAATATTGGAAATCACAATATTATGTGAACGGGGTCGTCCCTTAGATTTAATTCAGCTTAGAGTTGAATTATATTGACGAATATATTCAACCGACATCAGTTTGAACGTATAATTATAGTATAATTAAAATAGAGCTTGAAATGGCGCTGCAGTTCGCGATTTGAACTTCAACTAAATGTACATGATTCGTTTTTAGCCGGATTTCTGTGAAACAAGAAACGTGTTGAGCTGGTGAAGTATATCTTTCTAGTGGAAGAGAAAAATCAAGATTTCGTCGTGTAGATTTTGATGTATGTCCAAATCAAATTTCAGAAAAGTCGTTGTAGAATTCCTTTATAATTTATAAAGGAATTATTTATATTTTAAAAAGGAATTTCAAAATAAATCGAATATTGGGTTGACCCAGATTTGAAATATCGAGTTATAAATCCCAGCAGAGCTGTATGGTATTCCACTGTGAATATAGACGGTAATATTTAATTTTAAATATTAAATTTAATTATATTTAAATATATTTATATATTTAAATGGGTCATTCAGAGCTTTAAAAATAGCCAGTTTTGCAAACGACCTCGGAATTCGACGAAACTAATTTTGTTGGATCTGCAACATCAAATTATTGTTAGATGTGAAGTTTCGTGATTTTTAGAGTCAGTATGTGGCCGTACCGATTTTTAGAGTGAAAAACAGTCAGTATTTTGACGGTTAAAAATACGCTGTGTGAGCATGCGAAGTCGGAATTCGATGAAACCAGTTTTGTTGGGACCGTAATGTCGAACTATAGCTGCATGTCCAGTTTCGTGATTTTTAGGTATCGTATGTGATCACACGAATTTTTAGAAGTCAAAAACGAATTAACAATAGAGAATATACCGGGAAAATTCCTTCTACGAAAATATCTAGATATTTATCCTACCTATAAATACACTACCTAACAACCCTTTAACCTAATTTCAGTTTTCTGGTCAAAGGAAAGTGCCGCAACCTTTCTTTCTCTTCAAACGTGAATTCCAATCTTTCAAAAATCAAAGTAATATAGAAATAAAAATCTATAAATCCTAAAACAAGCTTGGTTGATCTTCATTCGTCCTGCGCTTCGATCTGGTGTCGATATTGTAGAGTGCGACGTCTTTGGTTCCAGCTAGAAATGTTCAACGTGAGTTTAGGGTTCGACTTCCAGGAAACAGTAGCCATTTGTGTGCGAAATCGAAGTCATTTTTGAGTTCTTAGGATGAAATAGCACTTGCGTGCGTAATCTGGGGAGGTTCGGTGGTATTTTGGGAAATGCGTTCCCTGTAGTTGCCAGTTGAAGCTGAGCGATGCGGGTTCTCTGTTGGGTGCGAGCGTGAAGGTATGGTATTGGGTTGATGGAGATGGTTATGGGAAGAACAATGGAGAAATTTGTGGGTGAATTGGTGACGATACGAGGTAGAAATTGGTGATGAGAAATCTGTGAATGGCGTGAGGAACAACTGGAGGTCACGGCAGTGAATTCGGGGAAGAAGGGAGTTGTACACAATCGTTTTTTCTCAAAGGGGTAGTGGGATTATTAATTTGGGTAAAGCCCAAATAATAAATACTTTAGTTTAAATGTTAATTTAAATAATGTATTAAATTCTAAACTCAATAACTTCTGCATATGTAATCAGAATTGGACAAAACAAGATCCGTTGGGATCGTATGGACGAGAGCTTCACAATGAAGCTGACTGGAAGTGGATTGGGGTTCATTTGAATTTATGGCGAAATAAATTGTTTGATTCAAGTCAAATAACAGTTTATCGTTCTTTAACGGTGAACTGCAAATGTGAGTAAATCTCACCAACTCTGAACAGTTTATAATTTCATGTTTTGTTTTTAGAACTGTTAGAAATTGTCTGTTTGACTGTGTGTTGATTGTTTAATTGAACTGCTAGTCAGTTAGTGGAAATATTATATAAATACAAATATATATATATATATAGATCGTTAAACTCTGAAAGTGATGTTGATTATTCTCTAACATCTGTGATGCAGGGAAACAGGTTGGAGGAATCCGACCTGATTCCTCAACAGTTATTTTATTGTTTTTCATATATTATGATATATGATGTAGTTAAAAGCTGCGGTTGATTATATGGGTTTAAATGAGATTGGTCATCGTGATTTGATGTGTTAAGTACCATAAAATATCGAAAGGGGAAAAAGAGATTTTCAAAGGGATATTGAAAACAGAATATTTATAAACTGGAATATTTATAAATAAGAGAAATTTATAAATTCGAATATTTATAAATAAGAAATATTTATAAATTTGAATATTTATAAACAGGAGATACATAGAAAAAGAAAATAATATCAAAACATTTTCTTTTGAGTGGAAAGGCCTGTGTGGCGGGTTTGAGGATTTTCCAGATGCTCCCGATACAAAGGAGGTTATGGAGAATTTTCCCGGAAATTTAAGGAGTTAGAATATATAAAAGGAATATTTGTGAAAACCAAATATAAGGGAAATATTTGTGGAAACCAAATATAAAGGAAATACTTGTGAAAACAAATAAAGAGTTAAAAGGAAATATTTATGTAGGAAATAAATAAAGTTATAAAGGAAATATTTATATGAAATAAATATAGGCAAATTGAAAAGGAAAAATCATTTTTTTTAAAGTGAAGAACCGTTACCAAAAGTAAATATTTAAAAAATGAATAAACGTTGTTAAAAGGAACGTAATGAATAACCAGTTAGAGTTAACCAGTTCAGTGGAGTTAACCAGTCCAGTAGAGTTAACCAGTCCAGTAGAGTTAACGAGTCCAGTAGAGTTAACCAGTTCAGTTAGAGTTAACCAGTTCAGTAGAGTTAACCAGTTCAGTAGAGTTAACCAGTTGGGTTAAGTAAGTCGAGTTAACCAGTTGGGTTAAGTCAGTCAAGTTAATCAGTAAGAGTTAACCAGTTAGAGTTAACCAGGTAGAGTTAACCAGTTAGTGTTAATCAGTTAGAATTAATCGATTAGAGTTAAAACGAACTTGAGTTAATCAAATATAGTTATTTGAGACAGAGTTAGTCAAACATAGTTTTCAGGGTAAGTTGCTATCTTGTACGACTGCTAGCGAAATTCGCAGGGCTGTAAATAGCCTAAGGCGGTCGGATGTTTCCTGAGGGAGTCAGGTGTAACCATTGTGATCGTTGCGATCTAGAGTCTGGCGAATGGAGTTAAATCGAATATAATTTATTCGATAAGAGTTAAATCAAGTTAAGTTGAATAAGTCGAGTTAATCAGTTAGGATTAATCAGTAGAGTTAATCAGTTAGAATAAATCAATTAGAGTCAGAGTTAACCAGTTAGAGTTAATCAAATTAGTTATTCGATTAAAGTTAAATCAAATGAGTTGATCGAATTCGAAGTAGAGTAGTCGAATATTGGTTATTCGAAGTGAGTAGTCGAATATTGGTTATTCGAAAAGGTGAGTTATCAAATCGAACAGATTAAAGGAGTTAATCGAATATAGTTTATTCGAATAGAGTTGGAGGAGTTATCGAATATAGTTTATTCGACAGGAACTAAGTGAATTAGTTAGGTTAAACTAAGTGATTTAGTTAAGTTGATCAAAGTGAATTGGTTAGATTAATCAAAGTGAATTGGTTGGATTAATCAAAGTGAATTAGTTAAGTCAAACTAAGTGAATTAGTTAAGTGAATTGGTTAAGTTAACCAAAGTGAATTAGTCGAGTTAATCAAAGTGATTAGTTCAGTTAATCGAGATAAGTAAATCAAGTTAGGTTAATCGAGTTGAATTAGTCAGTCGAGTTAATAAATTGAGTTAGTCAAACCAAGTAGAACCAGTTAGAGTTAATTAATTTAGGTTGACCAGTTAGAGTTGATCGGTTAGAATTAACCAGTTAGAGCTAATTAATTAAAGTTGACCAGTTAGAGTTGATCGGTTAGAATTAACCAGTTAGAGTTAATCAATCAGAGTTAATCAAATAGAGTTAAGTAAAATTAGAACTGACTAGAGATTAGTAAATTGAATGGTTTTCTAAGTGTCCATCTGATGTTGGTTTCGGCCTTCGGGATTTATACTTAGGGGATTGTTCTCATACTAATTTATAGTCAAGGACTGATAGTTGGGGAAGAGTAGTGATTTGTAAATAATAAGATGGAAACGTTTTCCAGTGTTAATAACATATATTTTCTAAACATAGAAAATAAGGCAATGTGAGTATATATATATATATATATATATGTGTGTTGATGATTGGTCGATATAATTTCCATCTGGAAATAATATCGTTGTTTGCACACTTGTTTTTCTTTGATAGTTAACTCCGAGACTATCGAAGTTTTGACCATTTTAACGTTGTTAATATGGAGAGACCGGTTGGATTATTATCCAAAGAACCACTCTGTATTGGCATAAGTGTTGCGAATCATTTTTGCCAAAGATAATTGAAGACAGAGTAAAATGAAAGGGCTGTTGTATAAGTCTTAGATAACAGTGACTAAGATGGATATACGGAATAGTACCTTCAGTTTGTCCAGTCCCAGGACAACTTGTATGGACGAAGGTTTGACAGAGTATATCCAATGGATCGCGTAAGTTGATCTGTTAAAACGTATTCACGTTTGGTGGTGGAGGAATTCTTTCCTCTAAGCTGTATACCGTGTTATTTTTGGATAAGTCAATTTGTGATTTGGCGGGTATGACGATATGACATTCTAAGTGAATGAGGATGACTTGTGTGGATGAATGTTTGACAGAGTATTTCCAGAAAGGTCACGTACATTTATTTCTTCAACCGTACCAAGAGTGGAAGCGGAGAAGGAAACTTCTTTAGCTAACACGTAATGTACTGTGGTAGACGTCAATTAGTGATTTTCGATGGATCTGACAATGTGGCATTCGAAGTGAATCTGATGTGATGATAAAGCGTAGCTTCTAGCCTCATCAACCGGTAAATGACAGAAATCGGGCAGGTAGCATGGCTAAGTCGGTCGCACCGAAGTAGGGTGTATAATCACCTATCTAGAGAATATTCATTTGTTTCTTATATCGATCAATGCTATCCCAAATATATATATACGGGAACGGTTGCAGATCCCAACCGTTGGTGATATACATTCGATACACTCAAGCAAAATGAGTGGTCGGTCATATGTGGCTGAGTTGCAAGATGTTCTTGTTGAACTCCAGTAAATCGATCCTAGAGTACACTGATCGGAAGGTGGTTCCATACCTTGTCATAGTTGGAAATCCATTATCCAATACGTGCTTGCGATTTTGATTGTATACTATATATGTGGAACGTGAGATGAAAGCGTTTCTGCTAGTTGATATCTATTTGTACATAGACATTATTATAATATCAAAAGGTTTTTGATATAAAGATATTATGGATTCTCATGGGGGAAAAACCCGTTCCGTTCTGCGGTGTGGTCTTATGAGATATCGTTTACTTGTTCATATACCTGTTTAAACTGTTTTACTCACACCAGTCCCATGACTGACCCGGAGTTTACTTTGTTGTTTTCCCTAAACTCTTGGGTGTCCAATTTTGTACGGGCAATCAAGTAGTCAGGATTTTACAGATATACTTGGAGAGCTTGGAGCAGGAGGCTTCAAGATCATATAGCTATAGTTTATTTCCGCTGTGTTGTAAGTGTTGTACTCTGATAAGTGCAATTGTATACATAACTGTTATATTTCAAAGTTATGTTATCTATTATATGTTATTCGATCCGCTGTGAGGTTCGTGTTACTCTGATGTTGTGTTCTTCTTCTTCTTCTTCTTCTTCTATTCTATGTTTCTATCTTATCTATTCTCACCCTCTAATTTCTTTCATTAATTACCCGGATTTTTCGATGTTTTGGTTATCGACATCGTGCTTATGTCAATAACCAAAGTCGCTAAAAATCCGGGTCGACAGTTGGTATCAGAGCTTAAGTTAAGAATAACCTTGGCTCTGTGGCGTGACTCGGTAGTGATAGGGTTAGTAATACCCTAGATTGAGTTTGAGTGTATATATACGAGTGCCTATTTGTATTTGATATAAAAATGGTTTTATATTGTGGAGATTCATTGGCTGAGTTGTTTATGAGTTCTGGTCGATCAGTTTGATCCACTGTATCGGTAGGAGTAAATAAACACTTGAATACGATGGACTGACACAGTATGGATATGTGAGATATTATCATATACAGGATGTGTTGGTAGTGATTTTAATCAGATAAGATTATAACATGTGAAATGGTTATATATAACCTATCAAAATTCATATAAGTAAAGTATATGAAATAAGATGAATTAAATATGAATTTAAATCAGATTTGGAATTAAAATAAGGAAATTTTAAGTTCCTGGGAGATTTTGAAATATATTCAAAATGGAAGTATTTAGTAATGGTATTGAAAATGATATAGTATTGAAATCACTTGGGTCGCTGGAAAATAATTCCGATGATAACTGCGCAGTATCATCGGTGTGATTTTCGAGTTTCTAAGTGGTGGATTACTACCAAAGATTTTAATTTGAATTGTTTTGAGGAAAACAAGTTTTTTTAGAGAATTCAAAGGTTTTGAATTGGCAGTATGATTTCAAATTGATTTGAAATTTACCCAGGAATTTAAGTTCTAGAAATTAAAATTTAACTTGTGAAGTTAATTCGAATGGGATGGTAAAAGTAAATAATAAACAAGAATTTAACTTGAGACGATAGGTTAAGAAAAACTGAAGTGATTAGAGAATAATCTGGATTTGAAATGATAAGTTGAGAGTTTGGAATTTGAAACTCGAATTTGAAATTAAATTCGGCTTGAATAAGCGAATGGTTGTGTTAAGAATAACTTGGTTGGAGTTGATTGGGATGGCATTTGTATATGCCGAGTTGATAACAGATGGTAGGGATATAATGATATGCCCAACAAAAAGGTACAAGTTTATTTTTTTTATGAGTTTGGAATTTATGAGCCGAATTGGCAAGCCGCTTGGCTGTTTGATTTTCTTTTTGGTTGAAGAAGGCCTAGAGTGGCGAGTTGTGATTTGACGTATATGCCGGTACAAAGGAGACGCTGGCGAAATTTTTCGAAAATTTAAAGTGTTAGAAAATTTTCAGAATTTTTGGAAATTTTAGTTCGTCGGAATGAATTAATATTTTAGTGATATTAATTGGTTCAGGGAAACTGAAGTTGAGAGGTAAACAAATCTTAGGAATCCCAATAGATAGGGTCGTCCTCTAACTTAGCAATTTCGAGGACGGGGTCGTCGGAATGACCTGCACTGTCAGGGGTATTATAATTGATTTATTTAATTACATATAGAGTGATGTAGTGAATAAAATAGAGGTTTAATTAAATAATATGGAATAATTAATTTAATTAAATAATTAAATAATATATTTAATTCATAAATAATCAAAAATATTGGAAATCACAATATTCTGTGAACGGGGTCGTCCCTTAGATTTAATTCAGCTTAGAGTTGAATTATATTGACGAATATATTCAACCGACGTCAGTATGAACGTATAATTATAATATAATTAAAATAGAGCTTGGAATGGCGCTGCAGTTCGCGATTTGGCGATTTGAACTTCAACTAAATGTACAGGATTCGTTTTAAGCCAGATTTCTGTGAAACAAGAAACGTGTGGAGCTGGTGAAGTATATCTTTCTAGTGGAAGAGAAAAATCGGGATTTCGTCGTGTAGATTTTGATGTATGTCCAAATCAAATTTCAGAAAAGTCGCTGTAGAATTCCTTTATAATTTATATAGGAATTATTTATATTTTAAAAAGGAATTTCAAAATAAATCGAATATCGGGTTGACCCAGATTTGAAATATCGAGTTATAAATCCCAGCAGAGCTGTATGGTATTCCGCTGTTAATATAGACGATAATATTTAATTTTAAATATTAAATTTAATTATATTTAAATATATTTATATATTTAAATGGGTCATTCAGAGCTTTAAAAATAGCCAGTGCAAACGACCTCGGAATTCGACGAAACTAATTTTTTTGGATCCGCAACATCAAATTATTGTTAGATGTGAAGTTCGTGATTTTTAGAGTCAGTATGTGGCTGTACCGATTTTTAGAGTGAAAAACAGTCAGTATTTTGACGGTTAAAAATACCCTGTGTGAGCATACGAAGTCGGATTTCGACGAAACCAGTTTCGTTGGGACCGTAATGTCGAACTGTAGCTGCATGTCCAGTTTCGTGATTTTTAGGTATCGTATGTGATCACACGAATTTTTAGAAGTCAAAAACGAATTAACAATAGAGAATATACCGGGAAAATTCCTTCTACGAAAATAAATAGATATTTATCCTACCTATAAATACACTACCTAACATCCCTTTAACCTAATTTCAGTTTTCTGGTCAAAGGAAAGCGCCGCAACCTTTCTTTCTCTTCATACGTGAATTCCAATCTTTCAAAAATCAAAGTAAAATAGAAATAAAAATCTATAAATTCTAAAACAAGCTTGGTTGATCTTCATTCGTCCTGCGCTTCAATCTGGTGTGGATATTGTAGAGTGCGACATCTTTGGTTCCAGCGAGAAATGTTCAGCGTGAGTTTAGGGTTCGACTTCCAGGAAACAGTAGCCATTTGTGTGCGAAATCGAAGTCATTTTTGAGTTCTTAGGTTGAAATAGCACTTGCGTGCGTGGCAGGTTTGGTGGTAATTTGGGAAATGCGTTCCCTGTAGTTGCCAGTTGAAGCTGAGCGATGCGGGTTCTCCGTTGGGTGCGAGCGTGAAGGTATGGTATTGGGTTGATGGAGATGGTTATGGGAAGAACAATGGAGAAATTTGTGGGTGAATTGGTGATGAAACAAGGTAGAAATTGGTGATGAGAAATCTGTGAAAGGCGTGAGGAACAACTGGAGTTCACGGCAGTGAATTCGGGGAAGAAGGGAGCTGTACACAGTCGGTTTTTCTCAAAGGGGTAGTGGGCCTATTAATTTGGGTAAAGCCCAAATAATAAATACTTTGGTTTAAATGTTAATTTAGATAATGTATTAAATTCTAAACTCAATAACTTCTGCATACGTAATCAGAATTGGACAAAACAAGATCCGTTGGGATCGTATGGACGAGAGCTTCACAATGAAGCTGACTGGAAGTGGATTGGTGTTCATTTGAATTTATGGCGAAATAAATTGTTTGATTCAATTCAAATAACAATTTATCGTTCTTTAACGGTGAACTGCAAATGTGAGTAAATCTCACCAACTCTGAACAGTTTGTAAATTCATGTTGTATTTTTAGAACTGTTAGAAATTGTCTGTTTGACTGTGTGTTGATTGTTTGATTGAACTGCTAGTCAGTTAGTGGAAATATTATATATACATACAAATATATATATATATATATATCGTTAAACTCTGAAAGTGATGTTGATTATTGTCTAACATCTGTGATGCAGGGAAACAGGTTGGAGGAATCTGACTGGATTCCTCAACAGTTATTTTATTGTTTTTCATATATTATGATATATGATGTAGTCAAAACCTGTGGTTGATTATATGGGTTTGAATGAGATTGGTCATCGTGATTTGATGTGTTAAGTACCATAAAATATCGAAAGGGGAAAAAGAGATTTTCAAAGGGATATTGAAAACAGAATATTTATAAACTGGAATATTTATAAATAAGAGATATTTATAAATTCGAATATTTATAAATAAGAAATATTTATAAATTTGAATATTTATAAACAGGAGATACATAGAAAAAGAAAATAATTTCAAAACATTTTCTTTTGAGTGGAAAGGCCTGTGTGGCGGGTTTGGGGATTTTCCCGATGCTCCCGATACAAAGGAGGTTATGGCGAATTTTCCCAGAAATTTAAGGAGTTAGAATATATAAAAGGAATATTTGTGAAAACCAAATATAAGGGAAATATTTGTGGAAACCAAATATAAAGGAAATACTTGTGAAAACAAATAAAGAGTTAAAAGGAAATATTTATGTAGGAAATAAATAAAGTTATAAAGGAAATATTTATATGAAATAAATATAGGCAAATTGAAAAGGAAAAATCATTTTTTTAAAGTGAAGAACCGTTACCAAAAGTAAATCTTTAAAAAATGAATAAACGTTGTTAAAAGGAACGTAATGAATAACTAGTTAGAGTTAACCAGTCCAGTGGAGTTAACCAGTCCAGTAGAGTTAACCAGTCCAGTAGAGTTAACCAGTCCAGTAGAGTTAACCAGTTCAGTTAGAGTTAACCAGTTCGGTAGAGTTAACCAGTTCAGTAGAGTTAACCAGTTGGGTTAAGTAAGTCGAGTTAACCAATTGGGTTAAGTCAGTCAAGTTAATCAGTAAGAGTTAACCAGTTAGAGTTAACCAGTTAGAGTTAACCAGGTAGAGTTAACCAGTTAGCGTTAATCAATTAAAATTAATCGATTAGAGTTAAAACGAACTAGAGTTAATCAAATATAGTAATTTGAGACAGAGTTAGTCAAACATAGTATTCAGGGTAAGTCGCCATCTCGCACGACTGCTAGCGAAATTCGCAGGGCTGTAAATAGCCTAAGGCGGTCATATGTTTCCTGAGGGAGTCAGGTGTAACCATTGTGATCGCTGCGATCTAGAGTCTGGCGAATGGAGTTAAATCGAATATAATTTATTCTATAAGAGTTAAATCAATTAAGTTGAATAAGTCGAAGTAATCAGTTAGGATTAATCAGTAGAGTTAATCAGTTAGAATAAATCAATTAGAGTTGATCAGTCAGAGTTAACCAGTTAGAGTTAATCGAATTAGTTATTCGATTAGAGTTAAATCAAATGAGTCGATCGAATATAGTTTATTCGAAGTAGAGCAGTCGAATATTGGTTATTCGAAGTGAGTAGTCGAATATTGGTTATTTGAAAAGGGGAGTTATCAAATCGAATAGATTAAAGGAGTTAATCGAATATAGTTTATTCGAATAGAGTTAGAGGAGTTATCGAATATAGTTTGTTCGACAGGAACTAAGTGAATTAGTTAGGTTAAACTAAGTGAATTAGTTAAGTTGATCAAAGTGAATTGGTTAGATTAATCAAAGTGAATTGGTTGGATCAATCAAAGTGAATTAGTTAAGTGAATTGGTTAAGTTAACCAAAGTGAATTAGTCGAGTTAATCAAAGTGATTAGTTCAGTTAATCGAGATAAGTAAATCAAGTTAGGTTAATCGAGTTGAATTAGTCAGTCGAGTTAATAAATTGAGTTAGTCAAACCAAGTAAAACCAGTTAGAGTTAATTAATTAAGGTTGACCAGTTAGAGTTGATCGGTTAGAATTAACCAGTTAGAGTTAATCAATCAGAGTTAATCAAATAGAGTTAAGTAAAATTAGAACTGACTAGAGATTAGTAAATTGAATGGTTTTCTATGTGTCCATCTGATGTTGGTTTCGGCCTTCGGGATTTATACTTAGGGGATTGTTCTCATACTAATTTACAGTCAGGGACTGAAAGTTGGGGAAGAGTGGTGATTTGTAAATAAGAAGATGGAAACGTTTTCCAGTGTTAATAACATATATTTTCTAAACATAGAAAATAAGGCAATGTGAGTATATATATATATAAATATATGTTGATGATTGGTCGATATAATTTCCATCTAGAAATAATATCGTTGTTTGCACACTTGTTTTTCTTTGATAGTTAACTCCCAGACTATCAAAGTTTTGACCATTTTAACGTTGTTAATATGTAGAGACCGGTTGGATTATTATCCAAAGAACCACTCTGTATTGGCATAAGCATTGCGAATCATTTATGCCAAAGATAATTGAAGACGGAGTAAAATGAAAGGGCTGTTGTATAAGTCTTAGATAATAGTGACTAAGATGGATATACGGAATAGTACCTTCGGTTTGTCCAGTCCCAGGACAACTTGTATGGACGAAGGTCTGACAGAGTATATCCAATGGATCGCGTAAGTTGATCTGTTCAAACGTATTCACGTTTGGTGGCGGAGGAATTCGTTCCTCTAAGCTGTATACCCGTGTTATTTTTGGATAAATCAATTTTTGATTTGGCGGGAATGACGATGTGACATTCTAAGTGAATGAGGATGACTTGTGTGGATGAATGTTTGACAGAGTATTTCCAGAAAGGTCACGTACATTGATTTCTTCAACCGTACCAAGAGTGGAAGCGGAGAAGGAAACTTCTTTAGCTAACACGTAATGTACTGTGGTAGACGTCAATTAGTGATTTTTGATGGATCTGACAATGTGGCATTCGAAGTGAATCTGATGTGATGATAAAGCGTAGCTTCTAGCCTCATCAACCGGTAAATGACAGAAATCGGGCAGGCAGCATGGCTAAGTCGGTCGCACCGAAGTAGGGTGTATAATCACCTATCTAGAGAATATTCATTTGTTTCTTAAATCTATCAATGCTGTCCCATATATATATACAGGAACGGTTACTGATCCCAACCGTTGGTGATATACATTCGATACACTCAAGCAAAATGAGTGGTCGGTCATGTGTGGCTGAGTTGCAAGATGTTCTATTTGAACTCCAGTGTATCGATCCTAGAGTACACTGATCGGAAGGTGGTTCCATAACTTGTCATGGTTGGAAATCCATTATCCAATACGTGCTTGCGATTTTGATTGTATACTGTATATGTACAACGTGAGATGAAAGCGTTTCTGCTAGTTGATATCTATTTGTACATAGACATTATTATAATATCAAAAGGTTTTTGATATAAAGATATTTTGGATTCTCATGAGGGAAAAACCCATTCCGTTCTGCGGCGTGGTCTTATGAGATATCGTTTACTTGTTCATATACCTGTTTAAACTGTTTTACTCACACCAGTCCCATGACTGACCCGGAGTTTACTTTGTTGTTTTCCCTAAACTCTTGGGTGTCCAATTTTGTACGGGCAGTCAAGTAGTCAGGATTTTATAGATATACTTGGAGAGCTTGGAGCAGGAGGCTTCAAGATCATATAGCTATAGTTTATTTCCGCTGTGTTGTAAGTGTTGTACTCTGATAAGTGCTATTGTATACATAACTGTTATATTTCAAAGTTATGTTAGCTATTATATGTTATTCGATCCGCTGTGAGGTTCGTGTTACTCTGATGTTGTGTTCTTCTTCTTCTTCTATTCTAAGTTTCTATCTTATCTATTCTCACCCTCTAATTTCTTTCATTAATTACCAGGGATTTTCGATGTTTTGGTTATCGACATCGTGCTTACGTCGATAACCAAAGTCGCTAAAAATCCGGGTCGTTACAGTGGCGGCGCTCCAAAGGTGACGACTTTCGAGGTCCCTAACTCGAGAAATACGAAGCAATTGAAGGTGATGTTGACATGGATTTGAAGAGAGCGAGAAGCTCAGCAAGAACTTCAACAGGACGGAGGTCTAATTCTTCGTGTGGAGGGAGAAATCAGAGGAGGAAGCGATGAAGAGGGAGCCGCCATTGATACGGGTTCTTCGTGGAGAGAGAAGCTGATGTGGACCAATTGGGGATTTCTTTTATATTTATAAATTTTTAAAATCCGAAAATACCTCTTGCCACACACGAACACCAATCCAAACCCAACGACTGTCGTCCCTAGCGTTTTACCCCCATTCCGAACACAATGGGATATGTTTCGTAGGCCCATTCGACTGTTTCAGTCAGTTTTCCTTCAAATTAAAATATATAACATTCAATATTCGATTGGAACGTGCATTTCAATTTTCCAGGGCCACAAACTGATTCGAAAAATTCCTGAAAAATAAATCTAGCTATGTTTTGACGATACTGTCCCAACAAAACTAGTTTCGTCGAATTCTGAGACCGTTTGCAAAAAGGCCCATTTCTGGTCGATCTAATTTAACTATAATTTACCAAAACACAATTTCCTTTGCCACGCTCACATACTAGCTTCAAAAATTATGAAATTTGAAACCTAGCAATAACTTCACATCCCGGATCCAACAAAAGTGGTTTCGTCGAATTCCGAGGTCGTATGCAAAATGGCCAATTTCACGGGCTATATAAATTCCATAGGGACCTTTCTGAAAATTCATTTAGCCATAACTTTTGCTTTCCGCTATGAAAATTCAATTTTTTAGATTCGTTAGAAAGGTATTCACTAACAGATTTAAATATTTTTGGTTTCACTCAAATCCGTTTTGTTTTGCACCCGGTACAGTCCGACAAATTTTGAATTCAATTTTTGAAACTGCAGTGCCTTTTCAGGCCTTGTTTATAATTAGAATTAATTATATTCGTTTTCAAATGTCGATTCAAACTTACTTTTCATTGCTATTATTTAAAATATTTATTTTAAATATTTAAAATCCACTATTTTAGCCAATTTAAATTTTTTAAATTGGTTCAGATTTTCCCGGTCGTTACAGCCTGGGACGTAAGTTGTGGGGAATTGCACGACGTGATAGATCTTTCGAATCAAGAGCCATTATGATGGAAATCCAACTTTCTGGTATGAGCTTTGCGGTTTTAATGGTAAATCTATATTGGGAACATGATATATGGTACCCATGTCGTCTACGATTGATACATTAACTTCGAAATTGATTTCTACACTACACACTTATAGTAATAATAAAAGATAAATTTCGTGTACCGAGCATATTTGGCTAGTATAAGGTAAAACTCTATCCTACAGCTTGTGTTGCATTGTGTGATGGGACCTGAGTCTTATAATAGCTTCATTTTTAATTAATTAGCATTGCGCTATTTGTTTATGCACTGGTATTCTTGGGGGTAACCCGTTTCGTGTTATAAGGCATGGTCCCTTGATTTACCTAACTTTAAAATCAAATTAATAGTTGTTTTAGTTCTCACACAAGTCCCATGACTGACCTAAGTTTATTGTATTAACCTAAGCTCTAGGTGCCTTTATTTTCCACACGGGCAGCTAGTAGTTTTGGTTTTGCAAATATTATATTCACAGGATCCAGGATTGCAGCTGGAGCTATATTCGGAAAGCTTTGTATCCGTATATCTCTTCCAGTTGTGTCATTTGTTATTTTCCGCTACGCTTTGTATCTATACATTTATCCGCTGCTTTGTATTTTAAATCTTTGATATTTTTCAGTATTGTATATTATTAATACTCTAATATACTTTTGTACTCTGATGTAATTGTTGTAATAGCAATGAAATGTTGTATTGTTTGTGTTCTGATGCGTCATGTTCTCAACTCAATCCAGGCTTTCCCGAAACGGGAAGTTTGGATCGTTTCAGCGTGGCCCATATTCCTTAATATGATCTTAACTGGGAATGCTAATGGTTGTGGGGTATTTCATTTGGTATCCATGCCTAAGGTTACATGATTCCTAAAATTAGTTTTAAAATAAAGTATTTATCTAAAGAAAAATTGATTTTCCAAACAAAAAGGAAATTTACAATATAAAAATCCACTCAATTCCATCTCCTTTCTATGGGTGGTAAATGGACCCAACCCAATGGACCCGGATCCAACCCGTTGGGTCTCGCTTTTAGGTAGGTCAGTCTTTATTAGGTCTGAATCATACATTTCAAAAATCTAGATCAGACCTGAGCTTCAGGTCGGGTTCGTTTGGAAAGTAAAACTGAAAATACATATAATTAATGCTTTTTTAGTCGGATCGGAGGGTTTGATCGGGCCTTAATTGTATCTTTCATCACCTAGACCCGATCTGAGACACATCGGGTTTGGTTCGGGCCTTTTCGGGTCGGTTCAGTTTGAGTTTTCGGTTCTTGGTTCGGGTTTTCAGTTCTCGGTTCTAATTGCCAACACCACTCCTTCCCTTGTCCCATTCTCTCCTTTCTTCGTTGAGTTATCTATAAAGCAACTTATCCAGACTTTCTTATGTATACAGAAATCTTGATTTTTTTTATAGATTGAAGTTTTTTAATGGACAAATCATTTTAGCTCAGTATTTGAGGAAAAAAGAGACACTTGCTACATGATAGATATAAAGTAGAGCTAAGCATGGATAAGATAATCTTAGAGGACAAGGGTAGCAAGATTGCTATAAAGATTTGGGAATATATCAGTAGCTGTAACAAGGAAATTGTTGATGTGGCAATAGGCCAAGATGGTTGTACGAAAGATATTGGTCAAAATGATTAAGGAATGAAATTGGGTAAAGGTTGGTGAAAGAGATGTTATCTATCTCTAGTTCTTTATAATTCTCATATCCTATCCTATTTAGGAGTATTTTGTTCCTTTACCTTTGATTCACGAGTTCAGGATGGCTACGTGGGGTCATAGCCACATTGATATTAGATAGGCCATGTAGAGGATCTATATTGTAGGTGTAACGAAGTTGTCCTGTATATATATAATAAATCTGCGAATGTGATGTAGTAGCACTAGTTGACTATTTGCACTTTTTAGGCCTAGTAGTTGTATCTGAACCATGTCAGGAGATCGACATGTTATCTATGGTGAGACGGGTTTAAAACTAAAAATCTTGATTTAGGAGATGTTAGGGGGCATTTCCTGGTATGGATTGTTTTTGGGTCTAGATAGTTTGGTCACATAGTTGGTTATGACAGATTTTGACATTGGTAGTAAAGTTTGACTGAGATGCTTATATTCTGAGGTTTTTGATAGAGCAAAATTTGGATGATGGATTAGTTAGCTAAGTATGGGGCTATTTTGACTGCAAAAGGATGATTGGCGTGATAGGATACACAGTGGATTAACTCTTGAGATTTTTTGCAACCCGAGGGGTCATTCATATTGATTTTCCTGTATTTTTCATTAGTGCATATCTATGCAATAATAGTTCATTTCCCGTTATGCTATATTTTTCGTGTTTTGGAAGGGGTTAAAAGGTTACGACCTACAAGATATATTGATTTCGGTGATAATGCTAAATTTATATAATTATTGGTAAAGCACATGCTTATATAGGAATAAGAGGATTGAGCTTCATGCTTATGACTAGAATCTTTTCTAGATGTGGAGTTATGCTTGTGACATTACTGTGCATGAATTTGTATGGAGTTTAGGCAAGTCAGCTATACGACGATCCATCTCAGATGGTTAGAGGGGGTAGTTTCTTAGGGATACACATAGTAGATGCACCCTAATATTAACTTGTGAAGTCATTTGGAATGGATTGTTTTACTCCATAGACCTATATTTTGGTAGATTGAGCGTGGTACCTATAATGAGAACTTTCCATATATGTTTTGAAGAAGTCAGACTTCAACCATAGCAGAAAGATTTTGAGGAAACAAATGAAGTAACTTTTGGGGAAGTATTGGTAGGAGTAAACATTTTTTGGTGAGAGGCTTCACTCATCTTTGCAACAGTGACGAATAGTTTTGCCTAATTGTTAATCATAAGTGAATTGTTTTAAAAGGAACATTTTCCTTCGACTCATGTAGAAGGTCTTTTTGATTAATTTAGGGAGCCATATTTTTTCCCATAACTAAATTTCTTTGCTTCTGATTTACATTAAGTTTTAAGTGGTGCGGGAAATAGAGACGGATTTTTTCGTAAGAACAGTTACCATACTTTTAGGCTAGCTTGTGCGTAGGCCTACTTATTGACTTATGTGGAAGGGTGCTTGGTAAGGTTTTGTAAGTTATTTGGTAGGGGTCTTTTATTGACGACATTTTAGACTAGACAAAGAATGACAAGGGATACATTTGTTACTTAGTACCTTATAAGCACCTAGGCCCAAGACCAAGCTCTCTGATTATCGCTTTTGGAAGGTAATAAATTTTGTGACGACCGCAAATCTGTACTATCTGAGTTGACTAATAACACCACACGTCCAACCCAAATTGCACAGAAATACGAATCATTATTAGAAAGAAGTTAGAGGATGAGAAAAAGAAAGAAAGAAGTATTAGAATAGAAGAAAACGAAGACCACAAACTCACAGCAGAACGAATAAAATATATTAAATAACATAACTTTTGAAATACAAATCAGTAATTATATATACATACCATTATCAGAGCACAACAGTTATTCCTAGAACAGTTATAAACACCTATTTCCAAATACCACATAGTACACTGCGGAATATATGAGTCTATTGCTAACTGGTGTAGCCTCCTACTTCCAACTCCTCCAAGTGAATCTGTAAAATCCCGACTACTTGAATGCCCGTACAAATTTGGGCACCAAAGAGTTTAGGGAAAACAAACAAAATAAACTTTGGGTCAGTCATGGGACTGGTGTGAGTAAACTCCAACCATTTGTTTAACTTTCAAAATCCTTTCGAAAGAAGTGATAATCGTAAGACCGATCCACACATAAACACGGATGGTTTTTACCTTACGATAACCCAAAATATTTTTGATACCAAATCCAGTGATATTATAATAATATCTACATCAAATAAATAGAATCTAGTGGAACGCTTGCATCTCACGCTCCACATACATAGTATAAAATCGAAAACTGCACGGCGCTTATTGGAGATTGGATTTCCATCATGACAAGGTATGGAACCACCTGCCGATAGTGTATCTCTAGAGAGGAATACACTGGGTTCAACAAGAACATCTTGCAACCCGTCCCACACATGACCGACCACTCATTTCGCTTGAGTGTATCGAATGTATATCACCAATGGTTGGGATCAGCAACCGTTTCCCGAATGGGACAACATCGTATAGAATAAGAAATTAAATGAATCCCTAGATAGGTGATTATACACCCTAATGGGAGCGACCCACTTAGCCATGCTACCTTCCCGATTTTTGTCATTTCCCGGTTGTTGAGGCCAGAGGCTACCATTACTTTCCATTCATTGATAGCACAATCACTTTGAATGCCACATTGTCAGATCCGTTAATCACTAATTGATTTGCACAAATATTTTGGATGTTATGCTAATGGAATAAATCCGTTGCCACCATATATATTTGTACAGATCAACATATTTGATCAGTGGAAATACTTTGTCAAACATCCATCCATATACGTTTGTTCTGGGACTGAACGAAACTGAAGGCACAATTTCTATTAATATAAAAAGCCCTTGCACTTTACTCCGTCTTCGATTATATTCATATAATCTGATTTGCAACGCTACTGCCAATACAGAGTGATTCTCGAATAATAATCCAACCGGTCCCTCCTTGTTGACAACGATATTGGCAAACACTTCGCTAGTCGGTTCTCTAACTATCGAAGAAAAATAAACAAACATCCGTTCATCCATAACATCAAACAATCACTGGGCCTGTTAATTAACATTTCATTAATTAATTCACTTCTCTATTTCTCTATCAATATTTGTTAACCAAATAATTTCAATAATCATCTTGGCCTCTTACGCTATTTGGAAAACATTTTCATATATCGCCTTCTATTATTTTCTATAGTTAGAAAATATATTCTATTTGTATTTGAAAGAAACAATTTCAATCACTTATTTCTTTTCCAACTACTTTAATTATACTCGGGAAATATTTACTTTTATATTTCCAAAATTCCACCACTTGGGTTAAAACGAATGATGTGTAAAACATCGTTACAACAACCCAAAATATTTTATTCAACTAACTCTTATTTAAACACTTCCTTTCGAGAATGGATCTTGTTATTTATCAATTAAAAATGAAATCAATCAAGTTGGGGTATAACTACCTCTCAGACCTTGACTGAAGACATAATTAACTTCGAAACAGACAAAACCACTTACCTCGAATAATCAACATTATAAAAACCAATTATTCATTTTTAAACGTGTATATGTTTCTCTTACTATTACCAGCCTATCAATTTCCTTTTTGTTTATAATATTCTATTTTTTAATTCATTCCTTATCGAATTCTGTATATATCGATACATTTATTTCTAACTATCAAATTTTTATTAAAAATATTCTAACTCCTTAAATTCCCGGAAAAATTCGCCATAACCTCCCTTGTACCGGGAGCATCGGGATATTTCAAATAGTCTCCCATGGCCCTCACCAATCCAAATGAAAAAGAAAAAGAAAAAGAAAAAGCCAAGCGGCTTGCAGATACGGCGCATAAAATCTCATATATGAATTTAAACATGTACCTTTTTGTCGGGCACATAAATTAAAATATTCGTATCCTTCATCCCATACCTGTCTAACACATTCTCACCTGTTTCCAATTCCATTCAACTCAATCCAATCGTTTGAATTCAGTTTCGCTCATTTATTCTTTAATTAGCTATTTTGCCTATTTCACTTCTTTGTTTGAACATAGCATGTTCAAACAAAATATTTAACTTGCTCATAACCAAATTGAATTTCAATTTCAATTCTAGTTTCCTTTTTGATTTCGAATATAAATTTTCAAATCGAATTCACTTATTCAAAGACCAATATCCATTCAAAATCTCATTAACTAATTACTATTCAAATTAGTTAATTCTATTCCATAATCAAAAATCTAATTTCTGTTTCAAAAATCAATTCATTACTCCACTTGAGTTCACATATAATTTACAACTCAAATCTGAAATTTTGTAAATTTGAAATTCGGATTTTATTCGCTTAAAATCCTTTTATAAAATTAAATAAACCGTTATGGTTTTTAAAAGGTTATGGCGCTGTTTTCTAAAAATTTGATTTTGGTATAACTCAAAATCTATTCGACGAAATCCAGATTTTTCTCCTCCATTAGAAAACTATTATCAAATCGCTCCTGACGTTTCCTATTTCAAAGAATTCCGACTTCAATTGAGTCCTATATATTCAATTGAAGTTCGAAACGACAATTTACGAACTGCAGCGCTGCGGCGAGTTCGTTTTTATTATATTTATAAATATAAACGTTTAAACTTTGTCTATAATAAATTCAACTCCATTCTTATGTATTTTTAATATATCAAATCAAAATTTTCAATTCAACATAATATTTTCGATTTTCTATAATTGTCGATTTCTCCTTACTCGGTAATATATTTATTTATACTTTGATTTTCTACATTCAAATTCCATTTCAATACCAATTGAATTTCCTATATTCAAATTCCCTTTTCAATCTCCATTTGAATTTCTATATCCAAATCTATCTTCAAACTTCATTTGAATTTCTATATTCAAATCTATTTTCAATTCTATTTGAATCCTATATTCAAATTCAATTTACACTCCTATTGTGATAGCCCGTAACTTTCCCGTGAAGGAAAGAGCGGATTACCTTGAGAACAACACACAAAAGAACGCAGACGGAAGAACATTTCATTGTTATTACTACAATTCCATCAGATACAAGAATATACAGAGTATAAATGAATAAATTACATTCGATAAATATCAGAGATTACAATAAATTACATAGCAGCGGAAAAACAACATAAAACACAACTGAAAGTAATACACGGATACAGAGCTTTCCGAGCATCGTTCCAGTTGTATATCAGGATCCTGTGAATATAAATCTGCAAAACCAAAACTACTAGCTGCCCATGTTGAAAATAGGGGCACCCAGAGTTTAGGTTAAAACAATAAACTCCAGGTCAGTCATGTGACTGGTGTGAGAACTAAAATAGTTATTTTAAACTTTACTTTAAAAGAGGGTAATTCAAGGGACCGCGCCGTATAACACGGAACGGGTTTCCTCCCAAGAATACCAGTGCTTAGAATAAACAACGCAATGCTTTTTCGAAAAATGAAGCTATTATAAGACCCAGGTCCCATCACACAATGCAACGCAAGCCGGAGGATAGGGTTTTACCTTATAACAGCCAAACATGCTTGGTACGTTTAAAACAAATCATTTGATACTATAATAAGTGTTTAGTGTCAAAATCAATTTCAATCATAAATACAAATCATAGACGGCATAAGTGCCCCATACCACTATGTCGCCATACTAGGTTCTACAAATAAAGACGAAATACACGTATTGGAAATTGGATTTTCGTCATGAGTCGAGGCAAGGGGCAAGCTCCTCTCCGCGCTCGAGACACTCTAGCAAATGTCTCAGGACTACACACTCTGGGCAATCCTGGATCGGTTGGGCCGGTCCTCTCTTACGTTTGAGGATTATTTATTCCTGAACACACGTTTCCCGGTCCTTACAGACCTATAATGGAGGCGCCTCATTCCAACAACCACAAAGGTGAAAAGTATGTAAATGTCAGGGCTGGTAAGTCACTGACACCCACGCTCACATATTGATTCGAAAAATTATGAAATTTGAAACCTAGCAATTATTTGATATCACGGATCCAACAAAAGTGGTTTCGTCGAAATCCGAGGTCGTTTGCAAAATTCCCATTTTTAAGGGCCTGAATTCTATAGCGACTATTCAGAATTTTCAACTGGACATATCTTTTGATTCCCGCTATGAAATTTCGATTTTTCAGATTCGTTGGAAAGATATTCTCAATTAGATCCTAATGTTTTTGGTTTCACTAAAATCCGGATTGTTTTGCACCCGGTACATTCAATTGAAGTTTGAAATCGAATTATCGAACTACCACGCCATTTTCAATTCTATTTATAATTATATATAATTATTTATATTCTAACGACGGCGTATATAATATATACGTTCAAATTATATTCAAAATAAATTTTCTCGTCGATTTTATTTAAAATAATTCATTTTAAATGTTCAAAATTCGCTAAAATTGCCAAAATAAAATTTTTAAACTGGCTCAGATTTTCGGGTTGTTACACCTATATTCAAATTCTATATTTGAATTTCCTTTAAATTTTCCATATTCAACATCTATTTAAATTTCTGTATTCAAATTCTATATTTGAATTCTCTTCGAATTTCTATATTCAAATTCTATATTTGAGTTTTATTGGAATTTTTATATTTAAATTCTATATTCACTTCCCGTTTGAATTTCTATATTCAAACTCCATTTAAATTTCTATATTAAACAAGTCTTGATTTCCAATTCAGTTGAAATCAATAATTTCTACTTTGGAAAAATAAATTTCCCTTTTCAACTTCACACTTGTGTTTTTATTTCTGAATTACCCAATGATAATTCCTTTCACTTCATTTATAAGCTTTGTTTATAAATGAATTACTTGCTTTTATTTTATTAAAACAAGTTAATATTTTTATTCCATTCTAAAATTTCAAATTCTATTTTAAAAAAAATAGAATTTTCTTTTTAAATCTCAAATATCCTTTTCAGGATATTTTATAAATCAACCCTCAGGCCCAATGATATTTAAATAGTCAAACCACTCAATTATCAATCAACACATCATATATGATAATATATGTGAAAGCGAACAAATAATAATATTTTTTAGGAATCCAGTTGGATCCCTCCAACCTGTTTTTCCTGCATCCACAGACGTTAGTCAACAGAAATAATACCCATCCTGCTTCGAGGCAGGATATCGCAGTATAGAAGGTCATCCACTAATATATATTTGTGGGGCGCATAGGGAAATCATCCGCTATGAAACTCCGGGCATCCGCTAATGAGACTACGGGAATCCAACCAATCATCAACCCAATATATATATATATATATATATATATATATATATATATAATAGTCAACCCTAAATAACTAATATATTTAAAGCAACCAGAAAAATCCAAACAAGCAACAACAATTATTTTTAACAACTTGAAATAATTCTAATTAAATGGCGAGTGAGGTTTACTCACCGAAATTGCAATCATCAAATATCCTTTCCATTCCACAATCATCGGCTACGAATCTTCTTGAATGAATTCGTACCTACGATAAATTGATTTAAATTTACTAATTAATATTTATTTATTTAAATTAACTATTTAAACGAATAAATAATTTTCCTATAAAATTTCTCTTCTTTTAATGGTTATTAATTTTAAATTAACCTAACAAATAAAATTAAACCAATATATATATTTTTCAACATTAAACCATATCTATCTAACTTAATCAAAAGACATTTCTAAACTAATTATAATTAGTTTATCTTTACCCTATTTTACTTCTCCTTAGTTAACTCTTCCCCTTTACTGGACTGTTTCCATCTGACCTGCACCATTATCGCCAAGGAACAGGTCCCAACTCCCTCAAAGACAGTCTCATTCCATCAGTCTGCGCACCTCGTATTCCTCACTGTACTGAAAATCTCGTCTTCCCCCTACTTACAACTGAGGTCGCCAAAACTTGTAACCCAGGATGAGATCTAAGACAATAAACAGCACCGCACCCCCAACAACATCTATCAGAACAAGTTCAACCATGCCTCCCTTCAAACCATACGCGAGCATCTCCACCCCTGATGAGATCGAAGCACCTACCAGTCAAGTCGACGTTGCCAGCAAACCCTCAAGCTTTACTCGATGACCTTTTTTCCAATTGCGTCGTCCTACTCTATTTGCCCTAGATCGCGACATCGTCTGACCCCAAATCGAACACTCTGGTCCTCCTTTTAGCTTATCGCGACTCCACAACAATGTCGAACTCCCCATCGACACCCCAAATCCTTGCGAAATAGAATGCCCAAATCATCGGTTATCGAGAACCCTGGCTCGCCTCTAGTTACCCGCTACACGATGTTGGTGTTTAAGGGGTGCGACCATTAATTGATTTGTTTTGAAAGCTTTAGGTTTGAAATGAGGCAATTTGTGGATCAGTGAATCATAGAAATCTGTGGAGGCCCTTTTTAATTTCCTTTTGATTGAATTTCCTCTCATTCGCAAGATAGAAGAGAAAAAGAAAAGGAGATCATAGTGTATATATAACCGATAATCCTTAGCACCCAAGTAATAAGCAGTAGGGTAGCTGTAGTATATAGGCGGCTGATGTAATGTTTATTAATTTGATTTGATCAGGGTAGATTTTGTTTTAGATTTTGATTTGACTGATTCAACTTCGATCTTATCCATTATAATTATCTCGGGGTTCTTTTATTTAAACCACGAACCGCTATTTTAACCTAACCACTGTTGTTTCAACAGTGTAACACTATTCTAAACTAACTGAATATATTTTGATATTTAATTTGAACTTAAATATAAATAACCAAAATAAATTAATACAATATAATTTAAATTCAAAAGCAAGTAAATTCTCTGATAATAAAATATTTTTATTATCACCTATATTCAAATACAACTAATACTGATCATCTGAATTGTTTTGATTTAATTCTAACTTCGAATTGAATTATTTTAGATTCTTGTATTACGATGATTATATAAAATCAAAATAAATCGTATTTCGATTATTTAATTGATAACCCTATAAAATACCATTTATATTATAAATTCAATATTTAAAATCATAATAAATATTTAAAATAAATCAACCAAAAGTGCGGGTCGTTACATTCTTCCCCCCTTAAAATAATTTCATCCTCGAAATTGCAAAGGTAGGAAAAGTGTTTCAAACCCATTACTTTTCAAAACTCACTAAATTTTAACTCAACATTTTATACTTCTGCAATTTTAGTTCTACCAAACTTTTGGTTTCCATTTATTTACCTTGAATGATTGTCAACCCGTTCATTCATATCCAATTTATTTTCATTCACATTGATATAAATCAATTTATTTTCTTCAATCCATTTAACTTGCTTAAGTTAAATTTAAATTCCAGAATTCAAATTCTCGGGTTTTCATTTCAAATCCCTTTATAAATATATTCATATATTTATTTCCATCCCAAATTCAAAACATTTGAATTTTTTGTCTTCAACACAACTTGTTTTATTTTAAACAAATTTCCCATCAAAAACTATTCTAAGATAGCAATCCATCACTTAGAAACTCGAAAATGAATACTGATGATGTCGCGATCATCATCAGAATTATTTCCCAGCCACTGAAGTGAGTTCAGTGCTTTGTCATTTTCAAAATCCATCTAAAATGATTTCTATTTAAAAAATCCCTTTTTAAAACAATACTATATTATTTTAATATACTTCAGAAAATATTTTTCAACCTCCCAGGATATAAACTTCCAAATTCTAGTTTGAATTATATTTTAATTCATTGCATTTGTATATTTCATTCATATACCAATTCTATTTGGTTATATATAACCATTTCAATTTTATAATCTAATTTGATTATAATATTAACATCCAACACATCCATATTATAATAATTTTAGAAAATTATTCTTTTTCTACCAAAATAGAATTTTGAGTAAAATTATTTCATTTACCCACTTAAAAAAAATATCGTGTCGAACTGCTCTGCTCAAGTGTTTAGAAATCCCTATTGACTTCGTGGCGTCCCACGATTCGATAAGAGTTCATAAACCACTCAACAGACTAGCTAACACAATATAAAACAATTGTTTTAATCCATTAACAAATACGCGCTCTCGTATATACACTCAACTCATTCTAGGGTACTACTGACCTTATCTCTAATGAGCACAATCCCACCAAAACCTAGGTATTCTCTCAACCTAAGCTCTGGTACCAACTGTGACGACCGCAAATCTGTACTATCTGAGTTGACTAATAACACCACACGTCCAACCCAAATTGCATAGAAATACGAATCATTATTAGAAAGAAGTTAGAGGATGAGAAAAAGAAAGAAATATTAGAATAGAAGAAAACGAATACCACAAACTCACAGCGGAACGAATAAAATATATTAAATAACATAACTTTTGAAATACAAATCAGTAACTGTATATACATACCATTATCAGAGCACAACAGTTATTCCTGGAACAGTTATAAACACCTATTTCTAGATACCACATAGTACACAACGGAATATATGAGTTTATAACTAACTGGTGAAGCCTCCTGCTTCCAACTCCTCCAAGTGAATCTGTAAAATCCCGACTACTTGACTGCCCGTACAAATTTGGGCACCCAAGAGTTTAGGGAAAACAAACAAAATAAACTCTGGGTCAGTCATGGGACTGGTGTGAGTAAACTCCAACCATATGTTTAACTTTCAAAATCCTTTCGAAAGAAGTGATAATCGTAAGACCGGTCCACACATAAACACGGATGGTTTTTACCTTACGATAACCCAAAATATTTTTGATACCAAATACAGCGATATTATAATAATGTTTACATCAAATAAATAGAATCTAGCGGAATGCTTGCATCTCACGCTCCACATACATAGTATAAAATCAAAAACCGCATGGCGCTTATTGGAGATTAGATTTCCAACATGACGAGGTATGGAACCACCTGCCGATAGTGTATCTATAGAGAGGAATACACTGGGTTCAACAAGAACATCTTGCAACCCGGCCCACACATGACCGACCACTCATTTCGCTTGAGTGTATCGAATGTATATCACCAACGGTTGGGATCAGCAACCGTTTCCCGAATGGGACAACATCGAATAGAATAAGAAATTAAATGAATCTCTAGATAGGTGATTATACACCCTAATGGGAGCGACCCACTTAGCCATGCTACATGCCCGATTTTTGTCATTTCCTGGTTGTTGAGGCCAGAGGCTACGATTACTTTCCATTCATTGATAGCACAATCACTTTGAATGCCACATTATCAGATCCGTTAATCACAAATTGATTTGCACAAATATTCTAGATGTTATGCTAAGGGAATAAATCCGTTGCCACCATATATATTTGTATAGATCAACATATTTGATCATTGGAAATACTTTGTCAGACATCCGTCCATATACGTTCGTTGTGGGACTGAACGAAACCGAAGGCACAATTTCTATTAATAGAAAAAGCCCTTGCACTTTACTCTGTCTTCGATTGTCTTCATAAAATTTGATTTGCAACGCTACTGCCAATATAGAGTGGTTCTCGTATAATAATCCAACCGGTCTCCCCATATTGACAACGATATTGGAAAACACTTCGATAGTCGGTTCTATAACCATCGAAGAAAAATAAACAAACATCCATCCATCCATAACATCAATCAATCACTGGGCATGTTAATTAATATTTCATTAATTAATTCACTTCTCTATTTCTCTATCAATATTTGTTAACCAAATAATTTCGATAATCATCTTGGCCTCTTACGCTATTTGGAAAACATTTCCATATATCGCCTTCTTTTATTTTCTATAGTTATAAAATATATTCTATTTGTATTTGAAAGAAACAATTTCAATCACTTATTTCTTTCCCAACTACTTTAATTATACTCGGGAAATATTTAATTTTATATTTCCAAAATTCCACCACTTGGGTTAAAACGAATGCTGTGTAAAACATCGTTACAATAACCCAAAATATTTTATTAAACTAACTCTTATTCAAACACTTCCCTTCGAGATAGGATCTTGTTATTTATCAATTAAAAATGAAATCAATCAAGTTGGGGTATAACTACCTCTCAGACCTTGACTGAAGACATCATTAACTTCAAAACAGACAAAACCACTTACCTCGAATAATCAACATTATAAAAACCAATTATTAATTTTTAAACGTATATATGTTTCTCTTACTATTACCAGCCTATCAATTTCCTTTTTGTTTATAATATTCTATTTTTAAATTTGTTCCTTATCGAATTCTGTATATACCGATACATTTATTTCTAACTATCAAATTTTTCTTAAAAATATTTTAACTCCTTAAATTCCCGGAAAAATTCGCCATAACCTTGCTTGTACCAGGAGCATCGGGATATTTCGAATAGCCTCCCATGGCTCTCACCAATCCAAAAGAAAAAGCCAGGCGGCTTGCCGATACTGCGCATAAAATCTCATATACGAATTTAAACATGTACCTTTTTGTCGGACACATAAATTAAAATATTCATATACTTCATGTCTTACCTGTCTAACACATGCTCACCTGTTTCCAGTTCCATTCAACTCAATCCAATCGTTTGAATTCAGTTTCGCTCATTTATTCTTTAATTCGCTATTTTGCCTATTTCACTTCTTTGTTTGAACATAACATGTTCAAATAAAATATTTAACTTGCTCATAACCAAATTGAATTTCAATTTCAATTCTAGTTTCCTTTTTGAATTCGAATATAAATTTTCAAATCGAATTCACTTATTCAAAGCCCAATATCCATTCAAAATCTCATTAACTAATTACTATTAATCTGATTTCTGTTTCAAAAATCAATTCATTACTCCACTTGAGTTCACATATAATTTACAACTCAAATCTGAAATTTTCTAAATAGAAATTTGTATTTTATTCGCTTAAAATCCTTTTATAAAATTAAATAAACCATTATGGTTTTTAAATGGTTATGGTGCTGTTTTTCTGAAAATTTGATTTTGGTATAACTCAAAATCTATTCGATGAAATCCAGATTTTTCTCCTCCATTAGAAAACTATTATCAAATCGGTCCTAACGTTTCCTGTTTCAAAGAATTCCGACTTCAATTGAGTCCTGTATATTCAATCGAAGTTCGAAACGACAATTTACGAACTGCAGCGCTGCGGCGAGTTCATTTTAATTATATTTAAAAATGTAATTGTTTAAACTTTGTCTATAATAAATTCAACTCCATTCTGATATACTTTTAATATATCAAATCTAAATTGTCAATTCAACATAATATTTTCGATTATCTATAATTGTTGATTTCTCCTTACTCGGTAATATATTTATTTATACTTCGATTTTCTATATTCAAATTCCATTTCAATACCAATTGAATTTCCTATATTCAAATTCCCTTTTCAATCTCCATTTGAATTTCTATATCCAAATCTATCTTCAAACTTCATTTGAATTTCTATATTCAAATCTATTTTCAATTCTATTTGAATCCTATATTCAAATTCAATTTACATTCCTATATTCAAATTCTATATTTGAATTTCCTTTAAATTTTCTATATTCAACATCTATTTAAATTTCTATATTCAAATTCTATATTTGAATTCTCCTTGAATTTCTATATTCAAATTCTATATTTGAATTCTCTTTGCATTTTAATATTTAAATTCTATATTCAAATCCCGTTTGAATTTCTATATTCAAACTCCATTTAAATTTCTATATTAAACAAGTCTTGATTTCCAATTCAGTTGAAATCCATAATTTCTACTTTGGAAAAATAACTTTCCCTTTTCAAATTCACACTTGTGTTTTTATTTCTAAATTTCCCAATGATAATTCCTTTCACTTCATTTATAAGCTTTGTTTATAAATGAATTACTTGTTTTTATTTTATAAAAACAAGTTAATATTTTTATTCCATTCTAAAATTTCAAATTCTATTTTAAAAAAAATAGAATTTTCATTTTAAATCTCAAATATCCTTTTAAGGATATTTTATAAATCAGCCCTCAGGCCCAGTGATATTTAAACAATCAAACCACTCAATTATCAATCAACACATCATATATGATAATATATGTGAAAGCAAACAAATAATAATACTTTTGAGGAATCCAGTTGGATCCTTCCAACCTGTTTTTCCTGCGTCCATAGACGTTAGTCAACAGAAATAATACCCATCATGCTTCGAGGCAGGATATCGTGGTATAGAAGGTCATCCACTAATATATATTTGTGGGGCACATAGGGAAATCATCCGCTATGAAACTCCGGGCATCCGCTAATGAGACTGCGGGAATCCAACCAATCATCAACCCAATATATATATATATATATAATTGTCAACCCTAAATAACTAATATATTTAAAGAAACCAGAAAAACCCAAACAAGCAACAACAATTATTTTTAACAACTAGAAATAATTCTAATTAAATGGTGAGTGAGGTTTACTCACCGAAATTGCAATCGTCAAATATCCTTTCCATTCCACAATCATCGGCTACGAATCTTCTTGAATGAATTCGTACCTACAATAAATTGATTTAAATTCACTAATTAATATTTATTTATTTAAATTAACTATTTAAACGAATAAATAATTTTACTATAAAATTTCTCTTCTTTTAATGGTTATTAAATTTAAATTAACCTAACAAATAAAATTAAACATATATATATATATATATATTTCAACATTAAACCATATATATCTAACTTAATCAAAAGACATTTCTAAACTAATTATAATTAGCTTACCTTTACCCTGTTTTACTTCTCCTTAGTTAACTCTTCCCATTTGCTGGACTGTTTCCATCTGAGCTGCACCACTATCGCCAAGGAATAGATCCCAATTCCCTCAAAGACAGTCTCATTCCATCAGTCAGCGCACCTCGTATTCGTCACTGTACTGAAAATCTCATCTTCACCCTACTTACAACTGAGGTCGCCAGAACTTGAAACCCAGGATGAGATCTACGACAATAAACAGCACCGCACCCCAACAGCTTCTACAAGAACATGTTCAACCATGCCTCCCTTCAAACCATACGCGAGCATCTCCACACCCGATGAGATCGAAGCCCCTACCAGTTAAGTCGACGTTGCCAGCAACCCCTCAAGCTTTACTCGATGACCTCCTTTCCAACTGCGTCGTCCTACTCTGTTTGCCCTAGATCGCGACATCGTCTGACCCCAAATCAAACACTCTAGTCCTCCTTTTAGCTCATCGCGACTCCACAACAATGTTGAAATCCCCATCGACACCGCAAATCCTTGCGAAATCGAATGCCCAAATCATCGGTTATCGAGAACCCTGGCTCACCCCTAGTTAACCGCTACACGATGTCGGTGTTTAAGGGGTGCGGCCATTAATTGATTTGTTTCGAAATCTTTAGGTTTGAAATGAGGCAATTTGTGGATTATTGAATCGTAGAAATCTGTGGAGGCCCTTTTTAGTTTCCTTTTGATTGAATTTCCTCTCATTCGCAAGACATAAGAGAAAAAGAAAAGGAGATCATCATGTATATATAGCCGATAAACCTTAGCACCCAAGTAATAGGCAGTAGGGTAGCTGTAGTATATAGGCGGCTGATGTAATGTTTATTAATTTGATTTGATCATGGTAGATTTTGTTTTGGATTTTGATTTGACTGATTCGACTTCGATCTTATCCGTTATAATTATCTCGGGGTTCGTTTATTTAAACCACGAACCGCTATTTAACGTAACCACTGTTGTTTCAACAGTGTAACACTATTCTGAACTAACTGAATATATTTTGATATTTAATTTGAACATAAATATAAATAACCAAAATAAATTAATACAATATAATTTAAATTCAAAAGCAAGTAAATTCTCTGATAATAAAATATTTTTATTATCACCTATATTCAAATAAAACTAATACTGATCATCTGAATTATTTTTATTTAATTCTAACTTCGAATTGAATTATTTTAGATTCTCGTATTACGATGATTATATAAAATCAAAATAAATCGTATTTTGATTATTTAATCAATAACCCCATAAAATACCATTTATATTATAAATTCAATATTTAAAATCATACTAAATATTTAAAATAAATTGGCCAAAAATGCAGATCGTTACAAATTTTATTGGATTTATGGGTTATTTTTGAAATTTATTGAAAGAATTTCCATAATGAAGATTTTCTCGACCTACCTTACCAAGAAAGGTTTATTTTTTTGGAAACGAAATGAGAAACTTTTTTTTAAAAGATTTCTGTTAATATTTTAGTATTAGTTCTACTGTTGAATTAATAGGATGACCCACGAGAGTCGTTACTTTTGATTAACTACTATTAGTTTTTCAATTGTCGCGGGTGGAGCGCATTACCTGTTATAGGCAAAGATTAGAATTTAGTGATCATGGATTGTTGATTTGTTGTTCCCTATAAGGAATTAGAGTATACGATAAGGAAGATTCATTGAATTCAAGTGTACAACGATTTTTGGGATCTCCTTGTAAAAGTAAGAATGAAGTTGACATTAAGTTCTTGGCTTTTGGGTATAAGAGTTCATATAGCTACAACAGAATACCTTTTGATGTGGTAAGAACCGTAAAGAATTTACCCTGAAGGAATATCTTATCATTTTGTTAGGAATTCACCGGTACTCTATGATTGGAGTTTGGTGTTCATTGAGGTTATGTCACTTGGGTATAAGACGAGAATCCTAGATATTCCATTTAAAGAAAAAAAATATTTATGAGAAAGTTGAAACTCTATTAAAAGAACCAGATTGATAAAGTAAATATTTATATGGCCGCCAAATTAATGTAACTAAAAATTTGGCTAGTCGATAAATGATTAAAAGGATATAAAGATTTCAAACAGATTAATTGTGACGATCCCAAAACCCCGTGAAACGTTGTTAAGGATAATCATTGGAATATAACACATTAATCATCATTAGCAGATCATAGATGATAGCATAAACTGAAAATAGAATAATTTACACACATATGACAGCGGAATCATATAGATATCATCACATCAGAGAAGCACAGTACAGGATACAACTTAGTGCATAATGATACATAATCAGTCACCATCGCCTGAGGTGGAATCATACATAAAGAGTACACAAAAGGAATATCAGTCTACAATGCCAAGGGCGGAATCATAATATAGATACAATAATGGCGGAGAAAATCGAAGTCAGCACGGTGTAGTCAAGCCTCGCCATGAGCCAAAAGGTGCGTCAGAAACCTGTAACTAGGCTGCCCGTGTGAAAATGAGGGCACCCGAGTTTGCAAGGTGAAACAAACTACGAGTCAGTCATGGGACTGGTATGAGGAATCTACTCAACTTATTAACAACAATAATAAGGCAAATCAAAGGACCACGCCACTTTCGCGGAACGGGTTTACTCCAATGAGTGCTGGTGCATGAAATAAAGTAAATGATTAAATCATCGCAATGCTTTTTATAAAATGAAGCCATTATAAGACTCAGGTCCCATCACACAATGCAACACAAGCCGGAGGATAGAGTTTTTACCTTACAATGGCCAAAGATGCTTCATACGAATAAAACAAAAGTGCTTGATATTATTACTAGTGTATATATGTTTCAAAAGAAATTTCAATCATAAATATCAATCATAGGCGGCATAAATGACCCATACCACTATGTCGCCATACTAGTAATACAATCACGTCCGCATATTTCGTATTGGAAATTGGATTCCTTCATGAGTCGAGGCAAGGGGCAAGCTCCTCTCCGTTCGAGACACTCTAGCAAATGTCCCAGGACCCCACTATGATCCTTGGAATCGGCTGGGCCGGTCCTCTCTTACTTTTGAGGATTGGCAATTCCTGAACACACGTTTCCCGGTCCTTACAGACCTATAATCGAGGCGCCTCGCATTCCAACAACCACACAGGTGAAAAGTATATATAATTTCAGGGCTGGTAGGTCACTAACACCACCATAGCTAGAAAGAAACGTCATGCACTCCCAGCGGTCCGTCTCCCTTTTTGACTCATACCGGGGTGTGAGGCTCGAGAATTCACGTTATACACAAAGCTACGTCACACAGACCATGCTTTGATCATCAACCACAAGACTTTGCTTTGCAACAGAAGCCTTGATCATATGCCACTTAGGCGTGCCACACAGGCAATCCACTCCATGCGACTGATTTCTGCCAATACATAACCTCTGAGCTCGTACTTCTCAGAGAAGGGAGTTAAGCAAGAGAATAAATTCTCCGCCGCCAAACTGATATATATTTAACAAAGATCAATCAACACAGAACAAAATCCAATGTCAGACACACAGTCCATTTACAAGTACGTTCTGGGTCTGAACGAAACCGGAGGCACCAATTCCTCGCATATCCGTACAATCAACAGTATGTTTGAACGGCTACTACTTCAATTCCTTCATGGTAGCTACTCCAATCACGAGCATCAGTAGCGCCCATCCATCCAATGTGGAGATCGTCTGTCTTCAGCCGTCTTCGACTCTTCGACTTCTCAACGTCGATCGATTATTTGAAATGAGATAAACTCGGCCTTTTCAAATAACCCACGTATATTTAGATTTTCAAATAAATTAATCACATGGTTGGACTATTCAACATTCACATTTCAGTTATTTAGGTATAATTTTCATGTCAAATACATTCAACCATCACATATCAAGCAAACACAACAAGATTGGTTTATCTCCACTCTATATCGTCTATAGTATTTTATAACGATATATCGCCATTTTTATTTAATTTAAAACGACCATATTTAATTAAAGGACGTTTCAGGTCGTGTCGATTCACTGGCACCGCTTTTCACTAATTTTGTTTTACACATATCTGAAAATCTAACCATTGGATCTTCCCAAATTTTACATCATTAGGAAGGTCATTTCAAAACGAATCCTACGGTTTCAGTTTTGGGAAAATCCGACGGTCGGATCTTCCGCACTAGCCATTTGAAGTTACGATTTCAATTTACGAACTGCAGCGTCGTTATTCGATTTAATTTATTTATATTTGTTTATATATATATATATATATATAATCGTTTCTGGCGCTGTTTTTCTTCAGTTTTGAATTAAACATTCCAGACAATCCAACCGTCGGATCTTCACAAGGTTGGTGTCGTTGGAAAGATATTTCCAAGGCGAACCCAACGGTTGCGGTTTCGGGAAAATCCAATGGTCGGATTTCCCGCACTAGTCGTTTGAAATCACGGTTTCAAAACACGAACTGCACGGCCATGTTTCGTTTTAATTCTATTTATATTTATATATTTATATAAATATAGTTCATTCAAAAATTCCTATATCGTTTCCACTTCAATTATTTCACTAACGCCTTTAAATTTCGGAAAATTTCGCCATAACCTCCTTTGTACGGGAGGGTCTGGGAAAATTACCAAATTGCCACATGGGCGTCTCATATCAAAAAGAAAAAGAAAAAGCCAAGTGGCTAGCCAACAGGCTCATAAAATCATCACCCAAACAAAGCAGTAAATGTGTACCTATTTGTCGGGCACAAAATTTTATTTCTCTTCTCTAGCCCCTTTTCTTTAACCTGTTCAGTAGATATGCATGTACATATATACAATTTCTATCACTTATCATTTTCCATTCAATTTCATATTTGATTTTCTTTGGTTTAAAAACACCATTCATTCTAATTTTGCATGCATAGGCTAAAATCATATCATTAGCTAATTAATGTATATTTCAACTCATGCACATTTATTTGAACAAGTGGCTATTTTTAACACTTCACATTTCAAAGATGATAATTTTGGCGAACTAAAATATATTTCAACACATGACTATTTTATTTAGTTCCTATGCATGTTAAAAATAATATTTCTTTCACAAATATTTATTTCAACGTCCGCATATCTTTAGCATATCACACATATGATAAAAATGATTTTTTTTTCACTTAACATATTTATTCGACAAATAGATGTTTCAACACTTCATAGTTTCAATAAAAATGTAATTTTTATTGTTCGATCTTTTTATTCAACACATGAACTTTTCCACTACACACACTTCTCAACAAATGAGCATTTCCACACATGGACATTTTATTTATGTTGTTCATATTAGAAAGATGGGATTTTTATTGTTGAAACTAGTTATATAAGGCGAATATTTTTCATACTTCATATATATATAAAAATGTGATTTTTATTGTTTAAACACTTCATTCATTCACAAATGAATCTAATTTCCACACAACACTTTTCAACACACAAACATTTCCACACATGGATATAGTTTCAATATATGGCTTTAATTTCTATGCATGAAAATAATTTCAACATATGAAAATAATTCTAACACACAAAGATTATTCAAAATTTCGGCAGCATAACGGTAGGGTAGTTAAAACCGGCACCGTCCCTAGTACGGCTCCTCGCTCTACCTTAAAACCTCGCGGTTTTTTACAATGGGGATTCATGCATCTAATTCGCACGCATGCGGCATGTTTATTATTATTTCCACAAATATTTCCAATTCATTTCAATCACCAATGGGTATTTTTCAACCACAACCAAACAATATCAACCACAAACAATTATTCAACCATTCGTATTTTTCATCCAATATTTCACACCAATTCACCACAATAAATATCGTCCATGGTTTGTGGACGAGGGGAGTATATATATATATATATATATATATATATATATAAATAAATATAAATATATATTTATTATATTTCACTAGCATTTCAACACATGTATCAATTATTCTATGCATGTAAAATTCATACTTCGCTTATATAGCTCACACTACGTATGTACATGAGGTATGCAACACGTATGTAATTTATATTTCGCTAATATAAATTATACACGACATTTTCCATTCAATTTCACGTTAATTGAGAATTCTCACCTTGGTTTTCGGAGCGCTAAAAATCGATACGATGTCAGAAAAATCCGCGGCTTCTTCTATTGGGTAGAGAGCTTCCTTGCAGTCCCGATGTTCCCCGTTTAATCGAATTTCGTCAACACACCAAAAAGATATGATTTTTCAAAGTGTAAAGATCAAAGAAAAACTCACTTTCATGAAGCTTCAAAACTAGGTTTACAGTTTTCGCGAAATCAGTGGCTCGTGGGGACGATCGGGGGTGCTGACGTGGAAGAGGGAAGAGAGGGCTTCACGTCGGTGGTGGTTTGGTGGCGTTCGGTGGTCCAGATCGGCGGCGGCGGCGCTGGGAAGGTCGGGACTTCCTGGCTTCGATACGGGCGGAGGAGGCGACGAGGGTGGCGATGCTGGGGTCGGATTTGAAGAGGGGGGTAAGACGCGTCGAATGGTGGCGGTGGCGAAGTTTGGAAGCGACTGTGGCGGCGGCGGCGGAGGAGAGAAGGTCAGGAGCGGGTTTCGCCGTTGATCGGGGGGTTTTTTTTTAAAAAAAAAAATTATGAAAGGAAAATTCTGATTGGCCGAGGACTATATTAAATTTTTAAATAGTTTTTTCTCAAACGAACTCCTTTTTAAACCCAACGACTATCGCCCCTAGTTAAATACCCCCATTCCGGACACAATGGGCTATGTTTCGTAGGCCAATTCGACTGTTGCAGTCAGTTATTTTTCAAATTAAAGTATAAAACATTTAATTTTTAACTTTTAACGCACATTTCAATTTGCCAGGGTCACAAACTGATTCGAAAAATTCCAGAAAAATAAATCTAGCTATGTTTTGACGCTACGGTCCCAACAAAACAAGTTTCGTTGAATTCTGAGGTCGTTTGAAAAATGGCCATTTTCTGGTCGATCCAATTTAACAGAAATTGACCAAACACATTTTCTTTTGCCACGCTCACATACTAGCTTCAAAAATTATGAAATTTGAAACCTAGCAATAGTTTGACATCCCGGACCCAACAAAAGTGGTTTCGTCGAATTCTGAGGTCATATGCAAAATATCAATTTTCCAGGGCTGTATATTCTATATACCGACCCTTCTGAAAATTCATTCGGCCATAACTTTTGATTCCCGTTATGAAACTTCGATTTTTCAGATTCGTTAGAAAGGTATTGACTAACAGATTTAAATATTTTTGGTTTCGCTAAAATCCGTTACCTTTTCCACCCTGCACAGTCAGTCAAAGTTTGAATTCCAATTTTCAATCTGACTCACTATTCCTAATTCACTATTTTAAAATTTTTAAATTGGCTCGTATTTTCCGGGTTATTACAATCTCCCCCACTTAAAACTTTTCGTCCTCGAAAAGGAAACAACAGTAAAGTAGGAAATAAAATGTAAATGCAAAGTATTGTAAAGGTACCTTGCACCGGAGTTAGTCAGAGATATCCACTCTGCATTTGGGGTAAGCTTGCTTAATGCTTTCCTCAGTTTCCCAAGTACAGTCTCTAGGATCACTGCACCACTGCACCTTAACTAAATGAACCTTTTTGCTTTTGAGTTCTCTAGTTTCTTTTCCAACAATCTTTAATGGCTCTCTTCTCAGTGCTAATTCTGGAGTTATGTCTACATCCCGTTGCGCTGCTTCTTCAACAACAAGATCCGGATCATGCACATGTCTTCTAAGTTGAGATATGTGAAATACATTGTGCACTCCAAGCAACCAATCTGGTAATTGAACCCTATAAGCAAGAGTTCCAATTCGCTCAAGTATAGGAAAGGGACCAATAAATCTCGGTGCCAACTTCCCAGTCTTGCCAAATCTGATTACTCCTCTCATCGGAGAAACCTTCAAATAAACATGATCACCAACAGCAAATGTCAAATCCCTCCTTCTGGAGTCTGCATAACTTTTCTGACGGCTTTGGGCGGTTTTCAATCGCTTCTTGATGAAGTCCACTTTATCAGATGCTTCTCTAATCATATCGGGTCCTAGTACAAGTCTGTTGCCAGGTTCTACCCAACATGTTGGAGATCTACAGGGTCTGCCATATAATGCTTCAAATGGCGACATTCTCAAATTTGATTGATAGCTATTGTTATATGAGAATTCTGCCAAATGCAAATGATCTTCCCATGACCCACCAAAATCAATTATACAAGCCCGCAATAAATCTTCTAGAATTCTATTCACCCGCTCAGTTTGGCCATCTGTTTGTGGGTGATAAGCGGTGCTCATATTCAGTTTTGTTCCCAATTCTATCTGGAAAGCCTCCCAGAATTTGCTAGTAAATAGGGGATCTCTATCACTGACAATGCTGATGGGAATTCCATGCAGCTTAACAATTTCTTTGAAGTATATCTGCGCTAGATTTTGAGCAGTTCTATTGGACCTGACAGGTATAAAATGGGCAGTCTTCGTGAAGCGATCTACGATTACCCAAATGCTGTCATTACCTTTCTTGGTTCGCGGCAAACCATCTATGAAATCCATGGAAATCTGTTCCCATTTCCAACCTGGGACTTCCAACGGTTGCAACAGTCCAGCTAGCTTCTGTTGGTCACTCTTGACCAATTGACAAGTAGGGCATCTGCTAACATACAAAGAAATATCTCTTTTCATAGCCTTCCACCAGAAAGTGCGTTTGATATCGTTGTACATTTTACTCACCCCAGGATGGATGCAAAATTTGGATTTATGGCATTCATCCAACACCTCTCTTTTAAGCTCCGGAATGTCGGGAACACATATTCTTCTATTCAGCCTCAGAACTCCCTCACTATTTACTTGGAAACTGGAGCCTTCACCCCTTTGAATCCTTTTTACCATCTCTTTCACAAAATTGTCACTTTTCTGTAGAACAGATATCCTATCAATCAATCCAGGTGTAATTATTAGATTGGCAATTATTGCGGTTTTTCTACTAAGTGCATCCGCTACAACGTTAGCCTTCCCTGGCGTATACAGGATATCAAGATCATAAGCTGCAAGAAATTCTAGCCAACGCTGCTGTCTCAGATTCAGATCCTTCTGGGTATATAAATACTTCAACGATTGATGATCCGTGTACAGTATAAATTTCTCGCCCAATAAATAATGCCTCTAGATTTTCAATGCAAAAACGATGGCTAGCAACTCAAGATCATGAGTCACATAATTCTTCTCATGCGGTTTCAGTTGGCAGCTTGCATAAGCGACTACTTGGCCTCTTTGCATTAACACTGCACCAAGACCTCTAATAGAAGCATCTGTCCAAACCGTTAAATCCTGATTGCCATCAATAATAGTTAACACTGGAGCAGTGGTCAGCTTCGATTTCAATTCCTGGAAAGCTTCTTCACAGTCGGAAGTCCACTTAAACTTCTCATGTTTCTTTGTGAGCTTCGTTAATGGACCGGATATCTTCGAAAAATCCTTAACGAACTTTCGATAATAACTAGCCAACCCCATAAAACTTCTAACTTCCGTGGGAGTAGTGGGTTGTTTCCAGTCTTGAATCGCTGTTATTTTGCTTGGGTCAACAGAAATTCCTTTCTCTGACACGACATGGCCTAGAAATTTGACTTCTTCTTGCCAGAAGACACATTTAGAGAATTTGGCTTTGAAGACGTTCTTCCTTAGAATCTCCAATACTTGTTCTAAGTGTTTTTCATGCTCGGGTTTTGATTTGGAGTAGATTAAAATATCATCGATGAAGACGAGGACAAATTTATTCAGAACTCCCCAGAACACTCTATTCATTAGATCGACAAAGTATGCTGGAGCGTTGCATAAGCCAAACGGCATTACTAACCATTCATAAAATATGTCTGGACCTCTGAAAGCGGTCAAAGGAACACACTCTTCTGCTATTCTCAATTGATGAAAACCTGTAGCTAGGTCCATTCGAGAAAATACTTTCACCCCATTCAATTGGTCTAGCAAATCATCAATGCGGGGTAATGGATATTTATTTTTGAGCGTCTGTTTGTTGAGGTCTCGGTAATCAACACATAATCGAAGAGTACCGTCTGACTTTGGGACAAACACAACAGCTGCACCCCAATTAGAAAAACTAGGTCTGATTAGACCCTTCCACAACAGTTGACGAGTTTGATCGCCTAATTCTTCTTTTTCTTTCGGAGTCATTCTGCGAATTGGATGCACCACTGGTCTGGCATTAGGAATTAGGTCAATTCGGAATTCTATTTCTCTTTGCAGAGGTAAGTTTTCAACTTCTTCAAACACATCCGCATAGTTTCTAACGATCGGAATCTTTTCCATGGAAGTGGGGATAAGTTCTAATGCTGACCAAAATTCTTCTCTATTCGGATTCGAACCATGACAGGGAACCGTAATATATCCAAGCTTCGTTCGAATTTTAACGATTCTTTCCGCACAATTCACTTCGGCTTCGTATTTTGTTAACCAATCCAGCCCGAGAATGATATCGAATTCGGGAAAATCCATAACGATTAAATCAAAAGGAAACTTGTAACGAGAAAAAGAAATAGGTACTTTACAATATGAACCTAGAGTAATAGGACCCCCTATTGGGTTGTGAACTTCCACTGATTCTTTAAGCTTCCTCTGTTTTAACTTTAATTTGTGCACTGTGTTTCTAGCAATAAAACTATGCGATGCACCTGTGTCAAATAATACAGAAACAGGAATATTTTTAATGGTAAGGGTACCTCCCAAAACATCGGGTTTACCTGCTCCGTCGGAAGCAGCTGGCGGGCTAGACCCGTCATAGACGTGAGCTACTGTAGCTTTCTTCAGCAAAGGACAGTCTTTGACCATATAATCAGTCTTGCGACAGTTGAAGCACGAGTGAGGGTTCTGAGAGCCTTGGCTCAAGCCTTGAGAATTTGTCTTCTGTCTCTTCGGAGCTGTGCAGACGTTTGAGTAGTGCCCCGGCTTACCACAGTTAAAGCAATTTCCTCTTGGCGGCTTGCCAGTCTGAGGTTTTGAAGATGCTGCTTGGCTTGACTCGCCTTGATTTACAGCAGGCTTGCGCTTGTTTCCGGCTTGGCTTCTAGCGCGATCCTGATCCAAATGCCTTTGATCAAGGTCTTCATAGTTGCATGTCATTTCCACCAGCTCGTTGAATTCCAGCTTGACATGGGCCATGGCTCTATCATGATATTGTCGTCTTAGCCCAAGGATAAACCTCTTATTTTTGGATTTCGCGGTAGCAACGAGCTCCGGAGCATAGGGTGACAACATTGTAAATTTATTCAGATAATCCTGCACGGAAAGATCCCCTTGCTGGAGATTGGCGAAGTCATCGTGCATTCTTTCTAGAGCTTGTTCTGGGACATATTTCTCTTTGAAGAGTTCTTTGAATCCATCCCATGTTCTTCCAGCTTCTCTATTCCCGGCGGTAAGAGATTCCCACCATAATTCAGCTTGTTCCTGCATAAGCTAGGCGCCTATAATAGCTTTGTCTTCGTCTCCAAGCCTTAGGCCTTTAAGAATTTTCTCGCATGTTTTGAGCCATGCAAGGGCCTCTATCACTGTGCCAGTTCCCGAGAAGGTCTTGCCTCCTAAGTTCTTATATCTCTTAGCTACACGGTCAAGCTCGAAGTATTGAGCTGCCGGAGGTTGTATCAAAGGTCCTTCTTGAGCTGGGACTTCTCCCCTTCCTCGGCCTCGGCCGGCACGGCCTCCTCTAGCGGCGGCTGCTCTGGTAGCCATTTTCCAAATTCTGTATAAGCAACGAAAAAGTCAGCTAACAGAAATGATAGTCTATTGCATAATTAAGCAGAAAATCTACGGAAAGATATCGATGGACTGATCAATTGTTTTTGCTATTCTGCTCGGCTCATTCTAGGACTTTACTAGTCCTATCTCTAATAAGCGACTCGCCTTACAATACTACTGATTCTATTTTGACAAAGCGTTTAATGTGTTAGACTCCAGAACTAAGGTTAACCAAAGCTCTGATACCAGCTGGGACGATCCTAAAACCCCGTGACACGGTGTTAAGGATAATCATTGGAATATAACACATTAATCATCATTAGCAGATCACAGATGATAGCATAAACTGAAAATAGAATAATTTACACACATATGACAGCGGAATCATATAGATATCATCACATCAGAGAAGCACAGTACAGGATACAACTTAGTGCATAATGATACATAATCAGTCACCATCGCCTGAGGTGGAATCATACATAAAGAGTACACAAAAGGAATATCAGTCTACAACGCCAATGGCGGAATCATAATATAGATACAATAATGGCGGAGAAAATCGAAGTCAGCACGGTGTAGTCAAGCCTCGCCATGAGCCAAAAGGTGCGTCAGAAACCTGTAACTAGGCTGCACGTGTGAAAATGAGGGCACCCGAGTTTGCAAGGTGAAACAAACTACGAGTCAGTCATGGGACTGGTATGAGGAATCTACTCAACTTATTAACAACAATAATAAGGCAAATCAAAGGACCACGCCACTTTCGCGGAACGGGTTTACTCCAATGAGTGCTAGTGCATGAAATAAAGTAAATGATTAAATCATCGCAATGCTTTTTATAAAATGAAGTCATTATAAGACTCTGGTCCCATAACACAATGAAACGCAAGCCGGAGGATAGAGTTTTTACCTTATAATGGCCAAAGATGCTTCATACGAATAAAACAAAAGTGCTTGATATTATTACTAGTGTATATATGTTTCAAAAGCAATTTCAATCATAAATATCAATCATAGGCGGCATAAATGACCCATACCACTATGTCGCCATACTAGTAATACAATCACGTCCGCATATTTCGTATTGGAAATTGGATTCCTTCATGAGTCGAGGCAAGGGGCAAGCTCCTCTCCGTTCGAGATACTCTAGCAAATGTCCCAGGACCCCACTATGATCCTTGGAATCGGCTGGGCCGGTCCTCTCTTACTTTTGAGGATTGGCAATTCCTGAACACACGTTTCCCGGTCCTTACAGACCTATAATCGAGGCGCCTCGCATTCCAACAACCACACAGGTGAAAAGTATATATAATGTCAGGGCTGGTAGGTCACTAACACCACCATAGCTAGAAAGAAACGTCATGCACTCCCAGCGGTCCGTCTCCCGTTTTTGACTCATACCGGGATGTGAGGCTCGCGAATTCACGTTATACACAAAGCTACGTCACACAGACCATGCTTTGATCATCAACCACAAGACTTTGCTTTGCAACAGAAGCCTTGATCATATGCCACTTAGGCGTGCCACACAGGCAATCCACTCCATGCGACTGATTTCTACCAATACATAACCTCTGAGCTCGTACGTCTCAGAGAAGGGCGTTAAGCAAGAGAATAAATTCTCCGCCGCCAAATTGATATATATTTAACAGAGATCAATCAACACAGAACAAAATCCAATGTCAGACACACAGTCCATTTACAAGTCCGTTTTGGGTCTGAACGAAACCGGAGGCACCAATTCCTCGCATATCCGTACAATCAACAGTATGTTTGGACGGCTACTACTTCAATTCCTTCATGGTAGCCACTCCAATCACAAGCATCAGTAGCGCCCATCCATCCAATGTGGAGATCATCGGTCTTCAGCCGTCTTCGACTCTTCGACCTCTCAACGTCGATCGATTATTTGAAATGAGATAAACTCGGCCTTTTCAAATAACCCACGTATATTTAGATTTTCAAATAAATTAATCACATGGTTGGACTATTCAACATTCACATTTCAGTTATTTAGGTATAATTTTCATGTCAAATACATTCAACCATCACATATCAAGCAAACACAACAAGATTGGTTTATCTCCACTCTATATTGTCTATAGTATTTTATAACGATATATCGCCATTTTTATTTAATTTAAAACGGCCATATTTAATTAAACGACGTTTCAGGTCGTGTTGATTCACTAGCACCGCTTTTCACTAATTTTGTTTTACACATATCTGAAAATCTAACCATTGGATCTTCCCAAATTTTACATCATTAGGAAGGTCATTTCAAAACGAATCCAACGATTTCAGTTTTGGGAAAATCCGACGGTCGGATCTTCCACACTAGCCATTTGAAGTTACGATTTCAATTTACGAACTACAGCGTCGTTATTCGATTTAATTTAATTATATTTATATATATATATAATCGTTTCTGGCGCTGTTTTTCTTCAGTTTTGAATTAAACATTCTAGACAATCCAACCGTCGGATCTTCACAAAGTTGGGGCCATTGGAAAGCTATTTCCAAGGCGAACCCAACGGTTGCGGTTTCGGGAAAATCCAATGGACGGATTTCCCGCACTAGTCGTTTGAAATCACGGTTTCAAAAAACGAACTGCACGACCACGTTTCGTTTTAATTATATTTATATTTATATATTTATATAAATATAGTTCATTCAAAAATTCCTATATTGTTTCCACTTCAATTATTTCACTAACGCCTTTAAATTTCAGAAAATTTCGCCATAACCTCTTTTGTACGGCAGGGTCTGGGAAAATTCCCAAATAGCCACACGGGCGTCTCATATCAAAAAGAAAAAGAAAAAGCCAAGCGGCTAGCCAACAGGCTCATAAAATCATCACCCAAACAAAGCAGTAAATGTGTACCTATTTGTCGGGCACAAAATTTTATTTCTCTTCTCTAGCCCCTTTTCTTTAACCTGTTCAATAGATATGCATGTACATATATACAATTTCTATCACTTATCATTTTCCATTCAATTTCATATTTGATTTGCTTTGGTTTAAAAACACCATTCATTCTAATGTTGCATGCATAGGCTAAAATCATATCATTAGCTAATTAATGTATATTTCAACTCATGCATGTTTATTTGAACAAGTGGCTATTTTTAACACTTCACATTTCAAAGATGATAATTTTGGCGAACTAAAATATATTTCAACACATGACTATTTTATTTAGTTCCTACGCATGTTAAAAATAATATTTCTTTCACAAATATTTATTTCAACGTCCGCATATCTTTAGCATATCACACATATGATAAAAATGATATTTTTATCACTTAACATATTTATTCGACAAATAGATGTTTCAACACTTCATAGTTTCAATAAAAATGTAATTTTTATTGTTCGATCTTTTTTTTCAACACATGAACATTTCCACTACACACACTTCTCAACAAATGAGCATTTCCACACATGGACATTTTATTTATGATGTTCATATTAGAAAGATGGGATTTTTATTGTTGAAACTAGTTATAAAAGGCGAATATTTTTCATACTTCATATATATATAAAAATGTGATTTTTATTGTTTAAACACTTCATTCATTCACAAATGAATCTAATTTCCACACAACACTTTTCAACACACAAACATTTCCACACATGGATATAGTTTCAATATATGGCTTTAATTTCTATGCATGAAAATAATTTCAACATATGAAAATAATTCTAACACACAGAGATTATTCAAAATTTCGGCAGCATAACGGTAGGGTATTTAAAACCGGCACCGTCCCTAGTACGGCTCCTCGCTTTACCTTAAAACCTCACGGTTTTTGACAATGGGGATTCATGCATCTAATTCGCACGCAGGCGGCATGTTTATTTTTATTTCCACAAATATTTCCAATTCATTTCAATCACCAATGGGTATTTTTCAACCACAACCAAACAATATCAACCACAAACAATTATTCAACCATTCGTATTTTTCATCCAATATTTCACACCAATTCACCACAATAAATATCGTCCATGGTTTGTGGACGAGGGGAGTATATATATATATATAAATATATATTTGCTATATTTCACTAGCATTTCAACACATGTATCAATTATTCTATGCATGTAAAATTCATACTTCGCTTATATAGCTCACACTACGTATGTACATGAGGTATGCAACACGTATGTAATTTATATTTCGCTAATATAAATTATACACGACATTTTCCATTCAATTTCACGTTAATTTAGATTTCTCACCTTGGTTTTCGGAGCGCTAAAAATCGATACGATGTCAGAAAAATCCGCGGCTTCTTCTATTGGGTAGAGAGCTTCCTTGCGGTCCCGATGTTTCCTGTTTCATCGAATTTCGTCAACACACCAAAAAGATATGATTTTTCAAAGTGTAAAGATCAAAGAAAAACTCACTTTCACGAAGCTTCAAAACTAGGTTTACAGTTTTCGCGAAATCAGTGGCTCGTGGGGACGATCGGGGGTGCTGACGTGGAAGAGGGAAGAGAGGGCTTCACGTCGGTGGTGGTTTGGTGGCGTTCGGTGGTCCAGATCGGCGGCGGCGGCGGGAAGGTCGGGACTTCCTGGCTTCGATACGGGCGGAGGAGGCGACGAGGGTGGCGATGCTGGGGTCGGATTTGAAGAGGGGGCTGAAACGCGTCGAATGGTGGCGGTGGCGAAGTCTGGAAGCGACTGTGGCGGCGGCGGCGGAGGAGAGAAGGTCAGGAGCGGGTTTCGCCGTTGATCGGGGGGGTTTCTTTTTTTTTTTAATTTATGAAAGGAAAATTCTGATTGGCCGAGGACTATATTAAAATTTTAAATAGTGTTTTCTCAAACGAACTCCTTTTTAAACCCAAAGACTGTCGCCCCTAGCTAAATACCCCCATTCCGGACACAATGGTATATGTTTCGTAGGCCAATTCGACTGTTACAGTCAGTTATTTTTCAAATTAAAGTATAAAACATTTAATTTTTAACTTTCAACGCACATTTCAATTTGCCAGGGCCATAAACTGATTCGAAAAATTCCAGAAAAATAAATCTAGCTATGTTTTGACGCTACGGTCCCAACAAAACTAGTTTCGTCGAATTCTGAGGTCGTTTGAAAAATGGCCATTTTCTGGTCGATCCAATTTAACAGAAATTGACCAAACACATTTTCTTTTGCCACGCTCACATACTAGCTTCAAAAATTATGAAATTTGAAACCTAGCAATAGTTTGACATCCCGGACCCAACAAAAGTGGTTTCGTTGAATTCTGAGGTCGTATGCAAAATATCAATTTTCCAGGGCTATATATTCTATATACCAACCCTTCTGAAAATTCATTCGGCCATAACTTTTGATTCCCGTTATGAAACTTCGATTTTTCAGATTCGTTAGAAAGGTATTGACTAACAGATTTAAATATTTTTGGTTTCGCTAAAATCCGTTACCTTTTCCACCCTGCACAGTCAGTCAAAGTTTGAATTCCAATTTTCAAACTGACTTACTATTCCTAATTCACTATTTGTAAAGACCCACAAATTCCCACCCTTTGGATCGACCATAAACCACACAGTTCTGACCCAAAAAGTGAAAATCTACGAATACTTTAACTTTGGGCATACAACATATTAAAACAACAACAGAAGACTTTTATAACATATCATCATATAATGTTACATCAGAGTACAGAATATACATATCAGAGTACATTGGAATATAATTACAGCGGAAGATAAATACAAAAAAAGATGTAATATACTGCAACGGAAGAACACAGCGGAAGACTCTCTATCTCTGGACACAGCTTTAAGCTTCAACACAGAATCCTGTTTAATATATCTGCAAAAATAGCTACTCGACTGCCCGTGTGGAAAATATGGGCACCCGAGTTTGCCAGTGGACAAACTACAGGTCAGTCATGGGACTGGTGTGAGAATTCTACTTAACCTATAAAATATAATAAGGCTAATCACAGGACCACGCCACTTTCGCGGAACGGGTTTTCTCCTATAGATTGCCAGTGCATGACTAAAGTAAATCGTCAAAATAGCGCAATGCTTTTTTAGAAAAATGAAACCATTATAAGACCCAAGTCTCATCACACAATGCAACGCAAACCGGAGGATAGGGTTTTACCTTATAATGATCAAAAGATGCTTGATACGATAAACACGGTATTATATAATAATAGTGTGCAACCAATTTGAAGTACATCAAAGTAAATGTATTAATCCTAGGCGGCATGAGTGCCCCATCCCACTATGTCGCCATATATAGGTATACAATCAAAACCGCGTGATGTCGTATTGGAAATTTGGGTTTCCATCTGAGTCAAGGCTAGGGAGGAGATCCTTACCGATTCGAGACACTCTAGCAATGCCCCAGGATTGGTACTCTGTCCAACCCTTGGATCCTGCAGGGCCGGTCCATACGTTAACGCTTAATGGATTGGCAATTCCTGAACACACGCTCCCCGGTCCTTTTGGACCTATACTACGGCCAGTAGCGACCGCATAAACCGAGGCCTCGAACAATCCAACAACCACAATGAATAAATGCCAGCGCTGGTAGGTCCCTGGCACCACTCTAGCTAGAAAGAAACGTGCGCACTCCCTGCGTTCCCTTCTCCCGTTTTAGACTCTACCGGGCTGTGAGGCTCGTGAGGTCACGTCATACACAAAGCTATGCCTAAATAGACTATGCTTTGATCATCCCACAAGGCTCTGCTTTGCAACAATAAGCCTTGATCAAGTGCAACTTGGCATACCACATCAACAACTCATATCATGCGATCGGTAAATATTTAACATACAAAAGGGTGTTAAGCAAGGGAATAAATCCTCCGCCACCATGCATTTATATATTAAATAAAAACCAATTTAATTACATGAAATAAATTTCAATGTCAGGCATGCTATCCATTTACAAGTCCGTTCTGGGTCTGAACGAAACAACGTATCCGTCGATCTCCAGTACGTCTGGAAGATCATCACTTTTACCTTGCCTTGGGGGATCAGTCCCAATTCAAGATATTAGTCACCATCAACCAAATGATGTGAAGCTCTCCGGTCTTCAGTCACCGTCTTCATCTTTGACTCTTGATCGTCGTGATGATTATTCAGAATGGGTTAGACCCGGTCTTTCTGAATAACTCGCGTATTTGTAATTAAAACCAACCATACGCCACATTCCAACTTTGAATATCCTTTTAAATAAAAATTATTATTTATGTTAAAAGGTCCTCATTAATTTTATCAAAGATAAAATAAATTAAATTTTTTAATCTTTCTAAAAAGATTTATTAATATTCCAATTTTGATTTAGTTTATAAAATAGATTTATAAATTTCAGATAGTAATTTCAATGTAAATTGGATTAAAGGATAAATGTTATTTAAACATCGCCCACTACAAATCCAATCTACATATCAATCACCAAACATAATTGTTAAGATCTAATAATCTTAAATAAAATATTTATCTTAAAGATATTGATTCATTACTATATAAAAAGAAACATTTTTTTTAAAATAATCAATGAAATATTCTATATATAAAAGATTCTGAATGTAAAATATACTTTATAATACAAAATCTTTTATTTTACAAAGATCCTTTCATTATATAAAAATTCTTTATAAAAAAAGAAATTCTGCATTGGAATGCGACTCAACCATGTACCATATAATTTGGGTCGTATGGGTTTCATACATTTCATGTATAGGGTAATAACAGGAAATAATCCTCAATCCATCCATTAACAACCAGAGTGACAATGTCAACTGTGTGAGCATTAAAATAAAACAATAACGCTCATCGCAGCCTATCGATCAATCGATAGACATATAAATAACATTGGGATTTGTGTCAGTCAAGTATCGTCCCAATACCCGTGTGGGGTTTTCATCCAACAAACAAATAATAAATTATTTGTGCACTTGGGCGATATGTAAAAATAATCGTCCCAATCACATAAACAAGTCGGATGACTTGTAAATGGAAGTGTAATATTCAATATTGAATATACTAACATCACATTTAACGCATCAAAATACAACAACACAGGCAAATATTTCAATACTCTTTATTATGAACATATGACAATAAAAATCGTGACTTTTATTTATTTACCAAAAATACATATTTTTGGTCTCATTCATTTTAATGACAAAATGAATATTTGACTTCATTCTTTTTAATGTATAAAAATATACATTCTTAATTCATTCTCTTTAATATATGAAAACATACATTTTAAATCCATTCTTTTTCTCAACAAAAACAAATATGATGATTTTGTTTCTTAACTTCTAATGCAACAAAATGATAATTTTGTCTAATCTTTTTCAATGAATAAAGATGTCTATTTTTACTTCATTCATTTTAATGTGCCAAAAATATCCATTTTGTCTAATTCACTTTTAATATACAAAAATGAGTATTTTGTTTTAGTCTCTTTTCTTATGCATAAAAAAAAATGTTTATTTTTAATTTATTCTTTTTTTTTTATGACACCAAGTGTTCATTTCTAATTAATCCTTTTTAATGACACAAAATGTTCATGTCTAATTAATCCTTTTTAATGACACAAAATGTTCATTTCTAATTAATCCTTTTTTATGACACAAAATGTTCATTTTTAACTAATCCTTTTCAATGACACAAAATGTTCAGCATTAACAATTCAATTTTTACCGCATTCAAAATGACGATAAAATATTCAACATTAACAATTCTATTTTTACCTACTATAGAAAATGTAAATAAATATATTTCTAAATTCTATTCTTTTTATTTACAATAGAAAAGGTAAATAAATAATTCACATATTTTGTTCTTCTCATTTACAATAAAAAAAAGTAAATAAAATGATTCATATATTTTGTTCTTTTGATTTTACATTTGAAAATGTAAATATAATGATTCACACATTTATCCTTTTCATTTACAATAGAAAATGAAAATAAAATGATTCACAAATTTTGTTCTTTTTCTTTTACAATAGAAAATGTAAATAAAGTGTGTATTTCTAAATTCCATTCTTCTTATTTACATAATTGGTTAACATGTTTTACTTTTTTTCCTTTTCAATGAAAATGTAAACAAAGTGATTACCATGTTTTACTCTTTTTCTTTTACAAAGAAAATGTAAACAAAATGATTAACATGTTTTACTCTTTTTCTTTTACAAAGAAAATGTAAACAAAATGATTAACATGTTTTACTCTTTTTCTTTTACAAAGAAAATGTAAACAAAAACCGTTCACACATTATGTTCTCCTTTGGTTTCCATATAAAATGTAAACAATTTGATTTACCCATTATGTTCTCTTTTGTTTTACATATAAATGTAAATAAAAACAATTCACAAATTATGTTCTCTTTTGTTTTACATAGAAAAATGATTTTTCTTTATATTTCTGTTCATTTATTTACAAAAGCAATGTAAACAAAATGACTAACAAAAATTTGTTTCTTTTCTTTCACCATATAAACATCAATAATGTGAATAACATATTTTTGGTCTTATCATTTACAAAGGAAGGTGTAAAAAAAAAAGGATTAACCTATTTTGTAATGTAATAATATGACCTTTCTATTTTACAATGTAAAAATGATAACTCCTCTATTTTAAATGTAAAAAGATCATCTTCTTATTTTCATCGTCAAAATTACATCTTTGTGTTTTCAATATAAAAAGATTGTCTTTTTAACTCTTTTTATCACATCTAAATGTGTTCATTTATTTACAAAGAAATGTAAATAAAAACTTGTTCTTTTATTAATAACAGAAATGTAAATAAAAAACTTTTTCTCTTTTTTTTTTTAAGGACAAAAAGAAATTCATTTGTGTACATGTTCTAAAAATAAAAGAGGATTTTATTTGTCTTACAAGTTCTAATCCAATCTTAACATATATATATATATATATACTGAATAAAATATGTTATGATCTCATTTTAGATCCCATTTCTCCAACCGCAAATAAGATATATATATATATATATATAAATCCAAGCAGATTCGCAAATCATGTACAACAATCATTCAACAAACAACAATTATCACTCCAAACAACACCCAACTTTTCAGGTCAGAATTAAACGATCAAACAATTATTTTTAATGCAAGAAAATAATTTATAATTAATTAAACAAATAAAATTAGAATCCTCACATTGAATTTTTGGCCAAAATTTTACTGTCTCCTTTTCAGCTGCGGTCTGCGCCATCGCGAAGCTCTTAATTTTGTGATTCCAACGCAATTTACGGTTCGTCAAACGGACCTCGTATGAAAGAGTTATGAATTTTTAAAGATCGGGTAATTAAATAATTAATTAATATTCGTGAAAATACCTAAAAATTTCACTTTCTCAGAATTGGACAAAATTAGTGTCCATGCGTCCATCTCGTCGCCACGATCCCAACGCACCTGAAATCGTCGATTTTCGACTTCGTATGAGTGAGTTATGCAATTTTAAAGTTCTGGAAATTAATTAAATAATTTAAAAATAAAATAGAAAATACCCTCAGCCCATTGACCGCGAAACACTGTTCACCGCCGAACTTTGACGGCGATTTGCCGCTGCTTCAGGCCACCTGACGCCACGGGACCACCGCCAATGTCTTCGTCTTGGCGAGACGCACCACCACCAGAAAGAGCCGCCCCTAAAGCTTCTCCGATCATCGGGAAATCGCCTAGAACGGATTTCGCCTCGCGGGTCCCACAGGCCGCCTCACACCTCCAAACTGCCTGAAATTTGGCGAGCACCTCCACCTCACGTAGACGAAGAACTTCCGTGTTCGTGACTTCGTCTAATTCTTCCTCGATTCACGGGAATTTCTTGATTTACGTTTTGAGCTTTTGAATTTCGAAAACAGCGAGCTTTAAGACGAGATTCCGGCGAATCCGAGCGCTGTTTGACAAAACCGACTACACCATTAGCTTCGTATCGTCGAGACCTTCGAGAGGACATATAATTTGCTATGGTTTGAAGAGATTTTATTTTTTATGAATTTTAGAGGAAGAGGGAGCAAGCCGCCATGGAAATTGGGAAAAATGATGGAAAAGAGAAATGGCTGCTGTGCCTTTCGAATTTCAGCCCTAAATCTCAGAAAAAAGATAGTATATACCATGGGTTTAATTTTGGTTTGGGCCCAAATATCATTACGTGCCCAATTACTCAATTTTCAATTGTTTTCTTCAATTCAGAAATTCTTATAAATACATGCGAATTTCAAAATTAATAAATTTTTAAACATAATTATTTCAGGTCATTACGAACCCAACGAACCTGATTTCGTAATTTTCCGATTCCGTATGAATTTATTATAAATTTCCGAAGTCTGAAAATAGGCTGTATTTCCACTGTAAAAATTATACAGGCCCTAAAATAATTCCAAAAATTATAAATTTTAGAATTTAACCTTATTTTAATATTCCGAATCCATAGAAACTAGTTTCGTCGAATTCGGAGTTCGTTTGCAAAATTTCTATTTTTCAGGTGTATATTTTAATATTTAAAAATACCAAAAATAGTGGAATTTTTCCGAAACTCAAAAATATAAGTTCTTATAGTCATTTTCATATGTAAACAACATTCTAAAACCAATGGAGATGGTTTCGGGTCCTAATTCCTTATTCTGCAAAATGTAGCATTTTGGCCCTTATAAATTTCATAGCGACCTTTCTAAATATTGAATTGGCCATAACTTTTGATTCCCGTTATGAAATTTCGATTTTTCAGATTCGTTGGAAAGATATTTTTAAATAGATTCTAATATTTTTCGTTTCACTAAAATCCGTTAAATTTTGCATCCTGTACGGTCAGTCAAAGTTCAAGTTTGACTTTTCAAACTACCGCGCTATTTCTAACTCTTTTGTTAATTAAAATTAAATCATTCATTCTAACTTCGATTTAAATCAAATCTGTGATCATTATTATTTAAATAAATTATTTTATATTGTCAAAATTCATTAAAATTTCCTAAAATAAATTTTTTAAATTGGTCCCAAAATTCCGGGTTGTTACAATCGCCCCCACTTAAAAACTTTTCGTCCTCGAAAAGGAACGTAGCTAAAAATTGTAAAATTAACTATCTTAATTTTAAATTTTAATGGTTGATTATGTTTTCAAAATATATATAACTTTATATATATAAAAATCATATTTCAAAGAATATATTATAAATATCAAAAATACGCTAATTATAAATTCGTAACTCTTAACTCGTTCTAGGACATTACTAACCCCATCTCTAACGAGTTTACTCATTCTAGGATACTGCTGATCCTATCTCTAATGAGTATTCTTATTGGACATTACTAATCCAATCTCTGATGAGTCTTTTGTCCAGTTCTAACAAGTTGTACCCCAAAGATTTGAGCTAACCAGAGCTCTGATACCAACTGTAAAGACCCGCAAATTCCCACCCTTTGGATCGACCATAAACCACACAGGTCTGACCCAAAAAGTGAAAATCTACGAATACTTTAACTTTGGGCATACAACATATTAAAACAACAACAGAAGACTTTTATAACATATCATCATATAATGTTACATCAGAGTACAGAATATACATATCAGAGTACATTGGAATATAATTACAGCGGAAGATAAATACAAAAAAAGATGTAATATACTGCAACGGAAGAACACAGCGGAAGACTCTCTATCTCTGGACACAGCTTTAAGCTTCAACCCAGAATCCTGTTTAATATATCTGCAAAAATAGCTACTCGACTGCCCGTGTGGAAAATATGGGCACCCGAGTTTGCCAGTGGACAAACTACAGGTCAGTCATGGGACTGGTGTGAGAATTCTACTTAACCTATAAAATATAATAAGGCTAATCACAGGACCACGCCACTTTCGCGGAACGGGTTTTCTCCTATAGATTGCCAGTGCATGACTAAAGTAAATCGTCAAAATAGCGCAATGCTTTTTTAGAAAAATGAAACCATTATAAGACCCAAGTCCCATCACACAATGCAACGCAAACCGGAGGATAGGGTTTTACCTTATAATGATCAAAAGATGCTTGATACGATAAACACGGTATTATATAATAATAGTGTGCAACCAATTTGAAGTACATCAAAGTAAATGTATTAATCCTAGGCGGCATGAGTGCTCCATCCCACTATGTCGCCATATATAGGTATACAATCAAAACCGCGTGATGTCGTATTGGAAATTTGGGTTTCCATCTGAGTCAAGGCTAGGGAGGAGATCCTTACCGATTCGAGACACTCTAGCAATGCCCCAGGATTGGTACTCTGTCCAACCCTTGGATCCTGCAGGGCCGGTCCATACGTTAACGCTTAATGGATTGGCAATTCCTGAGCACACGCTCCCCGGCCCTTTTAGACCTATACTACGGCCAGTAGCGACCGCATAAACCGAGGCCTCGAACAATCCAACAACCACAATGAATAAATGCCAGCGCTGGTAGGTCCCTGGCACCACTCAAGCTAGAAAGAAACGTGCGCACTCCCTGCGTTCCCTTCTCCCGTTTTAGACTCTACCGGGCTGTGAGGCTCGTGAGGTCACGTCATACACAAAGCTATGCCTAAATAGACTATGCTTTGATCATCCCACAAGGCTCTGCTTTGCAACAATAAGCCTTGATCAAGTGCAACTTGGCATACCACATCAACAACTCATATCATGCGATCGGTAAATATTTAACATACAAAAGGGTGTTAAGCAAGGGAATAAATCCTCCGCCACCATGCATTTATATATTAAATAAAAACCAATTTAATTACATGAAATAAATTTCAATGTCAGGCATGCTATCCATTTACAAGTCCGTTCTGGGTCTGAACGAAACAACGTATCCGTCGATCTCCAGTACGTCTGGAAGATCATCACTTTTACCTTGCCTTGGGGGATTAGTCCCAATTCAAGATATTAGTCACCATCAACCAAACGATGTGAAGCTCTCCGGTCTTCAGTCACCGTCTTCATCTTTGACTCTTGATCGTCGTGATGATTATTCAGAATGGGTTAGACCCGGTCTTTCTGAATAACTCGCGTATTTGTAATTAAAACCAACCATACGCCACATTCCAACTTTGAATATCCTTTTAAATAAAAATTATTATTTATGTTAAAAGGTCCTCATTAATTTTATCAAAGATAAAATAAATTAAATTTTTTAATCTTTCTAAAAAGATTTATTAATATTCCAATTTTGATTTAATTTATAAAATAGATTTATAAATTTCAGATAGTAATTTCAATGTAAATTGGATTAAAGGATAAATGTTATTTAAACATCGCCCACTACAAATCCAATCTACATATCAATCACCAAACATAATTGTTAAGATCTAATAATCTTAAATAAAATATTTATCTTAAAGATATTGATTCATTACTATATAAAAAAAACATTTTTTTTAAAATAATCAATGAAATATTCTATATATAAAAGATTCTGAATGTAAAATATACTTTATAATACAAAATCTTTTATTTTACAAAGATCCTTTCATTATATAAAAATTCTTTATAAAAAAAGAAATTCTGCATTGGAATGCGACTCAACCATGTACCATATAATTTGGGTCGTATGGGTTTCATACATTTCATGTATAGGGTAATAACAGGAAATAATCCTCAATCCATCCATTAACAACCAGAGTGACAATGTCAACTGTGTGAGCATTAAAATAAAACAATAACGCTCATCGCAGCCTGTCGATCAATCGATAGACATATAAATAACATTGGGATTTGTGTCAGTCAGGTATCGTCCCAATACCCGTGTGGGGTTTTCATCCAACAAACAAATAATAAATTATTTGTGCACTTGGGCGATGTGTAAAATTAATCGTCCCAATCACATAAACAAGTCGGATGACTTGTAAATGGAAGTGTAATATTCAATGTTGAATATACTAACATCACATTTAACGCATCAAAATACAACAACACAGGAAAATATTTCAATACTCTTTATTATGAACATATGACAATAAAAATCGTGACTTTTATTTATTTACCAAAAATACATATTTTTGGTCTCATTCATTTTAATGACAAAATGAATATTTGACTTCATTCTTTTTAATGTATAAAAATATACATTCTTAATTCATTCTCTTTAATGTATGAAAACATACATTTTAAATCCATTCTTTTTCTCAACATAAACAAATATGATGATTTTGTTTCTTAACTTCTAATGCAACAAAATGATAATTTTGTCTAATCTTTTTCAATGAATAAAGATGTCTATTTTTACTTCATTCATTTTAATGTGCCAAAAATATCCATTTTGTCTAATTCACTTTTAATATACAAAAATGAGTATTTTGTTTTAGTCTCTTTTCTTATGCATAAAAAAAAAATGTTTATTTTTAATTTATTCTTTTTTTTTTATGACACCAAGTGTTCATTTCTAATTAATCCTTTTTAATGACACAAAATGTTCATGTCTAATTAATCCTTTTTAATGACACAAAATGTTCATTTCTAATTAATCCTTTTTTATGACACAAAATGTTCATTTTTAACTAATCCTTTTCAATGACACAAAATGTTCGGCATTAACAATTCAATTTTTACCGCATTCAAAATGACGATAAAATATTCAACATTAACAATTCTATTTTTACCTACTATAGAAAATGTAAATAAATATATTTCTAAATTCTATTCTTTTTATTTACAATAGAAAAGGTAAATAAATAATTCACATATTTTGTTCTTCTCATTTACAATAAAAAAAGTAAATAAAATGATTCATATATTTTGTTCTTTTGATTTTACATTTGAAAATGTAAATATAATGATTCACACATTTATCCTTTTCATTTACAATAGAAAATGAAAATAAAATGATTCACAAATTTTGTTCTTTTTCTTTTACAATAGAAAATGTAAATAAAGTGTGTATTTCTAAATTCCATTCTTCTTATTTACATAATTGGTTAACATGTTTTACTTTTTTTCCTTTTCAATGAAAATGTAAACAAAGTGATTACCATGTTTTACTCTTTTTCTTTTACAAAGAAAATGTAAACAAAATGATTAACATGTTTTACTCTTTTTCTTTTACAAAGAAAATGTAAACAAAATGATTAACATGTTTTACTCTTTTTCTTTTACAAAGAAAATGTAAACAAAAACCGTTCACACATTATGTTCTCCTTTGGTTTCCATATAAAATGTAAACAATATGATTTACCCATTATGTTCTCTTTTGTTTTACATATAAATGTAAATAAAAACAATTCACAAATTATGTTCTCTTTTGTTTTACATAGAAAAATGATTTTTCTTTATATTTCTGTTCATTTATTTACAAAAGCAATGTAAACAAAATGACTAACAAAACTTTGTTTCTTTTCTTTCACCATATAAACATCAATAATGTGAATAACATATTTTTGGTCTTATCATTTACAAAGGAAGGTGTAAAAAAAAAGGATTAACCTATTTTGTAATGTAAAAATATGACCTTTCTATTTTACAATGTAAAAATGATAACTCCTCTATTTTAAATGTAAAAAGATCATCTTCTTATTTTCATCGTCAAAATTACATCTTTGTGTTTTCAATATAAAAAGATTGTCTTTTTAACTCTTTTTATCACATCTAAATGTGTTCATTTATTTACAAAGAAATGTAAATAAAAACTTGTTCTTTTATTAATAACAGAAATGTAAATAAAAAACTTTTTCTCTTTTTTTTTTAAGGACAAAAAGAAATTCATTTGTGTACATGTTCTAAAAATAAAAGAGGATTTTATTTGTCTTACAAGTTCTAATCCAATCTTAACATATATATATATATATATATATATATATATACTGAATAAAATATGTTATGATCTCATTTTAGATCCCATTTCTCCAACCGCAAATAAGATATATATATATAAATCCAAGCAGATTCGCAAATCATGTACAACAATCATTCAACAAACAACAATTATCACTCCAAACAACACCCAACTTTTCAGGTCAGAATTAAACGATCAAACAATTATTTTTAATGCAAGAAAATAATTTATAATTAATTAAACAAATAAAATTAGAATCCTCACATTGAATTTTTGGCCAAAATTTTACTGTCTCCTTTTCAGCTGCGGTCTGCGCCATCGCAAAGCTCTTAATTTTGTGATTCCAACGCAATTTACGGTTCGTCAAACGGACCTCGTATGAAAGAGTTATGAATTTTTAAAGATCGGGTAATTAAATAATTAATTAATATTCGTGAAAATACCTAAAAATTTCACTGTCTCAGAATTGGACAAAATTAGTGTCCACGCGTCCATCTCGTCGCCACGATCCCAACGCACCTGAAATCGTTGATTTTCGACTTCGTATGAGTGAGTTATGCAATTTTAAAGTTCTGGAAATTAATTAAATAATTTAAAAATAAAATAGAAAATACCCTCAGCCCATTGATCGCGAAACACTGTTCACCGCCGAACTTTGACCGCGATTTGCCGCTGCTTCAGGCCACCTGACGCCACGGGACCACCGCCAATGTCTTCGTCTTGGCGAGACGCACCACCACCAGAAAGAGCCGCCCCTAAAGCTTCTCCGATCATCGGGAAATCGCCTAGAACGGATTTCGCTTCGCGGGTCCCACAGGCCGCCTCACACCTCCAAACTGCCTGAAATTTGGCGAGCACCTCCACCTCACGTAGACGAAGAACTTCCGTGTTCGTGACTTCGTCTAATTCTTCCTCGATTCACGGGAATTTCTTGATTTACGTTTTGAGCTTTTGAATTTCGAAAACAGCGAGCTTTAAGACGAGATTCCGGCGAATCCGAGCGCTGTTTGACAAAACCGACTACACCATTAGCTTCGTATCGTCGAGACCTTCGAGAGGACATATAATTTGCTATGGTTTGAAGAGATTTTATTTTTTATGAATTTTAGAGGAAGAGGGAGCCGCCATGGAAATTGGGAAAAATGATGGAAAAGAGAAGTGGCTGCTGTGCATTTCGAATTTCAGCCCTAAATCTCAGAAAAAAGATAATATATACCATGGGTTTAATTTTGGTTTGGGCCCAAATATCATTACGTGCCCAATTACTCAATTTTCAACTGTTTTCTTCAATTCAGAAATTCTTATAAATACATGCGAATTTCAAAATTAATAAATTTTTAAACATAATTATTTCAGGTCATTACGAACCCAACGAACCTGATTTCGTAATTTTCCGATTCCGTATGAATTTATTATAAATTTCCGAAGTCTAAAAATAGGCTGTATTTCCACTGTAAAAATTATACAGGCCACAAAATAATTCCAAAAATTATAAATTTTAGAATTTAACCTTAATTTAATATTCCGAATCCATAGAAACTAGTTTCGTCGAATTCGGAGTTCGTTTGCAAAAATTCTATTTTTCAGGTGTATATTTTAATATTTAAAAATACCAAAAATAGTGGAATTTTTCCGAAACTCAAAAATATAAGTTCTTATAGTCATTTTTATATGTAATCAACATTCTAAAACCAATGGAGATGGTTTCGGGTCCTAATTCCTTATTCTGCAAAATGTAGCATTTTGGCCCTTATAAATTTCATAGCGACCTTTCTAAATATTGAATTGGCCATAACTTTTGATTCCCGTTATGAAATTTTGATTTTTCGGATTCGTTGGAAAGATATTTTTAAATAGATTCTAATATTTTTGGTTTCACTAAAATCCGTTAAATTTTGCATCCTGTACGGTCAGTCAAAGTTCAAGTTTGACTTTTCAAACTACCGCGCTATTTCTAACTCTTTTGTTAATTAAAATTAAATCATTCATTCTAACTTCGATTTAAATCAAATCTGTGATCATTATTATTTGAATAAATTATTTTATATTGTCAAAATTCATTAAAATTTCCTAAAATAAAAATTTTAAATTGGTCCCAAAATTCCGGGTTGTTACACTATTTTATTGAAATATTCTATTTCAATTGTTCAAATTCCTTTGAAATCACCATTTTAAAAATTTTAAATTGGCTCGTATTTTCCGGGTTATTACATTAATGGCATGACAAGTATTTGTGTTCCAAGGAAAGAATTTGGATAAAAGGTGTTTTGAGGAAAAAGGAAATTTGTAGAACCACTTTGAGTCTAAACCCCACATATACATATATGATTTCAGAAATAGAATTTTTAAAGGTCATATATATATATATATATATATATATATATTTTAGTATGAAATTCATATTTTTGGGAATTTCATAAATGTAACCATACACAAACACATAGAGATATATATGTATGTATGTGTATATATATACTGAAGAAATTTTTGTGACCATATAAATAGTAAATTATCTCACTAAGATTTTTCAAATGAAGTTTTGAAAAAATAATAATAGTAATATGAGTTTCGAAATTTTTTTATATATATATATATATGTATATGTATATGTATATGTATATATATAGAAAACTGAAAATGGAGTAAGTCCTTATGGTATTGGAAAATACAAGTGGAACTAATAGGGGAACACAAGACAGTAAAGAAAATGACTAGAAATTAGACCGTGGACATGATAAAAGTGACCAACTTATAAGATAGAGTAGGCTCTAGGATTTTTAATATTAAACAACTTTGCTATATTAAATCGGTCCAAAGAGAAAGAAAATGGAAAACTTGGAATATTTGCTCCTAAAGGATTTAAGATGGGTAAGACATAAAAGGTCTCTAGAAAATGTGGCTAGAATAACTCGACGGTTATAAGAGAAACCATTTAGACTGGAAGTTTAGAGGAAAAGTACAAGTTAATTGTGATGAGGCATTGATTAATTCAGTACTGGAATATTTTACCTCATAGAGAGAACTTCTAGTTATAATGACTTGCGTGTCTTCAAGGAATTCAAGTTTCTTACTGTAATCTTTTGATAGATGTTTCCTATTTTATATCCTATCATTAGATTTTTCCTTTGATTAGAATCTTTCTTATATGTACATCCTTGGGAAGTTTAGGTCTTAAAACTAAGACTATGAATTATAGGATTGGTCGTAAACGTGTTATTATAACATGCTATGTATAATGTATGCAAGTGGATACACTGGAAGCATGTACACACACTAGTCACTATTAGGGATCAGCTAATAGGGCACTTACGTATATATATATGGATGTATGTGCAATTTATATTATTTCCATGATTGTAATAAATGAATGTTATCATATGGTTATTGCATATGAATGACGATCGAAGCACATATATAGAACTATATGTTATCATTAGTGCTTTTTGTATATATTTGGTACATGGCACCAGCATGATTGCATAAAAGGAGGTCAACTGAATCAGTAAACTGCCTAATCTTTTGCATTAGTTTAGGTCATATACACTACTATATTGCATAGCTACATAAATCATCTAGAAAATTTAAGGATAATGAATGCTAATGGTTGGTGTTTGAGTAGATGAATGTAGATACTTGGATGATAATGTATATTTCATTCTTCTGTCTTAGATATTTTGAGGCGAAATCCTTTAAGAAGGGAGAATGCAACAACCCGAATTTTTGGGACACGGTAACCAGTTAACAAATTAATAAATTAAATAATAAAGTTAAAAAACTATCAAAATTTTACAACGGGGATTGTGCCATTCGATCCGTTACGATTTTTTAGTTTAGATACATATTTGGTTTGCGTAAAACAAATTTAATATGAAGAATTTATGGCGATTCAAAGTTCAAAATTATAATCAGGATTTAATATATATATATATATGTGTGTGTGTGTGTGTATGTATGTATATAGTATGCATGGGATGACCCAAGCATTCACCGGGTTGACCCATGTCGACCCATGGATCAACCCAGGTGAAAAGTGGGTTGACCCAGTGAATGTGTGGGCCGACCCATACGTGCCTGACACGTATACTTGCAAGGGACAAAAACAATTGAATGAAAGCTATTTTTCGGGGTATTTTTCAGCTGACATGTTTGCATTGATTGGCTGACTTGGCTATTTTGGATCGATCGAAGGATATGGCCGATTCATATTTAAAACCTAAATCTAACGGCTGAGGATCTTTTGTTCCCCCTATAAATAAACCCCCTCCCTGTTTCTTCAAAACACATCTCTTCCCCGCCTCGAATAGTCTCCTTTTTGAGAGACATGGCCAACCTAAAATTAAATTATAGGGATTAAGACTAAAATAAAAATATTTCCTATTTTATTTTCTTCTTGGGATCATGCCGAGTCCACGATGGGAATCTTTTCTGGTGAGTTTTATGATTATTTTGGCCAAGTTTAGGTAAATATAAATAATAGTAGTTATAGTTTTGTTTAAAGTTCTTTTACTTATTGTTTTTCTGTAATATCTTTATGTATGTAGTTTCTATAGTTTTTTTCTTTTTTCTTACATTTTTTATTTAATTAATATTCAAATTACTGCAAGTAATATTCCCAGGCTTATTTTCCCTCTTCTACATCGGATTTTCACAGATTATTGTGGTTATGCCTAAATATGCATAAAAGACATATGTATACGACTAATATAGGCATAGATTTATATGCCTAATTACCTACGACTGATTATAATCCTTTATTTGTGTGTGTTGTCAACAACTGATTTAGGCATTGATTATTAGTCTAATTTTATACAACTGATTATTATCCTTTTATTCTGCGCACGTTTGAGAAATCTGATTAAATTGGAATAATGGAAATAAGATTTAATAATTTATGGCTAATTTGACATGTGATGTAAATTGTAAAAAAGGGAGAATGTTGGACAGATAATAGGCAAACTTGATTAAGTTTGTAAAGTGGCTATAGTACAAGTGATGAAAAAATAATGAACTGTGACATATATTTGCATAAATATGATAGATTGGGGAATCATAATAAACAAACGTAGTTTATTAGCAGATACGAATGTGACTTGAACTGTAAATGAAAAATATGACTGAACTAGTTAAACTTAGTATAAATAACTAAATAAATTTGGCATTGGAATTAAGAATTAATAGGGTTACATAACGAAAATGGTAGATTGTATAATTACAAAGGAACACAATTAAACAATGTGGTTTAAGTGCAACCTAATATTTATGGGTTGTTGTAAAGAATGAAAAAAGCTTATTAGTATAAACTTAAATTGGGTAAAATCTAATAATAAGCAATATTATGTAGTGGCTATGTGATTGGTTGATTTTCTATAGAGCCTTATGATCAGGCATTATACTACGATAAATGAATGAACTGCTAGGATTAATAAATACTGGACTTAAAATGTAACGACCCGTGTTTTTCGACCATTTGAATATGAATATTTAAAGTAGTTTTAAATATTATATTGGGAATATTAATGGAATTTAATATTTAATTCGTTATTAAAAATGAAGTTGAGCGTTATAATTTTTATATATAATATAAATCGAGCCTGAAATGGCGCTGCAGTTCGCAATATAGAGTTTTGAACTTCAACTGAGAATACAGGATTCGATATAGGTCGGATTTCTGTGAAACAAGACACGTTGGAACCGTATTGACGATAGTTTTCATATGAAAGAGAAAAATCCAGATTTCGTGTTATAGATTGCGAGTTATGGCCAAATCAAAATTTGAAATAGTCGCTATGGAAAATCGTTATTAAAATATAGGCCATTAAAATAGCCGTTTTGCAAACGGACTCAGATTTCGACAAAACCAGTTTCATTAGAACCGTATCGTTAAATTATTGTCAGAAAATCAAACTGCGTGGAAAACCGATGTCGTATATGGCCACGGTAGCCGTAAACGCCCATATAATTTCTATAGCGCGTAATTAATTCAATATAGGGATATTTGAGTGTAACTGGAGCAGACGATCGAATTAAGCCACGAAACCAGTTCCGTTGAGTTCGTATCGTCGATTAGAGTCAGGATATGTATATAGTTTGTTATTTTTAGAGATCGAGAAATTTGGCGTTAAAAAGGGTAGGGCGGTTCGGGGTAAAAACAGCCTACCGGGGCAACAGTCTCAGAATGCGACGAAATTAGTGCCGTTGGATTTGTATCGAAAAGTTATTGCAAGATATCAAGATTTCAAGTTGATTTGGTTTATCTGGCGACCGTGGAAAAATTAAACGCGTGTTCATTTCTGGTTTTATAAAGGAATTTTTTTCATATGATGTCGGAATTCGACGAAACTTGTCTCATTGGATCCGGAATACCTTTTTACATCAAGAATAGCTTTTTTATCAGTAATCAAAAGTTGATTGTGGGTAGTTTCACTCGTTATTTGGCAACGAAGTTTCGTTATATTATATTATGAATCAATTCTCCCCACAAATGCACTGTAGCTTGCTTGTGCCTCACACTTTTGATTTCGTGGCTGCCAATCAACCTAATTCCGTGCCGACCAAGGTATTGAGTTGCTCACCCAAGTACAAGTTTATATCAGCTACCCTGTATAATTACTGTAAACCTATTCCCCTAAAACTTGGCATCCACGTTGTCTTCTTCATATAAAATGATCCTCACTCCTTCCTTTTCCTTTGTTTTCTTTTTCCTTCGCTCTCTAAAATGGTGAAACCGATTTGTTTTGCCATCAAAAAAAAAAAAATCAAAACATTTGAACATCACAAATCTAGAGCTCAACGAGAACCACCATTATAAACAAACCTCCAGTCCATTTTCACTTGTTAACTCAGATCCTCCGCACACAAAAGAAAGCACGGACTGGTGCTGCATGCGTGATAACAGAGAGAAGTGTGCAATATTGTGGCGAAGAGGAGTACGTGCATATATTGTGAGGCATGAATGCATGGGGTAGCAACGTATCGGAGGGGAGGTTGTCTGCACAGTGATGTGCGTGGGAATGAACTGGGTGCGGTTTTGAAGGTATGGGGAAGGGTTCGGTCCTTTTAAATATTTTTATATATATATATAAAAAAAAAGAGGCATGCACAGTGAGATGGTATCAAGCGGAGGGGGCTCGTTTGGGAAGAAGGTCTGTAGTGTGATGCGGTTTGGGTTTAGGTTAGGGGGATCAAAGAAGAGGAGAAGGCTCAGCAGTAGCATGGCGCAAATGGGAAGGAGCTGCCGCACTTAAGAATTGGAGCTGGAAAGTGACTCTTGTGAACTGGAAAAGAGGGGCAACTGAAGAAACGTGGGACCGAGGGCTTGTAGTGGGAGTGCGGTGCGTTGGAACAGGGACTGGAAGAAGTTGCCTGAGTGGAAGAGTTTGGTGTTCTCGGCACTGTATTGGTGGTTACGTGTTTGGAGAAGATGGGTACGAGGTGCTAATCGGTCTATAGGCTGAATAGAAGTAAATCGACCCAATTAAAATCCTAAACATGGTTAAGTGACTAACCCTAATTAGTATTTAATTATTTTAAGTTTAAAATCGCATTAATATGTTGGCTCTTTTGTCCATGAAGCAGAAATAAGATGAGAAGAAAGTATTGGAGCGGCAGAAAAAGGGGAAAAAGAAAACAAGGTATCAGAAAGGCTCGGATCCATAAATTCTTTCAAAAATGTAACTAGTTTAGGTTTAATTAATACATATTAAATTACTTAATAATAAACTGATCAAAATAATTTATACAGGTCAGACAAGTTGGAATGAAATACAAAGGAAGATTGGGTCTGTCTGACTGAAAGAGGAACGAAGAGAACGTTTCGTGGTTCTTCCTATTTAAAGTAATCAACTGAATTATAATTTGTTGGTAACCGTTTTTAATTAAGAGCAAAAGAACTAATCATTTTTTTTATGAAATAAAGGACAGGTCGGGAATGTTGGTTTAAAAACGTGAAGAAAAGAATTGGGTTTTAACGGCTGAGTCTAATAATTTGAATCGGGCCGGCAGTTGAAGTAAACAAAAGTAATTTATTTTACACTTATGTGATTAAGGAAATAATTAACAATTAAATTAAAATCGTGTTGTTAAATTGTGTACGACCTTTTCATATATTATCAGAATCAGACGAAGCAGGTGCCACTAGGATCATCTTGACGGATACTACGTTATGAAACTGTCGTGGACAGGGATAGAGATCACGGGAGTTACAAGTAAATTAAACGACTGTTTAATTTAACTGTAATCGAACCACTTCAACGAAAGATCAAAGGTGAGTTAAACTCACTCAGTTTCCCTATTTATATTTTATATAAATTGGGTTTTTATTTTGTGTGCTCTGCTTGCCAATAATTGACTGTTTGCGAGTTATACATTTGTTTGTTGATTTAACTGATGAAATTAAACTGTGTTTAATTTCAGTGAAATACCAAATCGTTATTTTTAACGATTGGTTCCAATAAAGGTGACTCACCTTGGTTGGTCACGTTTATTTATAAACGTGTTTAAATGGTTGCATTGTTTGAATTGCGTATAGTGATGTTGAATGGTTGTTATTTAGTGTTATCAGTTAAACAAAGCTGAATGGTTTGATTTGAGATAACCATTTGAATACAGGGAAGAACAGGTTGGAGGGATCCAACCGGATTCCTCAAATGTATTTTTATTTTCATATTCTCATATATGAACTGATCTGTTTGTGTGATTGATTTGATGGTTGATTATTGAATGTTCAACATCTGTTAGTTTAAAACCAATGGGTGATATTGGTTGGGTATTTGGCAGCGTATGGCCAATAAAATCAATCGTTTTATAGATATTGATTCACCGTCAGGTGAGTCAATAGAGGTGAAGTTATAAAATGCATTTTATAACTGGAGATAGATTTTTAGAACATATTAATTTGAATAAAAGTTATTCAAGAGAAACAAATAAATATTTTATTTATGTAAGACTTTAAATTATTTTTAATTGATTTTATAAAGCAAGTTCCGATGTAAATCAGATTGATAAGTACGAGATAGGAAATAAAATCGCATAGTTAGAATTGGATAATCGTTTTGTTAAGAAAACCATTAATGGGATTTATTTAAATTAATTATATAATTAATTAATTTAAAGTGAGAATTTATTTGGAATGGGCTAACGAGATAATCAAGTTGAGTGAATTAAATCGACCATTTTGAATTTGAATTGATTATCGAATTAATGTGTTTTTGGATTAAATGTCGTTTAAATGTAGATATGGTTTTGAAAAGGGTTTAAGATAAACCAGGATTTATAAATGAGTTTCAAAGTGTAAATCGTTAATATTGAATTAACGTTATTTGAAAATGAAATCAAGAGGGGAATTTGAAATAAGATTTCAAAAGTAGGGAATGGTCGAACAGATTTGAAAGAAGATTGGAAATAAATGAATATGGTTAAAGAAGTGAGTTATAGGGTTATATAACTAAACCCCAGTTATAATGGAATGTATTTCGAGATGGAAATAGGAATATTGATTTTGTGATTACAACTGATATTCATCTGAGGATAAGAACGTTGTTTGATCAAGGTCTGAGAGGTAATTAAAATACCCCAACTTGAACAACGTCGGGATTATCTGAAGATAGTATTAGTTGGTAATCGTAAGAGACGTTAGTGGATATGGTTTGAAAATCTAAACAGCGATTTTAGCGCTGTTGTTATAATATATGTTTTGTAAATCTAATATAGCGATTGTAGCGCTTTTGCTATAGTAAATGGGTTGTAAACCTAAACAGCGATTATAGCGCTGTTGTTTTGTAAATCTAAATAGTAATTATAACGCTATTGTTATAACATATGTGTTATAAATTTCTTTGTTAAAACTAATGGATTTCCGAATTTAAAAGATGATTTGAAAGAAGATTTAAGTGGGTAATTGAATATAGTTATTCGAGATAGAATTAGCCAAACATAATTATTCGGCTAAGTTGCCATTGCGTACGACTGCTAGCGTAATTCGTAGGGCTGCAGATAGCCTACGGCGGTCGGATGTTTCCTGAGGGAATCAGGCGTAACCATTGTGATCGCTGTGATCTAGAGTCAAGCGAATGGAGTGAAGTCGAATATTAGTTAATCGATTAGAGTTAAATCGAATTAGAGTTATTCAAATATCGTATTTTTAAATATTAACAGAGTTAGAAGTTTTGATTTAACAAAATAAATCAAGTGTTAAAAGGCCAGGTGATGCTGAATGCTTAACCAGTGAACTCATTGGAGTGTCATGATTGAAACACTGTATATTTTGATAGTTAAAACACCGACTATCAAACCTGTCCAATACGATTGTTGGTATGGAAAGACCGGGATCGAATTTATATTCGAAAACCATTCCGACCAACAAATACGTGAAGATATCAGAAGAGGTTCAAGATGGAGCATTGAAGACCGTGGGTTTTCATAAACGGAAGAACCACTAATATTCTCTGCCTGGCAAGTAGAGATAAACTGTGATTCTGTCGTGGTTGGATCTAGGGGTTGCAAGGACTTCTCGCTACTGATCCATGGGGTGATTCCTATATTGGATGCAGTAGGAGAGTGCCTTCGGTTCATCCTGTTCCTGCGTATATGGACGAATGTCTGACAGAGTATTTCCAAAGGATCACGTACGTTGATTTCTTCAAACGTGCTATAGTTGTTGGCGGGGAATCGCCGTTCTCTTAGCTTACTGCTAGAGTATTTTTGGGGTCGTCAATTAGTGATATCTGGCGGATCCGACGATGTGGCATTCAAAGTGAGTGATGACCGGATGTTCAGAAGTATTCTGACCTCAAGCCTCATCAACCGGGAAATGACAAAAATCGGGCCGGCAACATGGCTATGTGGGTCGCTCCCATTAGGGTGTATAATCACCTATCTAGAGGAAATCCTATTTGCTTCTTTAATCTATGTTTCGATGCTGTCCCTTGTCGGGAGACGGTTGCTGATCCCAACCGTCGGTGATATACATTCGATACACTCAAGCGAAATGAGTGGTCGGTCATGTGAGGGCCGGGTTGCAAGAAGTTCTTGTTGAACCCAGTGTATTCGTCTCTAGAGATACACTATCGGAAGGTGGACCCATACCTTGTCAAGTTGGAATCCAATCCCCAATAAGCGCCTGCGGTTTTTGATTGTATACTATATATGTGGAGCGTGAGATGCAAGCGTTCCACTAGATTGATATTTACTTGTATTTAGACATTATTATAATATCAGAAAAGATATTGATTTCAAAAAGTGGTTTGGGTTATCGTAAGGTAAAAACCGTCCGTGTTTATGTGTGGATTTGGTCTTACGATTATCCTTTTCTTTCGAAAGGATTTTGAACTTTAAAATCATGACTGGATGATTTAACCTTATACTGTGCGAGTTTATCTCACTCTGGTTCACCAGACTGACCCGGTGTTTTGTAAATGCTCGGGTTAGACCGGGTTGTACAGGTTTAGGTTATCGACTGCTATGAAGAGACGAGCTGGAAGAGTCCAGACGTATGATATTACTACTATTCCGCTGTGTGTTGTATATGGGAACAGGCTATTATAACTGTCCCATGGTATGATGTACTCTGATACTGTAAGTATTTTAAAGCTTTCAATAAAGATTATTTCGGTATTATATTTTGTTCCGCTGCGATGTGAGACTCTGTGTGGTGTTTCTTCTTCTTCTTCTTCTATTCAATATTTCTACCTTATCTATTCTCACCCTCTAACTTCTTTCTATTAATGATCTGGAATGTTCGATGTCTGAATGGTCAACACGGTAGTTTGATGTTGATTTTCGGAGTCGAAAATCCCGGTTCGTTACAGTGGTATCAGAGCTATTGGTTAAGTAATTACCTTGGCTTTGTGGCGTGACTCAATAGAGATGGGGGTTAGCAATACCCTAGATTGAGTATGAGTGTATATATACGAGTGGACGTATTTGTAGATTTTATAAAAATTGTTTTATATTGTGGAGATTTATTGGGTTGAGTTGTTTGTGAATTCTGGTCGATCAGTTTGATCCACTGTATCGATAGGGGTTTCTAAACACTCAAGTACGATAAACCAACGCAGTATGTTTTGGAAGAGGGTAAATGAAATAATTTACCCAAATTATATTTTGATATAAAGGAAATATATGTATTGGAAATATTATGGTATATTGGATGTGTTGGTTAATTATAATTGAAATGGTTATATAAATAACCAATTCAAATTCGTATAATATAAAAGCAGATTAATTGAATCTGAATTAAATCAGAACTAGAATTAAAATGCTGAAAACTGGGAAAAGTGTTTATAAAGGGATTTGAATTGAATATATGAGAAATTTAAGATCCTGGGAGATTTTAAATTGGTTTACAAGCAGTGTGTTTGGTATTTTGAAATAGATTTCAAAATAAAGGTGTTTGAATATGGTTTTGATAAGTGATATAGTATTGAACTCACTTCGATAGCTGGGGAATAATTCTGATGATGACGGCCGCATCATCAGTGTTCATTTTCGAGTTCTAAGTGACGGATTACTACCAAAGGTTTTGTTTTGAATTGCTTTGAGAAAGACAAGTTGTTTTGAATCCTGAAAAGGAATTTTTGACTTTTGAAAGAGCTACTGTTTAAAAACTCCCAGGGAAATTGTTGGACAAAAGTAAGATTAAACAGAAATTGTGAAAGCAAATATGAATCGCATTGAAATCAAGTAACCGGAAATTGAATCAGGATATAATATATCAAGTTGAATTAGATTTTGAATTGGGAGACAGGAATCTGAAATGGTGTTGGATTGGTAATTTAAGAGTTGAAATCAATGATGGATGGAAGTTGAGTTAAGAATGGGATTTGGATTGGATATGTGAAGGATTTGGTTTTGAGGATAAAATTGGAATTTTTTTTGGGGATACATTTGTATATGCTGACAGGGTAGCAGATGGAGAGGATATAATGATATGCCCGACAAAAAGGTACACGTTTACTTTTAGATGGGTTTTAAGGCAAGCCGCTTGGCTGTTTTATTTTCTTTTGAATTGGAGAAGGCCTAGAAAGGCGAGTTGTAGTTATACCGATTGAGCCGTACAGAGGAGGTGCTGGCGAAATTTTTCGAAAACTTAAAGTGTCAGAAAATTTTCGATATTTTTGAAAATATTTATTTACAGTATTGAATTGGTTTCTAATCTAATATAAAATTAGATTTGAAATTAATGAGCTTATAACGTTCTTTCTTACCTTAGCAATTTCGAGGACGAAATTATTTTAAGGGGGGAAGAATGTAACGACCCGTGTTTTTCGACCATTTGAATATGAATATTTAAAGTAGTTTTAAATATTATATTGGGAATATTAATGGAATTTAATATTTAATTCATTATTAAAAACGAAGTTGAGCGTTATAATTTTTATATATAATATAAATCGAGCCTGAAATGGCGCTGCAGTTCGCAATATAGAGTTTTGAACTTCAACTGAGAATACAGGATTCGATATAGGTCGGATTTCTGTGAAACAAGACACGTTGGAACCGTATTGACGATAGTTTTCATATAAAGAGAAAAATCCAGATTTCGTGTTATAGATTGTGAGTTATGGCCAAATCAAATTTTGAAATAGTCGCTATGGAAAATCGTTATTAAAATATAGGCCATTAAAATAGCCGTTTTGCAAACGGACTCAGATTTCGACAAAACCAATTTCATTAGAACCGTATCGTTAAATTATTGTCAGAAAATCAAACTGCGTGGAAAACCAATGTCGTATATGGCCACGGTAGCCGTAAACGCCCATATAATTTCTATAGCGCGTAATTAATTCAATATAGGGATATTTGAGTGTAACTGGAGCAGACGATCGAATTAAGCCACGAAACCAGTTCCGTTGAGTTCGTATCGTCGATTAGAGTCAGGATATGTATATAGTTTGTTATTTTTAGAGATCGAGAAATTTGGCGTTAAAAAGGGTAGGGCGGTTCGGGGTAAAAACAGCCTACCGGGGCAACAGTCTCAGAATGCGACGAAATTAGTGCCGTTGGATTCGTATCGAAAAGTTATTGCAAGATATCAAGATTTCAAGTTGATTTGGTTTATCTGGCGACCGTGGAAAAATTAAACGCGTGTTCATTTCTGGTTTTATAAAGGAATTTTTTTCATATGATGTCGGAATTCGACGAAACTTGTCTCATTGGATCCGGAATACCTTTTTACATCAAGAATAGCTTTTTTATCAGTAATCAAAAGTTGATTGTGGGTAGTTTCACTCGTTATTTGGCAACGAAGTTTCGTTATATTATATTATGAATCAATTCTCCCCACAAATGCACTGTAGCTTGCTTGTGCCTCACACTTTTGATTTCGTGGCTGCCAATCAACCTAATTCCGTGCCGACCAAGGTATTGAGTTGCTCACCCAAGTACAAGTTTATATCAGCTACCCTGTATAATTACTGTAAACCTATTCCCCTAAAACTTGGCATCCACGTTGTCTTCTTCATATAAAATGATCCTCACTCCTTCCTTTTCCTTTGTTTTCTTTTTCCTTCGCTCTCTAAAATGGTGAAACCGATTTGTTTTGCCATCAAAAAAAAAAAAAAAATCAAAACATTTGAACATCACAAATCTAGAGCTCAACGAGAACCACCATTATAAACAAACCTCCAGTCCATTTTCACTTGTTAACTCAGATCCTCCGCACACAAAAGAAAGCACGGACTAGTGCTGCATGCGTGATAACAGAGAGAAGTGTGCAATATTGTGGCGAAGAGGAGTACGTGCATATATTGTGAGGCATGAATGCATGGGGTAGCAACGTATCGGAGGGGAGGTTGTCTGCACGGTGATGTGCGTGGGAATGAATTGGGTGCGGTTTTGAAGGTATGGGGAAGGGTTCGGTCCTTTTAAATATTTATATATATATATATATATATATATATATATATATATATATAAAGAGGCATGCACAGTGAGATGGTATCAGGCGGAGGGGGCTCGTTTGGGAAGAAGGTCTGTAGTGTGATGCGGTTTGGGTTTTGGTTAGGGGGATCAAAGAAGAGGAGAAGGCTCAGCAGTAGCATGGCGCAAATGGGAAGGAGCTGCCGCACTTAAGAATTGGAGCTGGAAAGTGACTCTTGTGAACTGGAAAAGAGGGGCAACTGAAGAAACGTGGGACCGAGGGCTTGTAGTGGGAGTGCGGTGCGTTGGAACAGGGACTGGAAGAAGTTGCCTGAGTGGAAGAGTTTGGTGTTCTCGGCACTGTATTGGTGGTTACGTGTTTGGAGAAGATGGGTACGAGGTGCTAATCGGTCTATAGGCTGAACAGAAGTAAATCGACCCAATTAAAATCCTAAACATGGTTAAGTGACTAACCCTAATTAGTATTTAATTATTTTAAGTTTAAAATCGCATTAATATGTTGGCTCTTTTGTCCATGAAGCAGAAATAAGATGAGAAGAAAGTATTGGAGCGGCAGAAAAAGGGAAAAAAGAAAACAAGGTATCAGAAAGGCTCGGATCCATAAATTCTTTCAAAAATGTAACTAGTTTAGGTTTAATTAATACATATTAAATTACTTAATAATAAACTGATCAAAATAATTTATACAGGTCAGACAAGTTGGAATGAAATACAAAGGAAGATTGGGTCTGTCTGACCGAAAGAGGAAGGAAGAGAACGTTTCGTGGTTCTTCCTATTTAAAGTAATCAACTGAATTATAATTTGTTGGTAACCGTTTTTAATTAAGAGCAAAAGAACTAATCATTTTTTTTATGAAATAATGGACAGGTCGGGAATGTTGGTTTAAAAACGTGAAGAAAAGAATTGGGTTTTAACGGCTGAGTCTAATAATTTGAATCGGGCCGGCAGTTGAAGTAAACAAAAGTAATTTATTTTACACTTATGTGATTAAGGAAATAATTAACAATTAAATTAAAATCGTGTTGTTAAATTGTGTACGACCTTTTCATATATTATCAGAATCAGACGAAGCAGGTGCCACTGGGATCATCTCGACGGATACTACGTTATGAAACTGTCGTGGACAGAGATAGAGATCACGGGAGTTACAAGTAAATTAAACGACTGTTTAATTTAACTGTAATCGAACCACTTCAACGAAAGATCAAAGGTGAGTTAAACTCACTCAGTTTCCCTATTTATATTTTATATAAATTGGGTTTTTATTTTGTGTGCTCTGCTTGCCAATAATTGACTGTTTGCTAGTTATACATTTGTTTGTTGATTTAACTGATGAAATTAAACTGTGTTTAATTTCAGTGAAATACCAAATCGTTATTTTTAACGATTGGTTCCAATAAAGGTGACTCACCTTGGTTGGTCACGTTTATTTATAAACGTGTTTAAATGGTTGCATTGTTTGAATTGCGTATAGTGATGTTGAATGGTTGTTATTTAGTGTTATCAGTTAAACAAAGCTGAATGGTTTGATTTGAGATAACCATTTGAATACAGGGAAGAACGGGTTGGAGGGATCCAACCGGATCCCTCAAATGTATTTTTATTTTCATATTCTCATATATGAACTGATCTGTTTGTGTGATTGATTTGATGGTTGATTATTGAATGTTCAACATCTGTTAGTTTAAAACCAATGGGTGATATTGGTTGGGTATTTGGCAGCGTATGGCCAATAAAATCAATCGCTTTATAGATATCGATTCACCGTCAGGTGAGTCAATAGAGGTGAAGTTATAAAATGCATTTTATAACTGGAGATAGATTTTTAGAACATATTAATTTGAATAAAAGTTATTCAAGAGAAACAAATAAATATTTTATTTATGTAAGACTTTAAATTATTTTTAATTGATTTTATAAAGCAAGTTCCGATGTAAATCAGATTGATAAGTACGAGATAGGAAATAAAATCGCATAGTTAGAATTGGATAATCGTTTTGTTAAGAAAACCATTAATGGGATTTATTTAAATTAATTATATAATTAATTAATTTAAAGTGAGAATTTATTTGGAATGGGCTAACGAGATAATCAAGTTGAGTGAATTAAATCGACCATTTTGAATTTGAATTGATTATCGAATTAATGTGTTTTTGGATTAAATATCGTTTAAATGTAGATATGGTTTTGAAAAGGGTTTAAGATAAACCAGGATTTATAAATGAGTTTCAAAGTGTAAATCGTTAATATTGAATTAACGTTATTTGAAAATGAAATTAAGAGGGGAATTTGAAATAAGATTTCAAAAGTGGGGAATGGTCGAACAGATTTGAAAGAAGATTGGAAATAAATGAATATGGTTAAAGAAGTGAGTTATAGGGTTATATAACTAAACCCCAGTTATAATGGAATGTATTTCGAGATGGAAATAGGAATATTGATTTTGTGATTACAACTGATATTCATCTGAGGATAAGAACGTTGTTTGATCAAGGTCTGAGAGGTAATTAAAATACCCCAACTTGAACAACGTCGGGATTATCTGAAGATAGTATTAGCTGGTAATCGTAAGAGACGTTAGTGGATATGGTTTGAAAATCTAAACAGCGATTTTAGCGCTGTTGTTATAATATATGTTTTGTAAATCTAATATAGCGATTGTAGCGCTTTTGCTATAGTAAATGGGTTGTAAACCTAAACAGCGATTATAGCGCTGTTGTTTTGTAAATCTAAATAGTAATTATAACGCTATTGTTATAACATATGTGTTATAAATTTCTTTGTTAAAACTAATGGATTTCCGAATTTAAAAGATGATTTGAAAGAAGATTTAAGTGGGTAATTGAATATAGTTATTCGAGATAGAATTAGCCAAACATAATTATTCGGCTAAGTTGCCATTGCGTACGACTGCTAGCGTAATTCGCAGGGCTGCAGATAGCCTACGGCGGTCGGATGTTTCCTGAGGGAATCAGGCGTAACCATTGTGATCGCTGTGATCTAGAGTCAAGCGAATGGAGTGAAGTCGAATATTAGTTAATCGATTAGAGTTAAATCGAATTAGAGTTATTCAAATATCGTATTTTTAAAAATTAACAGAGTTAGAAGTTTTGATTTAACAAAATAAATCAAGTGTTAAAAGGCCAGGTGATGCTGAATGCTTAACCAGTGAACTCATTGGAGTGTCATGATTGAAACACTGTATATTTTGATAGTTAAAACACCGACTATCAAACCTGTCCAATACGATTGTTGGTATGGAAAGACTGGGATTGAATTTATATTCGAAAACCATTCCGACCAACAAATACGTGAAGATATCAGAAGAGGTTCAAGATGGAGCATTGAAGACCGTGGGTTTTCATAAACGGAAGAACCACTAATATTCTCTGCCTGGCAAGCAGAGATAAACTGTGATTCTGTCGTGGTTGGATCTACAGGTTGCAAGGACTTCTCGCTACTGATCCATGGGGTGATTCCTATATTGGATGCAGTAGGAGAGTGCCTTCGGTTCATCCTGTTCCTGGATGACGTATATGGACGAATGTCTGACAGAGTATTTCCAAAGGATCACGTACGTTGATTTCTTCAAACGTGCTATAGTTGTTGGCGGGGAATCACCGTTCTCTTAGCTTACTGCTAGAGTATTTTTGGGGTCGTCAATTAGTGATATCTGGCGGATCCGACGATGTGGCATTCAAAGTGAGTGATGACCGGATGTTCAGAAGTATTCCGACCTCAAGCCTCATCAACCGGGAAATGACAAAAATCGGGCAGGCAGCATGGCTATGTGGGTCGCTCCCATTAGGGTGTATAATCACCTATCTAGAGGAAATCCTATTTGCTTCTTTAATCTATGTTTCGATGCTGTCCCTTGTCGGGAGACGGTTGCTGATCCCAACCGTCGGTGATATACATTCGATACACTCAAGCGAAATGAGTGGTCGGTAATGTGAGGGCCGGGTTGCAAGAAGTTCTTGTTGAACCCAGTGTATTCGTCTCTAGAGATACACTATCGGAAGGTGGACCCATACCTTGTCAAGTTGGAATCCAATCCCCAATAAGCGCCTGCGGTTTTTGATTGTATACTATATATGTGGAGCGTGAGATGCAAGCGTTCCACTAGATTGATATTTACTTGTATTTAGACATTATTATAATATCAGAAAAGATATTGATTTCAAAAAGTGGTTTGGGTTATCGTAAGTTAAAAACCGTCCGTGTTTATGTGTGGATTTGGTCTTACGATTATCCTTTTCTTTCGAAAGGATTTTGAACTTTAAAATCATGACTGGATTATTTAACCTTATACTATGCGAGTTTATCTCACTCTGGTTCACCAGACTGACCCGGTGTTTTGTAAATGCTCGGGTTAGACCGGGTTGTACAGGTTCAGGTTATCGACTGCTATGAAGAGACGAGCTGGAAGAGTCCAGACGTATGATATTACTACTATTCCGCTGTGTGTTGTATATGGGAACAGGCTATTATAACTGTCCCATGGTATGATGTACTCTGATACTGTAAGTATTTTAAAGCTTTCAATAAAGATTATTTCGGTATTATATTTTGTTCCGCTGCGATGTGAGACTCTGTGTGGTGTTTCTTCTTCTTCTTCTATTCAATATTTCTACCTTATTATTCTCACCCTCTAACTTCTTTCTATTAATGATCTGGAATGTTCGATGTCTGAATGGTCAACACGGTAGTTTGATGTTGATTTTCGGAGTCGAAAATCCCGGTTCGTTACATAAAATGACATTAAGTTATAAGCCTTAAAAAACGGTTATTCTACGGGGTCTTGTAATTAGGTATTCGTAGATAATTTTGTGAAGGTCTATTAAAGTAGGTGTTCAACGATAATAATAAATAATATTTCTGTGGTGGCCTTGGTGTTCGTTAATAATCCTATGGGGGTCTACGTAAGTTGGCAATCAATGATAATATCCTATGGTGGCCTTGGCATTAACTTATCTTTCTATGGTGGCCTAACAAAATAGGTGTTCAACAATATTCTTCTGGGGATCTCGAAATGAGGCATTCTATGTTTATGGTTTCTGTAATAACCCCAATATCAGCGAGCATGAATTTTTCATGCAATACTAAAATCTGAATCCACTGAAACCCGAGTTGGTTTGTCCGGTGTCCTGCAGAAAGGAAAAGATAAGGATATCAGAGCTCACAATAAACTGTGCAACAGCAGAATGAATAAAATATAATAGTAATTAAATACTTTCCATAATAATGACATTGTATAGCAAATATCGCTAAGCTGTAAAATCCCTACCACCTGTATTAGTTGCGGGTTTCTTATGAGGAAGGGGTCAGAACAAATGTTCTGTTGAATGAATAAATTATACTCCATATAAATAACACCACATATACTATTATATCACCAGGCTACTTTTATTAAGTTATTTGAGTTTATTGCACATCACACTTTCTATTTTTTGTATAAATCGTACCCATATACTCCCAAGTAGATTAACCTAATAAATCATATATATATATATATATATACGCTCCTCATCTCGAGGTACACATGATTGTACCCTTCTCGAGTGGTCTTCGTCGTCACATTGCGAAAATGTACTAAATCTCCAAAACCAGACTATGAAAGCATACTAGTTTATGCTACGAAGGAGCACTAAGTCTTCATCTCCATGCTACAAAAGAATAACCTAAACATCCAATTGCGTTGTCCCTCATCCAATGTCTCGATAGTGAAAGATCATTGGCATGTTGGTTTAGCTCCAATCTTGCCCGCAGTGCCTCTGACTGACATTGACATGTATCTGATGTCTTACTGTCCTTATTGGGTCCTGATTGCAAAGCCTATTCTCGGAGCCGAGGCAACCACTGAATCCTAAAAGTCATCCCATCGGTCTTCTGGCTTCCCTCAACATAAATTCTGCCAAAGCATACTCTATGGATGGTACCATACAGACCCGATTCTCGGGATACTACTTCGCTTGGTCTACCCCAAGGGCCATCTGAGAATATCCTCACATCCTGCAGAAGTCTCGAACTTCTTTTCAGTCCTATCGAATATTAAGTTGGACGTGCTCCTACTACTTGGACACCTGCGATGATTTTCCCCGTTGGGCTCTTTATTCTTTTAGACTAGTCCAAACACATATTGTTCATTATTTTATTAGACCCTATATCTAATTTGTCATTATGCATTTGAAATACTTTTCTTTTCGTTGATTTATGATATTATTTAGTCTATTTAATCTGAATTTTAATTACATTTTTTATCAACTTTATTATCTACCATAGTACTATTGAATAACTATAGAATGATTATTTACAAGGCCACCATAGAACAATAGAATACCATAGAATTACCTGATCACAAGGCCACTGTAGAACCATTGAATTGCTTAATCACAAGGCCACCATAGAATCATAGAATTTCCTAATTGCAAGGTCGCCATAGAGTAGAATGCCTAATCACAAGGCTACCATAGATTTTTCTTATTAAACTTACTTCACAATTTTAAGTTTATTCGTAATAAGCCTTTCTTATTTCATTTTACTTTTTATTTCAACTGTCAGGTTATTGTCTTACTTTCACCATAGAACCATAGCCATAAAATTATGCTTATTAAACTTAATTTACATATTTTAATTTTACACATAATAAGTATTACTTATTTCATTTCACTTTTAATTATAACCTTCATTTTAAAATCTTACTTACACACATGTCAAAACCGCCTATTATGATTCATTTTTGTGCCTACACAAATATCACAATATTATCAATAATATGTTCTACTTATCTTATTAGGATCTATTTCTGTGCCTGTACAATATCATAATAGGTTACATTTCTTTCTATATCATGCATCTTCTTGACTTCTTACTCTTTTTCTTTACATAACGCCTTTTAGTTATGTTACTCTTTTATTTATCGCCTTTATAAGTTTATCTTAGTAATGCTTATTCCTAATTGATTGGTTATTGAAAATGGAAAAATTCTATTTCCATAATATAAGATAATTGTGTCAATAGAAATCCTTTATTGCAAGACATTTCTTTTAATTATTTATATGTTATTGGATAGTGCTCAATAAAGCTATATCCATATTTCACACGAATTTGTGTCACTTTTCTTTTATTCTTGCAATTATATTCTCTATTTCAATTACATACCAAACTATGGAAATATATCTTCTTTCCTTAACCAACCAATCTGGGCTATTCCTAACTTCCTATTTTAATATTTATAAATTAATTCCTGTTCTCGATTTATTTCCCTACATTTGACATATTTACTGCAAATTTGTATGCAATTGGGGTTATACTTGTAATGCTCCTCTCCGTAAGTAAACACAAAGGCTCCTTAGCCCTGTTGGTTAATGCATTACAGTACCTCCTAAGAGTCAGGAATTTGAACTCCGTTATCATCATATTTTCCTTTATTTAATTCTTATGTCCTATATTTGCCCAAAATTAATTCCAAACAATCGGTATTTGTGTATATATTTAACTTTGTCAAATTTACAATATAATTACATATTTATAGTAAATAATCCTAATTATACATGTCAAATTAATTTATAGTAGAAATCAACTACTGCAGATAAACCTAATTATACAGAACCTAAGTTTAACAGGAAAATGACTTAATACCAATAGTTATAAATTAAACTAAATTAACAAGAATTAAATGGTACTATATACCATTACTAAAAAGAATTATTTTAATCCACTCACCCGTCGTTCTAAGCTCTAATCCTTGGCTGTTGAGAATCCCGCCTCCAAAATAGGATTATATAAATATTTATTATTATAAATCTCTTCCCTTAAAATTTAAAATTTAGGTTGTTCTGTGTAATGGCTCGGGTTTCCGTACTATCTGAGATGACTGAATACAGCATACGTCCAACCCAAATTGCATAGAAATACGAATCATTGAAAAAAAGAAGAAAAAGTTAGAAGAAGAACAGAAATAACAACACATAAACTCACATCACAATGGAACAAAATATAATATATCATATCATAACTTTTGAAATACAAAATTTTAACTTTATAACATAGAATTATCAGAGTACAACACTTACAACATAGCAGAATAACAATACTATATAAAGCTGAAGCCTCCTGCTCCAAGCTCCTCCAAGTATATCTGTAAAATCCTTAACTACTTAACTTCCTGTACAAATTTTGGTACCCAAGAGTTTTGGGGTAAACATAGAAAAATAAACTCTGGGTCAGTCATGGGACTGTTATGAGTAAACAATTTAAAATAGTTTGAGAAAATAAATGATATCTCATAGACCACGCCATATAACACGGAACGGGTTTTTCCCTTATGAAAATCCAAAACACTTGATTTAACTTTCAAAATCCTTTTGAAAGAAACGATAATCTTTATATCAAAAATCTTTCGATATTATAATAGTGTCTATCAACCACAACTAAATAATCATCCAACAGAACGCTTGCATATCACGCTCAACATACACAGTATATAATTAAAACCTCGAGCACTTAACAGACAATGGATTTCCAACTATGAAAAGGTATGAAACCACCTGTCAATAGTGTATCTCTAGAAAGGATACACTGGGTTCAACAAGAACATCTTGCAACCCCGCCAAACATGACCGACCACTCATTTCGCTTGAGTGTATCAAATGTATATCACCAACGGTTGGGATCAGCAACCACTTTCCCGATTGGGACAACATCGAATGGAATAAAGAAGGAAATAAATTTTCTCTAGATAGGTGATAATACACCCTAATTGGGAGCTACCCACTTTGTCATGTTGCATGCCCGATTTTTGTCATTTCCCGGTTGTTGAGGCCTGAGGCTTCGGTTACTTACCTTTAATTGATAGCAACAATCAGTTTGAATGCCACATTGTCAACTCCGTTAATCATTAATTGATTTGTACAAATATATTCTGGATATTATGCTAAGAGAATAAATTCTCCGCCACCCGATATATTTATACAGATCAACATATTTGATCATTGGAAATACTCTGTCAGACATTCGTCCATATATGTTCGTTCTAGGACTGAATGAAACCAAATGCACAATTTCCATTAATCCATATTAGGAATTTTCTACCTAGGATTAACAAAAAAGCCCTTGCACTTTACTCCGTTTTCGATTATCTTCATTTGATGTGATTTGCAGCACTACTGCCAATACGGAGCGGTTCTCAGATAACAATCCAACCAGTCTCTCCATATTGGCAACGATATTGGCAAATACTTCGATACTCAATTATTTAACTATCAAACAAAAACAAACAACCATTTAAAGCATCAAACAATCACTGGGCACCTTAATTAATATTTTATTAATTTAAATTTATCATGCCCTAACATCTCTTCAGTATCTTTACCCAGATATTTCTCCGAACTCGTTTAGCCTCTCACGATTCTTGGAAAAACATTTCCATCTATCATAACTATTTATTTTCTATATTCCAAAAAATATCACTTTTTAACTTTAGAAAACATTTCCGTTTCTTATTTACATATTATTTTTCCCCCATTTATCAGTCCCTAACTGTAAACTAGTAAGAGAACAATTTCCTAAGTATCAACCCCGAAGGCTGAAACCAATATCAGATCGACACTTAAGAAGCCATTCAACTCAACCGGTCTTCGGTCAGTTCTAATTTCCTCAACTCCATTTCTTAACTTCTTATCAATCATTTTAATCTGCAAATTGTTTGCTTTTAAGTCATCGTTCACTTTAAAACGTATATACGTTTCTCCTTCCGATCTCCCATGATTTAATTCATAAATTCACTTTTTTCGTGTAAAATCTCATTATACATTTATTCGTTTATTAAATTTCATATATAATTGATAAGTCAATTTCTAGTTATTTAACTTTTTTTATATTTTTCTCTCCTTAAATTTTTGGAAAAATTCGTCAGCACCTCCTTTGTACCGGTCAATAGCTCAAACCTTAACTCGCCTCTTTAGGCCCTTTCCATTCAAAAAGAAAATCAAAAAGCCAAGCGGCTTGCCGATTGGACGCATAAAATCTCATATGAAATTTAAACATGTACCTTTATGCTGGGCGCTTGAATTATAATGTTCATTCCATACCTATTTAACATACATATGTTTGTTCCGAATTTATTCTAACTCAGTCTCATCATTTTTAAATCAATTTGCTAATTTATTCTTTAATTAGCTCTTTTACCTAGTTCACTTGTTAATTGAACATATCACATTCGTATACAATTTTAATTTGCTTATAAACTAATCAAATTCCATTTTCAATTAAGTTTCATATTCGATTTCGAATATGAATTCACCAGTTCAATTTACTCAACCAAAACCCAATTTCTTATCAAAACTCGATTAATGAATTATTCTTCAAATTAGTTAATTCTATTTAATAACTAAAAATCTAATTTTTGTTTCAAAAATCAGTTCACTTACTCTACTTGAGTTCATATATATTTTATAACTCAAATCTGGATTTTTTTAGTGGAAATTCGAATTTTTATTTACTTAAAAACCTTATATTAATTTAAATAAACCGTTATGGTTTTATAAGGGTTATGGCGCTATTTTTCTGAAAATTAGATTTTGACATTACTCAAAATCTATAAGACGAAATCCAGATTGTTCTATTACATTAGAAGACTATTATTCAATCAGTCCTGATGTAACGACATGGATTTCGCCCGAACCTAATCGATCGCTAAATCGACCAAGACCATTCGAATCTCGCATATGCTAAATTTGGGCATACAACACATTAGAACAAATAACAATAGACTTTTATAAACATCATAATAATGTAACATCAGAGTACAGAATATCAGAGTACATCGAATATAAATACCACAACAGAAGATTAAATTACAATAAACTTAACACAATGCAGTGGAAGACTATCATTGCTCTGGCCACAGCTTTAAGCTTTAATCCAGAATCCTGCCTAATAAATAGATATCTGCAAAACAATTCACTCAACTTCCCATATGGAAAAGAGGGCACCCGAGTTTGCAAAGTGAAACAAACTACGAGTCAGTCATGTGACTGGTATGAGAAATCTTACTTAACTTGTCTGATAATAATAAGGCTAATCACAGGACCATGCCGCTAACGCGGAACGGGTTTACTCCATTGGATTGCTAGTGCATAAATAAATTGAATCGTTAAACAACGCAATGCTTTTTAGAAAAATAAAATCATTATAAGACTCAAGTCCCATCACACAATGCAATGCAAACCGGAGGATAGAGTTTTACCTTATAATGGTAAAAAATGCTTGATACAATAAAACGGATTTGATATTATTATTAGTGTATATATGTTTCAAAAACATTTCAATAATAATGTATCAATCATAGACGGCATAACTACCATATACTATGTCGCCATACTAGTTATACAATCAAAATCAAATGGTGTCGTATTGGAAGTTGGATTTCCATCATGAACCAACGCAAGGGATCGTCCTTACCGAATTTGAGACTATCTAGCCCATATCTCAGGACAAGTACTCAGTCAAGCCCTTAGGAGCCACAGGGTTGGTCCACACATATGTTAGTGGATTATAACTCCTGAACAATACGTCTCCCCGCCCTATAGGGCGTAAAATAGAGCCACTAGGGACTCAAATTCCGAGGCGCCTTGCAAACCATCATCCACATAAGTAAAAATGTCTGGGCTTGTAAAATCCTAACACCACTTGTAACAACCTGGAAAATCTGAACCAGTTTAAAATTTTTAATTTGGCTATTTTAGTGGATTTTGGATATTTAAAATAAATTATTTTAAATAATAACGACAAAAGTATGTTTGAATCGAAGTTTGAAAATAAATATAATTATTTCAAATTATAAACATGGCTTGAAATGGCGCGGTAGTTTCAAAACTCAATTCAAACTTTGACTGACAGTACCGGGTGCAGAATAAAACGAATTTTAGTGAAACCAAAAATATTTAAATCTGTTAGTGAATATCTTTCTAACGAATCGGAAAAATCGAAGTTTCGTAGCGGGAGTCAAAAGTTATAGCCAAATGAATTTTCAGAATGGTCGCTATAGAATTTAAATCGCCCGTGAAAATAGGCATTTTGCAAATGACCTCAGAATTCGACGAAACCACTTTGGTTGGATCCGGGATGTCAAATTATTGCTTTGTTTCAAATTACATAATTTTTGAAGTTAATATGTGAGCGGGGCAAAGGAAAATGTGTTTTGGTGAATTTCTATTAAATTGAATCGACTAGAAAATGACCATTTTTCAAACAATCTTAGAATTCGACAAAACTAGTTTTGTTGGGACCGTATCATCAAAACATAGCTAGATTTATTTTTCTGAAATTTTTGGGATCAGTATGTGACCCCGACAAATTGAAATGTACGTTCAAATCAAATATTGAATGTTTTATATTTTAATTTGAAGGGAAACTGACTGAAACAGTCGAATGGGCCTACGAAACATATCCCATTGGGTTCGGAACAGGGGTATTTAGCTAGGGAAGACAGTCGTTGAGTTTGTATTGGAGTTAGTATCCGAGGAGGGGTATTTTAGAGATTTTAAAAACATATAAAAAAATGCCTATCACGTTATTTCTCTCTCCCCGCAATTTCTCCCCCGAAACCCCCAGTCGACGGCTAAAAAGGATCTTTTCTTCTCTCCTCGTTTTCTCCTCCTCCACTCATCAAAATCACAGGCTCCAGTTGCGTTTTTTGTAGAGAATTCTCTCATCTCTAAATCCATACAAACCTGGTCTTCTCTAGTGGAGTATTTCCTGAGATCCATCGCTCCAAAATTTGGAACTTCATCTCGCCGCCGCCGTTGATAGGGACCACCGAAGTGGACCCCACTTCTAGCACAGGTGCGCCTCTCCAGGCACTACAACGTGGTGCTACTCGATCAGCGTATCGTGCTACGGATTTGGTTTAAAATCAAGACCTAGTTTTGAAGATTTTTAGAGAGGTACGGCTGATATTATTTAAACTGTTTAATAACACTTTCAAGCGCTACGGTTTTTGATTTCATAATAAAAATCATATCTGTTTCATTTGTGGTCGAAATCCAGTGAAACAAGAGAAAGTGGACTCGTGTGGACGTCTTCTACATTCTAGAAGAGACCGCATATTTTTCTGAGCCTTCTATAATTTTTGGTGGAGTGGAACCCAATGTGAGGTTTCTAATTTAAAAACGATGTGGAAAACAACGATGAATAAATTATATAGTCGATGTACGAGTTATATAAGCATTGTACACCTCACGTATAAGCGTTGTATAAGTTGTATGTTCGATGTGTAAGTTATATATACGTTGAAAAATTATATATGCGATGAAATGACATTGAAATGAATTGAAATATATTTATATACGAATATATATATATACTCCCCTCGTCCACAGACCATGGACGATATATATTGGTTGTGATATTGTTTGGATTATTTGGTTGATGTGAAATTTGGTGAATAATGCGAATGGTTGATAGAATTGTTTGTGGTTGAGAATGATTGACTATGGTTGAAGTATACCCATTTATGGTTGAAAACAAAATTACAATAGGTTGTGGAAATGAAAGAAAACATGCTCCCCTGCGTGCGAATTAGATGCATGAATTCCCCATTGTCAAAAACCGCGAGGTTTTAAGGTAGAACAAGGGGCCGTACTAGGGACGGTCCCGGTTTTAACTACCCTGTCGTTATGCTGCCAAAATTTTCAATAATATTCATGTGTTGGAATTATTTTCATGTGTTGAAACTACATTCGTGTGTTGAATAGAAATTCATGTGTTGAATGAGTTCGTGTTTTGAAATAAATTGTTTTACAATAAAAATCACATTTTTATTATATATATAGCCTATATAAAATATTTGTATTTTAAATAAATTGTTTTAACACCAAAAATAACATTTTTACCTTATGTATAGACTATATAAAATAATCGTGTTTTGAAATAAATTGTTTTACAATAGAAATCAGATTTTTATTATATATATAAACTATAGAAAATATTCATGTTTTGAATAAAGGAATAGAACGATAAAAATCATATTTTGTCGTATGTGTGAAGTCGAAAACGTTCATGTGTGGAATATATAGATTGAACAATAAAATCTACATTTTTATTGTGAATATGAAGTGCTAAAAATGGTGATGTTTGGAATAAATATTTCTGATGATAAAAAAAATAATATCATTTTTATCAAATACATAAAGTGGATATAGTTTTCAAATAGAAGAAAGGATTATATTTATATATATGTATATAATTAAAATGAATCGAATAACGAAGCTGCAGTTTGTGTTTTGAAACCGTGATTTCAAACGACTAGTGCGGGAGATCCGACCATCGGATTTTCCCGAAACCGAAACCGTTAGGTTCGCTTTGGAAATATCTTTCCAACGGCACCAACTTTGCAAAGATCCAATGGTTGAATTGTCTGGAATGTTTAATTCAAATATGAAGAAAAACAGCGCCAGAATCGATTATATTTATATATATAAAAAAATATAATTAAATTAGATCGAATAACGATGCTGCAGTTCGTATTTTGAAATCGTAACTTCAAACGATTAGTGCGGGAGATCCAACCGTCGGATTTTCGCAAAACTGAAACCGTTGGATTCGTTTTGAAAAGATCTTTCTAATGATATAAAATTTGTGAAGATCCAAGTTTAGATTTTCATATATATGTAAATCAAATCTGAAGAAAAACAGCGCTACGGCCGCGTTATGGCCTGAAGCGTCGTTTGAATGAATTGGCTCTTTTAAATAAATAAAAATAGCAATAAATCATGATAAAATATTATAAACGATATGGAATGGAAATAAACTGAATTTGCTTGGTTTATGTGATATTTGATGGTTGAATGTGTTTGGTGTGAAAATTACATTAAAGAACAGAACTAGTGATACCGAATAATTTAACCATTGAAATGAATTGATTTGAAATTCTAAAAATATGTGAATTATTTGAAAAGGCCGAGTTGATTCTCATTTAAAATAATTGATCGACGAGTGAAAGTCGAAGATATAAAGACGGTGCAAGACCGATGATCTTTACGTCGAATGGAGGGGTACTACTGATGCTCATGATAGGAGTAGCTACCTTGACGGGGCTGAATGTAACGACCCAGAATTTTGGGACCAATTTAAAATTTTTATTTTAGAAATTGTAATGGATTTTAATGTTTAAAATAATTTATTTTAAATAGGAACGACTAAAAATTTATTTTAAAAACGAATAAATTCAATTTAATTATAAAAGGAGTTTAAAACAGCGCTGCAGTTTGAAATTTTGAAATTGAACTTTAACTGACTGTACAGGATTCATTTTAAATCAGAATTGAGCGAAACCAGAAATATTTAAATCTGTTTAATCATACCTTTCCAACGAATCTGAAAAACTGGAATTTCATTTTAAAAATAAAAAGTTATGTCCAGTTTAAAAATTTAGAAAAGTCGTTGTAGAATTTATATAGATTTTTATATAATAAATTGGCCTTGAAAATAACCATTTTTCAAACGACCTCGGTTTTCGACGAAACCACTTTTGTTGGAACCGGAATGTCAAATTATTGCTAAATTTCAATTTTCATAATTTTTCGAATTAATATGTGAGCGTGGCAAAGGAAAACGTGTTTTGTCAGTTTCAATCAAATTTAATCGACTCGAAAATGGCCATTTTTAAACAGTCTCAGAAATTAGTCTCGTTAGAACCGTATCGTCAAAACATAACTAGAAATAATTTTCCTGTAATTTTTAGAGTTAGTATGTAGCCCCGGTAATTTGAAATGTAAGTTTGAATTTAATAATTAAATGATTTTTAATTAAATTTAAAGAAAAACATATCGTGACAGCCAAATTGGGTCACGAGACATGTTCCATTGTGTCCGGGATAGGGGTTGTTAGCTAGGGGCGACATTCGTTGGATTTAATTTGGAGTTCCGGACGATATACAAATTTAATAGAATTAAATGAATTAAAATAAATGGAAAATACGCGTCTAAATACGCTTGCCAATACGAACCCTAGAAACCTAAATAGAAGTCGCCGCCTATGGCTTTCCAATGGCCAGAAACATCCCGATTTCAAATGCTATTATCTTTTAATCCAATCAACGATAAATCACACACCATATATCAAATTAAAGAGCAAAGTTCGAGCTTCCATTTTATAAGGTGATGATCATCAATGAGGGGGTGTAAGCGTCGAAATGGAGTCCCAAACCGCTAGGTTTTGCGGCGGATTTTCTGGCGGAGGGCCCCACCTAGCTCTGCCTTGGTCTAAGCGCGAGTGTCTCACGTGAAGGGCTTCGGACTAGTTGCGGTTGATTGAGGAACGGCAGGCCAGGGGGCATGAGAGAGGGGGAGGGTTGGATCGAACTTTGGGTTCTCGGTTTCAGCTGATAAAGATGATGAAGAAGGATTAGTGAAACTAATTATAGGTTAAACCAATTATTAATTAATTTATTAAGTATTTAATTTGTATAATGTTTAAACAACTATAACTTGTGCAAACAGAGACGAAATTCAACGAAACGAAATACATTGCGCTCGTGACAGGAAACTCCACATTATGGAACTGACCAGGACTGATTCTGAGCAGATCCAATTTTGACCAAATTTCGAATCTGAATAGGATCAAAGGTGAGAAATTCTCTTCCTTTTTATTTATTTATTTATTTATTTTTATATAATAAAAATTTCTGAATCACTAATGGGTGGTCTGTGCTAGAATTTGTGTTGTGAAATTTGTGCTGCTAAATTCTATTATGCGTGATTTGATATATGACTGTGTTGTTATGAAAATCAATAGATTTGGTGATAGTTGTGCTGAACAAAACTGCTAGAACAAAAATACGAATTTGTTGAAGAAGAATTGTTAGAACATATTTGATTAGTGGAAAGAACAGAATATGATTAATGAATAGATAAACATATTTTTACCAAATATGATTAATGAATAGAAAAAAAGGGTCCGTTTGTCACAGGTCCCTATTAAGTTTCAAAATTAGGCTCACATCCGGTCCAACTTTTCATGTAAATTAGGTCCCTATTTTTCAAAAACATATAAAAAAATAAAAAAATAAAAAAAAACACGTTCACACCAAAAAATTCAGGTGAAAAAGCAATCAAAAACCACGTCAAAACCCAAAATAACACAAAACGGCGAAACAGCAGGTTTTTGCATCAAAAGATGCACATATTCGTACATAGTTGCATACATTCAAGCTTATATTTCAGTGTTGCGCCAAACTGCAGTATAAATGCATACATATGTGCAGCAAAACACCAATATATGCATCGTTTTATGCATATATTCAAATTTGGCCTGTTTTTCAACCATTCACCGTTTTCAGACATTGTTAAATACATTTATGCTCTTATACAGAATACATGCATACATTCATGCGCAAATTCAGAAGCCATTGCCCCTTCTAACTTTGTTGCACACATGCATGCATATATACAGAATAGTTGCATTCATGTATGCAAATATTCGCAACACTTGCGCAACACTTGAATCTCAGTTCAACTTTGTATGCATACATGTATGCAGTTTATTGGTAATAGTTGCATACATATATGCGTATATTGGTCCAGATTTTCAACATAAATACACTATATGAATATATGCATGAATGTATGCTACTATTGGCAATAGTTGCATAAAAGTATGCAACTTTTTTTTTTTGGCGAATGCTTCTGAGAATATTTCCTATTTTTTGAATATTTTTTTTTTTAGTGGCTGGCGCATTTTTTCTGGTCAGAAATGAGAAAAGACGAAGGGGAGCAGCAGGAGGCGGTTTGGACCAAAAAAAGAAAAGCGGCACCTCAATTCTAGGGACCAGAAATGGATAAATCTTTACACTGGACGTGTCTTATATTTTGAAATGTTTTAGGGATGTGAGCCTAATTTTCACATATTTTTGTCAAATTATGATTCATGAATAGGACAACATATTTTTGTCAAAATATGATTTAATGAACAGAATAACATATTTCTATCAAAATATGATTTGTGAATAGAATTAACTTTTTCTGTCAAGATTTGAAGAGTAAGCAGAATTAACATTTTTGTTAATTAGATTATGTCAAATCAAAATTAACATTTTTTTAATTAGATTATGTTAGATAAAAACAACATTTTATTTGGAATGTATTATGCATATAAAAATAACATTTTTGATTAGAAACATGTTTATAAATAAAAATCACATTTTTATTTGAAATGTGTTTTGCAAATAAAAATATACATTTGTGTCGTATTTAAAAGAATGAATAAAAATAGAATGTACATTTTATGTAAATATGAAATTAAAAATAGGATTTACATTTTATGTAAATACGACATTAAAAATAGAATTTACATTTCATGAAAATATGGCATTAGAAATAAAATTTATATTCTTATGTAAAAAGTGATATTAAAACTGGAACTTACATTTCCATTGTAAAATGTGACATTAAAGAAGATTAACATTTTCATAGTAAAATGTGACATTATAGTAAAATTTACATTTTATTTGAAAATATATTATGCATATAAAATAAACATTTTTATACATAAAAATAAAAAGGGATTATACAAAATTGAATATTTTGTACAATAAAAGGGGATTGTACAAAAATGAATATTTTTGTACATTAAAGAAGTATGAACTAGAAATGCATAGTTTGTCCATTGAAGAGGATTAACCAAAATAATCATATTTTGTTACATTGAAAAGATTAGACGAAAGTATCACATTTTTGTATATTAAAAGTGAATTAGACAAAGTCAACATTTTTGTACATAAAAGGATTAAACAAAAATATACATTTTATACAATAAAAGAGTTGAAATAAAAAGACTATATTTTTATTGCCATTTTGAATCAAATGTTAGAAATTGATTTTAGAAATGAAACACAACCTTTTTATTTGAAATATGCTTTGCAAATCAAAATATCATTTTTGAATAGATATTGATTATAGAAAATAACATCTTTGCCCATTATAATAAAAAGATTATTATAAGAAGGTTATAAATACAAATGTTCATATATGTTAAAATAAATAGAATGAAGCAAAATGTTCAATGTTGTCATATTTAGAAGCTTATAAATAGAATCCACATTTTTGTTTACATGAAAAGTTTATAAGCAAAATTTACATCTTTGTTTGCATTAAAAGCTTATAAACAGAATTCACATTTTGGTTTGCATTAAAAGTTTATAAACAAAATTTACATTTTTGTTAATTAGATTATTAAGGACAAAATAACATTTTTGTTATAAAATGTTACACTAGACATAAAATAACATTTTTGCTATAAAATGTTTATTGGATTAAAATCTGTTACTTTTGAAAAGAATTAAAAATGTATATTTGTATACATTTTAAAGGAATGAGTTAAGAATGTATATTTTTATACATTAAAAAGAATGAGTTAGAAATGAACATTTTTGTTTACATAAAGGAATTAAAGAATTTACATTTTCCCATGTAAATAAAAGGAAGTAAAGAATTTACATTTTCAATGTAAATAAAAGATTAAATAGAAATTTACATTTTTATGTAATTAAAGAATAAAGTTAAAGAATTACATTTTTATGTAAATTAGAATAAAAGGTGAAATTTTCATTTTCATTTTATATTCGATAAAAAGATTAGAGTTAAAGTTATATTTTTACATTCTAGATGTAAATGGAAGCATAGATTCTAAAGCTACATTTTTATTTCCATTATATATACAATCAAAAGAAAAGATGTAAATGTCACATTTTTATTGTTAAAATAGAGACAAATAAAAGAATAGAATAAATAGAATAGATTTTAAAATTTACATTTTCTATGTAATTAAAGAATGACAAGAAAAATTACATTTTTTTTTCAATGTCATAAGAGGATGGAATAAAACACTGCATTTTTTTTCAATGTAATAAAAGATTGAATAAAATACTACATTTTTTCAATGTAATAAAAGATGAAATAAAATAAGTAGAATTGAAATCATGGCTTTATGGCCATTTGATTTCAACAACAAGAGTGAACATTAGAAAATACATTTTCAATGTAAAATAGTTTCATTTAGAAGAATTAATCATTTAAATATGATGTTAGAGATGGTTTGAAATATATGGTTGTTGTATAGATGTATTCGATGTAATAAAGATAAATGTTGTGTATTCAAAATTGAATATTACACTCCCATTTACAAGTTACCCGACTTGTTTATGTGATTGAGACGATAATTTTCACACAGCGCCCAAGTGTACAAATACATTATTATTTGTTTGATGGATGAAACCCCACATGGGTATTGGGATGATATTGGACACACACTAATCCCAATATTTAGTTATCTGTCAATCAATGGATTGACAGTCGGTGATGAACGTTATTTATTTACTTTAATGTTGACACAGTTATAAATTCCACTTTGGTCGTTATTTGGATGCTTGATAATTATTTATCGTGATTGTTGATTACATACAATATATGGTTGTTGATTGAGTCACACTCCAATTAAGATTATTCTAGAAAAATAATATTTTAGAAAATGTCTTAGAAAAACAATATTTTAGAAAAGGAATATATTTAAAAAAATAATATTTTTATTGAAATGAACTAGTTATTAACTAGAATAGATCATTAAATTAATATTTAATGAAGTTTTCCAAATTTTTAATATTTAATTGAAATTTAATTAAATAATTTGGATTTTGGGTTTGTCGTGAATAGTGTCATAAATAACACTGTTCTTAAACCCCGTTAAAAAGAATAAATCTTGTAATTAAGATTACTAGAGTTTCAAACTATATTTTGTAATTGGAACGAAAATGATTTGTGAATTGAGTTTATCGTGAACAATGTTTTTAAACGACATCTGTTCTTTAACTCAATTAACAGTAAGAATATGATTTGGAATTTATAAATCTTTTATCAAGATTTAAATGGGAATTTTCCAAAAGCCAAGTTTTCCAATTTAATATATTAAATTGGAGTTGAATGGAATTCGAATTAATAATAACCGAGATAAGCTTCTGTAAAAGAAGATCGTTACTACATATGGAATTTAAAAGGCTATGCCGTTATTCCATTTATATTATTGGTCGGATACAGAAATTTATAACGAGTATATATTGATTTGATTTCTATGAAGATTCCCTAATTTAATGGAAGAGGATTTAGGGTTTATCGTGAACGGTGTTTTAAAATGACACTAGTTCTTTAACCCAGTTAAAGATAAGATAAATTTCTTAAATTTAATTAATCATTGAATAACGATTTGTGATATTTAAAATCAAATTGGGTTCTTAATAAATCTTTAAAAGTAAGATTTAAGAATAATTTAAAGAGTTTATATTTGATAAAATAATGTGAATATTTTATTTAAAAGAATATTCTGAATTGGAATGAGACTTTGGATGTGTTTTTATAGTACTTGATTTTTAATTATAAAATACGCTAGTTATTCGGAAAGACAGGGTTTAACCCATTCCGAATAATTACTACGACGATGAAGAGTCGAAGATGAAGACAGTGATTGAAGACCGATGATTTTCACATCGAATGGATGTGTTGCTACAGAGACCCTTGATGGGAGTAGCTACCTTGAAGGGGTTTTAGTGGTGGCCATCCGGACTATTGTTGACTGTTCAGATTTGGTTTTCGCTCAGACCCAGAGCATAAGCTAGTAAATGGATGCGTGTCTGACATTGGATTTCATTCCATGTGAATTAAATCGATTTCTGTTAATGTATGTCTGCTTGGTGGTGGAGGATTTATTCTCTGCTTAACACACTGGTATATATTAACAATGATTGATCGCATGGCGTGAATTGTCAATGTGGCACGCCAAGATGCAATGGATCAAGGCTTTTGTTGAAAAGCAGGGCCTTGTGGGATGATCAAAGTATAGCCTATTACGGCATAACTTTGTGTGTATCGTGACTTCGCGAGCCTCACACCCCGGTATGAGTCAAAAACGGGATACAGACTTCAGGGAGTGCACACGTTTCTTTCTAGCTAGGAGTGGTGTCGGTGCTTAAATTGGCTGACATTTCACTTATGTGGATGATGGATTTTGAGGCGCCTAGGATTTTTTATAGGCCGTTAGTGGTCATACTATAGGTCCAAAGGGACTGGGAAGCGTGTGTTCAGGCATAACCAATCCACTGCCGATAGGAGGGGACCGGCCTTGATGATCCAAGGGTTCACTGCGGGGGATCCTGAGGCATTTGCTAGAGTGTCTCGAATCGGAGAGGAGCTTGCCCCTATCCTCGACTCATGATGGAAAACTAACTTCCAATACGACCTTGAGGTTTTGATTGTAGAACTAGTATGGCAACATAGTAGGATGGGGTACTATGCCGTCTATGATTAATACATTATGATTGAAATTATTTTTGAAATATATATACCCATAGATATACACGCTAATATTAAATCTGTTTTATCGTATCAAGCATCTTTTGACCATTATAAGGTAAAACACTATGCTCCAGTTTGCGCTGCATTGTGTGAGGGGACTTGGGTCTTATAATGGTTTCATTTTTCTAAAAAGCATTGCGTTGTTTAATGATTTACCTTATTTTATGCACTGGCAATCCAATGGAGTAAATCGTTCCGCGTTAGCGGCGTGGTCCTGTGATTAGCCTTATTACTAGATAGTTAAGTTAAGATTTCTCACACCAGTCCCATGACTGACCTATAGTTTGTTTCACTAGCAAACTCGGGTGCCCATATTTTCCACACAGGCAATCGAGTAGCTTTTGCAGATATATTTACAAGATCCTAATTTACAGCTGAAGCGGTACTCGGAAAGCTCTGTATCCGTGGTTCCTCTCAGTTGTATATTTGTAATATTTTTCTGCTGCTATTTAAATGTAATTTAAAACTCTGATATTGTTGTATTCCTATTTTGTAATAAGTATTCATACTCTGTTACATTCTTGTACTCTGATGTAATTGTTGTAATCAGCAATAAAATGTTCTTCAGTTATGTGTTCAAATGTGTGTTGTTCTCAAAGCAATCCAGCCTTTCCTTTATTGGGAAGTTCGGGTCGTTTCACTGAAGTAGTAGCCACCCGGACGTACTTGTTGATTGTACGGATATGCGAGGTATTGAGTGCCTCCGGTTTCGTTCAGACCCAGAACGAACTTGTAAATGGACTGTGTGTCTGACATTGGATTTTGTTCTGTGCTGATTGATCTCTATTAAATATATATCTGTTTGGCGATGGAGAATTTATTCTCTTACTTAACACCCTTCTCTGAGACGTACGAGCTCATAGGTTATATATCGATAGAAATCAGTCTCATGGAGTGAATTGCCTATGTGGCATGCCTAAGTGGCAGATGATCAAGGCTTCTGTTGAAAATCAAAGTCTTGTCGTTGATGATCAAAGCACGACCTGTATGGCATAGCTTTGTGTATAGCGTTGTTTCGCGAGCCTCACACCCCGGTATGAGCCAGAAACGGGAGAAGGACATCAGGGAGGGCACGCGTTTCTTTCGAGCTAGGATGGTGTCACTGACCTACCAGCCCTGACATTTATATTATTTTCACCTATGTGGTTGTTGCTGTTGCGAGGTGCCTCGGATATATCGGTCGATCTGGGACCGATGGAGTCATTGGACTCATTTACGACCCAAAGGGCAGGGAGATGTAGTGTTCAGGCATAAAAATCCACATCGGTGGACCGACCTTGACGATCCAAGGCTTGCTTGAGGCTCGGTCTAGACAGTCTCAAATTCGGTAAGGACTATCTTTTGCTTGGTTCATGATGGAAATCCAATTTCCAAATACGACACCGTGCGGTTTTGATTGTATATATATATATATATATATATATATATATATATATATATATGGTGACATGATATATGGTACCCATGCCGCATATGATTGATAGTTATGATTGAAATTGTTTTTGAAACATATATACACTAGCAATAATATCAAATGATTTGTTTTGCTCGTATCAAGCATATTTTGGCCATTATAAGGTAAAACTCTATCCTCCGGTTTGTGTCGCATTGTGTGATGGGAACTGAGTCTTATAATGGCTTCATTTTTATAAAAAGCATTGCGATGTTTAAAAGATTTATTTGTTTTAAAGCACTGGCAATCCAATGGAGGAAACCCGTTCCGCGAAAGTGGCGTGGTCCTGCGATTAGCCATATTTGAAAATGTGTTAAGTAGATTTCTCATACCTGCCCCATGACTGACTCGTAGTTTGTTTCACTTGCAAACTCAGGTGCCCCTTTTTCTACACGGGCAGCCTTGTATTCAGGTTTTGGCAGACTCTTTCTGGATAGTTGGAGCTGAACACTACAAGAAAAATGCCCTATTGCAACTAGCTATTTGCAACAGGCGATAAATAACAGTTGCAGTAGATGATATTTAGCAACAGACCTAATATAGCAGTTGCAATAGGTGGGATTTAGCAACATGCCTTTTTTTTCTGTTGCGAAAAGCACACTTTTAGCAACTGTGCTTCCCTTCCTGTTGCAAGTACATACTTTTAGCAACTGTGCTTCCATAACAGTTGCAACAAACTTATTATTTGCAACTGCGCTTCCAAGCCAGTTGCGATTAAATATCTTTAGCAACTGTTTTCGCCTCTTGCAATAACTGTATATTTTTTGCAACTGGTAAAGCCAGTTGCAAAAAACAGACTATTAAATATTAGTATCAACTTTTAATGATTAACTTTTATCAATTAATTTTAAATATTTACTATTAAATGATTAACTACTAGTAATTATATAATAATTAAGATTAACATTTAATAATTATTAAATGATAATAAATTTAAGTATTATAAAGTGATATTTAAAACTGATAATTAAATAATAATAATTACTAATTAACTGATAATTAACATTTGGTAAGCATAGCTAGTATTAAATACAAAAGTACAAAGTAATAAGTAATATTTAGTTATAATATAATAAGTATTAAGTAATAATAATTAATTAATATGAATTAATATTTTAATAATTTATCATGGTTAGCTGTTTATAGTGTATAAATTATATTTAACAATTATTAACTATATTTAATAATAAATAAATCTAATTAACAACAAATTTTGAATAATTATTAAAATATTCATAATATTAAATAAATAATAAAATATTCATAATAATTACTAAATAATTAACCATTAGTAATTACATTATAATTAAGATTACAATTTAATTATATTATTAATTGACAATAAAATTTAATTATTATAAATTGATATTTATATTTAATAATATTATTCAGTAATTTACCAAAAAGGTTTACAATTTTTGACTACATTAAATCATATCAGTTTTTTACGGTTCACAGCAACTTTGTGCCTAAGTACTTTTTAGTTGTGCAAAAAGGTTTAAAAGTTGTATGCTCGCGCCCCCTTTTCCTTGAAAATTTCGTTTCCCGCTATCACCCTTTCAGACCCAATAATCTGAATGAAAGAAATTTCTAGATCCCCTTCTCCATGTCCACAATCCACGCTGCTTTTTCACCTTTTTGCAAATCCGTCCAATAATCTGAATGAAAGAAATTCCTTCTCAATCCTCAAATTATCAAAACTAAAATGCAAATCCGTCGGTCTTCTTCACTCCAGATCTGCTTTTCACCTTTTCGCACCTTATCTCCTCAATTGAATCATGATTCAGCCTTTGAATTCCACTTCGCTTCTCCGTCCAGTCCTCCTTGCCGGTCTATTCATCTGAACCTAGAGCAGATGCTCGAATCTCCACGTCACCTACCACCCATCCACGTCTCCATCTCACCTGCTTACCCTCCTCAATGCCTCCCCTTGCCGTGTCCGTCTCTTCCCAGCCGATCTCCTTGACGCCGAGGCCATCGCCGCTGCAGCCTAAGGGTGCACAGCAGGGTATTCCACGTCGCGAGCCAGAATATGTTTCCATTTGCTTATTAGTTGCCGCCCCAGTCTTAGATCTGATGAGAATCGGACGGTGGTGAGTGGCTTTTACTTATGTGCTACTGTGTAAAGCCCGTAAACCCTTGTTGTTCCAGATAGTCGAACTTGAAGGGCTTCGCTGCAAAGAGAACGAGGCATATTAAAATCTGTTCTCTTAGGTTTTCTTCATCTCTATCTTTTCAAGTGGAGCGCAATCCATTGTCGAGGTAAATTTCGAACATGTAGTTATATAATATCCACTGCTTTAATCTTTATAGTTTATTTCAAAATTACCTGGACTGCCAAAATCAGTTCTTCTTGTATGAATAACCAATTGGTTGCCCTCAATTTCTCTGCTTCGTGAGGACCGAAATCTCCCATGTTGGGATTATTGGGTGAATCGACATCGGATCAAATGACATCGTCGATATTGACAAAGGTCGCGTTATAACGCTCCCGTCAAGAGTGTTATTCTGTGGTCTCCCCTAACAAACTGCAGGTTGTTGAGAGCAGAGGCAAGCAACTGATGTTGCTTGATCCTCATCCTTGCGGACTACACCAAAAATAAGCTCGACAATGAGATCTAGGAAGAGGCCGAACTTGGCAGTGAAGTTTTGTTAAAGGTTCTTTTTTTTTCGTACTCCAGATATGATGTGCCCACCAGCTCTGATCATGCATTCCAACATTGCCTATATTGGGTATGTACCAGATCAAATCGTGAGACTAATATTGTTTGTTTGTTTATTCATAAAAGATGGTAACTATAACAAAGATGATAATTTGTTGACAATGGCTCAAATTCTTTGAAAGTCAGAAAATGTCTTTAATTGATAATGTGATTCAATTCTATGAAAGTCAGAAATGATATTCTATTACCGATTTTCATCATTTTAATTTTGTTTAGAAACAATGTGTGCAGACTAACTCACGTAACCAGTTTTACAACTAATCCAACAGAGCTCACCTCAATAAACATGTCAACGAGGAAAAAATTTCTGCTAAAAGATTTATATGAGTTATTTCACATCCTTGGATATGAAATAATCATACCTCTACCTTCTAGAGCTGAAAAACAATACATTCACGTCCTATTCAAAAATCTAAATATAAACTCAAAATTATTATTTGATGCATGCAATGCATGTTACAAAACGTACATTCAGTTGATCAGGTTTCTTATTGGCACTTTCTTTCATTATGCCAAAATCATTGCTTCATGAAACGATTATTGTTATATTTGAAATAAATTTGCGGAGGTTTTACTGATTTTGTCCTCTCTTTTTTAGAACCAGTTATGCATAAAGATAACACTAATGAATGAGCTGGGATTAACGATGGAAAAGAACATGCGATAGAACTTGCGGAGTTACTCCATGACAATGGTCGTGGTTATCATGTAAATTTGATACCGTACAATCCGATAGAAGGATCTGAGTATCGTAGGACTTATAAGAAAACTGTAAGTACTCATTTAACTTTTCTTCTTCTTGCAGAATGGTTAAATTTAAACCTTTTTCTTCCCAAACATTTTTGATTGTCATTTGCTTGTTTCTCTCATCAGTTAATCATGTTAATGTTTGGTGATATATACTTTTCTTGTTCAAAGGGTGAATATTTATGTTTTAGATAAGTCAAATAGAACAGTAAACTTTGTTATAGTGGCCTATATAACTGGCTCAGACATGAGCCAAGCCTTTATTTTCATGTGCAGCTAACTGTCTTGGTATTCTTTCTATAAGCATTTCTCTCATCTTGGTATTCTTGGTTGGTACAGAGTCTATTTTTAAGATGATTCTAGGATGACATGAGCCAAGCCTTTGTTTTCATGTGCAGCTTTTTCGGAAGTCTTCGCTTGAGAAGTTTCTTTTCCATTTCTAATAAAGTAAGTTGCCTAACACGCTAGAATTCTTCACATTTCAATTCAAATAGTTATTTCATATACGGTTTATTATTGCATGTCAATTCTAGGTTTTTATTTGATGTAGAGTTCGCTGGAATGACATACATATTCATGGATAGGCATGTGCATGTTCATGATCGACAGCAAACTTGGAGCATGGACTGCAGATTTGTTCTAATGAACTGATGATATTTATTCTCTTGTTATAGTATATGTATGATAGAGTAGAAATAAGAGTAGAAGCTACTCTATTTGAAAAAAATGTGTTGTGTGAGTGAAGAAATTGTTATACATGAATAGTGTATGAAAATTATAGAAACTTTTATTGTAATTGTTTGTACTATTAAAACTTTGTTAAAATAAAAATTTTATTTGTTTATTTCATTCTGTGATATACACTATTACTACAATAAATACATTTAATATGTAATATCTATAAACTGTAAAAAATTTTTTTTATAGATTTATAAGTCTATTGCAACGGGCATATACTGTTGCAAAATGGTCTGTTGCAACAGCAAAAGCCTGTTGCAAAAAAGTATACTGCAACATCTTATTGCAACAGGCCGAAAATGTTGCAGACTTTTAGCAACTTCGGCTATACCAACAGGCGTAGGCCTGTTGCAATAGGTCAACTGCAACAGATATCGCCTGTTGCGAAAAGTGATTTTTCTTGTAGTGGAAGATGGATTCTATCATTTATCTCTTTTTATGCTGTTCAGCTCCTATTGTACATCTTATGTTTGTTTTCCGCTGTAGACATTTATGTATAGCCGAACTGTATTTTGAACTAAGTATGATACTATATACTGTGTAACTCTGATGATTTTATTTATCCAGTGTATCCTATTGTACATTATCTGGTGTATTTAATTATTTCTGCTCTGCTGTTATCTGTTTATGTGTTATATTCCAAAGATTACCCTTGCAACGTCTCATCGGGGTTTGGGGTCATCACAAACGTGGTATTAGAGCTTTGGTTAAGCTTAGTTCTGGAATATAACATATGAACGAACTCGTCAGAAATAGGACCAGTAGTGTTCTAGGATGAGTAACTCATTACAGATAAGATCAGTAATATCCTAGTATGAGTTTAGCAAAATGAAATACACCTCGATAGACACATGTACACTCAAGTATATGTTTCTATGCTATATAATATCTTTTCTGTGACCTGACACTTGGTCTGCTATTTGCATAAGTACTAGAAAATGAGTGTCGGAAACAGTAGGAATGCAAAACCAGATCTAGAGGCTCTATTAAAGAGATATCGAAATCTGGGTGGAGCACAATTCTCGGGCAATGAATCTATAATTCAAAATCAAGCTTGGATGAGTTCTGTTGAAAAAAAATTTGAACGTATCCAGTTGAGAGATGATCAGAAAAGATTAGTGGCATCTCGGGCACTAAAAGAAGAAGCTTTAATCTGGTGGGAAACAATCATTAAAGATAATCCAGAAGGTGATATCACCTGGGATAGATTCAAAGAGGTTTCAGTGGAAGATTTACTCCTCCAGAAGCAACTGAGCGGTTATGTGATGAATTCTACTATCTGATACAAGGTGATATGAGTATCCCAGAATATCATAAGAAATTCAATGAACTTTCTCATTTCGCCCCTCATCTAATTCAAGATCCAAAGAGGAAGAATCTGAGATTTATTAATGGTCTTCAAAGAAAATACCAGAATACTATGATAGGCCATGTGAAGCTTCTTTTTCTAAAATGATATACATGGCTTATCAGTATGAAGATCTAGATAAGCGAGGCCTTTTTGTCGATGAAGAGGAAGTCAGTTTAGGCAACAAAAGGAAATTTGAAACTGATAGCCCAGAGACAAGCGCACGGCCTGAGGCCAGTACAAAGTCTGAGTTCAGAAAGAAGCCTAGATTCAATCGGGAAAAGGTTAAATCTGAAGAAGAACCAAAAATGTCCGCCATATGCCTTAACTGCAATCAAAATGGCCATCTATCTAGGAAATGTAAATCTTTGAAAATGCAGAAGGAGAGAGGATCTAAATCCAAGAGCAAGGTAAAAGAAGATAGGAAGTGCAATCTTTGTCATCAGGCTAGTCATATAAGGCGAGACTGCTGGTAGTTGAAAGTGGCCAAGGTGGCTCAAGTAAACGAAGTGTCAGAAATTTCTGAACCCTCAACTAGTCAGGGAAGACCAGATGTTTTAGAAGGCACACTTACTGTGAAAGCATTCCAGTTAAAGTACTGTTTGATACAGGCGCGTCGCGAAGCTTTATTGCAAATAATGTTGTTAAGAAACTGGATTTGAATTTGAGAAAGCTCAAAGAACCCATAACTGTCCATAATCTGGTCGGGGGTTCCCTCGATCTTAATTGGGTTTGCGGACTGCCGGTTTCTTTTTCCTGCTATCGGCTCCCTACTATCTCTATTGTTATTAATTTATAGTGTTTGATCTGATTCTAGGAATGGATTGGTTAACCAAATATGAAGCTGAGCTAAAATGCACCGACAGAGTCGTAAGGGCGAGGATTAAATTGGGCAATTATATAACCATTCCATGTGAAGGGCCGAATTCAGATAGAAAAGATTTTTGGTCAACTTTGGATGTTTCTCCTACTCAAATAAAACCTATTCCTGTCGTTACAGAGAATATTCAGGTCGAAATTGCAAATATTCCTATTGTCAAGAACTATGCGGATGTGTTCGAAAAAGTTGTTAGCTTGCCTCCGCAGAGAGAAATTGATTTTAAAACCTCTTTAGTTCCGAATGCAAGGCCAGTAGTTCACGCTATCCGAAGAATGACCTTGAAGGAAAAAAGAAGAGTTAGACAATCAAACTCGACAACTTGTGTGGAAAGGTCAGATCGGACCTAGTTTCTCTGATTGGGGAGCAGCAGTGGTATTTGTCCCAAAGTTAGACGATACTCTCAAGTTATGTGTAGATTATCGTGACTTGAATAAGCAGACATTGAAAAACAAATATCCATTGCTGCGGATTGATGATTTGTTGGATCGATTGAATGGCGCACAATTGTTTTCACGAATGGACCTAGCTACAGGTTTCCATCAGCTTCGTATTGCCAAAGAGTGTGTTCCTTTGACAACATTTAGAGGTCCGGACTTATTCTACAGTGGTTAGTAATGCCGTTCGGCTTATGTAACGCTCCATCGTATTTTGTCGACCTGATGAACAGAGTATTCAGAGGAGTTTTGAATAAATTTGTGCTGGTTTTCATTGATGATATTCTGATTTTCTCTAAGTCAGAAAGCGAGCATGAAAAACATTTGTAACAAGTGTTAGAAATTCTGAGAAAGAATGTTTTGAAAGCAAAGTTTTCCAAATGTATATTATGGCAAGAAGAAGTCAAATTTCTTGGCCACGTCGTGTCAAAGCAAGGAATTTCAGTGGATCCGAGTAAAATCACTGCTATTCAGAATTGGAAACAGTCTCGTACACCCACAGAAGTCAGAATTTTTCTCGGGTTAGCCAGTTATTATCGGAAATTCATTAAGGATTTCGCGAAGACATCAAGTTCCTTAATGAAACTGACTAAGAAACATTCGAGATTCAATTGGACTTCAGAGTGTAAGGAAGCTTTCCAGAAGCTGAAATTAAAACTGATGACTGCTCCAGTGTTAACAATAATAGATGGCAATGAGGACTTGAAAGTCTGGACTGATGCTTCTAGAGAAGGCCTTGGTGCAGTGTTAATGCAAAGAGGGCAAGTGATTGCTTATGCTAGCCGCCAGCTGAAACCGCATGAGAAAAATTACGTTACTCATGATCTTGAGTTGTTAGCCATCGTATTTGCTTTGAAAATCTGGAGGCACTATCTTTTGGGTGAGAAATTCGAACTTTATACAGACCATCAGTCATTGAAGTATTTGTTTACCCAGAAGGACTTGAATCTGAGGCAGCAGCATTGGCTAGAATTTCTTGCAGCGTACGATTTTGAGATTTTGTACACTCCAGGGAAAGCCAATGTTGTGGCTGATGCGCTAAGTAGAAAGAATGTGATAATCGCCAGTTTTATTATTACGACTTCATTGATCGATAAAATTTCTAACTTCAGAAGGATGATCACTTCATTCAAAGGATCAAAGAAAGAATTCAGAAAGGCGAGCCCTCAAGTTTTCAGAACGATAACGATGGGATTCTTAAGTTGAAAGGCCGAATATGTGTGCCAAACATTGCAGAACTCCAAAGAGAAGTATTGGATGAACGTCACAAAGCCAAGCTTAGTATCCATCCAGGAGTGGGCAAGATGTATAATGATATCAAACACACTTTCTGGTGGAGATCTATGAAACGAGACATCTCCTTATATGTAAGCCGGTGTTCCACCTGTCAGCAAGTAAAAAGCGATCAGCAGAAGCTCGCTGGATTGTTGCAACCTTTAGAAATTCCAGGTGGGAAGTGGGAACAAATTTCTATGGATTTCATAGATGGTTTTCCCAGAACCAGGAAAGGCAATGACAGTATTTGGTTGATCGTAGATCGTTTCATGAAGACCACCCATTTCATACCTGTCAAATCAAACAGAACTGCTCAAAGTCTGGCGTAGATTTATTTCAAGGAAATAGTTAGACTGCACGGAGTTCCCATGAGCATCGTTAGTGACCGTGACCCAATTTTTGCTAGTAAATTCTGGGAAGCATTCCAAGAAGAATTGGGAACGAAACTGAACTTGAGTACCACATATCATCCTCAAACAGATGGCCAAACTGAGAGAGTGAATCGTATTTTTGAAGATCTATTGCGGGCGTGTATTATTGATTTTGGCGGATCATGGGAAGACCATTTGCATTTGGCTGAATTCTCATATAATAACAGCTATCAGGCGAGTTTGAAAATGTCTCCATTCGAAGTATTATATGGTAGACTGTGTCGATCCCCTGCTTGTTGGGTTGAACCTGGTAACAGACTTGTATTGGGGCCTGATATGATTCGCGATGCTGCGGACAAAGTCAATTTCGTTAAGAAACGATTACTAGCTGCTCTAAGCCGACAGAAGAGCTGTGCAGACAAGAGAAGAAGAGATATATCATTTACTGTTGGCGACTATGTATATTTGAAGGTATCTCCGATGAGAGTAGTTATCCGGTTCGGTAAAACAGGGAAATTGGCGCCGAAATTTATTGGTCCGTTTCCTATTCTTGAACGGATTGGAAATCTCACATATAGGGTTCAATTGCCTGATTGGTTGCCTGGAGTGCATGATGTATTTCACGTATCTCAACTGCGAAAGCATGTGCATCATCCAGATCTCGTTGTAGAAGAAGCCGCACAACAGGATTTGGAAATCACTCCAGAATTGGCAGTTAGAAGAGAGCCACTAAAGATTATTGGAAAAGAAACAAAAGAGCTGATGAACAAGAAGGTTCACTTAGTCAAAGTGCAATGGAGTGTAGATCCGCGAGATTGTACTTGGGAAACTGAGGAGAGCATTAAGAAAGCCTATCCTAAGTGCAGGGTAGATGTCTCTGATTGACTCTGGTGCAAGGTACATCTACCATATTTTGAATTTCTATTATGTTCTTTACTTTGCTGTTGTTTTCATTGCATGAATGTATAACTTTTTATTTATATAGTCTAAATGATTTTTAAATAGTATATAATTAATTGGTATATTTTCGAAAAGTTAAAAACAAATTGATTGTTGTTTGCGTTGTGTGATTGTCGATTGGATTAATTAAATTATTCGAATGATAGTTAATTTAATCAATAAGAGAATGAATGGCAGAATTTATTCGATTAAATCACACCTTGAACTGGTTTAAAAATAGATAGGAATATATATGTGCATTATATATGTCTAAACATGTAAATGGATTAGTTGTTGAGTACATGATTTATTTGTGTACCCGACAAATAGTTAAACCTTAATGAGTTAGATGCGCAATTTTATTATTATATCAACTCCTGTGAGTGCCATTGGATGCGGAGTGCTGCTTGTTCTGTGTGCAATAATAAATGTCGCCATAGGATAGTAACAATTAATTTTGAACTATACAACATGGCATACTTCTTGAAGATAGACATACTTCATCATATACCACATAAGCATTTGGAGCTTGTGTGACGAGGTTGAAGATTTACCGTACGAGCGAGAGGCTTGTATGGCGATGACTATATTTTACAGGTTGAACTGATGACTGATATGGACCATATAAAATATAACGGTAAATTGCTAGATTAATAAAAAAAACCCCACACGGGTCTGGGGATGACAATAAACACGTATCTCTGGTCATTAAGGCACAAAAACCATTTATAGGGTGACGAGAATTTATTCTCTGGAGTTATGATCTATATACACTCCCCTGTGGACACCGAAATATATCACTATAAATATGTGCATGCTTATTAGGAATTATTGGGTACCTAATACGGCCCAATAAATTTCCAAACCCCTCCCCGTACAAAAGAGGTTATGGCGAAATTTTTCGAAATTTTTTGAAGAATTTGAAAATTCTTAGAAACAGAAAAGTTGAAGAATGGAAGCTAGATTGAAAGTAGAGTTGATTAATCAAACCACTTTCGACTTTGTTCCTTTTCGGGGACGAAAAGTTTTAAGTGGGCGAGATTGTAACAACCCGGAAAATTTGAACTAGTTTAAAAATTTTAATTTGGCTATTTTATTGGATTTTGGATATTTAAAATAAATTATTTTAAAAAATAACGACGAAAAGTATGTTTGAATCGAAGTTTGAAAATAAATATAATTATTTCAAATTATAAACATGGCCTGACATGGCGCGGTAGTTTCAAAATCTCAATTCAAACTTTGACTGACTGTACCGGGTGCATAATATAACGGATTTTAGTGAAACCAAAAATATTTAAATCTGTTAGTGAATATCTTTCTAACGAAACTGAAAAATCGAAGTTTCGTAGCGGGAGTCAAAAGTTATGCCAAATGAATTTTCAGAATGGTCGCTATAGAATTTAAATAGCCCGTGAAAATAGGCATTTTGCAAACGACCTCAGAATTCGACGAAACCACTTTTGTTGGACCCGGGATGTCAAATTATTGCTAGGTTTCAAATTTCATAATTTTTGAAGTTAATATGTGAGCGGGGCAAAGGAAAATGTGTTTTGGTGAATTTCTGTTAAATTGGATCGACCAGAAAATGGCCATTTTTCAAACGGTCTCAGAATTTGACAAAACTAGTTTTGTTGGGACCGTATCGTCAAAACATAGCTTGATTTATTTTTCTGGAATTTTTGGGATCAGTATGTGGCCCCGGCAAATAGAAATGTATGTTCAAATCAAATATTGAATGTTTTATATTTTAATTTGAAGGGAAACTGACTAAAACAGTCGAATGGGCCTACAAAACATATCCCATTGGGTTTGGAATGTGGGTATTTAGCTAGGGACGACAGTCGTTGGGTTTGGATTGGAGTTAGTATCTGAGGAGGGGTATTTTAGAGATTTTAAAAACATATAAAAAAATTAAGCCAATCACGTTATTTCTCTCTCCCTGTTATTTCTCCCCCGAAACCCCCAGTCGATGGCGGAAAAGGATCTTTTCTTCTCTTCTCGTTTTCTCCTCCTCCACTCATCAAAATTACAGGCACCAGTTGGGTTTTTTTGTAGAGAATTCTCTCATCTCTAAATCCATACAAACCTGGTCTTCTCTAGTGGAGTATTTGCTGAGATCCATCGCTCCAAAGTCTGGAACTTCATCTCACCACTGTCGTTGATAGGGACCACCAAAGTGGACCCCACTTCTGGCGTAGGTGCGCCTCTCCAGGCAGTACAACGTGGTTCTACTCGATCGGCGTATCGTGCTACGGATTTGGTTTAAAATCAAGACCTAGTTTTTAAAATTTTAGAGAGGTACAGCTGATATTATTTAAACCGTTTAATAACACTTTCAAGCGCTACGGTTTTTGATTTCATAATAAAAATCATATCTTTTTCATTTGTCGTCGAAATCCAGTGAAACAAGAGATAGTGGACTCGTGTGGACGTCTTCTACATTCTAGAAGAGACCACATATTTTTCTGAGCCTTCTACAATATTTGGTGGAGTGGAACCCAATGTGAGATTTCTAATTTAAAAACGATGTGGAAAACAACGATGTATAAATTATATAGTCGATGTATGAGTTATATAAGCATTGTACACCTCATGTATAAGCGTTGTATAAGTTGTATGTTTGATGTATAAGTTATATATGCGTTGTAAAAATTATATATGCGATGAAATGACATTGAAATGAATTGAAATATATTTATATGCAAATATATATATATATATATATACACACTCCCCTCGTCCACAGACCATGGACGATATATATTGGTTGTGATATTGTTTGGATTATTTGGATGATGTGAAATTTGGTGAATAATGCGAATGGTTGATAGAATTGTTTGTGGTTGAGAATGATTGACTGTGGTTGAAAAATACCCATTTGTGGTTGAAAACAAAATTGAAAGAAAACATGCTCCCCTGCGTGCGAATTAGATGCATGAATTCCCCATTGTCAAAAACCGCGAGGTTTTAAGGTAGAGCGAGGAGCCGTACTAGGGACGGTCCCGGTTTTAACTACCCTATCGTTATGCTGCCGAAATTTTCAATAATATTCATGTGTGGGAATTATTTTCATGTGTTGAAACTACATTCGTGTGTTGAATAGAAATTCATGTGTTGAATTGAAATTCAGGTGTTGAATGAGTTCGTGTTTTGAAATAAATTGTTTTAAAATAAAAATCACATTTTTACTATATATAGAGCCTATATAAAATATTAGTATTTTAAATAAATTGTTTTAACACCAAAAATAACATTTTTACCTTTTGTATAGACTATATAAAATAATCATGTTTTGAAATAAATTGTTTTACAATAAAAATAACATTTTTATTATATATATAAACTATAGAAAATATTCATGTGTTGAATAAAGGACTAGAACGATAAAAATCATATTTTATCGTATGTGTGAAGTCAAAAACGTTCATGTGTGGAATATATAGATTGAACAATAAAATCTACATTTTTATTGTGAATATGAAGTGTTAAAAATGGTGATGTGTGGAATAAATATTTTTGATGATAAAAAAATAATATCTTTTTTATCAAATACATAAAGTGGATATAGTTTTGAAATCGAAGAAAGGATTATATATATATATATATATGTAATTAAAATGAATCGAATAACGAAGCTGCAGTTCATGTTTTGAAACAGTGATTTCAAACGACTAGTGCGGGAACTCCGACCATCGGATTTTCTCGAAACCGAAACCGTTAGGTTCGCTTTGGAAATATCTTTCCAACGCCACCAACTTTGCAAAGATCCAACTGTTGGATTGTCTGGAATGTTTAATTCAAATCTGAAGAAAAATAGCGCCAGAAACGATTATATTTATATATATATATATATATAAGTATAATTAAATTAAATCGAATAACGACGCTGTAGTTCGTATTTTGAAATCGTAACTTCAAACGATTAGTGCGGGAGATCCGACCGTCGGATTTTCCCAAAACTGAAACCGTTGGATTCGTTTTGAAAAGACCTTTCTAATGATATAAAATTTGTGAAGATCCATCGGTTAGATTTTCAGATATGTGTAAATCAAATCTGAAGAAAAATAGCGCCACGACCGCGTTATGGCCTGAAGCATCATTTGAATGAATTGGCTATTTTTAAATAAATAAAAATAGCGATAAATCGTGATAAAATATTATAAACGATATGGACTGGAAATAAACTGAATTTGCTTAGTTTATGTGATATTTGATGGTGGAATGTGTTTGGTTTGAAAATTACATTAAAGAACAGAACTAGTGATATCGAATAATTTAACCATTGAAATGAATTGATTTGAAATTCTAAAAATATGTGAATTATTTGAAAAGGCCGAGTTGATTCTCATTTCAAATAATTGATCGGCGAGTGAAAGTCGAAGATATGAAGAAGGTGAAAGACGGATGATCTTCACTTCGAATGGAGTGGTGCTACTGATGCTCATGATATGAGTAGCTACCCTGACGGGGCTGAAGTAGTAGCCACCCGGATGTACTTGTTGATTGTACGGATATGCGAGGTATTGAGTGCCTCCGATTTCGTTCAGACCCAGAACGAACGTGTAAATGGACTGTGTGTCTGACATTGGATTTTGTTCTGTGTTGATTGATCTCTTTTAAATATATATCTGTTCGGCGGCGGAGAATTTATTCTCTTGCTTAACGCCCTTCTCTGAGACGTACGAGCTCAGAGGTTATATATCGATAGAAATCAGTCTCATGGAGTGAATTGCCTATGTGGCATGCCTAAGTGGCAGATGATCAAGGCTTCTGTTGAAAAGCAAAGTCTTCTGGTTGATGATCAAAGCACGGCCTGTGTGGCATAGCTTTGTGTATAGCGTTGTTTCGCGAGCCTCACACCCCAGTATGAGCTAGAAACGAGAGAAGGACATCACGGAGGTCATGCGTTTCTTTCTAGCTAGGGTGGTGTCAGTGACCTACTAGCCCTGACATTTATTTTATTTCACCTATGTGGTTGTTGCTGTTGCGAGGCGCCTCGGATATATCGGTCGATCCGGGACCGATGGAGTCATTGGACTCATTTACGCCCCAAAGGGCGGGGAGACATAGTGTTCAGGAATAATAATTCACATCGGTGGATCAGCCTGACGATCCAAGGCTTGCCTGCGCGCTTGCCTGAGGCTCGGGCTAGACAGTCTCGAATTCGGTAAGGACTATCTTTTGCTTGGTTCATGATGGAAATCCAATTTCCAAATACGACACCGTGCGGTTTTGATTGTATGTATATATATATATATATATATGTATGTATATGGCGACATGATATATGGTACCCATGCCGCCTATGATTGTTAGTTATGATTGAAATTGTTTTTGAAACATATATACACTAGCAATAATATCAAAGGATTTGTTTTGCTCGTATCAAGCATATTTTGGCCATTATAAGGTAAAAATCTATCCTCCGGTTTGTGTCGCATTGTGTGATGGGAACAGAGTCTTATAATGGCTTCATTTTTATAAAAAGCATTGCGATGTTTAAAAGATTTATTTGTTTTAAAGCACTGGCAATCCAATGGAGTAAACCCGTTCCGCGAAAGTGGCGTGGTCCTGTGATTAGCCATATTTGAAAATGTGTTAAGTAGATTTCTCATACCAGTCCCATGACTGACTCGTAGTTTGTTTCACTTGCAAACTCGGGTGCCCCTTTTTCTACGTGGGCAGCCTTGTATTCAGGTTTTGGCAGACTCTTTCTGGATAGCTGGAGCCGAAGATGGATTCTATCATTTATCTCTTTTTATGCTGTTCAGCTCCTATTGTACATCTCATGTTTGTTTTCCGCTGTAGACATTTTTGTATAGCTGAACTGTATTTTGAACTAAGTATGATCCTGTATACTTTGTAACTGTAATGATTTTATTTACCCAGTGTATCCTATTATACATTATCTGGTGTATTTAATTATTTCTATTCTGCTGTTATCTGTTTATGTGTTATATTCCAAAGATTACCCTTACACCGTCTCATCGGGGTTTGGGGTCGTCAAACCACTTCAGCTAGAAAGAAACATATGTCCTCCCTGGATCCTTCTCCTGTTTCTGATTCATACTGGGGTGTGAGGCTCGTGAAGTATCGCTACACAAAGCTATGCTAAATAAAGATGTGCTTTGATCATAAACCATAAGGCTCTACTTTTCAACAAAAGCCTTGATCATTTGCATCTTAGCATGCCACATTGTCAATCCATACCATACCATTGATTTCTGCCAATATATAACCTCTCAGCTTGGACGTCTCAAAGAAGGGTGTTAAGCAAGAGAATAAATTTCTCCTCCACCAAATAGATATATATTTAGCAGAGATCAACAAATACAACATAAAGGAATATAACGTCAGACATACCATACGTTTAGGTCTGAACGAAACTGGAGATACCTTATTCCTCATCCCATATGCCCAATACAAGAGAGAGGTTCTCGCATATCCGTCGATCTCCAAGTATGTCTGGACGATCACCACTTATTACCTTGTCTTGGGATGCCTCCCAATCAAGACATCAGCAATCATCCAAACGATATGAAGACCTCTAGTCTTCAACCACCGTCTTCATCTTCGACTTTTAATCGTCATAGTAATTAATCAGAATGGATTGAACCCGATCTTTCCGAATAACTCGTGTATTTTATAATCAATAATTAAGTGCTATAGAAACACATCCTACGCCTCATTCCAATTCAGAATATTCTTTTAAATGAATATTCACATTATTAGGGAAAGGTTCCCATTAATTTTATCAAAGATAAATTCTTTTAAATTTATTCTTTGATCTTTTTTTAAAGATTCATTAAAACTCCAATTTGGGTTTAATATCAAAAATCATTACTTTATGGTTATTCAACTTTAAGAAATTAATCTTGTCTTTAACTGGGTTAAAGAACCAATGTCATTTAAAACACAGTTCACGATAAACCCAAAATCATCTTCCATTAAATATGGAATTTCCACAGAAATCAATATATAATCGATATAAATTTCTGTATCAAACAAATAATATAAATAGAACAACGGCAAAACCTTTTAAATTCCATATATAATAATGGTTTTCTTTTACAGAAGCTCATCTCGATTATTATTTAAATCGAATTCCATTCAATTCCAATTTAAAAAACTAAATTGGAAAACTTTACTTTGGGAAATTCCCATTTAAATCTTAATAAAAAGATTTATAAATTCCAAATTATATCTTCATTGTTAATTGGGTTAAAGAACAAATGTTGTTTAAAACATCATTCACAATAAACCGAATTCACATTTCATTTTATTCCAATTACTGAATATAATTGAAAACTCTAATAATCTTAATTAAAAGATTTATTCTTTTCATACGGGGTTTATGAATAGTGTTATCGAAGACACCATTCACGACAAACCCCAAAAATCCAATTTATTTTAATTTATTCCAATTAAATATTAATTAATTGGAAAACTTCATTAATTCTTTATTTAATGATTTATTCTAGTTAATAACCAGTTCATTTCGATAAAAATATATTTTTATCTTTATAAAATTGGAATTTTTCGTCCAAAATCTTTTCAAATCATTTATTATGATTTTACATAATTTTTCCATATTTTTAATAATTTTATCAAGGCCCGTACATTCGGTTTCCAATAACGGCCACCGAACTTCATCCGTAGCGACCTTTTTCAAATTAGATTTGGACATAATTCCAAATCCAGCCATTAGATTTCAAATCTCTTATTTTCATTGGAAAGCTATTTTCGATAGAACCCAACAGTTCCGGTTTTAGGAGAATCCGACGGTCGGATCTCCCGTTACATCAATTTGAAGTTAATGGTCGAAATTCTCGAACAGTCGTTGTGCGGCGCGTTCTATTCAGGCCATTATATATATATCTATATAATATATATACATCGTCGATTTCCAATTAAAAAGCATTTATAAATATTTTTATAAATTTACTTAAAATTGATTTAACTTCATTTTCAATTTTATAGCAAAATTGAACATTCTTTATTTTTATCATATTATAATATTCATATTTTAAATATATTAGATTTTGAAATCACTTCTTTTCGATATTCATTATAAATTGAATAAAATCGATCGATAAACCCGTTCGGGTTAAAATAACGTTTGCTACTTACTTCGGCTTCATATTTTTATATTTTTGTGTCCACCCAAAAATGGACATAAAAATCATAGTCTTATTCTTCCTTGAATATTATTTTAAATATTCATTATTTTAAAATGGGAAAGTCTATATGAACACAAAATTTAGACAAAATTGAGACACAGTGAATCTCAACCATTAGATTACCCCATGAATTCCACCCCTCACATAAAGACAAACTAATCCAATGACCTAGATTTTGTGTCTTTCTATTTGTATCAAATTTTGTGTCTTAATTGCCGCTCCCTTTTAAAATATTCTTTTTTTTTAAATATTCTTTATTTTTGAATATTCTTTATATAAAAATGTTCTTTATTTTAAAATATTCTTTATATAAAAGATATTCTGAATCGGAATGCGACCCAATTCAATTACCATATAATTTCAGTTATCTGGATTTCATACATCGCATGTATATAACAATAATGATAAATAATCATTAAACAATCCATTCACATCTAGTGTGAAATTTACAACTGTGTGAGTATTAAAATAAATAAATAACACTCATCACAGACTGCCAATCCATCGATTGACATATAACTAAATATTTGGACTAGTGTATAACAAATATCATCCCAATACCTGTGTGGGGTTTCAAACAACAAAAATTCATTTAAATACATCATTGTTTAATAAATTTAACCAATTATAATTCGGTTTGAATTATTTTATATTTAATAAATTTTCACTGTTTAAATTATAAATGGATATTTATAATTTAATTTCAACTACCATATTTATATTAACATTATTATGATAATGTTTTAATCTAGCCCAAATCATATTTTTAACATACGACCAATTTTCCAATAATGCTAGCATAATAATTATAATGTGTTAATCTTTAACATATTTTTGTGCTTCTAGCTAATGATCATTTTAATCATTTCTACATACACTACAAAAATGTAAATTTTATCGCTGACATATTTTAACATAGCATTTTCTATAATTCCAATGACAAAATAAAAGGTTAATTTAGTCTATATAACATGTTCTATAATTCTAATGACAAAGACAAAATTAAAATAGTGATTTTGTCTACATAACATTTCTATGATCATGTATGACAAATAAAAGATAATTTTTATTTGCAACAATTCCAACATTTACCATGACAAATAAAAATGAAATATTTTTATTTGTATACAATTTCAATGTTTAGCAATGACAAATAAAAATGAATATTTTAATTTGATAACAATTTCGATATTTAAGAATGACAAATAAAAATGACTATTTTAATTTGCTTACAAATCTATTTTTACATAACAAATAAAAATGACGATTCTATTTGGTTGACAATTCTATTTCAACAAAACAAACAAAAATGATAATTTTATTTTGTTGACAATTCTATTTCAACAAATAAAAATGATAATTTTATTTTATTGATATTTCCATTTCAACAAAATGATTGAAAGTGATTCATTCATTTTTGTTGACAATAATCTAACTCAACAAAATTGATGTTTTTATTTTACCATAGATCTATTTGACACAAATATAATTTTTGTTTTTAACAAAAATCTAATTAACAAAAATGTAAATTTTATTTTAATACTTATCTATTTAACAAAAATGAATATTTTTTTTGACTATTTAATTTCAACAAAAATGATATTTTTGTTCCAACTATTTTATTTTGACAAAAATGACAAATTTGTTTTCAATAATTTATTTTGACAAAAGTGACAAATTTGTTTCAACTAATTTATTTCAACAAAATGATATATTTTTGTCTCACTATTTGGTTTCAACAAAAATTGATATTTTTGTTTCACTATTTCGTTTCAACAAAAATTGATATTTTTGTTTTCAACCCTTTTTCTTACAACCAAATGTCCATTTTATCTCAACTATTTGGTTTTAACAAAAATTGATATTTTTGTTTGACAAAACATATTCTGACTAAATGACATATTTATTTCTAAATTATGTTTCCTACATAATTGACATATTTAATTATAAAATAGGTTTTCTACATAAATGACACGCTAAATCTCTAACATAAATGACAAGTTAATTTACCAAATATGTTATTCAAATTAAATGACATGCTAACTTACATAATATTTTCAAACTAATGGAAATTTTAACATAATATTTTCTCACTAAAATGACATTTTATATTAACATCACATTTCTAATAAAATGACAATTGTATTTTAATATAACATTATCTAACAAAATGACAATTTTATTTTAATATAGCATTATCTAACAAAATGACAATTTTATTTTAAAATAGCCTTACCTAACAAAATGACAATTTTATTTTAATATAAGAACATATAATTCAACAGATCATCACAACCACCAATAATCAGTCAATCTAAATTTTATACGGTGCATATATTTAATATTACAATCACAATCAATATATATATATATTCCTATATATATATTTTTTATTAATTTTAACTCTAGAAATCTCACAGTGGTCTGATTTCTTCTAAATTTGTAGTCAACTCCAAATCACTTTTAGTCAGTTCTGCAATGTAGATCTGGATTTCACGATTCCAACGCAATCGAAATCATTCAATTTCCTTCCTGTTTGAACAAGTTACATCATTTTAAACATTTAAATACTTTAAGATAACTTAAAATATAATTAAATTAATTATTATTATTTTTATTTACCACATCCTAATTACTTTTCTTCCTCGTTCTTCTCTGTAGAAACTCAACCTATATATCGTCTTCAACATCACCACGCCGCTCCTCTTTAGACCATATGTCACCGATCTGAGGCCGCCACAGGGAGCGCCGCTGCATCGTCCACCCACACCTCGAGCAAGTGAAGCTCGGTGGGCCCCTCCTCTTGGAAAACCGCCGCGAACTGGATGTGTTTGAGTGAGAAATCCCAGTGATATACTCCATGAAATACGATCTAATTCATATAGAATGAAAGACCATTGAAATCTCTATGAAGTTTGCTTCTGATTCATGTTGTAACTCTTGAGGATTTTGGTAGAATTTAATGAAATAAAATTGGACATTTTTAATCGTTCAATAAAGGAGGGCAGCGGCTCTGACTTTTGGGATTAGGTTTAGGGTTTTCTTAGTTAGGGGTTTTTATAATAATTTAATTCCTTAATTTTCAGAGAAAGCCCGTAACTCCTAACAGCCCCAAATTCAGCCCAACGAGAGTTGCCCCTAGCCAAATATCCCCCTTCCGGACACAATGGGTTAGGTCCCATCATCCTATTTGATCGTCTCAGCCCACTTTTCTTTATTTTAAAATATAAAACATTTAATTATTTAATTTGATCGTACATTTTAATTTACTGAGGCCACATACTAACTCTAAAAATTCCAAAAAAAAATTTTCTAGTTATGTTTTGACGATACAGCCCTAATAAAACTAATTTCATCGAATTTGGGGACCGTTTGAAAAATGTCCTTTTTCTAGTCGATCCAAATTGACTAAAATTGACAAAGCACGTTTTAATTTGCCATGCTCACATAATATTTCCAAAAATTATGATAATTGGAATCTAGCAATAATTTGACATTCTGGATCCAACCAAAGTGGTTTCATCGAAAACGGAGGTCGATTGCAAAATGGCTATTTATTATATTAAAAAATATATATTCTATAGCTGCTATTCTGAATATTTAACTGTCCATAACTTTTTAATCCTGTAACATCCCAGAATTTTAACTATGTTTGATTTGGATTTTTATTTATATAATTTTGGATTTTCTGAATATAAATTGATTTTATTAGGTTTAAATATGAATTTTAACTTTGTATAAGTATTTTCTTTTATTTATTATGATTTTTATAAGAAAACTTATTTTGAAAATTATAATTATAAGATTTATGTTTAAGTAATGATATTTTCTGATTTTGATAATATTGATTTGTAAAATATGAATTTGGTAAAGGATAATTTATTTTATGATTTTACAAGAATAATTATTATTATTTTTATTTATTTTGATAAGCTATATGATAAATTTTACTTGAATTATAAATGAGAATGATTATTAATAAGTTTGGATTTATTGATACTATTTGTCGTCCGATCGGATTTGTCAAACTATAACATGAATTAGTAGCGTTAGAATTAAGTGTTGCCTTTAGTTTTCATAACATTTAAGGGAAATGCTACCAAAAGTTAAGACAAGTGTTAAGACACATGTCTTTATGCATGCTCCCTTTCATGCATGATTGCCACTTGCCCCCTTATGTGTCTTTACCTCCTTACTCCTCCTTTCCTATATAAGGAGGCTCTTTCTCCATTTTTTACCATTCCATTTCCATTTCCTCCTTTCCACCTTCTTCTTAAAGCTTATGGCCATGGTTTCCATGGCATAAGTCTTCCTCTTTTCCACCACCACCATGCCAAAGTTCGTCATTCTCCTTCTCCTCATATAACATAAAGAGAGATTAGTGTATATTATATTATATATATTTTTGTGAAGAAGACGTTGCGCCGAAATACTGTCCGACGATTCACTCAACTAGATTCGCCCTACCGTGGAGATTTGGAGAACTGTTAGGTGAGAACTTCTAATTTAAATTATTCATTTAAATTAGTTAATTATAATTAGCTGAGATTTAATTATAATTAGTTGATGATGATTGTGTGATGGATGTTGATGTTTGAATGGTTGTTCATGAATTAGATAATACACTGAACACTAGTAAGCGTTATTGTCTGTAACGCTTGTGCACAGTAAAAATGTTGTTGTGATGAATAAATTCATATCCATCTGATCGTATGGTTCATTTCGATAGATATGATTGCATTGTATGATATCACACACATACAAACACACCGTGGTTGTGAAATATATGGGTGATCGATTTAGAATCTCCTTCCTATATACGATTTTTATTTAATTATTAAATAATATTTGAAATTTTGGTTTTGAATAAAATATTGACTTTTAAATATTAAATCAGGATTTGGAAAGTGATTTGGATTATGTATTGATTTTGTATAACGATCTTTATATCTATTTGAAATTGGTTTTGATAAAAATATTTTTTAATTTAAATTCAAAATGAGATTTTTGAAATTTGAATATGGTTTTATATATATTATAATAATATACACCAGAACGTTCTAGGATGACAGAGAGGATAGTGTCTAGGCTTGGGTTTGGAAATGAAGTTTCCTGCTCTCCCTGGCTATCCCTAACTGATCCGACGAATGGGAAGGTTAATTTGAAGTTATTTGAATTCAGAAATGAATTGGAATTTATGAAAGTTGAATTTTAGATCCAAAATAATTTGGAAAGTAAATTTAAATGATTTTTAAAGGGTTATATAAGGATATAATGATTTTCTAAGATATTTTGAAGTATCGTAGAATAATGGTTATTATGGTAAAAATAGAGCTTGTCGCATAACGACAATTTGCGTATTTTAGATGCAAACTTTAAACGCTTATAACTTTTGCAATCTAAATCGGATTTCCATGAAACGAAAAACAATTAATTTATATTAACAAGAACTTTCAAATGAGTGAAAGCAGATTTTAAATTCGAGTTATAATTTTCAAGTTATGTTTGAAACCGTTTTGGAAAAGATCGATGTAAGAACAATTGTTTCCCATAACCATAAACAGCTAATTTTAAATTATTTAAAAATATGAAAAAAAATTGTAAAATCATTACAAATTATGAAAAAGTGTTTTCAATTGTAAAGTTTAAGTTTTGGCTAAGATAAACGATATTTTGATCAAAATAGTTAAGATAACTATTTTGTAACACTTTTTTAACATTTTTGGAATGCTACTGTAACGCTTCTTCGAAAACAATCTATTTTGAAGTTTTAACCCGTAAACGATTTTCCGAACTATAAGTAATGATTTGTGGAATGTTTTCAAAGGTTTAAGAGTATTAGAAATATTTTATATGGAATTTAAATTGATACTAATATGGGTTTTTAATACTAAATAATTGGATATGGTTGGTGATAAATCTTCGGATGTTTGATATTAGCTCGGTAAATGAAAACTCTTATTATCCGAGGAATTTAAAAGGTAATTCACCGTTATTCCGTTTATAATATGAGTTGGATACGGAAATTAATATTGAAGATAAGTTGATGGTATTTCTATCCAGATCTAATGTCAAAGAATTGAATAAATCTTTTAATTAAGATATGGGTTTTCCACCTGATTGAAATAAGTTAGATAGAAATAATCTTCGATATTTGGTATAAAATTTCATGGTGTAAATGAATACTATCTGGGGAATTTGGAAGATATTATTATATCGTTATTCCACTTATAGTATTCGTTGATTATGAGAATTTATATCAAATATAAGTGGATAGAATTTCTGTGTAATTTATGATTCAATATCGATTGATTTGGGTTTTGTCGTCAATAATATCATTTTAAAACCCGATGAGATATAATGGTGGAATCATAATTGGGGATTTAATCAAATCTTTGATTCGAGGGAATTAAAGGTAAGAAATTGAAGCGAATGTATAATCTTTGATTTCAAAGAAGAGATAAGATGATAACGAGATCAAAGTAATTCAAATCTTGAGTCATAAATGAATTGATAACTATTTGGAAGGAGATTTGAATTGAATAACTTGTATAGTCCATAGCTACTGTTTTAAAGTACGCTTATTACTTGGAAAGACCGGGATCGAACATATGTTCGAAAACCATTCCAAGTAATAATACGACGTTATGAAGCAATTCAAGACTTGAGAAACGACGAATGAAGACCGGGAATATTTGAATTGTTTAGATTGATTGTTGATTAATGTCTCGGTTGGGTAGGCCACCCGATACGAGATGTGAGTTGCATGAGACCTGAGCAAATTTAAGTATTTTCGGGTTGTTCCGTTCAGACCCAGAACGGTCTTGTATGGATGGTGTGTCTAACATTGAAATTGACTGCATAGCACTGATTTCCGTTAATGAATATCGGATTTGTGGCAATATATTATCCTCGTCTCTAAGTCATATGAACTTAGAGGGTATGCATTGATTGAAATCAGTGATATGTCGTGAATTGTCAATGTGAGATACCCAATTTAGGAAACGAGCTAGTGATGATCAAAGAATGGCTTATCAAAGCATAGCTTTGTGTATGACGTGACATCGACAAACCTCACACCCCGGATGATGAGAAACTGGCGGTTAGGTTGTGTATATATATGAATTGATGATCACCGCTGCAGCAGTGGGAAACCACTTATGACTTATGGGATAGGGTATGTTCGGGGGGCCGCGCCTGGTCGAAAACCGTTGATCTACCTCGCGATTTGTATTGGTGTCCGCGTCTGGATGAAAAACCCTTGATTACATTTCGTTTGTGTTCCGATTGATCTTTCGTGCCAGGAATCATCAAGTTGGAAACCCAAATCTCCAATACGTACCACACGATTTGGGTTTGTATATATATATATGGCGACATAATAGGATGGGGTATTATGCCGTCTAGGATTAATACATTTATTTGAGAAATGTTTTCCACACTATATATATATTATGGCTTTGAAAGAGGATTTTACGTATGAAAGCATGTTTGGTTATCATAAGACAAACCTCGCCCATCTGGTGTGCGCTTGCATTGTGTAACAACCCGGAATTTTGGGCCAATTTAAAATTTTTATTTTAGTAATTTTAATGGATTTTAATATTTAAAATATTTTATTTTAAGTAATAATGACTAAAGATTTCAGAATAGGCAAACTTAATGCACATGGAAGAGTTACCAGTTATAAATCACGATTTAACCCAGTCACTAGCAACAGTCCAAGCTTACGTGTATGTACAGTTGTAGATTGGAATAAATATTTATTATTTACGTTACATTATATTGTCTTTATTTATCCTCTCATTTCTTCATTAATTCTTAGGAAACCCTCTCAATATATAGTAAGAAATCAATACATTCTCACGCATGTGCACTAATTTGAAATGCCTCATTATTCTAGCCACCTTTTTCTTTTATACATATCAACACGTTCGTTCATTTCTAAACTTGCATATTTTGTGTCTATTATGAATAAAAGCAAAACATGTTGTACATATGTTTGGTGCAAATTAATGCTCACATTTAATTTGAATTAATGAGTAAATTACTTGGTCACGTTTACAAAAAGAAAGCAAAATAATCTTTTCATTTGTTTAGTGGGAAGCATATAGACATATACCATTTATGGTATTATTTATAATGCATGCATGCGGTCCATGTCCAAAACCAATGCAAGCCACGTTTCTATATAATAATAATAATAATGTTGCAGGCACATTTATTATCTCACTCACGTTATTTATTTATTTATTTATTTATTTTTGTTTTCTTTTATTTTATTTTGCATGCATTAGCTAGAACGTTTCATACACTTTAAATGTGGCATTAATTTCCTTTCCCCTTTTTCAATCTGACGTACCTTTTAAAATATATATATATATATATATAGGAATAATTCAAACTTTTGTAATATTGTCATTCATGACTTAATGTTTAGATCCACAATTAATGACCTTATCTCTCTTCCATTTTATTCTCGTTCTTTTTTCTGTTTTATTCTTATTAATCCGATTGAATATGTTGCCTATATTGTTATATTTATTGTTATAAATTTTGAAATTTAAAAGTCACCACAACTTTCTATATGTCAGCATCAGGCATATAAACCATCATGGATAATTAATAAAATATGTAATTGGAGAATGCATACATAAATGGAATAATTAAAAATCTCGCATAAATATACATAAATAAAATTTCAATGTAGACAAGCATATTAATTGCACGATTGAATTTGGGATTTAGACACATGTCTAAACCGAAAGAGAATGTAATTGTTAGATCAAAATTTGGACCTAACACCCAAATTGTTCTGAATGTTATAGAGTTTCAAATGAAGAACGAGGAAAAAGAAAATAACACACAGAATTTATAGTGGTTCGGCGTTAACGAGCCTACGTCCACTTTATATATTATTGATTATGCTTTGAAAGCTAATACAACAAGGATTTCTCTCTATACTCTCGTACTTTGACAATAATGGCGAATTCTGTACTCAATATTGCCAAAAAGCTCCCAAAAAATGTCAAGCTCCGGGCTATTTATAGCTGATTTTGTCAGGCGGGTCGTGGTAACACGTGGCACGAATCCCGAGAACATCGGATCGCATCGCCACCGTTGAGGAAATGGTCAAATTAGCCGTTGTGGACAGGTGTCGCGATCTTCTTGATAATCGGATCGTGCAGATGGGGAGAATCGGTCCAAATGACGGTTAGGGACACGTGTCGCTAGATCCGTGCAATTCGGATCGCTAAAGACTAGCTCGCGCTTGAACGGATCAGAGGGTTCGCCATGCATCAGGGAATCGGATTGGTTCGCTCTGGGCAACAATATCAGTTCGGATTGGATCGAGCCGCATAGAGGTCTCGTTCCGCTGATGGAAGGGGTGAGTCGATAGTGCGCGATCCGATGGTGGGCGATCCAATATGGGGCGAGACAATGATGCAATCCGTTCCTTCATGTTCTTAGAGAATGCGGTTTCGTGCTTTCTTCTTCTGAATGATCCTGGATGGCTTGGTCAAAAAGCGAGCCAACATTTTGCCCCCTCGAAGTATGTTTTATCAATGATGGAACATGCTTCGAAGCTATAAAATCGTATCTTCCCATCGAATCGCGGGTCACAAACTCTTCTCTTTCTGGGATTTTCTCAGAGTCCTCATTTCTGAATTTATTGATTCGTATCGCGGGCTCGAGTCGCGATCTGTCAGCGAGACGTTCGTTCCGTTCTTGGGTGTGCACTTGGACCTCGGAACGAAGCGGGCCCCCCCTCGAGTCATGGTGGGCTTTTGGTTCGCGGCCCACTGGTCTTTCGTGGATCGAATAGGACAAAGAAGGGGAGACAAACGGTCTCCCTCTTTGCCTATATAAGTCGACCCTCCCCTCTTCACTTTCCTTCTTCTTTCCTTCTGCCGTGTCGTTTCGCCTACACCATCGAAGAACGAACCCAAATTTTCCAACTCTCGAAAATCCAAGCATCCCCTCAATTTTTAGAAAGGTAACTCCACAAAAAGCATTCTTATTTGCGAACGTCTCTCTTTCATGAATTTTCTTGACTGATTTGAGGGAGAAACGATGGAAATTTGCGCTTTTCTGAAGAAAACAGCAAAACGCCATGGCTGACTAACGTAGAGCTCGGAGTTCGAGGATGGAAGGGAGAGGAGGAAAACGAAGGAGGAAGAAGAAGAGGGAAGGCCGGTTCGGATCGCCGGTAAGGAGAGGAGAAGATGAAGGCGAGACGAAAGATCGTGGTGGCAGCAAAGGCGCGTATCGTGGGGGTTGCAATGGTTCGTGAAGGAGCGATCCCTTTGGTCTGCGATCCAAAAAGAGGCGATCCCTCTGCCTTGCGATCCAAGAGGGGCGATCCCACTGCCTTGCGATCCAAGAGGGGCGATCCCTCTGTCTTGCGATCCAAGAGGGGCGATCCCTCTGCCTTGCGATCCGACTCATAGCTGACGATGCAGAGAAGTTTCAAACTTTAATCAACGCCTTGTCACCATAAAATTCTGAACAGTTAGGATAGAGCCTTGACGTTGGACTTTATGGACTAAATGACCACACAATCTGACTGCATATGACGACTAACTTTTCTGATGATCTTGATTGCTTTCACGCTTTATTTTTAATGCGCACACACAAGCACACACACCGGCACTTGCACACACGGGGGACGGGTAGTGTTAATCTTATTGTTCATATTTTCTCGTCCTAGCAGCAATGTCGAATGATCACTCTTCTTCAAGATCCGTAGCAGAAGCGGAATCTGAGATTCCTGAATAGTACAACCCTGAAATTCTTCCAATCAATTCGGGAGGTGAAGATTCTGGATCTGAGTATGAAGCCACAGAATCAGATCCGGCAGAAAGTACTTCATCCAGCAACGATTCTGAGATAGATGAGCGAGCTCCCGACGAGATTCCCGGCGCGCTCGGAATAGATAAATTCTCTGATTCTTTAGCATCAAAGCTCGATGATATAAAGCTTAAACGAATCTGCTTGAGGCACGGAATTCCTTGGGATGATGTTTTGACGCACGGAAGCGAAGATAGACCCCACCTAGCGCCAGAAGGATATATGGCGATTAGCCGAACCATGTGTTTGGTAGGGGCCATCCCTCCGTTCCCTCCGATTGCCATCGAAACTTTAAGACGACTGGGAATCGCTCCGATGCAACTCCATCTGAACGCCTACGCATCGCTATATACCCTATACATTGCATATGCGGAGATCCTACATGCCGAACTTAAATTCAGAGATTTGACATTCTTCTTTCTTTTCAAGCACCGTTCTTCGGCAACCCCAAATTTTTCTTTCTTTGAATCAGTGGCGAATAGGAAGGTTCTGTACGATGGGTATAGCAATATAGGGGACCCTAAATCTGATTGGTTTTATATAAGGAAACAGGCCGGATGCTCACGAAGATGGCTCAAATCAAGTAAACTTTTAAGCTTTTAATCGAATATCTTGTTCAAGAAGTTTAGGCGTTAACTCTCTCCCCCCTTTTTCTTTGTTTCAAACAGATCATGTCTTCCCGAAAACAGAGGGTCCACTATACAACAACCGGTTGTCCATTCTTTTACAAAGCAGATCCGACTTTTTAAGGATCAAAAAATGCATTACTGATGACAATCTTCATAAGCATCGTCTTCTAGACAGACGATTTGGACTTGGTACTGGCGGCAGGCCTTATAAGTATGTGCCCCCAACGGAGGGAGAGGGAACTTCATAAGCAATAGAAACAACTAAATTCCGTAAGAGTCCTTCTCCGATAGTCATCCAAGACGATGAAGACTTGAACATATACAGAGGGGATGAGGCCCGCGGTGACGTGTCCAAGGAAATTCCTATTTCTGCTCCAATCGAAACCGTTGCTGCCGATGACTTGACAGAAGAACAGCTATTTGACGAGCTGAATAAAATCCCTCTACCCGATGATGTATATACGGAGAAGGACTTCGGAGAGGTGCCTTTCTTCCCTGCTTCTGAAGAGGCGATCGCTCCAACTAGAGGACGAGAAACTGGTCAGATGAGCCTGTCTTCAGGCCTGGGTCTGTTAGGGGGAATTATATGGGATGCACACTTCACACACACTATCTGACCCTGCACTCTTATATCGTGGGTATTCAAAGTTTTAATATGCTCTTCTCTTTTCTGCAGGAACGATGTCTCGCAGGAAATCTTACTCGTATCGTTCTCTTCGCGAGGGCACACCCAGCCTTCGTCCGGATACTGAGCGCTCTCGTGGTCCTTCTCATAGGCCGAGTTCCTCGCAACCTCGATCTCCACCAAAATCAACCTCTACCAGGCCTTCAAGTCATCTGACAATTCCGACAGGGGGAAAGAAATTTCCAAAAGAGTTAACTCCTCCAAAGAGCGCACCTTCCCACAGCCGGTCGTCCAAAAGGCATCACGAATCTAAAGATAGGGACAAAGATTCATCCAAAGAGACTGAGAAGGAGAGAAGTGATATTGTCCCCACCAGCCAACCAGAGTTGGCTGCCCCCGGGTCACGGGATTACGTCCATGGTCCCGAGATCCAAGGTAGGCTGGGAAAGCTGCGGGAACAATTCCCAGACATATTCTTCGACAGGATGGTGTTTGTTCCTGCCTTAGAACCGGTTCCTAAAAATTGGGATAACGAAGTTATCGGGCACATCCGCCACGTGGCCAGGCAATATGAGATGATGAAAAAGCACGCAGTTAACCTTTCAGAAGTCATCCGATCACTCGAAATAGAAGCACACAGGTCTAAGGAGAAACTTGAAAACAACGAAAGGGCCAGGACAAAAATGGAGAAGGACCTGGAAGATGCTCAGTCCCAGCTTGCTTTTGCATGGAGGGACACTGAAAATTATAAGATTGAATTAGAGAATGCCAAGCAGCGCTTTCATTCGGAACTGGACTCCAATAGCCAAGAGAAAATGGCCTTAAAGAAGGAGGTCGAAGATCTCAAAATGGCCAATATCGAGTTGAAAACAGCACAAGGCCATTTTGAAGCTGAAAAGGCTGCTTGGGAGGCAGAAAAAGCGAGGTTAAAAGAAAGTTTGGCCTTGGCTAAAGCAGAAAAAGTGATTTTGAATGACCAGGTCACGGACGCGGAGAGTGGGCAGCTCTCGCCGAAAAGAACGTTGAAAGTGCCATCGAATTGGCGACTGCTTCTAACAACAAGCTCCTCGAAAGAGAGAAGGAGATCGAGGGGTTTGAAGAGATGATTTTCGATTTCCTTGGCCAGGTTCTCAAAACTCACAACATCTCGTGGATCCCGGATTACCATGTTACTTTGGCCAATTTATGGGATGCCATTGTGGAGGGTGAAAAACACAGATTGGGGGTCGAAGAGATCGATGAGGATGAATTGATGAAGAGCATCCTAAGAGACAATGAGCCTGAGGAGCTGGCAGAGGGTCGTCGCCTGATTTTGGCGGAGATGGAAAAGGAGAGAACCCTGGCTAAGGGTAAAGGCAAAGCTGATGAGGGCTCGAGTTCGGCTGTGGAGCCTAAGACCTCCGGGGTTGAGGAATACCATCCCGATGATCCATTAATCCCTTTGGGTCGAACTCCCTTGGTCATTGGAGCCTCTGCAACTACTCAAGAGGGAGCATCTGCTGAAGGTATCTCTCTTTTTTCCCCACAATTTGTTAAAGCAATTCTGAATTGTCGTCGTCTGGTAGAGCGACCAATTGAATTAGTAACGTGTGTTCCTCGTAATACAGGTAGCGAGCCCGTCGATAAGGGCGCTGAAAAAGAGAAAGAAGTAGAGAAGGAGGCTGTCTCACAAGGTGCCGGTGCTGATATATCAAGACAGGCTGAGGTCACAGCATCAGAAAGAAGCATCCCGGCTCCTAGCACTGATATACCTAAAGATGCTGAGACCATCGAAGCTTTGAAAGACATGGATGGGCGCCATGTAGATGACGAAGAAGACATTATCGGCGCCAAAAAGGCCGATGATGATGACGAGGAAACCTTGGCCAGCCGAAAAGCCAGGCAGGAGAAAGAGTTGGTTTCGAAGAAGGTGGGAGATGAGGCTTTGGACGTAGTTCCTCTTGCAGAATTCGATCCCAAAACTGGGATGATTGTGAAGATTCAGCCCAAATCCATCAGTCGACAGCTTCACTTTGCAAACCCCGATGACTTCCCGGCTTCCCTTTCTGATAGGAGGAAGAGAAAAGAGGTGGAAGAGGAATCTTCAGAGGAGTCGGATGTTCCTCTTATTGACAAAAGGAAGAGGAAGAAAGGGGATCCGTCTGATTCCGACAAGGCGAAGCTGGAGAGGCAGAAGCAAGAGAAGAGGCCAAGGCGTAAATAGGATATTTGTTGTTTGTTGATATTTTGTCTTTAGGTTTTCCACTAGCCAGGAAGTGTAATTATGAGACTGGTCCTCACTTTTGTTTCTAGGTTGTTTTTCACTTTGTTGATTCACAGTATATAAATAAAAGTTTATCTCTCCTTGCATCATTGTGTACCTGTATTCAGATAAGCTTTCCATGTTTAGTCATTAGCTAACTAATTAATAATTACAAATCAGTCAAACAACAGAAAGAAGAATTTTCATGCTATGTTGCACTGCTGTATCAAAATTCAGTGTATGTATACGAGTGCATGTGCCCCCCAATCAGTTGTTACTGTAGCATCTGACTGGGGTTTTCTAAGGATTGATTAGTACTGTCGGCAAGTTGCCCCCTATTCCTGAATATGGGGACATAGGAGATTTCATGGGATAACAGTGGTTCAGTCAGCCCTTGTTCCTTTAGCAGGGAATAAGTTCTTTCTCGGCGCTCAATCGGGGACGCTTTTATACTCTCTCTCTCTCTCTCTGGAGAGTTAGAGTTCATGCTCAGCGACTTATTCGCTCCCCGATCCTTCAGCGGGGAAGGAGCTATTTCTCTGCACTCAATCGGAGACGCTTTTATACTCTCTCTCTCTCCCTGGAGAGTTAGAGTTCGTGCTCAGCGACTCATTCGCTCCCCGATCCTTCAGCGGGGAAGGAGCTATTTCTCAGCGCTCAATCATAGACGCTTTTATACTCTCTCTCTCTCTGGAGAGTTAGAGTCACGGATCAAGCGGTCTGCAATCATGCACGCTCATCAAGCTCGTTCTAGGTTTACATTTTAACCGAAGCTCCGAGAATTAAAACCAGTCGGACAAGCAGTTGGAGCATTTGCCAAGGCTTTGAGTTCCTCCGAACAGTCTACGGGAGGAATGGTTAGCAACAGACTTCGGGTACCTGCATCATTCTATTGATTTTCACAAAAATAAATAGGCAGATAAGTAAAGATGCAATAAAGGTAAACGACACACAATATTTTATAGTGATTCGGTCGAATCATGACCTACGTCCACTTTATAATCTCTTGCTTTAAGGAATCAGATTATTCTAGGCAAGTCATGTCGTGTACATAGTTTTTTAACAAAGCAAAAGAATAAATTTGAAACTTTCATGTTAAATATGGCCGTAAATGTTGGGCATTCCAGACTCTGGGGATTTCCTTTCCATCTACGATTGCTAGCTTGAAGGTTCCATTATCAAGCTTGCTCAGAATGGAGTACGGTCCTTCCCACTTCGCTCCCATATGAGTTGGGGGTGGGAAGACACGTTTCAGAACCAAGTCTCCGGGTTCCCATGTTCGGGCTCGAACCTTTTTGTTGTAATATCGGGCGACCTGTTGTTTGCATCTCAAGGCACGTAGGTCTGCTTCATCCCTCTTTTCCTCGATCATATCCAGGGACTCAAGGAGTAATTCATTATTGGTCATTGGATCATAATAAGTCACCCGATGAGAAGGTACCTTTATCTCAACCGGGATGACTGCTTCCGTTCCAAAAGCAAGGGAGAACGGGGTGTGTCCTGTTGCCGATTTATATGTTGTTCTGTAGGCCCATAGTGCCAAGGGCAATTGATCAGCCCACATGGCTCTAGCCCGCTTCATTCTTCTTTTCAGAATGGACTTAATTACTTTATTTGCCGCTTCGACTTGTCCGTTCGATTGTGGGTGCGCCACAGAGGTGTACCGATTCTCGATGTGGTATTTTTGGCAGAAGTTTCTGAATTCAGCACTATCGAACTGAGTTCCGTTGTCTGTTATTACAATCTTTGGAATACCAAATCGACAGATGATGTTTCTCACGATAAAGTTGATCACTCGTTTGGTTGTGATTGTAGTTAGTGGTTCAGCCTCGACCCACTTAGTGAAATAATCTATGTCCACAATAGCGAACTTTGCTCTGCCCCTTGCTATGGGGAGACTTCCTATGATATCAATTCCCAACATAGCGAAAGGCCATGGACTCATCATTGTTTTTAACTGACTAGGAGGCGCTCTAGGTATCTTTGAAAATCTCTGGCACGCATCACATCGTCGTGCATATCTTGCTGCATCCTTGTTTATGGTAGGCCAGAAATAACCATGCCGCAACACCTTTTTTGCCAAAGTTTGCCCTTCAGTGTGGTCGCCACATTCGCCTTCGTGGACTTCTTGCAGCACACGTTTGATGTCATCGTGGGCTACACACCGAAGGAGGGGCATTGAAAACCCTTGTCTGTAAAGAACTCCGCCTTGCAAAACATATCGGGCGGCTTTACGAATCACTTTACGCCTCTCGCTTTTCTTGGTCGGAAGCGTTCCATCCATCAGGAAATTCTTTAGAGGGGTCATCCAGGACTCCCTTTCTGGTTCCGTCTCTAGTACTAGGTCGATTTCCATCTAATCTATGCTAGGGGACCGAAGTACTTCAACGGGGGCTAGCCCAGTCACTTCAGGATCGTCAGAACTAGCCATCTTTGCCAATTTGTCTGCCCGCTGATTCTCTGACCGTGGAATATGAGATATGCTGTAGTGATCAAAATAATTCAGCAGTTCTTTCACTTTCTTTAAGTATAAAATCAATCTTGCACTTTTAGCTTGGAATCTTCCAGTGACTTGATTCACAACTAACTTGGAGTCGCAGAAGATGTTCAGCTTTGTGACTTCTAGTTCCTTTGCAATCTTTATTCCGGCTATCAGAGCTTCATATTCGGAATCGTTGTTAGTGGCATGAAACTCCATTCGGATTGCATAGGTTATCAATCGTTTCTCAGTGGTTTCAAGCACTATTCCAGCGCCGGATCTTTCGTCGTTCATAGCGCCATCAGTATACAATCTCCAGGCATTAGGATCAAAAAGTAACTTTGAAGGATCAACTTCCTCGTTTGCTATATCTTCCTCAGGGACAGTGAACTCTGCTATGAAGTCGGCTATCACTTGCCCCCGAATTGACCGTCTGGGCTGAAAGTTCAAATCAAATTGACTTTACTCAATATTCCATTTGAGTAACCTTCCAGATGCCTCCGGTCTCTGTAGAACTTGCTTGAGTGGATGATCGGTGTATATGGTGATAGGATGTGCCTGAAAATAATGCCGAAGTTTTCTAGAGGCGATCAGTAAACTATACGCCAACTTTTCTATCCGTGGATAATTACGCTCTGCTGCTGTCAATTTTTTGCTCACATAATACACAGGTCTTTGGACCTTATCCTCTTCCCTTACCAATGCTGAGCTGATCGCATGGGATGACACTGCCAAATACACGAATAAATCCTCGTGATCTATTGGCTTAGATAAAATCGGAGGTTTCTCCAAGTGCCTGAGCAAATTCTCAAACGCTTCTACGCAGTCAGGTGTCCATTTAAAGTGGCGTTTTCTTCGCTTTATTAACTCAAAGAATGGGATGCACTTATCCGTAGCCCTGGAGATAAATCTGCTTAGCGCGGCCACTTTTTCGGCAAGGCTTTGCACATCCCTAATCTGCCTTGGTTCCTGAATGTTTCTGATTGCCGCGATCTGGTCTGGATTAATCTCAATACCACGGGAACTGACAATGAATCCCAAGAATTTTCCAGAAGCAACACCGAACGAAAATTTGGTTGGGTTGAGTTTCATTCCGTATTTTCGAAGAATGCCGAACATCTCTGCCAAGTCAGTAGTGTGTTGAGAAGATTGCTTGGACTTAACCAACATATCGTCGACGTATACTTCCATTGTTCTCCCGATCTGGTTATAAAACATTCTATTGACTAAGCGCTGATATGTAGCGCCCGCATTCTTCAAGCCAAAGGGCATCACCACATAACAATATAATCCCAGATCAGTAATAAAACTAGTGTGCTCTTGATCTGGAACATGCATCGGAATCTGGTTGTATCCTGAATAAGCATCCATAAATGAGAGAAGCTCGTGACCTGCCGTCGAGTCTACCAACTGGTCAATCCGGGGTAACGGGAAACTATCTTTTGGACAGGCTTTGTTCAAATCCGAGAAGTCGATACACGTTCGCCACTTCCCGTTGGCCTTCTTTACCAGGACTGGATTCGAAATCCAGTCTGGGTAGGTCGAGTCTCTGATAAATCCATTACTCTTTAGCTTTCCAACTTCTTCTTTCAAGGCAGCTGACCTCTCTGGGCCCAGCATTCGCCTTTTTTGCTTTACTGGAGGATGTTTAGGGTCAATGCTCAAGGAATGGCTCATGATTGATGGGGATATCCCACACATATCCGCGTGGCTCCAAGCAAATACATCCAAATTGTTTTTTAAGAAATCCGTCAATTCTTTAGCAAGATTCGGACTTAACTGGGATCCAATCTTAAGGACCTTCTCCGGGTCACTGTCATCGATCGGTACATCCACAGTTGTCTCGTTGGGAGTCGCCATTCTGCCCCCGGGTTCTTGATCCTCTCTGGGATCTATATCCTCGGGCATCTCTCTAGGCGACTCTCCAACGACTATCCTCTTTGGTTGCTATAAGGTCTCCGCCCCCGAAGGGGGAGAGGTGCCTTTAGTTTCGATATCCCCTCTATTTCGAAGTAACTTTAGTTCGGTAACATAACACGCTCGCGCAGCAACTTGATCCCCTCTGACGATACCAATGCCAGCTTCTATGGGGAATTTCAATAACAAGCACCAAGGGGCTATACAGACTCTGAACTTTGCGAGGGCCGGTCGGCCCAAGAAGACATTGTAGGGCGATTCAACATCCAAAACCACAAAGGGAAGGATTCTCACTCTCTGGCGTTCTCCTTCCCCAAGTGTAACTGGTAACTCTACATAACCCATTGGAGCGGTGGATGCTCCGTTGAATCCACGGATCCATCCTTGGCAGGGCTTCAAGTCTTTTATTTCGAGATTCATCTGGTCAAAGGTCTTTTTGAAAAGAATATTGACGGAACTCCCGTTGTCCACTAGAACCTTATGAACAGTGGCTGGTCCAATGGGTACTGTAATTACAAGTGGATCTTTAGTTGGAGCATGGACTCCAATGCTTTCTCGTTCTCGGAAGACGACATCGTCGGTCATCATCTTTTGCTGCTTCACCGGGATACTGTCCTCAGGGTTGCTACACTCACCTACCTCGAGATGTTGCTTGGCTGCATTGACGTATTGATCCAATGCTTTGGAACTGTGCCCAGCGAGATAAAGTCCTCCGATCACGGTATTGATAACAATATTCTTTCCTTTTTGCTGAGCAGTCGGCCTAGCAGCAAGTTGATTTTTGTTTTGATTTGGGGCCTGCACTGCTTGCCCCCTGTCCCTGGGCGTTACTCTGTATTCATCTAACTTTCCTTCTCGAAGCAGCCTTTCGACTACATCCCTTAGGTGACGACATTCATTCGTCGAATGGCCGTGAATCTGATGAAAGAGACAAAACTTACCTGTTTCACGCTCTTTCTCTGTCGACTCTCTGGGAGGTGGCCTCTTATTCTGGAGGACTTCGTACGCATCCATGAAGATATTTTCCAGAGTATCACTTATTGGTGTATAACTTTCAAAGGCCCTGGGACGAGTCCTTCTCTGGGAGTCGTTCCCTCGGTTCCTCTTTCGGTTGTTGCCGTTACCATTCTTATTGTTGTTACCTGGCTGACGACCACCCTGATTCTGATTTCCGACGTTAACATCAACTTTCCCCGAGCTGTCTCCCGTCTGTTTGATGGCGACATTGCTCTGAATTTCCTCCTTATCAGTTGTTTTATCCTTTCGGTTAGCATATACCTCTTCCCGGCGTAAATGCACATTGGCTTTCTCGTAGAATAACTCTCAAGTGTGGGGCGGTTTGCCTGCCAGGTACCTCCCGAATTCAGTGTCCTTATCTACTCCGTCAATCAGTGCTGCGACAACAGTCGGTTCATGGGGATCTTTAACCTCAGTAGCGGCCAAATTGAAACGATCCAGGTACACCTTTAAACTCTCGCCTGGTCGCTGCTTGACAAGGAACAAATCGATCACACTTTTTGTCTTCTGTGCGTAGATACAGAATTGTTCTACGAACTTCTCACTCAGCTCCCTGAAGCTAGAAATCGATCTCGCTGGCAAGCGAGTAAACCATAACAAAGCCACGTCCTCCAGGAATATGGGAAACGCTTTGCACTTAACGGCGTCAGAGGCGGCAGCAGCGGTCAATGACCAAGAGTATCTCATCAGATGCTGGACAGGATCAGATCTTCCCGCGTATCGGTTCATTTGTGGCATGTTGAAACGCCTTGGAAAAGTCGCATCCAAAATATCATTAGTGAAAGGGGTGTGACTGCGGTCGATCCCCCAATCTTCATTCCGTTGTCCACGGCTATCTGCCAGAATCTGGTGGACCATGGCTACAACATTTGCACTGGTCAAAGGAGGTTCAGGGTCAGTGCCTCTGGCTCGGCAGGGTTCTCTGATCTCTCTTCGGGGAGCAGTCACAAAATCCGGGGCTCGGATAGGACTTCGTTGCCCCCTATTATCATGAGTATGTGTGCGGCGACGGGGCTGAGGTGATTTGTTGTGCACAGGACTGTTCACATCTCGAGTCCTGAGAGCTGTGGCTTGATCGTTCACATTACGATTTAAGGGCCCCGCCCCTAGCGCTTCTTCTTCCTGCGATGGCAGGGTTCCGAACCGAAGTTGCTCTATGTTCTCGGCTCTCTCATACGGTCGTCGCGGAGGTCTTGGCGATTCCTCAGATGAAGAAGAATATCCCGGAGTGGGTGAACGAACCGGCGACGTTCTTTGCCTTGCGAGTTCGTCAAGCCTTCTATCCATAGCCGTCAAATTTTGCCGCAGGATGGAACTTTCCTGCCTTTGGGCAGCCAACTCATCAAACAATCTATCCCACATTTCGGCGAAGCGAGAGAGATCCCCCTCAGTGACAGGAGCAGCAGGATCATATTGGTCATCATCACTCTCTCTTATGCGCAAAGAGCTCGAACCGGGTCGAGCAGAGGGGCCAGTACGATAGGAGCAGGTCATAGGTTCCTTTCCAGGTCGAGTTGTAGTCTGATCATCAATTCGGATAGCTGCGGTTTGTGGATGGCGACTCGCTGCGCCCCCCTGAGGTCGACTCGTGGTCGTGGTACGCGGAGGCTGCGAGGCGTTACCTCGAGATCGAGTAACAACCCCTTCAGCGCCCCGGATCGTCTCGTTCTCATCGACTCGGAGCGTGGTGTCTTCATCGGATCGGTTCGCCCCCTGCGCTCCGCGATCCAGAGTCTCTTCATTGCCCAGCTCGTGCACACTCTCTTCAATCGTTTCGTTGGTCTGTGAAGCTTTAGATCTTTTTCCAGCCATGATATCCGAATCGCTGGAATCTTCAAAGAAGTGAATAGTGAAACTTTAGGATCGTTTCTTTCTCAGTGAAAGCACCAAAATGTTAGATCAAAATTTGGACCTAACACCCAAATTGTTATGAATGTTATAGAGTTTCAAATGAAGAACGAGGAAAAAAAAATAACACACAGAATTTATAGTGGTTTGGCGTTAACGAGCCTACGTCCACTTTATATATTATTGATTATGCTTTGAAAGCTAATACAACAAGGATTTCTCTCTATACTCTCGTACTTTGACAATAATGGCGAATTCTGTACTCAATATTGCCAAAAAGCTCCCAAAAAATGCCAAGCTCCGGGCTATTTATAGCTGATTTTGTCAGGCGGGTCGTGGTAACACGTGGCACGAATCCCGAGAACATCGGATCGCATCGCCACCGTTGAGGAAATGGTCAAATTAGCCGTTGTGGACAGGTGTCGCGATCTGCTTGATAATCGGATCGTGCAGATGGGGAGAATCGGTCCAAATGACGGTTAGGGACACGTGTCGCTAGATCCGTGCGATTCGGATCGCTAAAGACTAGCTCGCGCTTGAACGGGTCAGAGGGTTCGCCATGCATCAGGGAATCGGATTGGTTCGCTCCGGGCAACAATATCAGCTCGGATCGGATCGAGCCGCATAAAGGTCTCGTTCCGCTGATGGAAGGGGCGAGTCGATAGTGCGCGATCCGATGGTGGGCGATCGAATATGGGGCGAGACGATGATGCAATCCATTCCTTCATGTTCTTAGAGAATGCGGTTTCGTGCTTTCTTCTTATGAATGATCCTGGATGGCTTGGTCAAAAAGCGAGCCAACAGTAATAAAATATGGAAACGTTTAAGTCGCACGTTGTGAAATAATTGCACGGGTTAATTGCCCACTAATTACAATGGTTTTCAAATTCTAGATATATATGCATATATATATGTATGATAGGTATATATGTGTGTGTGCGCGCGTGTGTGTATTAATTATGCATTGACGATATGTCTTTTTGACAAAATACAATTAATGTTCAAATTCTATATTTAAAGTTATGATTTATTAGACATTTAAAGGTTTCTATATTTTTTTATATATATAGTAAGCACATTCTAGTAATTAATTAACATGATTTTGAATTTCCCTAACTATGTGCATATAAAGAGAAGTCTTTAGGTTCATATACCATTAATTACGCATGTTTAGAAATTAGTTAGGCATTGATTGACACATCAGCCAATCAATATATTTTAAAAAAAAAAATCTAAAATTTAAGGGCATAAGTTACTCTGCCTCCCTTATGAATACACTTTCTATCCAACACCAAATCTCACAACTCCATTCCCTATTCTCCGCCTCCATTATGTAAAACTTCTAAAAAAAAAAGTTGGAGTTCTAAGATTTATGTTTGTACAAAACAAAAATTGGAGGATGGTTATATATAGAACTGGAGATTCTTATCAAGGCCTCGGGTGGCGGTACGATGGGAGGAGGTTCAAGTTGAAGTTGGATTTCTCGGTTTCCAGATAATAGCGTGAAGAAGGAAATCTGAATTTAACGATTTTTGAAGCGTTGCAATCGTAGAGACGAGTTCAACAATTCTAGACGGAAAGGAGTGATTCCAAGCTATTTGAATTTTGACTAAAATCGCGAACGACGGTGAGATATCTAATTTTTAATATTTAAAAATTTAATTATAATTGTTATGTGAATACCTGTATGTAATCTGCGATGTGGTGATTGAGATTTATTATATGTCTATATGATTGTGATAATGTATGATATCATGTTATGGCCTGTTGTTTAGATCTGTACTCCTTGTTGTATTCCCAATAGAATCCTCATCGTTATTGTTTTTATTTTTATTTCTTACATAAAAATAAAAACATTAAATCTTTATTTTGTTTATTCTTGTTACAAAATAAAAAGAATTTTTTACTCTAATTTTGTTAACGAAAGAAACACCAATTTTTACCTTTATTTTGTAAACTAGATAAAGTGACAAATGTTACTCTTCTTTTTGTAAACATAATAAAATGACAATTTTTATTTTTATATGGACAAAGAAAATAAAATACCAATTTATTTTATGTTTAATTTGTAAACATAATAAAGAGGATTATTTTATGTTTATTTTGTAAACATAAAAAAAAGGATTATTTTATCTTATCTTGTTTACATAAGAAAAAGACAAATTTTTGTTTACATAATAAAAAGACTATTTTAACATATAATTTTGTTTACAAATAAAACATAAACTTTTAACATTAATTTTGTGAATAGAATAAAAAGGACAAAGTTTTACATAAATTTGGTTAACAAAATAAAAGACAAGGTTTTTACATTAATTTTGTTCACCAAATTTTTACCCTTATTTTATGAACAAGATAAGGTGTAAGTTTAATCTTTATGTTATAAAATGTAAGTTTTAATCTTATTTTCCTTTACAAATAAAGATGAGGCTTTTATTGTGATTCATCAAAAGTACACAAATTTATATGCTGTGTTAACTTTATTGTGACGACACAAATTTCTATGTTGTGTTAACTTTATTGTGACGACACAAATTTATATGTTGTGTTAACCTTATTGTGATGACACCAATTTATATGTTGCGTTAACATTATTGTGATGACGCAAATTACATCATCGTATTAATATTGTAGTAATAACACAAATTTACATTGTGCGTTGATTTAGTTGAGATGACGCCAAACTTCACCGTCACGTTATGTAATGAATCAAAATTTACCAAATAAGCATATCATTCATATGGAGTAGAATTAGTAAATAAGTATATAAGCATATCATTCATATGAATCAAAATTGACAATATAAATTATGGCATTTATGTCAATGCAAAATTGTCGTTTTGTCATTAGAATTCGTAAATAAGTAAAAATGCCATTTTTACTTGTTAAGATTTGATTAGAAACTTAGAGTTTGTTTTGACAAATAAAATTTACTTTTAATGTCATTGGAAACTTAAAATTTGACATACAAATAAAATTCACTTTTTATTTGTCATTAGGAAACTTGGAATTTGTATGCAAATAAGATTTGCTTTTTTTTTTTATATTATTAGAAACCATAGAAAAATGTGAATATGTCAAATACTCTTTTATGTGCCATTAAGATTCATAGGAAATTGTTTATATATATAGGTGCATTTATGTGTCATAAAAGATTCATAGAAAGTGATTACAAATAAATGACTATTTAATTGTCATTTGAATAACATAGAAAGTGATTACAAATAAATGACCATTTAATTGTTATTTGAATAACATAGAAACTTGTTTACAATAACATGACATCTTTTTTTTAGATTTTGTTATTGTGAATAAAAAGGACAAATTTTTGTTAGAAAATGTAAATTAGAATAGAAAGGGCATTCTTGTTAGAAAATATACATTAGGATAAAAATAACCCTTTTTGTCGAATTAGAATTTACAAATGGAAGTTGTCAACAAAGACAAAGTTATTATTTTCATTCGTTGTTGAAATAGAATTGTATGCAATATAAAGAATATTTCAATGTAAAGTTATACTTTGGGAAATATGATATTTCAGAAGTTAAATATTTTTAAAATATGAAATATTTTAAAATAACATTTTTAGGAAATAATTATAATTATAATTATAATTGTTCTTGGACACGAGGTTAGGTCACGTTTATGGCGGAAGTATGCCCGGAACCAACCGGCATATCCAGCAGCCATAAATGTTGGGCCTAATGTGAGAGGTCCAAGTACACGAATAAAATTGGGTTTTGACTCGAGGTTAAGCCCAACTGTGGAATAAGTCTGCCCGGAACCAACCGGCATATCCAGCATCCACAAGTTGTAGGCCTAATGTGAGAAGTCTGGCCCATTATAAAACATAAATGGAAAATATAATGAATTGGATTATTTAATCCATTGTGAATAAAAACATCATTTTAACCTGAATAAGTTTATTAACTTATATTATCCATTTTATAATGAATATTAAAAGAGTTAATTTCAAAACTAATATTTTGAAAATAATGTTTTAATATGAGAAATGATATTTTGATCAGAATAAATGGTTTATTTATTTTAAAATAAATAAAAGGAAATACGTAAATAAATAAGAACAAGAAATTAAAACCCTTTATTTACAAATAGTGTAAATAAGGAAGAAAAAGAAGATGAAACCATTTATTTATATTTAGGTAAATAAATAACAAAAGGATAAGAATATATTTATTTACATTTAGGATAGGAAAAGAAAAGTAAAAACATTTATTTAGGTGAATAAATAAGAAAAGGAAAATGAAAACATTTATGTATATCTAGGTAAATAAATAAATGATAGGAAAGAATAATTTATTTACATTTAGGTAAATAAAACCAGAAGATAGAGAAGTACAATTTATTTACAATTAGAGTAAATAAAGCAAATGGTAGAAAAGAATAATTTATTTACATTTAGTGTAAATAAAACAGAGATAATAAAGGTGATATTTTTATCGTCATTTTATATGCGATAAAAAGAATAAATTTTTATAATTAAAATCGCCAAATGATTTATATTTATATATATATAAATATAAATTATAAACTTAATGACACGCGCGCGACAGTTCGCATATCGACAATCGTAACTTTAAATAGTTATACCGAAAGATCCAACCATCGGATTTTCCCAAAACTGGAACCGTTAGGACCGCTTTGGGAAGATCTTTCCAACGATATAAACCTCATCAAAATCCAATGGTTATTTTTCGAGATAAGTGTAAATTAAATTTGGTTGAAAACAGCGCCAGGGTCGCCCATTGACCCGAAGCGTCGTTATATTAATTTAAGCTATTTTATTTTAAATAAAAATAGAAATAGATCGTTATTAAATACCAATAACAATATGAACTGATTTCAAGTTATATATATATGCGAGAATCATTTGGAAAGTCCGAGTTCAATCTCATTTCAAATGATTATACGACGTTCTAAGTCGAAGATTTAAAGACGGTGATTGAAGACCGGCGATCTTCACATCGAATGGATGTGTTGCTACTAAGACCCATGAGAGGAGTAGCTACCTTAAAAGGGATTCAGTGGTGGCTGTTCGGACGAAGTGTTGATTTGTACGGATTTGATTTTCGCTCAGACCCAGGGCATAAGTTTATAAATGGAATGTATGTCTGACGTTGTAGTCCTTTATACTACATTCGTTGATCTCTCTTAATATATATCTGTTTGGTGGTTAACACCCTTCTCTGAGACGTACGAGCTTAGAGGTTATATACTGGTAGAAATTAATGGTATAGTATGGACTGGCAATGTGGCATACTAAGATGCATTGATCAAGGCTATTGTTGAAAAGCAGGCCTCGTGGTTGATGATCAAAGCATAGTCTATTTAGGCATAGCTTTGTGTAACGTGACTTCGCGAGCCTCACAGCCCGGTAGAGTCTAAAATGGGAGAAGGGAACGCAGGGAGTGCACACGTTTCTCTCTAGCTAGAGTGGTGCCAGGGACTTACCAGCGCTGGCATTTATTCATTGTGGTTGTTGGATTTTTCGAGGCCTTGGTTTATGCGGTCGCCACTGGCCGTATTATAGGTCCAAAAGGACCGGGAAGCGTGTTTTCAGGAATTGCCAATCCATTAAGCGTTAACGTATGGACCAGCCCAGCAGGATGCAAGGGTTGGACAGAGTACCAATCCTGGGGCATTTGCTAGAGTGTCTCGAATCGGTAAGGATCTCCTCCCTAGCCTTGACTCGGATGGAAACCCAAATTTCCAATACGACATCACGCGGTTTTGATTGTATACCTATATATGGCGACATAGTGGGATGGGACACTCATGCCGTCAGGGATTGATACATTTACTTTGATGGATTTCAAATTGGTTGCACACTATTATCATATAATACCGTGTCTATCGTACCAAGCATCTTTTGATCGTTATAAGGTAAAACCCTATCCTCCGGTTTGCGTTGCATTGTGTGATGGGACCTGGGTCTTATAATGGTTTCATTTTTCTAAAAAGCATTGCGTTGTTTAATGATTTACCTTATTTTATGCACTGGCAATCCAATGGAGTAAACCCGTTCCGCATTAGCGGCGTGGTCCTGTGATTCGCCTTATTATTAGATAAGTCTAGTTAAGATTTCTCATACCAGTCCCATGACTGACCTATAGTTTGTTTCACTGGCAAACTCGGGTGCCCATATTTTTCACACGGGCAGTCGAGTAGCTTTTGCAGATTTGTTTACAGGATCCTGGTTTACAGCTGAAGCGGTATTCGGGAAGCTCTGTACCCGTTTATTTCTTTTCAGTTGTACATTTTTGTTTTTTTTCCGCTGCTATTTAAATGTAATTTAAACTCTGATATTGTATTTCAAATGTATATTATTTATACTCTGGAATATTCTTGTACTCTGATGTATTGTTGTAATCAGCAATAAAAATGTTCTTCGGTTTGTGTTCTGATGTGAGTTGTTCTCAAAGCAGCCCATGCTTTCCTTTACGGGGAAGTTTGGGGCATCACAGGTGGTATCAGAGCTTAGGTTTACAGAGCTCGAGAACAAGACACATTAGAACCGAACGAAAGAATTCATTAGAGATTGGATTTGTAATATCCAATAAGAATAACTCGTTAGAGATAGGATCAGTAGTATCCTAGGACGAGTGTAAAGAGTATTATTTTCTTCAAAACAAAAGTGAAAACAAATTTAGTTTTAAAATTTTATCTTAAAATACGTATTTGAGTATATTATATTTTAATGTGGACAATCGAGTATATAAAGATTTCGAATATACGAGTAATTAACGGATATTCGAAGTTTTAATATACTGGGTAGATATAGAATCAGACTCTAGTCGCCCGGAGATAATTCTGGTGATATGTCGACCATCACCAGTATTTATGTTCGAGTCTCGAAAGTGGGATTTCTATATATTTCCATTAACTGGTATGAGAAACAAAACTTAGTAAGGACACATTGCTGTGATTTGCACAAAAATATGATTTTTGACTATATATAAAAGTTATATACATTTGAAAAGTTAATCACCTAATTGATTGATGGTTGTGATGTTTGATTATTAGTTTAACCAATAAAATTATTGGAATGATAATTAATAAAATTATTGAAAACAATTAATAAAAATTTTAATTGAGTTTGTTAATTAAACAACTTTTAGCTACGTCCCTTTTCGAGGACGAAAAGATTTTAAATGGGGGAGACTGTAACAACCCGGAATTTTGGGCCAATTTAAAATTTTTATTTTAGTAATTTTAATGGATTTTAATATTTAAAATATTTTATTTTAAGTAATAATGACTAAAGATTTCAGAATAGGCAAACTTAATGCACATGGAAGAGTTACCAGTTATAAATCACGATTTAACCCAGTCACTAGTAACAGTCCAAGCTTACGTGTATGTACAGTTGTAGATTGGAATAAATATTTATTATTTACATTACATTATATTGTCTTTATTTATCCTCTCATTTCTTCATTAATTCTTAGGAAACCCTCTCAATATATAGTAAGAAATCAATACATTCTCACGCATGTGCACTAATTTTAAATGCCTCATTATTCTAGCCACCTTTTTCTTTTATACATATCAACACGTTCGTTCATTTCTAAACTTGCATATTTTGTGTCTATTATGAATAAAAGCAAAACATTTTGTACATATGTTTGGTGCAAATTAATGCTCACATTTAATTTGAATTAATGAGTAAATTACTTGGTCACGTTTACAAAAAGAAAGCAAAATAATCTTTTCATTTGTTTAGTGGGAAGCATATAGACATATACCATTTATGGTATTATTTATAATGCATGCATGCGGTCCATGTCCAAAACCAATGCAAGCCACGTTTCTATATAATAATAATAAAAATGTTGCATGCACATTTATTGTCTCACTCACGTTATTTATTTATTTATTTATTTATTTATTTATGTTTTCTTTTCTTTTATTTTGCATGCATTAGCTAGAACGTTTCATACACTTTAAATGTGGCATTAATTTCCTTTCCCCTTTTTCAATCTGACGTACCTTTTAAAATATATATATATATATATATATATATATATATATATATATATATAGGAAGAATTCAAACTTTTGTAATATTGTCATTCATGACTTAATGTTTAGATCCACAATTAATGACCTTTTCTCTCTTCCCTTTTATTCTCGTTCTTTTCTCTGTTTTATTCTTATTAATGCGATTGAATATGTTGCCTATATTGTTATATTTATTGTTATAAAATTTGAAATTTAAAAGTCACCACAACTTTCTATATGTCAGCATCAGGCATATAAACCATCATGGATAATTAATAAAATATGTAAGTGGAGAATGCATACATAAATGGAATAATTAAAAATCTCGCATAAATATACATAAATAAAATTTCAATGTAGACAAGCATATTAATTGCACGATTGAATTTGGGATTTAGACACATGTCTAAACCGAAAGAGAATGTAATAAAATATGGAAACGTATAAGTCGCACGTTGTGAAATAATTGCACGGGTTAATTGCCCACTAATTAACATGGTTTTCAAATTCTAGATATATATGCATATATATATATATATATATATATATGTATGATAGGTATATATGTGTGTGTGTGCGCGTGTGTGTATTAATTATGCATTGACGATATGTCTTTTTGACAAAATACAATTAATGTTCAAATTCTATATTTAAAGTTTTGATTTATTAGACATTTAAATGTTTCTATATTTTTTTATATATATAGTAAGCAAATTCTAGTAATTAATTAACATGATTTTGAATTTCCCTAACTATGTGCATATAAAGAGAAGTCTTTAGGTTCATATACCATTAATTACGCACGTTTAGAAATTAGTTAGGCATTGATTGACACATCAGCCAATCAATATATTTTAAAAAAAAATTCTAAAATTTAAGGGCATAAGTTACTCTGCCTCCCTTATGAATACACTTTCTATCCAACACCAAATCTCACAACTCCATTCCCTATTCTCCGCCTCCATTATGTAAAACTTCTATAAAAAAAAAGTTGGAGTTCTAAGATTTATGTTTGTACAAAACAAAAATTGGAGGATGGTTATATATAGAACTAGAGATTCTTATCAAGGCCTCGGGTGGCGGTACGATGGGAGGGGGTTCAAGTTGAAGTTGGATTTCTCGGTTTCCAGATAATAGCGTGAAGAAGGAAATCTGAATTTAACGATTTTTGAAGCGTTGCAATCGTAGAGACGAGTTCAACAATTCGAGACGGAAAGGAGTGATTCCGAGCTATTTGAATTTTGACTAAAATCGCGAACGACGGTGAGATATCTAATTTTTAATATTTAAAAATTTAATTATAATTGTTATGTGAATAACTGTATGTAATCTGCGATGTGGTGATTGAGATTTATTATATGTCTATATGATTGTGATAATGTATGATATCATGTTATGGCCTGTTGTTTAGATCTGTACTCCTTGTTGTATTCCCAATAGAATCCTCATCGTTATTGTTTTTATTTTTATTTCTTACATAAAAATAAAAACATTAAATCTTTATTTTGTTTATTCTTGTTACAAAATAAAAAGCAATTTTTACTCTAATTTTGTTAACGAAAGAAACACCAATTTTTACCTTTATTTTGTAAACTAGATAAAGTGACAAATGTTACTCTTCTTTTTGTAAACATAATAAAATGACAATTTTTATTTTTATGTGGACAAAGAAAATAAAATACCAATTTATTTTATGTTTAATTTGTAAACATAATAAAGAGGATTATTTTATGTTTATTTTGTAAACATAAAAAAAAGGATTATTTTATGTTATAATCTTTACATAAGAAAAAGACAAATTTTTGTTTACATAATAAAAAGACTATTTTAACATATAATTTTGTTTACAAATAAAACACAAACTTTTAACATTAATTTTGTGAATAGAATAAAAAGGACAAAGTTTTACATAAATTTGGTTAACAAAATAAAAGACAAGGTTTTTACATTAATTTTGTTCACCAAATTTTTACCCTTGTTTTATGAACAAGATAAGGTGTAAGTTTAATCTTTATGTTATAAATTGTAAGTTTTAATCTTATTTTCCTTTACAAATAAAGATGAGGCTTTTATTGTGATTCATCAAAAGTACACAAATTTATATGCTGTGTTAACTTTATTGTGACGACACAAATTTCTATGTTGTGTTAACTTTATTGTGACGACAAAAATTTATATGTTGTGTTAACCTTATTGTGATGACACCAATTTATATGTTGCGTTAAATTATTGTGATGACGCAAATTACATCATCGTATTAATATTGTAGTAATAACACAAATTTACATTGTGCGTTGATTTAGTTGAGATGACGCCAAACTTCACCGTCATGTTATGTAATGAATCAAAATTTACCAAATAAGCATATCATTCATATGGAGTAGAATTAGTAAATAAGTATATAAGCATATCATTCATATGAATCAAAATTGACAATATAAATTATGGCATTTATGTCAATGCAAAATTGTCGTTTTGTCATTAGAATTCGTAAATAAGTAAAAATGCCATTTTTACTTGTTAAGATTTGATTAGAAACTTAGAGTTTGTTTTGACAAATAAAATTTACTTTTATTGTCATTGGAAACTTAAAATTTGACATACAAATAAAATTCACTTTTTATTTGTCATTAGGAAACTTGGAATTTGTATGCAAATAAGATTTGCTCTTTTTTTTTATATTATTAGAAACCATAGAAAAATGTGAATATGTCAAATACTCTTTTATGTGCCATTAAGATTCATAGGAAATTGTTTTTATATATATAGGTGCATTTATGTGTCATTAAAGATTCATAGAAAGTGATTACAAATAAATGACTATTTAATTGTCATTTGAATAACATAGAAAGTGATTACAAATAAATGACCATTTAATTGTCATTTGAATAACATAGAAACTTGTTTACAATAACATGACATCTTTTTTTTAGATTTTGTTATTGTGAATAAAAAGGACAAATTTTTGTTAGAAAATGTAAATTAGAATAGAAAGGGCATTCTTGTTAGAAAATATACATTAGGATAAAAATAACCCTTTTTGTCGAATTAGAATTTACAAATGGAAGTTGTCAACAAAGACAATGTTATTATTTTCATTCGTTGTTGAAATAGAATTGTATGCAATATAAAGAATATTTCAATGTAAAGTTATACTTTGGGAAATATGATATTTCAGAAGTTAAATATTTTTAAAATATGAAATATTTTAAAATAACATTTTTAGGAAATAATTATAATTATAATTATAATTGTTCTTGGACACGAGGTTAGGTCACGTTTATGGCGGAAGTCTGCCCGGAACCAACCGGCATATCCAACAGCCATAAATGTTGGGCCTAATGTGAGAGGTCCAAGTACACGAATACAAATTGGGTTTTGACTCGAGGTTAAGCCCAACTGTGGAATAAGTCTGCCCGGAACCAACCGGCATATCCAGCATCCACAAGTTGTAGGCCTAATGTGAGAAGTCTGGCCCATTATAAAACACAAATGGATAATATAACGAATTGGATTATTTAATCCATTGTGAATAAAAACATCATTTTAACCTGAATAAGTTTATTAACTTATATTATCCATTTTATAATGAATATTAAAAGAGTTAATTTCAAAAGTAATATTTTGAAAATAATGATATAATATGAGAAATGATATTTTGATCAGAATAAATGGTTTATTTATTTTAAAATAAATAAAAGGAATTACGTAAATAAATAAGAACAAGAAATTAAAACCCTTTATTTACAAATAGTGTAAATAAGGAAGAAAAAGAAGATGAAACCATTTATTTATATTTAGGTAAATAAATAACAAAAGGATAAGAATATATTTATTTACATTTAGGATAGGAAAAGAAAAGTAAAAACATTTATTTAGGTGAATAAATAAGAAAAGGAAAATGAAAACATTTATGTATATCTAGGTAAATAAATAAATGATAGGAAAGAATAATTTATGTACATTTAGGTAAATAAAACCAGAAGATAGAGAAGTACAATTTATTTACATTTAGAGTAAATAAAGCAAATGGTAGAAAAGAATAATTTATTTACATTTAGTGTAAATAAAACAGAGATAATAAAGGTGATATTTTTATCGTCATTTTGTATGCGATAAAAAGAATAAATCTTTATAATTAAAATCGCCAAATGATTTATATTTATATATATATAAATATAAATTATAAACTTAATGACACGCGCGCGAAAGTTCGCGTATCGACAATCGTAACTTTAAATAGTTATACCGAAAGATCCGACCATCGGATTTTCCCAAAACTGGAACCGTTAGGACCGCTTTGGGAAGATCTTTCCAACGATATAAACCTCATCAAAATCCAATGGTTACTTTTCGAGATAAGTGTAAATTAAATTTGGTTGAAAACAGCGCCATGGTCGCCCATTGACCCGAAGCGTCGTTATATTAATTTAAGCTATTTTATTTTAAATAAAAATAGAAATAGTTCGTTATTAAATACCAATAACGATATGAACTGATTTCAAGTTATATATATATATGCGAGAATCATTTGGAAAGTCCGAGTTCAATCTCATTTCAAATGATTATACGACGTTCTAAGTCGAAGATTTAAAGACGGTGATTGAAGACCGGCGATCTTCACATCGAATGGATGTGTTGCTACTGAGACCCATGAGAGGAGTAGCTACCTTAAAAGGGCTTCAGTGGTGGCTGTTCGGACGAAGTGTTGATTTGTACGGATTTGACTTTCGCTCAGACCCAGGGCATAAGTTTATAAATGGAATGTATGTCTGACGTTGTAGTCCTTTATACTACATTCGTTGATCTCTCTTAATATATATCTGTTTGGTGGTTAACACCCTTCTCTGAGACGTACGAGCTTAGAGGTTTTATATTGGTAGAAATTAATGGTATAGTATGGACTGGCAATGTGGCATACTAAGATGCATTGATCAAGGCTTTTATTGAAAAGCAGGCCTTGTGGTTGATGATCAAAGCATAGTCTATTTAGGCATAGCTTTGTGTAACGTGACTTCGCGAGCCTCACAGCCCGGTAGAGTCTAAAACGGGAGAAGGGAACGCAGGGAGTGCACACGTTTCTCTCTAGCTAGAGTGGTGCCAGGGACCTACCAGCGCTGGCATTTATTCATTGTGGTTGTTGGATTTTTCGAGGCCTCGGTTTATGCGGTCGCCACTGGCTGTATTATAGGTCCAAAAGGACCGGGAAGCGTGTGTTCAGGAATTGCCAATCCATTAAGCGTTAACGTATGGACCGGCCCTGCAGGATCCAAGGGTTGGACAGAGTACCAATCTTGGGGCATTTGCTAGAGTGTCTCGAATCGGTAAGGATCTCCTCCCTAGCCTTGACTCAGATGGAAACCCAAATTTCCAATACGACATCACGCGGTTTTGATTGTATACCTATATATGGCGACATAGTGGGATGGGGCACTCATGCCGTCTAGGATTGATACATTTACTTTGATGGATTTCAAATTGGTTGCACACTATTATTATATAATACCGTGTCTATCGTACCAAGCATCTTTTGATCATTATAAGGTAAAACCCTATCCTCCGGTTTGCGTTGCATTGTGTGATGGGACCTGGGTCTTATAATGGTTTCATTTTTCTAAAAAGCATTGCGTTGTTTAACGATTTACCTTATTTTATGCACTGGCAATCCAATGGAGTAAACCCGTTCCGCGTTAGCGGCGTGGTCCTGTGATTCGCCTTATTATTAGATAAGTCTAGTTAAGATTTCTCATACCAGTCCCATGACTAACCTGTAGTTTGTTTCACTGGCAAACTCGGGTGCCCATATTTTTCACACGGGCAGTCGAGTAGCTTTTGCAGATTTATTTACAGGATCCTGGTTTACAGCTGAAGCGATATTCGGGAAGCTCTGTACCCGTTTATTTCTTTTTAGTTGTACATTTGTGTTATTTTTCCGCTGCTATTTAAATGTAATTTAAACTCTGATATTGTATTTCAAATGTATATTATTTATACTCTGGAATATTCTTGTACTCTGATGTATTGTTGTAATCAGCAATAAAAATGTTCTTCAGTTTGTGTTCTGATGTGAGTTGTCCTCAAAGCAGTCCATGCTTTCCTTTACGGGGAAGTTTGGGGCGTCACACATTGTGTGATGTGGGACGAGCTTATGATAACTTCATTTTAGAAAGGTCATTGCGTATTTATATGCACGGGTATTCACATGGAGTAAACTCGTTCCGCATTAGCGGCGTGGTCCGGTGAATTTCCCAACTTTAAAATGAATCCTAAATAACAACTGTTTTTGAGTTCTCACACCAGTCCCACGACTGACCTGGAGTTTATTGTTCCTTTCTAAACTCTGGGTGCCCATTATTTTTCACACGGTCAGCCAGTAGTTTAGCTTTGCAGTTTTAGTTCGTTGGAGCATGGTTCGGAGCACTTTCTGAGTTGGAGTCCACGATAGAGTTGAAGCTTCCGCTGTATCATTTTGATCTTCCGCTGAGAGTATAATTTCTTTCTTTCGCTGTATACGTTTATGTTGTAACTCTGATATATTCCTGATAACTCTGATGTAATATTTTGTAATGAAATAAAAGTCCTGTTGTTTTTTTTTCAATATATGTATGTACCCATAACAATTCATCTTTGTGAACGGTTTAAGTCGGTTTAATTACCGGCGAAAATCGGGCAAAAAGGTGGGTCGTTACATGTGGTATCAGAGCTTTGGTTATACAAGGCTATGGGGTACGTACATATTTGGACAAAAGAATAGGACTCCTCAGAGTTATATTATCTCATTAGAGATAGGGTTAGAAATACCCTAGAATGAGATCTCGGAATATTATGACGAGAGAGCGTATTTTTGAAACCTATATAAGGTATTTTTGAACAAGTAAACCATTTTGAAACGATGATTACTTGAAATATATTTTGAAATATAATTGAAAATAAGGATTTCGAGTGTTTTATTCAACGTCACGATTGGACTATCGAGTACGTAAGGGTTTTGAATATACGTCTAATCAACGTATATGTGAATCCCAACATATACTACATAGATATAGAGTCACACTCTAGTCGCCCGGGGATGATCTGATGATGATTGCAACATCATCAGTACTCATTTTCGAGTTTCGAAAGTGGGATGACTATATGACTCCAGTTAAGATGTCAAGGGATACTTGAATTATTTCGATAGGTTGGAACTATTAAGAGGGAATTTAATATGTTATAAATACAAATCAAACTATTCTAATAACCAGAAGGATTTTGAGGTAAATCCACTTAAAGATTTGGAAGCGAATGTTGGGAAATAAGATAATACATTAAGAAATTATGTCAAAAATAGCACCTATACTTCAAGTCATAACAAATGTTTGAATATGATTTAATAAGTTGTAATCAGAAAAGATATTATATTTCTCAAAGAATGTTAATATGTTAATGTAAGCGATAGATTTGGATAAATCCTTAACATGAATTGTAAATGAGAATATCCAAGAATATCTTAGCCATCAAAACCACTTAAGAAATCTGAAGATGACTTAGACTTAAGTTAAGAATTTGTTTAAAGAGATGATTTTGACTTAAGTTAGGAATGAGTTTAAAAAGTTAATTTAAATCATGACAAACATAGAAGTAGGAAAATTTGGATCTTTGAAATATTAAAGAAGCAAGTTTTGAAAATGTTAAGATTAATATTTGAAACAACCCTAGCTTGAACCTGTGTACGCATAATCAGAGTGGGTAGAGGAAGCGTGATGGTATTTTAAATAAAACTATTTTAAGAGATTTTTCAACCAGTTGAGTAAGGGAAATTTTCTAAACAAGAATGAAAAAGGGTTATATATATTTTGATTTAACGGTGGATTTAGATAAAGTGTTATTCGATTAGGTGAATATGACAACTAAATATGAATATTAAATGAGTTAATATGAGATTATATTGGGAAACGATTGGAATAAAAATTTGAAATAGAATGAGTGTTTCTTAAATATAATTCTATCCCTTCCCTTGTCGCTGGGTCTTGTTCGACCCATTGTCATCTTTTGATTATCACCCCAAATTGTCGTGCTTGGAATTTAACTGTCCAACTTTATCTCTGAATTCTTCCTTTTTCCCTGCTCTGATAAAGCCATGGACAAGTGAATTAATTTGGTTTTTGATACCAGTATTTGGAATTATCTCTAAAATTGAACTTGAATATGTATTGAGAGAAATAGAATTTCTAATACTGAATTTAGCCAAGATGTTATTTTTGCAAGATGATTTAAAGAAAAAATTATTTGAGAATTTAGATTTAAATTTCTAATTTAAGCACTTGGTCTTAGAATTGATAAGAAACTCATGGGTTCCATAAGAGTAAGTTAGGATGATAATTTCCAAACTTTAAATTTTTTTTAGGGTTAAAGACGTCTAAGTACTAGATAGTATCTATCCTAGTTCTCCTTAGTGGTAGGATAGAAGCTCTGAGTCTAACTCAGAGAATTCAATTTTGAACAAGACGGTGACGACCCTATTAATCAGAAGATTATAGAAGTTTCCTTGGACTCTACCTTTAGTAATAATTAGATAGAGTACCTTGAGAATGATATGATCCTTGATTGTGATCATTACATTTCCGATATGTTAAGACAGAAATGGGATTGGAGGAAGAAAATAGTTCGAGTAGCGGAGTCAGTGATCGTTGGCCTGTTCGTCCTGATAGGTTGAGGGAGAAATTGGAATTTAAAATTTGTGAAGGATTTTAAATTTACTCGACTTCCTTTTCGAGGACGAAAAGTTTCTAAGGGGGGTGAATGTAACATCCCAGAATTTTAACTATGATTGATTTGGATTTTTATTTATATAATTTTGGATTTTCTGAATATAAATTGATTTTATTAGGTTTAAATATGAATTTTAACTTTGTATAAGTATTTTCTTTTATTTATTATGATTTTTATAAGAAAACTTTTTTGAAAATTATAATTATAAGATTTATGTTTAAGTAATGATATTTTCTGATTTTAATAATATTGATTTGTAAAATATGAATTTGGTAAAGGATAATTTATTTTATGATTTTACAAGAATAATAATTATTATTTTTATTTATTTTGATAAGCTATATGATAAGTTTTACTTGAATTATAAATGAGAATGATTATTAATAAGTTTGGTTTTATTGATACTATTTGTCGTCCGATCGGATTTGTCAAACTATAACATGAATTAGTAGCGTTAGAATTAAGTGTTGCCTTTAGTTTTCATAACATTTAAGGGAAATGCTACCAAAAGTTAAGACAAGTGTTAAGACACATGTCTTTATGCATGCTCCCTTTCATGCATGATTGCCACTTGCCCCCTTATGTGTCTTTACCTCCTTACTCCTCCTTTCCTATATAAGGAGGCTCTTTCTCCATTTTTTACCATTCCATTTCCATTTCCTCCTTTCCACCTTCTTCTTAAAGCTTATGGCCATGGTTTCCATGGCATAAGTCTTCCTCTTTTCCACCACCACCATGCCAAAGTTCGTCATTCTCCTCCTCCTCATATAATATAAAGAGAGATTAGTGTATATTATATTATATATATTTTTGTAAAGAAGATGTTGCGCCGAAATACTGTCCGACGATTCACTCAACTAGGCTCGCCCTACCGTGAAGATTTGGAGAACTGTTAGGTGAGAACTTCTAATTTAAATTATTCATTTAAATTAGTTAATTATAATTAGCTGAGATTTAATTATAATTAGTTGATGATGATTGTGTGATGGATGTTGATGTTTGAATGGTTGTTCATGAATTAGATAATACACTGAACACTAGTAAGCGTTATTGTCTGTAACGCTTGTGCACAGTAAAAATGTTGTTGTGATGAATAAATTCATATCCATCTGATCGTATGGTTCATTTCGATAGATATGATTGCATTGTATGATATCACACACATACAAACACACCGTGGTTGTGGAATATATGGGTGATCGATTTAGAATCTCCTTCCTATATACGATTTTTATTTAATTATTAAATAATATTTGAAATTTTGGTTTTGAATAAAATATTGACTTTTAAATATTAAATCAGGATTTGGAAAGTGATTTGGATTATGTATTGATTTTGTATAACGATCTTTATATCTATTTGAAATTGGTTTTGATAAAAATATTTTTTAATTTAAATTCAAAATGAGATTTTTGAAATTTGAATATGGTTTTATATATATTATAATAATATACACCAGAACGTTCTAGGATGACAGAGAGGATAGTGTCTAGGCTTGGGTTTGGAAATGAAGTTTCCTGCTCTCCCTGGCTATCCCTAACTGATCCGACGAATGGGAAGGTTAATTTGAAGTTATTTGAATTCAGAAATGAATTGGAATTTATGAAAGTTGAATTTTAGATCCAAAATAATTTGGAAAGTAAATTTAAATGATTTTTAAAGGGTTATATAAGGATATAATGATTTTCTAAGATATTTTGAAGTATCATAGAATAATGGTTATTATGGTAAAAATAGAGCTTGTCGCATAACGACAATTTGCCTATTTTAGATGCAAACTTTAAACGCTTATAACTTTTGCAATCTAAATCGGATTTCCATGAAACGAAAAACATTTAATTTATATTAACAAGAACTTTCAAATGAGTGAAAGCAGATTTTAAATTCGAGTTATAATTTTCAAGTTATGTTTGAAACCGTTTTGGAAAAGATCGATGTAAGAACAATTGTTGCCCATAACCATAAACAGCTATTTTTAAATTATTTAAAAATAGGAAAAAAAATTGTAAAATCATTACAAATTATGAAAAAGTGTTTTCAATTGTAAAGTTTAAGTTTTGGCTAAGATAAACGATATTTTGATCAAAATAGTTAAGATAACTGTTTTGTAACACTTTTGTAACATTTTTGGAACGCTACTGTAACGCTTCTTCGAAAACAATCTATTTTGAAGTTTTAACCCGTAAACGATTTTCCGAACTATAAGTAATGATTTGTGGAATGTTTTCAAAGGTTTAAGAGTATTAGAAATATTTTATATTGAATTTAAATTGATACTAATACGGGTTTTTTATACTAAATAATTGGATATGGTTGGTGATAAATCTTCGGATGTTTGATATTAGCTCGGTAAATGAAAACTCTTATTATCTGAGGAATTTAAAAGGTAATTCACCGTTATTCCGCTTATAATATGAGTTGGATACGGAAATTAATATTGAAGATAAGTTGATGGTATTTCTATCCAGATCTAATGTCAAAGAATTGAATAAATCTTTTAATTAAGATATGGGTTTTCCACCTGATTGAAATAAGTTAGATAGAAATAATCTTCGATATTTGGTATAAAATTTCATGGTGTAAATGAATACTATCTGGGGAATTTGGAAGATATTATTATATCGTTATTCCACTTATAGTATTCGTTGATTATGAGAATTTATATCAAATATAAGTGGATAGAATTTCTGTGTAATTTATGATTCAATATCGATTGATTTGGGCTTTGTCGTCAATAATATCATTTTGAAACCAGATGAGATTGAATGGTGGAATCATAATTGGGGATTTAATCAAATCTTTGGTTCGAGGGAATTAAAGATAAGAAATTGAAGCGAATGTATAATCTTTTATTTCAAAGAAGAGATAAGATGATAACGAGATTAAAGTAATTCAAATCTTGAGTCATAAATGAATTGATAACTATTTGGAAGGAGATTTGAATTGAATAACTCGTATAGTCCATAGCTACTGTTTTAAAGTACGCTTATTACTTGGAAAGACCGGGATCGAACATATGTTCGAAAACCATTCCAAGTAATAATACGACGTTATGAAGCAATTCAAGACTTGAGAAATGACGAATGAAGACCAAGAATATTTGAATTGTTTAGATTGATTGTTGATTAATGTCTCGGTTGGGTAGGCCACCCGATACGAGATGTGAGTTGCATGAGACCTGAACAAATTTAAGTATTTTCGGGTTGTTCCGTTCAGACCCAGAACGGTCTTGTATGGATGGTGTGTCTGACATTGAAATTGACTGCATAGCACTGATTTCCGTTAATGAATATCGGATTTGTGGCAATATATTATCTTCGTCTCTAAGTCATATGAACTTAGAGGGTATGCATTGATTGAAATCAGTGATATGTCGTGAATTGTCAATGTGACATACCCAAGTTAGGAAACGAGCTAGTGATGATCAAAGAATGGCTTATCGAAGCATAGCTTTGTGTATGATGTGACATCGACAAACCTCACACCCCGGATGATGAGAAACTGGCGGTTAGGTTGTGTATATATATGAATTGATGATGACCGCTGCAACAGTGGGAAATCACTTATGACTTATGGAATAGGGTATGTTCGGGGGGCCGTGCCTAGTCGAAAACCGTTGTTCTACCTCGCGATTTTTATTGGTGTCCGCGTCTGGATGAAAAACCCTTGATTACATTTCGTTTGTGTTCCGATTGATCTTTCGTGCCAGGAATCATCAAGTTGGAAACCCAAATCTCCAATACGTACCACACGATTTTGGTTTGTATATATATATGGCGACATAATAGGATGGGGTATTATGCCGTCTAGGATTAATACATTTATTTGAGAAATGTTTTCCACACTATATATATATATATATTATGGCTTTGAAAGAGGATTTTACGTATGAAACAATGTTTGGTTATCATAAGATAAACCTCGCCCATCTGGTGTGCGCTTGCATTGTGTGATGTGGGACGAGCTTATGATAACTTCATTTTAGAAAGGTCATTGCGTATTTATATGCACGGTTATTCACATGGAGTAAACCCGTTCCGCGTTAGCGGCGTGGTCCGGTGAATTTCCCAACTTTAAAATGAATCCTAAATAACAACTGTTTTTGAGTTCTCACACCAGTCCCACGACTGACCTGGAGTTTATTGTTCCTTTCTAAACTCTGGGTGCCCATTATTTTTCACACGGGCAGCCAGTAGTTTAGCTTTGCAGTTTTAGTTCGTTGGAGCATGGTTCGGAGCACTTTCTGAGTTGGAGTCCACGATAGAGTTGAAGCTTTCGCTGTATCATTTTGATCTTCCGCTGAGAGTATATTTTCTTTCTTCCGCTGTATGCGTTTATGTTGTAACTCTGATATATTCTTGATAACTCTGATGTAATATTTTGTAATGAAATAAAAGTCCTGTTTTTTTTCTTCAATATATGTATGTACCCATAACAATTCATCTTTGTGAATGGTTTAAGTCGGTTTAATTACCGGCGAAAATCGGGCAAAAAGGTGGGTCGTTACAAATCCCACTATGAAATTTCAAAATTTCATATTCTTTGGAAAGATATAGTTAAACAAATTTAAATATTTTTGGCTTTACTAAAATCCGATTTATTTTGTATGCTGTACACTCAGTCAAAGTTCAAATTCAAAATTTCAAACTACCACACTATTTCAGGCTCGTTATATAAGCAAAATAAATTTATTCGTTCTAACTTCGATTAAATAAATTTTTAGTCGTTATTATTTAAAATAAATCATTTTAAATATTTGAAATCCATTAAAATTGCTGAAATAGAAAATTTAAATTGGTTCCGAATTTCTGGGTTGTTACACCTGATGATTCTTGTTTCAAAGAATTCTGACTTAAATTGAGTCCTATATACTCAATTGAAGTTCGAAACGCCAAATTACGATCTACCACGATGCGGCGAGTTCGTTTTAATTATATTTAAATATAAACGTTTAAACTTCGTTTATAATAATTTTCAATTTCTGTAATGACCCGCATTTACAGAGGTATTATAATTAATTTATTTAATTACATAAATAGTGATATAGTGAATTAAATGGTCATGGAATTAAATAATGGTGAATATTTAGTTAAAATAATAAATTAAATAATATATTTAATTCTGAAATAATCTGAATTGGCTGAAATGGCGATATGGTGTGAACTGGATCATCTGTGATATTTAATTCAGCTTGGAATTGAATTAGAATAACAAATATATTATTTGAACGACAGTTTGAACGCATAATTATATTATAATTAAAATCGAGCTTGAAATGGCGCTGCAGTTCATAATTTGGCAATTTGAACTTCAACTGAATATACGTGATTCGTTTTAAGCCGGATTTCTGTGAAACAAGAAACGTTAGGAGCTGGTGAAGTATATTTTTCTAGTGGAAGAGAAAAATCGGGATTTCATCGTGTAGATTTTGATTTATGTCCAAATCAAATTTCAGAAAAGTCGCTGTGGAATTCCTTTATAAATTGCAACGCTATATTTACGTTATAAATAGATTTTTAATATAAATTTAAATATCGAGATGATCTGGAATTCTGGGATATCAAGTAAAAACTCTGATATCATTATTCTGGAGCTGAATGATATCGTATACGAATATATACGATAATATTAATTTATTTATATTTAATTTAATTATATTTAATTATATTTATATATTTAAATGGGTCATTCGGAGCTTTAAAAATAGCCACTTCTGCAAAGAAGTCAGAATTTGACGAAACTAATTTTGTTGGATCCACAACATCAAATTATTGCTAGATTTCGATTTCTGTGATTTTTGAAGTCAGTGTGTGGCCGTACAGATTTTTAGAGTGAAAAACAGTTAGTATTTTGACAATTAAAAATACGCTGTGTGAGCAAACTGAGTCGAAATTCGACGAAACCAATTTCATTGGGACCGTAATGTCAAACTCTACCAGTATGTTCATTTTCGTGATTTTTGGGTGTCATATGTGATCACACGGGTTTTTAGAAGGCGAAATAAAAATATAAAACTAAAATATCTAAGTTTTGTGAACCTAAAGGAGCCACATCCCCATCTTTTGAACCACACAAAACAATCCCGTTCCCTTATAAATCATCCTCTCAGCCGCCACATTTTCTTTTTCCTCAACCAAATTTCATGAGCAAAGAAAATCGAAATAAAACCAAATAAAATGTTGTAAATTCAAGTATGTATGTGGTTGGATTCAAGAAAGGATTCTCTTCATTCCTACACCCGTTTCACATAGCTTGACAACTAATCTGGAGTTCAACGCAGCATCATTCGAACCTAGGGTTCGAGTTTTCCTGGAATCAAAGCATCGATTTGAGGAACTAATATTATATTTGGATTCAGGAAGGTGTATAACTCCTGTTTGAGGGTTTTAGTGGAAATCGACAAAAATTTTGGTCGATGGCTGCTGTAGAAATCCGACGTCGGTCTTTTGAGGGTGAACTCGAGTTCGATATTTCTGGTATGAGATCGAAGAGAGATTGAAGAGGAGTTTAACGGTGATCTTTATTTTGATTTTCATGGAAGGATTGAAGGAGATGTGGGTGTAGAAAGGATCGGCTATGGCCTGGTGATTTGGGGAGGAGCATACGTCTGTGTCTTTGAGGAAGGAGATAAAGGGTACGGGTTTGAGCTGTAAAGGGTATAGGCCGGATAAAGGAAAGAGTTAAGGCTTTTATTTTATTTTATTTTAAATCCATGTTTTAATTTGAATTAAATGTATTAACTTGTTAAACCCATAAGTTCTTCATACATTATCAGAATCTCGAAAGGTCGGATCCGTTAGGATCGTATGGACGGACACTACAAACTGGGACTAACGAGGAGTGAATCGAAGCTCGTTTGAATTTATGGCGAAATAAATTTTTTGATTTAGATCAAACAACGGTTTATCGTTCTTTAACGATGAACCCCCAATGCGAGTAAATCTCACCAACTCTGAACAATTTATAATTTCATGTTGTATTCTTAGAACTGTTAAATATTGGCTAATTGATAGTGTGTTAACTGTTTGATTGAACTGCTAGTCAGTTAGTTGAATTTCTATATTGATTCTGTTTAACAGAATATATCACATGGAATTGAAAGTGATGTTGATTTTATTGTGTAAAATTTGTTGATGCAGGGAATTAGGTTGGAGGAATCCGACTGGATTCCTCAACAGTTATTTTATTGTTTTTCATATATTGTGATATATGACGTGATTTATAATCTATGGTTGATTATATGTGTTTGGACGATATTGGTCATTGTGATATGATGTGTTAAGTACCATAAAATATCGGAATGGGAAAAAGGAGATTTAAAAGCGATATTGAAAACAGAATATGTATAAATTGGAATATTTATAAATAAGAAATATTTATAAATTGGAATAATTATAAAGTGAATTATTTATTTAGGATAAATAAATAAGATGTTATAAAATGGACAATTTACTTAGAAAATAAATAGGAAACAATAAGTGAGATATTTAATTGTTAAATAAATAGGATAAGATAATGGATTTATTTATTTGTTAAATAAATAGAATAAGGAAAGGACATATTTATTTGTTAAATAAATAGGGTTATTAAAGGGAACATTTAGAATTAAATAAATAGAATTAAAAGGAGATATTTATTTGTTAAATAAATAGAGTTAAAGGGGAGTTATTCGAATATAGTTTAATTAAATAGAGTTAAAAGAGTTAAATCAGTTAGAGTAAATCAATAAGAATTAATCGAATATTAGTTATTCGAATTTGAGTTAATCAAATAGAGTAAATCGGATAGAGGTAAAGAAATAGAGTTAAACAAGATTAGAAACTGACGAGAGATTAGTAAGTTGAATAGTTTCTTGAGTATCGATCTGATGTTGGTTTCGGCCTTCGGGGTTTATACTTATAGAATTGTTCTCCTACTAGTTTACAGTCAGAGACTGATAGTTGTGAAATGATAGTGACATGTAAATAAATAAATGGAAATTTTTTCCAGTGTTAATAACATATATTTTCTAAACATAGAAAATAAGGAAATGTGAATATATATATATATATATATATATGTATATATATTTATATGTTAAATGATGATTGATTGATATAATTTCCTCCTAGAAATAATTTCGTTGTTTGCACACCTGTTTTTCTTTGATGGTTAAATCACAGACTATCGATGTTTTGACCATTTTAACGTTGTTAACATGGAGAGACTGGTTGGATTATTATCCAAAGAACTACTCTGTATTGGCATAAGCGTTGAGAATCATATATGCCAAAGATAATTGAAGACGGAGTAAAGTGCAAGGGCTATTGTATAAGTCTTAGATAACAGTGCCTAAGATGGATGTACTGAATAGTGCCTTCGATTCATCCTGTTCCTGGGTGACTTGTATGGATGAATGTATGACAGAGTATTTCCAGAAAGGTCATGTACATTGATTTCTTCAACCGTACCAAGAGTGGAAGCAGAGAAGGAAACTTCTTTAGCTAACACGTAATGTACTGTTGTAGATGTCAATTAGTGATTTTCGATGGATCTGACAATGTGTCATTCGAAGTGAATCTGATGTGATGATGAAGTGTAACCTCAAGCCTCATCAACCGGTAAATGACAGAAATCGGGCAGGCAGCATTGCTAAATCGGTCGCTCCAAAGTAGGGTGTATAATCACCTGATCTAGATTTCATTTATTTCTAAAAATCTATTGTTGATGCTGTCCCATTCGGGAAACGGTTGCTGATCCCAAACGTTGGTGAAATACATTCGATACACTCAAGCAAAATGAGTGGTCGGTCATGTGTGGCCGGGTTGCAAGATGTTTCTTGTTGAACCCAGTGTATTCCTTTCTAGAGGTACACTAGCGAAAGGTGGTTCCATACCTTATCATAGTTGGAAATCCATTACTGTAACACCACGTGTATTCTATAACAGTGAAATTCACAAATTAAAGTATAATTAATTTCAAATCAAAGAATTAAGGGAAACGGGATACGCCATTGCGTTCGTCTTGGAATTCTGCTTGAGATAGAGTCCGAGTTTGCGTAAAACGGACTCCGTATGAAGAAGATATGGCCTCCGGAAGTTTCAGAATTCAGTTTAAAATTCAAACAGACGAAAACAGCTCAGAAAAACAAATTTAAAATTCAAAATCGGGACCAATTGGCTAGGGCGGGAAAATTCCCGCCCAAGTCACCTAGGTCGACTGGGCAGTCGACCTGGGTCACCAGTGTCGACTGCCAAGTCGACATGGTGTCGACTGGGGTGTCGACCTGGCCCCTGAGCCAGGTCGAACCCAGCCCACCCTGGCTGGCCTGGTCTTTGTTTGGTCCATTTTCTGAGCCTTGCCTTGTCACTAGGGCTAGGTGTCAGCTCCTAATTGGTCTCTCCTTTGAACGAACGGCTATTATGAAACCAAGCTCCATCGACGGTCTAAATCAACTCACAAACTCTATAAAAAGGACCTAAGACTAACCCTAGTTCACACAAACTAAAATGGAGATGAGACCGTCATGCTGCTGAGGAGAGACTACGGATAGCCATCAGAAATTGAGAGACAATTAGGAGATAATTCAAAGCTTAAAGCAACGTTAATTAAAGCAAAGCAACGCCTACAACAAAGGATAGCATCTCCAAATTCAGAATTCAGATTCCTGAATTGAAGATTCGTCATACGTTGTAAGTAGATTGCTATTCCGATGTGAATAATTAATTGTGTTTGATTTGTGTAAAATGCAAAATGGAATTGTGGCGATAATAATCTATATTTGTATGTTATTTTGATTCTAAGCGATTTGGGAATGTTATGGCATACGATTGGGTATTTGCAAGTATGTGATTTGCGTTGGAAGTTAACAACGAAATGGAATTGTGGCAATAATAATCTATACTTGTATGTTATTTTGATTCTAAACGATTTGGAATTGTTATGGTATACGATTGGATTCATACAAGTATATGATTTATGTTGACAACCATATGTTGTGGTATTTTATTTGGGATTCATGCAAGTATGTGATTCACTATTATGCCAATATGATGTACATACTTTTATGATCACTTTTAGTGTGTAATTGGATACGACTAAGTACTATACTTTATATGAATCTATGTTGGAATTAGCAAATCATACTTTTGTATTAGAAACAAAAGTAAGCACCTTTATGAACATGACTAAACTATGTTTGGTATTATGCTTAGTTGAAACATGTTTTAGGCCTAAGTTGTTATCAAAACCATATGGTGATATATGTGACACAATTAAGTTATATTTACATTCCAAATTGCAAGTTTACATGAATAGAATGATCCATGTTTAAGTATTATTTATGTTTAAGTATTATTTATGCCATGATTACATGAATAGAATGATTCATGTTTAAGTATTATTTATGCCATGATTATATGAATAGAATGATTCATGTTTAAGTATTGTTCATGCCATAATCATATGAATAGAATGATTTATGCTTAAGTATTGTTTATGCCATGATTTATGTTTAAGTATTGTTTATGCCATGATTATATGCTATTACAATTGTAAGTTCACATGTGCCTACTTTATGTTAATTGAATCGTTATGTTGCAAGTTTATGCGTTCACACTCCCCTTTTTATGTTACCTCATAAACACCATGTTATAAGCCTCCCCTTTTTCATATGGCTAAGTTGGGTTTAAATGTTAAACCCAACATATCTTATATTGTAGCGAACGTGTAAAACGGGGGTAATGACGTTTGGGTTAAAATATAGAGCATATGTATTGGCATGTTTGACGCATGCCAATAACCTTGAAAAACAATTAAGTGGCATAAATAAATTTTAACCAATAAAGATAAATTTGAATAATGGGCCGCAAATATTTACATATAAAAAGAAAAGAGGCAAAATATGTAAATGTAGAAAATACGATGTGTTTAACCCGAGGTTGGATTGAGTTGTGATGTAAACCTGCCCGGAACCGCCCGGCTGTCCAGTAGTCACAACAATACCTATCCAATGTGGGCGGTTAAACACGGAGCCCAAAAAGGACCCGAGGTTAGACTGAGTTGTGGCGTAAGACTGCCCGGACCCAACCGGCAACAGGCAGCCACAATAATACCTGTCTAATGTGAGAGGTCGAGGCTTTAATAAGAAAATTAAGGCTGAGTCAGGATTGATAGGATTAAGTAAATTATATTAATACTTAATCAAAATGGAACATGCTAAGCTAAACAGACTGATTGGGGGTTAGGTTTATAAAACACTTAAGCAACTTAGCATGTTGGCTAGAAATAGAAAACCTAGTTGCGGGGGACCCTTTTCAGCAGTAACCCTACAAGGTGTATCAGGATACCCTGAACTAGGCAGGGTGGAGCACGATTACTGGGTTGACTGTAAGAGGTCAAATCGACGGCGGTGGTGCAGCAGTGTAGGTTCTAATGGGGTGCGGGCGTGCACACACTCCGGCGCAGAAAAATAAGGCACTGGGCACCAGTAGCATACCTGTGCATTCTAGGATTGTGTCGGGCCGCCACCATGGGACTTGATACACCCCATGGTGGGACCAACATAGGTAACTACAACATCGGGGGCCGTAAGACACATGTAACTATGCGAGTAGGAGCCGATCATCAGAAAAAGGATCACTTCACCCTGATTATGGGGTGCCTGTTGGGAACTAGTTTATATGGGTACAGAGATTAATATGGGGTACGATAGTATTCGACCCTAGACAACTTAACTTAGTTTATGATGCTTTCCCATTTCCAGTTTATGCTTATCATACCTAGTTCTTTATTCATAGACTGAATAGTCCTAGACTTACTTAGGCTTTATGTCTGACTCTACTTTTCTTTCGCCTTCTTTTCTTTCGTTCCCCCCCCCCCCCAGGTCCACAGGGAGTGAATACCGCAGCTTGACCAATTTTCACATCCATCTTAAAGAGAAAGAATGTATTGCTTGGATCTTTTCTGTTTTGGGCTATGGCTTTGGGCAGCAATTATGGGACTTATGCAGTTTATTTATGTTTTCTTTATGCTTCTTTAATAATGTAATCAAGACAGTTATGAAGATGTTATGTTTTTTGGAAGAATTGTAAGACAAGTATGGCATGTTTTTGTGAACACGTATTTTAATGAAATAAAAGATGTTGTTTTCCGTTGTTCAAAAATATGTGTTCTTATATTTCTCTTGTATATCTGTGAATTATACTTATAAACCTCCACCAAAATTAGGGCATTCCCTTTGAGAGTGACCCTAACGGAGGTGGGGTGTTTCACTTGGTATCAGAGCATAGGTTTACCGGATAAGATAAAAAGTTTTGAAAATTTATTTTCAAAAGAAAATTTAAAGAAGCATTATTAAAAGATAAAGTATTATTTTATTTTAAAAAGGCAAAGTCCCCCAAAGCCATAGGTAATATCTCTTATCCTTCATTTTGAATCTATCCTTTTTGTTTCACCATGTCCGAAGAACTTAACTTGCCAGAGGGTGTACCAATACCTGGTTGGTTTAGACGATTCTTAGAAGCAAGGGCCACTCAGCCAGGCCCTACCGTTCCTCCTCCCCCAGCTGCAGGAAATCATCCAGCTGCAGCAGCACCTATTCCTCCACCTCCTCCATGGGGAAACACTTTTGCTAAGATATGTAAAGATTTTAAAGCTATGGGGGGAAAGGATTTTCATGGAACTGAGTCCTTCGTGGCAGCTAGAAATTGGCTAAAAGAAACCGAGGACTTATTCATCATCTTTGAGGTAGAAGATAGGCAGAAAGTACAACTGGCAGTGTTGCTACTAAAGGGAGAGGCATCCTACTGGTGGGAAGTCACTAATGCAGAAAGACCAGTGGAAACATGGGAGGACTTTAGGGCAAGGTTTGAGGCTAAATTTCTCTCAGACGCGGAAAGGAGTTTGCAGTTGGAAAAATTCTTATTTCTTAAGCAAGGGAACAAGACAGTCAAAGAGTATATTAATCAGTTCGATGAGCTGGCTAGGTTCGGACTGGACCTAGTCAACATCCTGCACAAGAAGGCTCTCCGTTTTGTCAAAGGGTTGAATGAGCCATTACACAGTTTGGCCATGACCCATATACCTATGGGAGCTACGTATGAAAGATTGGTACAGATGGCATTGCTGAACGAAGAGGATAAAGGCAAGAAGGAGACAAAGGCAGAAAGCTCTCAAGGGAAGAAAGAGGGTTTACAGCCTAAGAAGACAGACTTTAAGAAGGGCGGGAAAGACAACAAAGAGAAGAGGAAGTGTAATTTCTGTGGCAAAGTGGGGCACTTAGTGAAAGATTGCCGAAAAAGAAGGCCAAGATGAATGGCGGGTGCTTTTCTTGCGGTGAGACAGGCCACATGGCAAAGGACTGCCTAAAGAAACGAGGACAGGGGCAGAGGGCCGGATCCACCTCAAGGGCACAGGTTCATGTGCTAGAAGCGCCACCTCTGCAACAGCGAGGTATAAATACTTCTGTAGAAAGTGTAGTTTATCTTTATGATCACCCCGTTCGCACTTTATTTGATTCTGGCGCATCACACTCCTTTAACTCGTCTGCTTTAGTAGAATCTCTGCACCTAAAATCTAGTATGGTAGAGGACCCCTTAATTGTTTCAAACCCAATTGGGGGCCCGGCTCATTTGTCTATGATCTGTGTGGGATTGAAAATTTCTATTCTAAGCGTAGAATTTAAACGTAGTGCCTTTGTTTTGGGCTTTTCGGGATATGGTTTGATTTTGGGCATGGATGGGCTATCCAGTAATGGGGCCATCCTTGATTGTGAGAAAAGGGTTGTTAGGCTCCTGACCCAGCTCGGTAACACTTTGGAAATTACTTGTAATCCCTCGTATGCGGTTATGCTTAGTTATCTTGAATCGCTAGATGCCTCTGTCGACAATTTGCAATCGGTTAGAGTGGTCCAGGAATATCCGGATGTCTTCGAAGAGGTGAAGGGCTTGCCTCCGAAGCGGGAGATAGACTTTCGCATATATCTTGTAGATAATGCAAAGCCCGTTGCGTTGCCCGTTAGACACATGGCTCCACGGGAAAGGAAAGAGCTCAGTAAACAGATTAAAGAGCTTCTAGAGAAGGGGTTCATTAGAGGGAGCATTTCAGAATGGGGCGCTCCAGTGGTGTTCGCTACAAAGGCGGATGGTTCACTCCGTCTATGTGTTGACTATAGGGAGCTCAACAAGCTAATGAAAAAGAATAGGCACCCTCTCCCCAGAATTGACGATCTGTTTGATTAGCTTGTAGGAGCGTCTGTTTTCTCCCAACTCGATTTAGCGACCGGTTTTCATCAGCTAAGGGTGGCTGAAGATAGTATCGATAAAACGGCATTCAGAACCCCAGACGGCTTCTTTGAATGGCTTGTCATGCCTTTCGGCTTGACAAACGCACCTACTTACTTCGTGGACCTGATGAGTAGGGTATTCAGAGATTTCCTCAATAAGTTCGTAGTGGTCTTCGTAGACGATATCCTTATCTTCTCAAAGAGTGAAGAGGAACATGCTCAGCACTTAAGGGCAATCATGGAAACTCTGCGAGTCCATCAGCTAAAAGCAAAATTCTCCAAATGCCACTTTTGAAGAGAAGAAGTGAGGTTCCTGGGCCACATAGTATCCAAAGAAGGGTTAGCTGTGGACCCTGCTAAGGTAGTAGCAGAACAGGATTGGAAGACACAAGGAATGCAACTGAGGTCCGAAGTTTTCTAGGACTGGCAGCTTTCTATCGAAAGTTCATAAGGGATTTTGCGAAAATCTCAGCTCCGCTCACAAAGTTGACCAAGAAGAATCTAGTGTTCAATTGGGACTTGGATTGCGAGTTTGCTTTCCAGCGACTGAAAAGGGCTCTTACAACAGCCCCAGTTTTAACGTTGCCAGATGGAAGCAAGATGTTCACAGTTTATATAGATGCATGTGGGACAGGGCTAGGCGCTGTCTTAATGCAAGAAGGAAGGGTAGTAGCTTATGAGGGGAGGCAGTTGAAAGTTCACGAAAAGAACTACCCGACCCATGATCTTGAGTTAGCCGCCATCGTCTTTGCACTCAAGTCTTGGCGACACTATCTCCTAGGTGAGAAGTTCGAACTTTACACTGACCATAAATCATTGAAATATCTTTTCTCGCAGAAAGATCTTAACTTGAGGCAACAGAGATGGATGGAGTTTCTTGCCTCGTACGATTTCGAGATCTCCTATACTCCGGGCAAAGGCAACGTAGTGGCAGACGCGTTGAGCCGAAAAAAACTGACCCTAAGCCCGCTGTTCGTTGAAAGACAAAGCTTAGAGTTTTTAGCCAACTTTGACTTTAGGCCTTCCTCCGATTTCGTACCAGGCTTGCTAGCATCTCTCGAAGTACGCCCGACTTTAATGGACTCAATAGGGACAGCACAACGCGAAGACCCTTAGCTTGTGGAGGCGATTGATAGACTAGTTAGGGGTGAGACTTCAAGTCACCTCAACAGATACTCCATCGACGATAAGGGCTGGCTAAGGCGAGATGGAAGACTATGCGTCCCACAGACAAGGGATTTAGTAAAGAAGGTTCTCGAGGAAGCGCATCACTCCAAGATGACGATACACCCAGGCGGAGATAAAATGTACAAGGACATAAAAAGAACTTTCTTTTGGAACGGCATGAAGAAAGACGTGGAAGAATTCGTTTCTAAGTGTATGGTGTGCCAACAGATTAAGGCGGAACAGAAAAAGCCTGGCGGTCTGCTACATCCTCTAGAGGTCCCGCAGTGGAAGTTGGATAGCATCTCAATGGACTTCATTGATGGGCTGCCTATGTCTAGGAGAGGCAACACTAGCATATGGGTAATAGTGGATAGGCTTACTAAAAGCGCCCACTTTTTACCTGTCAAAAGTAAAAGAACTGCCTCATCCCTAGCATCTCTTTACCTCAAGGAAATTGTTCGACTCCATGGAATACCATCCAGCATTGTTAGTGACTGAGACCCTATCTTCACAAGTGAGTTTTGGCGGAGTCTGCAAGAAGCGGTAGGCACACAGTTATGCTTAAGCACAACCTATCATCCCCAAACCGACGGCCAGACAGAAAGAGTGAACAGAGTTTTGGAGGACCTTTTAAGACTGTGCGTCCTTGACTTCGGAGGGACATGGGAAGACCATCTTCCTTTTGTGGAATTTGCCTACAACAACAGCTATCAAGCAACCATCGGAATGGCGCCCTTCGAAGCTTTATATGGAAGACCGTGCCGATCACCCACTTGTTGGTGGGAGTCTACTGATAAGCTCATACTTGGACCAGATATGATCCGAGAGACTTCAGAGAAAGTAGACTTAATACGAAGAAGGATGAAGACGGCCCAAGACAGACAAAAGTCCTACGCCGACAAGAGGAGGACCGACCTTGAATTTGAGGTTGGGGACAGAGTTTTTCTTAAGGTATCTCCGCTAAGGAACGTTGTTCGTTTTGGAACCACAGGAAAGCTAGCACCAAGGTTCGTAGGGCCATTCCCTATCATCGAGAAAATTGTGAAAATGGCCTATAGATTAGAGCTACCCGAAAAACTGGCCGGAGTTCACAACGTCTTTCACGTTTCACATCTCCGAAAATGTCTACATGAGTCTGCTGAAGTGGTAGAGCCAAATATCCTAGAAGAAGCTGAAGTGGAACGCGAAGCAACCGTGAGGAAAGTTCCATCCCACATATTAGGAACAGAAGTGAAGAAGCTACGCAACCGCGAAGTCAAGCTCGTCAAAGTTCAGTGGAGCGACGCCGAAGAAGATGCAACTTGGGAAACTGAAGCTAGAATACGCGCAGCATACCCTTTTCTTTTCGAGGGTACATCTTTGATCTTTCCTTTTTTTCTAAAGTTGCGCTTTTATCTATCTTTTTAGGTATATCTCCTCGACCTTATCTTTTAGGAAGAAACCCTTTGGATGAAAACATGTAATTGAAACATGTTATGGATGATGGTTGCAAGTGGTTGCAAGAGATTGCTAGTGGTTGCTCGTGGTTGCATATACACACACAATCTAGGTTTTAGATCGGCTCAGTCACTTCATATTGCATATGCATATATGTTTGCATTTGTATATGGTTGAACTTTAATGTGTTGTCATATGGATGTTACATTTGTATGAATGATTGTGCACTCATGTAGAATCATGAATAGGAGAATTTGCATACAAAATGGATTCATAGCACTTACATAATTTGCATTAAGGAGGTCGACTGAATTAGTAGACCGCCTGATTTTGCATTAGATAAGTACATGTACACACACACCCTTCGCATATGATCATGAAGCATTAGAAGTCTTTTGAGGACAATGGATGCTCATGTTTGATGGATGAGTAGATGGATGTTTGGAGGTTAGGATATACATTCTTCCTGAACTTGAAGATTTCGGGGACGAAATCCTTTTAAGTAGGTAGAATGTAACACCCCGTGTATTCTATAACAGTGAAATTCACAAATTAAAGTATAATTAATTTCAAATCAAAGAATTAAGGGAAACGGGATATGCCATTGCGTTCGTCTCGGAATTCTTCTTGAGATAGAGTCCGAGTTTGCGTAAAACGGACTCCGTACGAAGAAGATATGGCCTCCGGAAGTTTCAGAATTCAGTTTAAAATTCAAACAGACGAAAACAGCTCAGAAAAACAAATTTAAAATTCAAAATCGGGCCCAATTGGCCAGGGCGGGAAAATTCCCGCCCAAGTCACCCAGGTCGACTTGGCAGTCGACCTGGGGCTAGCTAGGTCGACTGGGCAGTCGACCGGGGTCACCCGTGTCGACTGCCAAGTCGACACGGTGTCGACTGGGGTGTCGACCTGGCCCCTGAGCCAGGTCGAACCCAGCCCACCCTGGCTGGCCTGGTTTATGTTTGGTCGATTTTCTGAGCCTTGCCTTGTCACTAGGGCTAGGTGTCAGCCCCTGGTTGGTCTCTCCTTTGAACGAACGGCTATTATGAAACCAAGCTCCATCGACGGTCTAAATCAACTCACAAACTCTATAAAAAGGACCTAAGACTAACCCTAATTCACACAAACTAAAATGGAGATGAGACCGTCATGGTGCTGAGGAGAGACTAAGGATAGCCGTCAGAAATTGAGAGACAATTAGGAGATAATTCAAAGCTTAAAGCAACGTTAATTAAAGCAAAGCAACGCCTACAACAAAGGATAGCATCTCCAAATTCAGAATTCAGGTTCCTGAATTGAAGATTCGTCATACGTTGTAAGTAGAGTGCTATTCCGATGTGAATAATTAATTGCGTTTGATTTGTGTAAAATGCAAAATGGAATTGTGGCGATAATAATCTATATTTGTATGTTATTTTGATTCTAAGCGATTTGGGAATGCTATGGCATACGATTGGATATTTGCAAGTATGTGATTTGCGTTGGAAGTTAACAACGAAATCGAATTGTGGCGATAATAATCTATACTTGTATGTCATTTTGATTGTAAACGATTTGGAATTGTTATGGTATACGATTGGATTCATACAAGTATATGATTTATGTTGACAACCATATGTTGTGGTATTTTATTTGGGATTCATGCAAGTATGTGATTCACTATTATGCCAATATGATGTACATACTTTTATGATCACTTTTAGTGTGTAATTGAATATGACTAAGTACTATAGTTTATATGAATCTATGTTGGAATTAGCAAATCATACTTTTGTATTAGAAACAAAAGTAAGCACCTTTATGAACATGACTAAACTATGTTTGGTATTATGCTTAGTTGAAACATGTTTTAGGCCTAAGTTGTTATCAAAACCATATGGTGATATATGTGACACAATTAAGTTAGATTTACTATCCAAATTGCAAGTTTACATGAATAGAATGATCCATGTTTAAGTATTATTTATGCCATGATTTATGTTTAAGTATTATTTATGCCATGATTACATGAATAGAATGATTCATGTTTAAGTATTATTTATGCCATGATTACATGAATAGAATGATTCATGTTTAAGTATTATTTATGCCATGATTATATGAATAGAATGATTCATGTTTAAGTATTGTTCATGCCATAATCATATGAATAGAATGATTCATGCTTAATTATTGTTTATGCCATGATTTATGTTTAAGTATTGTTTATGCCACGATTATATGCTGTTACAATTGCAAGTTCACATGTGCCTACATTATGTTAATTGAATCGTTATGTTACAAGTTCATGCGTTCACACTCCCCTTTTTATGTTACCTCATAAACACCATCTTATAAGCCTCCCCTTTTTCATATGGCTAAGTTGGGTTTAAATGTTAAACCCAACATATCTTATATTGTAGCGAACGTGTAAAACAGGGGTAATGACGTTTGGGTTAAAATATAGAGCATATGTGTTGGCATGTTTGACGCATGCCAACAACCTTGAAAAACAATTAAGTGGCATAAATAAATTTTAACCAATAAAGATAAATTTGAATAATGGGCCACAAATATTTACAAATAAAAAGAAAAGAGACAAAATATGTAAATGTAGAAAATACGATGTGTTTAACCCGAGGTTGGATTGAGTTGTGATGTAAACCTGCCCGGAACCGCCCGGCTGTCCAGTTTCACAACAATATCTATCCAATGTGGGCGGTTAAACACGGAGCCCAATAAGGACCCGAGGTTAGACTGAGTTGTGGCGTAAGACTTCCCGGACCCAACCGGCAACAGGCAGCAACAATAATACCTGTCTAATGTGAGAGGTCGAGGCTTTAATAAGACAATTAAGGCTGAGTCAGGATTGATAGGATTAAGTAAATTATATTAATACTTAATCAAAATGGAACATGCTAAGCTAAACAGACTAATTGGGGGTTAGGTTTATAAAACACTTAACCAACTTAGGATGTTGGCTAGAAATAGAAAACCTAGTAGCGGGGGACCCTTTTCAACAGTAACCCTACAAGGTGTATCAGGATACCCTGAACTAGGCAGGGTGGGGCACGATTACTGAGCTGACTGTAAGAGGTCAAATCGAAGGCGGTGGTGCAGTAGTGTAGGTTCTAATGGGGTGCGGGCGTGCACACACTCCGGCGCAGAAAAATAAGGCACTCGGCACCAGTAGCATACCTGTGCATTCTAGGATTGTGTCGGGCCGCCACCATGGGACTTGATACACCCCATGGTGGGACCAGCATAGGTAACTACAACATCGGGGGCCGTAAGACACATGTAACTATGCGAGTAGGAGCCGATCTTCAGAAAAAGGATCACTTCACCCTGATTATAGGGTGCCTGTTGGGAACTAGTTTATATGGGTACAGAGATTAATATGGGGTACGATAGTATTCGACCCTAGACAACTTAACTTAGTTTATGATGCTTTCCCATTTCCAGTTTATGCTTATCATACCCAGTTCTTTATTCATAGACTGAATAGTCCTAGACTTACTCAGGCTTTATGTCTGACTCTACTTTTCTTTCGCCTTCTTTTCTTTCGTTCCCCCCCCCCCCAGGTCCACAGGGAGGGAATACCACAGCTTGACCAATTTTCACATCCAGCTTGAAGAGAAAGAATGTATTGCTTGGATCTTTTCCGTTTTGGGCTATGGCTTTGGGCAGCAATTATGGGACTTATGCAGTTTATTTATGTTTTCTTTATGCTTCTTTAATAATGTAATCAAGACAGTTATGAAGATGTTATGTTTTTTGGAAGAATTGTAAGACAAGTATGGCATGTTTTTGTGAACACGTATTTTAATGAAATAAAAGATGTTGTTGTTTTCAGCTGTTCAAAAATACGTGTTCTTATATCTGTCTTGTATATCTGTGACTTATACTTATAAACCTCCACCAAAATTAGGGCATTCCCTTTGAGAGTGACCCTAACGGAGGTGGGGTGTTTCAATTACCCAATACGTGCTTGCGGTTTTGATTGTATAATATATATGTAGAACGTGAGATGAAAGCGTTTCTACTAGATGATTATTATATTGTGGTTGATAGACATTATTATACTATCAAAAGGTTTTTGATATAAAGATAATTTGGATTTTCATAAGGGAAAAACCCGTTCCGTTATACGACGTGGTCTTATGAGATATCGTTTACTTATTCAAACTGTTTTTAAACTGTTTTACTCACACCAGTCCCATGACTGACCCGGAGTTTATTTGTTTGTTTCCCTAAACTCTTGGGTGCCTAAATTTGTACAAGCAGTCAAGTAGTCGGGATTTACAAATATACTTGAAGAGCTTGGAGCAGGAGGCTTCAGGATTATATATCTATATTTATTTTCATTGTGTTGTAAGTGTTGTACTTTGATAATGATGTATATTCAAGTACAGATGTATATTTCAAGTTATGTTATATATATTATTTGTTATTCGTTCCGCTGAGAGGTTCGTGTTACTCTGATGTTGTGCTCTTCTTCTTCTTCTATTCAAATTTTCTACCTTATCTTTCCTCACGCTCTGTTTTCTTTCTATTAATTTCCTGATTTTTAGTTTAATTTGGGGTTGGACTTGTGTTTTTAGTCAGCTCAAATTGGACTGTATTTTCAGGTCATTACAATTGGTATCAAAGCTTAAGTTAAGTGAATTACCTTGGCTCTATGGCATGACTCGGTAGAGATAGGGTTAGTAATACCCTAGATTGAGTTGAGTGTATATATACGAGTGAACGTATTTGTTATTGATATAAAAATTTGTTTTATATCGTGGAGATTTATTGGTTGAGTCGTTTATGAGTTCTAGTCGATCAGTTTGATCCACTGTATCGGTAGGAGTTACTAAACACTCGAATATGATGGGTCGACACGATATGTTTTGAAAAGAGGGTAAATTAAAATAAGTTTACCCAAGGTATATCTTGATATAGAGAAGTTATATATATATATCAAAATTATAATATAATGGATATATTAGTCGTTATTATAATCGAGTAAGATTGTAAATTAAATGGTTATGTAAATAACCAATCAGAATTCATATAAGTGAAATACGTGAAATCAGATGAGTTAAATCTGGAATTTAAACCAGAAATTGAATTAAAATTCTGGAAAATTGGATAAGTGTTTGTAAATGGATTTGGATTAAAAATAAGGAAAATTTAAGATCCTAGGAGATTTTAAATTGTTTTACAAGCAGTGTGAATTATATTTTGAAATGAATTTCAAAGTGGAAATGTTTAGAAATGGTTTTATAGTATTGAACTCACTTCGATCGCTGGAAAATAGATTCCGATGATGACGCTGCATCATCAGTATTCATTTTCGAGTTGTAAGTGACGAATTACTACCAGAGATACTGTTATGAATTTGTTTTGGGAAAGACAAGTTGTGTTGAATTTCAAAATGGGATTTATAATATAGAATTGAATATAGAAATTCAAAGGGAGTTTGAATATATGAAATTCAATGGAATTGAAATAGATTTTGAATATAGAAATTCAAATGGAATTTGAATATAGAATTCAAATGGAATTCAAATATAGGATTTGAATATATGGAATTTGAATATAGAATTCAAATGAAATTTAAACTATAGAATTTGAACAAAATTTGAATAGAAATTTAATAGAATTAACCAAGTCGAAGAGGAATCAGTTAATCGAGTTTTGAATTTGAAGTTGAACTTTGAAAGGTGAATTGGATTTGTAAATGGATATTTGAAATCAAATATAGAACTTAAATTTGAAATTTGGATTCAAATTAGTTAATAAGCAAGTTAAAATATATTTGAACATGTCATGTTCAAATATAAAAGTGAAATAGACTAAAGAGTTAATTAACAAATTAATTAACGAATTGAGTTAAAACGATCAGGTATGTTAAAATAGATTGGGCAGGTATAAATATACATAAGATAGGTATGGAAAAGGTATGAAGGTATATAAATAGAATGCTCGACGAAAAGGTATGTATTTAATTCATATATGAGATTTTATGCGCCGTATCGGCTAGCCGCTTGGCTTTTTCTTTTTCTTTTGGATTGGTGAGGGCCATGGGAGGCTATTTGAAATATCCCGATGATCCCGGTACAAAGGAGGTTATGGCGAATTTTTCAGGGAATTTGAGGAGTTAGAATATTTTTAAGATAATTTGATAGTTAGAAATCAACATATCGATATATATATATATATATATATATATATATATATATATATATATATATAGAAGTCGATAAGGAAACGAACTTAGAAATAGAATAGTAAAATCAAAAAGGAAGACTAAGAATAAAATCTAGTAAGAATAGAAAGAGGAAGCGTATACATGTTTAAAAGTGAATAAGTAGTTGTATGGTATTGATTATTCGAGTAAGTAGTCATATCTGTTTTGACGTTATAAATGTTATTCAGTCAAGGTCTGAGAGGTAGTTATACCCCAACTTGATTTATTTCTTTATTAACGAATAAATAGTAAGATTTCAGGCTCGAAGATCAATGTTGAATAAGAGTTAGTTGAATATAGTATTTGGGTTGTCGTAACGATGTTTTACACAACATCCGTTTTAACCCAAATAAGTGTAAGCTTGGAAATATAATAAAGAATATTTCCTAAGTATAGAAATAAACGAGGTCGGAAAAGAGATAAATAATTGGAATATTTTCCAATTATAAATAGCATATATTTTCTAAAGTTTAGAAAATAAAGGAAGGCAATATTCGAAAATGTTTTCCAAATAACATAAAAGGCCACTATGGTTATTGAAAATATTTGGTTAATAAATATTGATAAAGAAATAGAGAAGTGATTTAACTAATGGAATATTAATTAAGGGCTCAGTGACATGTTAAAAAGGAAAATTTGATTTTTGAAAAGAGTAAACTGTTTAAAAACTCCCAGGGAAAGACTGTTTGAATTAAAAACAAATTTAACAGAAATTTGTGAAAGCAAGATTGAATTAAAGTAAAGCCAGTAAAGTGGTAACTGAGATTGAATTAGAATGATATCAAGACAAATTGGATTGTGAGATTCAAATTTGAAGTGTAATGTGATAATCAAGTTAAGAGTTGGGAATCGAGAAGAAACTCGAGTTGAAATGATATTTGGCTCGGATTTAAGCGAATGGTTGTGTTGTGGATAAAAGTAGATTGGAATTTGATTGGGATGACCCTTGTATCCGCTGAATTGATAACAGGTGGAAAGGATAAAATGATATGCCAACAAAAAGGTACAAGTTTATATTTCTATTGGATATAAGATTTATGAGCCGAATTGGCAAGCCACTTGGCTGTTTGGTTTTCTTTTGGGTTGGAGAAGGCCCAGAGAGGCGAGTTGGAGTTTGACCGATTGACCAGTACAAAGGATGTGCTGGCGAAATTTTTCAAAGAGTTAAGGCGTTAGAAAATTTTCAGGATTTTTTGAAAATTTTCGTTGATAAGAATTAATTAATATTTAATTGAAATTAAATTAGTTCAGTTGAAACTGAAGATAAAAAGTAAATTAATATGTTCTAACCAGTTGATAGGGTCGTTCTCTACCTTAGCAATTTAGAGGAGGAAAATTTTTTAAGTGGGGAAGATTGTAATGATCCGCATTTGCAGAGGTAGTATAATTAATTTATTTAATTATATAAATAGTGATATCGTGAATTAAATGGTCGTGGAATTAAATAATGGTGAATATTTAATTAAAATAATAAATTAAATAATATATTTAATTCTGAAATAATCAGAATTGGCTGAAATGGCGATATGGTGTGAACTGGATCATCTGTGATATTTAATTCAGCTTGGAATTGAATTAGAATAACGAATATATTATTTGAATGACAGTTTGAACGTATAATTATATTATAATTAAAATCATGCTTGAAATGGCGCTGTAGTTCATTATTTGGCGATTTGAACTTCAACTGAATATACATGATTCGTTTTAAGTCGGATTTCTGTGAAACAAGAAACGTTAGGAGCTGGTGAAGTATATTTTTCTAGTGGAAGAGAAAAATCGGGATTTCATCGTGTAGATTTTAATTTATGTCCAAATCAAATTTCAGAAAAGTCGCTGTGGAATTCCTTTATAAATTGCAACGCTATATTTACGTTATAAATAGTATTTTAATATAAATTTAAATATCGAGATGATCTGGAATTCTGGGATATCAAGTAAAAACTCTAATATGATTATTCTGGAGCTGAATGATATCGTATACGAATATATACGATAATATTAATTTATTTATATTTAATTTAATTATATTTATATATTTAAATGGGTCATTCGGAGCTTTAAAAATAGCCACTTCTGCAAAGAAGTCAGAATTCGACGAAACTAATTTTGTTGGATCCGCAACATCAAATTATTGCTAGATTTCGATTTCTGTGATTTTTGAAGTCAGTGTGTGGCCGTACAGATTTTTAGAGTGAAAACAGTCAGTATTTTGACAATTAAAAATACGCTGTGTGAGCAAACTGAGTCGGAATTCGACGAAACCAATTTTGTTGGGACCGTAATGTCAAACTCTACCAGTGTGTTCATTTTCGTGATTTTTGGGTGTCATATGTGATCACACGGATTTTTAGAAGGCAAAATAAAAATATAAAACTAAAATATCTAAGTTTTGTGAACCTAAAGGAGCCACATCCCCATCTTTTGAACCACACAAAACAATCCCGTTCCCTTATAAATCATCCTCTCAGCCGCCACATTTTCTTTTTCCTCAACCAAATTTCATGAGCAAAGAAAATCGAAATAAAACCAAATAAAATGTTGTAAATTCATATATGTATGTGGTTGGATTCAAGAAAGGATTCTCTTCATTCCTACACCCGTTTCACATAGCTCGACAACTAATCTGGAGTTCAACGCAGCATCATTCGAACCAAGGGTTCGAGTTTTCCTGGAATCAAAGCATCGATTTGAGGAACTAATATTATATTTGGATTCAGGAAGGTGTATAACTCCTGTTTGAGGGTTTTAGTGGAAATCGACAACGATTTTGGTCGATGGCTGCTGTAGAAATCCGACGTCGGTCTTTTGAGGGGGAACCCGAGTTCGATATTTTTAGTATGAGATCGAAGAGAGATTGAAGAGGAGTTTAATAGTGATCTTTATTTTGATTTTCATGGAAGGATTGAAGGAGATGCAGGGGTAGAAAGGATCGGCTATGGCCTGGTGATTTGGGGAGGAGGATGTGTCTGTGTGTTTGAGGAAGGAGATAAAGGGTACGGGTTTGGGCTGTAAAGGGTATGGGCCAGATAAAGGAAAGAGTTAAGGCTTTTTTTTTCAAATCCATGTTTTAATTTGAATTAACTGTATTAACTTGTTAAATCCATAAGTTCTTTATACGTTATCAGAATCTCGAACGGTCGGATCCGTTAGGATAGTATGGACGGACACTACAAACTGGGACTGAGTAGGAGTGAATCGAAGCTCGTTTGAATTTATGGCGAAATAAATTGTTTGATTCAGATCAAATAACGATTTATCGTTCTTTAACGATGAACTGCCAATGTGAGTAAATCTCACCAACTCTGAACAGTTTATAATTTCATGTTGTAGTTTTAGAACTGTTAAATATTAGCTGATTGATTGTGTGTTAACTGTTTGATTATACTGCTAGTCAGTTAGTTGAATTTCTATATTGATTCTGTTTAACAGAATATATCACATGGAACTGAAAGTGATGTTGATTTTATTGTGTAACATCTGTGGATGCAGGGAAACAGGTGGGAGGAATCCGACTGGATTCCTCCACAGTTATTTTATTGTTTTTCATATATTGTGATATATGACGTGATTTATAATATGTGGTTGATTATATATGTTTGGACGATATTGGTCATCGTGATATGATGTGTTAAGTACCATAAAATATCGAATTGGAAAAGGAGATTTCAAAGTGATATTGAAAACAGAATATGTATAAATTGGAATATTTATAAATAAGAAATATTTATAAATTAGAATAATTATAAAGTGAATTATTTATTTAGGATAAATAAATAAGATGTTATAAAATGGACTATTTACTTAGAAAATAAATAGGAAATAATAAGTGAGATATTTAATTGTTAAATAAATAGGATAAGATAATGGATTTATTTATTTGTTAAATAAATAGAATAAGGAAAGGACATATTTATTTGTTAAATAAATAGGGTTATTAAAGGGAACATTTAGAATTAAATAAATAGAATTAAAAGGAGATATTTATTTGTTAAATAAATAGAGTTAAAGGGGAGTTATTCGAATATAGTTTAATTAAATAGAGTTAAAAGAGTTAAATCAGTTAGAGTAAATCAATAAGAATTAATCGAATATTAGTTATTCGAATTTGAGTTAATCAAATAGAGTTAATCGGATAGAGGTAAAGAAAGAGAGTTAAACAAGATTAGAAACTGACGAGAGATTAGTAAGTTGAATAGTTTCCTGAGTATCGATCTGATGTTGGTTTCGGCCTTCGGGGTTTATACTTATAGAATTGTTCTCCTACTAGTTTACAGTCAGAGACTGATAGTTGTGAAATGATAGTGATATGTAAATAAATAAATGGAAATGTTTTCCAGTGTTAATAACATATATTTTCTAAACATAGAAAATAAGGAAATGTGAATATATATATATATGTATATATATTTATATGTTAAATGATGATTGATTGATATAATTTCCTCCTGGAAATAATTTCGTTGTTTGCACACCTGTTTTTCTTTGATGGTTAAATCACAGACTATCAAAGTTTTGACCATTTTAACGTTGTTAATATGGAGAGACTGGTTGGATTATTGTCCAAAGAACTACTCTGTATTGGCATAAGCGTTGAGAATCATATATGCCAAAGATAATTGAAGACGGAGTAAAGTGCAAGGGCTATTGTATAAATCTTAGATAACAGTGCCTAAGATGGATGTACTGAATAGTGCCTTCGATTCATCCTGTTCCTGGGTGACTTGTATGGATGAATGTATGACAGAGTATTTCCAGAAAGGTCATGTACATTGATTTCTTCAACCGTACCAAGAGTGGAAGCAGAGAAGGAAACTTCTTTAGCTAACACGTAATGTACTGTTGTAGACGTCAATTAGTGATTTTCGATGGATCTGACAATGTGTCATTCGAAGTGAATCTGATGTGATGATGAAGTGTAACCTCAAGCCTCATCAACCGGTAAATGACAGAAATCGGGCAGGCAGCATTGCTAAATCGGTCGCTCCAAAGTAGGGTGTATAATCACCTGATCTAGAGTTTGATTTATTTCTAAAAATCTATTGTTGATGCTGTCCCATTCGGGAAACGGTTGCAGATCCCAACCGTTGGTGATATACATTCGATACACTCAATCGAAATGAGTGGTCGGTCATGTGTGGCCGGGTTGCAAGATGTTTCTTGTTGAACCCAGTGTATTCCTTTGTAGAGGTACACTAGCGAAAGGTGGTTCCATACCTTGTCATAGTTGGAAATCCATTACCCAATACGTTCTTGCGGTTTTGATTGTATACTATATATGTAGAACGTGAGATGAAAGCGTTTTTGCTAGATGATTATTATATTGTGGTTGATAGACATTATTATACTATCAAAAGGTTTTTGATATAAAGATAATTTGGATTCTCATAAGGGAAAAACCTGTTCCGTTATACGGCGTGGTCTTATGAGATATCGTTTACTTGTTCAAACTGTTTTACTCACACCAGTCCCATGACTGACCCGGAGTTTATTTGTTTGTTTCCCTAAACTCTTGGGTTCCTAAATTTGTTCGGGCAGTCAAGTAGTCGGGATTTATAGATATACTAGAAGTGCTTGGAGCAGGAGGCTTTAGGATTATATAGCTATAGTTATTTCCGCTGTGTTGTAAGTGTTGTACTTTGATAATGATGTATATTCAAGTATAGATGTATATTTCAAGTTATGTTATATATATTATATGTTATTCGTTCCGCAGTGAGGTTCATGTTACTCTGATGTTGTGTTCTTCTTCTTCTTCTATTCTAATTTTCTATCTTTTCTTTCCTCACCCTCTGTTTTCTTTCTATTAATTTCCTGATTTTCAGTTTAATTTGGGGTTGGACTTGTGTTTTTAGTCAGCTCAAATTGGACCGGATATTCGGGTCATTACAGTTTTGTTCTTATATATGTTTTAAATATATATTAAATAAATTTTCTGAATCTAACTCAACATTTTCGATTAACCAAACGTAGATTTTTCATTACTCAGTTATAAATTTCATTTACAATTCAATTTGCTATATTAAATTACAATTTCTATGGAGATAACTTATTTTATACAATTCGACAAAATCGAATTTCTAATTACAAATTCTATGTTTATCTCAATTCAGTTTATATTCTGAATTCCAGAATAAAATTTATCGTTCCCTTTTTGAAACGATTTCCAATTCATTTTCAAATTCATACTTGAATTTAAAATTCCAAATTTATCTCATGATAATTACCTCGCCTTATTTATAAACGTCATTTATGAATTTTACTTCCTTGTTTTATATATATTAAAACAAGTTTTTATTTCAAATTCCATTTGAAATCCAATTCCTATCTTGGAATATTGTAACGACCCAGAAAATCTGAACCAATTAATTTTTTTTAAATTGGCTATTCTAGTGGATTTTAAATATTTTAAATAATAACGATGAAAAGTAAGTTAGAATCGACATTTGAAAATGAATATAATTAATTCTAATTATAAACAAGGCCTGAAATGGCGCGACAGTTTCAAAATTTGAATTCAAACTTTGACTGACTGTACCGGGTGCAAAACAAAACGGATTTGAGTGAAACCAAAAATATTTAAATCTGTTAGTGAATACCTTTCTAACGAATCTGAAAAATCAAAGTTTCATACAGGAAAGCAAAAGTTATGGCCAAATGAATTTTCAGAAAGGTCGCTATGGAATTTATATAGCCCGTGAAAATGGCCATTTTGCAAACGACCTCGGAATTCGACGAAACCACTTTTGTTGGATCCGGGATGTCAAGTTATTGCTAGGTTTCAAATTTCATAATTTTTGAAGCTAGTATGTGAGCGTGGCAAGGGAAAACGTGTTTTGGTCGATCTCTAGAGTTTTAATCCAATTTCTGGATTAAATTTCAAATTTAACTTATCTGATTTCACGTATTTCACTTATATGAATTTTGGTTGATTATTTACATAACCATTTAATTTATAATCTTACTCGATTATAATAACAACCAATATATCAACTATATATCAAAATATACGTTGGGTAAACTATTTTTATTTACCCTCTTTTCAAAACATACCATGATGGTTCATCGTATTCAAGTGTTTACAAAATCCCTACCGATACAGTGGATCAAACGGATCGACCAGAACTCATAAACAACTCAACCAATGAATCTCCCCAATATAAAACAAAATTTTATATCAATAACAAATACGTCCACTCGTATATATACACTCAATCTCAGTCTAGGATATTACTAACCCTATCTCTACCGAGTCACGCCACAGAGCCAAGTATTTCTTAACTTAAGCTCTGATACCAACTGTAACAACCCGGATTTCGAGCGACTTTGGTTATCGACATAAACACGATGTCGATAACCAAAACATCGAAAAATCCTGGTAATTAGTGAAAGAAATTAGAGGGTGAGAAAAGATAAGATAGAAACTTAGAATAGAAGAAGAAGAAGAACACAACATCAGAGTAACACGAATCTCACAACGGAACGAATAACATATAATATATGTAACATAACTTTGAAATATACATCTGTATTTGAATACACATCATTATCAAAGTACAGCACTTACAACACAGCGGAAATAACTATAGCTATATGATCCTGAAGCCTCCTGCTCCAGCTCTTCAACTATATCTGTAAAATCCCGACTACTTGACTGCCCGTACAAATTTAGGCACCCAAGAGTTTAGGGAAAACAACAAAGTAAACTCCGGGTCAGTCATGGGACTGGTGTGAGTAAAATAGTTAAAAACAGTTGAACAAGTAAACGATATCTCATAAGACCACGTCGCATAATGGAACGGGGTTTTCCCTTATGGGAATCCAAAATATCTTTATATCAAAAACCTTTTGATATTATAATAATGTCTATCAACCACAGTATATATATGATCATCTAGCAGAAACGCTTTCATCTCACGTTCTACATATATAGTATACAATCAAAACCGCAAGCACGTATTGGGTGATGGATTTCCATTATGACAAGGTATGGATCCACCTTTCGCTCGTGTACCTCTAGAGAGGAATACACTGGGTTCAACAAGAACATCTTGCAACCCGGCCACACATGACCGACCACTCATTTCACTTGAGTGTATCGAATGTATATCACCAACAGTTGGGATCAACAACCGTTTCCCGAATGGGACAGCATCAACAATAGATTTTTAGAAGTAAATGAAACTCTAGATCAGGTGATTATACACCCTACTTCGGTGCGACCGACTTAGCCATGCTGCCTGCCCGATTTCTGTCATTTACCGGATGATGAGGCTAGAAGCTACGCTTTGTCATCATACCAGATTCACTTTGAATGCCACATCTTCAAATCCATCAAATCACCGATTGACGTCCTCAACCATACATTACGCGTTAGCTAAAAGAAGTTTCCTTCTCCGCTTCCACTCTTGGTACAGTTGGAGAAATCAATATACGTGATCGTCTGGAAATACTCTGTCAGACATCCGTCCATACAAGTCATCCAGGAACAGGATAAACCGAAGGCACTATTCTGTAAACATGATAGCCCTTGCATAACTCCGTCTTCAATTATCTTTGGCATATATGATTCGCAACGCTTATGCCAATACAGAGTGGTTCTTTGGATAATAATCCAACCGGTCTCTCCATATTAACAACGTTAAAATGGTCAAAACTTCGATAGTTTGTGATTTAACTATCGAATAAAAATAGGTGTGCAAACAACGATATTATTTCCAAATGGAAATTATATCGATCAAACATCATTTAACATTCATCTCTTTAGTTCATTAATTTACTTATCTCCTGTTTCCCTACGTTCAATATTCCTTATTTTCTAAATTGGGAAAAATATACGTTATTAACAATGGAAAACATTTCCATTTCTTTGTTTCTTTATTAGAGAACATTTCTGGTTTCTTATTTGGAAAACATTTCCAAAGCTTCTTCATTGGACTTAGACATATGTTTAAACAAACCATCGCGATGCCAACACAAACCATTTCCTTTACTGTCGAACCTTAACTATTCCTTAGTTAAAAATGAAGTCAATCAAGTTGGGGTAGAACTACCTCTCAGACCTTAACTGAACAACATTTCTAACTTTGAAATAGACAAAGTTCACGTTATTCCTTTAACAAACTTCCTTACTTAACCCTCCTTCGAATAACTATATTCAATTGACTCCATTGGACTAACCCCTATCAATTAACTCTATTGGACTAACACTATTTGACTAACGCTGTTTATTTACTCATTTCACTTACTCTTTTCGAATAAACTATATTCGATAATTCCTTTTACTTTCTATTCGAATAACTATATTCGATTTACTCATTTGCTTCTATTCGAATAACTATATTCGATTTAACTCATTTGCTTCTATTCTAATCGATTAAACTAACATCGATTATCTCCTTTCAACTTTATTCTCTAATCGATTAACTAACATCGATTAACTTCTTTTTAACTTTAACACTAATCGATTAACTAACATCGATTAACTTCTTTTGATAAACTACGTTTTCCGTTACAACTATTTCCTTTTTATAACGTTTACTTACCGTTACAAATATATCCTATTTATAACTTCTATTTACCGTTACAAATATTTCCTATTTATAACTTCTATTTACCGTTACAAATATTTCCTATTTATAACTTCTATTTACCGTTACATATATTTCCTATTTATAACTTCTATTTATTTTCTAAATAAATATTCCTTTTCTATTTCTATTTATTTTCTAAATAAATATCCCTTTTATAAAACCGTGTTCATTTTATAAATAATTCCTTTTATAAAATCCTGTGATTTTATAAAATTCCTTTATTTCAATATACATTGAAATACTTCTTTTTACATCCCAGGGTCTTTTATGATATTTAAAATATCGAATAAAAATGATCAACATCATTCCAACACCCATAATCCATAACAGATTATATAACACATCATATATCACAATATATGAAAACAGTAAAATAAATGTTGAGGAATCCAGTTGGATTCCTCCAACCTGTTTCCCTGCATCACAGATGTTAAACAATATAGATAACATCACTTTCAGTTCTATATGATATATTCTGTTAAACAGAATCAATATAGAAATTAAACCAACTGACTAGCAGTTCAATCAAACAGTCAACATACAGTAAATCAGCCAATATCTAACAGTTCTAAAAATACAACATGAAATTATAAACTGTTCAGAGTTAGTGAGATTTACTCACATTGTTCTGCTTCGTTGAACGGTTCGTTTTCAGTTAACTAAAAATATCAGTTGATTGTATCCAGAATTTCCATGACGTAGCGTTTATCACTATGATTCCAACGACGCCTTGTGTACATGATTCTGCAAACATATGATTCCGCTATTAATAATTTAAGCAATCGCTAGTTTATTTAATTAACTACCCTAGTCATTTTAATTTAAACTTCCTTGTTAACCTCTAACAAATTATTTTATAGTTAACTATATTTTAATTAAACATTAATTAAATTAGTTTGGCTTAGTTCAAAAAATTTAGGCCGACTATTCCTTTATTCACTTCAACACATACTGACTTTATTTCTAGAAATGATGTTCCCTTTTTGTCTCACATACTGCACCACGTTTTCCATTTTGTATGATATACAATTATAGAACTAATCATATAAAATTTAATTATAGAAGAGTTAATTACTTCCTAAAATAGGAACATCTGGATCCTTTCTTCAGTGTTCATTTAAAATACGTTCATCCTGTTGGGGCCAACTCACGCACATACCATTGTCTTCAAACAAACTGCACCCTCCTCTGTCGTTTCATGCTCTTCCGTCCTCATTCATACCACAATGGTCCAGGCAACTCCACACCAGAACTCACCGCTTCACTCCCCTCCACGAGAGAAAACTGCCCATCACTGTCTCCCTTAGCTCGGCCCCAACCTGGACAACCCAGCTTCACGCCCACAGTAACCCTTCGAATGCCATTACCTACACACTTTCGCTCAGTCACCGTATACCTGCTCCATCCATACCCGTATAACCATCATTTGAGTTCCCTACTACTCCACGCTGAAGACAACCACACCCATCCAAGTACATACCTTATTTCGACCCAAATCATCTTCATTCGCTGAAAACCCAAGCCCTAGTACTTCGCAGCAGCTTGCGTCTTTCACTCGAGCGAAAAAAAATTGAAGTCGAACTCAGAACAATACATATCGGCTTGAAGACCTCCTCGCACTGAATCCATATATATATGTTATATGGTTTATGGGGATTTATCTCGTTTGTTTTGATTTTCTTTCTTGCGTTTGAAGAAAAAGAACTGAAGAAGAGTGGCGGCTACAGATTTTTAACTTGAGGAAGCGAACGAGATTAGGTTTTAAGGGGTGTTTATATAAGGGTTGGAATTCTTTTGGGAGCATTGCTGTTTTCTTTCTGGTCATTCGAATGTGTGGAGATCGATAAAGGATTTAACACTGTTTCGATTGTTAAATGGGGAGCCACGACTTTGACTTTGAACCAACGGAAATGTTTTAACAAAGGTAAATATATCAGTGAGTGAATGAATACAAAGGATTTCTCTATTTGTTTTAAAGTTTTTAAAAAGCTACACACCCCATTCCATACAAATTATATTCATGTATGAGCGTTGCAGACTAAGATAAAAATACAGTCGTGTTCACTGAGGTGCCGCGATCCCGAAAATATAAAAATATCGGTAGGTTAGCTTATTCTATGAAACCCCAAAATGTTGATTACAGGGTGCAAAATACTCCAAATAAAAAGTCGCTTATTTAATTAATTAAAAATTACAGTAAAATTCTAAAAATTAAATTATCACTATTCCCCCAAAAGAACCTTGTCTAAATTCCAATCTGATATCTAGTTATATCGAATAAACCGTTACGGCCGATAAACGATTCTATAGCGACTTTTCTGAAATTTGATTTGGACGTAAATCAAAATCTACACGACGAAATCCAGATTTTTCTCTTCCACTAGAAAGGTATACTCCACTAGCTCCACACGTTTCTTGTTTCACAGAAATCCGGCTTAAAACGAATCCTGTATATTCAATTGAAGTTCAAATCGCCAATTTACGAACTGCAGCGCCATTTCGAGCTCGTTTATATTTGTATTATAAACTATACGTTCAACTGTCGACGATTGAATATATTCGTTATTCAAATTCAATTCTAAACTGAATTATATATCACATATGATCCAGTTCACACCATATCGTCATTTCGGCCAATTCTGTTTATTTCAGAATTAAATATATTATTTAATTTATTATTTTAATTAAATATTCACCATTATTTAATTCCACGACCATTAAATTCACTAACCCACCATTTATATAATTAAATAAATTAATCATAATACCTCTGCCAATGCGGGTCATTACAATCTTCCCCACTTAAAATAATTTCATCCTCGAAATTGCTAAAAAGTAGGGGACGACCCTATCGACTGGTTAGAACATATTTGTTCACTCTTTAACTTCAGTTTCAACTGAACCCATTTAATTTCAATTAAATTATTAAATAAATCTTGTCAACGAAAATTTTCAAAAATTCTGAAAATTTTCTAACGCCTTAACTCTTCGAAAAATTTCGTCAGCACCTCCTTTGTACTGGTCAATCGGTAAAACTCCAACTCGCCTCTCTGGGCCATCTCCAACCCAAAAGAAAATCAAACAGCCAAGCGGCTTGCCAATTCGGCTCATCAAAATCTCAAACGCATATATGAAACATAAACTGGTACCTTTTGTCGGCATATCATTATATCCTTTACATCTGCTGCGAATTCAGCATATACCAATGTCATCCCAATCAAATTCCAATCTGCTTTACAACACAACCATTCGTTTATATTTGAGTCAAATATCCCATTCCAACTCAAGTTCAACTCTTAGTTTTCAATTCCTTAACTCCTCAATCCAATACCATTTCGGATTCTAATTTCACAAATCCAATCTTATTCGATTTCAATTCAACTTCAGTTACCACTTAACTGAATTTGCTTTCATTCAAATCTGCTTTCACAAATTTTTTTGTTAAATTTGTTTTTAATTCAAACAGTCTTTCCCAGGGAGTTTTCAAACAGTTTACCTTTTTCAAAAATCAAATTTTCCTTTTTTGAAATTCAAATGAGCCTATAATTAATATTCCATTCTTTAAATCACTTCTCTATTTCTTTATCAATATTTGTTAACCAAATATTTTCAATAACCATATTGGCATTCTACGTTATTTGGAAAACATCTCCGAATATCGCCTTCCTTTATTGTCTAAACTTTTTTAGAAAATATGTGCTATTTATAATTGGAAAATATTCCAATTACTTATCTCTTTTCCGATCTCGTTTATTTCTATACCTAGGAAATATTCTTTATTCTATTTTCCAGCTTACACTTATTTGGTTAAAACAGATGTTGTGTAAAACATCGTTACGACAACCCAAATACAGTATTTAACTAATTCTTATTCCACATTGATCCTTGAGCCTGAATTTTGCTATTTATTTGTTAATAATGAAATCAATCAAGTTGGGGTATAACTACCTCTCAGACCTTGACTGAATAACATTTATAATGTCAAAACAGATAAGACTGCTTACTCGAATAATCAATACAATACAACTAATTCTTCACTTTTAAACACATATACACTTTCTCTTTTTATTCTTACTAGATTTTATTCTTAGTCTTCCTTTTTGATTTTACTATTCTATTTTTAAGTTCATTTCCTTATCGACTTCTAGGTATATATCGATACGTTGATTTCTAATTATCAAATTATCTTAAAAATATTCTAACTCCTTAAATTCCCAGAAAAATTCTCCATAACCTCCTTTGTACTAGGAGCATCGGGATATTTCAAATAGCCTCCCATGGCCCTCACCAATCCAAAAGAAAAAGAAAAGCCAAGCGGCTAGCCGATACGGCGCATAAAATCTCATATATGAATTAAATACATACCTTTTTGTCGAGCATTCTATTTATAAACCTTCATACCTAATCCATACCTATCTCATATATATTTATACCTTTCTAATTCATTTCAACTTAATCCAATCATTTTAACTTAGTTCGTTAAGTGATTTTCAAATTAGTGGTTAGCCCATTTCACCTTTTTATTTGAATTTACATGTTCAAATATAGGTTTAGCTTGTTTATCCACTAATTGAATTCCATTTCAATTTTTTTTTTTTTTTTGAATTTCCTATATTCAAATTCCATTTCGATTCTCTTATTCAAATTCCATATTTGAATTTCATTTCAAATCTCTTATTCAAATTTTATATTTTAATTTCGTTTCAATTTCCTTATCCAAATTCTAGATTTGAATTTCAAATCTATTTTCAAACTCCATTTGAATTTCATATATTCAAATCTATTTGAATTCTCTTTATTTCATTTCAATTCCCTTTGAATCTTCTATATTCAAATTTCATTTTCAATTCTATTTGAATCTTCTTTATCCAAATTCCCTTTTCAATTCTATTTGAATCTTCTACATTCAAATTTCATTTCACTTTCGATATTCAAATCCTATATTTGAATTCCATTTGAATTTCTATATCCAAACTCTATTTCAATTTCATTGAATTTCATATATTCAAACTCCCTTTGAATTTCTATATTCAAAGTCTATGTTTGAACTTCCTTTATCCAAATCTCTTTTTCAAACTTTCTTTATTCATTCTTTACATAAGTCTCGATTTCAATTCCTTTTGAAATCAATATTACTACCTTTGGAAAATAGGTTCCCCTTTCAACTTCCCACTTGTATTTTTATTTCTGAATTATCCAATGATAATTCTTTTCACTTCATTTTATAAACTTCGTTTATAAAAGAACTATTTATAAACTTCGTTTATAAGGGAACTTCTTGTTTTATTTCTTTTAAAACAAGTTAATATTTCAAATCTATTTCAAAATTCAAATTCTATATTTTAAATCCCATTTTGAAATTCAACACAACTTGTCTTTCCCAAAAAAAATTCAAAACAGTATCTCTGGTAGTAATTTGTCACTTACAACTCGAAAATGAATACTGATGATGCAGCTGTCATTATCAGAATCTATTTTCCAGCGATCGAACTGAGTTCAATACTATAAAACCATTTCTAAACATTTCCACTTTGAAATTCATTTCAAAATATAATTCACACTGTTTGTAAAACAATTTAAAATCTCCCAGGATCTTAAATTTTCCTTATTTTTAACCCAAATCTGTTTACAAACACTTATCCAATTCTCTAGAGTTTTAATCCAATTTCTGGATTAAATTTCAGATTTAACTTATCTGATTTCACGTATTTCACTTATATGAATTCTGGTTGATTATTTACATAACCATTTAATTTATAATCTTACTCGGTTATAATAACAACCAATATATCAACTATATATCAAAATATACGTTGGGTAAACTACTTTTATTTACCCTCTTTTCAAAACATACCATGATGGTTCATCGTATTCAAGTGTTTACAAAATCCCTACCGATACAGTGGATCAAACGGATCGACTAGAACTCATAAACAACTCAACCAATGAATCTCCCCAATATAAAACAAATTTTTATATCAATAACAAATACGTCCACTCGTATATATACACTCAATATCAGTCTAGGGTATTACTAACCCTATCTCTACCGAGTCACGCCACAGAGCCAAGTAATTCTTAACTTAGGCTCTGATACCAACTGTAACGACCCGGATTTCGAGCGACTTTGGTTATCGACATAAACACGATGTCGATAACCAAAACATCGAAAAATCCTGGTAATTAGTGAAAGAAATTAGAGGGTGAGAAAAGATAAGATAGAAACTTAGAATAGAAGAAGAAGAAGAACACAACATCAGAGTAACACGAATCTCACAACGGAACGAATAACATATAATATATGTAACATAACTTTGAAATATACATCTGTATTTGAATACACATCATTATCAAAGTACAGCACTTACAACACAGCGGAAATAACTATAGCTATATGATCCTGAAGCCTCCTGCTCCAGCTCTTCAACTATATCTGTAAAATCCCGACTACTTGACTGCCCGTACAAATTTAGGCACCCAAGAGTTTAGGGAAAACAACAAAGTAAACTCCGGGTCAGTCATGGGACTGGTGTGAGTAAAATAGTTAAAAACAGTTGAACAAGTAAACGATATCTCATAAGACCACGCCGCATAACGGAACGGGTTTTTCCCTTATGGGAATCCAAAATATCTTTATATCAAAAACCTTTTGATATTATAATAATGTCTATCAACCACAGTATATATATGATCATCTAGCAGAAACGCTTTCATCTCACGTTCTACATATATAGTATACAATCAAAACCGCAAGCACGTATTGGGTGATGGATTTCCATTATGACAAGGTATGGATCCACCTTTCGCTCGTGTACCTCTAGAGAGGAATACACTGGGTTCAACAAGAACATCTTGCAACCCGGCCACACATGACCGACCACTCATTTCACTTGAGTGTATCGAATGTATATCACCAACAGTTGGGATCAACAACCGTTTCCCGAATGGGACAGCATCAACAATAGATTTTTAGAAGTAAATAAAACTCTAGATCAGGTGATTATACACCCTACTTCGGTGCGACCGACTTAGCCATGCTGCCTGCCCGATTTCTGTCATTTACCGGATGATGAGGCTAGAAGCTACGCTTTGTCATCATACCAGATTCACTTTGAATGCCACATCATCAAATCCATCAAATCACCGATTGACGTCCTCAACCATACATTACGCGTTAGCTAAAAGAAGTTTCCTTCTCCGCTTCCACTCTTGGTACAGTTGGAGAAATCAATATATGTGATCGTCTGGAAATACTCTGTCAGACATCCGTCCATACAAGTCATCCAGGAACAGGATGAACCGAAGGCACTATTCTGTAAACAGGATAGCCCTTGCATAACTCCGTCTTCAATTATCTTTGGCATATATGATTCGCAACGCTTATGCCAATACAGAGTGGTTCTTTGGATAATAATCCAACCGGTCTCTCCATATTAACAACGTTAAAATGGTCAAAACTTCGATAGTCTGTGATTTAACTATCGAATAAAAATAGGTGTGCAAACAATGATATTATTTCCAAATGGAAATTATATCGATCAAACGTCATTTAACATTCATCTCTTTAGTTCATTAATTTACTTATCTCCTATTTCCCTACGTTCAATATTCCTTATTTTCTAAATTGGGAAAAATATACGTTATTAACAATGGAAAACATTTCCATTTCTTTGTTTCTTTATTAGAGAACATTTCTGGTTTCTTATTTGGAAAACATTTCCAAAGCTTCTTCATTGGACTTAGACATATGTTTAAACAAACCATCGCGATGCCAACTCAAACCATTTCCTTTACTGTCGAACCTTAACTATTCCTTAGTTAAAAATGAAGTCAATCAAGTTGGGGTAGAACTACCTCTCAGACCTTAACTGAACAACATTTCTAACTTTGAAATAGACAAAGTTCACTTTATTCCTTTAACAAACTTCCTTACTTAACCCTCCTTCGAATAACTATATTCAATTGACTCTATTGGACTAACCCCTATCAATTAACTCTATTGGACTAACACTATTTGACTAACGCTGTTTATTTACTCATTTCACTTACTCCTTTCGAATAAACTATATTCGATAATTCCTTTTACTTTCTATTCGAATAACTATATTCGATTTACTCATTTGCTTCTATTCGAATAACTATATTCGATTTAACTCATTTGCTTCTATTCTAATCGATTAAACTAACATCGATAATCTCCTTTCAACTTTATTCTCTAATCGATTAACTAACATCGATTAACTTCTTTTTAACTTTAACACTAATCGATTAACTAACATCGATTAACTTCTTTTGATAAACTACGTTTTCCGTTACAACTATTTCCTTTTTATAACGTTTACTTACCGTTACAAATATATCCTATTTATAACTTCTATTTACCGTTACAAATATTTCCTATTTATAACTTCTATTTACCGTTACAAATATTTCCTATTTATAATTCTATTTACCGTTACAAGTATTTCCTATTTATAACTTCTATTTATTTTCTAAATAAATATTCCTTTTCTATTTCTATTTATTTTCTAAATAAATATCCCTTTTATAAAACCGTGTTCGTTTTATAAATAATTCCTTTTATAAAATCCTGTGATTTTATAAAATTCCTTTATTTCAATATACATTGAAATACTTCTTTTTACATCCCAGGGTCTTTTATGATATTTAAAATATCGAATAAAAATGATCAACATCATTCCAACACCCATAATCCATAACAGATTATATAACACATCATATATCACAATATATGAAAACAGTAAAATAAATGTTGAGGAATCCAGTTGGATTCCTCCAACCTGTTTCCCTGCATCACAGATGTTAAACAATATAGATAACATCACTTTCAGTTCTATATGATATATTCTGTTAAACAGAATCAATATAGAAATTAAACCAACTGACTAGCAGTTCAATCAAACAGTCAACATACAGTAAATCAGCCAATATCTAACAGTTCTAAAAATACAACATGAAATTATAAACTGTTCAGAGTTAGTGAGATTTACTCACATTGTTCTGCTCCGTTGAACGGTTCGTTTTCAGTTAACTAAAAATATCAGTTGATTGTACCCAGAATTTCCATGACGTAGCGTTTATCACTATGATTCCAACAATGCCTTGTGTACATGATTCTGCAAACATATGATTCCGCTATTAATAATTTAAGCAATCGCTAGTTTATTTAATTAACTACCCTAGTCATTTTAATTTAAACTTCCTTGTTAACCTCTAACAAATTATTTTATAATTAACTATATTTTAATTAAACATTAATTAAATTACTTTGGCTTAGTTCAAAAAATTTAGGCCAACTATTCCTTTATTCACTTCAACACATACTGACTTTATTTCTAGAAATGATGTTCCCTTTTTGTCTTACATACTGCACCACGTTTTCCATTTTGTATGATATACAATTATAGAACTAATCATATAAAATTTAATTATAGAAGAGTTAATTACTTCCTGAAATAGGAACATCTAGATCCTTTCTTCAGTGTTCATTTAAAATACGTTCATCCTGTTGGGGCCAACTCACGCACATACCGTTGTCTTCAAACAAACTGCACCCTCCTCTGCCGTTTCATGCTCTTCCGTCCTCATTCATACCACAATGGTCCAGGAAACTCCACACCAGAACTCACCGCTTCACTCCCCTCCACGAGAGAAAACTGCCCATCACTGTCTCCCTTAGCTCGGCCCCAACCTGGACAACCCATCTTCACGCCCACAGTAACCCTTCGAATGCCATTACCTACACACTTTCGCTCAGTCACCGTATACCTGCTCCATCCATACCCGTATACCCATCATTTGAGTTCCCTACTACTCCACGCTGAAGACAACCACACCCATCCAAGTACATACCTTATTTCGACCCAAACCATCTTCATTCGCTGAAAACCCAAGCCCTAGTACTTCGCAGCAGCTTGCGTCTTTCACTCGAGCGAAAAAAAATTGAAGTCGAACTCAGAACAATACATATCGGCTTGAAGACCTCCTCGCACTGAATCCATATATATATGTTATATGGTTTATGGGGATTTATCTCGTTTGTTTTGATTTTCTTTCTTGCGTTTGAAGAAAAAGAACTGAAGAAGAGTGGCGGCTACAGATTTTTAACTTGAGGAAGCGAACGAGATTAGGTTTTAAGGGGTGTTTATATAAGGGTTGGAATTCTTTTGGGAGCATTGCTGTTTTCTTTCTGGTCATTCGAATGTGTGGAGATCGATAAAGGATTTAACACTGTTTCGATTGTTAAATGGGGAGCCACGACTTTGACTTTGAACCAACGGAAATGTTTTAACAAAGGTAAATATATCAGTGAGTGAATGAATACAAAGGATTTCTCTATTTGTTTTAAAGTTTTTAAAAAGCTACACACCCCATTCCATACAAATTATATTCATGTATGAGCGTTGCAGACTAAGATAAAAATACAGTCGTGTTCACTGAGGTGCCGCGATCCCGAAAATATAAAAATATCGGTAGGTTAGCTTATTCTATGAAACCCCAAAATGTTGATTACAGGGTGCAAAATACTCCAAATAAAAAGTCGCTTATTTAATTAATTAAAAATTACAGTAAAATTCTAAAAATTAAATTATCACTATTCCCCAAAAGAACCTTGTCTAAATTCCAATCTGATATCTAGTTATATCGAATAAACCGTTACGGCCGATAAACGATTCTATAGCGACTTTTCTGAAATTTGATTTGGACGTAAATCAAAATCTACACGACGAAATCCAGATTTTTCTCTTCCACTAGAAAGGTATACTCCACTAGCTCCACACGTTTCTTGTTTCACAGAAATCCGGCTTAAAACGAATCCTGTATATTCAGTTGAAGTTCAAATCGCCAATTTACAAACTGCAGCGCCATTTCGAGCTCGTTTATATTTATATTATAAACTATACGTTCAACTGTCGACGATTGAATATATTCGTTATTCAAATTCAATTCTAAACTGAATTATATATCACAGATGATCCAGTTCACACCATATCGTCATTTCGGCCAATTCTGTTTATTTCAGAATTAAATATATTATTTAATTTATTATTTTAATTAAATATTCACCATTATTTAATTCCACGACCATTAAATTCACTAACCCACCATTTATATAATTAAATAAATTGATCATAATACCTCTGCCAATGCGGGTCATTACACTAACGCTACTTACATTTGTTGTTAAAAATTCCTGTGGTCACATACAATACCCAAAAATCACGAAACTGGACATGCAACTACAGTTCGACATTATGGTCCCAACGAAACTGGTTTCGTCGAATTCCGACTCCGTATGCTCACACAGCGTATTTTTAACCGTCGAAATACTAACTATTTTTCACTCTAAAAATCCATACGGCCACACAGTGACTCTAAAAATCACGAAACTGGAAATCTAACAACTGTTTGACATTACGGATCCAATAAAATTAGTTTCGTCGAATTCCGACTTCGTTTGCAAAAGTGGCTATTTTTAAAGCTCTGGATGACCCATTTAAATATATAAATATATTTAAATATAATTATATTAAATATTTATAAATAAATATTATCGTATATATTTACAGTGGAATACCATACAGCTCAGAATATTCCTGTATGAATTTCTAACTTGATATTCACTTCTGGGTCGACCCGATATTCGATTTATATTGAAATTCCTTTTTTAAAATATAAATAATTCCTTTATAAATTATAAAGGAATTCCGCAACGACTTTTTTGAAATTTGACTTGGACATATCTCAAAATCTACTCGACGAAATCCTGATTTTTCTCTTCCACTAGAAAGATATACTCCACCAGGTCCTAACGTTTCTCGTTTCACCGAAATCCGGCTTAAAACGAATCATGTACATTCAGTTGAAGTTCAAATCGCCAATTTACGAACTGCAGCGCCATTTCAGGCTCGATTTTAATTATAATATAATTATACGTTCAAACCCTCGTTTATATAATATATTCGTTATTCAAATTCAATTCCAAGCTGAATTAAATATCACAGATGATCCAGTTCACACTATATCGCCATTTCAGCCAATTCTGATTATTTCAGAATTAAATATATTATTTAATTTATTATTTTAATTAAATATTCACCATTATTTAATTCCACGACCATTTAATTCACTATATCACTATTTATATAATTAAATAAATTAATTATAATACCTCTGCCAATGCGTGTCGTTACAATCTTTCCCACTTAAAATAACTTCGTCCTCGAAATTGCTAAGAGTTAGAGAACAAACCATATCGACCGGTTAGAACTTATTTGTTCACTTCTTAAATTCAGTTTTCAACTGAAACAATTTAATTTCAATTAAATTATTAATTAATTCTTATCAACGAAAATTTTCATAAATCCTGAAAATTTTCTAATGCCTTAAGTTTTCGAAAAATTTCGCCAGCACCACCTTTGTATTGGTCAATAGGTCAAAGCACAACTCGCCTCTCTGGGCCATCTCCATCGCAAAAGAAAATCAAACAGCCAAGCGGCTTGCCAATTCGACTCATAAATCTTATATCCAATAGAAATATAAACTTGTACCTTTTGTCAGCATATCATTATATCCTTTCTACCTATTATCAATTCAGCGGATACAACGGTCATCCCAATCAAATTACAATCTGCTTTTATCCACAACACAGCCATTCGCTTATATCCAAGCCAAATATCATTTCAACTCGAGTTTCTTCTCGATTCCCAACTCTTAACTTGATTGTCACATTACACTTCAAATTTGAATCTCACAATCCAATTTGTCTTGATATCATTCTAATTCGATCTCAGTTACCACTTTACTGGCTTTACTTTAATTCAATTTTGCTTTCACAAATTTCTGTTAAATTTGTTTTTAATTCAAACAGTCTTTCCCTGGGAGTTTTTTTTAAAACAATTTACTCTTTTCAAAAAACAAATTTTCCTTTTGAACATGTCATTGAGCCCTTAATTAATATTCCATTAGTTAAATCACTTCTCTATTTCTTTATCAATATTTGTTAACCAAATATTTTCAATAACCATATTGGCCTTTTATGTTATTTGGAAAACATTTCCGAATATCACCTTCCTTTATTTTCTAAGCTTAGAAAATATCTTCTATTTAAAATTGAAAAATATTCCAATTACTTATCTCTTTTCCGATCACATTTATTTCTATACTTAGGAAATATTCTTTATTATATTTCCAAGCTTACACTTATTTGGGTTAAAACGGATGTTGTGTAAAACATCGTTACGTTAGCCTAAATACTATATTCAACTAACTCATATTCAACATTGATCTTCGAGCCTGAAATCTTACTATTTATTTGTTAATAATGAAATCAATCAAGTTAGGGTATAACTACCTCTCAGACCTTGATTGTATAACATTTATAACGTCAAAATAGATATGACTACTTACTCAAATAATCAATACCATACAACTACTTATTCACTTTTAAACACGTCTACACTTTCTCTTTCTATTCTTACTAGATTTTATTCTTAGTCTTCCTTTTTGATTTTACTATTCTATTTCTAAGTTCGTTTCCTTATCGACTTCTATATATATATATATATATATATATATATATATATATATATCGATACATTGATTTCTAACTATCAAATTATCTTAAAAATATTCTAACTCCTTAAATTCCCGGAAAAATTCGCCATAACCTCCTTTGTACCAGGAGCATCGGGATATTTCAAATAGCCTCCCATGGCCCTCACCAATCCAAAAGAAAAAGAAAAAGCCAAGCGGCTAGCCGATACGGCGCATAAAATCTCATATATGAATTAAATACATACCTTTTTGTTGAGCATTCTATTTATATACCTTCATACCTCATCCATACCTATCTCATGTATATCTATACCTGACCAATTTAATTCAACTATACCCGATCGTTTTAACTCAATTCGTTAATTTGTTAATTAGCTCTTTAGTCTATTTCACTTTTATATTTGAACATGACATGTTCAAATATATTTTAACTTGCTTATTAAATAATTTGAATCCAAATTTCAAATTTAAGTTCTATATTCGATTTCGAATATACGTTTACAAATCCAATTCACCTTTCAAAGTTCAACTTCAAATTCAAAACTCGATTAACTAATTCCACTTCGACTTAGTTAATTCTATTCAATTTCTGTTCAAATTTTATATCACTTCTATTATTCAAATCTATATATCAAATTCTATTCAAATTCTATAGTTTAAATTCCATTTGAATTCTATATTTATATTCCATATATTCAAATCCTATATTTTAATTCCATTTGAATTCTATATTCATATTCTATTTAAATTTCTATATTCAAATTTCATTTCAATTTCTATATTCAAATCCTATTATTACTCTATAAGAATTCTATATTCAATTTTCCATTATTTAAATCTTCTTTATTCAAATCTCATTTGAATTTCTATATTCAAATCCCCTTTGAATTTTCTATATTCAAATCCCCTTTGAAGTTTCTATATTCAACTTCTATTTGAATTCTCCTTATTCAAATTCTATATTCAAATCTATTTGAATTCTCTTTATTCAAATTCTATATTCAAATCTATTTGAATTCTCTTTATTCAAATTCTATATTCAAATCTATTTGAATTCTCTTTATTCAAATTCTATATTCAAATCTATTTGAATTCTCTTTATTCAAATTCTATATTCAAATCTATTTGAATTCTCTTTACTCAAATTCTATTTTATAAATCCCATTTTGAAATTCAACACAACTTGTCTTTCCCAAAACAAATTCAAAACAATATCTCTGGTAGTAATTTGTCACTTACAACTCGAAAATGAATACTGATGATGCAGCTGTCGTCATCAGAATCTATTTTCCAGCGATCGAAGTGAGTTCAATACTATAAAACCATTTTTAAACATTTCCACTTTGAAATTAATTTCAAAAAATAATTTCTCATTGCTTGTAAAATAATTTAAAATCTCCCAGGATCTTAAATTTTCCTTATTTTTAATCCAAATTCATTTACAAACACTTATCCAATTTTCTCGAATTTTAATTTAATTTCTGGTTTAAATTTTAGATTTAACTCATCTGATTTCACGTATTTCACTTATATGAATTCTGATTGGTTATCTACATAACCATTTTATTTATAATCTTACTCGATTATAATAACAACCAATATATGCAATATATTAAAATTTTGAAATATATATCTTCTCTATATCAAGATATACCTTGGGTAACTTATTTTAATTTACCCTCTTTTCAAAACATGCCATGATGACCCATCGTATTCGAGTGTTAAGTAACTCCTACCGATACAGTGGACCAAACTGATCGACCAGAATCCATAGACAACTTAACCAATGAATCTCCATAATATAAAACAATTTTTATATCAATAACAAATACGTTCACTCGTATATATACACTCAATCTCAGTCTAGGGTATTACTAACCCTTTCTCTACCGAGTCACGCCACAGAGCCAAGGTAGTTCACTTAACTTAAGCTCTGATACCAACTGTAATGACCCAGGATTTTGACGACTTTGGTTATCGCCATAAACTCGATGATGACTAACCAAACATCGAAAAATACCAGTCATTAGTGAAAGAAATTATAGGGTGAGGAAAGATAAGATAGTAACTTAGAACAGAAGAAGAAGAAGAACACAATATCAGAGTAACATGAATCTCACAGCAGAACGAATAACTATATTTCATAACATAACTTTGAAATACAAATCTGTACTTGAATATACATATCATTATCAAAGTACAGCACTTACAACACAGCGGAAATAACCATAGCTATAATGATCTTGAAGCCTCCTGCTCCAAGCTCTTCCAGTATATCTGTAAATCCTGACTACTTGACTGCCCATACAAATTTAGGCACCCAAGAGTTTAGGGAAACAAACAAATAAACTCCGGGTCAGTCATGGGACTGGTATGAGTAAAACAGTTTAAAAACAGTTCAAGCAGGTAATCAATATCTCATAAGACCACGCCGTATAACGGAACGGGTTTTTCCCTTATGAGAATCCAGATATCTTTATATAAAAACCTTTTTAATATTATAATAATGTCTATCAACACAATATAATAATCATCTAGCAGAAACGCTTTCATCTCACGTTCTACATATATAGTATACAATCAAAACCGCAAGCACGTATTGGGTAATTGATTTCCAACTATGACAAGGTATGGAACCACCTTTCGCTAGTGTATCTCTAGAGAGGAATACACTGGGTTCAACAAGAACATCTTGCAACCCGGCCACACATGACCGACCACTAATTTCGCTTGAGTGTATCGAATGTATATCACTAATGGTTGGGATCAGCAACCGTTTCCCAAATGGGACAGCATCAACAATAGATTTTTAGAAGTAATTGAAACTCTAGATCAGGTGATTATACACCCTACTTCGGTGCGACCGACTTAGCCATGTTGCCTGCCCGATTTCTTTCATTTACCGGATGATGAGGCTAGAAGCTACGCTTTATCATCACAACAGATTCACTTTGAATGCTACATCGTCAAATCCATCAAATCACCAATTGACGTCCTCAACCATACATTATGTCTTAGCTAAAAGAAGTTTCCTTCTCCTCTTCCACTCTTGGTACGGTTGGAGAAATCAATATACGTGATCGTCTGGAAATACTCTGTCAGACATCCATCCATACAAGTCATCCAGGAATAGGATGAACCGAAGGCACTATTCTGTAAACAGGATAGTCCTTGCATAGCTCCGTCTTCAATTTTCTTGGGCATATATGATTCGCAACGCTTATGCCAATATAGAGTGTTCTTTGGATAATAATCCAATCGGTCTCTCCATATTAACAACGTTAAAATGGTCAAAACTTCGATAGTTTGTGATTTAACTATCGAAGAAAAACAGGTGTGCAAACAACGATATTATTTCCATGTTTATAAAATGAATAGAGTTTTATAAAAGGGAAAATGTTTATAAAACGAATAGAATTAAAAAAGGGAAATCATTTGTAAAGTGAAGAACTGTTACTAAAAGCAAATCTTTATAAATGAATAGTTTAATCGAGTTTAAAGGAGTAAATCGATGTCAGTTTAATCAAAAAGAGTAAATCGATGTTAGTTTAATCGAAAGGAGTTAATCGATGTTAGTTTAATCGAAAGGAGTAAATCGATGTTAGTTTAATCGAAAGGAGTAAATCGATGTTAGTTTAATCGAGTTAAAGGAGTTAATCGATGTTGGTTTAATCGAGTTAAAATGAGTTAATCGATGTTAGTTTAATCGAGTTAAAAGGAGTTAATCGATGTTAGTTTAATCGATTAGAGTTAAAGCAAATGAGTTAATCGAATATAGTTTATTCGAATAGAAAGTTAAAAGGAGTTAATCGAATATAGTTTATTCGAATAGAAAGTTAAAAGGAGTTAATCGAATATAGTCTATTCGAATAGTAAAAAGGAGTTAATCGAATATAGTTTATTCAAATAGAATAAAGGAGTTAATCGAATATATAGTTTATTCAAATAGAATTAAAAGAGTTATCGAATATAGTTTATTCGATAGGAGCTAAGTGAATAAAGTTAAAGTTAAATCAAAAGAGTTAGTGAATAGAGTAAATTGAATAGAGTTATCGAATATACCTTATCAAAGGAAAGAATTTACGAATAGAAAAGATTTGAAAGAGAGTTACATAAGGAAGTTTGTTAAAGAATTAAAAGAGTGAACTTTGTCTATTTCAAGGTTAGAAACGTTGTTCAGTTAAGGTCTAAGAGGTAGCATTACCCCAACTTGATTGACTTCATTTTTAACTAAGGGATGTTTAAGGTTTGATAGTAAAGGATGGTTAAGTGAATTTAGTAATTAAAGGAAATGGTTTGAGTTAGCATCGCGATGGTTTGTTTAAACATCTGTCTAATTCCAATGAAGAAACTTTGGAAATGTTTTCCAAATAAGAAACCCGAAATGTTTTCTAATAAAGAAAACAAGAAGTGGAAATATTTTCCATTGTTAATAACGTATATTTTCCAAATTTAGAAAATAAGAAATATTGAATATTGGGAAACATGAGATAAGTAAATTTATGAAATAAAGAGATAAATGTTGAATGATGTTTGATCGATATAAATTTCCATTTGGAAATAAAATCGTTGTTTGCACACCTGTTTTTCTTCGATAGTTAAATCACGGACTATCGAAGTTTTGACCATTTTAACGTTGTTAATATGGAGAGACCGGTTGGATTATTATCCAAAGAACCACTTTGTATTGGCATAAGCGTTGCGAATCATATATGCCAAAGAAAATTGAAGACGAAGCTATGCATGGGCTATCCTGTTTACATAATAGTGCCTTCGGTTCATCCAGTTCCTGGACGACTTGTATGGATGGATGTCTGACAGAGTGTTTCCAGACGATCACATATATTGATTTCTCCAACCGTACCAAGAGTGGAAGCGGAGAAGGAAACTTCTTTTAGCTAACACATAATGTATGGTTGAGGACGTCAATTGGTGATTTGATGGATTTGACGATGTGGCATTCAAAGTGAATCTAGTGTGATGATAAAGTGTAGCTTATTGCCTCATCATCCGGTAAATGACAGAAATCGGGCAGGCAGCATGGCCAAGTCGGTCGCACCGAAGTAGGGTGTATAATCACCTGATCTAGAGTTTCATTTACTTCTAAAAATCTATTGTTGATGCTGTCCCATTCGGGAAACGGTTGCTGATCCCAACCGTTGGTGATATACATTCGATACACTCAAGCGAAATGAGTGGTCGGTCATGTGTGGCCGGGTTGCAAGATGTTCTTGTTGAACTCAGTGTATTCCTCTCTAGAGATACACTAGCGAAAGGTGTTTCCATACCTTGTCATAGTTGGAAATCCATAACCCAATACGTGCTTGCGGTTTTGATTGTATACTATATATGTAGAACGTGAGATGAAAGCGTTTCTGCTAGATGATTATTATATTGTGTTGATAGACATTATTATAATATTAAAAGGTTTTTGATATAAAGATATTTGGATTCTCATAAGGGAAAAACGCGTTCCGTTATACGGCGTGGTCTTATGAGATATCGATTACCCGCTTGAACTGTTTTTAAACTGTTTTACTCATACCAGTCCCATGACTGACCCGGAGTTTATTTGTTTGTTTCCCTAAACTCTTGGGTGCCTAAATTTGTATGGGCAGTCAAGTAGTTAGGATTTACAGAAATACTGGAAGAGCTTGGAGCAGGAGGCTTTAGGATCATTATAGTTGTAGTTATTTCTGCTGTGTTGTAAGTGCTGTACTTTGATAATGATATGTATATTCAAGTACAGATTTGTATTTCAAAGTTATGTTATGAAATATATTTATTCGTTCCGCTGTGAAATTCGTGTTACTCTGATATAATGTTCTTCCTCTTCTTCTGTTCTAAATTTCTATCTTATCTTTCCTCACCCTATAATTTCTTTCACTAATGACTGGTATTTTTCGACATTTGGTTAGTCATCATCGAGTTTATGGCAATAACCAAAGTCGTCAAAATGCCGAGTCACTACAGTTGGTATCAGAGCTTAAGTTAAGTGAATTACCTTGGCTCTGTGGCCTGACTCGGTAGAGATAAGGTTAGTAATACCCTAGACTGAGATTGAGTGTATATATACGAGTGAACGTATTTGTTATTGATATAAAAATTGTTTTGTATTATAGAGATTCATTGGTTGAGTTGTTTATGGATTCTGGTCGATCAGTTTTGATCCGTTGTATCGATAGGAGTTACTAAACACTCGAATACGATGGGTCGTCATGGTATGTTTTGAAAAGAGGGTGAATGAAAATAATTTTACCCAAAGTATATTTTGATATATATTGGATATACTGTTTGTTATTATAATCGAGAAAGATTATAAATTAAATGGTTATGTAAATAACCAATCATAATTCATATAAGTGAAAAACGTGAAATCAGATGAGTTAAATCTGAAATTTAAAACCAGAAATTGAATTAAAACTCTAGAGAATTGGATAAGTGTTTGTAAATGGATTTGGATTAAAATTAAGGAAAATTTAAGATCTTGGGAGATTTTAAATTGTTTTACAAGCAGTGTGAATTATATTTTGAAATAAATTTCTAGGTGGAAATGTTTAGAAATGGTTTTATAGTATTGAACTCACTTCGATCGCTGGAAAATTGGTTCTGATGATGACAGCTGCATCATCAGTATTCATTTTCGAGTTGTAAGTGACGAATTACTACCAGAGTTACTGTATTGAATTTGTTTTGGGAAAGACAAGTTGTGTTGTATTTCAAAATGGGATTTATAATATAGAATTTGAATTTTTAAATAGATTTGAAATATTAAATTGTTTTAAAAGAAATAAAACGAGAAGTTCCTTTATAAACGAAGTTTATAAATAGTTCTTTTATAAACGAAGTTTATAAATGAAGCGAAGAGAATTTATCATTGGATAATTCAGAAATAAAAATACAAGTGTGAAATTGAAAGGGGAATCTATTTTCCAAAGGTAGAAATATCGATTTCAAAAGGGATTGAAATCGAGACTTATGTAAAGAATGAATAAAGAAAGTTTGAAAAAGAGATTTGGATAAAGGAAGTTCAAACATAGACTTTGAATATAGAAATTCAAAGGGAGTTTGAATAAAGGAAGTTCAAACATAGAATTTAAATAAGAAAATTCAAAGGGTATTTGAATATAGAAAATTCAAAGGGGATTTGAATATAGAAATTCAAATGAGATTTGAATGAAGAATATTTAAATAATGGAAAATTGAATATAGAATTCATATAGAGTAATAATAGGATTTGAATATAGAAATTCAATGGGAGTTTGAATATATGAAATTCAATGGAATTGAAATAGAGTTTGAATATAGAAATTCAAATGAAATTCAAATATAGAATTTGAATATAGAAAATATAAAGGAATTCAAATATATGATTTGAATATTGAAGGTGAAATGGAATTTGAATATAGAATTCAAATGGAATTTAAACTATAGAATTTGAATATATCGAATTTGAATAGAATTTGATATATAGAATTTGAATAAAATTTGAATAGAAATTGAATAGAATTAACTAAGTCGAAGAGGAATTAGTTAATCAAGTTTTGAATTTGAAGTTGAACTTTGAAAGATGAATTGGATTTGTAAATGGATATTCGAAATCGAATATAGAACTTAAATTTGAAATTTGGATTCAAATTAGTTAATAAGCAAGTTAAAATATATTTGAACGTGTCATGTTCAAATATAAAAGTGAAATAGACTAAAGAGTTAATTAACAAATTAATTAACGAATTGAGTTAAAACGATCAAGTATAGTTAAAATAGATTGGGCAGGTATAAATATACATGAGATAGGTATGGATAAGGTATGAAGGTATATAAATAGAATGCTCGACGAAAAGGTATGTATTTAATTCATATATGAGATTTTATGCGCCGTATCGGCTAGCCGCTTGGCTTTTTCTTTTCCTTTTGGATTGGTGAGGGCCATGGGAGGCTATTTGAAATATTCCGATGCTCCTGGTACAAAGGAGGTTATGGCAAATTTTTCCGGAAATTTAAAGAGTTAGAATATTTTTAAGATAATTTGATAGTTAGAAATCAACGTATCGATATGTATAGAAGTCGATAAGGAAACGAACTTAGAAATAGAATAGTAAAATCAAAAAGGAAGACTAAGAATAAAATCTAGTAAGAATTGGAAGAGGAAGCGTATACGTGTTTAAAAGTGAATAAGTAGTTGTTTGGTATTGATTATTTGAGTAAGTAGTCATATCTGTTTTGACGTTATAAATGTTATTCAGTCAAGGTCTGAGAGGTAGTTATACCCCAACTTGATTGATTTCATTATTAACAAATAAATAATAAGATTTCAGGCTCGAAAATCAATGTTGAATAAGAGTTAGTTGAATATAGTATTTGGGTTGTCGTAACGATGTTTTACACAACATCCGTTTTAACCCAAATAAGTTAAAGATTGGAAATATAATAAAGAATATTTCCTAAGTATAGAAATAAACGAGATCGGAAAAGAGATAAGTAATTGGAATATTTTCCAATTATAAATAGCATATATTTTCTAAAGTTTAGAAAATAAACGAAGACGATATTCGAAAATGTTTTCCAAATAACATAAAAGGCCAATATGGTTATTGAAAATATTTGGTTAACAAATATTGATAAAGAAATAGAGAAGTGATTTAACTAATGGAATATTAATTAAGGGCTCAGTGACATGTTCAAAGGGAAACTTTGATTTTTGAAAAGAGTAAACTGTTTGAAAACTCCCAGGGAAAGACTGTCTGAAAAAAAAAACAAATTTAACAAAAATTTGTGAAAGCAAAATTGAATTTAAAGTAAAGCCAGTAAAGTGGTAACTGAGATTGAATTAGAATGATATCAAGACAAATTGGATTATGAGATTCAAATTTGAAGTGTAATGTGATAATCAAGTTAAGAGTTGGGAATCGAGAAGAAACTCGAGTTGAAATGATATTTGGCTTAAAGAGAATGGTTGTGTTAGAGATGAAAGTGATTTCAGAATTTGATTGGGTAACATGGGTATATGCTGAATTGACAGCAGGTGAAAGCGATAGAGTTGATATGCCGATAAAAAGGTACAAGTTTATATTTCATATGGTATGAGATTTTGATGAGCCGAATTGGCAAGCCACTTGGCTATTTGATTTTCTTTTGGGTTGGAGATGGCCTAGAGAGGCGAGTTGGAGTTTGACCGATTGACAAGTAGAAAGGAAGTGCTGGCGAAATTTTTCAAAAAGTTAAGGCGTTAGAAAATTTTTAGGATTTTTGAAAATATTCATTGATAAAAATTAATTAGTGATTTAATTGAAATTAAATTGGTTCAGTTGAAACTGAAATTAAGAAGTGAACAAATATGTTCTAACCGGTCAATAGGGTCGTCCCCTACCTTTTAGCAATTTCGAGGACGAAATTATTTTAAGTGGGAAAGATTGTAATGACCCGCATTGGCATAGGTATTATAATTAATTTATTTAATTATATAAATAGTGATATAGTGAATTTAATGGTCGTGGAATTAAATAATGGTGAAAATTTAATTAAAATAATAAATTAAATAATATATTAAATTCTGAAATAATCAGAATTGGCTGAAATGGCGATATGTTGTGAACTAGATCATCTATGATATTTAATTCAGTTTAGAATTGAATTAGAATAACGAATATATTATATGAACGACAGTTTGAACGTATTATTATATTATAATTAAAATCGAGCTCGAAATGGCGCTGCAGTTCGCTATTTGGCGATTTGAACTTCAACTGAATGTACAGGGTTCGTTTTAAATCGGATTTCTGTGAAACAAGAAACGTGTGGAGCTTGTGGAGTATATCTTTCTAGTGGAAGAGAAAAATCGGGATTTCGTCGTGTAGATTTTGAGATATGTCCAAATCAAATTTTAGAAAAGTCGCTGTGGAATTCCTTTATAATTTATAAAGGAATTATTTATATTTTAAAAAGGAATTTCATTATAAATCGCATATCGATTTAATCGGTATTTGAAATATCAAGTTAGAAATTCATAGAGGAATATTCTAGAGCTATATGGTATTCCACTGTGAATATAGACGATAATATTTATTTTTAAATATTTAATTTAAATATATTTAAATATATTTATATATTTAAATGGGTCATCCATAGCTTTAAAAATAGCCACTTTTGCAAACGAAGTCGGAATTCGACCAAACTAATTTTGTTGGATCCGCAATGTCAAATAGTTGTTAGATTTCCAGTTTTGTGATTTTTAGAGTCACTGTGTGGTCGTACGGATTTTATGAGTGAAAAACAGTCAGTATTCTGACGGTTAAAAATACGCTGTGTGAGCATATGGAGTCGGAATTCGACGAAACCAGTTTCGTTCGGACCATAACGTCGAACTCTAGCTGCATGCCAATTTTCATGATTTTTAGGCACCGTATGTGTTCGTAGGGATTTTTAGAAGACTGAAAAGAATATAAAATAATAAAAAGAAAATATCGAAACTCATTTAAAGGTAAAAACAAAGGCCACGTGTTCTCCTATTCAGCCACACAACAAAACCCGTCCTCCTTATAATACTCGTTCCCAGCCGCCACTGAATTTTTCCTTAAAACATAAAATCGTAGCAACAAAAATCAAAATGAAATCATAGAGAAATTCATAAATCACAAAAGTCATATATTCAGACTCCTTGAGAGCTGCTCGTCATTTCTATATGGATTTTTGTGGGTTCGACGTCTGTTATTGATGACTGGAATATTCAACAGCGAGATAGAGTTCGACCCTGTGTAAAATCAAAGCATTAATTCTCGAAATGGAGGTCATATTGATGTTTGCGAAGGAGTTTAGTAGGTGTTGTGATGTTTTAGAGGTTTTCCGTTTTGATTTTTGTTCGATACCTGTTGGGTATACCGAGATGTAGGGGTTCGAACGCGATAGTAGAAGGGGCCCGAGTTCGAATGAAAGGGTACAGGGTGGTGCGGTTGTCGTCAAGGAGTTGAACGGTGGTCACGGCTTTCGATTGCGTTGAAGGATTGAGGAATGGTGGGAGGATGAAATCGATGCAAAAATGGTTTATACGATTTACTGGGGCGTGAACTGTTCGGAGGAGAAGAACAAAAAGGAGAGGTCGGGTCTGTTCAAATAGGAATCATGAACCGTCAGTCACGTTGGGACCGTATGGACGAGAGCTTCACAATGAAGCTGACTGGGAGTGGATTGGGGTTCATTACAATTTATCGCAAAATAAATTGTCCAATCTGAATCAAGCGACAATTATCGTTATAAACGATGATAGTCCAAAGTGAGTAAATCTCACTAACTCTGAACAGTTTATAATTTCATGTTGTATTTTAGAACTGTTAAATATTGGTTGATTGACTGTGTGTTGATTGTTTGATTGAACTGCTAGTCAGTTAGTTGAATTTCTATATTTGATTCTGTTTAACAGAATATATCATATGGAACTGAAAGTGATGTTATCTATATTGTTTAACATCTGTGGATGCAGGGAAACAGGTTGGAGGAATCCGACTGGATTCCTCAACATTTATTTAATGTTTTCATATATTGTGATATATGATGTGATGTATATTTGTTATGGATTATGTGTGTTAGAATGATGTTGATCATTGTTATTCGATATTTTAAATATCATAAAAGACCCTGGGATGTAAAAAGAATTATTTCAATATATATTAAAATAAAAGGGATTTTATAAAGTCAGTAGATTTTATAAAAAGGAAATATTTCGAAAGTAAATAAAAGGAGAAATGTTTATAAAACGAATAGAGTTTTATAAAAGGGAAAATGATGATAAAACGAATAGAATTAAAAAAGGGAAATCATTTGTAAAGTGAAGAACCGTTACTAAAAGTAAATCTTTATAAATGAATAGTTTAATCGAGTTTAAAGGAGTTAATCGATGTTATTTTAATCGAAAGGAGTAAATCGATGTTAGTTTAATCGAAAGGAGTAAATCGATGTTAGTTTAATCGAAAGGAGTAAATTGATGTTAGTTTAATCGAGTTAAAGGAGTTAATCGATGTTAGTTTAATCGAGTTAAATGAGTTAATCGATGTTAGTTTAATCGAGTTAAAAGGAGTTAATCGATGTTAGTTTAATCGAGTTAAAAGGAGTTAATCGATGTTAGTTTAATCGATTAGAGTTAAAGCAAATGAGTTAATCGAATATAGTTTATTCGAATAGAAAGTTAAAAGGAGTTAATCGAATATAGTTTATTCGAATAGAAAGTTAAAAGGAGTTAATCGAATATAGTTTATTCGAATAGTAAAAAGGAGTTAATCGAATATAGTTTATTCAAATAGAATAAAGGAGTTAATCGAATATATAGTTTATTCAAATAGAATTAAAAGAGTTGTCGAATATAGTTTATTCGATAGGAGTTAAGTGAATAGAGTTAAAGTTAAATCAAAAGAGTTAGTGAATAGAGTAAATTGAATAGAGTTATCGAATATACCTTATCAAAGGAAAGAATTTTCGAATAGAAAAGATTTGAAAGAGAGTTACGTAAGGAAGTTTGTTAAAGAATTAAAAGAGTGAACTTTGTCTATTTCAAGGTTAGAAACGTTGTTCAGTTAAGGTCTGAGAGGTAGTATTACCCCAATTTGATTGACTTCATTTCTAACTAAGGAATGGTTAAGGTTCGATAGTAAAGGATGGTTAAGTGAATTTAGTAATTAAAGGAAATGGTTTGAGTTGGCATCGCGATGGTTTGTTTAAACATCTATCTAAGTCCAATGAAGAAGCTTTGGAAATGTTTTCTAAATAAGAAACCAGAAATGTTTTCTAATAAAGAAAACAAGAAGTGGAAATGTTTTCCATTGTTAATAACGTATATTTTCCAAATTTAGAAAATAAGAAATATTGAATATAGGGAAACAGGAGATAAGTAAATTTATGAAATAAAGAGATAAATGTTGAATGATGTTTGATCGATATAAATTTCCATTTGGAAATAATATCGTTGTTTGCACACCTGTTTTTCTTTGATAGTTAAATCATAGACTATCGAAGTTTTGATCATTTTAACGTTGTTAATATGGAGAGACCGGTTGGATTATTATCCAAAGAACCACTCTGTATTGGCATAAGCGTTGCGAATCATATATGCCAAAGAAAATTGAAGACGGAGCTATGCAAGGGCTATCCTATTTACAGAATAGTGCCTTCGGTTCAACCTGTTCCTGGATGACTTGTATGGATGGATGTCTGACAGAGTATTTCCAGACGATCACGTATATTGATTTCTCCAACCGTACCAAGAGTGGAAGCGGAGAAGGAAACTTCTTTTAGCTAACACATAATGTATGGTTGAGGACGTCAGTTGGTGATTTGATGGATTTGACGATGTGGCATTCAAAGTGAATCTGGTGGGATGATAAAGCGTAGCTTCTAGCCTCATCATCCGGTAAATGACAGAAATCGGGCAGGCAGCATGGCTAAGTCGGTCGCACCGAAGTAGGGTGTATAATCACCTGATCTAGAGTTTCATTTACTTCTAAAAATCTATTGTTGATGCTGTCCCATTCGAGAAACGGTTGCTGATCCCAACCGTTGGTGATATACATTCGATACACTCAAGCGAAATGAGTGGTCGGTCATGTGTGGCCGGGTTGCAAGATGTTCTTGTTGAACCCTGTGTATTCCTCTCTAGAGATACACTAGCGAAAGGTGGTTCCATACCTTGTCATAGTTGGAAATCCATTACCCAATACGTGCTGACGATTTTGATTGTATACTATATATGTAGAACGTGAGATGAAAGCGTTTCTGCTAGATGATTATTATATTGTGTTGATAGACATTATTATATTATTAAAAGGTTTTTGATATAAAGATATTTGGATTCTCATAAGGGAAAAACCCGTTCCGTTATACGGCGTGGTCTTATGAGATATCGATTACCTGCTTGAACTATTTTTAAATTGTTTTACTCATACCAGTCCCATGACTGACCCGGAGTTTATTTGTTTGTTTCCTAAACTCTTGGGTGCCTAAATTTGTATGGGCAGTCAAGTAGTCAGGATTTACAGATATACTGGAAGATCTTGGAGCAGGATGCTTCAGGATCATTATAGCTATGGTTATTTCCGCTGTGTTGTAAGTGCTGTACTTTGATAATGATATGTATATTCAAGTACAGATTTGTATTTCAAAGTTATGTTATGAAATTTATTTATTCGTTCCGCTGTGAGATTCGTGTTACTCTGATATTGTGTTCTTCTTCTTCTTCTTCTGTTCTAAGTTTCTATCTTATCTTTCCTCACCCTCTAATTTCTTTCACTAATGACTGGTATTTTTCGACGTTTGGTTAGTCATTATCGAGTTTATGGCGATAACCAAAGTCGTCAAAATCCCAGGTCATTACATTTGTGGCCCTGGCAAATTGAAATGTACGTTCAAATCAAATATTGGATGTTATATATTTTAATTTGAATTAAAAATGACTGAAACAGTCGAACGGGCCTACGAAACATATCCCATTGTGTTCGGAATGGAGGTAAAACGCTAAGGACGACAGTCGTTGGGTTTGGATTGGAGTTCGTGTGTGAAAGGGGGTATTTTCAAAATTTATAAATATTAAAAAAAATCTCTCATTGGCCAGTTATAATTTCTCTCTACCCGTCTGACCCACGATTAAAGGCGGAAATCCATTCAAACCTTCCAGCCCCGATTCCGATCGCCACACGCCGAATTAGCACTCCACCTAGTTGAGGTTTTCGAAGAGCTCGACGAGAGCTTCAAATCCGTAGCAGCCGCGCCTTCCCTCAAGCTGTGTGCATCGAGAATCGACGCTAGGAAGTTCGGGCGTTCAAACCGCCGTCGTGAGTTGCTCCGACCACCGGAGACCGCCGCACCACTGGCGAACCTGCGCCTCACGCCCCCCTTCGACCTCGTGCAAGCTGATCCTCCAACCGTTACACCGTTTTTTGAAAAATCCAAACCTAGTTTGGAACCTTTTGCTGAAAGGTTCGGCTTGTTTATTTTGAACTGTTTTAACACTTTTAAACCATTGCAAAATTTGAAAAATCATATCTTTTTCGTTTTTCGACGAAATTCGATGAAACAGGAAACATCGTGACCGTGTGGACGTCTTCTACATTCTAGAAGAGGCCGCATATTTTTCTGAGCCTTCTTCTATTTTTGGTGGAGTGGAACCCAATGTGAGATTTCTAATTTATAAACGATATGGAAAACGACGATGTATAAATTATATAGTCGATGTATGAGTTATATAAGCATTGTACACCTCTTGTATAAGCGTTGTATAAGTTGTATGTTCGATATATAAGTTGTATATGCATGGTAAAAATTATATATGTGTTGAAATAGAAGTGAAATGCTATATATATATATATACGCCCCTTGTCCACAAACCATGGACGATATTTATTGGTTGTGATTGGTGTGAAAATTGGTTGATTACGAATGGTTGATTGGAATTGTTTGTGGTTGAAATTGATTGATTGTGGTTGAGAAATATTTGGTTGAAACCACATAGGATTAGTTTGTGGAAATGGAAAAAAATATACATGCCGCCTGCGTGCGAACTAGATGCATGATTCCCCATTGTCAAAAGCTGCGAGGCTTTAAGGTAGAGGGAGGAGCCGTACTAGGGACGGTCCCAGTTTTAACTACCCTGCCGTTATGCTGCCGAAATTTTGAATAATATTCATGTGTTAGAATTATTTTCCTGTGTTGAAACTATATTCGTCTGTTGAATAGAAAACCTTCATGTGTTGAATCGAAATTCATTAGTTGAATTGAAATTCATGTGTTGAATGGTATTCGTGTTTTAAATATAAAAATCACATTTTTATCTTTATATACAAACTATATAAAACCTTCATGTGTTGAATCGAAATTCATTCGTTGAATTGAAATTCATGTGTTGAATGGTATTCGTGTTTTAAATATAAAAATCACATTTTTATCTATATATACAAACTATAGAAAACCTTCATGTGTTGAATCGAAATTCATTCGTTGAATTGAAATTCATGTGTTGAATGGTATTCGTATTTTAAATATAAAAATCACCTTTTTATCTATATATATAAACTATAGAAAACCTTCAAGTTTTGAATCGAAATTCATTCGTTGAATTGAAATTCATGTGTTTAATGGTATTCATATTTTGAAAGAAATTGTTTTATAATAAAAATCCTATTTTTATCATCAATATGAACTATATAAATAATCTTGTTTTGAAATAAATTGTATTATAATAAAAATCCTATTTTTATCACCTATATTAACTATATAAAATAGTCAAGTTTTGAAATAAATTGTTTTACATTAAAAATCACATTTTTATTATATACATGAATTGTTAAAAATAGTGAAGTGTTGAAATAGAAGACAGTTAGATAAAAATATCATTTTTATCAAATGTATGAAAATCATATAGTTTTGAAACCGAAGAATCGATATATATATATATATATATATATATATATAAATAGAATTGAAATATATCGAATAACGAAGCTGCAGTTCGTATTTTGAAACCATGATTTCAAAAGATTAGTGCGGGAGATCCAACCATCGGATTTTCCAGAAACCGCAACCGTTGGGTTCGCTTTGGAAATATCTTTCCAACGGCACCAACTTTGTAAAAATCCAACGGTTGGATTGTCTGGAATGTTTAATTCAAATCTGAAGAAAAACAGACCAGAATCGATTATATATATATATATATATATATATATATATATATATAATTATATTAAATCGAATAACGACGCTGCAGTTCGTATTTTGAAATCGAAACTTCAAACGATTATACCGGGAGATCCGACCGTCGGATTTTCCCGCAACTGGAACCGTTGGATTCGTTTTGAAAAGATCTTTCTAATGATATAAATTTTGTGAAAATCCAACAGTTAGATTTTCAGATATGTGTAAATCAAATCTGAAGAAAAACAATGCCACGGCCGCGTTATGGCCCGAAGCATCGTTTTGAATAAATTGGCTATTTTAAAATAAATAAAAATAGCAATAAATCATTATAAAATATTATAAACGATATGGATGTGAAATTTCGAAAATAACTGAAGGTTGGCTAAGTCGAATGGTTTCGTGGGTATTGATCTGATGTTGGTTTCGGCCTTCGGGGTTAATATTTGGGAAATCGTTCTCTTACTGATTGAAGGTTAGTGACTAATGAATTGAAATGATGCGTAGTAGTGCTTGTGTAGCACTTGTTTATTATATACGCGAGTTGCTCAGAAAGACCGGGTTTATCCCATTCTGAATAACTGAATCGACGATAAGAAATTGATGATGAAGACGGTGGTCGAAGACCGGAGTTCTTCACCTCGTTTGGATAGTAACCGATGTCCTGATTGGGAGGCATCCCGAAATATAGATAATGAGTGGTGATCGTCCAGACGTACGTGGAGATCGATGGGTTTGCGAGGTAAATAGTGCCTCCGGTTTCGTTCAGACCCAGAACGGACTTGCAAATGGACAGTGTGCCTGACATTGGAATTTATTCTGTGTGATTGATAGCTATCAGTTGCACGGTGTGAATTGCCTGTGTGGCATGCTAAGATGCAGTGATCAAGGCTTCTGTTGAAAAGCAAAGTCTTGTGGTGATGATCAAAGCACCGCCTGTGTGGCGTAGCTTTGTGCATAACGTGAATTCGCGAACCTCACACCCCGGTATGAACCAGAAACGGGAGAGGACCTCAGGAGGGACACGTGTTTCTTCCTAGCTAGAAGTGGCGTAAGTAGTTTAACATGCCCTGACAAGTTTGACTTATGTGGTTGTTACTGTTGCGAGGCGCCTCGGATTTATCGGTCGATCCGGGACCGATGGAGTCATTCGTTGGCTCACTTACGCCCCAAAGGGCGGGGAAACGTATTGTTCAGGCATTTTAATCCACAATGGTGGACCGACGCGGACGATCCAAGGGTCACTCGAGCTCTGATCCTGAGACTCGGGCTAGGCAGTCTCGAAGTCGGTAAGGACTATCTTTTGCCTTGGTTCATGACGGAAATCCAATTTCCAAATACGTAACTGTGCGGTTTTGATTGTATACCTATATTTGGCGACATAGTGGCATGGGAAGCTCATGTCGTCTAAGATTGATAGTTATGATTTGAAATTGTTTTTGAAACATATAAACACTAGTAATAATATCAAATGCTTTTGTTTTATTCGTATCACGCATATTTTGGCCATTATAAGGTAAAACTCTATCCTCCGGTTTGCGTTGCATTGTGTGATGGGAACTGAGTCTTGCAATGACTTCATTTTTATAAAAAGCATTGCGATGTCTCAAAGAATTATTTGTTTTAAAGCACTGGCAATCCAATGGAGTAAACATGTTCCACGAAAGTGGCGTGGTCCTGTGATTAGCCATATTTTAAATGTGTTGAGTAGATTTCTCATACCAGTCCCATGACTGGCTCGTAGTTTGTTTCACTTTCAAACTCGGGTGCCCCTTTTTCTATACGGGCAACCTTGTATTCAGGTTTTAGCTGGCTTTCTCTGGATAGCTGGAGCTAAAGATGGATTCTATCATTTATCTCTTTTTATGCTGTTCAGCTCCTATTGTACATTATGTTTGTTTTCCGCTGTAGACATTTATGTATAGCTGAACTGTATTTGTACTAAGTATGATCATGTATACTGTGTAACTCTGATGATTACGTTTATCCAGTATATTCTATTGTGCATTATCTAGTGTATTTATTTATTTCTGTTCTGCTATTATCTGTTTCTGTGTTATATTCCAAGGATTACCCTTGCCGCCGTCAGTACGGGGTTCAGGGTCGTCTCATTTGGTATCAGAGCCTTGGTTAAGCTTAGTTCAGGAATATAACATATTAACGAACTCGTCAGAAATAGAACCAGTAGTGTTCTAGGATGGGTAACTCATTACAGATAGGATCAGTAATATCCTAGTATGAGTAGCAGAACGAAATAACACCTAGATACACACATTTACATTCAAGTATTTGTCTCTATATTTTGAAAATAAAAATTGTGACCTGACACTTGATCTGCTATTTGCAGAAATACTAGAAAATGAGTGCCAGAAACAGAAGAAGTAATACTGACCCGGATATAGAAGCTCTATTTATGAAATATAGAAATCTGGGTGGAAAACCCTTCTCGGGTAAAGAATCAATTATGAAAACACAAGCTTGGATTCGTTCGGCTGAGAAAATCTTTGAAGGATTAAAGCTGAGGGATAACCAGAAAAGATTACTGGCGTCCTGGGCACTCAAAGACGAAGCTTTTTCTGGTGGGATTCAGTTATTAAGGATGATCCAGATGGTGATATCACCTGGGATAGATTCAAAGTGATTTTCCTGGAAAGATTTACTCCTCCTGAAGCGATTGAGCGACTATGTGATGAATTTTCTTATTTGATACAAGGAGATATGACCATTCCAGAATATCATAAGAAATTCAATGAACTTTCTCACTTTGCTCCTCATCTAATTCAAAATCCGAAGAGGAAGAATTTGAGATTTATCAACGGGCTTCAAAGGAAATACCAGAATAAAGTAATGGGGCATGTGAAGCTTCCTTTTTCAGAAATGATTTATATGGCTTATCAGTACGAAGATCTAGACAAGAAACGTATGTTATGCTACGAAGAGGAGGTCAGTTCTAGTAATAAAGTTGAGTCTGAAACTGATCGTCCTGTGGCTAGTACAATGTCTGAGGTCGGTAAGAAGCCCAAAGTTAATCGAAAAAGGGCCAGATCTGAGAAGGAACCAGTAACGACTGCCATATGCAATAACTGCCATAAGAAAGGGCATTTGCAGAGGAATTGCAAATCCTTGAAGAAACGAATAAAGAGTGGATTTAAATCCAAGGAGAATTTTCAAGAGAAAAGGGGTTGCAGTAAATGCCATCAGATTGGTCATCTTGCAAAGGATTGCTGGCTCTTAAAGAAGCCTGGAATGGTACAAGTGAATGAAGTGGCAGAAACTTCAGCACCCTTTGCTAGTCAGGGAAGGTCTGATGTTTTGGAAGGCACGCTTACTGTTAAGAACATTCCAGTTAAAGTACTATTTGATACAGGCGCGTCAAGAAGCTTTATTGCCAAGAATGAAGTTAAAAAGTTGGATTCGAAATTGAGGAAGCTGAAAGAACCCATCACTGTCCAAAATCCGGTTGGAGGGGCTCTTGATCTTAGCTGGATTTGTTCAGTGCCTGTCTCTTTTTCCTGTTATAAGTTCCCCACCATCTCTATCATTATGAATTTTAAGGAGTTTGATCTTATCTTGGGGTTAGACTGGTTGACCAAATATGAAGCTGAGGTTAAATGCGTCGACAGAGTTGTTAAGGAAAAGATAAAATCAGGTGATTATATAACCATTCCCTGTGAAGGCCAGAATTCAAATAGAAAGGACTTCTGGGCAGCGTTGGATGTTTCTCCTGCTCAAATAGAAAATATCCCTGAAGTCACAGAGAATATTCCCGACAAAGTGAAAGATATTCCTGTCGTCAAGAACTATGCGGATGTGTTCGAAGAAGTTGTTCGCTTACCTCCACAAAGAGAAATTGATTTCAAAATTGCTTTAATTCCGAATGCAAGGCTGGTAGTTCACGCTATTCGAAGAATGTCCTTGAAGGAGAAAGAAAAACTTGACAATCAAATGCGACAACTAGTATGGAAGGGGCTGATCAGGCCTATTTCTCTGATTAGGGAGCAGTAGTGGTATTTGTCCTAAAATCTGACGGTACTCTACGGCTATGTGTGGATTATCGCGATTTGAACAAGCAGACGATAAAGAGCAAATATCCATTATCGCGAATCGATGATTTATTGGATCGTCTGAATGGAGCTCAAGTATTTTCAAGGATGGACCTAGCTACAGGCTTCCATCAGCTTCGAATTGGCGAAGAGTGTGTTCCAATGGCAGCATTCAGAGGTCCCGACTTATTCTATGAGAGGTTAGTAATGTCGTTCGGCTTATGTAACGCTCCAGCGTACTTCGTCGATTTGATGAATAGAGTGTTCAGAGGAGTCCTGAATAAGGTTGTTCTGGTTTTTATTGACGATATTCTAATCTTCTCTAAATCAAAGGCCGAACATGAAAAGCATTTGGAACAGGTTCTGGAAATTCTGAGAAAGAATGTATTAAAAGCCGAACTATCCAAATGTATATTCTGGCAAGATGAAGTAAAATTTCTAGGCCACGTCGTATCCAAAGAAGGAATTGCTGTGGATCCAAGTAAAATCATAGCTATTCAAAACTGGAAACAGCCTAGTACTCCTACAGAGGTTCGCAGTTTTCTTGGATTGGCTAGTTATTACCGGAAGTTCGTTAAAAACTTTTCGAAGATATCTGGTCACTTAACGAAGCTTACAAAGAAGCACTCAAAATTCAGATGGACCCCAGAATGTGAAGAGGCTTTTGAAGAGCTAAAGTTAAGATTAACGACTGCTCCAGTGTTAACCATTATTGATGGCAATCAAGATTTAAAAGTCTAGACAGATGCCTCTAGAGAAGGCCTTGGCGCAGTGTTAATGCAAAGGGATCAAGTGATTGCTTATGCTAGCCGTCAGCTGAAGCCACATGAAAAGAACTACGTAACTCATGATCTTGAGTTGTTGGCTATAGTATTCGCCTTGAAAATCTGGAGACACTATCTTCTGCGTGAGAGATTTGAACTGTTTACAGATCACCAGTCGTTAAAGTATCTGTTCATCCAGAAAGACTTGAATCTGAGGCAGCAACGTTGGCTTGAGTTCCTTGCAGCATACGATTTTGAGATTATATACACTCCAGGGAAAGCCAATGTCGTGGCCGATGCGTTAAGCTGAAAGAATGAAATGACCGCCAGTTTTATTATCACGACTTCATTGATAGATAAAATATCTGCTCTTCAGAAGGATGATCACTTCATTCAGAAGATTAGTGAGGTAATTCAAAAGTGCGAACCCTCGAGTTTCCAAGTTGATAATGAGGGGATTCTAAGGCTGAAAGGTCGAATATGTGTTCCTAACATTCCTGAGCTCCGAAAGGAAGTACTGGATGAATGCCACAAGTCAAAACTTAGTATCCATCCGGGAGTAAGAAAAATGTATAATGACGTCAAACGCACTTTCTGGTGGAAGTCGATGAAAAGGGACGTTTCTGTATATGTTAGCCGATGCCCTGCTTGCCAGCTAGTCAAAAGCGAGCAACAAAAACTTGCTGGATTATTGCAACCGCTGGACGTTCCTGGTTGGAAGTGGGAACATATTTCCATGGACTTCATAGATGGTTTGCCCAGAACCAGAAAAGGAAATGACAATATTTGGGTGATCGTAGATCGCTTCACGAAGACCGCCCATTTCATACCTGTCAGATCAAACAGAACTGCTCAGAGTCTGGCGTAGATATACTTCAAGGAAATTGTTAGACTGCATGGAGTGCCGCTCAGTATAGTCAGTGATAGTGACCCGATATTTACTAGTAAATTCTGGGAGGCGTTTCAAGTAGAACTAGGAACAAAGCTGAATCTAAGCACCGCTTACCATCCTCAGACAGATGGTCAGACTGAGAGGGTGAATCGTATACTGGAAGATCTATTGCGGGCTTGTGTTCTAGATTTCGGCGGATCATGGGAAGACCATCTGCATTTGGCTGAATTCTCATATAACAACAGCTACCAGGCGAGCCTGACAATGTCGCCATTCGAAGCATTATATGGTAGACCGTGCCGATCCCCTGCTTGTTGGGTCGAACCCGGTAATAGACTTGTGTTGGGGCCAGATATGATCCGAGATGCTGCCGACAAAGTCGACTTTATTAAGAAACGATTACTCGCCACTCAAGGCCGACAAAAGAGCCATGCCGATAGGAGAAGAAGAGATATATCATTTGATGTTGGCGACTATGTATATATGAAAGTATCGCCGATGAGAGGAGTTATCCGGTTCGGTAAAACCGGGAAGTTGGCGCCCAAATTCATAGGTCTGTTTCCTATTCTAGAATGGATCAGAACTCCCGCTTATAGGGTTAAATTGCCTGATTAGTTGCCTGGAGTGCATGATGTATTTCACATATCTCAACTTAGAAAGCACGTTCATGATCCAGACTTGATTGTGGAAGAAGCATCTCAACAGGATATTGAAATTACCCCAGAATTGGCTGTGAGAAGAGAGCCGCTAAAGATTATCGGCAAAGAAACCAAAGAGCTGAGGAACAAGAAGGTTCACTTAGTCAAAGTGCAATGGAGTGGAGATCCACGAGATTGTACTTGGGAAACTGAGGAGAGCATTCAGAAAGCCTATCCTAGATGCCGAGTGGATATCTTTGATTGACTCTGGTGCAAGGTACATTTACTATACTTTGCATTACCAATTAGTTCTCTACTTTGTTGTTATTTTCTTTCCATGGACGTGCACTTTTAATTCTATACTCTGCTTAATTTAAAAAGAGTATAGAAATTGATTAGTATATTTTTGAAAAGTTAAAAACAATTTGATTGTTGTTTGTGTTGTGTGATAGTAGATTTGATTAATTAAATTATTAGAACGATAGTTAATTTAATTAATAAGAGAATGAATGGTAGGATTTATTCGATTATACCACACATTGAGCTGATATGAAAATAGATAGAAATATATACATGTGCAATATATATATTTGAACAGGTAAATGGATAGCTGTTGAGTAAAGATTTTATTTGCGTGCCCGACAAATAGGTAAACCTTAATGAGTTGGATGCGAAATATTATTATATCAACTCCTGTGAATGCCATTGGATGCGGAGTGCTGGTTGTTCCGTGTGAAATAATAAACATCGCCATAGGATAGTAACAATTAATTTTGAACTACACTACATGGCATACTTCTGGAAGATAGGCATACTTCATCATATACCACATAAGCATTTGGAGCTTGTGTGACGAGGTGGAAGATTTACCATACGAGCGAGAAGCTTGTATGGCGATGACTATATTTTACAGGTTGAACTGATGACTGATATGGACTATATAAATTGTAACGATAAAATTGCCAGATTAATAAAAACCCCACACGGGTCTGGAGTTGACAATAATCACGTCTCTCTAGTCATTAGATACGGCACATGGACTATTTATTTCCCACACGGGACGAGGTGACGAGGATTTATCCTCTGGAGCAATTAAAATACACACTCCCTCAGGCTTTGACAGGGTGACAAGAATTTATTCTCTGGAGTTATTATCTATACACGATCCCCTGTAAACACCAGAATATATCACTATAAATATGTGTATGATTATTAGGATTTATTGTGTACCTAATACGGCCCAATAAATTTCCAAACCTCTCCCCGTACAAAGGAGGGTATGGCGAAATTTTTCGAAAATTCAGGGTGTTAGCCTAATTTTTGAAGAATTTGAAAATTCTCAGGAACTGAAAAGTTGGAGAATGGAAGCCAGATTGAACGTAGAGTTGATTAATCAAACCACTTTCGACTTTGTTCCTTTTCGGGGAAGAAAAGTTTTAAGTGGGGGAGATTGTAACGATCCCGAAAATCTGAACCAAATTAAAAATTTTAAATTGGCTATTTTAGTGAATTTTAAATATTTAAAATAAATATTTTAAATAATAACGATGAAAAGTAAGTTAGAATCGACATTTGAAAACGAATATAATTAATTCTAATTATAAACAAGGCCTGAAATGGCGCGGCAGTTTCAAAATTTGAATTCAAACTTTGACTGACTGTACCGGGTGCAAAAAAAAAAGGATTTGAGTGAAACCAAAAATATTTAAATCTGTTAGTGAATACTTTTCTAACGAATCTGAAAAATCGAAGTTTCAGAGCGGAAAGCAAAAGTTATGGCCAAATGAATTTTCAGAAAGGTCGCTATGGAATTTATATAGCCCGTGAAAATGGCCATTTTGCAAACGACCTCAGAATTCGACGAAACCACTTTTGTTGGATCTGGGATGTTAAGTTATTTCTAGGTTTCAAATTTCATAATTTTTGAAGCTAGTATGTGAGCGTGGCAAGGAAAACGTGTTTTGGTCGATTTCTATTAAATTGGATCGACCAGAAATGGGCCATTTTTCAAACGGTCTCAGATTTCGATGAAACTAGTTTTGTTGGGACCGTATCGTAAAAACATAGCTAGATTTATTTTTCGGGAATTTTTAGAATCAGTTTGTGGCCCTGGCAAATTGAAATGTCCGTTCAAATCAAATATTGAATGTTATATATTTTAATTTGAATGAAAACTGACTGAAACAGTCGAATGGGCCTACGAAACATATCCCATTGTGTTCGGAATGGAGGTAAAATGCTAGGTACGACAGTCGTTGGGTTTGGATTGGAGTTCGTGTGTGAAAGGGGGTATTTTCGAAATTTAAAAATTTATAAATATTAAAAAAATCTCTCATTGGCCAGTTATAATTTCTCTCTCCCCGTCTGACCCACGATTAAAGGCGGAAAGCCATTCAAACCTTCCAGCCCCGATTCTGACCGCCACACGCCGAATTAGCACTCCACCCAGTTGAGGTTTTCGAAGTGCGCGACGAGAGCTTCAAATCCGTAGCAGCCGCGCCTACCCCTCGAGCTGTGTGGATCGAGAATCGACGCTAGGAAGTCCGGGCGTTCAAACCGCCGCCGTGAGTTGCTCCGACCACCGAAGACTGCCGCATCACTGGCGAACCTGCGCCTCACGCCCCCCTTCGACCTCGTGCAAGCCGATCCTCCAACCGTTACACCATTTGTTTGAAAAATCCAAACCTAGTTTGGAACCTTTTGCTGAAAGGTTCGGCTTGTTTATTTTGAACTGTTTTAACACTTTTAAACCATTGCAAACTTTGAAAAATCATATCTTTTTCGTTTTTCGATGAAACAGGAAACATCGTGACCGTGTGGACGTCTTCTACATTCTAGAAGAGACCGCATATTTTTATGAGCCTTCTGCTATTTTTGGTGGATTGGAACCCAATGTGAGATTTCTAATTTATAGACAATACGGAAAACGACGATGTATAAATTATATAGTCGATGTATGAGTTATATAAGCGTTGTACACCTCTTGTATAAGCGTTGTATAAGTTGTACGTTCGATATATAAGTTGTATATGCACTGTAAAAATTATATATGTGTTGAAATAGAAGTGAAATGTTATATATATATATATATATATATATATATATATATACTGTAATAACCCGAAAATCTGGGCCAGTTTAAAATTTTTATTTTTGCAATTTTAGCGAATTTTGAGTATTTAAAATGAATCATTTTAAATAAAAACGAAGGAAAATTTATTTTGGAATTGAAATTCGACGTATATATTATATACGCCGTCGTTAGAATATAAATAATTATTTATATTTATAAAAGGAATTGAAAATGGCGCGGTAGTTCGATAATTCGATTTCAAACTTCAATTGAATGTACCGGGTGCAAAACAATCCGGATTTTAGGGAAACCAAAAATGATAGGATCTATTTGAGGATATCTTTCCAACGAATCCGAAAAGTCGAAATTTCATAGCGGGAATCAAAAGATATGTCCAGTTGAAAAATCTGAATAGTCGCTATGGAATTCAGGCCCTTAAAAGTAGCCATTTTGCAAATGACCTCGGATTTCGACGAAATCACTTTTGTTGGATCCACAGTGTCAAATTATTGCTAGGTTTTAAATTTCATAAATTTTAGAATCAATATGTGAGCGTGGCAAAGGAAAACGCGTTTGACCAGTTTCAGTTGATTTTAATCGACTGGAAATTGGCCATTTTTCAAACGGTCTCAGAATTTCTCGAAACTAGTTTTGTTAGGACCGTATCGTCAATACGAAGCTAGAAAATATTTTTCGAGAATTTTTAGAGTTAGTATGTAACCCCAGTGATTTAAAATGTACGTTTAAAATTCAATATAGCGATTTAAATGTAAATTTAAAGGAAACTGATCGAAACGATCAAATCAGCTAGCGATACATATCTCATTGTGTTCGGAATAGGGGTAAAACGCTATGGGCGATAGGCGGTGGACCTCGTTTAGAGGTCGTATGTAAAAGTCAACTTTTTACAAATAAAATAATTAAATAAAAATAAAAATTACCTTCCTCCTTTATACTTCTGGCCCCCCCTTATTTTCGAAATCGATTCAATTTATAAATAAATAAAAATATCGCGACACCCCCAAGTCGATTTCCCCCTTCCTCATCGCGGCGCCACCACCGCGGATCACCAGCCCAGCCCCGATCACGCGAGAACCCCCTCCCCTCGTCCATCGCGAAGCCTCCCTCCTCCCCCTTCGAACTGGAAACCCCGACCTCCCTGAAGCCGCCGCCCCCGTCCAAACCCTAGGCCCCTTTCAGCAGCCGGCGCCACCTCCGAGGACCACCCTCCAGCCTCCCCTTCAAACGGTGAACCCCCCCCCTTCAATAAGCAACGCTGTGAGTTTTGTTTTATTTCATTTTTATTTTATTTTTGTTCTTTCTTCGTTTAACTTTAATCTAAGTAAATTGCAGAGAAAAAATTCAGTTTTAAATATTACAATAGCGAAGAAAGGTCATACCATTATCATAGAAAAGGATTATATTTTTGCTTAAGAAAAGTTTACATTTTTATATATAAACTTCGAATTAAAAATGTGATTTTTATATATTGAACTTCGAATTAAAAATGTGATTTTTATATATTGAACTTCGAATTAAAAACGTGATTTTTATATATTGAACTTCGAATTAAAAATGTGATTTTTATATATTGAACTTCGAATTAAAATGTGATTTTTATATATTGAACTTCGAATTAAAAATGTGATTTTTATATATTGAACTTCGAATTAAAAATGTGATTTTTATATATTGAACTTCGAATTAAAAATGTGATTTTTATATATTGAACTTCGAATTAAAAATGTGATTTTTATATATTGAACTTCGAATTAAAAATGTGATTTTTATATATTGAACTTCGAATTAAAAATGTGATTTTTATATATGGAATAGCGAAGTAAAAATTCGATTTTTACATAGGTAGTGAAAGCGGACAACGAAGGTAACAAAAAGGCGAAACGACGAAGACTTCTGCAAATGAAGAGCCGTGGAGCTAGGATAGCTATCTGTGAGAATTTCTCACCTTTCAATTTCATTTCTATATATATATATATATACTAGGATGCAGACGGTGCTTAGTAGCACGCGACACAATCGTCCACAGACCATGGACTTGTTTGTTTGGTTGCATAGATTAGTTATATGATGTGATTTGAATTTGGTCGTTTGGTGATTTTGATTGATGTGTGAATGGCGTGGGCCTTCACTAGACCGGGGATAAGGCTAGGCCTCGTCCCGTTTCTAGTATCGTGCCGTTATGCCGCCGAAATTTTCTAAAATAAGTTAGAAAAATAAAAATATCATTTTATTGAATAAATGAACCGAATAGAATATTCATAGGTTGAATAAAATGTTTTATCGTTAAAAATATAATTTTTAACGTGAAGTGAATAAAATAAAATATTCATTTACGAACCAGACGGTTTGTTTATGTACACCTATTTGAAGGACATTGATTGGGTCGATAAATTTTACACATCGCCCAACTGCACAAATAAAATATGCGTTTGATTGTTTGAAACCCCACACGGGTGTTGGGATGAAATTTGAAGTTCACTCATCCTGATTGATTAAATATGTCGATCGATTGATTGACAGGCTGTTATAAGCGTTAGATATCTATATTTGATGCTTATACAGTGTAGTGCACTTTGGTTGATGGTTGATTATTTTTCAATGCTATTATATGTGTGTAATGCATGAAAATCCATATAATTAACTTTATATGGTAATTGATTGGGCCTCATTCCAATTTGAAAAATAAAGAATAATATAAAATAAAGGTTCATGTGTTGACAGTACTCATCCATTGAGATTGGTCATGTGTTGAACGAAATATTTTGATAATAACAACTATTTTGAAAAAGAAATATTTGAAATAGAATATTTGAAAATAGAAATTTATGAAGCCGTGTTGATTAGTTTGACGCCATTTTGACGTGAACGATATTTATATCGATTTTATTCATTTCGAAATGAATTGAATATATAACGATTTCGAAATGAATTGAATATATTACGATTTCGAAATGAATTGAATATATAACGATTTCGAAATGAATTGAAAACGATTTCGAAATGAATTGAATTGAAAACGATTTCGAAATGAATTGAATTGAAAACGATTTCGAAATGAATTGAATATATAACGATTTCGAAATGAATTGAATATATAACGATTTCGAAATGAATTGAATATATAACGATTTCGAAATGAATTGAATATATAACGATTTCGAAATGAATTGAATATATAACGATTTCAAAATGAATTGAATTGAAAACGATTTCGAAATGAATTGAATTGAAAACGATTTCGAAATGAATTGAATTGAAAACGAATTCAAATTGAATTGAAAGCAAAATGAAATGAATTCAAATTGAATTGAAATTTGAATTGAATAGAAATGAATTTTAAAACGAATTTATAAAGAAGAGTTCAAATTTGATTTGAATTGAAATGAAGTTGAAATTGCTTTTGAAACGAATTTAAAACTATTTATATAATTCGTTTTAAATAGAAATCGACGAAATATATTATATATATATATTATATATATAATATAATGGCCTGAATAGAACGCGCCGCGCCGCGGCAGTTCGTGAATTTCGACCATTTATTTCAAACGGACATTACGGGAGATCCGACCGTCGGATTCTCCTAAAACCGGAACCGTTGGGTTCGTATCGAAAAGAGCTTTCTAACGAATATTAGAAATTAGAAATCTAACGGTTGGATTTGGAATTATGTCCAAATCAAATTTGGAAAAGGTCGCTGTAAGTGCAGTTCGATGGCCGTTGATGGAAATCGACTGTACGGGCCTTGATAAAATTATTAAAAATAGTAATAATTTGTGTAAAATCATAAGAAATGATTTAGAAAGAATTGGGATGAAAAACTCCATATTTGATAAGATAAAAATAGATTTCTATCGAAATGAACTAGTTTTGAACTAGAATTAAAATTCTATTTGTTTTTAAATAAATAAATTGGATTTGAAAGGGCTTTAAAAATAACCAGAATTTCCAATGATTGCATTGGAGTGGAATTGAATCGAAATTGTCTTCCGAATATTTCGATGTTGGAATTTGTGATTATACAGATGTTGTTATGGAAATTTGAAAGATATATATTTATATCGTTATTTCCAATACGACATTTGTTAATCGTAGAATTTGATATTGAATATAAGCCGATATATTTTCTATTCAGAGCCTTATATTGAATATCAAATGTGATTTGGGTTTGTCGTGAATGGTGTCTTCACTAACACTGTTCTTGAACCCAGTTGAGAAAAGATTAAATCTTTTTATTTAGATTTAATGAAGTGTACCAATTAAATAGTATTTAATTGGAATTGAATTGATATTGATTTTTGGGTTTATCGTGAACAGTGTTTTAAATAACACTTGTTCTTTAACCCGATAATTATTGAATGTGATCTTGGGTTTATCGCGAACTGTGTTTTAAATGACACTAATTCTTTAACCCAGTTAAAGATTAAAACTAAGTGGAGTTTTAATGAATCTTTAATTAGATTGAAAAGATCGAAAATGGAGTACCAACAGTTTTGCTCCAGGCGATAGTTAAATCTTTAATTAGATTTGAACGTGAAATGGTAATTGAATTTACCGATAACACCGTGGTGTTAGATATGAAGTATAACCAGTTTTACTTCATGGGATGTATAGTTTGGGATTGGGAAATTAAAACAAATGATTACTCCGGTAAGTTTCGTTAATCCCGACTAATTTGAATCGAAATTCAAAGGAAGACTAGAGAATAAATTCAGGAATTTATCTTGGATAAAATTAATGGGAACCTTTCCCTATGAATGTGAAATCAGAAACTAACTGTCGGTTTTCTGGATATTGATCTGATGTTGGTTTCGGCCTTCGGGGTCAATATTTGGGAAATTATTCTCTTGATTAATTTACGGTTAGTGACTGATGAATTGGAATGAGGCGTATGTTGTGTTTTTGTAACACTTATTTAAAATATACGCGAGTTATTTGGAAAGACCGGGTTTATCCCATTCTGAATAACTGATACGACGATAAGTCGAAGATGAAGACGGTGGTCGAAGACCAGAAGTCTTCACGTCGTTTGGGTGATTACTGATGATCTTGATTGGGCTGTACACCCAAGAAGATGGAAACAGTTGGTGATCGTCCAGACGTACTTGGAGATCGATGGATATGCGGGGTACTAGGTGCCTCCGGTTTCATTCAGACCCAGAACGGACTTGTAAATGGACTGTGTGACTGACATTGGATTTTAGTCTGTGTGTTTGATTTCTATTAAATATATATCTGTTTGGCGGCGGAGAATTTATTCTCTTGCTTAACGCCCTTCTCTGAGACGTACGAGCTCAGGGGTTATATATTGATGGATATCAAACGCATGGAGTGAATTGCCTATGTGGCATGCCTAAGTGGCAATTGATCGAGGCTTCTATTGAAAAGCAAAGTCTTGTGGTGATGATCAAAGCAAGGCCTTTGTGGCGTAGCTTTGTGTAACGTTTACTTCGTGAGTTTCACACCCGGTATGAACCAAAAACGGGAGACTGACCTCAGGGAGGGCATGCGTTTCTTTCTAGTTAGAAGTGGCGTCAGTGGTTTTACACGCCCTGACGAGTTTGACTTATGAGGTTGTTGCTGTTGCAAGGCGCCTCGGTTAGATCGGACGATCCGGGTCCGATGGAGCCATTCGTTGGCTCATTTACGCCCCAAAGGGTGGGGAAACGCAGTGTTCAGGCATTTTAATCCACATCGGTGGACCGGCCCTGACGATCCAAGGGCCCACCTGAGTCTGGGTCCTGAGGCTCGGGCTAGACAGTCTCGAATCGGTTGAGGACTATCTTTTTCCTCGGTTCATAGATGGAAATCCAATTTCCAAATACGTGACTTTGCGATTTTGATTGTATAACCTATATATGGCGACATAGTGTTATGGGGCATTCATGCCGCCTATGATTAATATTTATGATTTGAAGTTGTTTTATACACTATACACTTATTATAGTATCAAATGATTTGTTTTAAACGTATCAAGCATTCTTGGCTATTATAAGGTAAAAACCCTATCCCCCGGCTTGCGTTGCATTGTGTGATAGGACCTGGGTCTTATAATAGCTTCATTTTTCTTTACTTAGCATTGCGCTGTTGTTTTATGCACTGGTATTCTTGGGAGGAAACCCGTTCCGTGTTATGCGGCGTGGTCCCTTGATTTACCTAATGATTTAAAATAAAGATTAATAACTGTTTTAGTTCTCACACCAGTCACATGACTGACCTGGAGTTTATTGTTTTGACCTAAACTCTGGGTGCCCTTATTTTGACACGGGCAGCTAGTAGTTTTGGTTTTGCAGATTTATATTCACAGGATCCTGGTTTACAGCTGGAATGATATCCGGAAAGCTTTGTATCCGTATATCTCTTCTAGTTGTGTATTGTATTATTTTCCGCTGCTATGTATTTAAATGTAATTTAAATCTCTGATATTTCTGTGTAATATTTATTCATATATACTCTGTATATTCTTGTAATCTGATGCATTGTTGTGAAATACAGTGAAATGTTCTTTTGTATGCGTTCTGTTGTGGCTTGTTCTCGAACTATCCGCGGCTTTCCTTTACGGGGAAGTTACGGGTTTTCACATATACACACACACGCCCCTCGTCCACAAACCATGGACGATATTTATTGGTTGTGATTGGTGTGAAAATTGGTTGATTACGAATGGTTGATTGGAATTGTTTGTGGTTGAAATTGATTGATTGTGGTTGAAAAATACCCGTTTGTTGTTGAGAAATATTTGGTTGAAACAACATAGGATTAGTTTGTGGAAACGAAAAAAAATATGCCGCCTGCGTTCGAACTAGATGCATGATTCCCCATTGTCAAAAGCTGCGAGGCTTTAAGGTAGAGCGAGGAGCCGTACTAGGGACGGTCCCGGTTTTAACTACCCTGCCGTTATGCTGCCGAAATTTTGAATAATGTTCATGTGTTAGAATTATTTTCCTGTGTTGAAACTATATTCGTCTGTTGAATAGAAAACCTTCACGTGTTGAATCGAAATTCATTCGTTGAATTGAAATTCATGTGTTGAATGGTATTCGTGTTTTAAATATAAAAATCACATTTTTATCTATATATACAAACAATAGAAAACCTTCATGTGTTGAATCGAAATTCATTCGTTGAATTGAAATTCATGTGTTGAATGGTATTCGTGTTTTAAATATAAAATTACATTTTTATCTATATATACAAACTATAGAAAACCTTCATGTGTTGAATCGAAATTCATTCGTTGAATTGAAATTCATGTGTTGAATGGTATTCGTGTTTTAAATATAAAAATCACCTTTTTATCTATATATATAAACTATAGAAAACCTTCATGTGTTGAATCGAAATTCATTCGTTGAATTGAAATTCATGTGTTGAATGATATTCATATTTTGAAAGAAATTGTTTTATAATAAAAATCCTATTTTTATCATCAATATGAACTGTATAAATAATCTTGTTTTGAAATAAATTGTTTTATAATAAAAATCCTATTTTTATCACTTATATTAACTATATAAAATAGTCGAGTTTTGAAATAAATTGTTTTACATTAAAAATCACATTTTTATTATATACATGAATTGTTAAAAATAGTGAAGTGTTGAAATAGAAGACAGTTAGATAAAAATATCATTTTTATCAAATATTTGAAAATCATATAGTTTTGAAAGCGAAGAATCGGTATATATATATATATAATTGAAATATATCGAATAACGAAGCTGCAGTTCATATTTTAAAACCGTGATTTCAAACGATTAGTGCGGGAGATCCGACCAACGGATTTTCCCGAAACCGCAACCGTTGGGTTCGCTTTGGAAATATCTTTCCAACTGTACCAACTTTGTAAAAATCCAACGGTTGGATTGTCTGGAATGTTTAATTCAAATCTGAAGAAAAACAGCGCCAGAATCGATTATATTTATATATATATAAAAATATAATTATATTAAATCGAATAACGACCATACAGTTCGTATTTTGAAATCGAAACTTCAAACGATTATACCGGGAGATCCGACTGTCGGATTTTCCCGAAACTGGAACCGTTGGATTCGTTTTGAAAAGATCTTTCTAACGATGTAAATTTTGTGAAAATCCAACGATTAGATTTTCAGATATGTTTAAATCAAATCTGAAGAAAAATAGCGCCACGGCCGCGTTATGGCCCGAAGCGTCATTTTGAATAAATTGGCTATTTTAAAATAAATAAAAATAGCGATAAATCGTTATAAAATATTATAAACGATATGGATGTGAAATTTAGAAACTAACTGAAGGTTGGCTAAGTCGAATGGTTTTGTGGGTATTGATTTGATGTTGGTTTCGGCCTTCGGGGTTAATATTTGGGAAATCGTTCTCTTACTGATTGACGGTTAGCGACTAATGAATTGAAATAATGCGTAGTAGTGTTTGTGTAGCACTTGTTTATTATATACGCAAGTTGCTCAGAAAGACTGGGTTTATCCCATTCTGAATAACTGAATCGACGATAAGAAATCGAAGATGAAGACGGTGGTCGAAGACCTTAGATCTTCACCTTGTTTGGTTGGTAACCGATGTCCTGATTGGGAGGCATCCCGAAATATGGATAATGAGTGGTGATCGTCCAGACGTACGTGGAGATCGATGGGTTTGCGAGGTATATAGTGCCTCCGGTTTCGTTCAGACCCAGAACAGACTTGCAAATGGACAGTGTCTGACATTGGAATTTATTCTGTGTGATTGATAACTATCAGTGTGGCATGCTAAGATGCAGTGATCAAGGCTTTTGTTGAAAAGCAAAGTCTTGTGGTGATGATCAAAGCACCGCCTGTGTGGCGTAGCTTTGTGTACAACGTGAATTCGCGAACCTCATACCCCGGTATGAACCAGAAACAGGAGAGGACCTCAGTGGGGACATGCGTTTCTTCCTAGCTAGAGGTGGCGTCAGTGGTTTTACACGCCCTGACGAGTTTGACTTATGTGGTTGTTACTGTTGCGAGGCGCCTCGGATATATAGGTCGATACGGGACCGATGGAGTCATTCGTTGGCTCACTTACGCCCCAAAGGGCGGGGAAACGTATTGTTCAGGCATTTTAATCCACATCGGTGGACCGGCCCTGACGATCCAAGGGTCACTCGAGCTCTGATCCTGAGACTCGGGCTAGGTAGTCTCGAAGTCAGTAAGGACTATCTTTTGCCTTGGTTCATGACGGAAATCCAATTTCCAAATACGTGACTGTGCGGTTTTGATTGTATACCTATATTTGGCGACATAGTGGCATGGGACGCTCATGTCGTCTATGATTGATAGTTATGATTTGAAATTGTTTTTGAAACATATAAACACTAGTAATAATATCAAATGCTTTTGTTTTATCGTATCAAGCATATTTTGGTCATTATAAGGTAAAACTCTATCCTCCGGTTTGCGTTGCATTGTGTGATGGGAACCGAGTCTTATAATGGCTTCATTTTTATAAAAAGCATTGCGATGTTTCAAAGAATTATTTGTTTTAAAGCACTGGATATCCAATGGAGTAAACCCGTTCCACGAAATTGGCGTGGTTATGTGATTAGCCATATTTTAAATGTGTTGAGTAGATTTCTCATTACAGTCCCATGACTGACTCGTAGTTTGTTTCACTTTCAAACTCGGGTGCCCCTTTTTCTACACCGGCAGACTTGTATTCAGGTTTTAGCTGGCTTTCTATGGATAGCTGGAGCTGAAGATGGATTCTATCATTTATCTCTTTTTATGCTGTTCAGCTCCTATTGTACATTATGTTTGTTTTCCGCTGTAGACATTTATGTATAGCTGAACTGTATTTGTACTAAGTATGATCCTGTATACTGTGTAACTCTGATGATTACATTTATCCAGTATATTCTATTGTGCATTATCTGGTGTATTCATTTATTTTTGTTCTGCTATTATCTGTTTCTGTGTTATATTCCAAGGATTACCCTTGCCGCCGTCAGTACGGGGTTCGGGGTCGTCTCAAATATTTTATTATAACTTATGAATATAATTGTAGAATCTGTTTTCATATTTAATTTTAGTTTCTATCTATTACAATTTTAAATTTCCTTTTTGGAAATAATTTAGTTTTAGTCAATCCGACATAGTCGAATTCGTATCATAAATCCGTATGGATTTATTTTAATTCAACCTGCATTCCGAACATCGGAATAAATTTCATTTTTTTTCCTTTTAACACAATTCCCAATTCATTTTAAATTCATATTTGAATTTAAATATTTTAAATTATCCAAATAATAATTCTTCACCTTTCTTTATAAACATCGTTTATATTACCTATTTATATATTTAAACTACTCTCGATTTCAAATCCATTTGAAATTATAATTTCTAATTTGGGAAAATAAATTTTCCCTTTACACCTGTATTTACATTTCCCAAATTATCCAATGATAATTCATTTCACTTCATTTATAAACATCATTTATAAATGAACTGCTTGTTTTTGTTATTCAAAACAAGTTAATATTTCTAATCCATTCGAAATTCTAATTCTAATTTAGAAAAAATCCTTTTAAATCTCAAATTTCCCTTTCGCGATATTTTTATATATCAAATCTTAGGGCCAATGATATTAAGTATCGAAAAATATTGAATTATCAATCACAGGTTTTATAACACATCATACATGATTATACATACATACATACATACATACATACATATATATATATATATACGATACAAACAAATAATAAATTTCGAGTAATCCTATTGGATCCCGGTAACTTATTTTCTGCATCCATGGATGTTGGCCAACATAAATAATACCCATCCTGCTTCGAGGAAGGATATCGTGGTATAGAAGGTCATCCATTATAATATATTGTAGGGCGCATAGGGTTATCCGCGAATGATACTGCGAGCATTCGCTAATGGTATTGCAGGAAATATCCAACCACAAATACTATATATAATAACCACGAACACCAAGCCTTTTAATTTAAATCAAATCAATATATAATCAATATAAATTTCTACATCAGACTAATAATATAAATGGAACAATAGCAAATCCCTTTAAATTCCATATATAATAATGGTCTTCTTTTACAGAAGCTCATCTAGATTATTATTTAAATCAAATTCCATTCAATTTCAATTTAATATATTAAATTGGAAAACTTTACTTTGGGAAATTCCCATTTAAATGTTAATAAAAAGATTTATAAATTCCAAATTATATCTTCATTGTTAATTGGGCTAAAGAACAATTGCCGTTTAAAACATCGTTCACAATAAACCCAATTCACATTTCATTTTATTCCAATTACTGAATATAATTGAAAACTCTAATAATCTTAATTAAAAATTTATTCCAATTCACGACAAACCCTAAAAATCCAATTTTTTTTATTCCAATTAAATATTAATTAATTGGAAAACTTCATTAACTCTTAATTTAATGATTTATTCTAGTTAATAACTAGTTCATTTAGATAAAAATATATTTTTATATTTATAAAATTAGAATTTTTCATCCAAAATCTTTTCAAATCATTTATTATGATTTTACATAATTTTTCCATATTTTTAATACTTTTATCAAGGCTCATACAGTCGGTTTCCAATAACGGCCAGCGAACTGCATCCATAACGACCTTTTTCAAATTTTATTTGGACATAATTCCAAAACCAACCATTAGATTTCAAAACTCTTATATTCGTTGGAAAGCTCTTTTCGATACAAAACCAAAGGTTCTGGATTTAGGAGAATCTGACGGTCGGATCTCCCGTTACATCAATTTGAAGTTAATGGTCGAAATTCGCTAACGGTCGCTGTGCGGCGCTTTCTATTCAGGCCATTATATATATATATACATAATATATCATCGAGTTCCAATTAAAACACATTTATAAAATATCTATAAATTTACTTAAAATGATTTTAACCTCATTTTCAATTTTATAGCAAAATTGGACATTCTATATTTTTAACATATTATAACATTCATATTTTCAAATTATATTTTTAAATTACTTCTTTATGATATTCATTATAAATTGAATAAAATCGATTGATAAACCCGTTCGGGTTAAAATAATGTTTGCTACTTACTTCGGTTTCATATCTTTATATTTTTGTGTCCACCCAAAAATGGACATAAAAATCACGATCTTATTCTTCATTGAATATTATTTTAATTATTCATTATTTTAAAATATTATTTATTTTTAAAGAATTTTTTTTTTTGAATATTCTTTATATAAAAATATTCTTTATTTTGAAATATTCTTTATATAAAAGATATTAATAATCGGAATGCGACCCAAATCAATTACCATATAATTTCAGTTATATGGATTTCATACATCGCATGTATATAAAAATAATGATAAATAATCATTAAACAATCCATTCACATCCAAAGTGAAATTTGCAACTGTGTGTGCATTAAAATAAATAAATAAGCCTCATCACAGATTGTCAATCCATCGATTGACATATAACTAAATATTGGGACTAGTGTATAACAAATATCATCCCAGTACCCATTTGGGTTTTCAAACAACAACAATTTATTTAAATACATCATTGGTTAATAAATTTAGCCAATTATAATTTGGTTTGAATTATTTTCTATTTAACAAATTTTCACTGTTTAAATTATAAATGGATATTTATAATTTAATTTCAACTGCCATATTTATATTAACATTATTATGATAATGTTTTAATCTAGCCCAAATCATATTTTTAACATACGACCAATTTTCTAATATTGCTAAAAAAATAATGATAATGTTTTAATCTTTAACATATTTTTGTGTTTCTAACTAATGATCATTTTAATCATTTCTACATGCACTACAAAAATGTAAATTTTTGTGACGACCCAAACTTTCCCGTAAAGGAAAGTACGGATTGCTTTGAGAACAACACTCATCAGAACACAAATGGAAGAAAATTTTCACTGCTATTACAACAATTACATCAAAGTACAAGAATATTCCAGAGTATGAATAAATAATATACATTTGAAATACAATAATATCAGAGATTTAAATTACATTTAAATAGTAGTGGAAAAATAATACAAAATACAACTGAAAGAAATACACGGACACAGAGCTTTTCGAATATAGCTTCAGCTGTTAATCCAGGATCCTGTGAATATAATATCTACAAAACAAAACTACTAGCTGCCCGTATGGAAAATATGGGCACCCAGAGTTTAGGTTAAAATAATAAACTCCAGGTCAGTCATGGGACTGGTGTGAGAACTAAAAACAGTCATTAAACTTGTTTTTAAAGTTAGGTTGATCACGCAAGGGTTTACTCTACATGAACCTTAGTTTAAATTAAAACAACACGATGTTTTTTTGAAAAATGAAGTTATTGTAAGACTCAGGTACCATCACACAATGAACGCAGTCGGAGGATAGAGTTTTCCGTTATAATAGCCAAAAAGGCTTGATATGCGAAATTTCATCTTTTATTATTACTATAAGTAAAGAAATCAACTTAGAATATAAATGTATCAATCCTAGGCGGCATAGTTACCATTATATTACGTCGCCGTATATATATTTACAACTAAAACCGAATGTCGCGTATCAGAGATTGGGTTTCCATCTATGAACCGAGGCAAGGGATTGTCCACACCGATTCGAGACTCTCTAGACCGAGTCCGAGGATACAGCCGCGACAGCACCTACGGTTATCGACAGGGCTGGTCATCCGTCAATGATTGGCAATACCGTAAACTATATGTTAGCCTGCCCTATGGGGCATAAAATAATCTGGTCAGTAATGTCGACCAGAACATCCATCGGTCCCGTAGGGACCGATATATATATATATATATATATATATATATATATATATATATCTGAGGGGTCTCTCTATCCATCAAGTAATAAGCAACATCCACATGTTTAGAATGTCAGGGCTTGTAAACGCTGACATCCCTCCTAGCTAGAAACAAACATATGTCCATTTCCCTGTAGTCCTCATCCCGTTTCTGGTTCATACCGGGTTGTGAAGCTCATGAAGTAACTCCATACACAAAGCTATGCCTAAATAAGTTGTGCTTTGATCATCAACCAAAAGGCTATGCTTTCAACAAAAGCCTTGATCATTTGCATCTTAGCATGCCATATTGTCAGTCCATACCATACCATAGATTTTTGCCAATATATAACCTCTAAGCTTAGAGAAGGGTGTTAAGCAAGAGAATAAATTCTCCGCCACCAAATAGATACATATTTAGCAGAGATCAACGAATACATCATAAATGAATACAACATCAGACATACCATCCATTTACAAGTTCGTTCTAGGTATGAACGAAACCGGAGGCACCTTATTCCTCGCATATCCATCGATCTCCAAGTACATTTGGACGATCACCACTTATTACCTTGTCTTGGGTGTACGGCCCAATCAAGACATCAGTAATCACCCAAATGATGTGAAGATCTCCGGTCTTCAACCACCCTCTTCATCTTTGACTCTTGATGGTCGTAGTAGTTATTCAGAATGGGTTAAACCCAGTCCTTCCGAATAATTCGCATATTTTATAATCAAGTGCTATAAAAACACATCATACGCCTCATTCCAATTCAGAATATTATTTTAATAAAATATTCATATTATTAGGGAAAGGTTCCCATTAATTTTATCAAAGATAAATCTTTTTAATTTTATTCTTTAATCTTCTTTTGAATATCATTTTTAAAAGATTTATTTAACTAGTCAGAATTTGCGAACCTTACCAAAGTAATCATTTATTATTAATCCCAATCCCAACCTATTCATCCTATGGAGAAAAACTGGCAGTACACCATATCTAACATCCACGGTGTTATTGATAAATTTTATTACCATTTCACGTACAAATCTAGTTAAAGATTTAACTATCGCTTGGAGTCAAACTGGTGGTACTCCATTCTCGATGATGTCAAGGATTTGATAAATCTAATTATCACGTTTCCATTTCAATCTAATTAAAGATTCATTAAAACTCTAGTTTAGTTTTAATGACAAAATCAGTACTTAATGATTACTCAAATTTAAGAAATTTATCTTATCTTTTAACTGGGTTAAAGAACAAATGTTATTTAAAAACATTGTTCACGGTAAACCCAAAATCATCTTCCATCAAAATGGAATCTTCACAGAAATCAGCTCAATATATAATTGATATAAATTTCTGTACCAGGCTAATAATATAAATGGAATAACGGCAAAGACTTTTAAATTCCATATATAGTAACGGTTTTCACTCATAGAAGCTTATGTCGATTATTATTAAATCGAATTCTATTCAATTCCAATTTAATATATTAAATTGGAAAACTTTGCTTTAGAAAAATTTCAATTAAATCTTAATAAAAAGATTTTGAAATTCCAAATTATATTTTCACTGTCAATTGGGTTAAAGAGCAAATGTCATTAAAAACACAGCTCATCATAAACCCAATTCACATTACATTTTATTCCAATTACCAAAGATAATTGGAAACTCCAATAATCTTAATTAAAATATTTATAAATTCCAAAATTATATTCTATTTGATTCTAATTAAATATTAATTGGAAAGCTTCAGTAAATCTTATTTAAAAGATTTATTCTTTTCCAATCGGGGTTTATGGACAATGTTATTAAAGACACCGTTCACAACAACCGAAAATCCAAATTTATTTTATTTAATTCCAATTAAATATTAATTAATTGGATTTTTATTCTAGTTAATAACCAGTTCATTTTTGATAAAAATATATTTTTATCTTTATAAAATTGGAATTTTCATCCAAATTCTTTCCAAATCATTTATTATGATTTTATATAATTTTTCCATATTTTTAGTAATTTTATCAAGGCCCGTACAGTAGGTTTCCAATAATGGTCACCGAACTGCATTCATAGCGACCTTTTTCAAATTTGATTTGGACATAATTCCAAATCCAATCATTAAATTTCAAACTTCTTAAATTCATTGGAAAGCTCTTTTCGACACGAACCCAATAGTTCCGATTTTAGGAGAATCCGACGGTCGAATCTCCCATTATATCAATTTGAAATTAGTGGTTGAAATTCGCAAACGGCTGCTGCGCGGTGCATTCTATTCTGGCCATTAAATATATATATATTTTCTTTAAAACTATTTTATAAATCATTATTAAATTCATTTCAAAATGATTTTAACTTCATTTTCAATTTTTAATAAAAATTGAATATTATATATCTTTATCATACTAAAAGGATAATATTTTCAATTTTTTTTTTTGAAATCTCCTCTTTTCGATGTTCATTATAAAATGAATCAAATCGATCGATAAATCCGTTCGAGTTAAAATGGCGTTTCTATACTTAACCCGGCTTCATATTTTTATATTTGTGTGTCCATTCAAAGACGGACATCAAAATCATAATCTTATTCTACACCGTACATTATTTAAAAATATAGTTTATTTTAAAATATTCTTTATTTCAAAATAATCTTTTACATTAAAATGTGCTTTACATTGAAATGTTCTTTCATATTCTTTTACATTAAAATGTTATTTTACATAAAATGTTCTTTTACATTCTTTTACATTAAAATGTTTGATTACATTAAAATGATTCTTATATTTTGTTGACAATTCTATTTCAACAAAATGAATAAAAATATAAACTTCATTTTGTTAACAATCCTATTTTAACTAAATGAATTAAAGTGATAATTTCATTTTATTTACAATAATCTAACTCATCAAAATTGACATTTTTTTAACACAAATCTATTTAACAAAAATGTTATTTTTATTTTAACGGAAATCTATTTAACAAAAATGTTATTTTTGTTTTGATATAAATCTATTTAACAAAAATGTTATTTTTGTTTTGACTATTTCATTTCAACAAAAATTGATATTTTGGTTTCAACTATTCTATTTCAATAAAAATGTAACTTTTGGTTTCAACTATTCTATTTCAACAAAAATGTTACTTTTGGTTTCAACTATTTTATTTCAACAAAAATGTAACTTTTGGTTTCAACTATTTTATTTCAACAAAAATGTAATTTTTGGTTTCAACTATTTTATTTCAACAAAATGTAACTTTTAATTCTAAAATGTATTTTAATTCTAAAATGTTATTTTATTCTAAAATGTACTATTTCATTCTAAAATGTTATTTGGTTCTAAAATGTACCTTTTACATTATAATGTTATTTTTTTTCCTAAAATGTTCTTTTTACATTGTAATGTTATTTTTATCTTAAAATGTTATTTTATTCTAAAATATTTTTTATTGTAAAAACATTGTTTATTTCTGAATTGGAATGCGACTCAATCAATTACCATATAACTTCATTTATATGGATTTCATACATTGCACGTATTCAACAATATTGTTAAATAATCAGTAAATAGTCCATTCACATCCAGAGTGAAATTTATAACTGTGTGAGCATTAAAATAAATAAATAACGCTCAACACAGGATGTCAATCCATCGATTGACATATAATTAAATTCAGGGGAGATGTGAATAAATTATCATCCCTAGACTCGTATGGGGTTTTCAAACAACAACAGTTTATTTACACAAATTATTAGTTAATAAATTTAACCAAATTTCACTTTTCAAATTATAAATAAATATTTATAATCTAATTTTCAACTACCAAATTTATGTTAACATTATTTCTAATCATTTCAACATCACAAACCACATACAATACAATCAATCAAAATCGTCCATGGTTTGTGGACGAGGGGAGTGATCTAATAAAGCACAGTGTACAGTTTATAGTTATTAAATTGATAAAGATCTAAACTGGCAATTCTACATATTTTTTTAGTTATAACAGCAAATAAATAACTGTGTAGAAATTTTAGTGAGGGGTTCTCACCTTCGTTTCCACTTCGTCAGTCTTTAACTAATGATTCTAGTACCATTTGGACTTGAAATTGCCCCAAATTCTAACTTGCTCCAAATTAAACCTAGTTAGTGTCAATGCGAAGCTCTCGACTCCACAATCTCAACGGATCTAAAATAATCGGATTTTGACCTCATATGCGAAAAATATCACGTTACGAACATTGATTCTATATTTAAAATAGTTAATTTAGTTAAATTTATTAATTTACCCCCAATTAGTCGTTCACTATCGTTCACCGTGAACTGGAGTTTACTGCCGCCACATGGGATTACCAAAGGTCCGGCTGACCCCCCAGCCGCTCTGCCACTACACGCCGCGCCACCGCCATGAACGCCGCCCCTCTAGTAACCGCCAATCGCCAGAAAACCTGTACGCCCCCAATTCCGCCTCCAGTCCAATTCCTACACCGCCGCCACCAACCAGGGTCGCGGACCCCACCAAATCGAACCACCGCGCCTGTGACAGCCCGCCCCGCACCAGCCAACATTTCCAATGAAAGTGCGAAGTGTCGATGTCCAACCAGCATGGGATGGTCGCCAAAGAAAGGAAAGAAGGGAATTTGAACTAGTAAGAAACCTGTAGAATGTCTCACGGCGCATGGAATAGAATATAATAATAATATACTTGACATAAAACAGGCGAGACAGTGCATAAGCTGAGAACTAAACCATGATAGCAGCGGAGAATTCAAATACAGCTTATGTTCCACATCATCATTATTACAACTTTTCAATCTGTCTCTAAAGCAAAAATAAGAAAGGTACACTACTAATGACCAAAGTAGTGACCAGCAGCGACACAGGGAGAATATCTATATATATCATATGTGGAAGCCTCCTGCTCGTCTCCGGCACAACTACTCATGCATACCACCTAACCTGTCTCTAGTCTGGTATGAGCGATAAGCAACAAAACAGAACAATAACAGGTATATTAAACCATACCTGAACCTGGACCTGCACCAAAGAGTTAGCACAACAAGACGTACAATACTCTAAGGTGACACTAACATATGGTGTAAAGATACGGGGGTGGGATGTGCATGTCATAGTGATGTCAAAAAATCAAGCATAGCAAGCATCCTCACATCTCTCACTCAGTGTATAAAGCATACGATATCCACCACTTTGATCACTAGACACATCGTGGTAGTAACGGAGTCCGACTTGTATATCTATTGCTACCACCAAGCTTGCCCTATGGAGTCATGACTAAATCCTTACAAATGAACCCACTTCATTGGTCCATAGCCAATAGTCCTACCTAGGCCAATGTGGCCCTAAATCCGTCCACATACCCCCTACTCCATAATGATCCAAAGTTATAGACATCGATAACCCCTTAGCACACGTCCCGCAGCAAAGCCCAACTCATGAAGTTAGCTCATTGGTACCCATTTGGATCCTGAGCAATAACGTTCCATCTGGACTTCCTTTGCATCTCGGGTCTTGGTCGAATTGGAGTTGGTCTTCAGAAGAGTCATCGCGTAGAAGTAGTAGCATACATCCGGTTTGTTTGGTGGCTTTCCCTTGGTTCAGTTCGACATGCTTCAGCTCCTGGTCATCCATTCAATTCAGTTCGGTCAACACCCTCCAGGTAGGTTCGGTTGTGGCCCTGGGACGAGTCCTTCTTTGGGAGCCGTTCCCTCGATTCCTCTTCCGGTTGTTGCCATTACTGTTATTATCATTGTTCCCTGACTGACGACCACCCTGATTCTGATTTCCGACATTAACTTCGACCTTCCCCGAGCTGTCTCCTATCTGCTTGATGGCGACATTGCTCTGGATTTCCTCCTTATCGGCCACTTTTGCCTTTTGGTTAGCATATACTTCTTCCCGGCGTAAATGTACGTTAGCTTTTTCGTAGAATAACTCTCTATTATGGGGTGGCTTGCCGGCCAGGTATCTCCCAAATTCAGTGTCTTTATCTACTCCGTCAATCAGAGCTGCGACAACGGTTGGCTCGTGAGGATCTTTAACTTCAGTAGCATCCAGGTTGAAACGGTCTAGGTACACCCTCAGACTCTCGCCTGGTCGTTGCTTGACAAGGAACAAGTCAATCACACTCTTTGTCTTTTGTGCGTAGATGCGGAACTGTTCCACGAACCTTTCACTCCACTCCCTGAAGCTGGAAACTGATCTTGCTGGTAAGCGAGTAAACCATAACAATGCTACATCCTCCAAGAATATGGGAAATGCTTTGCACTTGACAGCGTCAGAAGCTGCGGCAGCTGTCATTAACCAAGAATATCTCATTAGATGCTGGACGGGATCAGATCTACCCACGTAACGGTTCATCTGTGGCATGTTGAAATGCCTCGGGAAAGTCGCATCGAAAATATCATTAGTGAAAGGGGTATGACTGCGGTCAATTCCCCAATCTTCATTTCTTTGTCCACGGCTATCTGCCAGAATTTGATGGATCATAGCTGCAACGTTTGCACTGGTCAGCGGAGGTTCGGGGCCAGTGCCTCTTGCTCGGTGGGGTTCTCTAATCTCTCTTCTGGGAGCAGTCACAAAATCCGGGGCTCGAATTGGGCTTCGTTGCCCCCTGTTACCATGAGCATTTGCACGACGATGGGGCTGAGGCCGTTTGTCCTGTACAGGGTTGTCCATACCCCGAGCTCTGGGAGTTGAGGCGTGATCTTTCACATTACGGTTTGAGGGCCCTGCACCCAGCGCCTCTTCTTCCCGTGACGGCAGGGTTCCAAATCGAAGCTGCTCTATGTTTTCGGGTCTCTCATATGGTCGCCGCGGAGGTCTCGGCGATTCCTCTGACGAAGAAGAGTATTCTGGGGTGAGCGGACGAACTGGTGGCGTCCTTTGCCTTACGAGATCATTAAGCCTTCTATCCATAGCGGTCAAATTCTGTCGCAGAACGGAGCTTTCCTGCCTCTGAACAGCCAGCTCATCAAACAGCCTTTCCCACATTTAAGAAAAGCGAGAGAGGTCCCCCTCAGTAACGGGAGCAGAAGGGTCATATTGATCATCATCAATTTCTCTTATGCGCAAAGAGCTTGAGCCAGGCCGAGCGGAGGGGCCAGGACGATTGGAGCGAGCCATAGGCTCCTTTCCAAGTCTAGTTGTAGTCTGATCATCAATTCGGATCGCTGTGGATCGAGGATGGTAGCTCGCAGCGCCCCCTGGGATCGGTTCGTGGTCACGGTTCGCGGAGGGTTCGAGGCGTTATCACGGGATCTAGTAACAACCCCTTCAGCAGTTCGGTTCGTCTCGTCCTCGTCGACTCGGAGCGTGGTACCTTCATCGGATCGGTTCGCCCCTGGCGCTCCACGATCCAAAGTTCCCTCGTTGCCTAACTCGTGCACACTTTCTTCAACTGCTTCATTCGCGATTTCATTGGTTCGTGAAGCGCGTACTTCCTTAGATCTCTTTGCAGCCATGATATCAGATGTCGCTGGAATCTTCAAAGAATTGAATAGTGAAGCTTTAGGACTGTTTTCTCAGTGAAAGCACCAAAATGTTAGATCAAAATTTGGACCTAACACCCAAATTGTTCTGAATCTTATAGAGTTTTAACTGGAGAATGAAGAAAAAGCAGAAAACACACGGAATTATAGTGGTTCGGCGTTAACGAGCCTACGTCCACTTTATATGTTATCGATTATACTTTGAATGCTAGTACAATCAATTATCTCTCTCTAGCTCACTTTTACAATTGTGATTTCTCTCAATAATCTAGTAATAAAACTGATAAGAAATGGTAGTATGACAATAATGGCGGAATCAGAACTCAATATTGCCAAAAGATCCCCAAAGATGCCAAGCTCTGGGCTATTTATAGCTGATTTTGTCAGGCGGATCGTGGTCACACGTGGCACGAATCCCGAGAACATCGGGTCGTATCGCAGCCGATGAAGAAATAGTCAAATTAGCCGTTGTGGACAGGTGTCGCGATCCCCTTGAATATCGGATCGGACAAAGGAGGAGAATTAGTCAAAATGACAGTTGGGGACACGTGTCGCTGGATCTGTATATCTTGGATCGTCGAAGACTAGCTCGTGCTTGAAAGGGTCAGAAGCTTCGCCGTGCATCAGGGGATCGGATCGGTCTATACTGGGCAGTAATGTATGTACGGATCGGTTCGCATAGAGGTGGTCATTTCGCTGATGCAATGGGGGCGATCCGATGAGGTGCGATCCGATGAGGGGCGATCCGATGGTGCAATCCGTTCCTTCATGTACTTAGGGAATGTAGTTTCATACTTTCTTCTTGTGAGTGAACCTGAGTGGCTTGGTCAAAAAGCTAGCCAACAGATATCTTCAACCATCACATATCAAGAAAACACAACAAAATTGGTTTATTTCCACTCTATATCGTCAATAGTGTTTTATAACGATATATCGCCAGTTTTATTTATTTTAAAACAGCCATATTTAATTAAACGACGTTTCAGGTCGTGCCGATGCACTGGCGCTGTTTTTCACTAATTTTGTTTTACACATATCTGAAAATCTAACCGTTGGATCTTCACAAATTTTATATCATTAGGAAGGTCATTTCAAAACAAATCCAACGGTTTCAGTTTTGGGAAAATCCGACGGTCGGATCTTCCACACTAGCCATTTGAAGTTACGATTTCAATTTACGAACTACAGCATCGTTATTCGATTTAATTTAATTATATATATATATATATATATATATATATATATAAATATAATCGTTTCTAGCGCTGTTTTTCTTCAAATTTGAATTAAACATTCCAGACAATCCAACCGTCGGATCTTCACAAAGTTGGTGCCGTTGGAAATATATCTCCAAGGCGAACCCAACGGTTGCGGTTTCGGGAAAATCCAATGGTCGGATTTCCCGCACTAGTTGTTTGAAATCACAGTTTCAAAACATGAACTGCACGGCCACGTTTCGTTTTAATTTTATTTATATTTATATATTTATATAAATATAGTTCATTCAAAAATTCATATATCGTTTCCACTTCAAATATTTCACTAATACCTTTAAATTTTGGAAAATTTCGCCATAACTTCCTTTGTACGGGAGGTGCTGGGAAAATTCCCAAATAGCCACACGGGCGTCTCATGTCAAAAAGAAGAAGAAAAAGCCAAGCGGCTAGCCAACAGGCTCATAAAATCATCACCCAAACAAAACAGTAAACGTGTACCTATTTGTCGGGCACAAAATTTTATTCCTCTTCTCCAGCCCCTTTGCTATAACATGTTCAATAAATATACATGTACATATATATATATATATATATATATATATATACAGTTCTTATCACTTATCATTTTCCATTCAACTTCATACTTGATTCAATTTGGTTTAAAAACACCATTCATTCTAATGTTGCATGCATAGGCAAAAGTCATATCATTAGCTAATTAATGAATATTTCAACTCATGCATATTTATTTGAATGAGTGGCTATTTTTAACACTTCACATTTCAAAATTGATAATTTTGGCGAACTAAAATATATTTCAACACATGACTATTTTATTTAGTTCCTATGCATGTTAAAAATAATATTCCTTCCACAAATATTTATTTCAACGCACGCATATCTTTAACATCTCGCATATATGATAAAAATGATGTTTTTATCATTTAAAATATTTATTCAACAAATGAATGTTTTCAACACTTTATAATTTCAATAAAAATGTGATTTTTATTGTTCGATCCATTTATTCAACACATGAACTTTTCCAATACACACACTTCTCAACACATGAGCATTTCCACATATGGATATTTTATATATGTTGTTCATATAAGAAAGATGAAATTTTTATTGTTGAAACTATTTATATATATAAGGCGAATATTTTTCATACTTCATATATATTATAAAAATGTGATTTTTATTGTTTAAACACTTCATTCATTCACAAATGAATTTAATTTTCACACATCACTTTTCAACACATGAACATTTCCACACATGGATATAGTTTCAACATATGACTTTAATTTCAACGCATGAAGATAATTTCAACATATGAAAATAATTCTAACACATAAATATTATTCAAAATTTCGGCAGCAAAACGGCAGGGTAGTTAAAACCGGCACCGTCCCTAGTACGGCTCCTCGCTCAACCTTAAAACCTCGCGGTTTTTGACAATGGGGACTCATGCATCTAATTCGCACGCAGGCGGCATGTTTTATTTTTATTTCCACAATTTTTCCAATTCATTTCAATCACCAATGGGTATTTTTCAACCACAACCAAACAATATCAACCACAAACAATTATTCAACCATTCGTATTTTTCATCCAATGTTTCACACCAATTCACAACAATAAATATCGTCCATGGTTTGTGGACGAGGGGAGTGTATATATATATATATATATATATATATATATATATATATATATTATTGCTATATTTCACTTGCATTTCAACACATATATCAATTATTCTATGCATGTATAATTCATACTTCGCTTATATAGCTTACACATCGCATGTACATGAGGTATACAACACGTGTGTAATTTATATTTCACTTATGTAATTTATACACGACATTTTCCATTCAAATTCAATTAATTTAGATTTCTCACATTGGTTTTCGGAGTGCTAAAAATCGTAGATGACTCAGAAAAAACTGTGGTCTCTTCTATGTGGTAGAGAGCTTCCTTGCGGTCCTGATGTTTCCTGTTTCATCGAATTTCATCAACACACCATAAAGATATGATTTTTCAAAGTACAAACATCAAAAAGAACACACCTTTCACAATGGTTCGAAATTAGGGTTGCGGTTTTCACGAAAACCGAGGCACGAGGGGATGATCGGAGGTGCTAACGTGGAAGAGGAAGGAGAGGGGAGTCGATCGGTGGCGGTTTGGGGTGGCTCGGTGGTCGGTGGTGATCGGGGCAGCACTGGGAAGTCGGCGACTTCCTGGGCTCGATACGCGACGCTGGCTTGACGAAAGGTGGTGAGAGTTGGTCGGATTTGAAGAAGGGAGGGAGGCGGTTCGTTTCTGGGTGGTGGCGCGGGGTATCGTCACCTGTGGCGACGGTGATCGGTCGGGAAAGATTTGAACGGGTTTCGCCATTTGTTTTAGAGGGAAGCGGGTTTTTTTTATTTTATGAAAGGAATTTTCTGATTCGCCGATATATATATTATTCAGAAAATTAGGGTTTTCCCATACGAACCCCAATTCAAACCCAACGACTGTCGCCCCTAGCCAAATACCCCCATCCCGAACACAATGGGATATGTTTCGTTGGCCAATTCAACTGTTACAGTCAGTTATTTTTCAAATTAAAGTATAAAACATTTAATTTTTAACTCTGAACATACATTTCAATTTGCCAGGGCCACAAACTAATTCGAAAAATTCCAGAAAAATAAATCTTGGTATGTTTTGACGTTATGGTCCCAACAAAACTTGTTTCGTCGAATTCTGAGATCGTTTGAAAAATGGCCATTTATTGGTCGATCCAATTTAACAGAAATTGACCAAACACATTTTTTTTTGCCATGCTCACATACTAGCTTCAAAAATTATGAAATTTGAAACCTAGCAATAATTTGACATCCCGGACCCAACAAAAGTGGTTTCGTCGAATTCCGAGGTCGTTTGCAACTTATCAATTCTCCAAGGCTATATATTCTATATAGCGACCATTCTGAAAATTCATTCGGCCATAACTTTTGATTCCCGTTATGAAACTTCGATTTTTCAGATTCGTTAGAAAGGTATTGACTAACAGATTTAAATATTTTTGGTCTCGCTAAAATCCGTTAAATTTTCCACCCTGTACAGTTAGTCAAAGTTTGAAATCAAATTTTCAAACTGACTCACTATTTCTAATTCAATATTTTATTAAAATATTCTATTTTAATGGTTTAAATTCCTTTCAAATGACCAATTTAAAAATTTTAAATTGGCTCGTATTTTTCGGGTTGTTACAATACGACTTTGTATGTGAAAGAAATAAACATTCTTTGATCCTTCGATGTATAGAATGCGGGTTGTTACAGCGCAACCACTAAGCTCTGCCCTTCAGATGACTACGCTTGTAAAAACCTCAGTTCTCCGGAAAATGATGATCTTCAATTCGAGCTTCTTTGAAATCGATGCCTTAGTTCATCTCCAAATTCCGGCAACTACGTCGCCTTTCAGGTCGAGCACCCAAAGCCAAAATCATAGTCCTTCCTCTCCTCCACAATTTCTTCAACTGGACAATCGCCTAATTCTCCACAGTTTGGCCAGAAAACACCCTAATCCAAAATCAGTTTTCGGGCTATGGACGTCAATTCCGGCGAATCCGTGCGACGATAGGTCCTGAAATTTTTGTGGTAGGTAGAGATCATCTTGATCTACAATACGCAGAAACAGTTTGTGAAATTCGTGTGTGGATGAGAGATATAGAGGTTTTTGTGTTTGGGGGCTTATTTGCAAAATTTCAAGAGAGAAAGGGAGATGACTGCTGTAAATTTTTGAGGAAGAAGAATAATGAGGGTTAGGGAAGGTGGAAAAGATATTATACAGCAGCGGGTTAGGATTTATTATTTATTATTAATTTTCTAGCTTTATTATTAATTCTTTAATTCACGCTCTCTTTATTCGACAGTTACTAATATCACGGTTACATATGAACTCCGTTGGCGGTGAAAATTGACATGCTGCTATATCTTGACGATACGGTTCTTATAAAATTGGTTTCATTGAATTCCGAGTTCGTTTGCTTAAAAAGTCCTGATTTTGTCCTTATATGGTTGATTGATTCACAATTAATTTCTCCCGGCTGCATACTAGCTCTAAAAATTGCAGAAAAATTATTTCTAGCTTTTTTTTGACGATACGATCCTAACAAAACTAATTTCATCTAATTTGGAGACCGTTTAAAAAGTGGCCATTTTCTGCTCGATCCAATTTGACTGAAATTGACAAAACACGTTTTCTTTTGCCATGCCCATATATTAATTCCAAAAATTATGAAAATTGGAATCTAACAATAATTTGACATTCTGGATCCAACAAAAGTGGTTTCATCGAAAACGGAGGTCGTGGGTAAAATGGCTATTTTTAATATTAAAATTTATATATAAATTCCATAGCAACTATTCTGAATTTTAAACTGAGCATAACTTTTGATTCCCGTTATGAAATTTCAATTTTTCACATTCGTTGGGAAGATATTTTCAAATAGATTCAAATATTTCTTGTTTAACTAAAATCCGCTTTATTTTGAATCTTATACATTCAATTGAAATTTGAAATCGAATTTTCAAACTATCGTGCCATTTCGGGCTCGTTTTATAGTTTTAAATAAATTTATATATTCTAACTTCGATTTAAATAAATTTTTGTCGTTATTATTTAAAATAAATTATTAAATCCATCAAAATAGTTAAAATAAAAATTTTAAATTGGTTCATATTTTTCTGGGTTGTTACAACTTTATTGTTGACATATTTTTACATAACATTTTCTAGAATTCCAATGACAAAATAAAAGTTTAATTTTATCTACATAACATGTTTTATAATTCTAATGACAATGACAAAATAAAAATGGTGATTTTGTCTACATAACATTTCTATGATCATGTATGATAAATAAAAGATAATTTTTATTTGCAACAATTCCAACGTTTACCATGACAAATAAAAATGAAATATTTTTATTTGTATACAAGTTCAATGTTTAGCAATGACAAATAAAAATGAATATTTTAATTTGACATCAATTTCAATATTTAACAATGACAAATAAAAATGACTATTTTAATTTGTTTACAAATCTATTTTAACATAACGAATAAAAATGACGAATCTATTTGGTTGATAATTCTATTTCAACAAAACAAACAAAAATGATATTTTTATTTTGTTGACAATTCTATTTCAACAAATAAAAATGGTAATTTTATTTTGTTGATTATTCTATTTCAACAAAATGATTAAAAGTGATTCATTCATTTTTGTTGACAATAATATAATTCAACAAAATTGATGTTTTTGTTTTAGCAGATCAATTTGACACAAATATAATTTTTGTTTTTAACACAAATCTAACTAACAAAAATGTAATTTTTGTTTTAATACTTATCTATTTAACAAAAATGAATATTTTGTTTTGACTATTTAATTTCAACAAAAATGATATTTTTGTTCCAACTATTTTATTTTGACAAAAATGACAAATTTGTTTTCGACTAATTTATTTTGACAAAAGTGAAAAATTTGTTTCAACCAATTTATTTCAACAAAAATGATATATTTTTGTCTCACTATTTGGTTTCAACAAAAATTGATAATTTTGTTTCACTATTTGGTTTCAACAAAAATTGATATTTTTGTTTTCAACCCTTTTTCTTACAACCAAATGTCAATTTTATCTCAACTATTTGGTTTTAACAAAAATTGATATTTTTGTTTGACAAGACATATTCTAACTAAATGACATATTTATTTCTAAATTATGTTTCCTACATAAATGACATATTTAATTATAAAATATGTTTTCTACATAAATGACATGTTAATTCTCTAACATAAATGACAAGTTAATTTATCAAATATGTACTTCAGTATAAATAATAGGTTAACTTACATAATATTTTCAAACTAAAGGACATTTTAACATAATATTTTCTCACTAAAACGACATTTTAAACTAATATCACATTTCTAATAAAATTACAATTTTATTTTAACATAACATTATCTAACAAAATGAATATTTTATTTTAATATAGCATTATCTAACAGAATGACAATTTTATTTTAATATAGCCTTACCTAACAAAATGACAATTTTATTTTAATATAAAAACATATAATTCAACAAATCATCACAATCACCAACAATCGGTTAATCTAAATTTTATACAGTGCATATATTTAATATTACAATCACAAACAATATATATATATATTCCTATATATATATATATAATTTTAATTAATTTTAAATCTAGAAATCTCACAGTGGTTTGATTTCTTTTGAATTTGTAGTTAGCTTCAAATCAGTTTTAGTCAGTTCTGAAATGTAGATCTGGATTTCACGATTCCAACGCAATCGAAATCATTCAATTTCGTTCCTGTTTGAACAAGTTACATCGTTTTAAACATTTAAATACTTTAAGATAATTTAAAATATAATTAAATTAATTATTTTTTTATTAACCACCTCCTAATCACTTCTCTTCCTTATTCTTCTCTGTAGAAACTCAACCCAAATATCGTCTTCAACATCACCACGCCGCTGCTCCTCTAGACCACCTGCCGCCAATCTGAAGCGGCCACAAGGAGTGCCGCTCCATCGTCCACCCACGCCTCGAGCAAGGTGAAGCTCGGTGGGCCCCTCCTCCTGGAAAGACGCCACGAACTGGACGTGTTTGAGTGAGAAATCCCAACGATTCACTCCATGAAATAGGATCTAATTCGTATAGAATGAAAGAACATTGAAATCTCTACGAAGTTTGCTTCTTATTCATGTTCTAATTCTTGAGGATTTTGGTAGAACTTAATGAAATGAAATCGGACATTTTTAATCATTCGAAACAAGAGGGCGGCGGCTCTGACTTTTGGGATTAGGTTTAGGGTTCTCTTAGTTAGGGGTTTTATAATATTTTAATAATTTAATTCCTTAATTTTTAGAAAAAGCCTGTAACTCCTAATAGCCCCAAATTAAGCCCAACAAGAGTTACCCCTAGCCAAATATCCCCCTTCCGGACACAATGGGTTAGGTCCCGTCAGCCCGTTTGATCATCTCAGCCCCGTTTTCTTTATTTTAAAATATAAAGCATTTAATTATTTAATTTGATCGTACATTTTAATTTACTGGGGCCACATACTAACTCTAAAAATTCCAGAAAAATTATTTCTAGTTATGTTTTAATGATATGGACCTAACAAAACTAATATCTTCGAATTTGGAGAGTGTTTGAAAAATGGCCTTTTTCTGGTCGATCCAAATTGACTGAAATTGAAAAAACACGTTTTAATTTGCCACGCTCGCATATTAATTCCAAAAATTATGAAAATTGGAATCTAGCAATAATTTGACATTTTGGATCCAACCAAAGTGGTTTCGTCGAAAACGGAGGTCGTTTGCAAAATGGCTATTAATTATATTAATATATATATATATATATATATTCTATAGAGACTATTCTAAATATTTAACTGGCCATAACTTTTTATTCCCGCTATGAATTTCAATTTTTCAGATTCGTTGGAAAAATACAGTTAAAAAGATTTAAATATTTTTTGTTTTACCAAAATCCGATTTATTTTGAATCATGTACATTCAGTCAAAGTTCAAATTCAAATTTTCAAACTACCGCGCTATTTCAGGCTCGTTATGTAATTAAAATAAATTTATTTATTCTAACTTCGATTTAAATAAACTTTTAGTCGTTATTATTTAAAATAAATTATTTAAAATATTTAAAATCCATTAAAATTGCTAAAATAAAAATTTTATATTGGTTCCGAATTTCCGGGTTGATACAATCTCCCCCACTTAAAATCTTTTCGTCCTCGAAAAGTAACGGAGCTGAAAGTTGTTTAATTAACCAATATAATTTTCATTCTTTCATTGGTTTCAATAATTTTATTAATTGAACTAATAATCACATAACAAAACTATCAATCAATTAGTTGTTTAGCTTTAGAAATATATATAACTTTTATATATACAAAAATCATATTTTCTAAGATCAGATTATATATATAATCACAAATATGTTAATTATAACTTGTCACTCTCAACTCATCCTAGGGCTTTACTAACCCCATCTCTAATGAGTTTTCTTATTCTAGGATACTACTAATCCTATCTCTAATGAGTATTCTTCCATAGGACATTACTAATCCTATCTCTAATGAGTCTTTTGTTCATTTCTAACGAGTTGTACCCCAAAGATTTGAGCTAACCAAAGCTCTGATACCAGCGGTAACGACACAGATTTCTCCCAGACCTTATCGATCGCTAAATCGACCAAGACCGTTCGAATCTCGCATATGCTAACTTTGGCCATACAACACATCAGAACAAATAACAGTAGACTTTTATAAACATAATAATAATGTAACATCAGAGTACAGAATAATAGAGTACATCGAATATAAATACCACAGCAGAAGATTAAATTACAATAAACTTAATACAATGCAGTGGAAAACTATCATTGCTCCGGCACAACTTTAAGCTTCGATCCAGAATCCTGCCTAATAAACAGATATCTGCAAAACAAGCCACTCGATGGCCCGTGTGGAAAAGAGGGCACCTGAGTTTGCAAAGTGAAACAAACTACGAGTCAGTCCTGGGACTGGTATGAGAAATCTTACTTAACTTATCTAATAATAATAAGGCTAATCACAGGACCACACCGCTAATGCGGAACAGGTTTACTCCATTGGATTTCCAGTGCATAAATAAAGTAAATCGTTAAACAACACAATGCTTTTTAGAAAAATGAAACCATTATAAGACTCAAGTCTCGTCACACAATGCAACGCAAACTGGATGATAGAGTTTTACCTTATAATGGTCAAAAATGCTTGATACGATAAAATGGATTTGACATTATTATTAGTGTATATATGTTTCAAAAACATTTCAATCATAATGTATCAATCACAGACGGCATACCTACCATATACTATGTCCCATACTAGTTATACAATCAAAATCGTATGGTGTCATATTGGAATTTGGATTTCCATATGAACCAAGGCAAGGGATCGTCCTTACCAAATTCGAGACAATCTAGCCCATGTCTCAGAACAAGTACTCAGTCAAGCCCTTAGGAGCCATAAGGTGGGTCCACATATATGTTTGCGAATTATAACTCCTGAACAATACGTCTCCCCGCCCTATGGGGCGTAAAATAGAGCCACTAGGGACTCAAATACCGAGGCGCCTCACAATCCATCATCCACATAAGTAAAAATGTCCAGGCATGTAAAACCCTAACACCACTTCTAGCTAGAAAGAAACGTATGTCCTCCCTGGATCCTTCTCCCGTTTTTGGTTCATACCGGGTGCGTGGATCGCGAAGTATCGCTACATAAAGCTATGCTAAATAAAGCTGTGCTTTGATCATCAACCACAAGGCTCTGCTTTTCAACAAAAGCCTTGATCATTTGCATCTTAGCATGCCATATTGTCAATCCATACCATACCATTGATTTCTGCCAATATATAACCTCTAAGCTCGTACGTCTCAGAGAAGGGTGTTAAGAAAGAAAATAAATTCTCCGCCACCAAACAGATATATATTTAGTAGAGATCAATGAATGCAGCATAAAGGAATACAACGTCAGACATACCATCCGTTTACAAGTCCGTTTTGGGTCTGAACGAAACCGGAGACACCTTATTCCTCGTCCCATATGTCCAATACAGGAGAGAGGTTCTCGCATATCTGTCGATCTCCAAGTACGTCTAAACGATCACCACTTATTAACTTGTCTTGGGATGCCTCTGAATCAGGACATCAGTAATCATCCAAACGATGTGAAGACCTCCAGTCTTCAACCACCGTTTTCATGTTTGACTTTTAATCGTCGTAATAATTATTCAAAATGGGTTGAACCCGGTCTTTCCGAATAACTTGCATATTTTATAATCAATAATTAAGTGCTATATAAACACATCATACGCCTCATTCCAATTCAGAATATTTTTTTAAATAAATATTCACATTATTAGGTAAAGGTTCCCATTAATTTTATCAAAGATAAATTCTTTTAAATTTATTCTTTGATCTTCTTTTTAAAGATTCATTAAAACTCCAATTTGGGTTTAATATCAAAAATCATTACTTTATGATTATTCAACGTTAAGAAATTAATCTTGTCTTTAACTGGGTTAAAGAACCAATGTCATTTAAAACACAGTTCATGATAAACCCAAAATCATCTTCCATTAAATATGGAATTTCCACATAAATCAAATCAATATATAATCGATATAAATTTCTGTATCAGACTAATAATATATATGGTACAAAGGCAAAGCCTTTTAAATTCCATATATAATAACGGTCTTCTTTTACAGAAGCTCATCTCGATTATTATTTAAATCGAATTCCATTCTAGTCCAATTTAGTAAATTAAATTGGAAAACTTTACTTTGGGAAATTCCCATTTAAATCTTAATAAAAAGATTTGTAAATTCCAAATTATATCTTCATTGTTAATTGGGTTAAAGAACAAATGTCGTTTAAAACATCATTCACGATAAACCCAATTCACATTTCATTTTATTCCAATTACTGAATATAATTGAAAACTCTAATAATCTTAACTAAAAGATTTATTCTTTTCATACGGGGTTTAAGAACAGTGTTATTGAAGACACCATTCACGACAAACCCTAAAAATCCAATTTATTTTATTTTATTCCAATTAAATATTAATTAATTGGAAAACTTTATTAACTCTTAATTTAATGATTTATTCTAGTTAATAACTAGTTCATTTAAATAGAAATATATTTTTATCTTTATAAAATTGGAATTTTTCATCCAAAATCTTTTCAAATCATTTATTATGATTTTACATAATTTTTCCATATTTTTAATAATTTTATCAAGGCCCGTACATTCGGTTTCCAATAACGGCCAACGAACTGCATCCATAGCGACCTTTTTCAAATTTGATTTGGACACAATTCCAAATCCAACCAATAGATTTCAAATCTCTTATAGTTATTTGAAAGCTATTTTTGATACGAACCCCACGTTCCGGTTTTAGGAGAATCCGACGGTCGAATCTCCCGTTACATCAATTTGAAGTTAATGGTCAAAATTCTCGAATGGTCGCTGCGCGGCGCATTCTATTTAGGCCATTATATATATATATAATATATACACATCGTTGATTTCCAATTAAAACGCATTCATAAAATATTTATAAATTTACTTAAAGTTATTTTAACTTCATTTTCAATTTTATAGCAAAATTGAACATTCTTTATTTTTATCATATTGTAATATTATTGTTTTCAATATATTAGATTTTGAAATACTTCTTTTCGATATTCATTATAAATTGAATAAAATCGATCGATAAACCCGTTCGGGTTAAAATAACGTTTGCTACTTATTTCGGCTTCATAATTTTATATTTTTGTGTCCACCCAAAAATGGACATAAAAATCATAGTCTTATTCTTCATTGAATATTATTTTAAATATTCATTATTTTAAAAGATTCTTTATTTTAAAAGATTCTTTATTTTTTAATATTCTTTATATAAAAATGTTCTTTATATTAAAATATTCTTTATATAAAAGGTATTCTGAATCAGAATGCGACTCAAATCAATTACCATATAATTTCAGTTATATGGATTTCATACATCGCATATATATCACAATAATGATAAATAATCATTAGACAATCCATTCACATCTGGTGTGAAATTTACAACTGTGTGAGTATTAAAATAAATAAATAACGCTCATCACAGACTGTCAATCCATCTATTGACATATAACTAAATATTGGGACTAGTGTATAACAAATATCATCCCAATACTTGTGTGGGGTTTCAAACAACATAAATTTATTTAAGTACATCATTGGTTAATAAATTTAACCAATTATAATTCGGTTTGAATTATTTTCTATTTAACAAATTTTCACTATTTAAATTATAAATGGATATTTATAATTTAAATCAATTGCCATATTTATATTAACATTATTATGATAATGTTTTAATCTAGCCCAAATCATATTTTTAACATACGACCAATTTTCTAATATTGCTAGCATAATAATAATAATGTTTTAATCTTTAACATATTTTTTTGTGCTTCTAGCTAATGATCATTTTAATCATTTCTACATGCACTACAAAAATGTAAATTTTATCGTTGACATATTTTAACAAAACATTTTCTATAATTCCAATGACAAAATAAAAGGTTAATTTTTTCTACATAACATGTTCTATAATTCTAATGACAAAGACAAAATAAAAATGGTGATTTTGTCTACATAAAATTTCTATGATCATGTATGACAAATAAAAGATAATTTTTATTTGCAACAATTCCAACATTTACCATGACAAATAAAAATGAAATATTTTTATTTGTATACAATTTCAATGTTTAGCAATGACGAATAAAAATGAATATTTTAATTTGACAATAATTTCAATATTTAAGAATGACAAATAAAAATGACTATTTTAATTTGTTTACAAATCTATTTTAACATAACAAATAAAAATGACGATTTTATTTGGTTGACAATTCTATTTCAACAAAACAAGCAAAAATGATAATTCTATTTTGTTGACAATTCTATTTCAACAAATAAAAATGATAATTTTATTTTATTGATAATTCCATTTCAACAAAATGATTAAAACTGATTCATTCATTTCTGTTGGCAATAATCTAACTCAACAAAATTGATGTTTTTATTTTAGCATAGATCTATTTGACACAAATATAATTTTTGTTTTTAACACAAATCTAATTAACAAAAATGTAATTTTTGTTTTAATACTTATCTATTTAACAAAAATGAATATTTTGTTTTGACTATTTAATTTCAACAAAAATGATATTTTTTTCCAACTATTTTATTTTGATAAAAATAACAAATTTGTTTTCAACTAATTTATTTTAACAAAATTGACAAATTTGTTTCAACTAATTTATTTCAACAAAAATGATATATGTTTGTCTCACTATTTGGTTTCAACAAAAATTGATAATTTTGTTTCACTATTTGGTTTCAACAATAATTGATATTTTTGTTTTCAACCCTTTTTGTTACAACCAAATGTCAATTTTATCTCAACTATTTGGTTTTAACAAAAATTTATATTTTTGTTTGACAAGACATATTCTAACTAAATGACATATTTATTTCTAAATTATGTTTCCTACATAAATGACATATTTAATTATAAAATATGTTTTCTACATAAATGACATGTTAATTCTCTAACATAAATGACAAGTTAATTTACCAAATATGTTCTTCAATATAAATGACAGGTTAACTTACATAATATTTTCAAACTAAAGGACATTTTAACATAATATTTTCTCACTAAAATGACATTTTATATTAACATCGCATTTCTAATAAAATGACTGTTGTATTTTTATATAACATTATCAAACAAAATGCCAATTTTATTTTAATATAGCATTATCTAACAAAATGATAATTTTATTTTAATATAGCCTTTCCTAACAAAATGAAATTTTTATTTTAATATAAGAACATATAATTCAACAGATCATCACAACCACTAACAATCAGTCAATCTAAATTTTATATGTTGCATATATTTAATATTACAATCACAATCAAAAAATATATATATATTCCTATATAAATAAATATGTATATATATTTAATTAATTTTAAATCTAGAAATCTTATAGTGTTTTGATTTCTTCTGAATTTGTAGTCAACTCCAAATCAGTTTTAGTCAGTTCTGCAATGTAGATCTGGATTTCACGATTCCAACGCAATCGAAATCGTTCAATTTCCTTCCTTGTTGAACAAGTTACATCATTTTAAACATTTAAATACTTTAAGATAATTTAAATTAATTATTATTATTTTTATTTACCACATCCTAATTACTTCTCTTCCTCGTTCTTCTCTGTAGAAACTTAACCCAAATATCGTCTTCAACATCACCACGCTGCTCCTCTCTAGACCACATGCCGTCAATCTGAAGCCGCCACAAGGAACGCCGCAGCATCGTCCACCCACGCCTCGAGCAAGGTAAAGCTCGATGGGCCTCTCCTCTTGGAAAGTTGCCATGAATTGGACGTGTTTGAGTGAGAAATCCCAATGATATACTCCATGAAATATGATCTAATTCATATAGAATGAAAGACCATTGAAATCTCTAAGAAATTTGCTTCTGATTCATGTTCTAATTCTTAAGGATTTTGGTAGAATTTAATGAAATGAAATCGGACATTTTTAATCATTCAAAAAAAGAGGGCGGCAGCTCTGACTTTTGGGATTAGGTTTAGGGTTTTCTTAGTTAGGGGTTTTTATAATAATTTAATTCCTTAATTTTTAGAAAAAGCTCGTAACTCCTAACAGCCCCAAATTCAGCCCAACGAGAGTTGCCCCTAGCCAAATATCCCCCTTCCGAACACAATGGGTTAGGTCATGTCATCCTGTTTGATCGTCTCAGCCCACTTTTCTTTATTTTAAAATATAAAACATTTAATTATTTTATTTGATCATACATTTTAATTTACTGAGGCCACATACTAACTCTAAAAATTCCAGAAAAATTATTTCTAGTTATGTTTTGAAGATACGACCCTAACAAAACTAATTTCATCAAATTTGGAGACCGTTTGAAAAATGGCCTTTTTCTAGTCGATCCAAATTGACTAAAATGAACAAAGCACGTTTTAATTTGCCATGCCCACATATTAATTCCAAAAATTATGAAAATTGGAATCTAGCAATAATTTGACATTCCGGATCCAACCAAAGTGGTTTCGTCGAAAAAAGAGGTCGTTTGCAAAATGGCTATTTATTATATTAAAATATATATATTCTATAGCGGCTATTCTGAAAATTTAACTGTCCATAACTTTTTATTCCCGCTATGAAATTTCAAATTTTCAGATTCTTTGGAATGATATGGTTAAACAAATTTAAATAATTTTGGTTTTACTAAAATCCGATTTATTTTGAATCCTATACATTCAGTCAAAGTTCAAATTCAAATTTTCAAACTACCGCGCTATTTCAGGCTCGTTATATAATTAAAATAAATTTATTCGTTCTAACTTTGATTTAAATAAATTTTTAGTCATTATTATTTAAAATAAATTATTTTAAATATTTAAAATCCATTAAAATTGCTTAAATAGAAATTTTGAATTGGTTTCGAATTTCCGGGTTGTTACACCTGATGATTCTTGTTTTAAAGAATTCCGACTTAAATTAAGTCCCATATACTCAATTGAAGTTCGAAACGCCAAACTACGAACTACCTTGATGCAGTGAGTTTGTTTTAATTATATTTAAATATAAACATTTAAACTTCATTTATAATAATTTTCAGCTCCGTTCTTATATATATATTTTAAATATATATTAAACAAAATTTCCAAATCTAACACAATATTTTCAATTAACCTAAAACTTAGATTTTTTCATTACTCGGTTATAAATTTCATTTACAATTCAATCTGCTATATTAAATTACAATTTCTATAGAGATAACTTATTTTATACAATTCGACAAAATCGAATTTCTAATTACAAATTCTATGTTTATCTCAATCCAGTTTATATTCCGAATTCCGGAATAAAATCTATCGTTCCCTTTTTGAAACGATTTCCAATTAATTTTCAAATTCATACTTGAATTTAAAATTCCAAATTTATCCCATAATAATTATCTTGCCTTATTTATAAACGTCGTTTATAAATTTAACTTCCTTGTTTTATATATATTAAAACAAGTTTTCATTTCAAATTCCATTTGAAATCCAATTCCTATCTTGGAATATTTTATAATAACTTATGAATATAATTGTAGAATCTATTTTCATTTTTAATTCTAGTTTCTATCTATTACAATTTTAAATATCCTTTCTGGAAATAATTTAGTTTTAGTCAATCCGACATAGTCGAATTCGTATCATAAATCCGTATGGATTTATTTTAATTCAACTTGCATTCCGAACATCGGAATAAATTTCATCTTTTCCCTTTTAACACGATTCCCAATTCATTTTAAATTCATATTTGAATTTAAATATTTTAAATTATCCAAATAATAATTCTTCACCTTTCTTTATAAACATCGTTTATATTGCCTGTTTATATATTTAAACTACTCTCGATTTCAAATCCATTTGAAATTATAATTTCTACTTTGGGAAAATAAATTTTCCCTTTACACCTGTATTAACATTTCCCAAATTATCCAATGATATTTCATTTCACTTCATTTATAAACATCATTTATAAATGAACTGCTTGTTTTTATTATTCAAAACAAGTTAATATTTCTAGTCCATTCGAAATTCAAATTCTATTTTAGAAAAAAATTCTTTTTAAATCTCAAATTTCCCTTTCGCGAAATTTTTGTATATCAAATCTTAGGGCCAGTGATATTTAAGTATCCAAAAATACTGAATTATCAATCGTAGGTTTTATAACACATCATATATGATTTTATATATATATGAAACAAACAAATAATAAATTTCGAGTAATCCAGTTGGATCCCGCTAACTTATTTCCTGCATCCACAGATGTTATCCAACATAAATAATACCCATCCTGCTACGAGGCAGGATATCATGGTATAGAAGGTCATCCACTATAATATATTGTAGGGCGCATAGGGTTATCCGCTAATGATACTGCGAGCATCCGCTAATGGAACTACAGAAAATATCCAACCACCAATACTATATATAATAACCACGAACACCAAGCCTAAATAACTAATATATTTATAATAACCACAATTTATCAATAAATATCAATGCAAACAATCAATCCACTAACAACATATAAATATAAACAAAAACTCGATTGTAATAAATTATAATCGAACCGGAGAGTGAGTTTACTCATGGTGATTTTTCCTTTGTCGACTTTTAAATCTTGTAACGTCGGAATTACGAATCGACTCAAGTGAATCTACCTAGCACCGATGATAATTTATTTTATTACCAATTAAGCTATTATTTATTTAATTTAACTATTTAAAACAAATAAGCAATTTATCCTATGTATTTTAGATTTTTTAAAATCGTATACCTTATTGATTTTTTTCTCATCTTCATTCCACTTCTCTGCTTCCAGCTTCACCCAAAATTTTCGAACCCCACTGAACTAAACTCCACCTTCCCCTTAAACCACCTTCTCCAAAAATAGTTCTGAAACTGTTACTTTCCAAATTCGATCCCCTTTTTTCGACCTCGTTAGGAAGCCTAACCATTTTTCTGAATTCGTGACCATGAAACCCCCAAATCGAAGCTTACCTCCACCCAATTGCCATCACCGAACCCCTAACCAGTCCGCGATTTGCAAAATTTGCAGGTGCAAGAAAGTGTGAATTTGCTATTCACTGTACTCTCTCATTTCCCAGTCTCGATATCTCCTCTGACAACAAATTTGACGACGTCTTCAGTATTTTCGCAACTCTCGAAACCACACTATGTACGAACGATGTTGAATCCTCAAAACCAAATCATCGCGAGTTTCAGTTCGAGACATGGATTATAATTGCATACTCCACTCTTTTCACACAAGTTCACTTCTATTTGGATTTGAATTCGAATCCAAAATCCCTTTTTTCATCGGCATGATATTAGATTGCAAGGAATAATACTGGGAAAAGGGTCACTACAATTTTAAAGAGAGGAGGGTGCGACTTCATTTGTTTTCTATTTTGAGAAAGGGGCGACATTGATTTTAATTCGCCTGAGAATAAAGAAAATCAGAAGGAGATTGGAAGAAGTATTGTGTCATTTATAAAGATGAATACTTCGACATGAAGTAATTTAGTCTATGTACTATATAGACAGGTATACATGCTTAAATGTACTTTGTTAATTAGCTTAGGGTAGAAGAAAACACTTTGGTACAAATTTTTATATTATTAATAGTTTTGATTTGAAATGAGGTTGATTTATTTGATTTTAAAATATCATGTAATTTCAAATTCTTATTTGAACACAACAACATGCATTTCTAGCATTTAACCATAATTCTGAGCGCATTGGAACAGGTTCCGAAGCCTCATTAGATCGATGGAGAAGATATAAATTTAAATCGATATAAATTAAATTCAAAACAATTAATTCCTTGATAATAAATTATTATTATTATCGTTTCTATTCTAATATAATTTCTATAAATCATTGGACTCAGTTTTAAATTGAATTATTTCAGATTCTTATATTACGATAATTATATATATTCAAAATAAATCATATTTTGATTATTAAATTGATTAGTAATATATAAAAATTCATTTATATAGTCAACTCGTCTTTTAAAATAAATTTAAATATTTTAAAATTAATCAACCAAAAATCCAGGTCGTTACATCCTGTCTCTAAGACAAAAGACTAGCCAATCCTTTTCTAAAATAAAAGAATGAACCAAAGAAGAGAAAAGATTGAGTTGTGAAGAATTAGCTAGGCCTAGGGTCCATTTATAGGTTAGGCGAGGGATCTCAGACCATTGAATTCCCGGATTAAATCCAGAACAATCACGTCATTCAACCAACAGGAGTTCGCCGCATCATCCTAAATTTGGAAATATGCCAATAAAATCAAGCCACGTAAGCAATACAGCATCACCACCTCGTACCTGGGCAAATTAATGTCCTGTTTCATGGGTGCATTGAAGGGCATGGTATAAGTCGCCACACTTAGTATAGTTATTTCAAACATGCTTGTAGTGTAGTGGTAAAGTGTGTGCTTCCTAAAACCTGAGGTCCTGGGTTTGAGTGTCAGTAGTCACTTGTTTTTTTTTTCTTATTACTATTTTTTTTGTTTGTTATGAAACTTTGTTTAATGTTATCTTCTTCGTTTTAAGTCCGTCTTCTGCAAATCATTGGTCTAAATTGATCAAAAAATTGCCATGGACGGAATGGCGCTAGTTCCGTAACCAAATTCCGAATTTTGTTTGAATTTTATTTTACTATTTAATTTAAAATGTAGGGTGTTACACTCCCCAACCTTTAGGAAATTTTGTCCTCGAAATTTGGTAAGGGTAATATTATGTAGTTCCTTGCATAATTTACAACATCATGTGTACATCAAACTTTTCAGCAATCCATGCACTTCTGCAAAGTGTAATACATCATAAAAATTTATGAATGTATTGAATTCCTATGCAGTACCTCCTATATGAATGCTCTTTTCTTTTAAAAATTCTTTGAAAACATGATGCATTCAACCTAAATATGCTGCCAATTTCTACATGAATGCAATATTTGAAAATAAAAATATATTTTCATCTAATTTTTCCCACACCCTTACGGAATAAGGGCATAGTTCATCCAATTTTTGCACTCAAACTCTACCAAAAAATTTTAAATTTTTGAATTTTAGAAAATCTAATTTTCTAAATTTGATTTATTTTTTTAGAAAAGGGTAGAAAATGGAAAACTCTATATTTTTTCACCTTACATTTACACATATTTTTCCCTATACTTGGAATTTTTTTATCGCTACTCTACCAAAAATTCTTATTTCTTTTCAAGCACAGTTTACATAAGAAGAATTTATTTTTCAGTTCCCAAGACTTATTTTAGAAGAATTTATTTTCTCTTGCTTTCCTCATTTTGTAACGCCCTTTAATTTAATACACCATAATTTTATAATTAAGATAATAAAGTATTCATAACTGAGTAAAATGAACTTTACCTTTTCATTCATTATGAAATTTTGGTTCAAATAGACTCTTTCTTTTTGTAAATCGGACTAAATATGAAAAGTTATGAACTAAAGAAGATTGAACTAAAACAATGTATACTATATAATAATTAAGAATAAAACAACACATAAAAGAAATTGTAAGTGGGTAACCCAACCCCTTATCTGCGTCGACATAGGGACTGTTAAGGATGCAGAATGTGGATCTTAAGGCAAAACTAACACTTGAAGTGGGGTGAATAGTGTTTTAAAGAGATTATGGAAAATTTAAACAATCTAGAATAACCATATAAATCACAATGATTATCGCACTGAAATTATCACAAACACAGAAAAAATCATAGATACAGATATAAGAAAATATAAAATGAAGAAAAGGAACGAACACACTGGATTTTATACTAGTTCGGATTACTCCTACATCTAGTCCCACGCAATGCTGGATTGAGCTGAGTTTTAGTATTATCAACATCCAAGTACAACACCCTGATTTCACGGCTACAAGGTTAACACCGATTCCACCACCTTTGATTTCTTAGCTACAAGATTAACATCGATTCCACCACCCTTGATTTCACGGCTCCAAAGTTAACACTGCTCCATTTCCTTGATTTCAGGGGTACTAGGAACGCACCCTTTCCCAAATGATTACAATAGCCCTAGAACTCTTCAATTAGCCCTTCAAACAGAGAGTAGATGATAGAGAGTGAAAAGATAAGAGGAATGGTATAAATTTTGTTGAAATCGGCAGAGTATAAGCGTAGAAATCAAGAAATTTAAGAATTTTAATGGTGGTGAGTAAAGGATTGAAGAAGACGAAGAAGGAATGATAAAAAATTCAAAATCAAACCCTTTTCATAATGTCCCAATGGCTACAATGTTTTAGAAACATTACAAATAGTGAAAAGACACTTCCTTTGAAAATTGAGAAAATGACAGTTATATATCGACATGTCATTACCCCTATGTCGACATATACCTTATATATTTATTTTTAAAATTAAACTTCAAGTGTTAAAACCAATATATAGTTTCTAGAAATTCTTGAATCAAAACTATTGTTTCATACGAAGTTTTTAAAGTATAAAAACAGAGTTATATATATATACACACACACACACACATATACATATACATATATATAAAAATGGGTTCCCTTTATTATAACATAATAATAAACATATACATTACATAAAAACATCACATATTCATAAATTCAAAATGATACATTAACCACTGTTTCCCGCTACTCCTCTGCTTGTAACTTTCTGTTAGTTTAAAACCGATCAAATCAGATTCCATTATGTGTTTTTAACAATTTAAAATTAGGATCTTAGCAAGAAATTAAATCAAAACTTATATAAATAGGAATTAAAATTTTATACCTGATGCATTGAATCGATGGGAATCATATCATCTTCGAAAAAGAGAAGAGATGGAAGAATCGAATCGAGAGCCCTCCAATCGTTGAGCCTCTAGAAATTTACACACGAACGCTTCACTTTTCAATCAAATCGAAGAGCAAAAACAAATTTGATGCTAGCCGCCATATTTGAGATTTTCATGGAAAGGTAGATTAGGATTTTCTATTTTTAATCTGATATCAAAATTGATAGTTTCTTCAATCTTATAAAAGTGGACGGTCAAGTCCTTAAAAACCAAGTGTGCGCCATCAATTAAGGGAACCACTGATATACTATTTCAGCGCAATATAAAATGTCAACAAATTTGATATTTTATTTACCCAATATATGTTATTTCTTTGTAACGTTCTAAGTGTGTGACCCTATAGGTTATTATAATGTTGGCAATAATTTAAATAGTATTTAAATTATAAACAGTGATTGGCATCTAGTAATACGTCGCTGCTACCCAAGTTATAATAAGATCAACGATTCGATACAACCTTTTTGTAACTAGTGTATCTATGTAATATAATCAGTTTAACCAATATATCCCAGATTAAACTTGAGATATGGATCGTATCCTCCTATTTATAATTTAATCCTTTTATCTTAATTGATGAGTAGACTATATAAACCAAATCAATATTTAAGCAGGCCACGCATTTCATAGTCTGACTCAATCAAGAGGCCTATGGACATCATGACAAATATATTGTGGGGGTTAAATTCCATCTGGATCATACATAATTTTCATTTGATTCGAGATGTATCCAATAATCACTGTTATCGTATACACTGTTACAAGTAACTTTAGATGATATCAAAACACAAATATCCTTGAATAAAATTATAATGTTTTCAGGTCTGAGGACCATTACATTATTGTCACTATGAGAATAACTTATGATACTGTTGATTATATTCCATGTAGTTATCTCACGATGGGTTAGCTCAATACACTATTCTCCAAAACGTATTTATGTCTGGACATTAATATTACGTATATTAATGAACAATGAGATGTGATCATTAGTAAATCAACATGCTAGCTCAATGTTTTATTGTCGTCCTATATAAACAATAAAACTTGACTAGGGACATTTAAGAAATATAATACCCAATATATTATATAATCTCAAGTTCAAGTCTTACTCGAACTATATAATTCTGTATTATTATTCTAAGGACTTCTGTTATGTTAATATTTATATTATGCAGTAAATATAACATAACAGAATATTCTTATTCCAAATAAAATAATAACATCAGCAATGTTATTAATCACATCAAATGGATTGTCTCTAGGGAATAAACTCTAACAATCTCCCACTTGCACTAGAGTCAATCATTCATATATCGTATACTCATGAAACTAGTGTGACTATTAAACTTCCACTGCGACAGAGTCTAATTTAGTAGGTCTGCAACATTTTAACTTTTGCAAATTTACAGATATGTTCATTTCTTCTGTGAACAACTTCACATAAGAATTATATTTCTTAAATATATGTTTGGATCAATAGTGAGTTTAAGGTTTTAGGCCTAAGCAATAACCACATTGTTATCACTATTTAAATCATTGGATCAACAATGAATTAAGTTCAATTATGAACTTCTTAATCCAAACATTTACTTTCTTAGAATCAGTATTTATTTCTTGTATTAACAACTAACATTATTCACAATAATTAATGTGTTATCTATATATAACATTAAAATTATTGTGTCACTCCCACTCAATTTCTTATCTATACAAGATTCAATGGTATTTTGTGGTTTTCAAGAAATTTAAAATTTTATTTCATTCCCATCAGTATCTTAGAGACGGGCTCTCCTTTATAAAGGATACCAATTCGAGCAATAAACATTCTATTCTCAAAGAGTTTATAGAAATAATATCCATTTTTTTCATGTGGATATTACACAAAATAACTATTTGATTTGGATCTGATCTTATCAGAGGAAGGACATATAACAAACGTCTTTGCATATCAAATCTTTGCATTAGACACACTAGTCCATATCTTATATGGTGACTTCAAAGTCATCTTAGTAGGATTAAATGCAATTGTTCTAAATTTAATTTATTTGAAGATCTATATGACTTATCATTAATCGTACCATATCTTATAAGGTGTGATTTCTCCTTTCAGACACATTAGTTCAATATGGCATTCCAGACAGAATGAGTTGTGAAACAATTTCAAACTCGTTTGGATAGAGTGAAGACCCGCAACTTCCCCGTAAAGGAAAGCGTCGGATAGTTCGAGAACAAACCACAACAGAACGCATACAGAAGAACGTTTCATTGTATATTACAACAATGCATCAGATTACAAGAATATACAGAGTATAAATGAATATTACACAGAAATATCAGAGATTTAAATTACATTTAAATACATCGCAGCGGAAAAATAATACAATACACAACTAGAATGAGATATACGGATACAAAGCTTTCCGGATATCGTTCCAGCTGTAAACCAGGATCCTGTGAATATAAATCTGCAAAACCAAAACTACTAGCTGCCCGTGTCAAAATAAGGGCACCCAGAGTTTAGGTTAAAACAATAAACTCCAGGTCAGTCATGGGACTGGTGTGAGAACTAAAACAGTTAATAATCTTTAATTTAAATCATTAGGTAAATCAAGGGACCACGCCGTATAACACGGAACGGGTTTCCTCCCAAGAATACCAGTGCATAAAACAAACAGCGCAATGCTAAATAAAGAAAAATGAAGCTGTTATAAGACCCAGGTCCTATCACACAATGCAACGCAAGCCGGGGGATAGGGTTTTCCCTTATAACAGCCAAAGAATGTTTGATACGTTTAAAACAAATCATTTGATACTATTATAAGTGCATAGTGTATAAAACAACTTCAAATCATAAGTATCAATCATAGGCGGCATGGGTACCATATATCATGTCGCCATATATAGGTTTACAAATAAAACCGCAAATGTCACGTATTTGGAAATTGGATTTCCATCTATGAACCAAGGCAAAAGATAGTCCTCAACCGATTCGTGACTCTCTAGCCCGAGCCACAGGGTCAGAGCGCATCGACCCTTGGAGCGACAGGGCCGGTCCACCGATGTGGATTAAACTTAAACCCTGAACATGCGTTCCCCCGCCCTATGGGGCGTAAACGAGCCAACTAAATGACTCCATCGGTTCGAGAACGACCGATCAATCCGAGGCGCCTCGCAACAGCAACAACCACATAAGTCAAACTCGTCAGGGCGTGTAAAACCACTGACGCCACTTCTAACTAGAAAGAAACGCATGCCCTCCCTGAGGTCCGTCTCCCGTTTTTGGTTCATACCGGGTGTGAAACTCGCGAAGCAAACGTTACACAAAGCTACGCCACAAAGGCCGTGCTTTGATCATCACCACAAGACTTTGCTTTTCAACAGAAGCCTCGATCAATTGCCACTTAGGCATGCCACACAGGCAATTCACTCCATGCGTTTGATATCCATCAATATATAACCCCTGAGCTCGTACGTCTCAGAGAAGGGCGTTAAGCAAGAGAATAAATTCTCCGCCGCCAAACAGATATATATTTAATAGAAATCAATCACACAGACTAAAATCCAATGTCAGACACACAGTCCATTTACACGTCCGTTCTGGGTCTGAACGAAACCGGAGGCACCTAGTACCCCGCATATCCATCGATCTCCAAGTACGTCTGGACGATCACTAACTGTTTCCATCTTCTTGGGTGTACAGCCCAATCAAGATCATCAGCTATCACCCAAACGATGTGAAGACCTCCGGTCTTCGACCATCGTCTTCATCTTCGACTTATCGTCGTATCAGTTATTCAGAATGGGATAAACCCGGTCTTTCCGAATGACTCGCGTATATTTTAAATAAGTGTTACACAAACACAACATACGCCTCATTCCAATTCATTAGTCACTAATCGTAAATTAATCAAGAGAATAATTTCCCAAATATTAACCCCGAAGGCCGAAACCAACATCAGATCAATATCCAGAAAACCATTCTGCTTGGCTAACCGACAGTTAGTTTCTAAATTTCACATTCATAGGGAAAGATTCCCATTAATTTTATCAAAGATAAATTCCTTGAATTTATTCTTTAATCCATTTTTGAATATCAATTCAAACTAGTCGGGATTAGCGAACCTTACCGAAGTAATCATTTGTTTTAATTTCCCAATTCCAACCTATTCATCCCATGAAGTAAAACTGGTAATACTTCATATCTAACACCACAGTGTTATCGGTAAATTCAATTACCATTTCACGTTCAAATCTAATTAAAGATTTAACTATCGCCTGGAGCAAAACTGGTGATACTCCATTTTCGATCTTTTCAATCTAATTAAAGATTCATTAAAACTCCACTTAGTTTTAATCGTTAACTGGGTTAAAGAATCAGTGTCATTCAAAACATAGTTCACGATAAACCCAAAATCACATTCCATTAATTATCGGGTTAAAGAACGAGTGTTGTTTTTAAAAACACTGTCCACGATAAACCCAAAAATCAATATCCATTCAATTCCAATTAAATATTATTTAATTGGTACACTTCATTAAATCTAAATAAAAAGATTTAACCTTTTTCTCAACTGGGTTCAAGAACAGTGTTAGTGAAGACACCATTCACGACAAACCCAAATCACATTTGATATTAAATACAAGGCTCTGAATAGAAAATATCCCGGCTTATATTCAATATCAAATTCTACGATTAACAAATGTCGTATTGGAAATAACGATATGAATGTATATATCTTTCAAATTTCCATAACAACATCTGCATAATCCCGAATTCCAACATCGAAATATTCCGAAGACAATTTCGATTCAAATCCACTCCAATGCAATCATTGGAAATTCTGGTTATTTTCAAAACCATTTCAAATCCAATTTATTTATTTAAAAATAAATAGAATTATATTTCTAGTTCAAAACTAGTTCATTTCGATAAAAATCTATTTTTATCCTTTCAAATATGGAGTTTTTCATCCCAATTCTTTCTAAATCATTTCTTATGATTTTACATAAATTATTACTATTTTTAATAATTTTATCAAGGCCCGTACAGTCGATTTCCATCAATGGCCATCGAACTGCACTTACAGCAACCTTTTTCCAATTTGATTTGGACATAATTCCAAATCCAACCGTTAGATTTCTAATTTATCACATTCGTTAGAAAGCTCTTTTCGATACGAACCCAACGGTTCCGGTTTTAGGAGAATCCGACGGTCGGATCTCCTGTAATGTCCGTTTGAAATAAATGGTCGAAATTCACGAACTGCCGCGGTGCGGCGCGTTCTATTCAGGCCATTATATTATATATATAATATATATAATATATATATCGTCGATTTCTATTTAAAACGAATTATATAAATAGTTTTAAATTCGATTCAAAAGCAATTTCAACATCCGTTTCAATTCAAATCAAAATTGAATTCTTCTCTATAAATTCGTTTTAAAATTCATTTCTATTCAATTCAAATTTCAATTCAATTTGAATTCATTTCAATTCACTTTCAATTCAATTTGAATTCGTTTTCAATTCATTTCGAAATCGTTTTCAATTCAATTCATTTCGAAATCGTTTTCAATTCAATTCATTTCGAAATCGTTTTCAATTCAATTCATTTCGAAATCGTTTTCAATTCAATTCAAATTCGTTTTCAATTCATTTCATTTCGAAATCGTTTTCAATTCAATTTGAATTCGTTTTCAATTCATTTCATTTCGAAATCGTTTTCAATTCAATTTGAATTCGTTTTCAATTCATTTCATTTCGAAATCGTTTTCAATTCAATTCAAATTCGTTTTCAATTCATTTCATTTCGAAATCGTTTTCAATTCAATTTGAATTCGTTTTCAATTCATTTCATTTCGAAATCGTTTTCAATTCAATTCGTTTCGAAATCGTTTTCAATTCAATTCATTTCGAAATGAATAAAATCGATATAAATATCGTTCACATCAAAATGGCGTCAAACTAATCAACACGACTTCATAAATTTCTATTTTCAAATATTCTATTTCAAATATTTCTATTTCTAAACTGGAATGAGGCCCAATCAATTACCATATAAAATTAATTATATGGATTTTCACACAACACATGTATATAATAACATTGAAAAATGATCAACCATCAACCAAAGTGCACTACACTATATAAGCATCAAATAAAGATATCTAACGCTTATAACAGCCTGTCAATCAATCGATCGACATATTTAATCAATCAGGATGAGTGAACTTCGAATTTCATCCCAACACCCGTGTGGGGTTTCAAACAATCAAACACAGATTTTATTTGTGCAGTTGGGCGATGTGTAAAATTTATCGTCCCAATCAATGTCATTCAAATAAGTGTACATAAACAAACCGTCTGGTTTGTAAATGAATATTTATTTATTCACATTCACGTTAAAAATTATATTTTTAATGATAAAACATTTTATTCCAACATATGAATTTCTATTCAATTCATTTATTCAATAAAAATGATATTTTTATTTTTCCAACATATTTTAGAAAATTTCGGCGGCATAACGGCACGATACAAGAAACGGGACAAGGCCTAGCCTTATCCCCAGTCTAGTGAAGGCCCACGCCATTCACACATCAATCATATCAATTTCATTTCACCAAACAATCAAATCCAAATCAAATAATCTAACCAACTACACAACCAATCAAACAAGTCCATGGTCTGTGGACGGGTGTCGGGTGCTTCTAATAAGCACCGTCTGCATCCTAGTATATATATATATATATATATATATAACTAGAAAATTAAATTGAAAGGTGAGAAGTTCTCACTTATAGCTATCCTAGCTCCACGGCACTTCTATTGTAGAGATCTTCGTCGTTCCCGCCTTTTTGTCACCTTCGTTGTCCGCTTTCACTACATATGTAAAAATCGAATTTTTACTTCGCTATTCCGTATATAAAAATCGAATTTTTACTTCAAAGTTCAATATATAAAAATCGAATTTTTACTTCAAAGTTCAATATATAAAAATCGAATTTCTATTTCAAAGTTCAATATATAAAAATCGAATTTCTATTTCAAAGTTCAATATATAAAAATCGAATTTCTATTTCAAAGTTCAATATATAAAAATCGAATTTCTATTTCAAAGTTCAATATATAAAAATCGAATTTCTATTTCAAAGTTCAATCAATATATAAAAATCGAATTTCTATTTCAAAGTTCAATATATAAAAATCCTATTTTTCAATCGAAGTTCAATATATAAAAATCCTATTTTTCTATCGAAGTTCAATATATAAAAATCCTATTTTTCCTTCGACTTTCGATAAAATAAAAATATGATCTTTACTTCGACTTTCAATAAAATAAAAATATGATTTTTACTTCTTAAAGTTCAAATCCTTTTTCGAAAAATCAGTTTTAACCTTTCTTTCAAAACAGTTTTAATCTTTTAAAGAAAATCAGTTTAAAATACTTTTAAAAATTAGTTTTTACTTTCTTTACAACAATCAGTTTTAAAAATCATTTTATAAAAATCTGTTTTTACTTTCTTTACAAAAATCAGTTTTACTTGCTTATAAAATCGGTTTTTTTTAAACTTTATAAAAATTCAGTTTTAAATTCTTTTAAACATTTCAGTTTTAATACTTTTTAAACATTTCAGAAATTAGTTTTTAAAACATTTTATAAATCAGTTTTTATAAAACGAAAATAAAAATAAAAATAAAATAACTAAAAGCTTACCGTTGGCTTGCGAAGTGGAGGGAAGAAGAGGGAGCGTCGGCGTGGTGTTCGGTGGTGTCGCGTCGGCAGGGTTCGAGGTGAGGGGTCTTCGATCGGAGGGAGGGCGCGAGCTAGGGGAGGTCGCTCGCCTGATCGGAGCTAGGGCGGTCGGTCGGAGCGGTCGGCGGTGGGAGGTTGGTGGAGGCGGTCGATTTCTAAGTTAGGTTTTCTTTTTTTCTTTTTTTTTCTTCTGTTCAACTGAATCGGGAATGAGCTATGGGGGGGGGGGGCAGAACGAAGATAAAGGGGGGGAGGGAAATTATATTTTTTTTATTATTATTTAATTATTAAATTTTTGCAAAAAGGTTGACTTTTACATACGACCTCGAAACGAGGCCCACCGCCTGTCGCCCATAGCGTTTCACCCCCATTCCGAACACAATGGGATATGTATCGTAAGCTGATTTGATCGTTACAATCAGTTTCCGTTGAATTTACCTTTAAATCACTATATTGAATTTTAAACGTACATTTCCAATTACCGGGGTCACATACTAACTAGAAAAATTCTCGAAAAATATTTTCTAGCTTTGTATTGACGATACGGTCCTAACAAAACTAGTTTCGTCGAATTCTGAGTCCGTTTGAAAAATGGCCAATTTCCAGTCGATTAAAATCAACTGAAAATGGTCAAACGCATTTTCCTTTGCCACACTCACATATTGATTCGAAAAATTATGAAATTTGAAACCTAGCAATAACTTGACACTGCGGATCTAACAAAAGTGGTTTCGCCGAAATCCGAGGTCATTTGCAAAATGTCCATTTTTAAGGGCCTGAATTCCATAGCGACTATTCAGAATTTTCAACTAGACATATCTTTTGATTCCTGATATGAAATCTTGATTTTTCGGATTCGTTGGAAAGATATTCACTATTAGATTCCATTATTTTTGGTTTCACTAAAATCCGGATTGTTTTGCACCCGGTACATTCAATTGAAGTTTGAAATCGAATTATCGAACTACCGCGCCATTTTCAATTCTATTTATAATTATATATAATTATTATATATTCTAACGACGACGTATATAATATATACGTTCGAATTATATTCAAAATAAATTTCTCGTCGATATTATTTAAAATAATTCATTTTAAATATTCAAACTTCGCTAAAATAGCCAAAATAAAAATTTCAAACTGGCTCGCATTTTACGGGTTGTTACAATCTCCCCCACTTAAAACTTTTCGTCCCCGAAAAGGAACAAAGTCGAAAGTGGTTTGATTAATCAACTCTACGCTCGATCTGGCTTCCATTCTCCAACTCTTTAGTTTCTGAGAATTTTCCAAAATTTCAAAAATTTGGCTAACACCCTAAATTTTTGAAAAATTTCGCCATAACCTCCCCTGCACCGGGAGCATCGGGGAATTTCAAATAGCTTCCCCGGTCCTTCAGATCTCAAAAAGAAAAAGAAAAAGCCAAGCGGCTAGCCAATAGGCTCACAAAATCATCATCACCCAAACAAAACAGTAAATTATGTAGTAAACATGTACCTATTTGTCGGGCAAACAAATTTTATTCTCTGGCTCTAGCCTCCTTGCTATGACCTGTTCAATGTAAGTATATGTATATGCAAGCAAATGCAACCAATTTTCAGTATAATTCAATACGTGATTCAGTTAGGCTAATTGGCTAAAAATTAGCAAACAAATAACCAAACAACACAAACATCAATCAATTAGTGAATTAGGGTTTCAAATTCATAATTTTGATACATAGTCAAAAATCAGATTTTTGATGCCAAATCACAACAATAGGCCCTATCTAATTTTGGTTCTCACACCAGTCAATAGGAAATATATAGAAAATCACACCTTCGCCACTCGAATATAAATTCTGATGATGAGGCCTCGTCATCTGAATCATCTCCGGGCGACTAGAGTGTGATTCTATATCTATCCAGTATATTAAAATTTCGAATACACGCGGATCAGACGTATACGCAAAATCTATATATACTGGATTGTCCACATCAATATAAATAGATAATCAAATACGAATAATTGATTTAAATTTTCAAAACTAAATTTTGTTTTCACTTCAAAAATATACTCTTCACACTCGTTCTAGGATACTACTGATCCCATCTCTAACGAGTCATTCTAGTTGGATATTACTAATCCAATATCTGATGAATTCTTTCGTATGGTTCTAATGTGCCTTGTTCTCTGCTTTGTAAACCAAAGCTCTGATACCAACTGTGAAGACCCGCAACTTTCCCGTAAAGGAAAGCGTCGGATAGTTCGAGAACAAACCACAACAGAACGCATACAGAAGAACGTTTCATTGTATATTACAACAATGCATCAGATTACAAGAATATACAGAGTATAAATGAATATTACACAGAAATATCAGAGATTTAAATTACATTTAAATACATCGCAGCGGAAAAATAATACAATACACAACTAGAATGAGATATACGGATACAAAGCTTTCCGGATATCGTTCCAGCTGTAAACCAGGATCCTGTGAATATAAATCTGCAAAACCAAAACTACTAGCTGCCCGTGTCAAAATAAGGGCACCCAGAGTTTAGGTTAAAACAATAAACTCCAGGTCAGTCATGGGACTGGTGTGAGAACTAAAACAGTTAATAATCTTTAATTTAAATCATTAGGTAAATCAAGGGACCACGCCGTATAACACGGAACGGGTTTCCTCCCAAGAATACCAGTGCATAAAACAAACAGCGCAATGCTAAATAAAGAAAAATGAAGCTGTTATAAGACCCAGGTCCTATCACACAATGCAACGCAAGCCGGGGGATAGGGTTTTCCCTTATAACAGCCAAAGAATGCTTGATACGTTTAAAACAAATCATTTGATACTATTATAAGTGCATAGTGTATAAAACAACTTCAAATCATAAGTATCAATCATAGGCGGCATGGGTACCATATATCATGTCGCCATATATAGGTTTACAAATAAAACCGCAAATGTCACGTATTTGGAAATTGGATTTCCATCTATGAACCGAGGCAAAAGATAGTCCTCAACCGATTCGTGACTCTCTAGCCCGAGCCACAGGGTCAGAGCGCATCGACCCTTGGAGCGACAGGGCCGGTCCACCGATGTGGATTAAACTTAAACCCTGAACATGCGTTCCCCCGCCCTATGGGGCGTAAACGAGCCAACTAAATGACTCCATCGGTTCGAGAACGACCGATCAATCCGAGGCGCCTCGCAACAGCAACAACCACATAAGTCAAACTCGTCAGGGCGTGTAAAACCACTGACGCCACTTCTAACTAGAAAGAAACGCATGCCCTCCCTGAGGTCCGTCTCCCGTTTTTGGTTCATACCGGGTGTGAAACTCGCGAAGCAAACGTTACACAAAGCTACGCCACAAAGGCTGTGCTTTGATCATCACCACAAGACTTTGCTTTTCAACAGAAGCCTCGATCAATTGCCACTTAGGCATGCCACACAGGCAATTCACTCCATGCGTTTGATATCCATCAATATATAACCCCTGAGCTCGTACGTCTCAGAGAAGGGCGTTAAGCAAGAGAATAAATTCTCCGCCGCCAAACAGATATATATTTAATAGAAATCAATCACACAGACTAAAATCCAATGTCAGACACACAGTCCATTTACACGTCCGTTCTGGGTCTGAACGAAACCGGAGGCACCTAGTACCCCGCATATCCATCGATCTCCAAGTACGTCTGGACGATCACTAACTGTTTCCATCTTCTTGGGTGTACAGCCCAATCAAGATCATCAGCTATCACCCAAACGACGTGAAGACCTCCGGTCTTCGACCATCGTCTTCATCTTCGACTTATCGTCGTATCAGTTATTCAGAATGGGATAAACCCGGTCTTTCCGAATGACTCGCGTATATTTTAAATAAGTGTTACACAAACACAACATACGCCTCATTCCAATTCATTAGTCACTAATCGTAAATTAATCAAGAGAATAATTTCCCAAATATTAACCCCGAAGGCCGAAACCAACATCAGATCAATATCCAGAAAACCATTCTGCTTGGCTAACCGACAGTTAGTTTCTAAATTTCACATTCATAGGGAAAGATTCCCATTAATTTTATCAAAGATAAATTCCTTGAATTTATTCTTTAATCCATTTTTGAATATCAATTCAAACTAGTCGTGATTAGCGAACCTTACCGAAGTAATCATTTGTTTTAATTTCCCAATTCCAACCTATTCATCCCATGAAGTAAAACTGGTAATACTTCATATCTAACACCACAGTGTTATCGGTAAATTCAATTACCATTTCACGTTCAAATCTAATTAAAGATTTAACTATCGCCTGGAGCAAAACTGGTGATACTCCATTTTCGATCTTTTCAATCTAATTAAAGATTCATTAAAACTCCACTTAGTTTTAATCGTTAACTGGGTTAAAGAATCAGTGTCATTTAAAACATAGTTCACGATAAACCCAAAATCACATTCCATTAATTATCGGGTTAAAGAACGAGTGTTGTTTTTAAAAACACTGTCCACGATAAACCCAAAAATCAATATCCATTCAATTCCAATTAAATATTATTTAATTGGTACACTTCATTAAATCTAAATAAAAAGATTTAACCTTTTTCTCAACTGGGTTCAAGAACAGTGTTAGTGAAGACACCATTCACGACAAACCCAAATCACATTTGATATTAAATACAAGGCTCTGAATAGAAAATATCCCGGCTTATATTCAATATCAAATTCTACGATTAACAAATGTCGTATTGGAAATAACGATATGAATGTATATATCTTTCAAATTTCCATAACAACATCTGCATAATCCCGAATTCCAACATCGAAATATTCCGAAGACAATTTCGATTCAAATCCACTCCAATGCAATCATTGGAAATTCTGGTTATTTTCAAAACCATTTCAAATCCAATTTATTTATTTAAAAATAAATAGAATTATATTTCTAGTTCAAAACTAGTTCATTTCGATAAAAATCTATTTTTATCCTTTCAAATATGGAGTTTTTCATCCCAATTCTTTCTAAATCATTTCTTATGATTTTACATAAATTATTACTATTTTTAATAATTTTATCAAGGCCCGTACAGTCGATTTCCATCAATGGCCATCGAACTGCACTTACAGCAACCTTTTTCCAATTTGATTTGGACAAAATTCCAAATCCAACCGTTAGATTTCTAATTTATCACATTCGTTAGAAAGCTCTTTTCGATACGAACCCAACGGTTCCGGTTTTAGGAGAATCCGACGGTCGGATCTCCCGTAATGTCCGTTTGAAATAAATGGTCGAAATTCACGAACTGCCGCGGCGCGGCGCGTTCTATTCAGGCCATTATATTATATATATAATATATATAATATATATATCGTCGATTTCTATTTAAAACGAATTATATAAATAGTTTTAAATTCGATTCAAAAGCAATTTCAACATCCGTTTCAATTCAAATCAAAATTGAATTCTTCTCTATAAATTCGTTTTAAAATTCATTTCTATTCAATTCAAATTTAAATTCAATTTGAATTCATTTCAATTCGCTTTCAATTCAATTTGAATTCGTTTTCAATTCATTTCGAAATCGTTTTCAATTCAATTCATTTCGAAATCGTTTTCAATTCAATTCATTTCGAAATCGTTTTCAATTCAATTCATTTCGAAATCGTTTTCAATTCAATTCAAATTCGTTTTCAATTCATTTCATTTCGAAATCGTTTTAATTTCAATTTGAATTCATTTTCAATTCATTTCATTTCGAAATCGTTTTCAATTCAATTTGAATTCGTTTTCAATTCATTTCATTTCGAAATCGTTTTCAATTCAATTCAAATTCGTTTTCAATTCATTTCATTTCGAAATCGTTTTCAATTCAATTTGAATTCGTTTTCAATTCATTTCATTTCGAAATCGTTTTCAATTCAATTCATTTCGAAATCGTTTTCAATTCAATTCATTTCGAAATGAATAAAATCGATATAAATATCGTTCACGTCAAAATGGCGTCAAACTAATCAACACGACTTCATAAATTTCTATTTTCAAATATTCTATTTCAAATATTTCTATTTCTAAACTGGAATGAGGCCCAATCAATTACCATATAAAATTAATTATATGGATTTTCACATAACACATGTATATAATAACATTGAAAAATGATCAACCATCAACCAAAGTGCACTACACTGTATAAGCATCAAATAAAGATATCTAACGCTTATAACAGCCTGTCAATCAATCGATCGACATATTTAATCAATCAGGATGAGTGAACTTCGAATTTCATCCCAACACCCGTGTGGGGTTTCAAACAATCAAACACAGATTTTATTTGTGCAGTTGGGCGATGTGTAAAATTTATCGTCCCAATCAATGTCATTCAAATAAGTGTACATAAACAAACCGTCTGGTTTGTAAATGAATATTTATTTATTCACATTCACGTTAAAAATTATATTTTTAACGATAAAACATTTTATTCCAACATATGAATTTCTATTCAATTCATTTATTCAATAAAAATGATATTTTTATTTTTCCAACATATTTTAGAAAATTTCGGCGGCATAACGGCACGATACTAGAAACGGGACAAGGCCTAGCCTTATCCCCAGTCTAGTGAAGGCCCACGCCATTCACACATCAATCATATCAATTTCATTTCACCAAACAATCAAATCCAAATCAAATAATCTAACCAACTACACAACCAATCAAACAAGTCCATGGTCTGTGGACGGGTGTCGGGTGCTTCTAATAAGCACCGTCTGCATCCTAGTATATATATATATATATATATATATATATATATATAACTAGAAAATTAAATTGAAAGGTGAGAAGTTCTCACTTATAGCTATCCTAGCTCCACGGCACTTCTATTGTAGAGATCTTCGTCGTTCCTGCCTTTTTGTCACCTTCGTTGTCCGCTTTCACTACATATGTAAAAATCGAATTTTTACTTCGCTATTCCATATATAAAAATCGAATTTTTACTTCAAAGTTCAATATATAAAAATCGAATTTTTACTTCAAAGTTCAATATATAAAAATCGAATTTCTATTTCAAAGTTCAATATATAAAAATCGAATTTCTATTTCAAAGTTCAATATATAAAAATCGAATTTCTATTTCAAAGTTCAATATATAAAAATCGAATTTCTATTTCAAAGTTCAATATATAAAAATCGAATTTCTATTTCAAAGTTCAATATATAAAAATCGAATTTCTATTTCAAAGTTCAATATATAAAAATCCTATTTTTCTATCGAAGTTCAATATATAAAAATCCTATTTTTCTATCGAAGTTCAATATATAAAAATCCTATTTTTCCTTCGACTTTCGATAAAATAAAAATATGATCTTTACTTCGACTTTCAATAAAATAAAAATATGATTTTTACTTCTTAAAGTTCAAATCCTTTTTCGAAAAATCAGTTTTAACCTTTCTTTCAAAACAGTTTTAATCTTTTAAAGAAAATCAGTTTAAAATACTTTTAAAAATTAGTTTTTACTTTCTTTACAACAATCAGTTTTAAAAATCATTTTATAAAAATCTGTTTTTACTTTCTTTACAAAAATCAGTTTTACTTGCTTATAAAATCGGTTTTTTTTAAACTTTATAAAAATTCAGTTTTAAATTCTTTTAAACATTTCAGTTTTAATACTTTTTAAACATTTCAGAAATTAGTTTTTAAAACATTTTATAAATCAGTTTTTATAAAACGAAAATAAAAATAAAAATAAAATAACTAAAAGCTTACTGTTGGCTTGCGAAGTGGAGGGAAGAAGAGGGAGCGTCGGCGTGGTGTTCGGTGGTGTCGCGTCGGCAGGGTTCGAGGTGAGGGGTCTTCGATCGGAGGGAGGGCGCGAGGTAGGGGAGGTCGCTCGCCTGATCGGAGCTAGGGCGGTCGGTTGGAGCGGTCGGCGGTGGGAGGTTGGTGGAGGCGGTCGATTTCTAAGTTAGGTTTTCTTTTTTCTTTTTTTTTTCTTCTGTTCAACTGAATCGGGAATGAGCTACGAGGGGGGGGGGGGGGGCAGAACGAAGATAAAGGGGGGGGAGGGAAATTATATTTTTTTTTATTATTATTTAATTATTAAATTTTTGCAAAAAGGTTGACTTTTACATACGACCTCGAAACGAGGCCCACCGCCTGTCGCCCATAGCGTTTCACCCCCATTCCGAACACAATGGGATATGTATCGTAAGCTGATTTGATCGTTACAATCAGTTTCCATTGAATTTACCTTTAAATCACTATATTGAATTTTAAACGTACATTTCCAATTACCGGGGTCACATACTAACTAGAAAAATTCTCGAAAAATATTTTCTAGCTTTGTATTGACGATACGGTCCTAACAAAACTAGTTTCGTCGAATTCTGAGACCGTTTGAAAAATGGCCAATTTCCAGTCGATTAAAATCAACTGAAAATGGTCAAACGCATTTTCCTTTGCCACGCTCACATATTGATTCGAAAAATTATGAAATTTGAAACCTAGCAATAACTTGACACTGCGGATCTAACAAAAGTGGTTTCGCCGAAATCCGAGGTCATTTGCAAAATGTCCATTTTTAAGGGCCTGAATTCCATAGCGACTATTCAGAATTTTCAACTGGACATATCTTTTGATTCCTGATATGAAATCTTGATTTTTCGGATTCGTTGGAAAGATATTCACTATTAGATTCCATTATTTTTGGTTTCACTAAAATCCGGATTGTTTTGCACCCGGTACATTCAATTGAAGTTTGAAATCGAATTATCGAACTACCGCGCCATTTTCAATTCTATTTATAATTATATATAATTATTATATATTCTAACGACGACGTGTATAATATATACGTTCGAATTATATTCAAAATAAATTTCTCGTCGATATTATTTAAAATAATTCATTTTAAATATTCAAACTTCACTAAAATAGCCAAAATAAAAATTTCAAACTGGCTCGCATTTTACGGGTTGTTACAGATAGTCATTAAATAGTTAGGTTAAATATTTTCTTTCGATCTATTCAAAAGTATTTTCTATCAAAATTGGTTTGTAACTTCACTTTGAATTCTTTGAACTTTTCAAAGGATTTTGGTATGTGTTTCATAAGATACACATATCTATGTCTACTGATATCATCAGTAAATATAATGAAGTGATAAAACCTACCTCTAGCTTATGTATTCATTGCTCCATATACATCATTATGTATGAGAACCAATACTTATCACTCATTAAATGTGTCAAGTGAAAGGTAATTCAGTTATTTTGCCTAATAAACAAGATTTTTTTTCTTCATATAATTCAAAAACAAATGATCCCAAAATTCCATCATTATGGAGTTTTGATATATTTTCTTGTATATATGGGCTAATTGGTAATGCTAAAGATATGTTGGATTTAAATCACTAAATTTAATCCACTCATAATTTATGTCAAGTACATTATAGTTAAGGATTTACAAAGATCGTTAACTATTTGTGAAATTCCGTACAATATTTCATTTAAATAAAATGAATAAAAATTGCTCTTTTATTACAAATGAAATTCAAACTTATCTAAACAAGATCTATTATAATATTTAGTTTAAGTGGAATTTCATAACAACAATTACTTTTATTTAATTAAGCCAATATATACAACACGAATCAACTTCCTATGGATAATCCAGCAACATTTGCTTCATTTCCAATCGTAAGTCCACTTGTCCTTTTATCAAATTTCTACTTATTCTATAATTTCTGTAAGTCAACATACATTTATGTGATTCATATCTAGTATTTAATACTAGAAATGTATAAGTAAATTTTCATAATGTTTATATATTATTCGGTTGAAGTAATACTTCAACTTTCATTTTAGATCCTCTATGTTTGTGTAACAATTGCATTTAATTTGTTTTAGGACAATCCTCAAATTTTAAAGTTAGTCAAGAAATTTGATTTAATTTAATTTATCCTTCTCAAGGATTAATTTAAATTATCAGAGTTATTTTGTTATTTAATATTTACAGTAGATGATAAATAATAACTGATTCTTTAATTTTTATTTAATACAATTTTTTTTTGACAATCGAAATTTATATTAACATAAATGTATATATTTTAATCTAAAATACGCTCCCATTCAAATTAACATCCCTGTATATATATATATATATATATATATATATAATAGTGTTCCAAGGTCCATATCTAGTTATGCCTTGACCTAGCTTTAGCTAATTCCTAAAACACAACCTTTTATGCAAACATCTTATGTCAGTTATATCATGTATATAACTCTGGATCTAATGGTGAACATTTTGTTTAGTATTATCCATTTACTCAAAATATAGAATAATTCATGCTATTGTCTCTAAGGCCATAAATCTATTATGTAGCCTTAGTTAAATCAGATCAAAAAATATAGTCGAAGCACCATAATTACTCCTACTACATATAAACAAAATAAGAGGATGCACTATGCTTTGGAATTGCCTACATACAATGAGATTAGACATTGACGGGTGTACTATTGGAAGTCTTCACTATGATTTAACGTAACAAAATAATTTACTTTAAAGGGAATTTATAATTCATAGTGACGAACAATATCAGAGTTACTTACATATATCAAAATATATGTATCTTACATTCATAATACAAATTAATTGGATTATATATATATATATATAAGTTAAGCATGCCTATTGTGATAACCCAAAACTTTCGTGGAACAAAAGCAAGGATAATCATTTGGAATATAACATATTTACAACAATAACAGATCTCAGATAATATCACAACACATAAATCATTGCAGCGGAAATAGAAAGGTCATAAAACATCACAACAACCGAACATCAGAGTATAGGACACACTTAGCAAATAGAAAGTCTCAATGGAAAGAAAATAAATCTGAAAACTCAATCAAATTACATCATAAATAAGAGATGTCTAATGTCTCACAAGCAGAAATGAAGATAAAGGAAAAGATCTTCGTCTTCTTCCAAAGCAAGCTCCAATCTAGCACATGCCTCAAATATGACCTAAACCTGTTACTTGGCTGCCCATGAGAAAAAGAGGGCACCCGAGTTTGCAAAGTGAAACAAACTAAGAGTCAGTCATGGGACTGGTATGAGGAATCTTTCTTACAAAATTTAACAATGTGGCTAATCGCAGGACCATGCCGCTAACGTGGAATGGGTTTACTCCATTGGATTGCCAGTGCGTAATTTAAGAAATTTCTATACAAAACAATGTAATGCTTTTGAAAAAATGAAATCATTATAAGACTCAAGTCCCATCACACAATGCAACGCAAACTGGAGTACCTTATAATGATCAAACATGACTTGATGTGACAACCCTAAACCCCGTACTGACGACGGCAAGGGTAATCTTAGGAATATAACATAGAAACAGATAATAGCAGAACATAAATAAATAAATACACCGGATAATGCACAATAGAATATACTGGATAAACGTAATCATCGGAGTTATACAGTATAAAGGATCTTACTTAGTACAAATACAGTTCAGCTATACATATATGTCTACAGCGGAAAAACAATCATAATGTACAACAGGAGCTGAACAGCATAAAAAGAGATAAATAATAGAATCCATCTTCAGCTCCAGCTATCCAGATAAAGCCAGCTAAAACCTGAATACAAGGTTGTCCGTGTAGAAAAAGGGGCACCCGAGTTTGAAAGTGAAACAAACTACGAGCCAGTCAGGGGACTGGTATGAGAAATCTACTCAACACATTTAAAATATGGCTAATCACATGACCACGCCACTTTCGTGGAACGGGTTTACTCCATTGGATTGCCAGTGCTTTAAAACATATCATTCTTTTAAACATCGCAATGCTTTTTATAAAAATGAAGCCATTATAAGAGTCAGTTCCCATCACACAATGCAACGCAAACCAGAGGATAGAGTTTTTACCTTATAATGACCAAAATATGCTGGATACGAATAAAACAAAAGCATTTGATATTACTACTAGTGTTTATATGTTTCAAAAACAATTTCAAATCATAACTATCAATCATAGGCGGCATTAATGCCCCATACGACTATGTCGCCATATATAGGTATACAATCAAAACCGCACAGTCACGTATTTGGAAATTGGATTTCCGTCATGAACCAAGGCAAAAGATAGTCCTTACCGACTTCGAGACTGTCTAGCCCGAGCCTCAGGACCCAGACTCAGGTGGGCCCTTGGATCGTCAGGGCCGGTCCAACGATGTGGATTAAAATTCCTAAACAATGCGTTTCCCCACACTTTGGGGTGTAAATGAGCCAACAAATGACTCCATCGGACCCGGATCGTCCGATATAACCGAGGCGCCTCGCAACAGTAACAACCACATAAGTCAAACTCGTCAGGGCGTGTAAAACCACTGACGCCACTTCTAGCTAGAAAGAAACGCATGTCCTCCCTGAGGTCCTCTCCCGTTTCTGGTTCATACCGGGGTGTGAGGCTCGCGAATTCACATTGTATACAAAGCTACGCCACACAGGCGGTGCTTTGATCGTCACCACAAGACTTTGCTTTTCAACAGAAGCCCTGATCACTGCATCTTAGCATGCCACACAGACAATTCACACCGTGCAACTGATGGCTATCAATCACACAGAATAAATTCCAATGTCAGACACACTGTCCATTTGCAAGTCCGTTCTGGGTCTGAACGAAACCGGAAGCTCTATATACCTCGCAAACCCATCGATCTCCACGTACGTCTGGACGATCACCACTCATTATCCATATTTCGGGATGCCTCCCAATCAGGACATCAGTTACCATCTAAACGAGGTGAAGATTTCAGATCTTCAACCACCGTCTTCATCTTCAATTTCTTATCGTCGATTCAGTTATTCAGAATGGGATAAACCCGGTCTTTCTGAGCAACTCGCGTATATGATAAACAAGTGCAACACAAATACACATACGCATCATTTCAATTCATTACTCGCTAACCGTAAATCAGTAAGAGAATGATTTCCCTAACCCCGAAGGCCGAAATCAATAGCAGATCAACACCCAGGAAATCATTCGACTTAGCCAACCTTCAGTTAGTTTCTAAATTTCACATCCATATCGTTTATAATATTTTATAACGATTTATCGCTATTTTTATTTATTTTAAAATAGCCAATTTATTCAGAACGATGCTGCGGGCCATAACGCGGTCGTGGCGCTGTTTTTCTTTAGATTTGATTTACACATATCTGAAAATATAACCGTTGGATCTTCACAAAATTTACATCATTAGAAAGATTTTTTCAAAACGAATCGCACTACAACAAAATGACCCTATTACAACGGTGGAACACCGTTGTAATAGGGTTTTTACAACGGTGGGCAAACCGTCGTGTCTTAAGAAGTTGTAATAGCCTAATATCTTTTACAACTTTTCTGCACTGTTGCAAGACCGTTGTAATATGTATATTTTACAACTTTTTTCCACCGTTGTAATAAGTTTATTACAACAGTTATGCACCGTTGTAATAATATCTACTACAACTGTTATGCACCGTTGTGATTGACAGTTGAGTTTAAAAAAAAATAAACATCATTTGCAGCTGAAATGAACAATACACTAAATATAGCGATACTCCACAAGCAAAACAAATATTACAGTTATTTGCAAAATAATTTATTTAAATACTCAAATACAAAGTTAGAAACACTAATAGCCGACACACCAAGCATATGAGAATACTCGAATTCAAGCAACCGTCACAGTTGACAGACAAATCCTAAGAATATTTCATTGCTTGACTTCCCAATATGCAGTTGCTTTCCGCATTTGATCTTAAAAGACATACACCATTCCGTGCTTTTCCTTCGCACCCTCTTCAAAGTTCAAACATACATAACTACCATCTATCACCACTGTCACTAACATCTATCACCACTGTCTCTTTCCGAACTACATCTGTACTTGGAATATGCTGAATTACTGTATCTTTGATTTGCTCTCAAATGACCACCTTGCCCTCCTCTGCTGACAGAATTTAAGCTCCAAATATCCCTGCAACTATTTTGATCTTCCAAATTTACTGCAAATACATCAGAGCCAAGATAGGATACTTCTCCTGCCCTATTGCATCCCATATCTTGAACTTTGCAATTTCATCATTTACTGCAAGTGTTTATAGGAAAGAAATGCAGATTCAGTACTCAATTCATATAGTATTTCATATACGGTAACTGACAACAGAAACCCAAGTAATTGAATAAATAAATAAATACGAACCAACTATCATTTCCACAAATACCAAACCTGAGATTCAACAAGCTGGCATTTTACAAACCGCAAATACAATGCTTGATTTCCTTGTCCTAACATCTCCCAATCAATCCTGCTAATCAAATTATTATTCAAGGGTATATGTGCATACATGTATGCATGCTAAAAAAAATGATCAAAATAGCAAAAAATGTGCGCTTTTGGTATGGACATACAAAAGAACGCATAATTTAGTATCTATATGCAGTGAACCCTTCATAAAAAAAGATACAGTAGGGCCTACATCATATACCCCGTGCATATGGCGCATTGTCACTTCGGAAGTTTCAATATATGACCAAGCTTGAAAATTGTTTGCAGTTTAATGTACTGGAGATAGTTTGATACAATCTATAAATTGCATAAAGCTTTGACAGTTATACCAACTAGAACAAACAAACAGAAACATGTGAAATACTTAATTATTTTTGGAACAAGAAGACCCAAGCAAATGTAAACACACAAAATTGGGTTATAATGAATAAGTGGGTGTGACGTATAATTTACTTAAAATATGCATAAGCAGGTTAATCAAATAGTGAAATGTAAAGCACTTCATTAACAGGTCTGTTAATCATTCATATCAACTATATATGTAGGAAACCAAATATAATAAGACATGTAAGCCCCTTAATGCACACAAATTTCAAAAAGAAGAAGAAGATAGTGGTGTTTTCTTACTGATTATATTTTCAAGTACTGACAACAAATATATTATACGAGCACCATTCTTTCATTTGCAAGAAAGAACGAAATTTACAATGGTAATGGAAACTGTATTAACTGAATTTCACCATTTCCTTTATACATACTAAATGTAGACAGAATAATGTTGCTTCAAAGTCACCTAATATAGATAAATTCAATAACTGTGATACCCACATCATCATGTAATACTACTGAACTATTAACAGTATTAGCATCTCCCTAAATTCAATAACCAATTCCACAGTTTCTAAACCTACTTCCAAGCCCTCATTGCCAAAAAAATCAAGGCTTTTACCTGTTTCTTTTGTTGAGATGTTTGTCGCAAAGTCATGGTCAGCAACAGGATCAGACTCGCGTTCGTTAGCTCCAGTAAGTAGTGGTGACCTAGTTGCGGCAACTGTCCAGCTTCGAGATATAAAAACGCTAGTTGATGAAGTAGCGACACTGCCTCCCATGCCATTTATCAAAAACACAGTAGCACAGTTTGCCGAGTAATCAAAAATTAGGGTTACCTTTCTTCCCAATCCCTAGATTAGCGTCTGTTCCTTCTTTTCACAAGTTTGTTTTGCGTGATTTTGTTCGACCTCCGTCCTTTGTCACAGCTCGCCTCCGTCTTCTTTTCCCTGTATCACAGTTCGCGAGATCAATTTCCGCCTCCGTTCTTCGTCAGTTCGTCGTTTTGGATAATTTTATCGGGTCTAGGGTTTGAATGATTCTAGCAGTTCTCGAATTTGGGAAAGGGTTTGGAAGAAAACGTTTGGCGGCTGGAGATTATATTATACGGCAAATGAATTTGGGTAAGGGTTTGGAAGCGGTGCTAGACCCGAAATGTTTGGTTTGGAGCCCAGAAAACTTGTGTTGGAGCCAAACGAAAATTTTTGTTAGAGCCAAACGAAATTTTCGTTGGAGCCAAGAATTCCTTCCGCATGTTACGCCTCAGATCAAAACCTGGCATACAAATTGTCAACTTTTTTGTTCAGATTTAAGACTATAATAACCGGTAAATACTGAATTTTAACTTGTAACTATTTTCACATAATATAATATTATTATATATTAATCACTTGTATTTAATAGTGAATTATGTTTGTTAATTATTAATTAAATTGTATATTCAATATTTGTTTATCAATTATTGATTATTAGTCAAATAATTACTTATTTAATATTTCAAATTAATTATTATTATTTAGTAGCCAAAATTGTTATTAGTTGCCAAAATTATATTTATTAAAACTGTTGAAACAGTTACTACCAAATCAAATATTACTTATTAATAATAGTTATTATTTATTAAAACTGTTGAAACAGTTACTACCAAATCAAATATTACTTATTAATAATAGTTACTTAATTAACGATTGTTGTTAAATTTTGAGTAAGATTCAAATTCAACAGTACACAAAAAGTACCGTTTCGGAGGGGGCGCTGCCCCGCACCCCGCCGGGGGCGCTGCCCCCTGGACCCCCGCGACCTGACCGGGCAGGTCGAACCCCGTTAGCGGGGGCGTTGCCCCCGCACCCCCACCTAGGGGGGTTGCCACCCCCCCTGGACCCCCCCTCCGTAGGGATCATATTTGACAAAAGATTTTGGAAAAACTTTCAACAACGATTACTTATTAAAAAATATTATATACTAAATATTAATTACTACTAATAATCATGATTAATTATAAATTAAATATTTATTAATTGTTATTTACTTATTGATTATTAATTAATTGATTATTAACCGCTCATTAGTTATTACTTACTAATTAATTACTAGTACTTAATAATGAAGTAGTTATAAATAATTATTTTTAATTAAATATTTAATATTTATACATTGATTATTATTAAATAATTACTAATTGGTTGTTAATTAGTAATTATTAGTAGGAATTATTTATTTATTGATGTATTTTTAATTAAATATTTAATATGTATTTATTGATTATTAATTAATAATTACTAATTGGTTGTCAATTACTAATTATTAGCATGAATTATTTATTTATTGAAGTATTTTTAATTAAATATTTAATATTAATATATAGGTTATTAATTAATGATTACTAATTAGTTGTTAATATTAATTATTAAAAATTATTTAATGAAAATAGTTAATATTAAAATATAGTCATATATTACAACAGTCAAAAAATAAAAGTTGTGATAGGCTTTTATTACAACTGTCAAAATAACACAGTTGTTAAAAATAAATTTATTACAACTTTTCTGGAAAAAAGTTGTAAAAAACATTTATTACAACGGTGCTTTAACCACCGTTGTAAAATTGAAGTTGTAATATGGTATTTTTGTTGTAGTTACAACGGTGTTTATACCACCGTTGTAAAAAACCATTTATTACAACGGTGCTTTTACCACCGTTGTAAAAACCCATTTATTACAACGGTGCGTTTACCACCGTTGTAAAATTAAAGTTGTAATATGGTGTTTTTGTTGTAGTGATCCAACGGTTCCAGTTTCGGGAAAATTCGACGGTTGGATCTCCCGGTATAATCGTTTGAAGTTTCGATTTCAAAATACGAACTGCAGCGTCGTTATTCGATTAAATATAATTATATAAATATATATATAAATATAATCAATTCTAGCGCTGTTTTTCTTTAGATTTGAATTAAACATTCCAGACAATCCAACCGTTGGATCTTTACAAAGTTGGTGTCGTTGGAAGGATATTTCCAAAGCGAACCCAACGATTGCAATTTCGGGAAAATCCGATGGTCGGATCTCCCGCACTAATCGTTTGAAATCACGGTTTCAAAATACGAACTGCAGCTTCTTTATTCGATATATTTCAGTTCTATTTATATATATATATAGAGAGATTCTTCGATTTCAAAACTATATGATTTTCATACTTTTGATAAAAATGATATTTTTATCTAACTGTCTTCTATTTCGACACTTCACTATTTTTAACAATTCATGTATATAATAAAAATGTGATTTTTTTTATAAAAAACAATTTATTTCAAAACAGGATTATTTTATATAGTTCATATAGATGATAAAAATATGATTTTTATTATAAAACAATTTATTTCAAAACACGACTATTCTATATAGTTCATATAGATGATAAAAATATGATTTTTATTATAAAACAATTTATTTCAAAATATGAATACCATCCAACACATGAATTTCAATTCAACGAATGTATTTCAATTCAACACGTGAAGGTTTTCTATAGTTTATATATATAGATAAAAATGTGATTTTTATATTTAAAACACGAATACCATTCAACACATGAATTTCTATTCAACGAATGAATTTCAATTCAACACATGAAGGTTTTCTATAGTTTATACATATAGATAAAAAGGTGATTTTTATTGTTAAAACAATTTATTTAAAACACGAATACCATTCAACACATGAATATGATTCAACGAATGAATTTTTATTCAACACATGAAGGTTTTCTATTCCACAGACGAATATAGTTTCAACACAGGAAAATAATTCTAACACATGAATATTATTCAAAATTTCGGCAGCATAACGGCAGGGTAGTTAAAACCGGGACTATCCCTAGTACGGCTCCTCGCTCTACCTTAAAGCCTCGCAGCTTTTGACAATGGGGAATCATGCATCTAGTTCGCACGCAGGCGGCATGTATATTTTTTCATTTCCCTAACAAATCCTATGCATGGATCAAAACTTGCATGATTATAATTTATATAATCATAAATTTGCATAATCAATAACTTGCATAGGCAATAGACATAACTCAGATAAACTACAAACTGGCATGGATCAAATTATATAAGATATGATTTGCATAGATCCATACACATCAAGGTGAACTTGCATATATGAACATGGTTTTCGCATAAACTTGCATATGATCTGCATACAAACTTGTATTAAACTTGCATATGCAATTTGGACATGTAAACTAAGACTTACACATGATTCGCATACACACTTACAAATAAACTAGCATATGATTCACATCCAAACTTATATATAAACTTGCATATATAATTTAGACATGTAAACTAAGATTTACATACACACTTGCGTATGATTTAGACAAGCAAACTAATGTCACAAAATGAATCAAATCTAGCATATGTGTTTAGACATATGAACCAACATCATGAATCTATGTACATAAGACAACAACTAGCGTATATTCACAAAATAGTATATATCATATCGGTCAATGTATCAACAGGCATAATCTTATAACCCAAATTATAACTCATCATAATTAATTTATTAATTATTTTGTGAAAGAAATTGTACTCACAAAGAATAGATTTGAGAAGACAATAATTCGTTCGTCGTTTGTTCTACAATCTTGTCTCACAATTCCTAAGCTTCAAGAAGAAGATGAACTATTCCAACAGCATAAGGACGTCTTTAAATTATTTTAATTAGGATTGAGGCAACATAGCGTTACAATGGTTCGGTGTGGAGAGAAAGTGAGGTTTGGGGGTGTTTAAATAGTCAGGAGCCAAAGAATCTATCCAGAAAACAAGTCCAGGCGCAAAATCCCGAATCTGCCTCGGATCTGACCAAATCAGGGGAAGTCGACCCCCAGGTCGACCTGTATAGGGGAGTTCGACCCCCTGGTCGACCTAGCCTGGGGCAAGAAAAACCCCGCCCAGCCCGCTTCTGTGTTTTCATTTGAATTTTGAATTTGAATTCAAGTTGTTTTAATTTATTTAAATTCCTGAAAGTTCTGAGGGCCATAACTTCCTCATACGAAGTCCGATTTACGAAAACTTGGACTCTATTCCAAGCAGAATTCTGAGACGAATGCAATGGCGTAACCCATTTCCCTTAATTCTTCTCCTAAAAATTAAGTGTTCTTAAAATTGTTAATTTTAATATTTGAAATTATGGGGTGTTACATTCTCCCCTCCTTAAAGGATTTCGCCCTCGAAATCTCCAAGTTAAGGAGAATGTATATCCTAACATCCAATCATCCATCTACTCAACCATCAAACACAAGAATCCATTGTCCTTAAAAGGTTTCTAATGTCGTATGAACATATGCAGAGTGTGTGTGTGTATGTTCCTTATCTAATGCAAAATCAGGTGGCCTACTGATTCAGTTGACCTCCCTAATGCAAATCATGAGAGTGCCATGCATCCATTATGTATGCAAAAGAGTCCTAATGATACATATTATTTCTACATGCGTGCACAACCAATCATCTTAATGCAACATCCATATGATAATACAACCAATATACATCCATTAATTTAAATATGCACACATATTTTTATGCAGTATGAAAGTGATTGAGCCGATCTAGTGCCTAATGTGTGCGTAAATGCATCCACGAGCAACCACTAGCAAACACTTGCATCCACTTGCATCCACCAAACATAACATGTCTCAAACATGTTTACAACCATAAGGTTTTTCCTAACTAAAGATCGAAGATATCATCGCAAAGACATATTAAACGATAGGACAAGTATCAACAAAGCGGTAGAGAAAGGAGAAGTAAAAAAACATACCCTCAAAAAGGAAAGGGTATAGCATACGCATCTTGTCTTCCGTCTCCCAAGTTGCGTCTCCTTGATCATCTCCCCATTGCACTTTGACCAACTTGACCTCTTTGTTGCATAGCTTTTTGACCTCCGATCCGAGAATGCGTGTAGGAGCTCGTCTGACCATGGCATTTCGCTCAACTTCCACTTCTTGAGCGTGCTTGGCTCCACCACTTCCGCAATATCTTGTAAATACTTCCGCAATATCTTGTAAACACTTCCGCAAATGTGACACGTGAAACACGTCGTGAACACCACTAAGCTCGTTGCCTCTTCTCATGCCCCTCCAAAATCTAGGATACATAACCTCGAAAGATCTTCAAGGATTCTATTCACCCCTTTCTGTCCGTCCACCCATCTGTGGATGATAAGTGATACTCGTACTTGCCGACTTTTGCATATCACCTTTTCCTCTTGCATCGAAAACTACTCTAAGCCCTGTCCCGCAAGCACCGATATACACTGTAAATGGCTTACTTCCATCTGGCAAAACTAAAACTGGAGCAGTCGTCAAAGCCCTCTTTAGATGCTGGAAAGCATCGTCATAGTCAACATCCCAGGCAAAAGTTAATTTCTTCTTCGTTAACCGAGTAAGTGGGGTTGATATCTTCGCGAAGTCTTTAATGAACTTCCTATAATAGCCCTCCAGCCCTAAAAAGCTTCTTACTTATGTTGCGTTCTTAGGAATCTTCCAATCTGGGATTGCCACCACCTTTGCGGAATCCACAGCTATCCCTTCCTTAGAGACCACGTGTCCTAAGAACCTCACTTCTTTCCTCCAAAAATCACATTTGGTGTAACACCCCGCAAATTCTATAACTGTGAAATTAACAAATTAAAGTATAATTAATCTGAAATCAAAGAACTAAGGGAAACGGGATATGCCATTGCGTTCGCCTCGGAAAAATACGCGAAATAGAGTCCGAGTTTTCGAAAAACGGAGTCCGTATGAAGAAGATATGGCCTCCGGAAGTTTCTAATTCAAATTTAAATTCGAATATGGGGCCCAATGGGCCAGGATGGAAAAACGCCGCCTGACGCACCCAGGTCGACTGGGCTGTCGACCTGGTCTAACCAGGTTGACAGGCCTGTCGACAGGGCTGTCGACAGGGGTGTCGACCTGGTCCAGACCCAGGTCGAGCCCAGTCTAACCTGGCTGGCCTATTCTATGTTGGTCGATTTTCTGTGGTCTGCTTTGTCATTAGGGCTAGGTGGCAAGCTCTAATTGGTCTCTCCTTATGATGAATGGCTATGATCAATCCAAGCAACATCAATGGTCCTAATCAGTTCCTAACCTCTATATAAACAACCCTAGACTAAACCCTAATCTATTCATTCAAAATTAAGAACATAGCCGCCATGTTGCTGAGGAACGACTAAGAGTAGCCGCCAACTAGAGAGAGGATTAGGAGGAAGATTCTAAAGCTTAAAGCAACCTAAACAAATCAATTCAACAAAGGAATTTGCGTCTTCAATCCCTAAATTAGAGAATTCATCACACCATTGTAAGTAGAGTATTACTTTGGTATGAATAAACAATTTTGTTGGTTTGTATGCTTGAATTGTGGCAATAAAGTTATTCATATTTGTGCGTTCTTATCAATTTGAAATATTATATACGTTTGGATATTCGTGAATTATGTTATTCATGTTATAAAGAACTACATGCGGTAGTTCTATGCAAGTATACGTTTGGAATATTTCGCAAATTATGTAATCCATGTTGAAGCTACATGTATGTAGTTGATTTAAATTCATGCAAGTTTGGGGTTTTGCTTCTATGCCACCATGATGTATATTTTTGTGCATAAATCATTTTGTAAGTAATTGGAACAAGTTTGGTTATTATCCATATGAAATTATGTTGAGAATTTGGCATCATGTATTAAGCCATGCTTTTGTACTAGAAAACCTATTTGCAAATTTATGAATATGGCTAGGCTATGAATGATATTTGGCATAATTGAAAACCATGATTAAGTCTATCTTGTTTACAAGAATTTTATGATGACATATGTGGTACATAGCTAGGTTAGGTTCAAAAATCCCTTTTTTTGCAAGTTTACATGACTAAAGTAAGAATCATGATTTCATGTTAGAGATATTTATGCCATGCTTATGTTTGACATTATGCCATGCTTATGTTAGAAAAATTTATGCCATGCTTATGTTTGACATTATGCATAAATAAAAGTATAGGTTCATATTGTAGTTATGACTATGTGTCAATAATGATACCCAATTTAGACTCTTATCTCAACTACAAGTTCACATGCTTTGTTTCATGTCACCTATGCTTTATGACCAAAGTATATGTCACTACTATGCAAGTACACCAGTTTCTATTTTGTATTACCAACGTCACATTGCAAGTTCATACGCTCACCTTCCCCTTTTTGTGTATGTAATCACGCCATAAGCCTCCCCTTTCGCATGGCTAAATTGGGCTTTAAAAGGCTAAGCCCAATATATATAAACGGACGTGTAAAACGGAGGAAAATAACGTTGGGTTAAAATTAATAAATGAATGAAAATATAAAATAGAAGGGCTCAAGTTCAAGTATGGGTTGGGCCCATGATTGGTGTAACCTTTACACCATTAACTTAATAATGGGCCGCAAATATTTACATATAAGAAATAAAGAAGAATGACAAGATATGTAAATGTAGAACATACGATGTGTTTAACCCGAGGTTGGATTGAGTTGTGATGTAAACCTGCCCGGAACCGCCCGGCTGTCCAGTAGTCACAACAATACCTATCCAATGTGGGAGGTTAAACATGGAGCCCAATAAGGACCCGAGGTTAGACTGAGTTGTGGCGTAAGACTGCCCGGAACCAACCAGCAACAGGCAGCCACAACAATACCTGTCTAATGTGAGAGGTCAGGGCCTTAATAAGACAATTAAGGCTGAGTCAGGATTGTTAGGATTAAGTGAACTAAAGACTTAATCAAAATGGAACATGCTAAACTAAACGGACTGGTGGGGTTAGGTTAGGGAAACACTTAACCAACTTAGCATGTTGGCTAGAGATAGAAAACCTAGTAACGGGGGACCCTTTTCAGCAGTAACCCTAGAAGGTGTATCAGGATACCCTGAAACTAGGCAGGGTGGGGCACGATTACTGGGCTGAATGTAAGAGGTCAAATCTACGGCGGTGGTGTAGCAGTGTAGGTTCTAACGGGGTGCGGGCGTGCACACACTCCGGCGCAGAAAAATAAGGCACTGGGCACCAGTAGCATACCTGTGCATTCTAAGGTTGTGTCGGGCCGCCACCATGGGACTTGATACACCCCATGGTGGGACCAGCATAGGTAACTACAACATCGGGGGCCGTAAGACACATGTAACTATGCGAGTAGGAGCCGATCATCATTGAATGGATCACATCACCCTGATTATGGGGTGCCAGTTGGAAACTAGTTTATATGGGTTCAGAGATTAACATGGGGTACGATAGTGTATTCGACCCTAGACAACTTAACCAAGTTATAGTGCTTTTCCACTTCTTGTTTATACTTATCATACCCAGTTCTTTATTCATAGACAAAATAGTACTAGACTTACTCAGGCTTTATGTCTGACTCTACTTTTCTTTCGTCTTCTTTTCTTCCGTCCCCCCCTCCCCAGGTCCACAGGGAGGGAACACAGCAGCTTGACCAACCTTAACATCTAGCTTGAAGAAGAGAAATGTATTGCTTGGACTTTCCTGTTTTGAACTATGGCTTTGGACAATCCACTATGGGGCTTTTGCAGTTTATCTATGTTTTATTTATGCTTCTTTAAATAATGTACTCAAGACAGATTATGAAAGTGTTATGTTATGTTTTTGGAAAGGATGTTGTTGTAACACGTATTTGACTTTATGAAATAAAAGTTTGTTGTTCTTCCGCTGTTTACAAATATGTGTTCTTATATCCGTCTTGTATATCTGTGACTTGTACTTATAAACCTCCACCAAAATTAGGGCATTCCCTTTGAGAGTGACCCTAACGGAGGTGGGGTGTTTCACTTGGTATCAGAGCATAGGTTTACCAGATAAGATAAAAAGTTTTGAAAATTATTTTCAAAAAGGAAATTTAAAGAAGCATTTTTAAAAGAAATTATTATTTTATTTTAAAAAGGCAAAGTCCACTCCCCAAAGCCATAGGTACTATCTCTTATCCTTCGTTTTGAATCTATCCTTTTTGTTTCAGCATGTCTGAAGATCTTAACTTACCAGAAGGGGTGCCAATACCTGGTTGGTTTAGACGGTTCTTAGAAGCAAGGGCCACTCAGCCAGGTCCTACCGTTCCTCCTCCCCCAGCTGCAGGAAATCATCCAGCTGCAGTGGCACCTTTTCCTCCACCTCCTCCTCGGGGAAACACTTTCGCTAAGATATGTAAAGATTTTAAAGCTATGGGAGGAAGGGATTTCCATGGAACTGATTCCTTCGTGGCAGCTAGAAATTGGCTGAAAGAAACGGAGGACCTATTCATCATCTTTGAGGTAGAAGATAGACAAAAAGTACAACTGGCGGTATGGCTATTGAAGGGCGAGGCTTCCTACTGGTGGGAAGTCACTAATGCTGAAAGACCAGTGGAGACATGGGAGGACTTTAGGGCAAGGTTTGAGACTAAATTTCTCTCAGATGCAGAAAGAAGTTTGCAGTTAGAAAAATTCTTATTTCTTAAGCAAGGGGACAAGACAGTCAGAGAGTATGTGAATCAATTCGATGAGCTGGCTAGGTTTGGGCTTGACCTAGTCAACACCCCACACAAGAAGGCTCTCCGTTTCGTCAAAGGGTTGAATGAGCCATTACACAGTTTGTCCATGACCCATATACCCATGGGAGCCACGTATGAAAGATTGGTGCAAATGGCATTGCTGAATGAAGAGGATAAGGGCAAGAAGAAAGAGGGTTTGCAGCCTAAGAAGACAGACTTTAAGAAAGGCGGAAAAGGCAACAAAGAGAAGAGGAAGTGCAATTTCTGTGGCAAAGTGGGGCACTTAGTAAAGGACTGCCGGAAAAAGAAGGCCAAGGAGAATGGTGGGTGCTTTTCTTGCGGTGAGACAGGCCACAGGGCTAAGGACTGCCCAAAGAAACGCGGACAGGGGCAGAGGGCTGGATCCACCCCAGGGGCACAGGTTCATGTGCTAGAAGCGCCACCTCTGCAACAGCGAGGTATAAATACTTCCGTAGAAAGTGTAGTTTATCTTTATGATCACCCCGTTCGCACTTTATTTGATTCTGGCGCATCACACTCCTTTATCTCGTCTGCTTTAGTAGAATCTCTGCACCTAAAAACTAGTATGGTAGAGGACCCCTTAATTGTTTCAAACCCAATTGGGGGCCCAGCTCATTTGTCTATGATCTGTTTGGAATTGAAAATTTCTATTCTAAGTGTAGCATTTCAATGTAGTGCCTTTGTTTTGGGCTTTTCGGGGTATGGTTTGATTTTGGGCATGGATTGGCTATCCAGTAATGGGGCCATCCTTGATTGTGAGAAAAGGGTTGTTAGGCTCCTAACCCAGCTCGGTAATACTTTGGAAATTTCTTGTAATCCCTCGCATGCGGTTATGCTTAGTTATCTTGAATCGCTAGATGCCTCTGTTGAAAATTTGCATTCAGTTAGAGTGGTCCGGGAATATCCGGATGTCTTTGAAGAGGTGAAGGGCTTGCCTCCGAAGCGGGAAATAGACTTCCGCATATATCTTGTAGATAATGCAAAGCCCGTTGCGTTGCCCGTTAGACACATGGCTCCACGAGAAAGGAAAGAGCTCAGTAAATAGATTAAAGAGCTTCTAGAAAAAGAGGTTCATTAGGAGGAGCATTTCAGAATGGGGCGCTCCGGTGGTGTTCGCTACAAAGGCGGATGGTTCACTCCGTCTATGTGTTGACTATAGGGAGCTCAACAAGCTAACGAAAAAGAATAGGCACCCTCTCCCTAGAATTGACGATTTATTTGACCATCTTGTAGGAGCGTCTGTTTTCTCCCAACTCGATTTAGCAACCGGTTTTCATCAGCTAAGGGTGGCTGAAGATAGCATCGATAAAACGGCATTCAGAACCCCAGACGGCTTCTTTGAATGGCTTGTCATGCCTTTCGGCTTGACAAATGCACCTGCTTACTTCGTGGACCTGATGAGTAGGGTATTTAGAGATTTCCTTAACAAATTCGTAGTGGTCTTCGTAGATGATATCCTTATCTTCTCAAAGAGTGAAGAGGAACATGCTCAACACTTAAGGGAAATCATGGAAACTTTGCGAGTCCATCAACTAAAAGCCAAGTTCTCCAAATGCCACTTTTGGAGGGAAGAGGTGAGGTTCCTTGGGCACATAGTATCCAAACAAGGGTTAGCAGTGGACCCTGCTAAGGTAGTGGCGGTACAGGATTGGAAGACACTAAGGAATGCGACTGAGGTCCGAAGCTTTCTAGGACTAGCGGGTTTCTATCGAAAGTTCATAAGGGATTTTGCGAAAATCTCAGCTCCGCTCACGAAATTGACTAAGAAGAATCTAGTGTTCAATTGGGATTTGGATTGCGAGTTTGCTTTCCAACGACTGAAGAGGGCTCTTACAACAGCCCCAGTTTTGACGCTGCCAGATGGGAGCAAGATGTTCACTGATTATACGGATGCATGTGGGACAGGGCTAGGCGCCGTCTTAATGCAAGAAGGAAGGGTAGTAGCTTATGGCGGGAGGCAGTTGAAGGTGCACGAAAAGAACTACCCAACCCACGATCTTGAGTTAGCCGCAATCGTCTTTGCACTCAAGTCTTGACGACACTATCTCCTAGGTGAGAAGTTCGAACTTTACACTGACCATAAATCGTTGAAATATCTTTTCTCGCAGAAGGATCTTAACTTGAAGCAACAAAGATGGATGGAGTTTCTTGCCTCGTACGATTTCGAAATCTCCTACACTCCGGGCAAAGGCAACGTAGTAGCAGACGCGTTGAGCCGAAAGAAATTGACCCTAAGCCCGTTGTTTGTTGAAAGACAAAGCCTAGAGTTTATAGCCAGCTTTGACTTTAGGCCTTCCTCCGATTTCGTACCAGGCCTGCTTGCATCTCTCGAAGTGCGCCCAACTTTAGTAGATTCAGTAGGGGCAGCACAACGCGAGGACCCTCAGCTTGTGGAAATGATTGATAGGCTAATTAGGGGTGAGACTTCAAGTCACCTCAACAGATACTCCATTGACGATAAGGGTTTGCTAAGGTGAGACGGAAGACTATGCGTCCCACAGACAAAAGATTTAATAAAGAAGGTTCTCGAGGAAGCACATCACTCCAAGATGACGATACATCCAGCGGAGATAAAATGTTCAAAGACATAAAAAGGACTTTCTTCTGGAACGGCATGAAAAAGGACGTGGCAGAATTTGTTTCTAAGTGTATGGTGTGCCAACAGGTTAAGGCGGAACAGAGAAAGCCTGGCGGACTACTACATCCTCTAGAGGTCCCGCAGTGGAAGTGGGATAGCATCTCAATGGACTTCATCGATGGGCTGCCTAGGTCTAAGAGAGGCAACACTAGCATTTGGGTAATAGTGGATAGGCTTACTAAAAGCGCCCACTTTTTACCTGTCAAAAGTAAAAGAACTGCCTCATCCCTAGCATCACTTTACCTCAAGGAAATCGTTCGACTCCATGGAATACCATCTAGCATTGTTAGTGACCGAGACCCCATCTTCACCAGTGAGTTTTGGCGGAGTCTGCAAGAAGCAGTAGGAACGCAATTATGCTTGAGCACAGCCTATCATCCCCAAACCGACGACCAAACAGAGAGAGTGAACAGAGTTTTGGAAGACCTTTTAAGGCTATGCGTCCTCGACTTCGGAGGGACATGGGAAGACCACCTTCCTTTGGTGGAATTTGCCTACAACAACAGCTATCAAACAACCATCGGAATGGCGCCCTTCGAAGCTTTATATGGAAGACCGTGCCGATCGCCCACTTGTTGGTGGGAGTCCACGGATAAGCTCATACTTGGACCAGACATGATCCGAGAGACCTCAGAGAAAGTAGGCTTAATACGAAGAAGGATGAAGACGGCCCAAGACAGACAAAAGTCCTATGCCGACAAGAGAAGGACCGACCTTGAATTTGAGGTTGGAGACAGAGTTTTTCTCAAAGTATCACCGCTAAGAAACGTTGTTCGTTTTGGAACCACAGGAAAACTGGCACCAAGGTTCGTAGGGCCATTCCCTATTATCGAGAAAATTGGGAAAATGGCCTATAGATTAGAGCTACCCGAGAAGTTGGCTGGAGTCCACAACGTTTTTCACGTTTCACATCTCTGAAAATGTCTACATGAGTCAGCTGAAGTGGTTGAGCCAAATATCCTCGAAGAGGCCGAAGTGGAACGCGAAGCAACCATAAGAAAAGTTCCAACCCGCATCTTAGGAACGGAAGTGAAGAAGCTACGCAACCGTGAAGTCAAGCTCGTCAAAGTTCAGTGGAGCGACGCCGAGGGAGACGCGACTTGGGAAACTGAAGCTAGAATACGCACTGCCTACCCTTTTCTGTTCGAGGGTACATCCTTGATCTTTCCTTTTTCCTTAAGTTGCGCTTTTATCTATCTTTTTAGGTATATTTCCTCGACCGTATCTTTTAGGTAGAAACCTTTTGGATGGAAACATGTAGTTGAAACATGTTATGGATGATGGTTGCAAGTGGTTGCAAGTGATTGCTAGTGGTTGCTCGTGGTTACATATACACACACAATCTAGGTTTTAGATCGGCTCAGTCACTTCATATTGCATATGCATATATGTTTGCATTCGTATATGGTTGAACTTTAATGTGTTGTCATATGGATGTTGCATTTGTATTGAATGATTGTGCACTCATGTAGAATCAAGAATAGGAAAATTTGCATACATAATGGATTCATGGCACTTACATAATTCGCATTAAGGAGGTCAACTGAATCAGTAGACGGCCTGATTTTGCATTAGATAAGTTCATGTACACACACACTTCGCATATGATCATGAAGAATTAGAAGTCTTTTAAGGACAATGGATGCTCGTGTTTGATGGATGAGTAGATGGATGATTGGATGTTAGGATATACATTTTCCTAAACTTGAAGATTTCGGGGACGAAATCCTTTTAAGTGGGGGAGAATGTAACACCCCGCAAATTCTATAACTGTGAAATTAAAAAATTAAAGTATAATTAATCTGAAATCAAAGAACTAAGGGAAACGGGATACGCCATTGCGTTCGTCTCGGAAAAATACGCGAAATAGAGTCCGAGTTTTCGAAAAACGGAGTCCGTATGAAGAAGATATGGCCTCCGGAAGTTTCTAATTCAAATTTAAATTCGAATATGGGGCCCAATGGGCCATGATGGAAAAACGCCGCCTGACGCAGCCAGGTCGACTGGGCTGTCGACCTGGTCTAACCAGGTTGACAGGCCTGTCGACAGGGCTGTCGACAGGGGTGTCGACCTGGTCCAGACCCAGGTCGAGCCCAGTCTAACCTGGCTGGCCTATTCTATGTTGGTCGATTTTCTGTGGTCTGCTTTGTCATTAGGGCTAGGTGGCAAGCTCTAATTGGTCTCTCCTTAGGATGAATGGCTATGATCAATCCAAGCAACATCAATGGTCCTAATCAGTTCCTAACCTCTATATAAACAACCCTAGACTAAACCCTAATCTATTCATTCAAAATTAAGAACATAGCCGCCATGTTGCTGAGGAACGACTAAGAGTAGCCGCCAACTAGAGAGAGGATTAGGAGGAAGATTCTAAAGCTTAAAGCAACCTAAACAAATCAATTCAACAAAGGAATTTGCGTCTTCAATCCCTAAATTAGAGAATTCATCACACCATTGTAAGTAGAGTATTACTTTGGTATGAATAAACAATTGTGTTGGTTTGTATGCTTGAATTGTGGCAATAAAGTTATTCTTATTTGTGTGTTCTTATCAATTTGAAATATTATATACGTTTGGATATTCTTGAATTATGTTATTCATGTTATAAAGAACTACATGCGGTAGTTCTATGCAAGTATACGTTTGGAATATTTCGCAAATTATGTAATCCATGTTGAAGCTACATGTATGTAGTTGATTTAAATTCATGCAAGTTTGGGGTTTTGCTTCTATGCCACCATGATGTATATTTTTGTGCATAAATCATTTTGTAAGTAATTGGAACAAGTTTGGTTATTATCCATATGAAATTATGTTGAGAATTTGGCATCATATATTAAGCCATGCTTTTGTACTAGAAAACCTATTTGCAAATTTATGAATATGTCTAGGCTATGAATGATATTTGGCATAATTGAAAACCATGATTAAGTCTATCTTGTTTACAAGAATTTTATGATGACATATGTGGTACATAGCTAGGTTAGGTTCAAAAATCCCTTTTTTTTGCAAGTTTACATGACTAAAGTAAGAATCATGATTTCATGTTAGAGATATTTATGCCATGCTTATGTTTGACATTATGCCATGCTTATGTTAGAAAAATTTATGCCATGCTTATGTTTGACATTATGCATAAATAAAAGTATAGGTTCATATTGTAGTTATGACTATGTGTCAATAATGATACCCAATTTAGACTCTTATCTCAACTACAAGTTCACATGCTTTGTTTCATGTCACCTATGCTTTATGACCAAAGTATATGTCACTACTATGCAAGTACACCAGTTTCTATTTTGTATTCCCAACGTCACATTGCAAGTTCATACGCTCACCTTCCCCTTTTTGTGTATGTAATCACGCCATAAGCCTCCCCTTTTGCATGGCTAAATTGGGCTTTAAAAGGCTAAGCCCAATATATATAAACGGACGTGTAAAACGGGGGAAAATAACGTTGGGTTAAAATTAATAAATGAATGAAAATATAAAATAGAAGGGCCCAAGTTCAAGTATGGGTTGGGCCCATGATTGGTGTAACCTTTACACCATTAACTTAATAATGGGCCGCAAATATTTACATATAAGAAATAAAGAAGAATGACAAGATATGTAAATGTAGAACATACGATGTGTTTAACCCGAGGTTGGATTGAGTTGTGATGTAAACCTGCCCGGAACCGCCCGGCTGTCCAGTAGTCACAACAATACCTATCCAATGTGGGAGGTTAAACATGGAGCCCAATAAGGACCCGAGGTTAGACTGAGTTGTGGCGTAAGACTGCCCGGAACCAACCGGCAACAGGCAGCCACAACAATACCTGTCTAATGTGAGAGGTCAGGGCCTTAATAAGACAATTAAGGCTGAGTCAGGATTGTTAGGATTAAGTGAACTAAAGACTTAATCAAAATGGAACATGCTAAACTAAACGGACTGGTGGGGTTAGGTTAGGGAAACGCTTAACCAACTTAGCATGTTGGCTAGAGATAGAAAACCTAGTAACGGGGGACCCTTTTCAGCAGTAACCCTATAAGGTGTATCAGGATACCCTGAAACTAGGCAGGGTGGGGCACGATTACTGGGCTGATTGTAAGAGGTCAAATCGACGGCGGTGGTGTAGCAGTGTAGGTTCTAACGGGGTGCGGGCGTGCACACACTCCGGCGCAGAAAAATAAGGCACTGGGCACCAGTAGCATACCTGTGCATTCTAAGGTTGTGTCGGGCCGCCACCATGGGACTTGATACACCCCATGGTGGGACCAGCATAGGTAACTACAACATCGGGGGCCGTAAGACACATGTAACTATGCGAGTAGGAGCCGATCATCATTGAATGGATCACATCACCCTGATTATGGGGTGCCAGTTGGAAACTAGTTTATATGGGTTCAGAGATTAACATGGGGTACGATAGTGTATTCGACCCTAGACAACTTAACCAAGTTATAGTGCTTTTCCACTTCTTGTTTATACTTATCATACCCAGTTCTTTATTCATAGACAAAATAGTACTAGACTTACTCAGGCTTTATGTCTGACTCTACTTTTCTTTCGTCTTCTTTTCTTCCGTTCCCCCCCCCCCCAGGTCCACAGGGAGGGAACACAGCAGCTTGACCAACCTTAACATCCAGCTTGAAGAAGAGAAATGTATTGCTTGGACTTTCCTGTTTTGAACTATGGCTTTGGACAATCCACTATGGGGCTTTTGCAGTTTATCTATGTTTTATTTATGCTTCTTTAAATAATGTACTCAAGACAGATTATGAAAGTGTTATGTTATGTTTTTGGAAAGGATGTTGTTGTAACACGTATTTGACTTTATGAAATAAAAGTTTGTTGTTCTTCCGCTTTTTACAAATATGTGTTCTTATATCCGTCTTGTATATCTGTGACTTGTACTTATAAACCTCCACCAAAATTAGGGCATTCCCTTTGAGAGTGACCCTAACGGAGGTGGGGTGTTTCATTTGGAGAACTTAGCTTTCAGTTGATGCGCTCATAGGGTCTTTAAGACTTCCTTAAGAGGTAGGGCATGCTCTTCTTCACTTCAAGAGAAAATCAAGGTTTCATCCACAATGACTACCACAAACTTGTTTAGAAACTCCCTGTACATCCTACTTATTAATTCAAAGAAGTATGCGGGTGCATTCGTCAAACCAAAAGGCATGACGAGCCACTCGAAGAAACCGTCAGGAGTCCTAAATGCAGTCTTATTTATGCTGTCATCAGCCACTCTTAGCTGATGAAATCCTATAGCTAAATCCAGCAGCGAGAAAATCAAAGCACCAACCAACTGATCGAATAAATCATCTATCCTCGGCAATGGGTGTCTGTTCTTCTTTGTGAGCTTATTCAGCTCTCTATAGTCCACGCACAATCTAAGTGAACCATCATCCTTCGTAGCAAAAACAACTGGAGCACCCCATTCCGAAATACTTCTTCTTATGGACCCCTTCTCAAGCAACTCTTTCACTTTCTTACTGAGTTATCTTCTCTCTCTCGGAGCCATGTGGCGCACCGGTAATACAACTGGCTTTGCATTATCTACAAGGTATATACGAAAGTCTATCTCGTGCCTCGGGGGTAAACCCCGAACTTCATTAAAGAAGTCACCATATTCACGGACCACATGAATAGATTCTAAATCATCGTTGGACGCGTCAAGAGATTCTAGGTAGCTAAGCATCACCAGACCCCTAGGGTCACAAAAAATATCAAGGGTTTTTCCACAATGAGTCAACAATCAAACTACCCTTCTTTCACAGTCTAGGATGGCACCGTATCAGGCTAGCCAATCCATGCCTAGAATCAAGCCGTAGCCTATGAAGCCAAGAGCGAAGGCGTTGCATTCAAACCCAACGCCCAAGATAGAAACTCTCAAATCCCGATAAATCATCGAAAGATGAGACGAACCACCAATAGGATTTGAGACTACTATGGGATCCATAACAAGATTAGTATTTAGGTGCAGTGTTTCAACTAACGAAGCATATACAAACGAGTCTGAAGCGCCAGAATTCAAACAAGGTTCGAATAGGATGATCAGAAAGAAAAACCAAACTTCCAACCCAGATATTTCTACCTCTATCAGGTATCCTAGCCGTGAGGGAACGCGTCTGCCCTCCGGAAGATCTTGTACTTTGTCCTTACCTTTGCCTTTTGCTTCTTTGGATTATCCTAATAAGATGTCTTGTTTCTCCGTAACAATAACAACTAGTCTTCTTCTTCTTTCTAATGTCTTTATTTAAGTAATCAGGTATTTCACAAGTGTGGCCCTTCCTTTTCTGTTGGCCCCTTGTTATCCTTAATGCCTTTCTTTGGATCTACTTTCTTATCATTTGTCCTATCCTTGTCTCTCCTGCACATTCTCCATTCATGACCTCCTACCAAAATGAGGCTTCGTCCTTCATTAACCAAGCAGCCAATTGAACCTTCCTCCCATCGTCTATCTTTAAGGTACAAACAAGTCCTCCACTTCCTTCCAGCTTTGACAAACGTCCCAGTCCCATGAAGCGGTTTTCCGCCCATCGTACAAAAGTTCTTACATATCTTATAAAAAGCGTCTATACGTGAAGGAAGAAATTCAAAAAGGAAAGAGGAAGAGATTTAAAACGGAGAATCGAAGGAAAGACATATGGCTCTTGGGGGTTATGTTTTTCAAAATAAACTTTTCTCTTGAAAATACTCTTCTTAAAACATATTTATGAAAGTATTTCTTTATAAAAATGCTTTTGAAAGTGGTTTTTCAAAATCTCTTATCTGTTCTGGTAACCTTCAGCTCTGATACCACGTGTAATACCACATGTCCATTGATGTCACTCACAAAGGGAATGCATTAACTTTCATGGAGTATTATTTGTGTATAGAACGAAATATAACAAGAAAGATACATATATTAGTACTTGAAAATTTTTAAAACACCTTTTATTGCAGCGGAAAAATAGTTTGGTTACAACAACATCAAAAACCAACAATAAAACCAAGTACACTTAATATCCATCTTGATAAATTGTTTTCTAAGTATATAAAGTAAAAAGGCATAACCCCAACATAAGTAGTCATAAAAGAGAAGCTGAACTTTACTTTCAGCAATCCAAGCACTTCCAAAAGAGAGAGAGAAAGAGATCCAAATCAAGCTCTACTAGCACTAGTCCCACCCTGAGAACCTTGGGGGGTGGGGGGAAGGAAGAAAAGAGGCGAGCACAAAGGGGGTCAGACATAAAGTCTAGCGAGTCCAATAACTTTAACAATATAATTATTAAAGTAATCAGGATAAGGCATAAACTGGTAAATAAGGAATGACTGTGAAATAAATGGGCATGACAAAGCAAACAAGAGGAATAAGAAAACGTTAATTGTGCCTCCAACACTATACGATAATTACATAATGCACCAATACTAGCCACCCTAAAAGTTGATCCCGCCTACTGAACAAAATAATAATAAAGGTAGTTTCGTGTACCCCTAGCTGTTTTCATAGGTGCCGACTGCTCCTATCTCCACTAGTTGTACCCACTACCCTCCCCATTCTAATTACAACATTTATTCATAATATGGTAGTTGTACCCCTACCTGCCTTCATAGGTGCCGCCTGCTTCTATCTCTGCTAGTCGTACCCACTACCTTCCCCATTTGATCGGCTCCCTAACTCATAGATACCCGTGCTGGTCCCACAACGGGGTGTATCACTCCCCAAAGTGGCAACCCGATACCACTAAAGATGCACGACTTATACCCACACAATGCAACAACGTCTCACCTACCAACCCGGGCCCACACACGCACATGACCCCGTTGGACTTGCGTTGCCACCGCTAACTCATTTTGACCTCTTACAATCAAACCCAGTAAGCGTGTCTCGTCCTCGATCTAGATCGAGCTCACTTAGATAATAAATTGGTTACTGGTTGAAAAGGGTCCCCACACTTGACACAAGCTTTCCACCTATGCTTGGCCCCGACTAGGATTTCCCACTTAACCCCCCCTTTTTCACGTCCTCATATATGTTTCAACTTGGTTAAGTGTTTATAATTATATCCCACATGTTACCCACTTATCTAATCAACATGTGTTATTGGTTAAGCTTGTCTTAACCCTATCCGCTTATCAGATCAATATATATATATATATTATTGGTTAAGCTGGTCTTAAACCTATCCACTTATATATTATTGGTTAAGTTGGTCTTAACCCTATCCACTTATACATAATTGGCTAAGTTTGTCTTAGCCCTATCCACTTATCATATCAATATGTATTACTGGTTAAGTTTGTCTTAACCCTATCCAGTTATCAGATTAATTTACATATATTATTTGTTAAGCCGGTCTTAACCCTACGCACTTATCAAATTAATATATATGATTGGTTAAGCTAGTCTTAACCCTACCTACTTATCAGATTATTGGTTAACCTGGTCTTAACCCTATCCACTTATATATTATTGGTTAAGCTGGCCTTAACCCTACCTACTTATCAGATTATTGATTAAGCTGGTCTTAACCCTATCCACTTATCATGCTTTATGTATAATAAATATATTTTATATCATGTTTTACTTAATTTATGATTAAATACATCTTAGTTCACAGATACATTGGTTAAGAGAATAACTCCCTAATTATCAACCCCGAAGACCGAAATCAACATCGGATTGGTACTCAGAGAATTACTCAACTCAACCAAACTTGTACTCACAGATACATATACACTTGCATATGATTTAGACAGGTAAATTAATGTCACAACATGAATCAAGTCTAGCATATATGTTTAGACATATGAACCAACATCATGAATCTATGTACATAAGACAACAACTAGCGTATATTCACAAAAAAGTCAATATCATATCGGTCAATGATTCAACAGGCATAATCTTATAACCCAAATTATAACTCATCATAATTAATTTATTAATTATTGTGTGAAAGAAATTGTACTCACAAAGAACAGATTAGAGAAGAGAATAATTCGTTCTTCGTTCGTTCTACAATCTTGTCTCACAATTCCTAAGCTTCAAGAAGAAGATGATCTATTCTAGCAGCATAGAGACATCTTTAACTTATTTTAATTAGGATTGAGGTAGTATAGCGTTATAATGTTTTGGTGTGGAGAGAAAGTGAGGTTTGGGGTGTTTAAATAGGTTAGGAGCTAAAGAATATGTCTAGAAAACAAGTCCAGGTGCAAAATCCCGAATCTACCTCGGCTCTGACCAAATCAGTGGAGGTCGACCCCCAGGTCGACCTGTATAGGGGAGGTTGACCCCCTGGTCGACCTGGCCTAGGGCAGGAAAAATCCCGCCCTGCCCATTTCTGTGTTTTCATTTAAATTTTGAATTTGAATTCGAGCTGTTTTAATTTATTTAAATTCTTGAAACTTCTGAGGGCCATAACTTCCTCATACGAAGTCCGATTTACGAAAACTTGGACTCTATTCCAAGTAGAATTCCGAGACGAACGCAATGGCATAACCCATTTCCCTTAGTTCTTCTCCTAAAAATTAAGTGTTCTTAAAATTGTTAATTTTAATATTTAAAATTATGGGATATTACAGCTTATGTTTTGGGGAATTATGCTTCTTTTATTATTGTACTATAATGTTTTAAGTACAAGACAGAAATTTTAGTGATGTACTGGTTTTTATGTATCTCAGACGTATGATGTTTTGAACCACGATGCTTTATGATTAATAAAGTTTTTTATTTTGCTGCTATTTTATATTTGTATTCTAATGTTTATGTTTTTGTTTACCTATAACGCTTCACGAAACTTAATGCATTCTCTTAATGAGTGACATTAACGGACGTGGGGTGTAACACTTATGTGTTCATCAAAACATGTTTAATTTAATACTGATTTAAGTATTGAATTATTTTGATGAATCATAGTCACCAATAAATCACACTAATCCAGACAGAGCATTAATACTTATATATAAATAGGACAATCATATGAATAAATTCATTTTTAAATATAAGCCAGTTAAGCAACTAATCTTATTTGCCGTGACTAATTCAAAATCATGTATATCAATATATATACAGTATAACATCATTAACGTTGGCAAACTTATAACATATCTGTCAGTAATTTAATAATTTTAGAGCCTGGAAAGTATTTATTTCATGACCTAAACAATTGAATATATATCAATCAAATTGATATGAATTCATATTTACTGTTTAAGAAAAAAAATCAAATCCAATCACTTATTAAAATTATACAGATTTGACATTTGAATCAAGGCCAGATTGCTATTTCCTAAAGCTAGCAACTCATAGTTTTGAATGAATCAAATCATTATTCAGTTATCATCATATGACATGTTTAATACATATATATAATTTCTATCCTAAAACAATTTCAGATATTAATATATATATATATATGATGGTGTCATGGAACAAAATACATTCTTAAGAAAAATGTAATATTGCATTGATTATTCAATACTGGTGTCATTAGCAAATGCAGACCATCAATCAAATTGTGATTCCATTTGCTAATACCTTCTATTAAGCATATATATACAGGGGTGAGAATTTAATTAAACTACAATATTTTTTTGGGCAGTGTAATCTCAAACACAATCTCAAACCCAATCTCAATAAATATGTAACTACATATCTTTAATATGTGTCACATAAATATTGCTGTGTGCATAGGAATTTGCACAGAGATTTAGATCATGGTTCTTTGCCTAGATTATAATATATAAATTTATGAACTAAGCATGTCAAACTTGCCAATCATATACTAATTATGTAACTATTACTTATCATACATGAATCATAGTAAAATAACAAATATTTTATAGTTGATTCATGTATCTACTAAGTCTATCAATTAATATGTATTTGTAGATCCAACTACATATACCAACATATGAATGAGTATACATATCTGTTAGACCTAAATGTGGTTCTAACACCCAAATTGATTAGAAACAAGATAAAACAAAGCAGAAATAAAAATGAACACACAAGATTTATAGTGGTTCGGCGAAGAAGTGCCTACGTCCACTTAGTTCTAACTATATTTAATAATTCAAATACAAAGGCAAGTTAAAATTCACTCACAACTCACTTTTGTTCACTCAAATGATTAAAACAAGAAATGAAAGATGGTTTGGATTTTCCGGGAGTAAGGAATTCGGATGATGAAGGTACTTGGATTCTCAAGAGTGCTGAAAAAGATCCTTCTCTTTGTCTCTAGATGGGGTATTTATAGGTGTGAATTTGCCTGAGATTCAATCCGGGTCGGAACACGTGTCATCCATTGCACTCTCTTCGGGTTCGGATGGACCATCAAGCTGACAACACATCAAAGAGACGGACGTTAGGGGTAGGAATTAGTCATATCCGGTCCGGTTCTCCAGGCGATTTCATAGGAGACTTTCCTGGATCATGGGTGCGGGTCGGAGACGTGCAGATTGGGGGCTCGGATCGGAATACCCGATCCGAACCGGAGTAGCTTGGACATCTCTTCTTCTCTAATCATACTCCGCTCCGATCCAGCGTCGTGGCAAGCAGACGGCTTTCCGATCCACCTGAGATTTATTGGCCTCCCGATCCGATCAGGTATGCTTTGCCAATCTATCCAGTAAGAGACATCCGATCCGAACAGAGAATCCTACCCGATCCGAACCGACATGCTGCTATCAATCTGAATTGTGGTGTTTCCTTCCGATCCGAACCGGAGTCTTATATCTTGAAATATTCTTCAATTGTTGGTTTCTTGACTTTGTGTTGCCTAGTTCACAAAGTAGGCTAACATTTTGCCCCCTCGAAGTACACTCTTATTTAAGATAAAGTGTGCTTTGATGCATTTTACAACACATCCTTTGAACAAGAACGGTTGAATGATCACTTCCATCTACTTATAGTACCGTGTCGCTTTATAACATCGTGGCTTTTGCTGCTTAATATATCATAATCGATATGAATTACTTCCTTCATTTTCAAACAACTTTGATAGCTTTTATTTAACGTCCACTGATTCTTCCAGGTAAACTTTCTCTTATTCTTTTTTTTTTTTTTTAAATTCAACTTGCATGTCAAGTCATTGTGCTTAGTTCCTTTCGGTTCGGACCCGAGCCCAACATGCTTTCCCTCTGTATTGTTTAACGCTGGTTCAACAGGCCAGAATGTGTTGGCGGGCTCGATATCCGATCCAAACAGAGCAAGAATCAATGGGGTGAGCTCCACCAGACCAAACAATGTTTTCCTTTCTCCATCGTTACCGAATGGATGGGCTTGATTTATCAATATGGGCTTCAATTCCGGTCCGAACAAAATCAGAGGCCAGGAATACTAAGAGTCGCCTTGAACCCATATAAATTCGCTACTTCTTTCCTTCTTTCTTCCTTTCCTTTATTGCTCTCGGCTAAGAAAGTCTGCACCAAAACCCTACCCTTTAAAAAAACTCCAAAACTCTCGTTTTAATCCTCGAGCCAAAATCCATAGGTAGCTTTATAATCTCGAATCGCTTTGCTATAGTTGTTTTCAGTTTGGACTTGTAGTTAAACCGAACGATATGAACATGGTATTTGTGTGATTCTTACATCGCGGCGCCTTCCACCCACCACCGTCGTCGTTAATGGCATCAATCGTCATCTCAAGGCAGCGATGGAGAGTGTTAGGGTCCTTCGTCGAATATTTGAACACACGAGCACTTAATTTCAATTGGGGCTCCTAGCACGGAAGTGGGTTCGATGTTAAGGAGGAGGAAGAAGAAGATTATGGGGAACCGGTTCGGGTAAAGAAGCGTGGAAGTGGAGATGAGAGGAAAGAAAACGTCGGTTCGGGTCGGAGAAGTGAAAGCTGAAGTAAATGGATCGGCTGAGTGGTGCTACTTCGGTTCGGATCGGGTCATCCGATCCGATCAGATCAGTCCTGCTTCCGACCCCATTGCTTCCCTTGTCTTGAACTGGCCCTGTTTTAATGACGCATCCGAACCGATTACTATCTGTATCTGTATTGAGCCAATCATCACACGCAAATCCGAACCGAACCGAACGCATCAAACTTGGCACATAAAGACTACTCAACTACTTCAACTAACACTTACTCTAGACGAATATGCTTCGCGGACAGTTAGGATAGTGCCTTGTGAACATAAACGAGAATTAAGAAAAACTCTAACTATCGCTTTCTCTTTAAAGCTTCGTCTTACATTGCTGTACTTTTATCTTGTATTTCTCACATTTGCTGCACACACTTTAGTTCACACATACACAAAGAAGGGGGACACGGGATAATTTACTCTAATTCGTGCTATTGCTTCTTCAATAGTTTCATGACAATGAGGCCCAGACGCTCTTCTCGTCTAGCTGAGAGGAAAGAAGCTCAGGAAACTTCCAACAAAACCGCTCTCGAGGATATATCTTCTTCATCTGACCCAGAATGGGACAGCGAGGGTCCGGATTACGGAGTTGGTCATCGGGAAAGCGATGAAATGTCTTCAGAAAATGAAGTTTCCCTAGGCTTTGAGGAGGAAGGAGGGATTGGTGACAACCGAGCACCCGATGAATTTGACTCAGCCATTATATTGGAATCACCTCCAGATTCCGTAGAATCAACAATTGACAATGACCGACTCGTGAGAATTTGCTTGAAGTACGGAATAATGAAGAGAGACACTCTAGTGCCCTCACGTTCTGACCGTCCACATAACCCTCCAGAAGGATATATGACGGTCACTCGTCTGATGTGCATGGTTGGCGCCATTCCTCCTTTCTCGCCTTTCATCGTCGACTTCTTAAGACAAATGCGGATTGCCCCCATGCAGCTGCATCCCAATTCATATGCCTATCTGCATACCTTATTCATAGCATATCGTGAAATTCTAGGCGTGGAGCTTACGTTTGACGATGTTCATTTCTTCTATAATTTCAAACATCGGACTAGGGAAACCCCTTCTTTCTGTTACTTTGAGTCGGTCCCAAAGAGGAAGATAATCTCTACGCCGTTTAGCAGCAAGGCTGGAGATTCCAGACTGGAGTGGTTCTATATAAAGCAACAGTCTGGATGCGCCAGAAGATGGACAAAATCAAGTAAAGCACTGATTTTCTGACCCTGGATTCTATACACTTGAATCATCACCCTGACCTGTGTTCCTTTTTATTTGCAGTCGATAATCCCAAACAGGTATCAGACCAAGTGTTCTTTGATCGAATGCACCGTCTCCTCAATGGCGACCAAAAATTCCTTACTATTGACGAGGTTCTTAAAGATGAGTACCTTCATTTTCACGGGCTGCTATCCGTCTACCGTAGCATCGGTCATGGGACAGTCCCTTATGCATATATTCCTCCAGTGGAAACAGTTCCAGAAATAGGAGAAAGCTCGGGAATTCCTGCAGCTTCTCTTCAAACTTCACCCTCTCCTTCTTCCACTCAAGATGATGAACTGGCTAGTCTGGCCAAAAAACATCGTGAAGGGTATATTGCCCCCGAGGAAACTATCTCGGTAGACAAATCAAAATCTCCCCAAGGGTCGCCACCCCACGCTTCCGAAGGGGATGTTCCTAGCACCGACGAGCACATATTTCAGGGTTTGGGGGATCTCCCCTTACCCGAGACTATATATACTTCGGAAGATTTCAGAAAGGACCCTTTAGTCTTCACTTCTTCTGAAGAGACTACTCCTGCTAAGGCCAAAGAACCTGCCCGCACCAGTCTAGCTTCAGACTCGGGTTGGTTGGGGGGAACACACACACCACATAGGATGCACTTTGCACCGTAGCACTAGCATTCATTGCACTTCTTTTTCCATGGATCCGTCGATTCTAAACTTCGTTTAACTTATCGTGTAGGTACAATGTCTCGATCTTCTTATGATATACGAAAGCTTCGCCGCAGCATGTCCAATCCTCCCCAGGATGCCGAATATAACCGCCGGGATGACCGCGGCAGGGAGGAAAGAAGACCCCATGATCCTTATCGACCTCGATCCTCACGCTCCCGCTCACCAGTCCGACCGGAACAAGAAAAATACAAAAGCTATCAAGGTCGCAGGGAGGAGGATAGACCACAATCTAGGGATTCTACTTCCTCCCATGAAAAGCGGAGTAGAGAGAAGACACCTCCAAAGGAAACTGGGTCTAGAAGTAAGCAAAAAGTCCCTGCTACTAAGCGACCTCGGACAGACAAGGGTTCTACAGAATCTTCTTCAGGAAGGGACACTGAACTAACAATCCTCGCCCCTCCTCCACCAGATGCGGGAACCGCAGTAAGACTGGCATACTTAAAGGAGCAATTTCCCGAGCACTACTTCGAGACTCTGACCTTTCTACCCTCCCTTGAACCTATTTCTTCTAATTGGGCAGAGGAGGCCAGAGCAAAGATTGATTTGGTGGAAAAACAATATACCGAAATGTTCAAGTATTCCCGCACTCTTTCTAGAATCATCCGCACGCTAATGACAAATGCTGACTCAATGCACAAAACTGCAGAGGAAGATGCTAAGGCCCTAAAAACCTTAGGAAAAAATTTAGAAGATACTCAAGCTCAACTAGCCATCGCTCAGAAGAACGCTTCTAACTTTAAACAACAGTTTGAGGACATGCAAAAGCGCTATCATGATTTGCTAGAATCCCACACTCAGGAACGTTCCGAGTTGAAGAAGCAAGCTGACGAAGCCAAATCAGAGGCTGCTAAGACACGTCTCGCTTATGCTGAGCTTGAGCAGAAAAATGCCGAGTTAGCGAAAAGGAGTGCTGAGTTAGAAAAGAAAAACGCTGACTTGGCTTCAAAATTGTTAGAGGCGGAAAACAGGGCTGCTCTGGCTGAAGGCAATGTCGAATGCGCTATTAAATCTGCGGAAGAAACCCGCAAACAATTATCAGAGGCGGAGGCCGATATTCAGGGTTTCGGCGAGCTAATGATCGAATTCTTCGCGCACATTATTCGTCGTCGAAACATTTCCTGGATCGAGGACTATCCATCCACTTTGGTTCATGTGTGGAATCAAATCGTCGAGTGGGAAAAAGAAGAGCTTAAGGTTGATTCCCTCGATGAAGATAAGCTGATGGAGAAATATCTGAGAGACGACGAACCGGAGCGCCTAGCTGAAGGGCGCCGCCTAATTGCTGAGGCCATGGAAGAAGAGAGGCGGAAGTCCAAACAGAAAACCATTCCTGAAGCTGGTTCCTCTTCTTCTGCTCCTATAACTCCTGAAGTAGAAGGGTATGATCCCGAAAACCCGGGAATTCCCCGATCAACTTTACTATCTCCCATTCCTGAAATAACTCCAGAGGTAGTAGTCACCCCCGCTGAAAAGTCTTCAGAAGGTATCCCTATCTTTTCTCCTCAACTTGTCAAGGCTACTACTACCTTTGGCTGCATGACTGAACGTTCGATGAGAAATCCTTTGCTCTTGCCTGAGTTGATAACCGATGTTTCTCATTTTGTAGGCGTTGAATCATCCGCGAAGACAGATGTAGCTCAAGGAGCCACCACTGGGACACAACCCGCTGATAGGGTCAAAGAAGGGGAAGACAAGGCTGCTTCAATAGTCCTGGGGGAAAGAAGTGAGCCAACCAAGGTCACTACTCCCCATGATGAAGAAATGATTGCGGCTTTAAAAGACGACGGAGGAGACGAGGGGCATGATGAGGAACCGGAAATTGTAATAACCGGGGAATCGAAAAGCGCTGATGACGTTACCTTAGCTGCCATGAAGGCTGATCAAGACAAGCGCTTGCAATTAAAGGCTGAAGAATTAGACCCTGAAGTCCTCAAGCCCCTCGCAGTTATGGATGCAGGTTCAAGGTTAGTTGTTAAGCTCTCCACTAGATCTATTACCGAAGAACTTGCTAAAAAATCTTCTCTTGATTCCAGTGCCCCGCCCTCCGGGAAAAAGTCTGCTGGCTCCAGTACTACATCTTCGGGGAAAAAGAAATCAAAGCGGATCTTGACTGAAGCCGAGAAGGAAGCAAAAGATGCGGAAAAAACTGCCAAGAAATCGAAGGCTCATCCCAAACCCAAATAGTGGGTTCTCCGTGTCCTTTTAGCATCTTTGTGAATCAATAAGCGCTGCCACCACAGCAGCTCCTGCACTTTCTTTTTTAGTTATTTCCCTGTACAAATTCATTCATTTGTAAATAAAGATAATTCACTTTTTGCAATGTTTATTTGTTAGCAGTTCTGCACTTATGTAAAAATGCATATCTATAGTTATGAAACAAAGTTGTGGAGAGGGGAGATATGTGTATGTATAGGTATCCCCAGTCAATCTCCATAAGTTATTCTGTGCTTAACCATGCAATCTGAATACTTCCGATTCTCTAACGGAATGGCATTTCCTGTGTCATCAATGCCTGTTGTTTTTCCTGGCATTTCTTTTATACTCTCTCTCATTCTCTTGAGAGTTAGAGTTCGAGTTCAGTCATTCGTCCATTCCCCGGTCGTTCAACGGGAAAAGATTTCTTTCTCGGCGCTCGGTCGGAGACGCCTTTATACTCTCTTTCTCTCTGGAAAGTTAGAGTTCGGAGTTGAACCTTTCTCAGCGCTCAGTCGGAGACGCTTTTATACTCTCTCTCTTTCTCTGGAGAGTTAGAGTTAGAATGTCGTTTTCTCATTCTTTCATGTCTTATCGCACAAATAATCATTGTGCTTCTTTTTATGTCTAGACTGTTTTCAACCCTCTTTAGGCTCTCAGTTGTCCTGTATTTTATAATCACAACAGAACAACTAATGAATGTAAATGCATAAAAGTAAATAACACACAATATTTTTATAGTGGTTCAGCCAAGTCATAGCCTACATCCACTTTATAGTCCTTTATTCATATCGCCATATTTTCCAAAGGCATGTCGTGCCTTGTTACAGAGTTTACAGGAAGAACAGCAAAAAGTATAGCATTTCTAATCCAAATATCGCATTAAGTGTTGGGCATTCCATGCTCGAGGGACTTCTTCGCCATCTACGGTCGTTAACTTGAATGTTCCTTTATCAAGCTTCCGTTGGATGACAAAGGGTCCTTCCCATTTTGGGCCAAGGTGAGGAAGAGATGGAAAAACTCTCTTTAGTACCAAATCTCCGGGTTCAAAAGTTCTGAAGCGAACTTTTTTGTCATAATAGCGCGCCATCTGACGCCGATGTCTTGCTGCACGCAAGTCTGCTTCGTCCCTCTTCTCTTCGACTTCATCAAGAGACTCAAGTAAAAGTGCCCGATTCGTCATCGGGTCATAATACGTAACCCTGTGGGAAGGAACTTCCAGTTCAACTGGAATTACTGCTTCTGAGCCAAAGGAGAGAGAGAAAGGGGTATGACCGGTAGCCGTTTTAAACGTTGTTCGATATGCCCACAAAGCCAGGGGCAATTCATCAACCCATTTTGCCTTTGCATGCTCTAATCGCTTCTTGAGGATGGATTTTATTACCTTGTTTATTGCCTCTACTTGCCCATTAGATTGTGGATAGGCAACTGCAGTATAACGTTTGTCTATCTTATATTTCTGGCAAAAGTTTCTAAATTCAGTGCTATCAAATTGGGTCCCGTTGTCAGTAATAATCGTCCTTGGGATCCCGAATCGGCATATAATATTTCGGACCACAAAACTTATCACCTTTCTTGTGGTGATCTTAGTCAAGGGTTCAGCTTCTACCCACTTTGTGAAATAATCCACGGCTACTATGGCATACTTAGCTCCCCCTTTAGCAATCGGTAAAACTCCAATGATATCGATTCCCCATGTGGCAAACGGCCAAGGACTCACCATCGATTTAAGCTGAGTTGATGGTGCCCTGGGGATTTTGGCGAATCTCTGGCACTTATCGCAGCGTCGTGAATAATCAGCTGCATCTTTGTTAATCGTAGGCCAGAAGTATCCATACCGCAATATTTTCTTTGCTAAAGTTTGACCTCCTGTATGATCTCCACACTCACCTTCGTGCACTTCTCTCAGTACACGCTTGATGTCGTCGTGTGCGATGCATCGTAACAGGGGCATAGAAAATCCCTGTCTATAGAGGGTATCGTCTTGTATAACATATCTGGTAGCTTTGCGCACTACAGCTCTCTTTTCACTCTTCTTTAATGGGAGTGTCCCGTTCTTAAGAAAATTCTTGATTGGAGTCATCCATGATTCCTTCTCTGGTTCCGCTTCAAGAACGAATTCTATTTCCATTGACTCAAAGCTTGGCGACTCCAACGTTTCAATTGGAACTACCTCAGTCTCTTCTGGATTGTCAGAACTAGCCAATTTTGCTAGTCTATCCGCTTTCTGGTTTTCTTCTCTGGGAATATGTGTTATGTTGTACCGCTCTAAGCTACTTAATAGCTCTTTCACTTTCTTGAGGTAAGCGACAAGTCGAGGTCCTCGAGCCGCGAACTCCTCTCGCACTTGACAAACAACAATCTTAGAGTCACAAAATATATCCATCACTTTTACTCCAAGGTCTTTAGCGAGTTTCAGCCCGGCAATCAGGGCTTCATACTCAGAGTCATTGTTTGTTGCCGAAAATTCTAATCGCAGGGCGTAATATAACGACCGTCCCTCCGGAGTGACTAAGACAATTCCAGCTCCGGATCTTCGGTCATTTTTAGCTCCATCTGTATATAATTCCCACGGATTCATCTTTAGCTTATCCTCGGATTTAACCACTCGGTCATTGATTATTTCTTCCTCTGGAATGGTGAACTCCGCAATAAAGTCTGCTAGAGCTTGCCCCCTGACTGACTTTCGTGGTTGAAAATTCAAATCAAACTGGCTTAGTTCTATGTTCCATTTGATCAACCTTCCCGACGCTTCGGGTCTCTGCAACACCTGTCTTAACGGCTGATCGGTGTATATGGTTATTGGATGGGCTTGGAAGTAGTGACGAAGCTTTCGGGATGCAATCAGGAGGCTGTAAGCAAGCTTCTCGATCTTTGGGTAGTTGCGCTCTGCCGCTGCTAATTTCTTACTCACATAGTATACTGGTCTTTGTACTTTGTCTTCTTCTCGAACCAGAACTGTGCTGACAGCGTGAGCCGAGACTGCTAGATAAACAAATAGTTCTTCGTGGTCTACGGGCTTTGATAAGATTGGCGGTTTTTCTAACAGCTCTAACAGATTTTGAAAAGCCTCGACACAATCGGGAGTCCACTGGAAGTTCTTCTTTCCCCTTTTTATCAAATCAAAAAATGGAACACATTTATCGGTGGCTTTGGAGATGAATCTACTTAGCGCCGCTACCTTCCCTGCCAGACTTTGGACATCTTTAATTTTCCTTGGTTCTTTGATATTTCTAATCGCCGCTATCTGGCTAGGGTTGATCTCAATTCCTCGGGAACTCACAATAAAGCCAAGGAACTTTCCCGACGCCACTCCAAATGAACATTTTAAAGGATTCAATTTCATACGGTATTTTCGCAAGATACCAAACATTTCTGCTAAGTCTTGCGTATGACTGGAGGATTGCTTTGATTTAACAAGCATATCATCCACATAAACTTCCATAGTTTTTCCTATTTGATCATAAAACATTCTATTTACCAACCGCTGATAAGTAGCTCCAGCGTTTTTTAATCCGAACGGCATTACAACATAACAATATAATCCCAAATTCGTAATGAAACTTGTATGCTCTTGGTTTGGTACATGCATAGGAATTTGATTGTATCCAGAGTATGCATCCATGAAAGAGAGAAGTTCATGACCTGCTGTCGAGTCTACAAGCTGGTCAATTCTGGGAAGTGGGAAACTATCTTTTGGGCAAGCCTTATTTAAATCTGAAAAGTCAATACAAGTTCGCCACTTTCCGTTTGGCTTCTTTACCAGGACAGGATTCGATATCCAGTCGGGATAAGTCGAATCTCGAACAAATCCACTTTGCTTCAATTTCTCTACTTCTTCTTTGAGAGCAGCCGACCTCTCTGGGCCCAGCATGCGTCTCTTTTGTTTCACAGGCGGATGCTTCGGATTTACATTCAGTTTGTGACTGATAATGGAAGGCGATATCCCACACATGTCAGCATGGGTCCAGGCGAACACATCTAAATTTGCCTTCAAGAAGTCCGTCAATTCTTTAGCACGACGTGGATCCAATTGGGAACCAATCTTCAAAACTTTCGTAGGATCAGCTTTATCAACAGGAATTTCCACTGTCGCTTCATTAGGAGTTGCATTTCTAGCCTCTGGTTCCTCGTCTTTTCTAGGATCCAGGTCTTCAGGCATTCCTCTGGGTAACTCCCTTGGGTTCGATCTCTCTAATTGCTATGCCGAGTCCCCCTTCGAGGGAGATGAGGCATCCTTACTTTCAGCATTTACTCCTTTCATCAACATCTTCAGTTCGGCCACATAGCAGGCCCGTCCAGAAACCTGATCCCCTCTTATTACTCCAGTTCCGGCTTCGGTTGGGAACTTTAGTAACAAGCACCAAGGGGCGATACAAATTCTAAACTCAGCGAGGGCAGGTCTCCCTAAAAATGCGTTATATGGCGAATCTACGTCCAGTACTACAAACTGAAGCATTCGCACTCTTCTACGTTCTCCTTGCCCTAAAGTCACGGGCAACTCTATGTATCCCATGGGAGCTGTCGTCGCTCCGTTGAAACCTCTAATCCATCCTTCACAAGGTTTCAGATCTTCGGGCTCAAGCTTCATCTGATCAAATGACTTCTTGAACAAAATATTAACGGAACTTCCGTTGTCTACTAATACCTTATGGACCAAGGCCGGCCCAATAGTGGTAGTAATAACCAACGGATCATTGGTGGGAGATTGTATTCCCGTGTTGTCTCGGCTGCGAAACACCACGTCATCGAACATGGTTTTTTGTTGTTTTATGGGGGTGACATCTTCCGAATCGTCACCTTCATTCACATCTAGATGCTTGGCAGCATTCACATATTGGTCCATTGACCTAAAGCTTCGGATTGCCGGGTGAGGTCCGCCTACTATGGAGTTGATGACGATCCCTTTACCTTTCTGCTGCGTGGTAGGCTTAGGAGCAGGTAGGATTTGCTTTGGAGCCTGCTCTCCTTGCCCCCTGTCCCTCGGGGCAACCTTGTACTCATCCAACTTTCCTTCACGCAGCAGCTTTTCAATTACATCCCTCAAATGTCGACACTCATTGGTCGAATGTCCATGTGTTCCGTGAAACAAGCAAAATTTCCCTGTCGCCATTTCTTTCTCGGTCGAATCACGAGGTGGCGGTCTTTTGTACTGCAACACATTTTACGTGTCCAGGTAAATATTTTCCAGGGTGTCATTCAATGGTGTATAGTTCTCGTAGTTCTGGAATCGGGGCCTTTTGTTAGGGTCGCTTCCCCTATTTCTGTTTCTCCTGTTACCGTTCGAATTACGGTTGTTGTTGTTTCCCCCGTTTCCAGTATTGCTGTTTCCACCCTTGTTTCCTACATTTACTTCAACCTTGCCAGAACTTTCCCCAGACTGCTTCACGGCAATATTACTCTGCACATTCTCCTTTGAAGCTGTCTCAGACTTTCTCTTCCGGTTTGCCCGGGCCTCCTCTCGTCTCAGATAAATATCGGCTTTTTCGTAGAATATCGCCCTTGTGGGGGGTGTCTTCCCAGAAAGGTAGTCTCCAAACTCAGACTCAGGATCGACTCCTTCCTTCAATGCCATCAGAATAGTGGGCTCATGCGGGTCACTGACCTCAGTTACAGCTTGGTTAAAACGATCTAAATATGCCCTTAAAGACTCTCCCGGTACCTGTTTGATCCTCGACAATTCAATAACACTCTTGGACTTTCGAGCATGTAATCGGAACTGGTTCATGAAACGCTCGCTTAGTTCTTTGTAATTAGAAATTGAACGAGGAGGGAGTCGGGTAAACCAAAATAAAGCCACATCTTCTAGGTAAATTGGGAACGCTTTGCACTTTACTTCATCAGGGGCAGCAGCGGCATTCATAAGCCACGAATACCGCATCAAGTGCTGTCCTGGATCAGTCCTTCCGTTATATTTATCCATCTGTGGCAAGTTAAAGCGTCGGGGGAACTGGAAGTCTAGGATGTCGTCAGTGAACGGAGTATGGCTTCGCTCAATGCCATAGTCTTCATTTGTATAATTCCGGCTTTCGGACATAATTTGACGAACCATCGCCTGCACATCGGCACTAGTTAGGGGCTGCTCAGGTTCCCTGGCCCTAGTGTCCGAGTTCCTCCGGGGCTCTTGCTCAGGAGATGCCCTTCTTCTTCGAGCTGCCTCTGCTCGATTCCTTTCCCTGCGTTCCCGGTCGATCTCGGGAAGAGGGGACTGGAGTCTTTGCCCCCGAGTGGGGCTATCGTTTCCTAATGCTCGTGCGATATCCTCGCGAGATCCCAAAGATCCAAACGTTAGCTGCTCCACGTTCTGAGGTCGTTCGAGTGGCCTTCGTTCACGGGGCCTCTCTTCCTCGGAAGATGAAGATTGATCTACGGGTGTATGACGAACCGGTGACGGAGTTCTTTGCCGGCGGAGCTCATTGATTTCCCGACTCATGAGCCTCATATTTTCCTGCATCATGAGATTGGTGCGCTCATGAACTCTCATAGCTTCCCTCGTGCTCTCAAGCATATCAAGCAAGCGCGAGAAATCTCCTTGAGTGATGGGAGCAGATGGATTGACCTGGTCTCCAACCCTGGCAGCTGGAATTGGAGCATTCGCGGGAACTCGAGTAGATGTTCCAGCTTCACCAAGCATCGGGTCGGATCGGAGGTAGGAAGTCGGGTCGGATCGGAGCTGGGGTGCCTGGTCGGATCGGTGTGCAGCGAGCAAGTCGGGTCGGTTCAGACTGGGGGAGTGCACTGCTTCAGAGTCTCCAACCCGGATCGGATCGGAGCTTTCCCCTTGCTGTCGGTTCGGGTTTCCTGCATTGATTCTCCCTGCTGCTGAACTCTGCCCCCTAGACCTTGTTACAACAGCGTGTTGCTGATCTTCACCAGCTCCATTTCCTTGAACAGACTGGACTTCCTTGCCTTTTCCTCTGGCCATGAGTCTTTGACAATTACTTCAACTAATGTAAGAAAGTGGAGAAACTTAAGGATTCACTTCTTTGAACTCAACGGTCCAAAAAGTAGAAAGAGATCCCGGAAAATAAAGAATTTAGATGAGGTTTCTCAGTGAAAGCACCAAAATGTTAGACCTAAATGTGGTTCTAACACCCAAATTGATTAGAAACAAGATAAAACAAAGCAGAAATAAAAATGAACACACAAGATTTATAGTGGTTCGGCGAAGAAGTGCCTACGTCCACTTAGTTCTAACTATATTTAATAATTCAAATACAAAGGCAAGTTAAAATTCACTCACAACTCACTTTTGTTCACTCAAATGATTAAAACAAGAAATGAAAGATGGTTTGGATTTTCCGGGAGTAAGGAATTCGGATGATGAAGGTACTTGGATTCTCAAGAGTGCTGAAAAAGATCCTTCTCTTTGTCTCTAGATGGGGTATTTATAGGTGTGAATTTGCCTGAGATTCAATCCGGGTCGGAACACGTGTCATCCATTGCACTCTCTTCGGGTTCGGATGGACCATCAAGCTGACAACACATCAAAGAGACGGACGTTAGGGGTAGGAATTAGTCATATCCGGTCCGGTACTCCAGGCGATTTCATAGGAGACTTTTCTTGATCATGGGTGCGGGTCGGAGACGTGCAGATTGGGGGCTCGGATCGGAATACCCGATCCGAACCGGAGTAGCTTGGACATCTCTTCTTCTCTAATCATACTCCGCTCCGATCCAGCGTCGTGGCAAGCAGACGGCTTTCCGATCCACCTGAGATTTATTGGCCTCCCGATCCGATCAGGTATGCTTTGCCAATCTATCCAGTAAGAGACATCCGATCCGAACAGAGAATCCTACCCGATCCGAACCGACATGCTGCTATCAATCTGAATTGTGGTGTTTCCTTCCGATCCGAACCGGAGTCTTATATCTTGAAATATTCTTCAATTGTTGGTTTCTTGACTTTGTGTTGCCTAGTTCACAAAGTAGGCTAACAATATCATATATATATATATATATACACACACACACACATACATACATAAGAAAAGGTAACCCAGTGCCATTTCATTCAATTGTTTATATATATATATATATGGGAAAATCTATTTGAACACAATATTTAGAAATAATTAGTGACACAAAGAATTTACACCATTAGATCACCCCATGAATTCCAAACTTCCACATAAAGACAAAAGAATCTAACGGTCAAGATTGTATGTCCACTAACTTGTGTCTAATTTTGTGTCCAAATAGCCTCTCCCTTCATATATATATATAAATATATATTTGAAAATGGGTTAAATTCTTTATTTCAACCCAAAAGTCGGTTCAGCCCTAAGTACAACCCGTTTATAAACTACAGGTATAATACATAAACTTCCAATGAGTTAATTTTCGTGTCCCCTAACATTCTCTGAAAAAGGCACAAAGTGAAATTAGGGTTCACAATCATGGAGGACGTAAATTCGCTAGTAACCTTTCTCCAGTCACTTCCTTCCAGCTCCACCTCCCCAATAGCAATCGTTCTCGTTTCGTTGCACTGGTGAGTAGCTTCTTACTGATCCTTCTAATTACCATTGCAATTTCTCTGTCAATGATGGCTGCGTTGACTAATACATCTCTGTTCTTCTTCTTGAAAGTACGGGAATTGTGTTCTCTCCATGTATGCCACACTATGGCTGTGAAGCAAATCTTGCCGAGCTCTATCATCAACTTCGACATGTGACTTCCATCATTCAGGTACTCAATTTCTTCTTCCAAGTTGCCAATTTGGTCAAAATTGAAGCACTTTAGTTTTTGTATAGGCCACAGTCGCTTTCTGAAACTACAGTTGAAAAACAAGTGGTTATGAGTTTTAGGATACCTATTACAAAGAACACATCTATCCTCATCTATAATCCCCCAGCTACATAACCTTTCCTTGGTAGGCAGCCTACCTAGAACGACCTTGTATAGGGTTTGTGCCATCTAAGGAGGAGAAGAGCGAATCCATATCACATTACTCCAGTGTACTGTAGGGTGAGTCATTCTGATACTTTCCCATACATTCCCAAGCCTAAAGTTACCATTTTGCCATCTCCATTTGTCTTCATTTCGTTCAGAGTATATTGGCAATGATGATATTTCTTCATTGAAATTGCGAGCTACAAAGTTATTACTGCATTGCCAGTTTTGATTTGAAATAATAGAACCAACTGGCACATTAGGTGCCCTATAAGCCGAGTAGCTATCGTAGCCTAGCCTGTCTATTATGCTTTGACCATTAAGCCATGGGTCTCTCCAGAGGTCTGTGGTGACACCATTTGCAATTTCACATTGCATATGTGGTTTAAGTTCATTCCTGAGCTTCATGCAGTTCTTCCAGATCATTGAGGCATTGTTATCAATGCTTGCAGTCCAGAAATTTGTCTTCATATAGCGGGCTCTCATCCACACAGCCCATAAATTGTTAGAAAATAACATTTTCCAGGCTATTTTAAGCCCATATGCCTTTTTGAGTTCAAATAGGTTTTTAAGCCCAACTCATCCCTCTTTCCTAGGTGTGCAAAGAAAATTATAACTGATTTTGTGCAAACCCCTTTTCCATATGAAGTTAGTACACATTGAATTGATTTTGGTAATTGAACAGTCAGGAATCTGAAAGGTCTGTAACCAAAACCTAATTTTAGAGGTAATTACTATGTGAACTAATTCAACTCTGCCTGCAAATGACAACAAATTAGACCTCCATCCTTGCAATTTATCTCTAATATCATCCACTTACTTCCCACATTCAGCATCGGTTATGGTATTGTTAGAGAGTGGCACTCCCAAGTACATAACTGGTAGTGAACCTTCTTGCACCCCAATGCCTTCTAAGTATTCTTGTTTGTGTCTGCAGAACTTATTAAAGTAACACTTGGTTTTAAGTTCATTCACTTTGAGACCCACCCACTTCTCTAAATTTTGAAAAATGCATTTCAATTGGCTGATGGCTGTGTTTGAAGCTTTGAACACTACTAGAAAATCATCTGCATAAATAAGACAGGAGACTTTAGGTAGATGATTGTAGACTGCCACAATTTCATTCCTTTCAGTTGCATGTTCCATTTGATGTGTAAACCATTCCATAGCAACTGCAAATAGATAGGGGGAGAGGGGATCCCATTGTCTGATGCCTCTGGAGCTAGAAATGAAACCCTTTGGTACCCCCCATTGATTATGATAGAAAAAGTTGGGGTATTTAGGCAAAATTCAATAAGTTTTATAAGATTATCTGGCACCTGCATTGAGGCTAACATGTGAGAGATAAGCCTTCTATTGACTCTAGCATATGCCTTGTGTAAGTCGACTTTGAGGCAAAGCTTATCAGCACCCTTCTTATTGAATTCTCTAACTAACTCATGTGCCATGAGAGAGTTTTCTGATATGAGTCTACCATTGATAAATGCACTTTGGCATTGAGAAATTAGATCAGGAAGCACTTTATTCAATCTATTTCAAATGATTTTACTCAAGATTTTGTAAACCACATTACAACAGGCAATAGGCCTATAATCTTCTATTATGCCTGGGTTTTGAACTTTGGGGATATATATATATATATATATATATATATATATATATATGTATGTATATATATATACATATATATATGTATGAAGACATGTAGATATAAGTCATGCAACTTTTAATATACATAATTTATATTTATTGAGTCATAGTTAAGATCCAAATAATATTTTTTTTCACAAAACCAAATTGAATGGTTCAATTTATCTTAATTGACCAACAAGTCATACTTGTTTTTCAACATGATCCAATTTCTGCATACTCAAAGATATTTAAGATAAGTGATAATCGGTTTCAAAATATAGTCTGTCACTACATATTGATCAAATATTTCAGGTGTTAAATCTTTGTAGACAGTTCTGATTTGCATATATTGATTAAAATCATGACTAAAATATATATATATATCATGATATATATATATATATATATATGTATATATATATATATTTTATGGCTGAATTTCATCAAGTATCCATGATCAATATCGTGAATTTGCAGAATCAAAATTACTTGACTATGAATCTTTTATTCATTCAATTTATCAAGAATTAATTATGTCTTATGATCAAAATACATATATATAATAGAATCAGGATTTTAATGTTCATAAACCAAACAGATTTTGATATCATTTCCAAGTATAAAGATCAAATCCAAATTTTGTTTTAACAAATTTCTACATGGATGATTTCGTTAAATCAAAATTAATCAAAAGGCTATCTTACTGATTCATTAATCCGTAAAACCAATTTTAATTAAAAAAATTATGATAAATTCTGGAATTCATACTTATTGATCAAACACTTCGGTAATAAATTTAGCACTGTTTATTTTTATAAACAGATCAGCACACTACATTATTTCATGTTCTTCTATCTATTTTTTAATTGTATTGGATACAATAAGTGGAACTGATATTGATATCAATTCATAACTAAATGAAACAGTTTTCCATTTTGTAATCAAACCAATACGGTAAACCCTAATAATCAATTCAGTGTAAAACTTGCTAATGTAATTATAATTCATACGAAGATGCAAATATGAAACAAAAACCCCAAAATTAAAGTTCAATTCATAATTTCTCCCAATAACCTCGCTCTGATACCATTGTTAGTTTAAAACCGATTAAATTGAGTTCCACCATATGTTTTTAACAACTTAAAGTTAGGACCTTAGCAAGAAATTAAATCAAAACTTATATAAATTGGGATTAAAATTTTATACCTGATGCGTTGAATCGATGGGAATCATATTCTCTTCGAAACAGAGAAGATATGGAAGAATCAAATCAAGAGCCCTCCAATCGTCGAACTTCTAGAGGTTTACACACGAACGCTTCACTTTTCAATCAAATCGAAGAGCAAAAAGAATTTTGGTGCTAGCCACCATATTAGTGGTTTTCATGAAAAGGTAGATTAGGGTTTTCTATTTTTAATCTGATATCAAAATTAACGGTTCTCTTCTATCTTATATCAGAATTTAATCCTTTTATCTTGATTGATGAGTAAACTATATAAAACAAATCAATATTTGAGCACAACCATGCATTTCATAGTCTGGCTCAATCAAGAGGCCTATAGATATCACCACAAATATATTTGGGGTTAAATTCCATCTAGATCATTCATAATTTTCATTCGATTCGAGATGTATCCAATAATCACTGTTATCGTATACTCTGTTACAAGTAACTTTAGACAATATCAAAACACAAATATCCTTGAATAAAATTTTAACTATTTCAGGTCTGAGGACCATTACATCACTATCACTATGAGAATAACTTATGATATTATTACTTATATTCCACGTAGTTATCTTATGGTGGGTCAGTCCAATACGGTATTCTCCAATACGTGCTTATGTCTTGACATTATATTAATGATCAATGAGATGTGATCATCAGTCAATCAACATACTAGTCTCAATGTTTTACTGTTGTCCTATATAAACAATAAAACTTGACTAGGGGCATTTAAGAATCATAATACTCAATATTAAATAATCTCAAGTTCTTGTCTTACTCAAACTATATAATTCTATATTATTATTCTAAGGACTTTTGTCATGTTAATATTTATATTACGCAGTAAATATAACATAACAGAATATTCTTATTCAAAATAAAATAATAACATCAATAATGTTATTAATCACATCAAATGGATTTCCTCTAGGGCATAAACTCTAACTATTTCTTTATCTTCAACCCGCATCATTAAGCTCTATACCCCAACGTGAGAGCATACATAAATTCCTGGGATTCCTCACCGTTGTATCGCCATTATTAGCAACCAGATAATAGATTTCTCGTTCAATTTGTCTCAGCTTAATTGTGGAGTCACATGATTTATTGTGAAACCTATTTGATTACATTCATTCCATATATAACATATAGTGGCTATTACTTAAGCATAAGCCAAATCTTGCACCTAATCCAAAATCTTGAAAGCGTTATGAACTTTTTTGATTTCTTCGTCCAATGATGGCTGCGTTGTAGGAGGTAATTCTAGCTTCATCTTCATTGCAGTACATTTAAATCCACTATAATCATGGTAGAAGAAAAGGTATTCATGTGTTTATGGTTCACGCTGGTTGTAACAACCCGGATTTTCAGAACCAATTTTAAAAAAATTATTTTAGCTATTTTAATGGATTTTGAATATTTAAAATGATTTATTTTAAATAATCATGACTAAAAATTCATTTTAAACATAGTTAGAACGTATAAATTTATTTTAACTATAAAAGGAGTTCGAAATGGCGAGGTAGTTTGAAAATTCGATTTTAAATTTTAAGTGAATGTATAGAATTCAAAATAAATCAAATTTCAGTAAAACAAGAAACATTTGAATCTATTTAATAATATCATTCGAATGAATGTGAAAAATTCAGATTTCATAATATAAATTAAAAGTTATTTCCAATTTAAAATTTAAAATAGTCGTTATGGAATTTATATATATATTATATAATATATAGCCCTTAAAAATAGCCATTTTGCAAACGACCTCCATTTTCGATGAAACTACTTTTGTTGGATTCAGAATGTCAAATTATTGTTAGATATCAAATTTCATAATTTTTGGATTTAATATGTGAGTGCAGTGGATTTAAACGTGTTTTGTAATTTCAATTTGAATTTGATCGACTTGAAAATGACCATTTTATAGACGATCTCCAAATTCAACGAAATTAATTTTGTTAGGACCGTATCATCAAAACATAGCTAGGTTTATTTTTCTGTGATTTTTGGAGTCAGTATATGGCCCCGGTAAATTAAAATGTATGCATAAATTCAATATATATTGATTTATATTTTAATTTTGATAAAAACTGATCGAAACTGTTGAATTGACTTACGAAACATATCCCATTGTGTTCGGAATGGGGGTATTTGGCTAGAAACGACAGTCGTTGGGGCTGATTTGGAGTTCAGAATCATACGAAGATAATTTGCGAATTAAACAATAATTAAATATTATATATATATGTTCTTATTCAAACCCTAATCTCCTTATTCCATTGTCTGAGCCGCCGCAAAAAAGAGATCGATGATTAATTTACTTCGATTTTAACCCATCAAATAATCCCAATCCACACATTAATTTGAGAAATCGATAACTGCGAAGTTCTTCATCTCAGCAAGATCTCCTGAATCAACGGATATGATCTTAAACAAAGCGCCATGTTGGACGATTTCACTACCCAAAACCGCCGGCGTCGGAGATGAGTTGGGTGCAGAGCTAGGGTTCGAACTCGATGCCACTACTGGCGGAGATAGGTAATGTGAAGGCCTTCGAGATGGCACGAGCTGATCGGTGCCACGACGATTCTGGATGGTGCGATTTGGACGGCGAAACGACGATCGGTTTTGGGTTATTTGAAATTGCATATTACTTGAGTTCCAAGAAGAAGAACGTGATAATTGGGGTGATTAATTAATTATAACTATTTTGGATTATTTATATTGTGTAATTAAAATCTAAAATCCCATAACTTGCTCAAATGATATCAGAATCACACAAAACAGGATCCGCTGAAATCGTACGGACGATATCTATGCAATGCAACTAACATGAACAAATATGGAGCTATCTACAATTTATGGAGGAGCGGAACCTGTGACGACCCCAAACCCCGTACTGACGGAGACAAGGGTAATCTTTGGAATATAACACAAAAACAGATAATAGCAGAACAGAATAATTAAATACACCAGATAATGAACAATAGAATATACTAGATAAACGTAATCATCAGAGTTACACAGTATACAGGATCTTACTTAGTACAAATACAGTTCAGCTATACATAAATGTCTACAGCGGAAATAAACAAGATATGTACAATAGGAGCTGAACAGCATAAAAAGAGGTAAATAATAGAATCCACCTTCAGCTCCAGCTATCCAGAAAGAACCAGCTAAACCTGAATACAAGGCTGCCTGTGTAGAAAAAGGGGCACCCGAGTTTGAAAGTGAAACAAACTACGAGTCAGTCATGGGACTGGTATGAGAAATCTATTCAGCACATTCAAAATATGGCTAATCACAGGACCACGCCACTTTCATGGAACGGGTTTACTCCATTTGATTGCCAGTGCTTTAAAACAAATCTTTATTTTAAACATCGCAATGCTTTTTATAAAAATGAAGCCATTATAAGACTCAGTTCCCATCACGCAATGCAACGCAAACCGGAGGATAGAGTTTTACCTTATAATGGCCAAAATATGATTGATACGAATAAAACAAAAGCATTTGATATTATTACTAGTGTTTATATGTTTCAAAAACAATTTCAATCATAACTATCAATCATAGACGGCATGGGTACCATATATCATGTCGCCATATATATATACAATCAAAACCGCACAGTCACGTATTTGGAAATTGGATTTCCGTCATGAACCAAGGCAAAAGATAGTCCTTACCGGATTCGTGACTCTCTAGCCCGAGCCACAGGCAAGCGCGCAGGCAAGCCTTGGAGCGACAGGGCCGGTCCACCGATGTGGATTATTATGCCTGAACAATACGTTTCCCCGCCCTTTGGGGCGTAAACGAGCCAACGAATGACTCCATCGGACCCGGATCGTCCGATCAAACCGAGGCGCCTCGCAACAGCAACAACCACACAGGTGAAAAGTATATAAATGTCAGGGCTGGTAGGTCACTGACACCACCCTAGCTAGAAAGAAACGCATGTCCTCCCTGAGGTCCTTCTCCCGTTTCTGGTTCATACCGGGGTGTGAGGCTCGCGAATTCACATTATACACAAAGCTACGCCACATAGGTGGGCCTTTGATCATCACTACAAGACTTTGCTTTTCAACAGAATTCCTGATCATTTGCCACTTAGGCATGCCACACTAGCAATTCATGCCATGCGACCGATGTCCATCGATATACAACCTCTGAGCTCGTGCGTTTCAGAGAAGGGCGTTAAGCAAAAGAATAAATTCTCCACCTCCAAACAGATGTACATTTAATAGAGATCAATCAACACAGAATAAAATCCAATGTCAGACACACAGTCCATTTACAAGTCCGTTCTGGGTCTGAACGAAACCGGAGACACTAAATACTTCGCAAACCCATCGATCACCACGTACGTCTGGACGATCACCACTCATTATCCATATTTCGGGATGCCTCCCAATCAGGACCTCAGTTACCATCCAAACGAGGTGAAGATCTCCGGTCTTCGACCACCGTCTTCATCTTCGATTTCTTATCGTCGATTCAGTTATTCAGAATGGGATAAACCTGGTCTTTCTAAGCAACTCGCGTATATAATAAACAAGTGCAACACTAACATATACACGCATCATTTCAATTCATTAGTCACTAATCGTCAATCAGTAAGAGAACGATTTCCCCAAATATTAACCCCGAAGGCCGAAACCAACATCAGATCAACACCTAGGAAACCATTCGACTTAGTAAAGCTTCAGTTAATTTCTAAATCACATCCATATCGTTTATAATATTTTATAATGATTTATCGCCATTTTTATTTATTTTAAAATAGCCATTTTATTCAAAACGACGCTTCGGGCCATAACGCGATCGTGGCGCTGTTTTTATTCAGATTTGATTTACACATATCTGAAAATCTAACCGTTGGATCTTCATAAAAATTAAATCATTAGAAAGATCTTTTCAAAACGAATCCAACGGTTCCAGTTTCGGGAAAATCCGACAGTCGGATCTCCCGATATAATCGTTTGAAGTTTCGATTTCGAAATACGAACTGCAGCGTCGTTATTCGATTAAATATAATTATATTTATATATATATAAATATAAACATAATCGATTCTGGCGCTGTTTTTCTGCAGATTTGAATTAAACATTCCAGACAATCCAACTGTTGGATTTTTACAAAGTTGGTGTTGTTGGAAAGATTTTTCCAAAGCGAACCCAACGGTTGCGATTTCAGGAAAATCCGATGGTCGGATCTCCCGTACTAATCGTTTGAAATCACGGTTTCAAAATACGAACTGCAGCGTCGTTGTTTGATATATTTCAATTCTATTTAAAAATATATATCGATTCTTCGATTTCAAAACTATATTTAACAAGTCATGTATATAATAAAAAATGTGATTTTTATTGTAAAACAATTCATTTCAAAACACCATTATTTCATATAGTTCATATAGATGATAAAAAGGTGATTTTTATTATAAACCAATTTATTTTAAAATACGAATAACCTTCAACACATGAATTTCTAGTCAACGAATGAATATCGATTCACCACATGAAGGTTTTCTATGGTTTATATATATAGATAAAAATGTGATTTTTATATTTAAAACACGAGGACCATTCAACACATGAATTTCTAATCAACGAATGAATATTGATTCAACACATGAAGGTTTTCTATAGTTTATATATATATATAAAAATGTGATTTTTATATTTAAAACACGAAGACCATTCAACACATGAATTTCTAATCAACGAATGAATATCGATTCAACACATGAAGGTTTTCTATACAACGAATAAATATAGCTTCAGCAAATGGAAATAATTCAAACACATGAATATTATTCAAAATTTCGGCAGCATAACGGCAGGGTAGTTAAAACCGGGACCGTCCCTAATACGGCTCCTCGCTCTACCTTAAAACCTCGCGGTTTTTGATAATGGGGATCATGCATCTAGTTCGCACGCAGGCGGCATCTATATATTTATTTCATTTCCACAAACTAATACTATGTGGTTTCAACCAAATATTTCTCAACCGCAAATGGGTATTTTTCAACCACAATCAATCAATATCAACCACAAACAATCCCAAACAACCATTCGCTATCAATCATTTTTCACACCAATCACAACCAATAAATATCGTCCATGGTTTGTGGACGAGGGGCGTGTGTATATATATATATATATATATATATATATATATATATATATATATATATATAGCAATTCACTTCTATTTCAACACATATATAATTTTTACAATGCATATATAACTTATACATCGAACGTACAACTTATACAACGCTTATACAAGAGGTGTACAATGCTTATATAACTCATACATCGACTATATAATTTATACATCGTCGTTTTCCATATCGTTTATAAATTAGAAATCTCACATTGGGTTCCACTCCACCAAAAATAGCAGAAGGCTCAGAAAAATACGCGGTCTCTTCTAAAATGTAGAAGACGTCCACACGGTCACGATGTTTCCTGTTTCATCAAATTTCGTTAATGAACGAAAAAGATATGATTTTTAAAAGGTTTGCAACACTAAAAAGTGTTCAAACAATATAAAGGAACTACCTTTATACGCTGTTCAAAACTAGGTTGGAGAAATTCGCGAAATCCGGGAAGAACTGGGATTATCGGTGGCTGCAGCGTCGTAGAGGGAGGTGAGGGCTGTCGATCGATGGTGGTTTGAGGGGGTACAGTGGTCGGATCTGTCGTTGGCGGCGTTAGGGAGGTCGGAGCTTTGGAGGGCCGATTCTGGCAATGGGGGCGTCGGTCGGGGTCGTGGTGGGGTCGGATTGGAAGAGGAGGGAGCGGCGCTTCGAGTGGTGGCGGCGGCGAAGGCTGGAAGTGCCTGTAGCGGCGGTGGAGGAGGAGAGAAGGGAGGAGCGACGGTGATCGTCGATATCGGCTGAGCGGGGAGAGAGAAAATGGATTTTTTTTTATAAAAATTCTGATTGGCCGGTAGGTTTTATAAGGGGTTTTCTGACACGACCACCAATCCAAACCCAACGACTGTCGTCCCTAGCATTTTACCCCCATTCCGAACACAATAGGATATGCTTCGAAGGCCCATTCGAATGTTTCAGTCAGTTTTCCTTCAAATTAAAATATAAAACATTCAATATTTAATTTGAACGTACATTTCAATTTGCCAGGGCCACAAACTGATTCGAAAAATTCCAGAAAAATAAATCTAGCTATATTTTGATGATACGGTCCCAATAAAACTAGTTTCGTCGAATTCCGAGACCGTTTGCAAAAAGGCCCATTTCTGGTCGATCCAATTTAACTATAATTGGCCAAAACACGTTTTCCTTTGCCACGCTCACATACTAGCTTCAAAAATTATGAAATTTGAAACCTAGCAATAACTTCACATCCCGGATCCAACAAAAGTGGTTTCGTCGAATTCCGAGGTAGTTTGCAAAATGGCTAATTTCACGGGCTATATAAATTCCATAGCGACCTTTCTGAAAATTCATTTGGCCATAACTTTTGCTTTCCGTTATGAAAATTCGATTTTTCAGATTCGTTAGAAAGGTGTTCACTAACAGATTTAAATATTTTTGGTTTCACTCAAATCTGTTTTGTTTTGCACCCGGTACAGTCCGACAAAGTTTGAATTCAATTTTTGAAACTGCAGCGCCTTTTCAAGCCTTGTTTATAATTAGAATTAATTATATTCGTTTTCAATTGTCGAATCAAACTCACTTTTCATTGCCATTATTTAAAATATTTATTTTAAATATTTAAAATCCATTATTTTAGCCAATTTAAAAATTTTAAATTGGTTCAGATTTTCTGGGTCGTTACAATCTCCCCCACTTAAAACTTTTCATCCCCGAAAAGGAACAAAGTCGAAAGTGGTTTGATTAATCAACTCTACGTTCGATCTGGCTTCAATTCTCCAACTTTTCAGTTTCTGAGAATTTTCAAATTCTTCAAAAATTTGGCTAACACCCGGAATTTTCGAAAAATTTCGCCATAACCTCCTTTGTACGGGGAGGGGTTTGGAAATTTATTGGGCCGTATTAGGTACCCAATAAATCCTATAAAGCATCCACATATTTATAGTGATATATTCTGATGTTTACGGGGTAGCGTGTATAGATAATAACTCCAGAGAATAAATTCTCCTCACCCCGCTCCGTATGGAAATAAATAGTCCTTGTGCCGTATCTAGTGACTAGAGAGACGTGATTATTGTCAACTCCAGACCCGTGTTGGGTTTTTATTAATCTGGCAATTTAATCGTTACAATTTAAATAGTCCATATCAGTCATTAGTTCAACCTGTAAAATATAGTCATCGCCATACAAGCCTCTCGCTCGTATGGTAAATCTTCCACCTCGTCACACAAGCTCCAAATGCTTATGTGGTATATGATGAAGTATGCCTATCTTCTGAAGTATGCTATGTAATGTAGTTTAAAATTAATTGTTACTATCCTATGGCGACGTTTATTATTTCACACAGAAAAACCAGCACTCCGCATCCAATGGCATTCACAGGAGTTGATATAATAATATTTCGCATCCAACTCATTAAGGTTTACCTATTTGTCGGGCATGCAAATAAAATATTTACTCAACTGCTAATCCATTTACCTGTTCAAACCTATATAATACACATGTATATATATTTCTATTTATTTTCTAATCAGTTCAATATGTGATATAATCGAATAAATTCTACCATTCAATCTCCTATTAATTAAATTAACTATCGTTTCAATAATCTAATTTACTATCACACAACACAAACAACCAATCCAATTGTTTTCAACTTTTCAAAACCATACAAATTAATTCCTATTCTCTTTTAAAATCATTCAGACTATAGAATTAAAAGTGCACATCCATGGAAAGAAAATAACAACAGAATAGAGAACTGATTGGTAATGCAAAGTAGGGTAAATGTACCTTGCACCGGAGTCAATCAGAGATATCCACTCGGCATCTAGGATAAGCTTTCTGAATGCTCTCCTCACTTTCCCAAGTACAATCTCGCGGATCTCCACTCCATTGCACTTTGACTAAGTGAACCTTCTTGTTCCTTAGTTCTTTGGTCTCTTTGCCGATGATCTTTAGCGGCTCTCGTCTCACAGCTAATTCTGGAGTAATTTCAATATCCTGTTGAGCTGCTTCTTCCACGATCAAGTCTGGATCATGAACGTGTTTAGAAGTTGAGATATATGAAATACATCATGAACTCCAGGCAACCAGTCAGGCAGTTTGACCCTATAAGCGAGAGTTCCAATCCGTTCCAGAATAGGAAACGGACCAATGAATTTGGGCGCCAACTTTCCAGTTTTACCAAACCGGATAACTCCTCTCATCGGCGATACTTTCAAATATACGTAGTCGCCAACAGCAAAGGATATATCTCTTCTTCTTCTATCGGCATAGCTCTTTTGTCGGCTTTGAGCGGCGAGTAATTGCTTCTTAATAAAATCGACTTTGTCGGCGGCTTCTCGGTTCATATCAGGCCCCAATACAAGTCTATTACCGGGTTCGACCCAACAAGCAGGAGATCAGCACGGTCTACCATACAATGCTTCGAATGGCGACATTGTCAGACTCGCCTGGTAGCTGTTGTTATATGAGAATTCAGCCAAATGTAGATGGTCTTCCCATGATCCACCGAAATCTATAACGCAAGCCCGCAATAGATCTTCTAAAATACGATTCACCCTCTCAGTGTGACCGTCTGTCTGAGGATGATAAGCGGTGCTCAAGTTCAACTTCGTTCCCAGCTCGACTTGAAATGCTTCCCAGAATTTGCTAGTGAATATTGTATCTCTATCACTGACTATACTGAGCGGCACCCCATGTACTCTAACTATTTCCCTGAAGTATATCTGCGCCAGACTCTGAGCAGTTCTGTTTGATCTGACACGTATGAAATGGGCGGTCTTCGTGAAGAAATCTACGATCACCCAAATACTGTCATTCCCTTTTCTGGTTCTGGGCAGACCATCTTTGAAATCCATAGAAATATGTTCCCACTTCCAGCCTGGAACGTCTAGCGGTTGTAATAATCCAGCTAGTTTCTGTTGGTCGCTTTTGACTAGCTGGCAAGTAGGGCATCGGCTAACATATAACGAAATGTCCCTCTTCATCGACTTCCACCAGAAAGTGCGTTTAATGTCATTGTACATTTTGCTTACTCCCGGATGGATACTAAGTTTTGACTTATGGCAATCATCCAGTACTTCCTTTCGAAGCTCAGGAATGTTAGGGACACAAATTCGACCTTTGAGCCTTAGAATTCCATCATTATCAACTTGAAAACTCGAGGGCTCGCCTTTCTGAATTATCTCTCTGATCTTCTGAATGAAGTGATCATCATTTTGAAGAGCAGATATTTTATCTAGCAATGAAGTCGTGATAATAAAACTGGCGATCATTTCATTCTTTCGGCTTAACGCATCGGCCACGACATTGGCTTTTCCTGGAATGTATATAATTTCAAAGTCATATGCTGTAAGAAACTCCAGCCAACGTCGTTGCCTCAGATTCAAGTCCTTCTGGGTGAATAGGTACTTTAGCGACTGGTGATCTGTAAACAGTTCAAATCTCTCACCCAGAAGATAGTGTCTCCAGATTTTCAAAGCGAATACTATAGCCAATAACTCAAGATCATGAGTTACGTAGTTCTTTTTGTGCGGCTTCAGTTGACGGCTAGCATAAGCAATCACTTGACCCCTTTGCATTAACACTGCGCCAAGGCCTTCTCTAGAAGCATCAGTCCAGACCTTCAAATCCTGATTGCCATCGATGATGGTTAACACTGGAGCAGTCGTTAGTCTTAACTTTAGCTCTTCGAAAGCCTCCTCACTTTCTGGAGTCCATTTGAATTTAGAATGCTTCTTCGTAAGCTTCGTTAAATGACCAAATATCTTCGAAAAGTTTTTAACGAACTTCCGGTAATAGCTAGCCAATCCGAGAAAACTGCGGACTTTAGTGGGGGTACTGGGCTGTTTCCAATTCTGAATAGCTGTGATTTTGCTTGGATCCACAGCGATTCCTTCTTTCGATACGACGTGGCCTAGAAATTTTACTTCATCTTGCCAGAAGATACATTTGGAAAATTTGGCTTTTAATACATTCCGTCTCAGAATTTCTAGAGCCTGTTTCAGATGCTTTTCATGTTCGGCCTTTGATTTAGAGAAGATTAGAATATCGTCAATAAAAACCAGAACAAATTTATTCAAAACTCCTTTGAACACTCTATTCATCAGATCGACGAAGTAAGCAGGAGTGTTACATAAGCCGAACGGCATTACTAACCACTCGTAGAATAAGTCGGGACCTCTAAATGTTGTCATTGGAACACACTCTTCGGCAATTCGAAGTTGATGGAAGCCTGTAGCTAGGTCCATTCGTGAAAATACTTGTGCTCCATTTAATCGATCCAAAAAATCATCTATTCGCGGCAATGGATATTTGTTCTTTATGGTCTGCTTGTTCAAATCACGATAATCCACACATAGCCGTAGAGTACTGTCAGATTTTGGGACAAATACCACTGCTGCTTCCCAATCAGAGAAACTGGGCCTGATCAGACCTTTCCATACGAGCTGTCATGTTTATTGTCTAATTCCTCCTTCTCTTTCAAGGACATTCTTCGAATAGCGTGAACTACCGGCCTTGCATTCCGAATTAAAGCAATTTTGAAATCTATTTCTCTCTGCGGAGGTAAGCGAACAACTTCTTCGAACACATCCGCATAGTTCTTGACGACAGGAATGTCTTTGATGAGGTCAGGAATATTCTATGTGACTTCTGGGATATTTTCTATTTGGGCTGGAGAAACATCGAGAGCTGACCAGAAATCTTTTCTATTTGAAGTCGGGCCTTCACATGGTATGGTTATATAATTCCCCAATTGGGCCTTTGCTTTAACCACTCTCTCGGCGCATCTAACCTCAGCTTCATATTTGGTTAGCCAATCCAACCCCAATATAAGATCAAACTCCTTAAAATTCTTGACGATGGAGATAGTAGGGAATTTATAGCAGGAGAAAGAGACATGTACTGCACAAACCCAACTGAGATCGATGGAACCCCCAACCGGATTCTGGACAGTCACTGGTTCCTTGAGCGTTTTCAAATTCAAATCCTGTTTCCTAGCTGCATCCTTCGAAATGAAGCTTTGTGACGCGCCTGTGTCAAACAGTACTTTAACTGGAATATTTTTGACATTATGCGTGCCTTCTAAAACATCAGACCTTCCCTGACTATCTGAGGGTGCTGAGGTTTCTGCTACTTCATTTACTTGAACCGTTTTGGTCTTTTTCAACATCCAGCAGTCTCTCTTTATATGACCAGTCTTATGACAAAGATTGCACTCTCGGATCACTTGAAACTTATTCTTGGATTTAGATTCATCCCTTTTTGGTTTCTTTAGAGATCGGCAACTTATCGAGAGATGTCCTTGCTTATTGCAGTTAGAGCATACAGTTGTCGTTACTGGTTTCTTCTCAGATTTGGCCCTTTTCCTCTTGGCACCGGGCTTCTTACTGACCTCAGACGTTGTACTTGCCTCAGGACGATCAGACTCAATTTTATTACTAGAGCTGACTTCCTCTTCGTACTGTAACATACCTTTCTTGTCTAGATCTTCGTACTGGTAAGCCATGTATATCATTTCAGAGAAGGGGAGCTTCACATTCCTCATTACACTATTCTGATATTTTCTTTGTAGCCCGTTGATAAATCTCATGTTCCTCCTCTTCGGATTCTCAATTAGATGAGGAGCAAAGTGGGAAAGTTCATTGAATTTCTCACGATATTCTGGAACAGTCATACCTCCTTGTATCAAATATGAAAATTCATCACATAGTCGTTCAATTGCTTTTAGAGGAGTAAATCTTTCCAGGAAAATCACTTTGAATCTATCCCAGGTGATATCACCTTCTGGATTATCCTTAACAACGGAATCCCACGAGAATAAAGCTTCGTCTTTGAGTGCCCAGGAGGCCAGTAATCTTTTCTAGTCATCCCTCAGCTTTAATCCTTCAAAGATTTTCTCAGCCGAACGAATCCAGGCTTGTGTTTTCATAATTGATTCTTCACCGTGAAGGGTTTTCCACCCAGATTTCTATATTTCATAAATAGAGCTTCTATATCCAGGTCAGTATTACTTCTTCTGTTTCTGGCACTCATTTTCTAGAGCGTCTGCAATTAGCAGACAAAGTGTCAGGTCAACAAAAAAGATATTTCAAAATATAGAGACAGATATTTGCATGTAAATGTGTTTTTGAGTTGCCCGTCCTAGAACACTACTGGTTCTATTTCTGACGAGATCGTTAATATGTTATATTCTAGAACTAAGCTTAACCAAGGCTCTGATACCACGATGTGACGACCCCAAACCCCGTACTTACAGAGACAAGGGTTATCTTAGGAATATAACACAGAAACAGATAATAGCATAACAGAATAATTAAATACACCAGATAATGAACAATAGAATATACTGGATAAACGTAATCATCAGAGTTACACAGTATACAGGATCTTACTTAGTACAAATACAGTTCAGCTATACATAAATGTCTACAGCGGAAATAAACAAGATATGTACAATAGGAGCTGAATAGCATAAAAAGAGATAAATAATAGAATCCACCTTCAGCTCCAGCTATCCAGAAAGAACTAGCTAAACCTGAATACAAGGCTGCCCATGTAGAAAAAGGGGCACCCGAGTTTGAAAGTGAAACAAACTACGAGTCAGTCATGGGACTGGTATGAGAAATCTATTCAACACATTCAAAATATGGCTAATCACAGGACCACGCCACTTTCGTGGAACGGGTTTACTCCATTGGGTTGCCAGTGCTTTAAAACAAATCTTTATTTTAAACATCGCAATGCTTTTTATAAAAATGAAGCCATTATAATACTCAGTTCCCATCACACAATGCAACGCAAACCGGAGGATAGAGTTTTACCTTATAATGGCCAAAATATGATTGATACGAATAAAACAAAAGCATTTGATATTATTACTAGTGTTTATATGTTTCAAAAACAATTTCAATCATAACTATCAATCATAGACGGCATGGGTACCATATATCATGTCGCCGTATATATATACAATCAAAACCGCACAGTCACGTATTTGGAAATTGGATTTCCGTCATGAACCAAGGCAAAAGTTAGTCCTTACCAGATTCGTGACTCTCTAGCCCGAGCCACAGGCAAGCGCGCAGGCAAGCCTTGGAGCGACAGGGCCGGTCCACCGATGTGGATTATTATGCCTGAACAATACATTTCCCCGCCCTTTGGGGAGTAAACGAGCCAACGAATGACTCCATCGGACCCGGATCGTCCGATCAAACCGAGGCGCCTCGCAACAGCAACAACCACACAGGTGAAAAGTATATAAATGTCAGGGCTGGTAGGTCACTAACACCATCCTAGCTAGAAAGAAACGCATGTCTTCCCTGAGGTCCTTCTCCCGTTTCTCGTTCATATCGGGGTGTGAGGCTCGCGAATTCACATTATACACAAAGCTATGCCACACAGGCGGGGCTTTGATCATCACCACAAGACTTTGCTTTTCAACAGAAGTCCTGATCATTTGCCACTTAGGCATGCCACACTAGCAATTCATGCCATGCGACTGTTGTCCATCGATATACAACCTCTGAGCTTGTGCGTTTCAGAGAAGGGCGTTAAGCAAAAGAATAAATTCTCCGCTGCCAAACAGATGTATATTTAATAGAGATCAATCAACACAGAATAAAATCCAATGTCATACGCACAGTCCATTTACAAGTCCGTTCTGGGTCTGAACGAAACCGGAGGCACTAAATGCCTCGCAAACCCATCGATCACCACGTACGTCTGGACGATCACCACTCATTATCCACATTTCGGGATGCCTCCCAATCAGGACCTCGGTTACCATCCAAACGAGGTGAAGATCTCCGGTCTTCGACCACCGTCTTCATCTTCGATTTCTTATCGTCGATTCAGTTATTCAGAATGGGATAAACCCGGTCTTTCTGAGAAACTCGCGTATATAATAAACAAGTGCAACACTAACATATACACGCATCATTTCAATTCATTAGTCACTAACCGTCAATCAGTAAGAGAACGATTTCCCCAAATATTAACCCCGAAGGCCGAAACCAACATCAGATCAACACCCAGGAAACCATTCGACTTAGCCAAACTTCAGTTAATTTATAAATCACATCCATATCGTTTATAATATTTTATAACGATTTATCGCCATTTTTATTTATTTTAAAATAGCCATTTTATTCAAAACGACGCTTCGGGCCATAACGCGACTGTGGCGCTGTTTTTCTTCAGATTTGATTTACACATATCTGAAAATCTAACCGTTGGATCTTCATAAAATTTACATCATTAGAAAGATCTTTTCAAAACGAATCCAATGGTTCCAGTTTCGGGAAAATCCGACGGTTGGATCTCCCGGTATAATCGTTTGAAGTTTCGATTTCGAAATATGAACTGCAGCGTCGTTATTCGATTAAATATAATTATTTATATATATATATATATATATATAAATATAATCGATTCTGGCGCTGTTTTTCTGCATATTTGAATTAAACATTCCAGACAATCCAACCGTTGGATTTTTACAAAGTTGGTGCTGTTGGAAAGATTTTTCCAAAGCGAACCCAACGGTTGCGATTACAGGAAAATCCGATGGTCGGATCTCCCGTACTAATCGTTTGAAATCACGGTTTCAAAATACGAACTGCAGCGTCGTTATTCGATATATTTCAATTCTATTTAAAAATATATATCGATTCTTCGATTTCAAAATTATATTTAACAAGTCATGTATATAATAAAAAATGTGATTTTTATTGTAAAACAATTCATTTCAAAACACCATTATTTCATATAGTTCATATAGATGATAAAAAGGTTATTTTAATATAAAACAATTTATTTTAAAATACGAATACCCTTCAACACATGAATTTCTAGTCAACGAATGAATATCGATTCACCACATGAAGGTTTTCTATAGTTTATATATATAGATAAAAATGTGATTTTTATATTTAAAACACGAAGACCATTCAACACATGAATTTCTAATCAACGAATGAATATCGATTCAACACATGAAGGTTTTCTATAGTTTATATATATAGATAAAAATGTGATTTTTATATTTAAAACACGAAGACCATTCAACACATGAATTTCTAATCAACGAATGAATATCGATTCAACACATGAAGGTTTTCTATACAACGAATAAATATAGTTTCAGCAAATGGAAATAATTCAAACACATGAATATTATTCAAAATTTCGGCAGCATAACGGCAGGGTAGTTAAAACCGGGACCGTCCCTAGTACGGCTCCTCACTCTACCTTAAAACCTCGCGGTTTTTGACAATGGGGATCATGCATCTAGTTCGCACGCAGGCGGCATGTATATATTTATTTCATTTCCACAAACTAATCCTATGTGGTTTCAACCAAATATTTCTCAACCGCAAATGGGTATTTTTCAACCACAATCAATAAATATCAACCACAAACAATCCCAAACAACCATTCGCTATCAATCATTTTTCACACCAATCACAACCAATAAATATCGTCCATGGTTTGTGTACGAGGGGCGTATATATATATATATATATATATATATATATATATATATATATATATATATATAGCAATTCACTTCTATTTCAACACATATATAATTTTTACAACGTGTATAACTTATACATCGAACGTACAACTTATACAACGCTTATACAAGAGGTGTACAATGCTTATATAACTCATACATCGACTATATAATTTATACATCGTCGTTTTCCATATCGTTTATAAATTAGAAATCTCACATTGGGTTCCACTCCACCAAAAATAGCAGAAGTCTCAGAAAAATACGCGGTCTCTTCTAAAACGTAGAAGACGTCCACACGGTCACGATGTTTCCTGTTTCATCAAATTTCGTTAACGAACGAAAAAGATATGATTTTTAAAAGGTTTGCAACACTAAAAAGTGTTTAAACAAAATAAAGGAACTACCTTTATACGCTGTTCAAAACTACGTCGGAGAAATTCGCGAAATCCAGGAAGAACTGGGATGATCGATGGCTGCAGCGTCGTAGAGGGAGGTGAGGGCTGTCGATCGATGGTGGTTTGAGGGGGTACGGTGGTCGGATCTGTCGTCAGCGGCGTCAGGGAGGTCGGAGCTTTGGAGGGCCGATTCTGGCGATGGGGGCGTCGGTCGGGGTCGTGGTGGGGTCGGATTGGAAGAGGAGGGAGCGGCGCTTCGAGTGGTGGCGGCGGCGAAGGCTGGAAGTGCCTATAGCGGCGGCGGCGGAGGAGAGAAGGGAGGAGCGACGATGATCGTCGATATCGGCGGAGCGGGGAGAGAGAAAATGGATTTTTTTTTATAAAAATTCTGATTGGCCGGTAGATTTTATAAGGGGTTTTCTGACACGACCACCAATCCAAACCCAACGACTGTCGTCCCTAGCGTTTTACCCCCATTCCGAACACAATGGGATATGTTTTGAAGGCCCATTCGAATGTTTCAGTCAGTTTTCCTTCAAATTAAAATATAAAACATTCAATATATTATTTGAACGTACATTTCAATTTTCCAGGGCCGCAAACTGATTCGAAAAATTCCAGAAAAATAAATCTAGCTATGTTTTGACGATACGGTCCCAACAAAACTAGATTCGTCAAATTCCGAGTCCGTTTCCAAAAAGGCCCATTTTTGGTCGATCGAATTTAACTGTAATTGGCCAAAACACGTTTTCCTTTGCCACGCTCACATACTAGCTTCAAAAATTATGAAATTTGAAACCTAGCAATAACTTCACATCCCGGATCCAACAAAAGTGGTTTCGTCGAATTCCGAGGTCGTTTGCAAAATGGCCAATTTCACGGGCTATATAAATTCCATGACGACCTTTCTGAAAATTCATTTAGCCATAACTTTTTCTTTCCGTTATGAAAATTCGATTTTTCAGATTCGTTAGAAAGGTGATCACTAACAGATTTAAATATTTTTGGTTTCACTCAAATCCGTTTTGTTTTGCACCCGGTATAGTCCGACAAAGTTTGAATTCAATTTTTGAAACTGCAGCGCCTTTTCAAGCCTTGTTTATAATTAGAATTAATTATATTCGTTTTCAATTTTCGATTCAAACTCACTTTTCATTGCTATTATTTAAAATATTTATTTTAAATATTTAAAATCCATTATTTTAGCTAATTTAAAAAATTTAAATTGGTTCAGATTTTCTGGGTCGTTACAGAACCCAATGTGAGATCTCTAAATTCAATTGAAAGGGAAAATAAAATATATTAGGTTGTAAATGAGGCTTAGTAGCTCCTATCACTACGTTCCGTAAAAACCATGGATGATTTGTGTGATATGTCTGTCGAATAAAATATATACGCAATGTGTAAATAATATATATGCGATGCGAATGAAATATATATATGTGATTGGAATAAAATATATATGCGATGTGTAAATAATATATATATGCGATGTGAATAATATATATATATATATATATAAATGTGAATAAAATATATATTGTAACGATACGGCTTTCGCTTGGACCTAATCGATCGCTAAATCGACCAAGACCGTTCGAAGTCCGGATACGCTAACTCTGGGCATACAACACATCAGAACAAATAACAGAAGACTTTTGTAAACATCATAATAATGTTACATCAGAGTATGGAATATACCAGAGTACATCGAAAAATAATACAATCAAAGATTAATTTACAATAAATTTATTACAATGCAACGGAACCAATAAACTAACACAGTGGAACCCTATCAATGCTCTGGACGCAGCTTTAAGTTTAAAGCCAGAATCCTTCCCAATAAATAAGTATCTGCAAAACAAACTGTTGTATATAACAGTGTTGTATACACAATTATATGATTTTTGTTTGATGATAACAACCAAATATATTTTTATTGAATGTGTTTGTAACTGTACTGATATACTACACAACAGACTGGAATATAATATTTCTATTTAAATAAAATACAACTGTATAGAAATTTAAACAATCACACAGTATTTTATTTAAATTAAAATATTTTATTTCAATTTCAAAAAGTACATCTTTTATAACTCCTCTATTTGACACACTACATTTTATTCATCTTCATTACAACTCTGTCACTCACTCTATACAACTACATTTACATTCACATATACAGATACTCTCATTTAACTCATACATTGACACTTATTTTTCACTATCTTCTGTCTTCCATCTTCCATCTTCACTGCTTTCAGTAAAGTCCTGTCTTCGTACCTGTCACAAGAAACACACACAGTATACTGCAAGGATAATAAAACTAAACACAAGCAAATAAATAAATAAAATTATTAAATTAATTAAAATTTTATTTACCTTAGAATTTTGGTGTGTTTCTCATCATTTTCTAGATCTAGTGTGAATTCTCTAATACAGACTGATTTCTAGTGCCCACATATCAGCCTCGCACAAACACACTGGTCTGTTGATCAGAACGAACATTAGTTGATTCTGAACAGCCCCAACACAGTGCAGTAGGACTGCTGATATACTTCTTTCATTCGAATAGCCCACAAATGTAAAGATGCACATACAAGACACATGTATACACAAACAATTGTTTGCATATACACATGAGAATACACAAATAAAAGCACAAATCTAAAACATACAATTTCGAGCCAACACAACAAAAATGGGCATAAGGATGAAAATGTACAAAATGACAAGCTCAACATTACAAACTGAAATGAGCCAAAAAATGGATGCTGCATCATTAAAGTGCAACTGGCATGATCAAAGTAGCATGGAGCGTCGGCATACATGGATTGTTCAAGTGCAGTGCAAGTGTGCACATTCAAATAATCATAGGTGAAAGTAAATCAACTACATGGAGCAATATCAACATGCATAGGTGTATGTGCAAGGATACAGGTACAAACAAGACAGGAACAAAGTCAAGTGGAGACATAATCAAGCTAATAGCGAGCTATATGGACAAGCAAGATGTCAAACAGCAATAATCAAGTATGAACCAAGCAAGTTTAAATATGAATGCTAAACTGAGTAGTTCAACATAAATGAAATTGTAACACATATATAAGTGCACACATATAAATGGCAGCTAAGTGATACAAGTCAACATGCACAACATAGAAAGGAGACTCAAGCATGCATAGTTATGATCTGTCAATGTTAACGGCAACAAATACAAGATATGAATGCCAAGCATTTTAATATGGTGATGGAGTACGAGTCGAAGCAGCTTAAGATTCAAACCAGCCTTAAAAAATTCAACCAAACTAGCAATACATGTGACAAGGTTGGTGCAACATGGCACATGCAAGTAAGTTTTGTTTTTCCAGTATGAAGTATGTAAATATAAATGGTGAAGCCAACATGAAATTCTAGTCAAGCCTAAAGCAACAAACATGAGTGCAAGCTTCAGGCCAGAACTCAAGTACAAGCAAATTCAAAAAAATTTAAAGGCCATGGGATGCATAGTGGTGCACCAAAAATGAATGCACATGTTTAGCTCAAGTAATATAGTGGTGCAAGTAAACTAGTTATATGGTGCAGCCAGATCAATTCAAGATTCATTCAATTCAAAGATTATTTTTTAAATATCAATGGAAGAAAATATGTTTGAGGGCCAAGTAAAAAATTCTAGTAATCTCGCAATATCAAAAATTCCAGAACAAGTTTGAAAATTTCAAAGTCCACAATCCAAAAGCCAAGGGTTTCAGCAACAAAGCCTCACGCAAGTTCCAGAAAAGTTTGAAGTTTTCACATCTCAAAGAACAAAACTGAAACCAAAGAAAAATCCACAGTATCCCAACGTAAAACGGAAGAACAATTCAAGGGGGAACGAAGTAATTAGAATCAAAGATTCTAGGGTTTAAAAAACCTATAAATACACACGCTTCATCACAGACAGCATAAGAAAATCGAAAATACATAAGTCAAATCAAAGAGAGCAGAAATCGACAGATTTACTCACTTTTGAGAGCCGAAGAGAAAATTTCCAGAAATCGAAGTAACAGAGAACAACATCACGAGAAGGTCATCTAGGATTACATCAACAACTCAACCAATAAAAATCGATTTGGGATTTTATACAACCCTAGACTGAAAATCCGCCGCCGCCATTTTTAAATCTTAGATGAAAAGAGAAGGGTTGAACTGAATTACAAAGGGAGCTGACCAAGAAGTTATAAAAGGGAAAAAGGACTTAAGAGTTTTTTTTTAAAACTAGGGTTTATCTTTGTTTTTAAATTATTTTTTTTATTTCGTCTTTAGTTTCAATTTGTAATCGAGAATTTGAGTTTTCTAGTTTGTCTCTAAAACTAGGGAGACGAATTACGGGATTTATAATTCGGGGAAATCTTGTTTCGGGATAGAAACTAGTGCAGGGTTTTGAGCGTAGGGTTAAGAACAGTTGGGAGCAAGTGTCACGAGTTTGCAGGGGATTGTAAGCATAGAGATTGTTTTAAGTCCTAGTAGAAACCTTGGGGAATGCAGTAGTAGGCAGGGTTTTGCCAAAGCTGGGTATATCTGTGTGTTATTTATTTTCCGCATTTATTCTGATTATTATTTGTGTTGTGATTATTTAATTACTCTGTGAAAATCTACGATAAACCCTATTCATCCCCCTCTAGGGTTAATTTAGATCCTACCAGTGGTATCAGAGCGGGTATTTTTAAATCTAGAGTCATGAATTTGTCAAACAACGCTTTTTTTGAGGGTCAGTCCACAACTAGGCCACTAATGTTAAATTGAATTGATTATGCCTATTGGAAAGATAGAATGAAAATTTATTTGAGTTCAGTTGATTATGATGTATGGGATATTGTGGAAACGGGCTATAAACCTCCTGTTATGATTATTAATGATATTGAAATTCCTAAGCCAAAAGATAAGTGGGATGCTAATGATAAAAAATTATTCTCAACTGGTGCCAAAGCAATGAACGCTTTAATTTGTGCACTTGATAAAACTGAGTTTAACCGTATATCTCACTGTTCAACTGCACAGGAATTTGGCATACTCTGGAAGTTACACATGAAGGAACATCTCAAGTCAAGGAATCTCGTCTCGCACTACTCTGCAACGAATATGAAAATTTCACGATGCGTAAAGATGAAGATATAAAAGAGATGTATGGTCGATTCTCCACACTGATTTATAATGCAAGGTCTCTTTGTAAAGTCTACACTGAAGTGGAATTAATACGCAAAATACTGAGAGTACTACCAATGAACTTTGAAGCCAAAGTAATAGCCATTCAATAATCAAAAGATTTAAGTAAGTTGAGAACAGAAGAACTGATTGGAAACTTGATCGCTAAGGGAATGGAGTTAAAAGCGCAATGATTCAGAGAAAAAGACAATTGCTCTAAACAACACTGTTGAAAGTAATGATGAAGCCGAGAATCCCATTGAGGAATTAGCCATGGTTCTTAAAAAGTGGTCTAACAAGAAATACAAGTCACAAAAGAAGAATTCAAAATCCAACAAATCCAAGAATTCAAACAACTCAGACGATGAAGTCATATGCTACAACTGCAATAAACCAGGCCATATCAAACCAAATTGTCCACTACTTCAGAAAGACAAAAAGAAGAAGAAGAAAAAGAAAGCTTTTGCAGCTACATGGGACAATGAAGAAGGAGAAGAAGAAGATTCTGACAGTGATAAAGAGGAAGCCAATTTGTGTCTTATGGCACAGTCAGATTCAGAAAGTAGCGAAGAAGATTCCACTGAGGTACCAAACAACTCTTACAAAGATTTAATTCTAATGTGTCATGATCTTACCAAAACCGTTGATTCTCTTGAACTAAAAGTTAAGAAATTGAAATCAGATAGGTTAAAATTGGTTCAAGAGAACAATAGGTTAGAAACTGAGCTTGAAAAGGTGACAAACCTTGATTCTGAAAACTACAAGTTTTTAAAACAAGAGTAAATAGAATTTAAAGCAAATTTTGAAATATTTAAACAAGAACACTCGGCTTTAAAAGAAAGTGATGACACAAAAAGAAAGAACTTCATCAACAATAGCACCTCTCTTGTAAATGAAAATGCAGCACTTAAAACCAAAGTAAAAAAATCTTGAAATAACATTGAGTAAGTTTTCAAAAGGAGAAAAGTCATTTAGGATGTTGCTTGGAAATCAATTATATGCTAACAATAGAAAATGATTAGGATTTGGGAAAACACACATTAATATGAATGATAATGCAAAGGGTGGAAGTGTTTTTCCTAAATGTATAAGATGTGGAAAAATTGGACATAGCTATGAAAAATGTGAAAGTAGGATCAATAATAAAAAAATTATATAAATATAGGTTCCAAAAGGGTCGACAAGTAGTTGTTAAATTTGTATTTCAAAAGGATCTTTTGTTCAAAATCAAAATTTTTCACTTACTAATTTTATTAGACATATGAGTTTCTCTAGGTCAATCTTTCTTCTCGTGTGTAGGTATGTTGGCGGGCTAAGGAGCAACAAAAATGGTACTTGGATTCAGGTTGTTCCAAACATATGACAGGAGATAAATCAAAGTTCCTTAGCCTTGAAAAACATAAAGGTGGAAGTGTGATAATGGGCGATAACAGAAAATGTAGAATTATCGGTAAAGGTAAAGTAGAGTCTTTGGATGCCCTTGTTATCTTCTTTATACAGGTGATCATCCTGGTAAGTTTGAATCAAAGGCCGATGAGGGAATTTTCATGGGTTACTCTTCAAGAAGCAAGGCTTATCGAATCTTCAACAAACGATCAAAAACTATTGTTGAAACCATAAACGTGAAATTTGATGAATCAGATCTGGATACAGTGGACATAGAAAAAACGATGAGGGAATTACATATGAGGGTGAAAAAGAAAATAGCAAAGAGAAGACTGACAGTGATGATCCAACAAAACATACATTTGAAGTCGATAAGTTGAAATTCAAAGCCAACCATCCTCCAGAATTGGTAATAGGAAATCCAATGGCAGGTATACGAACCCGTTCATCATTTAATAAAGATATCTGTGCCTTTTGTATTCACAGCTGTTTTATCTCTGAAACTGAACCTAAAAATGTTGAAATTGCACTTAGTGATGAAAGTTGGATTTTAGCAATGCAAGAAGAACTTAATCAATTTGAATGGAATAAATTTTGGAAATTAGTTCCTAGACCAAATGACTATCCAGTAGTAGGAACTAAATGGGTGTTCAAAAATAAACTTGATGAATCCGGAAATGTAATTAGAAACAAAGCTAGGTTGGTTGCAAAAGGATATAATCAAATTGAAGGCATTGATTTTGATGAGACATTTGCACCAGTAGCTAGGTTAGAAGCCATTAGAATTTTGCTCAGTTTTGCATGTTATAAAGGTTTCAAACTTAAACAAATGGACGCAAAAAGTGCGTTTTTAAACGGAGAATTAAAAGAAGAAATTTTTGTGGAATAACCCCCTGGTTTTGAAAATCATGAATTTCCAAACCATGTATTTAAACTTCAAAAAGCATTATACGGTCTTAAACAAGCTCTTAGAGCTTGGTACGATTTTTAAATGCATATCTTTTGGAAAACGGTTTTAAAAAGGGTAGTGCTGACACGACATTGTTTCTATTACATGAAGATGAAGATTTTTTTAATAGTCCAAACTTATGTTGATGATATTATATATGTTGCTACTAATGATCATCTGTGTGAGAAATTTGAAAAAGTCATGCAGGATAAATTTGAAATGAGCTTATTAGGTGAATTAAAGTACTTCCTTGGATTTCAAATCAAACAAAGCACCAATGGCATTTTCATATCACAAACAAAATACATCGCTGAATTGCTGAAAAGATTTGGACTAGAAAATGCAAAACCACTCAGAACACCGATGAGTCCTTCAACCAAGCTTGACAAAGACGAGAAAGGAGTAGCAGTTGATCAAAAAAATATCATGGAATAATTAGTTCACTTCTTTATCTCACCGCATCTAGGCCTGATATTATGTTTTATGTTTGTTTATGTGCACGCTTTCAGTCTAATCCAAAAGAATCTCACTTAAAGGCTACAAAAAGAATATTGAGATATCTTTTGCATACACACAAATTTGGTCTATGGTACCCCACATGCAATAATTTTGAATTAATTCGATATTCTGATGCCGATTATGCTGGATCTCTTGTGGATAGAAAAAGCACTAGTGGAACTTGTTTTATGCTAGGACATTCATTAGTTTCATGGTCAAGTCGAAAACAAAATTGTGTTGCTTTATCCATAACTGAGCCTGAATACATTGCTCTAGGAAGTTGTTGTGCACAAATATTATGGATGATGCAAACTCTTTCAGATTTTGGTCTAATTTATAAAAAAGTACCACTAAAATGTGATAGTAAAAGTGCTATAGATTTGTCTAATAATCCTGTTCACCATTCACGCACTAAACACATAGATGTGAGACACCATTTTATTAGAGATCACATTTCACGAGAAGATATTTGTATAGAGTGCATTTCAACTGATTGCCAACTTGCTGATATTTTTACAAAACCTCTTCCCGAAGATTGATTTTCGCGATTACGCTTAGATATGGGAATCATAGAAATTGATTGATCATTATCCATTTTTTTTTTAAAATTCTTAAATGGTTATTCAAAAGTTAAATGATTAACCATTTGAACTATTTTGGAATTCGTTGAAATTATGTCAGATCTTGAAGTTGTGATGAGTATTGACTATAATATTTTTCAAATCATGAGGAAGTATTGTTAAATTCTCATGATGGTCGAACAAATATTATAATATCTTTAAATTAGTGCATTTTTCACGATCATTTTCTACTACTTTCATCCTCTGACATTCATCATGATTTAATATAATGTGGGGAGTTTAATTTTAAGAATAAAAAATCGTGAAATATATATAATAATAGTAATTTATCCTTGGTATTCACTCCTTTTAAAAGTCCTCGCGGTTATGCGTGGGTGAATTACCTTAATCTGTATGTGTTTCTATTCTCACTTAAAAGACCTTTGGGTTGTGCATGGATAGAACTCATTGAGAGGGTAAACTTAAGTTGCTACTAGCCCCATTTAAAATACCTTTGGGCTATGCGTGGTTAGCAAGTGATTAACACTTTTTAATCCTATTTAAATCTTTTGAAATTCAAATTCAAATAATCAATTTTATTGAACTCTCCTCATTCTTAAAATCAATCGTAAATCCATCATTCTAATAAGTGAAATTTGCTTCTAATTTTAAAGAATATTATGATTTTTGTTTGATCAAATGAGATTTACGATATATTTTCCCTCTTGATTTGAATTTATATTTCTAGTCTATATTCATCACTGTTTAATTTCTGCTATTCTTTTGATGATAACAAAAGGTGGAGAATGGTCAAGATTTTGATGGATGAGTAAACATTTGTAGAATATTTTTTGAAATTTGGTGTTTTGATTAATTAATTCCAAAATTTTCATATCTATGCATCGATAAGGGAAGCTTAGTTGCAGGGGGAGCATACAAATAGAGGGAGTAATATAGTTCACGTTCAAACACATTCAAAATCTTTTATTTGTTCGGCATCATCAAAAGGGGGAGATTGTTGTATATAACAGTGTTGTATACACAATTATATGATTTTTGTTTGATGATAACAACCAAATATATTTTTATTGAATGTGTTTGTAACTGTACTAATATACTACACAACATAAGGAATAAATATTTCTATTTAAATAAAATACAACTGTACAGAAATTTAAACAATCACACTGTATTTTATTTAAATAAAAATATTTTATTTCAATTTCAAAAAGTACATCTTTTATAACTCCTCTATTTGACATACTACATTTTATTCATCTTCATTAAAACTCTGTCACTCACTCTATACAACTACATTCACATATACAGACACTGTCATTTAACTCATACATTGACATTGTTATTTTTCACTGTCTTCTGTCTTCCATCTTCCATCTTTACAGCTTTCAGTCAAGTCAGGTCTTCGTACCTGTCACAAGAAACACACACATACACAGTATACTGCAATGAAAATAAAACTAAACACATGCAAATAAATAAATAAAATATTCAAATAATTAAAATTTTATTTGACTCAGAATTTTGGTGTGTTTCTCATCATTTTCTAGATCTAGTATGAATTCTCTAATAAAGACTGATTTCTAATGGCCACATATCAGCCTCGCACAACCACATCGGTCTGTTGATTAGAACCAACATTAGTTGATTCTGAATAGCCCCAACACAGTGTTGTAGGACTGCTGATATACTTTTGTCATTTGAATAGCCCACAAATGTAAAGATGCACATACAAGACACATGTATACACAAACAATTGTTTGCATATACACACGAGAATATGTAGGTAAAAGCACAAATCAGAAACATACAATTTCGAGCCAACACAGCAAAAATGGGCATAAGGATGAAAATGTACAAAATGACAAGCTCAGCATTACAAACTAAAATGAGACAAACAAATGGATGCTGCATCATTCAAGTGCAACTGGCATGATCAAAGTAGCATGGAGCGTCGGCATACATGGATTGTTCAAGTGCAGTGCAAATGTGCACATTCAAATAATGATAGGTGAAAGTAAATCAACTACATGGAGCAATATCAACATGCACAGGTGTATGTGCAAGGGTAGAGGTACAAACAGGACAGGAACAAAGTCAAGTGCAGACATGATCAAGCTAATAGTAAGCTATACGGACAAGCAAGATGTCAAACAGAAATAATCAAGTATGAACCAAGCAAGTTTAAATATGAATGCTAAACTGAGTAGTACAACATAAAAGAAAGCATAGCGCATATATAAGTGCACACATATAAATGGCAGCTAAGTGATACAAATCAACATGCATAGCATAGAAAGGAGACTCAAGAATGCATAGTTATGGTCTGTCAATGTTAACGGCAATAAATACAAGATATGAATGCCAAGCCTTTTAATATGGTGATGGAGTACGAGTCGAAGCAGCTTAAGATTCAAACCAGCCTTAAAAAGTTCAACCAAACTAGCAATACATGTGACAAGGTTGGTGCAACATGGCAAATGCAAGGAAGTTTTATTTTTCTAGTTTGAAGCATGTAAATATAAATAATGAAGCCAACATGAAATTCAAGTCGAGCCCAAAGCAACACACATGAGTGCAAGCTTCAGGCCAGAACTCAAGTACAAGCAAATTCAAATTTTTTTAAAGGTCAGGGGTTGCATAGTGGTGCACCAAAAATGAATGCACATGTTTAGCTCAAGTAATATGGTGGTGCAAGTAAACCAGTTATATGGTGCAGCCAGATCAATTCAATTCAAAGCAAAGTTTTTTTTAAAATTTCAACGGAAGAAAATATGTTTAAGGGCCAAGAAAAAAATTTCATTAATCTTGCAATATCAAAAATTCCAGAACAAGTTTGAAAATTTCTAAGTCCACAATCCAAAAGCCAAGGGTTTCAGCAAAAAATCCTCACGCAAGTTCCAGAAAAGTTTGAAGTTTTTAAATCTCAAAGTACAAAACTGAAACCAAAGAAAAATCCGCAATATCCCAATGTATAACAAAAGAACAACTCAAGGGGGAACGAAGTCACTAGAATCAGAGATTCTAGGGTTTAAAAACCCTATAAATACACACGCATTATCACAGGCAACACAAGAAAATCGAAAATACATAACTCAAATCTAAGAGAGCAGAAATCGAAAGATTTACTCACTTTTGAGAGCCGACGAGAAAAATTCCAGAAATTGAAGCAACAGAGAACAACATCACGAGAAGGCCATCTGGGATTACATCAACAATTCAAGCAATCAAAATCGATTTGTGATTTCATAGAACCCTAGATTGAAAATTTGTCGCCACCATTTTTAAATCTCAGAGGAAAAGAGAAGGGTTAAACCGAATTACAAAAGGGAGTCGGCCAAGAAGTTATAAAAGGGAAAAAGGACTTAAGAGTTTTTTTAAAAAAAACTAGGGTTTAGCTTTGTTTTTAAATTTGTTTTTTATTTCGTCTTTAGTTTCAATTTGTAATCGAGAATTTGAGTTTTCTAGTTTGTCTCTAAAACCAGGGAGACGAATTACGGGATTTGTAATTCGTGGAAATCTGGTTTTGGGGATAGAAACCACTGCAGGGTTTTGAGCACAGGGTTAAGAACAGTTAGGAGCGAGTGTCGCGAGTTTACAGGGGATTGTAAGCGTAGAGATTGTTTTAACTCCTAGGAGAAACCTTGGGGAATGCAGCAGTAGGCAGGGTTTTGCCGAAGCTGGGTATATCCGTGTGTTATTTATTTTCCGCATTTATTCTGATTATTATATGTGTTGTGATTATTTAATTACTCTGTGAAAATCTGCGATAAACCCTATTCACCCCCACCCCCCTTCTAGGGTTAATTTAGATCCTACACAAACTACTCGACTACCCGTGTGGAAATAGGGGCACCCGAATTTGCAAGTAAAACAAACTACGAGTCAGTCATAGGACTGGTATGAGAAATCTACTTAACTTATTTAATAATAAGCTAATCACAGGACCACGCCACTAACGCGGAATGGGTTTATTCCGTTGGATTGTCAGTGCATAAAATAAAATAAATCTTTTAAACAACGCAATACTTTTTAGAAAAATGAAACCATTATAAGACTCAAGTCCCATCACATAATGAATGCAAATCGGAGGATAGAGTTTTACCTTATACTAACCAAAAATGCTTGGTATGCATAAACAAATTCATTTGATATTGTTACTAGTGTCTAGTAAGTTTAAAACACTTTTCAATATAAATGTATCAATCCTAGACGACGTAGTACCCCATCCTACTATGTCGCCAAATATAGGTTTACAATCAAATTCGCAATGTCATATTGGAAATTAGGGTTTCCATCATAAGTCAAGGCAAGGGATGGTCTCCTTATCGATTCGAGTCACCTTTAGCAAAATGACTCAGGATCACACCTACGGGCAACCTTAGATCCTGCAGGGTCGGTCCATACATACTTTAGTGGATTGGTTTTCCCTGAACACATGTTTCCCAGTCCTATCGGACCTATCACTTGGCCAGTAGCGACGAATATATCGAGGTACCTCGCAGTCCATTATCCACATAAGTAAAAATGTCGTTCCCTTATCCCGTTTCTGACTCTTACCGGGGTGTGAGGCTCGCGAATTTACGCTATACACAAAGCTATGCTAGTTAAAGCTGTGATTTGATCATCAACCACAAGGCTCTGCTTTTTCAACAAAAGCCTTGATCATTTGCATCTTACCATGCCACATTGACAATTCACGTCATGCGGCTGATGTCTATCGATATATAACCTCTAAGCTCGTACGTCTCAGAGAAGGGTGTTAAGCAAGAGAATAAATTCTCTACAACCAAATAGATACATATTTAATAGAGATCAATCAATAAAGAATAGAATCCAATGTCAGACACACATCCATTTACAAGTCCGTTCCGGGTCTGAACAAAACCGGAGACACCTTATTCCTTATTCCATATGTCCAATACGGAAGAGAGGTCCTCGCATATCCGGACAATCAACAAGTACGTCCGGACAACTATCACTTTAACCCTTTCTTAGGAGCTAACCAATCCTGGGCATCAGTAGTCGTCCATTTGATGTGAAGATCGCCGGTCTTCAACCACCGTCTTCAATGTCATCAACTTTATGTCATCCTGTAATTATTTGAAATGAGGTTTAACTCGGCCTTTTCAAAAAATCCTCGAATATAAACGATTCAAATCATTTTTTCTTTGGTTAAATTTATTTAAATTCTATAGATTAATGTCAAATAAGTCTAACCGTGCATATTACTTTATAAACTAAGGGAAATTTATTTATTTTCATTCCATATCATTCATAATATTTTATAACGATTTATCGCTATTTTTATTTATATAAAAATAGTCCATTTAATTTGAATGACGTTTTAGGTCATTACGCGGCCCTGGTGCTATTTTTATTTAGATTTGAATTACATAATATTCAAAACCTAACCGTTGGATCTTAACAAATTTAATATCACAAGTTAGCTCGTACACCTTTCTTTTTCTTTATATTGAACGCTCCAGGCCTCTTGAATCTTCTCTTTCCTATTTTTGTTTATTTTTGTTATTTAATTTGTTGTTTTTTGTGCGTAATGCGGGTCGATTGGAAAGATCTTTCCAAAGCGATCCCAACGGTTCCCGTTTTGGGAAAATCCGGCGGTTGGATCTCTCGGTATAATCTTTTAAAGTTACTGTAACAACCCAGAAATGCGAGCCAGTTTAAAATTTTGATTTTGGCAATTTTAATGAATTTTGAATATTTAAAATGAATTATTTTAAATAATATCGACGAGAAATTTATTTTGAATAGAATTAGAATGTGTATATTTATATAGATCGTCGTTAGAATATAAATATTTATTTATAATTATAAAAGGAATTGAAAATGGCGCGGTAGTTCGATAATTTGATTTCAAACTTCAAATGAATGTACAGGATTCAAAATAAACCGGATTTTGGCAAAACCAAAAATATTAGAATCTAGTTGAGAATATCTTTCCAACGAATCTGAAAAATCGAAATTTCATAGCGGGGATCAAAAGTTATGCCCAGTTGAAAATTCAGAATAGTCGCTATGTAAATTATACATGGCCCAAAAAGTCAAATTTTGAATACCGATGAATTTGGACTCGAAACCACTTCCATTGTGTTCAAAATGCCGTTTAGAACTCCGAAAAGTATAAGCTTCGATATATTCCGATATCCGGAATAGTGGCAATAGGCAGGAGCTGTTCGGTTAACAATACATAGCCCTTAAAAAGTGAAATTTTGCATACGAGCTCAGAATTTGACGAGATAAATTTTTATGGATTCATAATGACAAATTATTGTTATGTTCCAAAGGGCGCGTCGAACGGAGTCGGTATGTCGCCGTGCGAGCTAAAACAGTTCAGGGTAAAACGTGTAGTCATTTTACAAAGGAACATTACTGATACGACCTCAGAATTCGGTTCTACTTTTTTTTCTGGATTCGTATCGTCTAATAATGGTTAAATCCAAGAGGGCATGATTTTTGGAGTTAGAGTGTGAGCGTGCGAGAATAAAAGGTGCGCCAAAATCGCATTTTTAGAGCTTATCGGAGCATTTTCGTGATTTTTTTTGAATGGTCAAACGAACTCGGAATTCGATGAAACTTTTTTCGTTAGACTCGTCTTCACGTCTACTATCTCGTGTCCGAAATCCGCGGCGATTGGAGATCGTTAGCGTTCAGGCGATACGCGGGAAACGAGCATATAAACACTTTTACTTCCTTTTCTTTCTCACTCTCTCTTCCTCTCTTTTCTTCTTTTTCCTCTTTAATGGGGAGCTCCACCCCCTTTTCCGCTGCTCCCTCCTCCACCAGCCACCACCGGCCTCCAACCGCCGACCGCACCCCCTCCTCCTCTTCCCCTCCTCCTCCTCCTCTTCCTCCTCCTCTCTCTCTCTCCTCTCTTTTATGTGATTTTGCAAACCCTAGAAGCCACCACCACCACCACGGCCACCACCGCCGCCGCCCCTTAGCCGCCTCCCCACATCACATCAGGTCCAGCTCCCCCTTCCCCCTCCCCAATTCCGGCCGTGGGCCTCCCCGGTCACCAAAAAACCCATTTTACACTAATCACTCATTTTGCAAATAAGCCTCTGACCGTATTTCGCCAATAACTCTCAAACGGTGCGTTTCTGGCCAAAGTCCCTCTAGACCAAATTTATAGAGCACGAAATTCTCTTCGATTTGGCTATATATAAGTCGTGTTTTGAAGTTCGGAGCTGCTCGGAAAACGCGTTCGAAGTCTGCTGTTCAAAAGCGGTAAAATTCGTGGACTTTCCCGAATTCTGGCGAATTGGAGCATTTTCGGCAAAAAGTCCCTTGGCAAAAGTTGTTCAGAATGTCGTGCTTGTGCTAGAAAAACAGATGGATTGAAGATTTGAGCTTGTATGCGAAATCTGGAGCTCGAACAACAATTCAGCAGTTCAGAAAATGCGTTAGAAAAAAAATCAATGTGAGAACTTCTCACTCAAATTTCATTTTCTAGTTAGAAATATATACTAGGATGCAGACGGTGCTTAATAGAAGCACCCGACACCTTTGTTTGAAACCATGGATGTTTGGTTGATTTGTGTATTGTGTGATTTGGTTGAAATTGGTTTGGAAAATGAATGAATTGAGATAATTTGATTTGGGTATGGCGTGGGCCATTATTAGACCGGGGACAAGGCTAGGCCTAGTCCCGTTTCTAGTATCGTGCCGTTATGCCGCCGAAATTTTCTAAAATAAAAAGTGTTAGTTAAAAATAGTAAAGTGTTGAAATAAATATTTTTGACGTTAAAAATATTATTTTTGACGTTAAAAATATTATTTTTGACGTTAAAAATATAATTTTTAACGTGTTAAGGAACGACATAAAACTCTTCTAAAAAGAAATAAATATTCATTTACAGACGATTTGTTTATATACACTGATTTGACTGATATTGATTGGGATGATAAATTTTACACATCACCCAACTGCACAAATAATATTCAGTGTTTGTTGATTTGAAACCCCACACGGGTGTTGGGATGATATTTGGCGTACACTAATCCCAATTATTTAATTGTATGTCGATCGATTGGTCGACAGGCTGTGTAAGCGTTAATTATTTATGTTTGATGCTTATGCAGTTGTGTGGTGCACTTTGGATGATTGTTGATTATTTATCGTTGCTATTTATATACATGTGTTGTATGGAATCCATATAATTAACATTATATGGTGATTGATTGGGCCTCATTCCAATCGGGAAATTAATGAATATTATAAAAGAAGATTCATGTGTTGAATAGAATAAATAGTAATGTGTTGATGATGTTCATGTGTTGAAACTATTCATGTGTTGAGTAAAATAATTTAACAATAAAATTTACATCTTTATCATATTTAAAATTAGAATCTACTTCACGGTGGAGTCTGATTAAAAAATCAAACGATAGATACCATAATTTTATAAAATATATTACATAACAAAAATAGTCGTGTGTTGACAGTACTCATGTGTTGAGATTAGTCGTGTGTTGAAAGAAATATAGATTCTTGTGTTGAATAGAATATATATTCATTTGTTGAATAGAATAACGAATTTATTGAAATATATAAAGCCATGTTGATTAGAGTTGCGCTATTTTGACGTGAACGATATTTATATCGATTATATTCGTTTTTATAATGAATATAGAAAAAGTAGTGATTTCGAAATATAACGTTTTGAAAATATTATCATTTATATAGTAATGATATGAAATATTCAATTTTGATTTGAAATTGAATATAGAGTTGAAATGGTTTTGAAAACGAATTTAAAACGATTTATAAAATACGTTTTAAAAGGAAATCGACGAAATATGTAATATATATATATATATATATATATATATATATATATATATATATAATGGCCTGAATAGAACGCGCCGCGCCGCGGCAGTTCGTGAATTTAGACCATTGACTTCGAATTTACGTTGCGGGAGACCCGACGGTCGAATTCTCCTAAAACCGGAACCGTTGGGTTCGTATCGAAAAGAGCTTTCCAATGAATATTAGAAATTTGAAATCTAACGGTTGGATTTGGAATTATGTCCAAATCAAATTTGGAAAAGGTCGTTGTAAGTGCAATTCGATGGCCATTGGTGGAAATCGACTGTACGGGCCTTGATAAAATTATTAAAAATATTAATAATTTGTGTAAAATCATAATATGTGAATTGGAAAGAACTGGGGTGAAAAATTCCACATTTGAAAAGATAAAAATAGATTTTTATCGAAATGAACTAGTTTTGAACTAGAATTAAAATCAATTTATTTTTGAAATAAATAAATTGAATTTGAAAGTGATTTTAAGAATAATCAATATTCCCAATACGTGAATTGGACTGGAGTTGAATCGAAATTATCTTCGGAATATTTCGATGTTGGATTTCGTGACTATACAGATATTGTTATGGGAATTTGAAAGATAAATTTTATATCGTTATTTCTAATACGATATTTGTTGGTTTCAGGATTTGATATTGAATATAAGCCGGTATATTTTCTATTCAGAGCCTTGTACTTAATATCAAATGTGATGTGGGTTTGTCGTAAATGGTGTCTTCATTAACACTATTCTTAAGCCTAATAGAGAAAAAGATTAAATCATTCTATTTAGATTTAATGAAGTGTATCAATTAAATAATATTTAATTGGAATTGAATTTGAATTGCTTTTTGTGTTTATCGTGAGCGGTATTTTGAACAACACCTGTTCTTTAACCCGATTAACAATAGAGTGTGATTTTGGGTTTATCGTGAATCGTGTTTTAGATGACATTGGTTCTTTAACCCAGTTAAAGGCAGGATATTGATTTTTGTGAAGATTAAAACTAAGTGGAGTTTTAATAAATCTTTAATTAGATTTAAATGTGAATTGATAATTTAAATTATCAAATCTGAAAGGTGATCAAGAAAGGAGTACCACCAGTTTTGCTCCAAAGCGATAGTTAAATCTTTAATTAGATTTGAACGTGAAATGGTAATTAATTTTACCGATAGCACCGTGGTGTTAGATATGGAGTATTACCAGTTTTGCTCCATGGGATAAATAGGTTGGGATTGGGAAATAAAATAAATAATTACTTCGGTGTGGTTGGCTAATCCCGACTAGTTTGGAAAACCACAATATGGTTTGATATGATATCCAAAGGGAGATTAAAGAATAAATTTAGAAGAATTTATCTTTGATAAAATTAATGGGAACCTTTCCCCTAAGAATGTGATTTTGTAAATAAAAGAATATTCTGAATTGGAATGAGGCGTTTGTTGTGTTTGTGTAACATTTGTTTATCATATACGTGGGTTATTCAGAAAGGTCGGGTTTATACCCATTCTGAATAACCGATTCGACGAGATGTCGAAGATGAAGACGGTGGTTGAAGACCGGAAGTCTCCACATCGTTTGGGTGATTACTGATGATCTCGATTGGGCTGTACACCCAAGATGAGGGAAACAGTTGGTGATCATCCAGACGTACTTGGAGATGGATGGATATGCGAGGAAAGTGCCTCCGGTTTCGTTCAGACCCAGAACGAACTTGTAAATGGATTGCGTGTCTGACATTGGATTTTATTCTGTGTTGATTGATCTCCATTAAATATACATCTGTTTGGCGGCGGGGAATTTATTCTCTTGCTTAACGCCCTTCTCTAAGACATACGAGCTCAGTGGTTGTATATCGATGGACATCAATCGCATAGAGTGAATTGCCAGTGTGGCACGCGTAAGTGGCAATTGATCAGGGCTTCTGTTGAAAAGAAAAGTCTTGTGGTTGATGATCAAAGCACGGCCTGTGTGGCGTAGCTTTGTGTATAACGTGAATTCGCGAGCCTCACACCTCGGTATGAGTCAAAAACGGGATACAGACCGTTGGGAGAACACGACGTTTCTTTCTAGCTATGGGTGATGTCAGTGACCTACCAGCCCTGACATTTATATACTTTTTACCTGTGTGGAAGTTGGAATGCGAGGCACCTCGGATATAGGTCTGTTAGGACCGGGAAACGTGTGTTCAGGAATAACTAATACTCCAAAGTTAGGTAAGGACCGGCCCAACCGATTCCAAGGATCAAAGTGGGGTCCTGAGACATCTGCTAGAGTGTCTCGAAACGGAGAGGAGCTTGCCCCTTGCCTCGACTCATGACGGAAATCCAATTTCCAATGCGTGATATTGTGGTTTTAATTGTAGAACTAGTATGGCGACATGATAGATGGTACTCATGCCGCCTATGGTTGATATTTATGATTTGAATTGTTTTGATACTATACACTTATAATAGTATCAAATGATTTGTTTTAAACGTACCAAGCATGTTTGGCTATTATAAGGGAAAATCCTATCCTCCGGCTTGCGTTGCATTGTGTGATGGGACCTGGGTCTTATAATAGCTTCATTTTTTCCAAAAAGCATTGCGCTGTTTTGTTATATGCACTAGTATTCTTGGGAGGAAACCCGTTCCGTGTTATACGGCGTGGTCCCTTGAATTACTCTCTTCTAAAGTAAAGTTTTAAATAACTGTTTTAGTTCTCACACCAGTCCCATGACTGACCTGGAGTTTATTGTCTTAACCTAAACTCTGGGTGCCCCTATTTTCCACACGGGCAGCTAGTAGTTTTGGTTTTGCAGATTTATATTCACAGGATCCTGATTTACAGCTGGAACGATGCTCGGAAAGCTCTGTACCCGTGTATTACTTTCAGTTGTGTTTTGTATATTTTTCCGCTGCTATGTAATTTATTGTAATCTCTGATATTTATCGAATGTATATTTAATCATACTCTGTATATTCTTGTATCTGATGGAATTGTTGTAATAACAATGAAATGTTCTTCCGTCTGCGTTCTGATTCGTTTTGTACTCAATTCTATCCGGGCTTTCCTTACCGGGGATGTTCGAGTCGTCTCAGTTACGATTCAAAACGCGAACTACCGTGCGTGATTCGTTTAATTTTAATTTATATATATATATATATATATATATATATATATATATTTGTGTGTGTGTATATGTAACGACCCGGATTTTTTTGAGTCATTTAATTCTGAATATTTAAATTGGTTTTAAATATTTTATTTGAATTATAATTAAATGTTGGTTTCAAATTTGAACAGAATTTTTAGACGTAATTATAATTTAGTTTGTAGAATTTTTCTATAATTTTAAATTTGAAAAAAATAAGCTATTTTTTTGGGTATTTTGCACAATAAATCAGCCCTTTTGGGGTTTCACAAAATAATCTAACTTGTCCATTTTATTATAGCTTTAGAATTCTGATACATTGCTTGTGTTAACGTTATTTTTATCTTTGTCAATAACGATTCGTAAACAAACAGAATTTCACGTAATGGCATATTAAACATTATAAATTAAATCACATGTACGTGATCAGTTCTATGATTTTTCGTTTGCATAATCTAAAATAAACAAATGGAGAAAGGGACCCAAGGCAAAACATCAGTCTTCAATATTGGCGTGCATTAACAGAACTGTCTGTATACCACCCTATTATTATCATACAGACAAGGGTACCCTATCTTAAACCTATTTGAACTTGTGTGCTTGCCAAACCACCTGAATTTCCTTCACTGCCAAGCTACTACATTTCGTGCGTGCCAAGGAGATTAAAGTATATAAACATGTGATCCCCTCTTTGTTTCGTTCTCAACATCCTGCATCAAATCACATCCTCACAAACAACCAAATAAAATATTATATAATTCTCTTATATAACCGGCCATTCTTTAATCCCTAATTCCCAAATTCTCTACCCCGTCGTTCTTATTCCAGTGAGAAAAATGAAATCTCACCTACTTCAAAAATGAAATTAAAAATCAATACATAATGGAAATGTTCAAATTTTGATCCTATGATCCTCTTATTTGAAGGCTTCCTCTTCATCGCATTCTTTTTGGGTCCGAATTCTATTCGCTGGTGCTCATCACTTGAACGGTAGCGTAGGGCATAGGTTTGGTGCCAATATGGGTGGAGATAGGTCGAATCGTTGGCGGCGGGACGTTTAGGAGATATAGGAGCATGGCTCAGTGGGTTTTGGCGAATTCCGATGACCTTTTTGTGTCGTGTTCTCCTGTAGTAGCTCGAAGGGGGAAGTCCTGACCTACTACGCGAGTGAGATGGCATGGGGGATGACAGGTGCGAGATGAGAAGTCCGTTAGCATGGTGGGGTCGATTGGGTTCGCCGTTGATCATGGGGGTAGCGGTTGAAGAGGAAGATATATGAATAACTATAAAAATACTTACGAGTTGGTCACTGTGGCATAGTGGAAGGCATATGAGTGATAAATGAAGAAATGAGAAAAGGTTCAGTGGGATGGTCAATGAAACATTGAAGGAGTGGGAAGACTTGCGTGATGACTCATGGGGAAGGGATGGTTACAGGAAAAAGGTGATGGAACTTTGACTGTGTTAGCAAAGACTATTGGAAACAAAGAATCCAAAGTAAATCTAGTATTGTGTTTTGTCCGTAGGAAATGCAATGGCATGGGAGTTTTGGATTAATTCTGTGAATATTTTGGGTGTGATGGTCACCATTCATTGTGTGAAGACTGGAGACCATGGCTGTGAAGGAGCTGAGTTCATGATGTTTTAGATGGACTGAGGATGTTTCGAGGAGGACGCGCAGCAGTTTTGAGGTTTATTTTCTTTTTTCTTTTGGAAGATGAGTTGATCAATTTGCAACGTGGTTATGGGGTAGAAAGGAAATTCAAAGGGATAAAGGATTAGCATAAAAAAGGTATTTGTTGTGAATATGGGAGGCGTAAACATAAAGGATGGACATGGTTGGGTTACTACATGCATCAATGTTGGTCACGTTGTGGAAAAAGATATAGGAGGCGGAAGAACTGAAGGGGGGTGTTAGTTTATTCTTAAGATTTAGGTGAGTTAATTAATTTATTACTCTCGCTAATGAAAATAAATGGTACAAAAGATTTTAACAATTCTATTAATTTCATGGGTGAACAGAATTGAACGACGTCAGTTACGTCGAAATCGTGACAATGAAATCTATATTATGGACTAGCGTGACCGAGAACTGAGCTAAGTGGAATTTCAAGGAAAATTTGAACACTTGTTTGATTTTAAATGAAACCAAGGCAGAACCGTCAACTGCAAACTGAGGTGAGTAAACTCACTAACCCTGCTTCGTTTATATTTCTATATAAACGAGTTTTAAATATATTAATTTTATGTTGTGTGATTGTTGATTGGATGAATGGTTGATAAAATAGATTGAAATGGTTGATATAGAAACCATTGATTGAATATTAATTCTAACACCATATTTAAATGGAATTGATGATATTTTGTTCATTAACATCTGGGGATTCAGGGAAATAGGTAGGAGGAATCCAACAGGATTCCTCAACATTTATATTATTGTCTTTATTTGACTGCGATATATGATGTGTTATATAATCCATGATTGGATATGTTGTGTTTGATTTACCTTAGCCATAGAAACTTGGTATTTTAGATACCGTAAAATATTTTTAAATGTGGAAAAGAAAATTGGAAATTTAAAAATGGAATTTATTTTCAAAATAGAAATAAAAATTTGAATAGAGTTGAAAATAGAAACCTGTTCAAAGGGATAAATCAAGAAGTTGTTAATAAATAAGAATGTAAATTAAGTGAATCATTAATCGTTGGGTAAAATTGAAATATAAGTTCAAATATGAATTTATATGGGAAAGTGAAAGATCGGTTTTGAGACTAGTAGTTGAAAATAGATTTGGACTTAGCAAATTATAAAGGAAATTATAAATGAGAATATAAAATTTTGAAATTAATAGTGAGATTTTCTATAAACAATTGTAATTAGAAGTTATAAATGGAATTTGGATTTGATATAGTAAAATCAAATGGATTAGATTATGTAAAAGAAAATATTATTCACAATTAAAGTGAATAACCGTTTAAAGCAGATATTTTGAAAATGGAGGCATCTGTAAAGAAATATGGATTGGAAATGTGAATTC